>CM060965.1:147744373-149094373 GCA_030765045.1 Tenodera sinensis | reverse complement strand
CATTTGCTTTAGTTTTACATATTTTTCTCTTGAAAATATTAATGCCTCACTTCTGAAGTAAATTGCTGTTACGGTGAGTTCGATTCATCCTGTACTCGTTTATGTACATATATGATAATTAATACGCTTTGATTGTTTAAAGATGTTATTTTACTGCACGATGGTTGGTTTAGATTTCATTGATTACCCCCATAGTCCCAAATAACTGAGTACGTGAGGAATATATCACCTACTATTATCTGATGCCTTACCACTTGAAAGTTCTACAGTTCTATCAGACAAAACCAATCGTCTTGTCATTTGACAAATATAATTCATCACTCCCTTGGAATTGTTCTTCATTACTGAAGAACTTCAGGCACTATGAAACGAAAAGAAGCTTATGTATAGAAATGGTCACGAAGATTCGCAGTTGAACCTAACCCAGAAGTTAATATTATTGAACCCTCTGACACTCCCTTAGTAAAGTTAGAGCTGTAATAGTTCGTGCCTACTTGGTTATCATATATATATATATACATGTTTCGCTAGTTCAACCCTGAAGTAGTAGACCCTGGGTCCAAATAGACAAAGGAATGTATACAGTATAGCTACTTATTTTATCTAAAAGAGCGTTTATTCTTACTCAAACGACACAAAATTTTGAATTAAAGCACAGATTAGATATATCTGGTGTTAGAGCTATAAAAGTAGAAATTCTACTGCTAAGTAAGGACTGTGTATTGAACAACATTACATCAATATTTGCTTCATTTGTGAACTACTTATTAAGAGTAGTACATTTTCAGATTCTTTAGTACCTGTAAGCAGCCGTGGCACAGAAGGCATGATGTAGAGTGAGCCACTTTCGTGATAACGAATGTTGAACTGGAACCGAATCCCAACCTTTCTGCAAGAGCAATTACCTCGCGATACCTACGCTAGTAAGCCATGCATTCAGGTTTGAAGTAAAATGGATGGTGTATAGGGCAGGCGTTGTTCATTTCACGGCGCAGTTATAACTATGCAAAAACATTAGGTAATAACGTTTGTGAGTGGTTTGTGGTAAAACTGTTAGAGGAAGAGAAAAAGCAACTAAAACAGCTAAACAGGTACATATTAAGGCACCAATTGTCAAAACATCTGCACATTGTACCCCTAGCAGCCTGTTTTGTTCAAGTAGACCGTGAGGGCAAACAATGTGTATCTGAAACTGAGAACCAACATATATTCAATTAACTCAAGGTACGCATGTTCAACACCAACAGCGGAGGTTGTGAATATCTGTTGTTTCTCTTTGCATCAGTGTAATAATGAACTATTCTACAACTATAGAAGATAATTATTTTGTTTTCTTTCATTATAGCACTGACACCACCGTGGCCGGTGGTTAGAGCGCTCGCCTCTCACCAAGGCAGTCCGGATTCGATCCCAGGATGTGCGGCGCATGGGCGAGTTTGCTCCATATTCTCCGGTTTTCCCTGCCATTCATTGCACCGACTGCCACGTCATCTTTCCTTTCATCCATTTCACCGTTATTTCATATCACTTCCTTCCTCATGCTCACACCGGGCTACGGGCCGATCTCCCGTTCCTGGACCATTTCTCCAATCTTACGTCTTTCAGAACTGCCTCGACAGGTGCCTGATCCCAGGCGCTGAATTGTAAGTCCTCGGAGATGTAGGTGCTATATACGAGTTAAGCAGAATAAGCCAGACATAATAATAAAGACCACGAAACCGATCCTAACTCAATCTGAGCAAAGTACATAGAAGTAAGGTTCCTCAACGGTTCACAAAATATGTACCTCTTGACCACTGGCTATGAAGGTGGAGGAAACATTGTTTTCCATTCAGAAGTCGATATCAATATTTAACTGGATATACAGGATTTTAGAACAAGGAATAGGCATTTTTAAAAATGGCAGCGAACAAGAGAGAGAAAATATAACTCAAAAACAGAAATCCCTATGAATATCGGACTTCTAAATTAAAGTATCTCTCCAGGTTAAAGAAAAGGACATGAAATGGCTTCCAACCGTAATTCTTTTATGGTAAAAGTTGTTTTTTTCTCTCTCTCTCAAAAGGTTCTAATGGTTTTGACTAAAATATAATATACGTTAGATATTTACATAAAAGTAATATGTATATATTGAATTGCGAATGGTCTCGTGCAGCCTCTGGCGTACTTTGTGTTCATGTATGACTTAAATTGCATGCGAGGTAGCAAAATGTTATTGTAGGAAATTTAAAGAGTTCATGGAAATACACATTTTATGTAAAATGTATTTCAATAGCACATTTTAGATTGCTGCTTCAGTATTATATTGTATGGATTGAATCTCCAATAAACATAATTCATTAGTGATATTGAACTTATGGTCATAATTGCTTTGTTTTATGCGGTAATGCAATGCATTAGTAGTCCTCTTTCGCGTAATATTTATTGTGCCGGGAAAGAAATGTTAAGTTGCTTTTGAAGCAGGATGCAAACCGTCAGCGCAAGAGGAAGAAACAATAGAGCGCTATCTCAAGTTCACTTGCAACAACACAGTCATAGCTACAACTCTTGAGTCAAATACAGTGCTATGTTATCATACGAACGCGGGCGATGACCATCGCATCCATGTTGTTATGAAGCTTCTATAGTAACAAGTGAAGCGATATTGTTTCCAGCTGACTGTCGTTTCAACGTCTTGAGGTATCCATGCAAGAGCAAAATAAATAAGTCCCTCTAGTCTACTTTGAAATAATTAAACATTATAGCGATTAAAGTAAAGTGGGTAGACAAACTACCTTTTTGAACAACTATCCCTGAAAATAACTTTTTAGACAGTTGATAGTAAAAATGATCCTTTGAGTAGTTCACGACTGTGTTAAAAGTATTAAATTCTTTTCCTCAGTGCTCAAAAGGTTTTAACGCGCCGATTGTGCCAACTTTTTTTTTTGGTGGAATATGACCATCGCCTCATTCCAGTAGGCCGTGGATCTGAGTTACACAATGCTTGTTTAAAATGGCAGGTCATTTGAATTTGAATGTGCACTGCGCTGAATCCGTTGAAATTTTACAGGCAGCAGAGAGAATGAAATTATATATAATTATTTCCACTGCCTCCCTTATGTAGAATATTACGGTTTTGTAAAAGTCATGTTATCAATACTGATGCTACGCAAGGCAAATAAACATCGCAACCCAGAAACTATCATGACCATGAGGAATTGTGATTGTGGTGCCTACGGTGATATCAACCACATCTTTTTTAATTGCTCCTTACGTACACTTTCTGTCTCGCAATTTATCAGCACACTGGCCCAACGTTATGGCAATGGCCCATGGAATATCTCATCTTTGGTGTATACTACTGATAACCATTTGCCACGGCTACTACTTCGCCATCTCGTTAACTGCAAAATGAAACTATGAACTGTGATCCGACCTCCTTTAGTGAATCAACGTTTACATCAGAGCTCCTACTCTTTTTGATTCGACGCAGACATCGATTACTCCTACCCGGAGTGTGATAGTGCGTCCATAAACCCCAAACAACAACAACAACAACCATGAGGAAGGTAAAACAATGTCATATATATAAATATTCAGGACTATCTAAAAATAGTGTATGATGCACGGGCTAAAATGATTTTATCTTTTTCGTAGGTTTCACATCTACTCACAAAATAAAATCTTCCTTTTGACCTTTGTGTCACAAATAACTATTGACATGAGCCATTGATACTGGAAACTGAACATTATAGCACTCAGCGGAGCTTATAGCACTTCATTTTTGCCATCCTTGTTTCTTGCAATGATAAGTACATGCATATTAGAGAACTCTTGCATCGGTTATGTAATAGAGGCTATTTGATATGACTCCCAAATTGAGTCGGCAAAACCGGAAGAAATTCTGCAAGCAGTGGAGAGAATAACTTTGGAACTGTTACTAAGGAAGTCGACGGAGCAACTCTATACAACAGATTTCTCCAATGATGCAATGTAAACACATACAGCTTATGTGTGAAATCGTGTTGTCAGCGCTTGTACTATGAAGGTCAAACAAAAACGAAGGCCAAACAACAGACTACAGCTCAACATTACACATGTCCGAACATATTTTCACATAAATTTTAGCTGCATTGTTTTTACTTTAATGTATATGACAACACGTGTTAAATCTGATTTTATTTTGCTCGTAGGATTGTCACACTCAGCTTTCAGCCTCGTTCCGGAACTATTCCTACTTGCAAAAGAAGAAAAAAAGCTCCAAATTAATAACCTTTATCATTCTAAAGTAAGGACAAATTAGAAACTAAAATCTTCACTTATCTTAGTAATGTTGCACGTTATTTTTGCACAAAAGAATGTGCAACATTACTAAGATAAGTGAAGTTTTTAGTTTATAATCTGTTCTTACTTTAGAATCGTGTTGCTTCACTGTTAATAGCTTCAATTTTCCTTATTTAACCGTTATCATATTTATATGTATGGAGCAGAATAAATATAAATGCCAAGCACAAGGAATCGAATTATTGTCAATAAAGAACAGTTTTGCCAAAAAAAAGTGTCAAATAGTTGGAGCTATCTAGCTTCTTGACGAATGGATATAAATTGCTTATTATTTCACTATTTTTTATTATTTGTCGTGCAAACATTGTGTGAACAATGCTGCAATGCATTTTTATCTTAATTTGAATGCATTGTCACAACTTGGACATCAAATTCATTTTCTCAGTCGCATTTCAGTTCATTTTACTTGCACAAAGTACTTGTTATTTTCTTAAAGCTTAAGGCTAAGACCAGTGTTTGCATAAGTATGTTAATTTCGCACCTGGGTAAATAGTTGTACTTAGCACTAAATCCATGTAAACAATACATAAAAAAGTGTTTTTCAGGAGCGTTCTAGCTTATTCTACGTGCTACATAAGCTATATGAATCTAGGGCGTGGAGAGAGGCAGGAAAACATTAAGAAGACACGTGAAGCACTAAAAATAATTGGTGTTCGCTGGAAAGTAAACAAACTGTCTCCAGAGTTTTACCTCTAACTACAACGACAACGTGTTTGGAGGCAGAAGACAAGATAAGGAGGAGGAGGAAGTGGTTGAGGTGACGTCACAGGTTCATTGCACCTGCCGGAATGGTGGCCCGCTGAGGCAGGGTCCCGTTATTTTCCAAGACGTCCTGAAGTCCGACGCAGTAGTCACGTTGCCTGGCGAGTTAAGGTGATAGCAACACACTTTCGATATAACAGCACATCAATTAGCACATGCGCGGACTTCTCCTTTCGCTGTACATTTCACCCACTAGCGTACAAGTCACCTATTAATACAAACATTACAATAATTAGGATTACCCGTTGTTGACCAACGCACAAAGCCATGTCTAGTGGTGGCGTTTGCTATTAACTATGTGTTTCTCTCATTAATAATGTCATTTATCACTTTCTCTACTAGATACTTTAGTAAGTAGAGGAAGCATTGCATTCTACCCAAAAATTTGATACCGAGTATCAAAACAAATACATGTTTTGAGGGTCTCTGAATTAAAAAAAAGCCATTTTATAAGATCTGTGTGTGTCTATGGTATGAAAAACATAACTCCAAAACGAAAACCCTTTTAAATACCAAAATTGGTGTTTAATTTCAGCATCTTCCAAGCACACAACAGTTTTAAAAAATCTCCCTCCTCAAACTACTCCTTGTATAACATTTTCGTTAATTTTGATTTCCTCAAACATGTCTTAGCAATTATTAAATAGCACATTTTTAAGGTATTTTTACTAAAAATAAAATGCTTATGTTGTGTTTTCTGGAAATAACTTGAAAAAGCTTTCAAACTATGATTTATATAATTATTTAAGTGTAAGAGAGTGAAGAAATCTTACTACAGAAAAAAATTAGATCTCACATTCTAACACACAAGTATTTCAAACAAGCTTTTTGTGCCATTAACCATTTCCAAGATATTCCTGTTATTCATTTGGACTTGCATAAATAATTTTTATTCAACTGGGAAGCATTATTCGTTTTTTCTTGTGGTGATAAAAAGAGCATTGAATCTCAGAGCCATAATATAGGATCTCCTTTAAGAAAAGTTTGACTCTCGCTTTAACCATTTGCATCCTTATATCTACAAGTTAATTTGATCAAGAAAAATGTGAAAAGCAAGCTTTTATAAGAGTTCTTTGTACAAAGCCATGTCAGTGCAATACATCACATTCTGTTAATCAAAAACAAAATGTTCTGCCTTTAATGCATAGTACGATAAACTGTGAACAACTACATTTTATCACAACATTGCTTTTTTGTATTATTTTAGTATTTACTATCTTATATTTATTTGAGCAGTTTCAGTATAAACAAGGGTAAACAGTAGATTCTAATAATATCCATAGCTCAAGAGCTTATTTCTGTTTAAAACAAATTCTCACTTACATGTAAAACTTCTCAAACTTTTCAAATCTATTACATGTAAATTTACTTATGTCAGAAGTATTTTGATCTTACTGCTATTCTTTTACTTTGGAACATCCATTTATATAATTCATGTTTTATTGTTTCTGTTTAGTACCGATGTATCGAATACATAGTGTAACTTTTGGAACATAATGTAAATAAAGTCTTGAATCTTAGGGTTAATAAAAGAATGGATTTGTGTAATAACATAAGCAAACCCTCTTTGTCGAGAAATCAGTGTTGTGACTTTTCAATCCACTGTTCCCCTATTGGATTGTCGGCTGCGAAGAGGAATTTTTCCCTAGTCATATAATATATATATATATATATATATATATATATATATATATATTATATATTATATATACATAAAGAGAGAGAGAGAGGGATTTTAGTAATATTAATGCGGGAGTGAATAAGTTTAATGTAAAAGTTAATAAAAACACTATGTGCATAAAAACAGCCATCAATAAGTTGTTTCTTAAGTCAAGGCCCATATGACAATAGAAGGTCTATAGTGACATACAGGATGTGAGGAATGCATTATATAAATTCTATACTAATCCCACTACTACCCTAGATATGCAAACAATTTTAACTGACAGGATTAGTTATAATGAAAAATGATACTTCCTCCATCGTATTTATGTGAGAAAAATCATTGATATAAGTTCTCCTAATGATTAAAATGTGCGCGTTACTTTTAAGAAATGTAAAGAACTGTTATAATCACATATTGTTGATATAATTAATTTATCCATTACTGACGTAAAATTGCAAAAATCGTCCCCGTTTATAACGGAGGTGATAAAATGGACACTCAAAGGGGTATATTTCCAAAATGCTTTCGGTGGAATTTCAAGGGTCCTCGAAACATGTATTTGCGGTGAAACACTAACACGGAATTTGTGAGTGGAATTTAATGCTTCCTCTGTCTACTCTAAAGAAGAAAAAGCAAAAATATGATGGCCGGGAATCGAACCATATGTCCTTTGCATGCTGATGAGCATGTCAACAAGTTACAGGAGCGAACCAATATATGGCAGGGCTACATACATACGTTCGTTCCGCGAGTTATTGTTAGGAGTTTTGACATCCTAGAAGGAAGGTGTCCTAAATACCTAAGGGACGCCGTCCACGTACCTACACAAGGAATGGAAGAGAGGCCACGGTTGCCTCAACCACGTAGTCTCACTGGGTCATTGCCCGCTGTTTCCGCGGGAATCCGGTGAACTATAGGCGAACGTCCGGAATCTTGCAATCATTCTTACTTCCTATTCACTCTTCAAATTATTTTTCCTTACCGTCATGTTTATATACATCTCGGTTGTAAGAAAGCATTAAAATTGAAGGCTACGCAATAGCATAACATTGTTGCATCATAATATTGCCATACAAATATCACTGTTGTAAATAAGCTTAGTATGGAACTAAATGACCTTTTCACATGTAAATTTAATATTGCAGAGAAGGTAGTAGCATCCTCGTTCTGCATCGTGATGACGTTGAAATGTGTGCGTCACCTTTGACGCAGTTTTCAGTTTCATTGTCTGATGAATCCGCTGCCAGTTACACCAGTGATGACCTATGTGATGTTTTTCTCAGGGTATGGAGTGGATTGAGAATTAACAACATTTAGCTGGCTGATAGACTTAATGAAGGTGATTCACGAGCTGTTTGAAGCGAGTGGCTGAAGAATTAATCTGCTGTTTACTTATATCATTCTAAATTGTAACTATTGAATCCTATCTGCTAACTTCAGAAGCATCCAGACTTTACGGTTTAAAAATTACCATAATAGCAATTCAACCGAGAGTCGCAAAAATGTTCAGCGGATGTTTCCCTAGCGCTGACCGCTAAATTTATATAACCCGGCGCGGTCCTTGGAGTTGCGGCTGACGATATGATCACAGTAAACACTTCTGCAACATTGTAAAAGACAAAGGAAAAGACGCAAATTTTAGAAGTGCATGCTCTTTTATTGACTCAAGTCTCGCCTGCTTATACTCACCAACATTCCCTAATCTACTTTGCTAAAATCGAAGCTTCTCATTTGCCTACGAAAACCTATTGTTAATCAATCCTGAGGACTTTATTTCCTTTCTAATTCTCAGAACTTTATCCTTCGTGGCTTAGCAGTTGCATTAAATGCACGGGCATTTGGCGTAATGCAATGATCCATAAATAACTTAAGTATGCGGGAGTATTGTTGATATAAATAAAAAAAGACTCAAACAGCTTAAAAACAACAGTTAATTACTCTCGACACGGCCAACAACTTGTCGTTTCATCTCACAATGGACCTATAAAAGTCAAGTATAAATATTTCAAAGTAACAATAGATATTTCCAATAAATCTACAGAGGGGTAAAACAAAAGAAACCGCGCGCGCGCGCGCGCGCGCGCGCGCGCGCGTGTGTGTGTGTGTGTGTGTGTAGAGAGGGGGGCGTGCAAACTAAGTGGTTGTGAAGTATGCATATCCGATCTGAAGGGCTTAGTAGTAACGGGAAAACCCAAGTAATAGTACATAACACAGAAAGTCCAAAGTTCAGGCGGCAATACGAGTTTGTTAGGCCATATAACATATACACACATCCAGAAATCTGGATGAAGGCACTGCCAAAATCCAACTCGCTCGAAAGAAGGAAAGACAGTCAATCACTCGACCCTCGCGAAAGGAACGCGGAAAATACGCCAAATCCTCGCTACGGGGAAAAGCAATCAGCACCGTTTATAGGTATAAAATGAAGGGGGAAAAGGCCAGCCAGTTTGCTAGCTTTTAAAATTAAAGGGGCATCCCATAGTGAATTTGTCTCCAAGTGGCAAAAGCATTCCGAGATTGGCGCGTACGCACTGCGACGCGCACACACACACACACACACACACACACACACACACACACACACACACACACACACACACACAAAATGAAAAACATAATACGTAAGAATAACGTGGAAGTATTACAATTTTAAAAATGTATAAAACAATTAGGGAAAAAAGGATGCACTTTATGGGGAGTTCTACTACTAATATTGAACTTATTATGACATATGGCACCGTGCACAACAAAGGACGGTCGGGACTAAGCTACTTCACACCAATTGCCAGGTGCGGCGCTCACGATCCAGCTTTCCTACACCGCTCCACTCGCGCAAACATGTGACTAACAACAATCAAGTAGCAACGCAAAAGGTTTTCTAGAACCTTCGAGACAGATCTGGCAATGTCATCGCCGGCATGTTTGTGGAAGTTGAGAAAGGTCCATGTGACATCATCCCCGCTATATAAGGAGGCGAGGAAACAACAGAGAGAATAAGGGTTACAGACATCGGTCGGTCAGTGTGTGAGTTAGTGAGTGAGTGAGTGAGTGAGTGAATGAATGAATGAATGAATGAGTGAGTGAGTGAGTGAGCGAGCGAGTGAGTGAGAGACAGCTATGTATGTATGGAGGGGTTACAATTGTCGTGATAGGTACATCGCGTAGAAGTGAAGAAGTTTTAACAAGCGTTGAGTGATTGTATTCAGAGTTAGTGTATGAGAGACAGAGAAAGTGAAGAAAGACAGTGAAAGGACTGAGTCAAGGTTACGAGAAGTAAACAGTTGTGAGTTGTAATATCAGGGAAAACTGTAGGCTGGGTTAACGTCAGTAGAAGAGAACTGTGTGTTTGTTATAACATTTTGGAGGAAAGATAAAGTGTTAGAAAAGTAGCTGGACTGGATTTTGGCCATTTGTATGTTTAAGTACCGTCACTCTGCGCCAGCATTATAGAGGCAAAGATACACAACTAAAGGTACACTATTAAACATGAACCACTGCTTCTCAAACAAGGAACCAAGGCTTTTTAAAATTGCTATTGCAATATTTTATGGCATGGGCCGTGGCTTGGGTATGAGGAACTAGAAGTTGTAGACGGAAGGGTAACAGAAACTAGAGCACAGCAACCATGTAGACCATAGTGAGCTCTTTGAACTTTCAACATGACCCCTGGAAGTAAGGGATGAAGGGAAGCCCCAAGGGGTGACCATATTCGAAGATGTGAGATAGCAATCACGGGTCCTTAACGATTCCAACATGACATCAATATTTACGCGGCTGCCGGTTGACTCCTTTAATACCTTATGATTGTTGGAATGATAATTGATATGTTATGATTATTCATGAATTTAATTTGCAGTAAAATTATTAAGTTCCTTATTAAATATTTAATGTTCTTAATTTTAAAGAGAATTACTTTTTTAAAATATAGTTACAATAAAGATTTTATTCGTTTGCTCTCTTTTAACGAAAAGTCGTTTAAAAGTCTGTTTAAAATAACCTTAGCTACTCACAAGTAGGAGTTTTGGTAACAGACGAGAAAGAACGAGTTCTCAACAGACCTGCCAATTTTACCGTTCCGCCACAGCACACCGAACGCCGTCGCTTGATCCTTCAACCCTGAAACAGATGAGGGAAACGCATGAAAGGGAATGTTAGAGAGAGACGGACAGGACATTCCTGGTATAGAGGACACAGCTTATTGGGATACCCCAAAAAAACAACTATGACATCCCCCCCCTCCCCATTATGGCGTGGTCTGATTATATTTGATGATATTCCATCTGCTAGGTTGCATTAGTAGCGCCAACTGCTTGTAGCATATAACCAAGGTGTTATTGGATCCATTATGTTGCCACAGTAGCCCTTGTTTTTTTAACCTGTTGCAGAGAGGCCAACCGAGAGATTTTGAAACAAGATTTTGTTTATACGTCGTGTTAATTAATTTATTTACATATTAATCTGTGGATGCCACTGTATTGCTCGTGTTTGCATGATTTTGTCTTGAATTCTTTCACAGCATTATATGCAGTTATAGTTACTGTTGTTATTTTTGTGTTTGCAAGACAGCAGTGCATTAAATATATTTAGCGCTCGAAAGTCATTTTATCCAAATGTGTTACTGCAGAACAAGGTGAGTAGGTTCATCGTGTGTTGTGTGGTAACATGTTCAAGCATTATTATCGTTTGAATGTACGTTATGTTACTTTAACCCTGTGTTATTTGAGGCTAGAAATAATGTTTTTATTATGTACATTGGCAGCACCGCTTTTTGGCGTAATTTCGTCTGTTTAGTGTAAAGTCGTCCATATTGAATTTTTGGAAACTGCCGGTAACCTGTTGTCCTATATAGAAGGGAATTACCCAAACAATTGCCTGCCTAGTCGATGAAACCGTAAATAAGAGTGGTCGACCCGACGAAAATTGACTGCAACTTCAGAGTCATTTCGGTCGGTGAACTTAAGGATTTCAGCTTTAATATGTGGCTTAAAACACAAGATACTTCAATAATGAATAGCAAGGCCAGTTATAGCGTAAACTGATATTGAAACTCAATTATTTTTCTCGGAATACCTTCAGATTTAGCTTTGGAAGTAAGTTATAAAGATGAAGAATATTCTCGCACCTTCCAAAAGCTGAAATACAGGTTACCTAATGACAGGACATGATTTGTGTGTAGCAAATAGCAGCGACCAGGCTGGTATTCATGTATGTTGGGGTTTCCCAGAGAGAAATCCTTCAGTACTAGGGGCAGGTGAATAACGCCACACATGAATGTTCCCCACATATGGAATAAAAAAGGCTGACGCGGTACATTCATATGCATTTTTCTATTACCATTTATTTGTATATGACTATTACAAAAATTCCCACGAAAGCTTACTTTTCTATGCACTGCATGTTAAATAAAATATACCTTGGTAGAAGTAGGTTCATTACAAATTTCATGGTAGTTTCAAACAGAATAGAAAGCAGCATCAAAAGTCTGTACACGCTGGCTTTGACATTCCATACATTTTCCTTGACATCAGGAAAAAAAACTGAATAGCGGCTGCACTTTAAAAAAATTGCCAAATACTTAAATATTCTAACCAACAGTAACAGATGTGTTGGTTATGGCTTGGTCACGTAAAACGTTACTTAAAACAAATTATGTGCTTTGTGTAGTAAGTTTTTGTCCACTATAGATATTATAGTTCATTCACTAAGCTAAATTACATAAATGTCCTCCCAGAATTTTCCAAAAAAGATAACTTATTTGCCATATAAATATCTTAAATATATAGCAATTAATCAAAACCATTAGAATCGCTTTTGAAAAAGTAAAATCTTCTAAAAATGTTAACTGTAAAGGGTAGTTAATGGTGAGGGGATTTCAAGTGAAATCTGGGTATCGATTATTTTTGGCCTGTAAGCAATACCTCTATGCCATAGATGGGGAGAACTGACTCAATGTGTCATTTCCCATACATCGTAGTTTTAACCCCGTCCACTCTGCATCTCACCGATCACCTACCAGCTGTTGTCTCTGTACCTCACAGAACCGGTCAGTCCTTCCAATTGTGTTAGTAAGCGGACAGAGTAAATACTTGACTGCATTCCCATTACCTGCTCTATGTATTGGTAGAGTAACTAACATGGATCCAGGAAGCCCCAAAATGTGTTAGTTTTTGTATTAGCACAAAAGAAAACACTTGCTTTGAACAGTGTGAGCACAATTGCCTGGAGATCGCAATGGTTTGCTCTTTTGAACAACGTGCGATTGTATTTTTATTTATTTCAGCCTGTGTCGTCCCTTAAGGTCTTCTACCTGTTGGCAGGATAGCTATAAAGGAATTATTAAGGAAGCTAATCCTAATTGCAGTTTAGTCATTGTATCATATACAATGTATATTCATACTAATTGCAGAACTTTTATGGATCAAAAATTATCGGTGAAGTCCACCAGAGATTCCTGCTATAGTTTATTCAATATATTAATACAAACGATTGTGCAGAATATAGCATAGGATTATATTGTTTGCGTAACAGAATCTCGTAAATTAAAGAAATCTCGGCTCGAGCCTCATTTCTACAAATTCTACAATTCTACAATATTTCCTTTAGTTTGCTTCAGGTAACAGCAATATGCAGGGACAACTACTAATAGAATTTTTTTTTTATTTTGGTGTGATGGATATTGTTGGGAATTTTTTTATTGGTGACAATGAAGTGGAAAAGCTCTTTTTCTAAATCATAGTATTCCGATAAGTATACGTAAGTTTCTCTACGAGGATTAACATTACAAGGTTATTTGAATTTTGTAAAGGTCATGTATGTTTTACAGAAAAGAATACCAATTGCGCTGTTGTAAATATTACAACATAGTGAAGCGTTTAACATGAAATATTCAGCTATAAATGAGCAGTTTTGTAAACGTTATCATTGTTTTGTGTTGCATTAATACAGTTTGCCTATACATATTTATGAAATGTTGTAGTTGCAGTAGTGGATATAAATAGGTTTTCCTAACTAACCCCAGGCGCAACGGTGGGCCAAAGCCTCTGCGTCCTCCACCTCTGCACACCATGAACAGGGTGCAGTACTAGAGGATGGGACGTGTTCATTGCCCCGAGCCCTCCCGACCGGTATATGTGATCGCCGCAGCCATGGGCCGCTATTTCTCAGTCAATTAGCTCTTCCTCCTCCTCCTCCTCCTCCTCCTCCTCCTCCTCCTCATCATCATCATCATCATCATCATCATCATCATTATTATTATTATTATTATTATTATTATTATTATTATTATTATTATTATTATTATTATTATTATTATTATTATTATTATTATTATTATTATTACTATTATTATTATGAAGGGTTAGAATTCGCTATAAAACCAACCGGCGTCTATAAGTCGCGAATGAGCATTTCAGTTTGCAGTTTGTTACTGTTGCACTATGCGAATAAACGTATGATAAGACCCCTATTCGAGAATGTTGGCTACAATAAGCTTCATGTACCTAATAGTAATTATTTATGCAAGTAGTGTATAGTTTTACTGATTGTGACACGAGTGGTTAGCGAATGCGCCAATTTTTACGAGTGTCACAATGGGAAGATTATACACGTGTTACATGCAACGTTTTATACAATTTTAGTATTAAAATACCTAAAAATATTTGATTTCCTAAATGAAAAATTACAATATATCAGAATCCACAGTTATATGACGTTATTAAGTTGCTACGCAGATGTTCCATTTTTTATTTATGCCATCAAACATACTGTCGGTGTTTTTAAACACCCAAGCCGTGTGTGGACAATATTTGAGAAGTAGAACCGGAACTGAAAAATTCAATATCACAGCTGGGATTTGAACCATAGATTCTTCGCTCATCAGATGGGTGCTCTAACCATTAAGCTACTGTACCTTGAGAAGGTACTTTACCTCCAGAAAAATACGAATCCGTTGGAGGATTCGGTAGCATTCTGGCAGGTTATCACAGTAGCTTAATGGTTACAGCAACCACCTGGTCAGCGGAGGATCTCTGGTTCAAATCCCAGCTGTGGCATTGAATTTTTCAGTTCAACTTCTGCCTCTCAGATATTTCATTTGTTTCAACACTTAGAGGAGAATGGAAGATAATGATAAAACTATTGAAAATTGGATTGTATTCCGCTTGACATTTTGAACGAAGCCAAGAACGCTGAGAGTTTATTAATTCCAGAAAAATCAAAAGATGTTTACGAAAAGAATATGAAAAATGTTGTGGATGGAGAAACGAAAAACGCGTTAGTTTGACTAATGAAACCACATTATTGGTATAATTTTCAGAGCTTGTGATTCTGCTCAACGATAACATTTTCTAAAGCGCGTCTCACCCTTAAAAGACAGTACACGTTAAATGGAGCGCAGTGTTGCAACATGTACTAGTTGCGAATCTTTCTCCGCGAGCGACTCGAGGTGGCCAGAGTCCTGTACTTAGTCCTTCAATTGCTGCTTGACGAGACGGGCACCTTTAACTTTGGTATCCCTCCACGCCTTTGTTACTGTATGACCTAAATTTACAAATGACTCGTCTGTATAAACAATTGATTTCCCCTGGTCCCTAAACCTTTTACGTCTTTTAGATATTTATGTCGCCATCTGATGATATCGATATCGTCTCTTTCTATTAATATGCACTTGTTACCCTTTCTTTCATATTCGAACCCCAAATCAGAGTGGCCCTTGAGAAATTTGGTAGGGTCTCATCACTGTTGAATCGTGACAAAATTATATTCAGCATGGGTGGAATATTTGCAAACAGTAAAGAATGAACAATTCGCCGCACTCCACCTTGCACTATTCAATCATATTGCGTTAACCTAGCGTTTTGTGTAGTCCCGCCCTTTTTGCTTTCTTTTTCGATGGCGTTCTTAGAAGTCCTTTCATTACTTCCTTTTTAATCCTATACACTACTGCTTCTGAACACTCAACAGCCTTAGCTGTTTCTTTTACTGCCTTAAACGCATTTTACTTCAAAAATAATCTAACACATTCATAATTATTTGGCGCTCCTTACTTCTTAATTTACCAACATATCGTCCCTTCCTAGCTTCACCCTCCATAAGTACAAATATTTACAAAAATATTAAACAAATAACGCAATAACAGCTCACAGTTACACACACGGCTTCTTTCGAACTAATGTTAGTGCTGCTCCTTATACTATCTTCTGTGTCAGGCCTGACGCTGAATAGATGAATACCTTTTATTTGCCTTACTGGATAAAAGAAAGAGGTTACTGCCTTTTGGTTTATTTTAAAAACTTTCTCCAACCTTCCTCAACATTTGTTCTCGCTGGTTCCCTGATGTAAACCCAATAACAAAAAAGTTTCACACTGCGTA
The DNA here is from genome assembly GCA_030765045.1 of Tenodera sinensis. Lineage (NCBI taxonomy): Eukaryota > Metazoa > Arthropoda > Insecta > Mantodea > Mantidae > Tenodera > Tenodera sinensis. The sequence goes on along the minus strand of CM060965.1, from coordinate 149,078,252 downwards.
ACTTTTGCAGTGCACATATATAAAATTTTCCGAAAACATTTAATTTAAAAAATTATATCACTTAACTGGGTAAACATAGAGAATTCAAAGTAGGCAGGTAGTAGCACTATAGTTTACTCTACCTAAGAAAAAAATATAGATGCATTCTAGCAGTTAGTTTGTTAGCTAGTGCGTGATGAGTGTAGAAACAGCAAATATCGGACTTCTATTGAAAAAAACGTTTTCTGAAGAAATTTGGACCTATAGAAATGTATAATGACCCTGAAAAGGATATAACCTGATAGAGAAAAAAATTCTGCATAGGATAATGTGTTCAAACCTGAAATTTATAACAAATGAATATTTATACCATGCTATTAGGAATCTGGCAACAGAGCGAGGGTAGAAAAGGACGCGGCTAATGGCAACTTGTATGCACTAGATAGAGACAGAGATGTCCCATTTAACTCCATACTGTCTTCTAAGAGTGAAACGCTATATAGTATGACTAATTGTATCGTTAATATTTACCAAGGAAAGTGGGCATACCAAGAAACCTTTTGTTTTAAAATAAATTCATTGAGTGATTCTAATGTTCGAAAGTTGCTGCACTTACGAGAGTGCCGATTTCAGGTTTTTTACAGAAACATTGGACAAAATTATGCTGTGACGGTGATGACGTCATTGATATCTTGTCATGGTAATTATGCCATTCATATTCTGGTACTGGTACCAGGAAGAGGGTAATTTCGTACGATGTATGCCGTCATAAACCATCTTAATGGTAAGATTTGTAGCGATTTTTAATATGTTGTTGATGTTAATGTAAGATGACGGTAGAGGTGCTATTTAGCTTTTTTCGTGGGAATGAAAGTCTTTACGAAATCTTATTACTCGCGGCCCAGCATCAGTCTGAGAGCTATAAGATTCTATTACTGTTATCACAGGGAGTAGTGTGGATCTATTCTATAGATGAAACAATCAATATTGTTTTAATGAATGTTTTGAACACTCTTCTCATGAAATTATTTTACAATGTTCTCGCTAAATATGGCGGACTATGCTAACAAACAAAATGGTTAGGCACAGCTCGTGATTGTGAAAAGTCAATGTTCTCTTCTAATCTCTCTGCACTCAATTAATCTCAATCAATTATTCACGATATAGTTCCTTTTTATACATATCACAAAATTTCACAATTAATTATTCACTTTTAGACTATGATTCTTATTCTCCCTCCGTTGTATCACACATGAAGAAAAGAAATCAGCTTACACTGCCTATACTTTAACATAGTTATTTCAGGGGCTTACTGTTGCTTCTATATTTACAATTTGAATTATTTCAGAGGGCTTGCACAAAAATACTGCCTCAGATTTCATAAAACATGGTGACTATCACCGTCCCCAATAGTGTTCGACCTGATAATATGGTTTATAAAAAAATTACAGAGTTCAGTGTACAAAGTTTATCTTTACCAAGTGGCACCAGAATTCTCTAATGTTTAAGATTAGAGTTAAGTCAAATTGTATTTTGCTTTTATAAGAAGTGAAATCTCACATGGACAACCTTTTTTACTTTCTCGACTGGTAAGTAGGGGAAGTATTGTATTCCACCCAAAAATTCGATGTGGAGTTTTCACCGGAAATATATGTTTTGAGGCCCCCCGAATCCAAAAAAAAAAGCATTTTTAGAAAAAGGTCCGTGTGTGTGTCTGTGTATCTGTCAGTCTGTGGACAGTATCAAAAACGAAAAGTCGGTTAAAAACCAAAGTTAGTATTTAAGTTTAATGTCTTTCAAGGATGAAGATTTTGAAGAAATCTTTACATGGAAAAGTTTTCGAAAATTTTAATTTTCTTGAAAATGGCTCTAACGATTTTGATTAAAATGTCATATGTTTGAGATATTTTTATGACAAATGAAATGTATATTTTGAATTTTCTGGCTATAGCCCCTGTAGTCGTATTTACTCTGGACAACTTTTGCATAACTGGTAAACCGTTAGAGATAGACCAAATCATACTATACAAAAAAATGTAGATCTTGCTAAAATACACAATTTATGTCTGAATAAATTTTCTTGTAGGGTTAACCATTTCGGAGATATTCCTTGTTATGTGTGTGAGTTTCGGAAAACTTAGAACTTTCGTGAAATGGATCATCGTTGTTCATTTTTTTATATGTTAAGCGTGCAAAGAGAACGGGATCTCAAAGCTTTAAAAGATTTGACTATCGCTCAAAGCCTTCTGTATTCTAATATTCCCCTTGCACCTACAAGGAAATAAGCAATAAGATAATTTGTACAAATGTTTATCTCAACTAGCACGAAGAAGATATAGGAATAAGAGTTTGTAAGAATGGTTAGTACAAGAGTAGAGGAAGTCATGTGAGTGCAACACATCAGATTTTTATCAGCAGTAGTTTTACAAGAATATTACAAATGTTGTTTGGACCACCTCTGTGGGAAAACCAAAATAAGAATGTGATATTCTGCTAGAGTAGCAGCTCAGGTCGTAGACCTAAGTGGCCTTTTTCTTCAAATTCTCCACATGATTAGCTTTCCACCCTTTGAGAGCTGCAGGGAGATGACAGTTGATGTCTGACAAACAAAATTCCATGGAGAGGTACTTTGTAAACCGTTAAAATCCCTAAGGTGTTTCCGCTGTGGTGACATCTCCACGAACTGTGCGATTGGTGTGGTCTATTGTGCGCGCCTACCTTGCCATGACGGGTGTCCACCTCAACAGAATGCTACTGTCCGTGACCGTGAACTTGATTTGCTGTGGTACCACACCAGCTTCCTCAAATGCAACATTGCATGCGGCTTCAAATAGGCCACTCATTGTTCAGTACTACGACCTCGTCAACTGAAAATAATGTATAGTGTAATGGCTTAAACCAATTTGAGACAAACATTGTCGGAAGTTGCAATTGTTTCTGAACAGTTTGAGTGTTAGTGATGGTTTACTCCAGCGATGTCCAACGTTTGGATTAACACGTGGACGTGCATTGTATTGCAGTGGCGGATTGGTTATGTATGTTGCGTTTGATTTACTTTCAAATCTTATGCGATAACATATGTTCATCAGTGACTTGTTTAGTACCGCTTACCTATAAGAAGTCTATCAATATTTGGGAACAAAGTCGAAGTGCTTAGCTTTAGAAGATACGCCAAGTAACCGCGGCCCGAGTTCGATCCCAGGCAACCGCATGTGGGATTCGTGGTGGACGAAGCGGTGCTGGGGTGGGTTTCCTCCGGGTTCTCCGGTTTCCTCCGCCATCTCATTCCATCGGTGCTACATCCATGTATCATCAGTGTCACCGCCTGCGGTGCCGTATGCAACAAAGGTGGGCGTTTAACACTAACAAACAAACGCGTAACGTATTGCGATATAGACTTTTAGTACAGTTCAATTTGGAGAAACTGTTTGCAAATTATGTAGAGCTATATATGCTCTTATGCAAACTATTCTTGTAAATACTTATTTCTCTATCTGGTACATTTTAATCGACATTTTCAGAAATTATCTTTATTGCTTTGTTGCAGGTGCAAGGGAATATGGGAATACAGTAGACTTTAGTAATAGTGAAATGTTTTAAGAGCTGGTTGCTATGCGATGCCTTTGAAATTCCGTCCTCTTTGCAAGGCCAAGAGATAAAAACACGAATATCATATTCATATTTTTAAAACAAAGTATTAGTGTTGGAAAATTCAAACAAGTAAGGAACATCTCGGGAATGGTTCACTCAAAAGAAAAATTAATTAACGAGATCCACATTTTTACTTTCTCTGCTGATAAGTAGAGCAAGTATTGTATTCCACCCAAAAATTCGATATCAAGATTACACGGGGAATATATATTTTGAGACTCCCTAAAAAACAAAAAGTATTTCTAGAACTCAAAAACGAAAAATCGGTTAAAAACTAAAGCTGATGATGTCTTTCAAGGATGCGAAATGAAGATTTTGAAGAAAATAACCCCACCATAAACTAGCTTTGCATGGAAAATTTTTGTTTTCTTGAAAATAGCTCTAACGATTTTGATTAAAATGTCATATATTTAAGATATTTGTATGACAAAGGAAATGTATATTTTGAATTTTCTGGCTATAGCCTAGGTAGTCCTGTTTACTCTGGATGACTTTTGCATAACTCGTAAACTGTAAGAGATAGACAAAATCTTACTGCACATAAAATGTAGAGCTCGCTAAAACACACAATTTATGTCTGAATAATTTTTTTGTAGAGTGAATCATTTCGGAGATATTCCTTGTTATTTGTGACAGTTTCGAGAAACAAAACTTTCGTGAAATGGAACATCGTTGTTCATTTTTTTACATGTTAAGCGTGCAAAGAGAACGGGATCTCAAAGCTTTAAAAGATTTGACTATCGCTCAAAGCCTACTGTATTCTAATATTCCGCTTAGACCTACAAGGAAATAAACCAAAAGGTACTTTGTACAAATGTTTATGTCAACTAACACGAAGAAGATACAGGATTAAGAGTTCGTAAGAATGGTTAGAAGAAGAGTAGAAAAAGTCATGTGAGTGCAACTAATCAATTCTTTATTTAGTAAAACTTTGTCTCTTACTATTTAAAATTCATAGAAGTCGTCCAAAATGAAGAGGTTTTCTAAGGACATTACCAGAAAGTTTAAGGTATGACAGAAGCTGCCATGGAATTGCCTGTTTGTGTCCGGCAGAGGATCCTGACTGTCCGTTTCTCAGACTGAAGGAGTAGAGTAGGTTATAGCCGCTCATTACATAAGCGTCTCCAAAAAGCACAAGGTTAAATATCCCTGATTTATACTGTAGGGGCTTAATCCAATTTGAGACAGTTTCAAACAGTGTCGGAATTTGCAATTGCTTTTGAACAAGTTTGTGTATTAGTTATGGTTCACATGTTATTAAAGTGTGCCTTTATACAGAGCTGTAAAGTGTTATATTGGCATTTTTGACAATAGCGTTTTTCATGCACTTGTCGCTAATGTTATTAAGCCTGTGAAGTTGAAATGTTTTCACTCTATGTGTTCTACATTTTTGTCACAGATGTTAATAAAATGTATTTAATACTCTTAACTAGCGATATTCAACTTTTTCTCTTTGGAGACGCTTACGTAATGAGCTGCTATTCCCCATCCCCTCCTTCAGTCAGAGGGTGAATCAGCTGTAGCGGCTGCGGCGGGTAAACTCAGTGAGTTTCTATTGACGGACACAAACAAGCGATTCCATGGCAGTTTCTAAGTCGTGCCTTGAATTCTCTAGGAATGTCTTCAGAAGATCTCTTCACTCTGGATGATCTTTGAATAAATGATTAACAATAAGAAACAGAAAAAGCTTACTAAACAAAAAATATGGATCTCATTAAGACGCACAATTTATGTCAAATACTTCTTTTGTGTTTTGAGCGAACCATTGCGAAGTATTCTTTATTATTTATTTTAATTTTCCAGTACTTGTACTTTGCTCAAATAGGAATATGTTATTCGCTTTTTTATCTTTTGACCTTGCAAATACAACAGAATTTCAGAGACATCCGATAGTAACCAGTTCTTACAACATTTCAGTATCGTTTAAAGACTACAGTATTCCCCTAGAACCCACAAAAAACTTTGCAATAACATAACTTCTGAAAACGCTAATGTCGATTAAAATGTAATAGAGAGATAAGTATTTACAAGAATAGTTTGTATAAGAGTGAGTAAAACTTTACACATATTTGCGAACAGAGTCTCCCCAAATTGAACTATATTAAAAGTCTGTTACAATAGGTTACGCGACGATCACTTGGTGTATCTTCTAAGGCTATGCTCTTCGACTTTGTCGCCAAATAATGAGACTTCTTAAACGTAAGCAGTGCCAAGCAAGTCACTAAGTACCAAACAAGATGTTTATTGCCGAAGATTTGAACGTGTGTTCGTAAATCGAACGCAATGTACATGTGACCAGCCCAATACTCAAAACAATTGAGTGTTAAAAGAGTCAGTCTGCATTGACTGCAAGTTGGACATCACTCCTCTTAACTATTTTGTAGACGGGCTCTTCAACTCAATAGCTATTTATAGGTATGTTGTTAGATGTGTGGATTCCGAGAGACGTCGGCACGCGGGTGCGGGATAACCGGGCACAGATCCGGGAACTGGTACAAGTTGCAGCGAGTGGTTGGCGCGCACTCTCACAATAAAATATGTTCAATAATTTGTACTTACAACGCTCAAGCCGATGCTCAAAATGTCCATCTGCTGCAACACACATCTGACATTTAGTATGAAAGAATGAACATCTTGAAGTTTATAACAGTGATAGCATCGATTTCCTCTCTTAGCACCAATCGATCGAGAATTGTTCCTCTAGATACAACCTTCTAGTGTTTTCGCATTATAAGTATCTTATCGAACAAGTATCTAAGAACCCCATATATGTATTGTTGCGGATATGCAATATAATCATATTTGACCGTTGAATGTTCATCTTCATCTTCACTCCATGAATTAGGCATGGATTAGCCTGTTCCGGCTTCAAAACATGTTTAACCATCCTGTTCTTGGTCTTCCCGATTGTCTTCTCCCAATAGTGCTATAGTTTAACTCTTTCTCTGGGATCATTTCTCTAGGCATTCTATTAACATGCTCTCTTCATTCATTCCTGTGATTGATAATTTTGTCTGCCAAAGGATTTATTTCTAGTTCTTTCCTTATTTTTTCATTTGGAGTTTTATCTAACAGGGTGCGTCCTTTTATTGTTGTTAAGAATATTTCGGCAGCCTGTATCTTGTTTGTGTGAGCTTTTGTGAACGTCCATGTTTCGGCCATTACCCGACAAAACTTCACTCGTGTTTCTGTTTTAAGGATTCTGTTTATTGCACCACATATTTGTTGGAACATAGATAAGTAACTTATTTTTAAAATCATTTTCAGATTTATAGCTGACGTGTGTTTCTATATATTTAAAACCTGTGACTTGCCCTAATATAATATTATTAATTACAATTTTGGTTCTAACGGTATATTTACCTCGGAACGCCATTGTTTTTGTTTTCTTTGTCGAAATTTTAAAATTATAGTTGTACTATAACTTCTGTAAAATATACACTGTTCTTTGCAGTTCGTCTTCAGTTTTGCTTAAAGTTATCTAGTCATCTGCAAATAGCCTCGTCTCAAGCTAAAGTTTGGTACCTCCATTAATTTTAAACATACACTCTCTAATCAGTTATCTATATAAATGTTAAACAATATAGGAGATAAACTGCAGCCCTGCCTTATACCTTGATTTATATGATTTGGATATCCTCTTCGAGACATTTTCCACATTTTTTCCTACTTACATGGCCAAAAACGTTTTCATAATCGATGAAAGCTACATGCTTTCCTTCTTTTTTCCTTTACCTGCTTAACTTAAAAGTAGCATCTGTACAGGATAGTCCTTTTCTAAAACCATTTTGTTCATGTAATAATAGAATCGCTTACTTAATATCCTTGCATATATTTTATATGCTGAATTTAAAATACTTATTCCCCTATAATTTTCATATCTGTTTCAAGCACCTTTTTAAATACAGAAATAACTTTTGCATGCGACCAGGAAATGAGCCGTATAGTTGAATTTAAATTTTAATTACATCTTACCGTTTTTAATTTTCTTTATTGGTTAACATGTAGGTACTTAACGTTTAATTTATACAGTATTTAAATATAGTCTTTTAGGTGCAAGCAACAATTTCAACTTCAATAATGAACTATCTTGTCAACACTGCTAGGCGTGATTAATCGATCATCAGTTCTCAAATCTATATAATATATGTATATAAAATGACCGCCTCCTTAGCGCAGTTGGTAGCGCGCATGCCACTGGCGCGGAGGACCCGGGTTTGATCCCCGGTACCAGCATGAGGATTTTATCCCTTCTGGGAGGTCTGGCACGGGGTGCACTCAGCCTCGTTAGGTCCCGGGACCAATTGAGGAGCTACTTGATAGAAAAGTAGCGGCCCCAGGTCGTGAAGACCGCATAACTGGCCGGGAGGAATCAGTACGCTGACCACGTACCACCCTCTAATACTGCACCCCAACAATGACGCCTGTAGTGGGCCGAGGTGGGGGGCGCAGCGGCTGGGCGGCACGGCTTGGCTCTTCATGGGCTGTAGTGTCGGGGATTAGTTTATGTCTATATGAAATAGTATTGTTAGAGGTATCATATTTTGACAAAATATCTTACAACTGTAACACAAATGCGAGTAGGGCCGCCTCTATGCTCTAATTATCATATTCTGACTTCTCAATCTAGGTTCGATTCGCGGCTGTGACTTACTCTTGCTTGTATTCCTCTTGCAACTACAATGGAATGTGTACACCTGCAGTGAAGGTTTATTTCGATTAACACGGCTAAATATAAGATCAAGGTTTTGTAACAGTTTTTAAAGGAGTGAGTAGAGATAGCAACAGTTTTTTTTTTTTTTTTTTTTTTTTTTTTTTTAAATCAAATTACAACTAAGCAAAGGCTTATCTAGTAATATTTTCTTCTTAAATAGGTTCACATATAAAGGCGAGTCTTCCATTGAAGGCTCCCATAGTTTACACATAGTTCTTGCGGTCTCACATTAAGTCATCTGGCTTTTTTCTTTTCAGTCTTCGAACTTCACAGTTACTAAGAACTTTCAACATCTCTTTGTTTTCATGGTGCTGCACTTTTAAATGATGTTTCGTTGCAGTCTTTTTTATTTCTTGTATAACAGTGTCGATTTTGAGATCACTATGTATGTCATCATTTCGTACATACCATGGTGCATTAACTATTGTTCTCAAAACTTTATTTTGAAAAGTCTGTATGTGTTTTATGTTGGTCGACTTAGCGCAGCCCCAAAGCTGTATCCCATAGGTCCAGACTGGCTTTAACACCTGCTTGTAAATTAATAACTTATTGTATATGTCAAGTTCGGAATTTCTCCCAATGAGCCAATAAAGTTTCTTATATTTGATATTTAATTCTTTTCTTTTAGTTTCTATATGCTTTCTCCAATTTAATTTTGAGTCTAGTGTCATTCCTAGATACTTCACTGTTTGTGCTTGGGGAATAGTTTGGTTATTTATTTTTATTGGTAATATCTGAGTTTTCTTATTTGTAAAGTTAATATGTACAGATTTAGATTCATTTAATTTTATACGCCACTTCTTCGTCCACTCGTTAACCTTATTGACAGCTTTCTGTAATTTCTGTGTAGATTCCTCTACTGTATGTCCAACTGCCATAATTCCTGTATCATCAGCGAAGGTGGCCATGGTTGTATTATCTAGGTTTGGAATATCCCTAGTAAATATGAGGTATAGTACTGGCCCTAAGACGCTTCCTTGGGGTACTCCAGCAGCTATATTCTTTAATTCAGAGTATTCATTCCCATATTTAACTCGGAAATATCTCCCTTCAATGTATGATAACAATATTTGATAGAAGTGGTCAGGTAGATCTCGTTGGAGCTTAAAAATTAAACCTTTGTGCCAGACTTTATCAAACGCTTTGGCCACGTCCAGGAATACTCCAGAACATATTTTCTTTTCCTCTAACGTTCTTTCTATGACATCGACTATACGATGTACTTGATCAATTGTTGAATGTTTATTTCTAAATCCAAACTGGTGTTCTGGTATTAATTTACTTTCCTCTATTATAGGTTTTAATTGCTTTAACAATAACTTTTCAAACAGTTTAGCTAATTGGGATAGGAGTGAAATCGGTCTGTATGATTCCTTTTCATTAGGATTTTTTCCAGGTTTAAGGATCATGAGTACTTCTGCTACCTTCCATTGACTTGGGATATGTTTAAGTCTTAATGCAGTATTTATCATATGTAATAGCTTGATAAGAGCTTTTTGTGGCAATTCTTTAAGAATGTGTCCGGTGATTAAATCATATCCTGGCGCTTTTTTTGTATTTATATTCTGGTGGATTTCACGTTTTAATTCTTTGAGCGTTACACGCCTAAGATCTTTGCCTTCCCTTTTCTTCCCATGTTTAATGTCCTCTTCAGAAGTTTGTCCAGATAAAGGTTGAAAAATCTCTTCTAGATAGTTGGCAAATAGATCTGCTTTATCCTTATCACTCCTTGCCCATGATCCATCTCCTTTTTTTATTGGTGGAATTTGATTTATAGGTCTTTTGATACTGCTTGTTGCTTTCCATAAAGAGTAATCAGTATCTTTGTCTGCTGTTAGTCCTTTCATATAGATAGTAAATGATTTGTTTTTGATACTACTGATCAAATTCTTTAACTTATTACAGATTTGATTTAATCGCTTTTTATCTTCTGGTGCCCGTGACCTCTGCCACTTTTTACGCAGTTTTCGTTTTTCACTAATTAACTCCCTCACTTCCATTGGATAGGAGATATCATTCACATTTTTCCTACTTTTTTCTGGAGTATGGTTCCATGCTGCTTGTTGAATATTAGTAACAAAGAGATCTATCTCTGCTTCCAGTTGTTGCGGAGTTTTTAAGGGAACATTAAGTTCAATAGTGCTCTGTAATTCTTTTTTGAACCCTTCCCAATTTGTTTTTTTATTAGTTAGTCTTGGGGGGTTATCCTTTGTTATGATATTATCACTTACTGTTAATATAATTGGGGAGTGATCCGAAAAGATATCATAATCCTCATTTACGTGCACATAATTGTTAGATATACCCTTCGTTATGAAAAAATCAATTAAATCTGGTGCTTTATTTACATCTGTCGGCCAATATGTAGGTTTTCCAGTTGAATGGAATTGGAGATAGCAACAGTAGAAAATTTTCCCTCCTGAAAAAGGAGTCCTCGAAGCACCTGTCCAAATCAAAGCATTACTAACTCCTATATGTTTGATGTCATGCGCTGATGTTTCTAGTAATGGGCATCTATAATAGCATTTAATGTTCAAAGTAATCCAGGAAGAGAGATAATTAAAAGCAGTGAATTAGATGAGTCATGTATATCTGGGTTAATCTTTGGTCTTTCAGGAAGTGATATCTGCAATTCAAGGTTCTATGGGATGTTTTGGTGAAGGACTACAGCTTCAAAGGTAAAAGAAGTCCAAACAAGCACATCATGTGAGCAGCAGTAACTTTACTTTACGCATGAAGACTTCTAAATATACACACAATTCAAATGCAAATATGTCTTGCATCTAAGGAGTAAAATGCCATTGAGTTTAGTCATACGGCTTTCAGCTGACGCGTCATACAAAACCAAACAGCGAACCGGCCTTCAAACGAAGATTTTGCAAGAAGTAACAAGACTGTAAGTAATACTTTACCTTCCAAAGCCAAAAGTTTACCCTTAATATGTTTATAAATGAAAGAAATCAATGAAACATAATAAAAATAAAATTATTAATTTTCAATTTATTCAAGATATTCAATTCTACACAAACATTTGATAGTCTTTTACTGGAAATACAATTTTTGAGATTTCTTCAACTAAAAAGTATTTTTACTTACTCTACTACGTAGAGTAAGTAGGCGAAGTATTGTATTCGACCCAAAAATCGCATGTTCAGGTTTCACCGGAAATGTGTTTTGAGATCACGTGAATAAAAAATAAGCATGTTTAGAAAAAAGGGTCGTTTTTTGTGTATGTGTGTATTTGTGTGTGTGAGTGTGTGTGTGTGTGTGTGTGTGTGTGTGTGTGTGTGTGTGTGTGTGTGTGTCTGTGAACAGCATATCTCAAAAACCAAAAGTCGGTTAAAAACTAAAGTTGGTGTTTAAGTTTAATATCCTTCAGAGATGCGACAGGAAAATTCTGAAGAAAATTCCTTCACCCTAAACTACCTTTTAAATGGAAATTTTTTCAAAAATTTATATTTTCGCAAAAATGACTAACGACTTTGATTAAAGTTCCATATTTTTAAGATATTTTTAAGGCAGACGAAATGTATATATTGAATATTAGCCTTGTTTACTCCTAATGACTTTTACATAACTGGTAAACCGTAAGAAATAGACCAAATCTTATGTAAAAAGATGTAGATCTCGTTAAAATACACAAGTTATGTCCAAGTGCATTTTTTGTGAAGTGAACCATTTTGGATATATTCCTTGTTATTTGTGCAAGTTTCGTAATACCTATACTTTTCTCAAATGGAAGGACGTTTTCAATTTTGTTTCTCTTGGCTGTGCAAAGAGTACGCAATTTTTAAAGCCTTCATATAGTGACCAGCTTTAAAAATTGTACTATCGCTGAAAACCTACTATATCCCCTTATTCTCCTTGCATCTACACGAACATTAGCAATAATACAATTTCTACAAATGTTTATCTCTATTAACACAAAGTAGACAGAGGAATAAGAGTTTGTAAGAATAGTAAGTGCAGGAGTAGAGAAAGTCATTGAGTGCAACACATCAGATTTTTAGAAAAACTGTGTGTCTGTGGGGGTGAGTGTGTCAGTGTGGGTGTGTGTGTGGGTGTGTATATGTGTGTGCGTGCTTGTGTGTGAACAGCTAACTCAAAAAGGAAAAGTCGTTTAGACTATCTTACAAGGATCCGAACGAAGATTTTCAACATCCCCCCTCCAGACTACTCTTTACATGGAAGTGTTTTCAAATTTTTGATTATCTTAAAGATACCTCTAATGATTTAATTAAAATAGCATATATTTAGATTTTTCATGACAAATTATACCCTGCATTTTGAATCGTTTGGGAATCGTTTCTGAATTCCTCTTCATTCTGGATGGCATTTACCTGACTGGTAAACCATAAGAGATAGACTATAAAAAACTTTAGGCCACCTTAAGCATATAGTTTATGTCACAAGGATGTTCGAGATGTTCCTTTTGGCTGGACTTATCAAATGCTTATACTATTCTCATAGATAAAGTGCTTTTTGTATTTTTTCCCATTTTCTGACAAAGAGAATGGAATATCAAAGCCATCACACAGCGACCAGCGACAATTTCTTTTTAAGATTTCACTATTGGTTAGGCCTACTGTAATCTCTTAGTTCCATTGTACTTTTAAGACAAATGAGTTATCAAACCATTGCTACAAACATTTATCTTCGTTAAAATGAAGCATTTTTAACAAAAATTCTACAAGAATAAGTGGAGAATGTCATTTGAATGGACGCATATTTTTTTATTCTCTAATATTGATCTCCAAAATTGTACTACAAAGTGCCGGTAGTAAATTCTTCAAAATAATAAACCACCTTCATATGGACATTACTTGTAAAATAAAGTCCATGCAATTTGCGGAACCATATAGAGAACCTTTAAAAACAAAGTAAGAAAAGAAACAAAAAATAAGCAGCGACTTTTCATCGTTAATCGAGTACGAGTAGGCAGCATCTTGTATTTTCATTCCACGCCTTTAAACAAAACAAAAAACAATCGACAACAAAATAACAAGGCCTTTATAAAGCAGCTATTCTCAATGGACAAAAACGCTTTCTAGTGGGCTTTACTGGCCCCATTAGGAGCTAAGTCAGCTGTACGGCACCGGTAAACGTTTTCATATAATAAATATTTACAACATATCCAAAAACAATTAAAATTGGTTAATTTTTTAAACGTCCAATTACTTATCAAATACCTTGTATTTGTCGTTATTTTGGGGGAAGGGATTCTTTGTATTCGCTATCCATTTTAGTCACCAGAATGTTATATTTTTATTAAATCCACACCCGCACACGCACGTACATACACACACACACACACATTTACCATTTCACTCGTTCTTTCAGACTCTAAGAAGAATGAGCAAATGTCCCGGTTAAAGAAAAATTTCCATCCTCCAGCGGAAATCGAAACTGGAACCTCTGGATTTGGAGGGCTGGCGTACTAACCACCAGATGATAAATCATATTTGTCCTTAAACACTTCAATCTACATATACCTCAACGCTAGCTGCTATGGAAACAGAAGTGAGAACAGAAGAAGAAACATGGCAATGAAAAGAATCACTTTCAAGACCGGAATAGTAATTAATAAATCTGTGCCTGGAGGGCAGGCACTATTGTGAAATGCGGCTTTGTCCTTCACTTTAAGATAGAATTATTTATTTATTCATTGATTATTTTTCATGCATTCAAGCATTTGTAATTAGGGTCTCAAGGCCAATTCTGAAATCTCCGTATGAACAAAAAATCCACATTACAAGCAGAAGATCCAGGTGATTAAAATTAAAATGCTCCAGCAGGTAGCTTCGCTGAATAAGGGTCAATATTATCATTTCAGTTTTCTGTTGTAAACAATACCTCGGCATAGCTAGGACGTATGACAAAAGAATAACCACTTCCTATTTGAGAATGCTATATGTAAAAATTTAAACCAGTAACACGGAATATTTCGAAAACGGTGATCTCTATAAAAATGTATTTTATGTAAACCGTGTGCTTTAAGGGGATCCATCTTTTCTTCTTCTTTATTTTGTCTATCTCTTTCGGTTTATCACCTACACAAAAGTCATTTAGAATGGAGGACTTCAGGGGTACAAAATATGCATTTCATTTGTCATGAAAGATCTTAAACAAATGGTATTGTGATCAAAATCATTAAGGCTTTTTCGATAAAAGGCCCTTCAAAAATTTGTCATCAGTTGAGTATTTTGGGATGGGGGGATTCACCGGAAATATAACTTTCGGGACCCCTGAATCCAGAATAAAGCATCTTTAGAAAAAGATCCGCACGTGTGTGCGTCCGTGTTCTCGCGTGTCTGTCTGTAAACAGCATAACTCAAAAACGAAAAGTCGGTTAAAAACCAATGTTCGTCTTTAAGTTTAGTACCTTTCAACGATGAGACACAAAGATTTTGAAGAAAATTCCTTTACTCTAAACTACCCTTTACAAGAACATTTTTCAAAAATTGTGATTTTCTGAAAAATGGCTCCAACGGTTTTGATTTATGCCATATGTTTAAGATATTTTTATTGCAAATGAAATGTACATTTTGAATTTTCTGGCTGTAGCCCATGTAGACCTATTTACTCTTGATGAACATGAAGTAGATTGAGGAATAAGTGGTTGTAAGAATAGTTTGTGCAAGAGTGGAGAAAGTCATGTGAGTGCAGCACAGATTTTCCCATATTTACTTGTAACCTGCCTGTTTCTAAGGCATCCATATATTTTCTCATATATTTGAAATCCAAACGGTCTGAGCCATCACCATCCGGTTGTCTGCAGATAGTAATGAATGTGTTGTGGCAGGTGGATTGGGTGATGGTGGGCAACGAGCGACCCGAAAACCAGACAGCCCTCAGGTATCCACCAGGAATACTGTTCTTCAAGCAAGTAACTGAACTATCCGTCCGATAGTGCCTAGGACTGCGAAACCTTAAACCATGCCTGGAACATGAGAAAGAAATGGAAAGAAAGGAAAACTAGGGAAAGGAAATCATGGTAGAACAAACCCACCTAGCATTTCTTAGTCACCGGTGAAAACTACGAAAAATCCAGGGTCAGGGGGTCGGGGTTAACGGGAATTTAACCTGAGACCTCCCAAATGCGAGGGTAACGTGATCATGGAGCCAACTCGCTCTGTTATATAGGTAAGTATACAGAACCCAAAAATGTGTTTATGCTCTCTCTCTCTCTCTCTCTCTCTGTGTATATATGTGTGTATGTGTATGTGTGTGTGTGTGTGTGTGTGTGTGTGTGTGTGTGTGTGTGTGTGTGTGTGTGTGTGTGTGTGTGTGTGTGTGTGTGTGTGTGTGTGTGTGTGGATCCGTGTTTAATCACTTCCAATCACAATATGTAACAGTGTCTTTACAAGCATGAGAGGCAGATGTACGGGTGTGTAATTAAATTAAATTTATTGCTTATGCCTTACACATTACTAATATCTCATAAAAACGCTTTTATTATAGGTTTTATAAACATCAGATGGACTTATGTATACGTTACAAACACGCACACACATGGAGAGAAAGGGAAGGGACAGTGGAGATTGATGAGAGAGATAAGAAATATCCGCTATTATGACAATAATGCAGACGGAGCTTTCGTTAGCTTACAACCAAACGCATCCCCAACATTAATATAGTTTGAGTCAATGTTCCATTTATTGCTAGTATTTACCCAGAACGCGATTTGTTAGGTATTTCTTAACATCCATACTAATGATGTTAGGAAGGACCTAATCCTTTGTATTCTCTAGAAAAAAGAAAGTATATAACTGGAGTAAATGTATACAGAGTGGAAGGAAAGTCATATTAATTTAAACCAGTGATAGATATCGGTATTTGGAACACATTTTGTATCTTACCTTTTTGCCAATGACCATTTCCTTTGTCGAAAACAAGCTATGTGATGTCACCTTCACTAGGTCAGTACATGACAAACATGCTTCACTACTGCTATTAAAAAAAAAGCTCCGGTGGTTTAGCTTGTCTCTGGGACCATAAAACTGAAAGATCTCTTCCAACACGCCGGTTAGGGGCAGGGGGTAGAAAAAGTGTTTTGCATGCAGAAATGTCAGAAATCTATTCATACTTGCCTCTTCAGTCTAGCGCTGATTGGATAGAAGCAGCCCAATTTTCTCCCACCTTTCCATAACAACTGACACAGAGGGGTGAGTATCTGAGTCTCTTTTCCACATATTTCTTTCTCTTTCTTTAGGCCAAAGACAAGATAAACCACATAGGGTATACCGCGCGTCTCGTGTACGTAAACATATTCAAGGACGAGTTCCTCCATGTTTATTGTGCGAGTGTAGGCCAAACAGAATCGTTAGCTCCCAAAACATTACTCCACCCTGCAAGCGACCGACCTGTTTACATCCAGAAACCTGTACAATTCCTTAGCCAACCTCAACGCAACGTTGTCGAGTTACTTCACGTCTGAAAAAAACTGCGCGCAATGTTCCTTTAATTCTTTTAGGTGATTAATTATTTCGAAACCTTGTGTGATGTCCCATAATTACTACTGAAGCTATGTCACAAATAAGTTACTCTGCGCATCTTACAAGTAACAAACTGTTATCTTCGTACATTCTTGTGGAATAACGCATCCAATTTGGGACAAAAATAATTTATTTTTTCCAAATCGGCTGATCAAAGTACAAAATGCCATTAGACTTTGTGTATAATATTTCTATGCAGTACATATTAGAAGGAATGTAATGTTTCCTTCCACCCAATGTCCATAAAGTTAATGAACGGATGAGGGGACTAGTATGTCGGAAAACTTTAATTATGTATAATACATTTATTAATATTATAACTATTTGTTCCATCTGTGGCATGTTTCGTTTTTGTCTAACTCGGCTCTGCCCTTCAAATCTCTCAAAATCCCCGCTCCAAGGAGGTGTTGAATAACACCAAAATTCAAAAGAGAAGGTTTGAAATTGCATTGATGTTTTTCTACCTAAGAGTTAAAAATGAAGTGACAAATTGAAAGGTCAATGATCTTCAGCTGGAGAAAGAAGGATGTCTCGAAACAAACAGAAGATGTTGATTAATTTAAGCGATACACTTGCGATATAAGATCGAGAGATTTCAGTCACGAAACTGAACATGTGTGAAGCCAGCCGGCACATGTGAGATTATACAATGCTCACATTGCACACGTTGCGGTGTCCCACACATGCTGCACATGGGGGGGGGGGGGGGGGGCCCTCCTTTCCAAAATGAACTTCACTGGTTACCAAAGATATTTACTTAATTTTGGACATTAATTTCAGTTGTATATCATTAAGATATTTTGCACATATATCAAACCTGTTTTACTCGTTCGCATCTATAAATAATTCCAAAGTCCAGCAAATTTTATGAAAGTCGATTAGTGTTATCTTACCTAACTCTTCCTATAAAATCCATAACTATTGTTAATTTACTTCCTATTTATAGTCTACAAACACGATAAGATATTTCGAGAGACCCGAAGTAAATATATCTGCACTAAATGTCAGTGGCGGCTCGCAGTCAAAATTTTAGGGTAGGCAAAGTGTAACAGTAACAAAAAACAGCAATAACAACAACAACAATAATAACAACAACAACAACAATAATAATAATGATAATAATAATAATAATAATAATAATAATAATAATAATAATAATAATAATAATAATAATAATAATAATAATAATAATAATAATAATAACAATAATAATAATAATAATAATAATAATAATAATAATAATAATAATAATAATAATAATAATAATAATAAACCCCGTTTATCCGAAATATAGGGGGCGAAGTCTTTGCGGATAACGCAAACAATATATTGTTTGGTTGTTTAATAAGAGCAGAGTGAATGAGTGTGACTTACGGACGAATTACCGCCAAAACTAAAATCACGAGTGTCGGCAGACTTTTTTCCAGGGGGGGGGGCACATGTTGGAAATTTGCAATCATATAATATTAAATCATTATTTTACTGTCAAAATTTATAGTATTTGTTGCAGATAACCGTATTATTTTGTGCTAAACAAAAATTGTTCTTTACATCAAAATTAAAATAATAGTTTAAAAGTCAGTAACTGACTGCACATTAAGTTCACCAACATCCAAGGGGGGGCCGTGGCCCCCCTTGCCCCCGTTTCGCTACGCCCATGACTAAAATAGATTAAGAAATTGAAAAATTGTCTGACTGCAGCTTTGTGTTAAATAGCTAAAACACTCCTCTTTTCATTGTCAGTGCGCCGCGACAGCGAAATTTGTAGTAGTTCACTAATTAAGTCGGTCATACTGGTATTACACAGAGATAACGACAGATGAAGATCTCTGAGATCTTCGTTCGTGGAGTATGGCTGTTCGGAAAATGTCGCATAATTTCGGATTTGGGCCGGCAAGTGTTCGGACTGCTGGCAGACGCGTCTACGCATGCTCGGAGTGCATATACAGACCGAATGTTTCCTTATCCCTGTTCAAGGGCCTCGTACTGAGGAAATGGGGCCGGGCAGGCAGAGGTTAAGCTAGCCTGCTCTCCACTGCCCAGGTTCCATGCGTATCATTTCTGCCGCACGTTTCAAACACGCAGCGCAGTTTTGATGAATCGGAATTGAGATTAAAGGATTTGACCATGCGCTGGTCATTATAACCGAGAAAACTTTTCTTGAACTGCAATTAGGGGAAAATGACGGTTCAAATGATAAAATGCAGAATCATAGTTAAACATTATTTGTTGATGTATTACGATAGGGTAGGCAGTGCCTACCCTGCCTACCCTGAGGAGCCGCGCCTGTTAAATGTAGATCAATGTTAAATGAACGTTCATTTATCATGTTTGTGCGTTTTTATTAATATCTGAGAATGACTACGTAATTTAACATTTATTTTTAGAGGGGAAAACTATATGAGCTTCATAAATTGTCCGTGAATAATAACCCTTCCAGTTGTCCGTCCTTCAATGCATTGAAGAAATGATTTATTCTAAAATTTATTTAATTACTTTCAACAGAAGCATATAATATTGTTACAGAATGTGTAACAATGAAAAAGTTACTTTTCTGCTACTTTATTTTTCTTCTAAACTTTTGGACAAAAACACAGTCCTCTTCTACTGACCTTAACTCAGTCTAAAGTCTTTCGTGATATTGCAACTTACAACTGTTTTCTTCTCGTTGCCTATACTCAGTGCCTTCACTGTCTTTCTTCACATTCTCTGTCTCTCATACACTAACTCCGGCAATACAATTACTCGACGCTCGTTAAAACTTCTTTACTTCGTCGCGACGTTACTTTCCCGACGGCAGTACTACACACACACACACACACACACACACACACACACACACACACACACACACACAAAGATGTCTCGTACTAACAGACTCATGTCTGCAACTCTCACTCTGCTGTTTCATCGCCTCCTTGTATAGCGAGGACATGGACCTTTCTCGACTTCCGCAAACACGCCGGCCGACAGATGCCTCTCGAAGGTTCCAGCAATCCTTTAATATGCGTCACGCTCATTGTTGTTAATCACGTACACAAAAAAGTCACGCGAGGTAGCCTGAACTTGAGCGCCTTTGCTTGCCGGCCCAGTGTGGTGTAAAGTAATTTAGTCCCGACCATCCCCAGATGTGCGTCGCGACCGCATTTCAATATTTTTGGAATGGGTGTTACCATAGCCATGTCTAGTCACAATGTTATGATATATTTGTTGGGCATAATCAAATAAATATAATATAATTTTTAAAAACGGTAATTTTCCAAAATTGCATCGTGTGGAGCATTTGTCATAGGATAGTAAAATTCAGATTTAACATTTCATAACTAAGCAATTAAAACAAATATTGCACTGAAATTTAAAATCCTCCAATTTTTATTTAAGGCAATATTGAAAATAAATGTTCAGTTAAATCGGCTGAAAAGTTTAGAAACTCTCACTTTCAGTTGTGTATTCCCTTTAAGAAGGAATTTCGTTACCTACTCAGTAATGCACCCCAGGACTCCTTGGGCTTCCAGCATCAAAGCATTCCTGAACAATCCCTGAAAGTATGTCGCTAGAGGGCGCATCCCCCTTGTTTTACTCTACGTCACTGTGCATGTCTGATTCGCCAAATCGAATTGTATGACGTGCTAACTAGGAAACTGCCGTACTTCAAGTATGCATTATTTAACTTGATGATACAGTACCGAAATTTAACGAAGTTTGTGAATAAATAACGAATTCGCTTGACGTCTGAACGAACTACGAACAGTACTTAAATAAATATCCAATTTCATTCCCGAGAGGAAACTGAATAATAAAGCACACTGGATGACGCACAGACCCACGATATAATTATAAGGTACATGATTCTGTGAAAACTTAATAATAATAATAATAATAATAATAATAATAATAATAATAATAATAATAATAATAATAATAATAATAATAATAATAATAATAACAACAATAATAATAACTACAATAATAATAACAATAATAATAACAATAGTAATCATTATTTATTATTCTTTCATTATTATCATTATTATTATCATTATTATTGTTACTATTACAAATCTCTCTAATCATATTAGAACCCTATTGCACCAAATGTCGGGATAGGGGTATAAAACTACATATACAAAAATAAAAAAGACTAAATAACATTATTGCACATAATTAAATGGATAATAAATGCTAAAGACAAAAGATATAAAAGCAGAGGTGCAACATGATTAGGAATAATTTTGTCAATTGTTGCGAATAACTGATTTTACAATGCCAGGGATGTCCTAATGGGTCACCTCCTTAGCGCCTTGGTAGAGCTGCTCACCAACAGTGGACCCTGGTTCGGTTCCCGGTATCGGCCTGGAGATACGTAGGAAGATGGTGCGAGAAGTGCATCAGGACATATCTGGCAGCTAAAGTTGCCAAACGAGCAGCATACATGAAGATGCCATAGATGAAATGAGCTAGGTTGGCCTAGTAGCTCAGTCGTAAAGTACCTGTCTGCTGTGCGAGGGATCCCAGGTTCGACTCCCAATGGGGTTTTCTGAATTTTTCTGCCCAAAATCTAAAAGTGTGAATACATGCTTCAATCAGCGTGTGAATGTGTGTGTGTCTGTGTGTGTGTGTGTGTGTGTGTGTGTGAATGTGTGTGTGTGATCTAATCTATAAAACCCAATGGGAAGTGTATAAACATCATTGCCGATAGTCAATATGCTCCTGAGGAAAAGGCCATTGCAGTTAAAGGCGTTATAAATGACAAAAAATAAGGATGGACCAATAAAAGGATACAGCGGGAAATTATAGATAACATTCCTGCAAAGCAATACCCCCATCAAGAACTAAAGGTGAAGACCGAGACTGTAGATTATGTATAGCTTAGTGTCTGAATCACCACGTGTACTCTGGACTACACAATTACTGAATAAACAGTTAAACAGTACGTATCAATATATAAGCGCACACAAATAGGTATTCGATAGTTATTTGATATTTCGATAAACAAAATGCATCAAAACAACTGTGAGTAGTTGTACTAATATTATCTTACATTTGAACATGATGCATTGTTTAAACAGACGACCAATAATATGGTCGCTTATAAAACCTGTAATGCAGGAGTGACCAATTCTACGCTTGCGTGCTAAGTAAACATATTCAGTATTAAAAGCTCTTCCTCTTCCAAAACTGAAAACGTAACAGAAATGCAAAATGAATCAAAAATGTGTGCTCAATTTAAACAATATCGAGGATCCCCTTCTAATTTGACTACATTTTGAAAATATGTCCCTTCAGGTAGGTTTTCAGAAATTCACAATACTGTTCTAACCTTCGTGTGCACGTGCATTTGTGAACAAGCATTTTCTGCCTTAAATGTTATTACATATTAAGAATAAATTACGTTTAACTATTATAAATAATGTTCATATTGCTAATATACTTATTCAGTTCACTTAAAAATAGCAGCTAATATTAAGAAGTTAGTAAACGACAAGCTAGTTCAGGTTTGTCAATAAGGAAAACAAAGGTAAGGTAGTAACTGCTCCCACATCACATCACGGAACGACACAGGATGTTCAAGTCGAAGTTGCACATTCACCCGCATTACACCGTTGTTTATCGATACTAATACACGGTATATTGTAATAGTAAAAATGAGCTCCATTTGTGCAGAAATTTCAAATTGCCTAGTTCTAGATCGACGGCTGTGTTTTCTCATTACCAATTTATTTAATTCAGGTTCCAAAACCGAACTGCTTAGCCGTAGAATAAACTAAATTGATATCTTTGAATGTAAACCCGGATCTGCTTTTCACATTATTAAAATTTTGAAATACGGTAACTGGTTCTAACAGACTGTTGAAAAGCGTCGTTGGAGGTTGTGACGGCTTATTTCTATTGTGTCTGTTGAAGAACTGGGATTTCAATTCCTCAATCCTTTTTTGTCGAGTGTGTCCTATATAACAAAACTTATTATAATGTTGAAAAACGTAATAGGAAGAGTAGTATGATCTTTTCATTTTGCAAATAGTCGTTTTAATGTACAATGTGATAATAATGATTATGTTAAAGTAAATAATAAGTAATGATAATGTTTTAAGAAAATATATAAACATACTGATACAACGATCTTGCCATATTCATTGATGTGTTATTTGTTAAAATGACATCTAGCACTAAAATGGGATGCATGGTGTAATGAACAATCACGAATTAAATGAACTGATGTTTCATTATGCAAAATACAAAAATAATACTCCTCTTATTCTTGATAAAACACGTGCATAGTCATTCTGAACGTCCGTGCAATGACTTTTGCTAGTTTCAACTGCACCGTGTAGCCTACTGGTATGGAGGGAGGTATATAGCTGGGTAGGAAAGGTGGCTCCTAGAAGACGCTTAATGACACGTCTGACCTAGTTCAAAGTCACTTTAGCAAAGGTGTTGAAAATTAATTTAAATGGTATAATGTAATGTTATAAGTAGTTGTATTTTAATGCCACTTGTTTACTTATGATACAATTTATGACGATATTTCAACATAAAAGGTGAACTATAGGTATAACTAAATGAGTTTTATGCCGGCATACAGCTACACATGCCTCAGTGGTTTAAAATACTTATGTCATATTTTACTTCAGATTCAAAACTGCCACTAATATAAATTTAGTTACATGGTCCTTACAAAGCTTGAGAATTTGCTGACAAGCACAAATAGATTGGCCACCCCTGCTGTAATGTATGGTAAATAATGGATTCAGCTGAAGCTATAGGCTACTCTGTTGGTCAACAAACAAGTTCACTACAATGTTTGACCAAATATGAAGTAGATTAATACCACCGAGGAGCACTAGTTCAGAAGAAGCAACACAGCTGGTGTCAATCTGTGCAGTTGCTATGAGTTATTCATTAGCTTTGTAAACTTTATGCTCTACTGGAAGAGAGAAACAAGTCAGTACTGATGCTTCGCTTAGCTTTGTAACTATGAAGCTGCATTTGGAACTCCGAGTCCATTTAATTGGATCATCTGCTGAGTCCGCAGCATCCAAATGATGAGCCTGAGACTGACAATGTAATTTCCGAAACTAAATTTGTTAAAATTATTGGCATTTATGTCACTAAACAAAATGATCAGTTAGACAACAATGTCCATTTCTATCGAAGGTGTTTTAACTGAGTAGTTCAAGAGTTCTTTTTCTTCATTAGATGTATATGAAATCTTTACTTTGTGCTGTTCCGGTCTGTTATACATTACAGGTGCGGTTCCTCAGGGTAGGCAGGGTAGGCACTGCCTACCCTATCGTAATACATCAACAAATAATGTTTAACTATGATTCTGCATTTTATCATTTGAACCGTCATTTTCCCCTAATTGCAGTTCAAGAAAAGTTTTCTCGGTTATAATGACCAGCGCATGGTCAAATCCTTTAATCTCAATTCCGATTCATCAAAACTGCGCTGCGTGTTTGAAACGTGCGGCAGAAATGATACGCATGGAACCTGGGTAGTGGAGAGCAGGCTAGCTTAACCTCTGCCTGCCCGGCCCCATTTCCTCAGTACGAGGCCCTTGAACAGGGATAAGGAAACATTCGGTCTGTATATGCACTCCGAGCATGCGTAGACGCGTCTGCCAGCAGTCCGAACACTTGCCGGCCCAAATCCGAAATTATGCGACATTTTCCGAACAGCCATACTCCACGAACGAAGATCTCAGAGATCTGCATCTGTCGTTATCTCTGTGTAATACCAGTATGACCGACTTAATTAGTGAACTATTACAAATTTCGCTTTCGCGGCGTACTGACAATGAAAAGAGGAGTGTTTTAGCTATTTAACACAAAGCTGCAGTCAGACAATTTCTCAATTTCTTAATCTATTTTAGTCATGGGCGTAGCGAAACGGGGGCAAGGGGGGCCACGGCCCCCCCTTGGAAGTTGGTGAACTTAATGTGCAGTCAGTTACTGACTTTTAAACTATTATTTTAATTTTGATGTAAAGAACAATTTTTGTTTAGCACAAATTAATACGGTTATCTGCAACAAATACTATACATTTTGACAGTAAAATAATGATTTAATATTATATGATTGCAAATTTCCAACATGTGCCCCCCCCCCCTGGAAAAAAGTCTGCCGATACTCGTGATTTTAGTTTTGGCGGTAATTCGCCCGTAAGTCACACTCATTCACTCTGCTCTTATTAAACAACCAAACAATATATTGTTTGCGTTATCCGCAATGACTTCGCCCCCTATATTTCGGATAAACGGGGTTAATTATTATTATTATTATTATTATTATTATTATTATTATTATTATTATTATTATTATTATTATTATTATTATTATTATTATTATTATTATTATTATTATTATTATTATTATTATTATTATTATTATTATTGTTGTTGTTGTTATTGTTGTTGTTTTTTGTTACTGTTACACTTTGCCTACCCTAAAATTTTGACTGCCAGCCGCCACTGATACATTATGGTATTATTTTCTGGCGTTCTCTAGAGTAGAAGAACCATGGCTTTCACAAAAGAAAGTACTGAATTTAATGCAAACCCATTTTTTATTGAATTTGATATTTAGATTGTTGTAAATCTTCATTTATGCATCTCCTGGTACGATTTCATGGCTACAAAAGGTGTTACCCGCACTATTACGAAAATAATTACAATAAAACCCAACATTAATGTAAACAAATATTTCCCAACATTTACTCTGCCTATTTTTAAATCTTCTGTTGTATACCGACTTAAACTTCTTCCTCCAATCAGTTTCTCTAACTAATTAGAAACCACCAATAAGCATTGTTTGAAACATGTAATTCATACTTATTATACTATTAGCAACTCTATCATAAATTTACCACAATTTAAATCAAGTAAGAGGATTAAATCACATGAAATTTTGGTCCTAAATACCACAGTTTATTACCAGTTACAGCCAAGAGCATGAATAGGAGTAGATTAAACAACTCATCATAACAATGGCGATTTAAGAATCAGTTTATACTCTCGAAGAGTTTTTAAATGTAAATTTTTGTGATATAATGAGTTAAGTTTTCTTTTATGTTACCCCTTTACTAATTTGGACATTGCCAACGCTTGTACTGTATATTACATCAATAATGTTTTATATTAAATTATTGATTTTTACCCCAGGGATTTCCTGTATACTGAGTAAACAAAAGTCAAATAAATCTTAGCTTAATAAATGTCGGATTCATTTGAATATTCGCTTCATAAAATTGTTTAGCCCGTTAAATTGGCAGTAAATTGGTTGAAATGCTACAAACTATTTCCTCCGAATGTAAAAATGTTATAGAGGAACGTACGATAAACGGTTATAAACTAACACTATCGAAACTAGGCAGTTTCTTTGCAAAAGATGATGTACTGGCACCAGAGAACTCGATTTCCTTTTTGAGTGCAACAAAATAATTGCACGATTTCTGATGAAAAAGTCACAGGAAGTATCTACCTGCATTTCAAAGTGTAACAAATGATGTACTTTAATGTAATATCGGATTTTGAAAACATCCGAAATTTATATCAGGATAGTAATAAAATTAATGTTTTACATGCCACGTTAACATTTAAAGCTAAAGTCGTCAGTTTCATTGATTTATAATATTTATGGCTACCAACATCAAATGCGGTCAGTGAAAGATTCTTCTCTCGTATGATTTAGTAGTTTCTGATAATGAAGAGTGAAAACACTGTAATTGTGCATTACAATTTAGTGACGTGGAATAAACAGTTTGGTAAATAATATTTAATTTAACATTTCCTAGTGAGATGCAAGTATACAGAATCTAGTATAAAGAATTAAATTAAATTAACTTCTTGGCGCAATAGCCGATACCAGGCCAAGACCTATCACCTGAACGCTGCGTCCCCCACCTCTGCTCACGATGGGCGTCATGGGTGGGGTGCAGTATTGGAGGTGGATGTAGTTAGCGACCCGAATCCTTCCGGCCGGTGAATTTGGTCTGCGCAACCTACTTTTCCCTCAAGTAACTCTTCAGTTGGTCCCCTAGGCTGAGTGCACCCCGGACCGAGTCTCCCAGCGGGAGAAAATAACCCATGCCAGTAGCATTAACTATTGATGGCTTTTATAATTGTTTTAGTACGAATATTAACAATATTTATCATGTACCTATTATATTATGTAATACAAGCTATTCTTTGTCGGGTATTAAAGTAGCGAAGCAGATAACGTTTTGCTTTTTTTTTTTTTTTGGTACGAAAAGTTGTACTTGTCAATAATTTCTAAAATGAAATGCGGAGTTTTAAGATCATTATCTGTACTATACCATGAGAAGATTTCATATGACGCTAATTTTGAGAGTGTGGAGTGCGAGAAAAATTATGCCAAATTGGGAAACCCCGAGTGATGTTTGGTTAGAGTATTCCACGAAATAATTAATAATTCATGTACTTAATACTATTTAATATTAATAGAGATTTAAAAGCAAATACTTCACATCGCACAATAACATTCAAGCATTTTAATTAAGATTTATTTTCGTAGTTGGCACTACGACTAATCCAGTAGGCTAGTTTTAGTGCTTAATCCAGGTCATTTGTGAATAAAATTGTTTTTACTGCGCATGAATACTTGAGATGTTCAGAAACGTAAGAAAATGTTTAGGTTGGCGGAACCGCAAGGAGGAGGTGATAGGACCAAGACGTGATAATCCGGCATGAGTGGGAAGTCACTAAAAATATGGCCCAGATTATTTATTCTCTAAACGTAACATTTTGCACCGTAGCAAGCTGCACGAATTAGAAATGGCGAGTCA
Organism: Tenodera sinensis; assembly: GCA_030765045.1. Lineage (NCBI taxonomy): Eukaryota > Metazoa > Arthropoda > Insecta > Mantodea > Mantidae > Tenodera > Tenodera sinensis. Next base: position 149,050,610 of record CM060965.1, on the reverse strand, counting down.
TTATCTCTTCTTTTCCAATTCCTAACTTACAAGTGAGTGGCTTTGAACATCACCATCGACTAACCTTATTCTTTGTTTCCTCAAATTAGAATGGGTAATTCGCCAGATGACGATAAAAACAGATTTGAGAATAGCTAAACGAAGGTAGTGAATATTCATTCAAAATTCAGATCCTGATATACTAATACAATTTGAAATTTTAAGATCATGGATGAAACATTACAGTCAATTTGAATTATTGTAAACTTCCCTATTAAATTAAAATAATATCACTTATGTTTAAATTGATTAACATTCAATTAGGAGCTATAGATTTTAAAGCTTTGCTATGAAAATCCTGAATATAAGTTGAACCTGCTTTACACGTAACTCAGTTGTAAGTAAATCGTATTTACTTATACGTAATGTTTGTTGGTCCCGGCAAAATGTAATTTAGAAACGTGTAAATAGAACCTTATACGTAATTCGTTTTAAACGTCAGTGAAATACAACTGAGTTTTACGTAATTATAAGGAGCATACGGCATACGCTATTTTAAAAGAAACTGGAAGCGTATTTTCCTTATCTTTGTTGACAAAGACACAAGCAGAGTGGACGGTTTTCGGCCGCGGAAACAAAAGACAGACGTTTTTGCTTTTCGGCGAGACAATGCCATAGCAACAAACGAAAGGTAAGGATAAAAATGTTCGGTATCCGATGTTTATTGTTGAACAGCGGCTTTGCCTTTGAGCTCTCAATTACTTTTAATCAGCCACAGAGAACAGAAAAGAGAAATGTTACACACTAGAGCAGAAAGTAAAACTCATACAAGAGATGGAACATTCTACACAAAACAAAAAAACCGAAATTGCTTCAGACTTAGGAATTGCTTATACCACGCTAGATACAGTCATCAGCAACAAGTTGGGCTGTATGCACTTAATGCAACAAAAGTGAAGCAAGCCAAATTAACTGATTTCTTTAAAGCAGGACCAAGTTCAAAATATTTTCTCTGTTTGTAAAATTATACATGTGTGTAAGCACACTGTATTGCTGTTTTTAAAATAAGTATGATGCATTATCAAAATCTCATTTATAAGTTAATTCTGAGTTGCAAGTAATATTTTCTCTTTCCCTGATATACGCATAAATCAGGTTCAACTGTATTATAAAAAGGTACAAACCTATGCACTGCATTCAAGATATAAAAAGGCAGGACGATAAAAAGGATTGTTGATAAAAAAAACACAACTACATTAAAACCAAGCGTTTGATGCCTTTGAGATTTTAGTGCTTGATTTGGCTGCAATAGATGATTTCAGCTCCTTGCTAATTTCCTTTAACTGGTAAGATTAAAATAAAGTGATTGTGTAACCAGGATTTATAATAATGTACTTGTTAGTGTTGTTTAGCTTACTAATAAAATATCAGGGTATCTAAAGTATTAAAACGTATACCTATTTAAAAAAACGATCGCAAGGAAGACCTGAGCATGGTCTATTTCAAAACATCCACAATCTAATTGGAAGACCGATATTTCGCTTAGTGCTATATGAAAAAAAAAAAAATCTTTAACATAAAACACATCATTAGCAAACCTCCATTTCTTATTCAAACGAAAGGCAACCCTTTAAGATTATTTTCTCTGGCTGACGTTTATCCCAACAGCTGCCTTTTCTGAGGCAGTTAGAGTTAATGAACGGCGTCATCCGGTTTAGGGTTTCTATTTGCAAAGCTGTTTGCTTTTAGTAAGTCCTCTCCCCCGGGGTAAGGCTATTGACTTCCTTCGTTGTGTCGGAAAACAGGAAGAACATTTTTCTTGATGCTCTTTCCCAGAGCGCCTTCTTCGGACCCAACATTTGGTCCTCGCAGCAGGGGGCTCACTAGTACATATAGTAAGTAGGGCTTCCTAGTTGAGGAAAAATCTTTTCTTTTCCAGTGTGTGAAGAGAGGCCCAACCTAATATACATATGTTCATTATGGGTCATTAAAGGCTAGAAAATCGTGGATTTTATTTACCCCTTTCTGCCTTTTTCGGTAATTTTTAGTTTAACTCTTTTTTTTTTCATTTAAGACCCTTTTCTTTCTTCTTTACCTTTTTATTAATACGCGTCAAGACTGGCTAAACTGGCTCAAAGTCTAGAGGACCTTTTTTATTGTAATCATGCCATACGCACCAACAGAATGAATGTATATATCCTGCGAGAACCTAATGAACCTTCTCTAAATGTCCTGTTATTTTTGAGCAATGACCTTCTCCAGTGGGTAGGCTATATTCATTTTGTTTGACTGCAACTTCTGTCAGGACAAAGTGCTATTGAATGTTCTAAATCATTTTCATTTTACAAATATCTCTGTAGCGCCTTCGTCATCGAGAATATTCCGTTAGCAAAGATAAATATGTCAAATATGTAATTGAAACTCAAATTATTAATTCATTAATTCTTTTTTGTCAGCTTTTATGTGGATACCTTTTATGATATGTTTGTGTATTTTTAAAGGTCTCTTTATACAATGTCCCTTTATTGAGTTCCAAGCCTCAAAGCTGGTCTTACATTAAAATTTAACCATCCATATGTTTAAGCTCACGATGTCAGAAGGTATAGCAACTGCTCTAACTTTTGATCCGCTATAGAACTACAATGTTCCTTCTAACTTTTTCCCTACTCTTTTTGTTTCTGTAGAAATAACTGTCATGTATCTGTATAAATTTGACGTGCTGCATATAATTCATGCTTGACTCGTAGAGGAACAGCAAATCCTATTCTTGCCACGCATTACCATCTAGTAGATTTGAGACTATCGTTTCCGTCCCAAAGAAAGCAGTTATAATATTGTCACCGCGCCCGCCGCATCTAATTGCCGACAACAGCAGTGTCACCCATCGCATTATTGTCGGCACTACCGCAAAGGAGCCGAAGGAAAGAGACAGAGCATGGCCGCATTGTTGGGGCGCTTGCCGAAAGAGAGAAAAGGATAGACACTTCGAGAATCTTCTCTGCTTTGTATCTCGCCGCAATAACTGAACGTTCCTGAAGCTTCCAGAATAGTGCCTGGGAGATATAAATAGCGGTAAAGTGCGACAGAAGAGTCAGTCAGTATGTGAAGCGTTGAGTAGTCGTGCCGACGGAGACGGACAGACGATGTGAAGCGTTGTGCCGACGGAGAAGAGTTAGGTCTTTGTATTACGAATTCGGAGACGTGCTGTTGGAGAATCGGAAAAGACTTTCTTGCTGTTGCAACGAGTGTACAAGTTACTATTTACGGAAATAAAAGTGTTTCTTTATCTCGACTACATCTGTCTTCTTTACTTCACACCCACACAAAAAAGTTACAATATCAACCGAATTAGTTCGATTCCGCGTTCCTCAAAGCCAAGAGAGCTTCCTTCTTCCACTACTTTGAAAACTTAATAACAAAAGTTGAATCATCCTGATGTTTACCTTCCTTGAACCGTCCTCAGAAGCTTAAGAAGCATTAGCATTACGAGAACCACTGACGGAGGTGTATTATTCCAATTAAAACTTTACACCACATTTCACTCTGCTCGCATAAAAATTCTCAAAGGCATTGAGATCGAATCAAATTTGAAACTACAGAATTTAACAGTAGAATGGACAAGGAGACCTAAAGAAAAACAGGCAATTTTAAGGTCAAATATTGTACAGTTACATTGAACCAAATAAACATAGGATCTAAATATGTTAAAACAGTGCCTTAATAATTTATGCCAATTAAAAATACCAAATAAGAGCCATAGAAATATGATAGGGATTTCCATGATAGGTTGCGTTTAGAGGAAGATAACCAAACTTAATTTCAATTATGTTAAAAGGTATAATGAATTCACGAAGAATCTATTCGATTTAGAAATGTTTTTCCTTGTCAGCTTTGGGAAAACTAGGATTAATACCTTAGAGGGCTATGCCCTAGGCTTATACCCTTGGCCTATGTAGCTCCTAGCTCCATAGTAAATGCCATTAGCGATCTTATTTACCGCCTTGATTGCCATCTTAAAAATCTGTTGCAACTATGATAAGCAGGTATGGATATCATTTGTAAAACTCCGCACACTGAGAACAAGTGCTTGATAGTGCCAAGATGAAGTCATCGGACGTGCTGGTCCCTATCGCAACCATTCAGCTGCTTTTTGACCAATGTCAACTTGGCATTATTGAACTATTTAGACACAGATTCACCTCAACTTGCTTTCATTATAACAACACTTACTACCAGCAGAAAAATGGTGTTGCCATGAGCTCTCCGCTCTTACTAGCTATCTCCAATTCCACTTGCAGTTCTTGGAGCATGAAATACTAAAGTCCTATTGAAAACTACTTTTTTCTTATCTTTCTTCATCTGTATAGATTATACTTTTGTGATTTGTTCAGATGGTCTTCATGAAATTGAAAAGGACGGCTCTCTCCCTCTTCTGGACCTCTTTATTTCCAGAAAACGGAAGGGAACCCTTAGTTATGCCATTTCGTACCAATCCGTACCTCAACGCCAATATGTTTTACTATTTAGTATTTTAAACCGTCAATGTTTTATCATTCACCCTTTAGCGTTTTAACCTTTTTGGTGTTTTAACGGCTCTAACATTAACTTTTTAGTGTTTTAACTGTTTTAGCAATTTTTTAGTTTTGTATTTTCGCTTAGTTTTTAATCAGAAGTTGATGAGTGTTTTATCCTTTAAATTTGACTTGGGGCCCAAATGACCTAGCTGTCGACGGGCCCTTAAACACTACGCACTCACTCACTCACTCACTGTAAGGCGCTGCGGTTCGTTGCCCAAATTGGGTTCACTAAGCAAGTTTAACATGATTTTTAGTGTTTGAGATTTTTAGCCTTTTAGCACTCGTTTTTACGCCAGTTTGGTGTTTTCCGTTTAACTGTTTTAAGTGTTTAGTTTTGTCTGTTTTAGCTTTGACTTTTTACACATTTTATGAATGGTTTTACCAAGTTTTTAAATTAGCGCACTCACGTGCCGTTTTGTCTTTATATGTTTGCGCTTTTAGTTGCTCTTTTAGCCCTCACATTTTAGGCAGTTTTTAGGTGAGTTTTAGATTTTTTATATTCTGACCTAGGGCCCAAATGATCTAGTTGTCGACGGGCCCCTAAACTCCATCATTCCAATCCAATCAACGCAATAGGTTCTATCCAAAACCTCCACAGATGAACATACTTGACGCCTTGTCACAAAGGGCAGTTTCTGTATCTGATCTAGATAACCTTCAAACTAAATTCAGCTCCTTAAACTCACATTCCAACAGACTGTATATTCAGCTAAGGATATTACAACCACTTTGAGAAGAGCAAAGCAAAAAAGAAGTCCAGCGCAGAACTCAAGAGAATGATAAGCCAGCCGCAATAGTCTACATACTGTTCATCGGCAAGTTTTTGGGAAAGATCAGCAGACTGATCCAAAGCTACCGCCTAAAATCAGAAAGTTGGTCTGGCCAGTAAAAGACAATGTAGCTCTAATGTGTCTATCATATTCCTTGTATGTTGGTCTGGGAGGCTCAGTAGGTTAGGCGCTGGTCTACTGATCTCAAACTCGTGGGTTCCAACCCAGCCCAGATGGATGGTTCTTAGTGTACTGGCAGCAGCTTACTGACATGTAAAAGAATATCTGGTGACCCATTCAATAGGCCTCATTCCTTCAGCTGTCTGCATAGCAATAAGTTCGTATTAGTTTACAGCACATTAGGTACATATATCTAGCAAACGTGTTCGCATACCTAAATCGAGTCATAATATATATTCTAATGAGAAGGAAGCAGGATATTCGAATTAGAATGTGCTGCATCAGGAAGGTTATTCTAGTAGGACAATAGTCACACAAATTGATATAGCCTAATGTACAGGGTTTTTACATTGCAGTGCTTCAAGCAAACTGGTGATAATGCAAGTGTTTCTTAATTTGGAAGACCCTGAGTAGCACCATGCAGGCAAAATCAGTTTATATGAGTACAGAGTAAATGCCAGAAAAATCGTATTGCACCTGAAATTCACGTGGAAATAAATAGTATACGAGCAGCTCCAATGTCTGTGGCAATAGAGGAACGCCGTCTTCACCAATAGGGTTTAAAGGTGTGCAGAACGGCCAAGAAACCATATTACGTAAACAGAATAAGGTGAAAAGCGTACAATGATTAGAGAAACACAAAAACTCCAGCGTGCAGCAATGCTCCAGGGTGTTATGGAAGAATCTCAGTTTGAAGTATTCGGAAGCCATCGTCGAATTTCTGTCTGTGGGCTTCGTGGAGAACGTATGAAGAATCAATGTGTGAGTCATGGTGAAGTGATGAAGGGTCGCCCATGGTGTGAGGATGGTTTTCAGTTGATAAAGTCGGTAATCTAGTAAGAATTAATGGAACGTTAACGAAGGAATGATATCACAGGAATACTAGATTTGTTCTGTAGCAGGACACTGATGTTAAACATGCGTCTGAATTGTGCAGAGGCTATGTGAATATGAGAAAAGAGAAATGTGGGAAACTGAAATATACCTGACTGAAATCCCAATGAACTCTTGAAGGATAAACTTTACAGGAGATGAAAATACTGAGGCCATCTAATGTTAAAGATCTATGGAATAATTTACAGACATATTGAACTGAAATATCTGCAAATATATTATCTCCAGAATTCCAAGAGCTAGTACAGCTGTTCTGGGGGCAAAGTGTGGATACTCTGAAGAGGCTAAAATGTAAACCATATAGTATCTTACCAAAAGATAAATTGACAAAATATTTATTTTGTTGGCCCTACTTAATTTTTACGTTGTGGTATAGGTTTTTCATAGGTGAAAGTTTTGAATGGTAGGGTGCGTGCGAGCGCGTGTTTGTTTGTGTGTGTGTGTGTGTGTGTGTGTGTGTGTGTGTGTGTGTGTGTGTGTGTGTGCGCGCGCACGTTTCATTCTTTGTGAATGTGGCGCAGCGTACATTAGCAAAATAGGAGACATTGTTGCCGCACAGTTACTGAACACCGAAGAAACATTAGACTCATACAACCCGTAAAATCTGTATTATACTGATAAAAAAAAGTCTGCGGTTTTGCTCATCAGCAAGACCTCGACCTCCTGTTTCTTTTTGCCTGAGTCCTTCATATTCTTCTTCGCATATTCTTCTTTATTACTTTTTCATACATTATTACATTACATATTGTTTTTATACAAGGAGTAACTAACCTAAATTACCTTATTCACTTCTACAATACTTTTGCAGTTTAAAGTTTCTCTTTTATTCTATGTATAATATTTATCTTATTCCTATTTTGTTTTAGAATTGATTATTTTGCTAAATTAATTACTATATCTAGGTTACATAAATAAAGGTCCTCTATCAGTGAGATGTCATAATTGGTATGTCACTGTCGGATAGTCAAGTCTTCTAGGTCAGTCAGTTTCTTTTATTCATTCTTTATTAATTTCTCATACGTTGTTTTGTTACATATTTTATACAAGTAACTTAACCTGGTTTACATTATTCAATTTTACTGGTAAAGGCCACAAGGCTAATTTCAGTAAGAAGACCAAGATAGTGGTAAAATATTCCAGCTACTGTGAAAGAAGTGTTAAAGGACCTTGGTCATCCCATTAGTTTTAACCATGATTTAGGCCTATAACTAAGTTCGACATGGGCACCGATGATAAAAAGAGGCTTAGCACCTAGTTGTCAATCTATGTATTCGGAAATTTTAGAACATTTCATGGCATTTCTACCAGGTAAGTGCTTGAATTAAAAATAAATGTATGCTCATAATGTTGTTTCTCAAAGAATCGGGAAAAGAGCTTCGCGAACCAGTGCTTCATAGCTGAACTTAGCAGAGATCTTTGGGCTTGCAAATGACTGCAGCTGTTGCCGCCAGCCCTTATCTAACTGGCATCTCAGTCTAATACTCAGGTAGAGGAGCAAGGCTCAGCCATTGACCCACGACCTTCTAGATACCACTGGGGATTCTTTGCCCTAATTTCTTGACTACGAGATCAAGCTTTTCAATCAAAATTGGCCGAAAATCAAGATAATCGCTCGGAATGATGATGATTCATACAGGTGCAAACACGATCTCACTGACTTTGCTGTTACAGTACAGACTTTCTTCTCATCCAGGAGACACGACTTGTCCCTGCAACTAGATACTACTTACCCGGCTCAAACTTTACAGATCAGTCCACAACGGTACGGCGTAGGTGCATACATTTTCATACAAATATTCCACCAAACACGAGCTCCTTCCATTGCCGACCCCAAGCAGATTGGAGGTAACTGAAGTCAAGTTTCACAAACTGTGCACGCTCACTTATCATCTCAGCACACAGCTCTCCAGAATACCTAAACATTTGAGTACTTAATTACACCATCATCATAGCCGGGATATAAATACTGAGAATCAGATTTAGAACTCCAGATCAAACCCTTCTGGCCATATTCTTCCCAGACACGAAAATAACGGAAACTATAATTTAAGCACCAACTGAGCACACACTCATCCCGAATCAGTGACTTCAAAGACCCTTGTACACCACTAACCCATGGCCTTAACCAACGTCTTACCTTCCCAACATCAATGAAATGCTCTTCAGATCACTTTCCGGTACTTCTCACCATTGAAGACTCTCTGGCTTTCAAGTACTCCCGCCTGAGAAAAATTGCAAGAAGGCCCACTGGAACTCATTTAAAACAGCACTTATCATGGAAATCATCCTTTCAAACTGGTATGCTAAACACAACTCATTGTGGTGCATCAGTAAGTATCCGATCCTGAAAAAATACACTACTCAATTTCTTACATAAACTTAGATCCACAGAAAGCTGAAGTGCTAGTTTATGTTTTACAAGAAAACCTAACTCCCAATGTGGTCCCCTAAAATGATAAGTTATACAAGATACCGAAGACCTTACCTACGAACTGTATATGGCAAACACTAAACAACAAAGTTCGAAACACCTGCATTTATGAGATCAAATGCATCACAAGTTATATGTCTACCAGGAGAATGGACAACATTCGAATGCTTAAAAATCTTCCGGCCTCGACACTATAATGCCCCACTCAAATCTTCAATTTTTCATTCGAGAACGACTACTGCACAGCATCTTGGATAACCGCAAATACCGCACTTTCCCCCCCCCCCCAAAAAATGTAACCTGACTTCAACACCCGACCGATCAATTTCCTTAAAATTCTCAGCAAACTCCTCGAAAAAATTATTATCAAGCTCTTGAACACAGATTTAACTAGCAAAACATCCTCGGAAACGAGCAATTTGGATTTTTCACAAAATACTCGACTAATCTACAAATTTTCAGAAAAACCCGCAAGTCATTCACGGGTTTACCACCAAAAAGTCGACACACTGTTTTACTGCATACATAAAACGCCACTGACAGGATTTTCCACGTAGGCCTACTAACAAAATTACAAAACAATGACACAAAATGTATCGCAAAAGTAGCAATTCATCTCAACAACGCGTTACACACGTAATCAGGAAGCCCAGGCTAGCCCCTCTCGACGCCACCCTCTAACACATCCTGGTAAATGGAAGCTATTGTCTAAACGGAGATGCGTTTTGCCTATTAAAATGGTGTCTAGAGCATAAGACTGAAAAAAATACAGTAAGTCGCTCCCTGGTCGCTCAATCTGGACGTTTCATAACGCAAATCGAAATGATGTGCCAGGTCTCCATTCTGCGGCTTATGCAATTTCACTTGGTTCATCCACTTCATTTTCTACTCAATTCGTATTTGTTTCCACGTAACCTTTATATATGTTATTCCAATAGAATAATAACGTTTTAGAACAAAGAAACTAGAAGACTGCCAGAAGTAAAGAGGTAGAGTATTTTCGGAGGGAATTCCACACTGAGTCAACTGTTGAGGCTATTGTACGTCAGACCCCGCGAGGTAGAGATGAAGTGTGAGCACTTAAAGAGTGTTGGAGGTTCCTCATCTCGACACAAGGGTTCGCCAGGCAACCACCGATCAGGCGACTACAACGCCACCCATCCGCTAAAAAGGCTGCCATTATAATGTATGACTCTACAACGAATTACAATAAATCGAGTTATGACGATTTGGATGGTGAGCAGATAATGCGAGTGCTATAAAAAATTAATCGTATAAAAATAGATAATGAAAAGTAAACCCTAATAAAACCAAGTTGAATTATTAAACATGTCATTTGATGTACTAGAAACTAAACTTGGTCCCAGTGAAGTGGCATAAAATTTATATAGCACTAGTGGGATAATAGTTTTTTTGTTTGTGCACACCATGTTTGACACCTTTGAGCCAGCTGTCTCAGAACTACCTAACATTACTGTTGCAGTATTACTATTAATATAGTCAATGAATCCACCGCTATGACATTAATGTAAAAGGTGACATTAAATTCAGGGGAGGAAAATCTGATGTGAAACACTCGCACGACTTTCTCTACCCATTACAAATGCACATGTATTCCTTGTATTATTCATATAGAAAGTGATTCTATGTGTGTTACCCTATTCAGGACAAATGTGTGACTAGAAATGATTTCAGATTAAGCAATATCGGCCTTGTTACATATTCGAGGGAAAAACATTTCACTTCTTGTATCATAAGTCACAGAAACGAGTTCATGCAAAATGTTTGACACCTTAAAATTCCCAAATACTTGAGAAAATGGGAACACACAACAAGGAATATGTGAAAACAGTTAACGTTATCAATTTACTAAAGAGAAGTTGTGTTCTAATCAATTCTACGTGTTTATTGTGTTAACCTTTCATTTGTCTTTACTCTTTCCAACTTATATGAAATTAGTAAGAATACCGATGTTATCTTAAAAGGAGGCAAATTAAGTCATACGTTTTATTTGCCTTGGCAAGCTTTCAATGTAATAGTTTAATAAAGATCGTTAAAGTTCTTCTTAGTTTCTATACACTGGAATTGTAGGTTTTGAGGTACCTACTCTAAATCAAAACAAAGAAGAAAAATTTTTTAGAAAAGCATTCCGTGTTCGTGGTATTTAAGCTCCGAATTTCCCAAAGATGCCACACTAAGATTTTAAAGAAAGTTCCTTCATTTCAAATTACCCCTTACCTTGAATACTTTTAGAAAATTTATATTTTCTTACATATGTCTAGCAATTTTTATTAAAATACCATACGTAAGATACTTTCAGATATTTTCGTGCTAATTGAAATGTACATCTTGAATCTTCTGGAAATAGTATTTGAAGTCCTTTTCATTCGAAAGAGATAGACAAAATCTTACTTTCTAAAAATGTAGATGTTGTTAAAGCACACAAGTTATGTTAATATATATATTGGGGAGATAACCACTTTTGTGACATTTCTTATTATTGGTATGAATTTTAAAATATTTAACCTTTTCTCAAACAGAAAGTCATTATTAATTTATCTTTTATTACCAGGGTATACAACGTAATCATTAGCGACCACTTCTTAAAAGATTTGACTATCGCTTAAGCACTATTCTCATAGAGCCTACAAGGAAATATGTAAAAAAATAATTTCTACAAATTTTTATCTCAGTTAGCATGAAGTAGATAGGAAAATAAGCGTCTGTGAGAGTAGTTAGTATAAGAATGAGTAGAGAAAGTCATCTGAATGCAGCATATCATTTTTTTTCAAAACATAAACTAACGAACATTTTCTGTATAAGGGGTTGCAAAGAGGGGAGAATTTCCCATGATATTAATGCCTGGCCAGATAGAACGACAGTGAAATTAAATTGCTTTCTCGTATATTAGGGTATTTCATCTCACTCCACCTCTGTCTATTTGTCTCCTGTTCCTCTCCCACACAAACTTACACATGCACGTACTTGTTTTGAAAATGCTACTCTCTCTCTCTCTCTCTCTCTCTCTCTCTCTCTCTCTCTCTCTCTGGATGTGGAGAGGAAAGGGGCAAAGGGGATTCAGGCTACTTCAACATGTGTATTTACAGTTACATCTGCATCAAGTCTTCGGGCAAAATGTAATGCTTTTCCTGCCAGGAATGGCTTAGGAACCGAAGGAAGAGATTTTGGTTTTAGGGAAAGATACTCCTGAAACGTCGATGTCTCTTCATCACTACACCTGGCTCGAAGCCCGAGAGCATCTTGAATATATACACGTGTTCTGCTATTGTACTACTAAAATTTTGGTTGACTATGAGAGATGTTAGATGGCAAGAGAGTGCCAATAGAGTGGCTAAAAAGTCAAGCTGAAAAATTCGAATATGAATGTGTAAGCTTGGAATACGGATGAAGTAATATTGATAATTCGAGAACTCCCATAGAAACTTCAAAAAATCCTGAAATTACCTAGGACTTCAATAAATCCGTTTTATTTGAGCTAGAGAGAAGGGTAAAATGATGGAAGAATTGGCTAACACAATTATAGCTGTGGAAGAAGGAGACTTTGTCATTCAAAGTAGCATTTAACAATAAAATTAGTTTAATTTCTGAATTAGGGAGAATCTTAAGGGAAATTGGAACGCATCACATTTTTGGTAAAACTGACACGTGGGAACTTGTTTTCGGAAGTAAAACCAGGATAATGAAAACAAAGACTTATTTGCCAGTTTAAGGGATATTCATTTAGTTTTACATACACATCCGAAAAAGTATATGTCGATGTGAGAGAGCTTTAAAAGGGAAATTATGACGCAATGTTATACGGAAGCATTTATCTTGCGCAATTCTGTGCGCTAGGGTACAAGAACAGCCAAATTATGAAGGGGAGAAAAACGGTTTTGAAACTCCTGATGAGTTAGATACCTTAATAAACTTTTTCTATCACTCTTATACTATTCTATCAGAAGCTTGTTCTTCTATCTACTTCTGGTAAATGCAGATAAACCTTCACTACTCATTCATTCATCTGTGTATAAGAAGAAAACCGTAAACTAAAGTGATAGTAAAATTTTTTCGGTACGTGGTGACTTTGAAATGCTGTTCTCCTTGTATGAACACGAAACAGAAACAAAGAATGCCAACCTCTGTGGCGTGCAGATAGCATGTCTGCCTTGTATTAAGGGGTCCTGATTTCGAATATCGATTAAGATATGTACCTTTTTTATGGGGTTTTCCATAACCTGAGAGTATGAGTATTATGGAACTCTAAGCTCTTTTGTCCATCATTTGAGCCATGCCACTCATTCACCAATATCAATCATTTACTCGGATAAAGAAAAATGACGATTAAAAAGAATAGCAGTTTACAGTTGAGAAAACATACATTTGTAAATTCAAACCAATAGCAAAGAAATCTCGGAAATGCTTAACGCCACAAAGAGTTTTATTTAATAAAATTGCATGCTTTGATGAGATATATTTTCTTTGCATTAATATTTGTGTAATATAATTACGGTTTGCCAATTATACAAAACTTTGTTGTGCACCAAAGGTAACTTCAGAAGTTGTTCACAAAAATGTAAATACACATTCTATAGGTTATGCAAGTAACTTCAATGTGTGGTATGCCATTAGATACACTTTTTAAGAAAATCACAAATAAGTGTATATTTTCTTTATGGTGGAGGGTCTCCAAAATGTTCGCGTGGCATTCTTGGAAGGTCCTAAGCTTACATAATAAAAAACTACAACTACAACAACTCATGAAGAGCCAAACCTTACCGCCCAGCCGCTGCGTCCCCCACCTCGGCCCACTTCAGGCGTCATTGGTGGGTTGCAGGACCTACGGACCTACAGGCGGATACACGGACACATTGACACACAAGGACCTTTTCAAAAAATGATTTTTGGGGCTTCAAGAGGCTTCAAAATATGTATTTCCCTGAAATTTCTACACCGAATTTTTGGATGCAATACAATATTTGAGGTAGTTACTGTAAATACATAGTAGAGAGGGTAAAAATAGGATGCTGAGGCGAGTTAGAAGTTGACAAAGATTTTTTAACAAAAATAGAGGGTTATTAGATTGCGAGATTAGTATTTGGAAAAGATACAACAGGAATGCTTAAAATTATAAGAGAAAGGTTATAGAAGGGAGTTGGCGAATTTTACTTTACTACTAGTTTTTTTGTTTTTTATTTATTTTTTTTTTCCTTCATAAATTGAGTTCTTATACACCTGCGTTTCTTAAAGGTAAATAAACCTAGTCAGAAGATCCAGTAGTAGGATAGGTCCTCCATTTTAGGATTTCACAAGGACACAGCCTGTGAAAAAATCTATAGTAAAAGAAGTTTTAAACACAAATACAAGAGCTTAAAATGTAAAACTTAGTAAGTAAATTGACCAATAAAACATAATTTACACAGCTATAAAATTTGGAAATAGGACAGCTAAGCATTTTAGAATTTATTTGTTTATTTTATGTACAAGTGATTGTATAGAATGTGCAAAGAGTCGGCGATAATTGTAAACTAATGTCTTCTAATCGTGTAAAGCAAACAAATAGAGCTTAAATGTTACAATTGTGAAACTTATATAAAAATTTCCTAGTTTGAATTTGTGTATTAATAAAGTAAAGAATTAAAAATCATGAACGCTTCGGTAAAACCACATCAGCTTCGTCATTTGTTCACAGCACGTGACTACAGAATTTGTATATCTGCAATTGAAAATAAAAATGTATTGCTATTCGCAAAGTGAAGATGCGACGTGTTTACTTGGGAATAGGTTTACGAGCGCACGTCCTAGAGGTCATCAACCTTTGAACTACAGGAGGGCTCGGCTGAGATTCATGAGGCAGAACCCGGCCAAGAACAGCTCAAGCTTCTTCCGTTCTCAGTCACTTCCTTTTCTTTTATTTACTCTACCTCTTGATTACACTGGCCTTTAATGTATGGGAAATGCTGTCCTAGGTACAGGTTTTCCGTTGTCATATCACAACTTTAACTCTTTGAATATGCATTCAATTTCACGCTTAATTTTCTTCCTTATTTTCTAGTAGTTGTCCTCGAGAACCTATCTTACGGTAGATTAGAGAGCATTATAGGCTTCTAGAACTTAACTATGCACTTATGTCCTACTAATCAAAATACAGTAATCGATAACTCGAACTGCCATTTTATTCAACCAGTTGAAATACTGCTGACGTCAGATATTTGCAACTAAAAAAACAGTAAGTTGGCCGAAAGCTATGAAAATAGAACACGGAGTCGTGCTGTACAAATATAATTCGAACGTCACTTGGTTTTAGGTTACCAGGAAATATATATCCATATTAGGTTTCAAAATCTTTCGTTTTTAAATTAACTTAATATGCGAGGATTATTTTATGTTCTGTTGCACAAGTTAAAACCAGTAAATCTGCGCTTATTAGAACGGGGTTCAGACCTCAAGTGATTGACTGAGTGAGTAAGTGAGTGAGTGAGTGAGTGGGTGAGTGAGTGAGTGAGTGAGTGAGTGAGTGAGTGAGTGAGTGAGTAAGTGAGTGAGTGAGTGAGTGAGTGAGTGAGTGAGTGGGTGAGTGGGTGAGTGGGTGAGTGAGTGAGTGAGTGAGTGAGTGAGTGAGTGAGTAAGTGAGTGAGTGAGTGAGTGAGTGAGTGAGTGAGTGGGTGAGTGGGTGAGTGAGTGAGTGAGTGAGTAAGTGAGTGAGTGAGTAAGTGAGTGAGTGAGTGAGTGAGTGAGTGAGTGAGTGAGTGAGTGAGTGAGTGAGTGAGTGAGTGACTTGATGTTTAAGGGCCCGTCGACAGCTAGGTCATTAGCGCCGTCAGCCCTGGGTGACCTAAAAATGTTTGCAAAGACAACAAGTAATTAATTACTTTAAAAGTTTTAAAATGACAGATAATCACAAACGAACTGAAACTCAAGTTATCTAATTTATTACAATTAGTGCACAGAAAGTTGTAAATTAATTTATAAATGCAGATACAATAATAATAATAATAATAATAATAATAATAATAATAATAATAATAATAATAATAATAATAATAATAATAATAATAATAATAATAATAATAATAATAATAATAATAATAATAATAATAATAATAATAATAATAATAATAATAATAATAATAATAATAATAATAATAATAATAATAATAATAATAATAATAATAATAATAATAATAATAATAATAATAATAAATAGCGAAGAGGTAACTTAAAAATTAATTCAACTTTTATTCCATGTTCTTGTCTGATAAATATGAAAAGAAAATTTAAAGGAAACTGTTTTTGAAGCAGACTTTAAATGTTTTGAGTTCTTAAATTATGCTTGTAAGTCTTAGGGGATGTCAGGCCTCCTTGTGGGGAGGGTAGTCAGAGAGAGAAAGAGAGACAGAGAGAAAGAAAGAGAGAAAAAGGGAAAGGAAAGAAGGAAGGAAATAGGGAGGGAAGGAAGAAATGAAAGAAAGAAGGAAGGAAGGAAGGAATGAAGGAAATAAGGAAGGAAAGAAGGAAGAAAGGAAAGAAAGAAGGAAGGAATGAAGATAAGAAAGAAGGAAGGAATGAGGGAAATAAGCAAGGAAAGAAGGAAGAAAGGAAAGAAGAAAGGAAAGAAGGAAATAAGGAAGGAAGGAAGGAAGGAAAGAAGGAAGAAAGGAAAGAAGAAAGGAAAGAAGAAAATAAGGAAGGAAGGAAAGAAGGAAGAAAGGAAAGAAAGAAGGAAGAAAGGAAAGAAAGAAGGAAAGAAAGTTCCTAGCGAGTGAAGAGGCGTTCACAGGACACAGGCTACAGACAATAGCAACCTGACTGTACGCACTTTAGTAAGACAAAAAGATGTAAAGTGACGTGCCTCATCCCAGTTTTGGACATGAATTCACAACAGAAGACATACCTGCTGCCCTAACAGCAATCACCCCTACTCATAAACAACCCTTTCCAGACTAACCGTTCAATAAGAATGCATTTTTTCCGGGATTATGGGTAAAGGATGCACAAAGTTACTCTTATTTCTCAGAGGCATAGTAAAATTTTTGAAGTTTGATAGGTTATCCTTATATAAAATGCAAATAATATAAAACTCGTTATAAAAAGAACGTAAGCATAGTACTAAATAAAGATGCAAAGGGCAAGAGTATGATAAATGAATGACATAAAATAGAAACAAAATGTTGTAAAAAGTTTTATGTGCTGCACTCACATGATTTTCTCTACTCTTGTAAAAACTATTCGGAAAATGCCCATTCGTCTACTTATTTATCGAGATAAAGGTTTGCAGAAATTATCACGAGAGGAATTCATATGACGATAATTTTGCGACGCGAAGCACGAGTGGTATTTGTTTAGAGTATTCCGCAAAATAATTATTAATTTATTTAATGCCACTTAATATTAATAGTGATTTAAAAGTAAACAACGTACAACTTAGAATGACATGCATACACTTTAATTAAGATTTACTTCCACTGTAAAACTACAATTAATTCAGTAGGCTGGATAGCAATAATTTTAGCGTTTAAACCAGGGAAATGAGGAATTAGGCATATGATGGATATCAATGAACAAATTTGCCTTAAGGTAGTTAAGGTAGTTGTTAAAGGTATAATTTTCAAAGTAAACGAAGACGGCTGCTCTGTTTGCTGCATGATGTGGAGGTTACATTTAATGTTTGATTTCTTCATGTGTACGCCCAATCTCTCATGTTATTAGCAATGTATTCAGTTAGTGTTTCCGCTGTGAGCTCGTAACCTCTTTCGTTACAAAACATCTGAAACTGATTCCATACACATGACCTGCTCTTTTCCGCATTTTTGACTTCTCCTCTTCAGTCAAAATATCAATATCCTTACTAGAATATTTGCCAAATCTTTCGTCTGCCATTTTTAATGGCCCTCTAATTGTTTTTACTACCCATGGATACTTCAGATGTACTTCATATATAACCAAAGCTACAATACCACGGTATTTTTGTACGAGTAGGTTTTAACGCCCGCTTTTACTACATACGGCACCGCAGGCGTTGACACTGATGATACACGGAATGAAGATGGAGAACCGGTGGAATGAGATGGCGGGGGATATCGGAGAACCCGGAAGAAACCGACCCCAGCGCCGCTTCGTCCACCACGAATCCCACATGAGGTTGCCTGGGATCGAACCCAGGCCGCTTTGATGGGAAGCGAATGGTCTAACCACTCGGTTACGGCGCG
This sequence comes from Tenodera sinensis, assembly GCA_030765045.1. Taxonomy (NCBI): domain Eukaryota; kingdom Metazoa; phylum Arthropoda; class Insecta; order Mantodea; family Mantidae; genus Tenodera; species Tenodera sinensis. The sequence goes on along the minus strand of CM060965.1, from coordinate 149,032,570 downwards.
ACTGCCTTAATATGGAATAGCCATATTACCTACTTCCTTGTAAGTACAAGGGGAATAGGGCGAGTATAGTACACTTTAAATTACGGTCAAATCTTTTGCTACTCACTATGTGATGGCTTGAAATTCCGTTCTCTTCGCATCACCAGTAAATAAAAAACTATTTCAGAAAATTGTAAGCATTTTACAGCGCAAACCAATAACAACAAATATCTCGGCAATTGTTAACCCAACAATAAAATGTGTGCTTTAACGAGATCTGCATTATTTGTGCAGTAAGATTTTGTTTATCTCTTACGATTTACCAGTTATGCAAAAGTAATCCAGAATGAAGAAGACTTCAGAGGCTATTTCCGGAATTAAAGTAAATATTTACATTTGATTAATCATAACCATGTATTAAACTTATGGTACTTAATCAAAATCATTAAAGTCAATTTTGAAACAATGAAAGATTTCCAATAAACTCCATGTGAACGGTAATTTGGAATGGGGAGATATTTTTTCAATTCTTCGTGTCGTATCCTTTGAAGAACTAAAACATCAAGTTTGGTACTAAGCCGACTTTTGTTTTTGAGTTATGCTGCTCACAGACAGTCAGAGGCGCGCGCTTATACAAACATAACAATCCCCCAATAAAAGAAAGTCGAATAAATACCGAAATTGGTATTTAATTTCAACATTTTCCAGGGATGCAGCATATATTTTTAAACAAAAGTTACCACTAAATAATAACCTTTACATGAAAAAAATGTCATTGTATTTCATTTCTGAATAATAGTTCAACAATTGTATTGAAATATCATGTGTTAAACATACATGAATCGGTATCAAATTGAATATATTTTATTTTCTACAAATAGCTCGTGGAGTATAATTTTCATTCAGAATTATGTAAAATGTTGTATAAACGATTAACCAAAAGAATAGATCAAAACAGCTACATGAAAAGCATACATCTCGTTAAAAAAACAGAACTTGGTGTATAATTTTGTGTGTGAATATCCGGGCAAGGCATTTCTATACCTTTCCAGTCCCACAAGAATACTGCAGGTTACGACCATACGGACATTAGGGCTAGGTCAGGCGTTGGCTGTGTTATGCACAGCCGCGCCAGCATGCAAGCGCAGTACAGTGCAGTAGTTGCGAATAGGAAACCTAACTCAGGATTAATTGTGCAATTGAAATAAATCTATAAGTATGTCTTAAGTGCAGGTTGTAAATAAAGCTGTAAATTCAGGTATACAAGGAAGTTAGATTCGAAGCATTTCTGTACAGATGGAGAAAACATTACAAGTTTTATTTTTTTGACAGTAAAAATATATAAGGTCATACATTGCAACAGGTTATGAAAATAATGTTTATGTATACATTTATAAATGGTATAAATATCTAATTCAATGTCGCATATAATCCAAGTGTTTATTGTATTATCCCTTTTACATATCTCAGTGTGCAATTTAATAGCTACTCTGCATCTAACTGTAACCTAGCATATAATTTAAAATTAGCTGCTGATCTACAGGTACACATTTACTTTATGCTTGACCGTACGTCATTTGATTGAGAGCGCATAAGAGGCAGATTTGTTTATGTTGTCGCTGCCTGGCATTTCGTGGACTACGGTGCGTATGCACTAAAATTGAAGAGGCAGGTACCGAAATGCCTCGCCCTGATCAATAACCATTTCTAATATATTCGTTGCTATTATTTTGATTTTTCAATGCCTCATTCTACATTTTTTTTAAATTCTCAGTCATTCTTATTAGTCAACGAACGTCAAAAGCTTCCCTAAACATTCGAAGTAAAGCACTTAGAATTGATATCTACACACATCAACATCCCTTGTGCTATTAATAGTAAGTATTATTTTTAGAACAAATTGTTTTTCCAAAAGGTTTCTTAGTAATTTTCTTGAGGAGCGCGAATCATTTGCATTAACGGCGCTGATGCAATCCATCAAGCAGTTGTTTTTGTACTAGACCAAGAGGCCAAAGATCCCCACGTGATCTCATCACTTGGGTTGGCACACTTTAACAGTGAACACATTACTAACTTACTCGTATATTCACTATTTTGAAACCGAGTTAGTTTTTGTGTTTGTCAGCTACAAATGACATGCTTATATTCTAAGAGCTAATAAGAAGATGCAGCCTCAATATATAAGATGCAGCAGAAAACCGAATCTGCCTTGCGTGCTTGCATTCAGAATTGACCTTCAATGAATGATCACTAAAAACCAGTCTTGGAGGTACTTGCAAGTTTGCGATTCTTTTTTGTTCTTTTCTTTCACAAGAGCTTAATGTTTCTTCATGTTGTCAAGTTGTATGTGGTAAGATTTACTACTACTGGTAGTTGAAATCCTTTCTAGACAAAAATATATAGTGAGTAACACAATGTGTACAGAAGAATTACATTTTAAGGTATAATGTAAATTTCTAATGAGTAGCGTAAGCTGTGTGATGTAAGTTGAATCCCCACTTCCCATTTCTTTCGTATAGGAGTGTTTGGTTAAACACATCTTCTAATTCAAGGGTAAACATTCTACTGATACTGGATGAATAGCAGCCCCACAATCAGTGTACAAATCAATAGCAAGCAAAATATTGGGAGCGGTTAATAAGAAAATAGGTTAGTATAATCCTTGTTTACCTTAGTCCATTTTGAAAGTGTACTTATTATTTGTTGGGATTTTTGTGGTAAGATGCTTCATTTTTAACGATGTTTCCAGTTAATATCTTGATCCAAGTGAATCGATGATCCTGATACTAATTCCACCAATTCTCGTGATATTATTCTACAAGCGCTGTCGACGGAAAAGCTATTATTATATAATGCATGATAACACATATATTTTATTTACTAGAATATTCTTTGTTTTATTTGCTTCTTGTTGCTCTAATTTTAAAGGCTCTGTGCATTCACATGTTTTTCTTTCTAGCCATCTTGCATTTTCTTACACAGATTCCAGTTGCACAATACCGTGTTTTCACACTTTTTGAATCGTTATTTTGTCCTTAACATATGACTATCGTTCTCCCAAAGCCTTGTGCCTAATATTCTTACAAGGGATTACAAGGAAAAACTGTCTCAAAAGACAAACTGTACTTTAAGGAGATCTAAATGCTTCCTGGGGTAAGCTTTGTGTATCTCTTAGTGGTTTACCACTCATACATAACTATGCAAATTTATTCGAATAAAGGGAAAATCACAGTCTGTTCTTAGGTACCCAGTAAGCATATTTTATTGGTCACGTTTTATTTTAATACAAATATTCGTTAATTTTTGATAAAATCAGAAATACAAAAATATTTTACTACAAAAGTATCGCATCCTTAACAGATGTTAAAATTCTAGTTTTTTTTTAATTGATGCGATATTTTTCTTTTGTTTAGATCAGCAGCACATCAATTAAAATTGCACAGAATAAGTTGAAAAAAATTGTAACAGCTTCAGAGTGTTCCACTAGCGAACGGCAGTTTTTAAAGCCTATCTAAATTTAAAATTAAATTATGCAGAGTATAAAAAACAAAGAGAGTAGAGCGTTAAGAAACAGGACAAATCATCAACGTTTCGGTCGTACCTACAGGAGGACTGATTTACAGAATGTAACACCATCATTCGCCAATCACCAAAGCGGTTCGGGTGTTAAGCGCGGCCAAATGTAACAGTATATTTTAGTTCATATAAAACAAATTAATATTTTACTTTTCTCTACTTCGTAAGTCAGTAGAGGAAATATTACAGGCCTCCCGAAAGTTCTATAGCGATATTTTATGACAAATACACGACTTTAGACCAGTTCTGCCCAGCATAACTAAAAAAGAAAGCATCTTCTAAAAATGTAAGCAAGTTTTCATTAAAAATCCTCCACCCAAAACTACCCTTCAGATGCAACAGTTTGCGATAATTTGTAGTCTCTTAAAATGGCTGTAATGATTTTGATTAAAATACCATATGTTTAAGATATTTACATGATAAATAAAATGTATAGGTATCTTTAATTTTCTGGGAATAGCCTGTGAAGCCGCCTTCCTTAAGGAGGAACTTTATATAATTTCGTAAAACTAGTCAACCATAATATACAGACAAAAGCTTACTACACATATATTTAAAATACAGAATGTACTTCAAATATTTTTTTCTTTAGCGTTAGCCACATCTAAGGTATACGTTATTATTAGTCTGATTTTTCTGCACTTTATTTTTACTTTCTCTACTACGTACAGTAAGTAAAGGAAGTATTGTGTTCGACCCAAAATTTCGATGTTGAGATTTTATTGGAAATATGTATTGAGGTCTCCTGAATCCAAAAAGCATCATTTTTAGTGCTTGTCTGCCTGTCTGTCTGTCTGTCTGTCTGTCTCTCTTGTCAGTCTGTTTCTCTGTGTGTCTGTCTGTCTCTGTATGTCTGTCTCTATCTCTGTCTGTCTGTCTGTCTGTCTGCCTGTATGTTTGTCTGTCTGTTTCTGTTGGTCTGTCTGTCTGTCTGTCTGTCTGTCTGTCTGTCTGTCTGTCTGTCTGTCTGTCTGTGGACGGTGTAACTCAAAAACGAAAAGTCGGTTGAAAACCAAAGTTGGTATTCAAGTTTAGTAACTTTCAAGAATGTGACACGAAGATTCTGATGAAAATTCGTCCACCCAAAACTACCCTTTAAACGACAAATTTCTCGACAACTCTGATTTTCTCAAAAAAACTAACCATTTTTATTAAAAGGCCATTGTTTAAGATATTTTTATGACAAATGAAACTTATATTTGGAATTTTCTGACTATAGTCTGTGTAGTCCTGTTTACTCTTTATGGCTTTTGTATAACTGGTAAACTTTAAGAGATAGACCAAATCTTACTATACAAAATGTAGATCTCATTAAAACACACAATTTATGTCCAAATGAATTGTTTTGTGAAGTGAACCTTTTCAGAGACATTCCTTGTTATATGTGCAAATTTTGCAATTTTTATACTTTCCTCAAATGGAAGGTCGTTATTCACCTTTTTTATCTCTTGGCCATGCAAAGAGAATGGAATTTCAAAGCCTTCATATAGTGACCGGCTCTAGAAGACTTGACTGTTACTCAAAGTCCACTGTATTCCCATTTTCCCTGGACCTACAAGAAAATAATTTCTGTACGTGTGTATCTCGATTGACATGAAGAAGAAAGAGGAATAATAGTTTGTAAGAATAGTTAGTACAAGAGCAGAAAAAGTCATAAATTCAACACATAAGATTTTTAAACTACATAAGTGGATGCGCTCCTTTTAGTTGAATATTGCAAATAATTTAAGCAAATGAATTAAGGAAAGTGGCAGTGTCGTAGTCCCGTAAGAATGCGCTGTGCTGTGCAGGTGGAGGTATCGAACGGTAACATCTCACGATGTTATACAACTACGGTATCACTTTCAAAAGCGGTGCATCAACCGAAAGTTGTGGTGGCTGCAGCAGGAATCACGTTACAGGACCGCCGCGGGCTTCGGAGCGAGTCTAGTCTACGACTCAGAATAACGGATAACAAATGCACGTGACACTCTATAGTGCTTGGACTAAAGCCATGTACAAGAGAATAAAGTAATTTCATGACATGAGCTCAACCCTGAAAGGCCATTCTCTTGAAGAACTGTCCATGCACATGCGTCTAAACAAAGTCTTCCGCATTAGCATACTTACAACTTCAACTGAAACCAAGCATGCTATACGTATTATATTTTCTCTTTCATTTATTTAAAAAGACTTCCCCAATTTAAGGCCTGCTATGTAGACGAAGTATAACTATAGAGGTAACATTGTTTTTTAGTTTTAAAACGATACAACATAAATTATAACATTAAGAATACAAAATCCATCTACACAAAATTAATAACTATCAACTTAAAATGAACTATAAATAACGCATACCAATCTTTTCGTATTGAAATTTATGATAAATAGCTAAAACATTAATTCAGTTAATAAAATATTTTATAACAATGTCAATGACTTTGTTAAGTATGAGTGATTGTGGGCATTTGTAGAACGATTTCTTAGAGAATTGGTCCCCTGACTGTTATACGCAGCAGGTTTTTATCTAGGGCATAATCTACCCAAAAAAAGTACTTTTTGGAGGGTATTGTCCCTCTATCATTAATCCAGTAAGAGATACTTTGTAGGTTGTATTTGTCCTTATAACAGAAAATAGTGGGTTCATGAAAACCTTTTTTCTGTGTAGACTTCTTCGGATTGTTCACAGTGAGACACAAAGGGAACAGTAGGATAATCACCACTCCACTACAACCAGATGTCTTGAAGGCAACAATATTGATGCGCCTGCTGCTACTGTTGGACAACCCATCCACTTCCTCATGTAGTCCGAAACATTTTTCCTTGATACCTGTTGCAATCAAGCTTCTGTCTGCTGTTTTCCAGCACCCAGAACATGTGCATGTGTTTTGTGCTCTACGCCTTAGTAGATTTAGAATTCTGTTATTCAGCAGGGTGATGTAAAAATCGCTACAGCCTTAACCCGAATGTTGTTAAAGAAATAAAAAGAAAGAACCAATGAAATATTTCTATACATTACGTCAATAACTGCTAATGATAACTTCGTCAATTCTGTCACCTTCAAAATTAATTGTTATTTTTACTGCAACTGCACGCTTAACTTTTAGATTATTCGACTACATGCTCCTTTGTGTATATTTTTAAGTAAAGTATAAGCAAACTAAAAAAAATTACTATCTATATTTAGCTAACTTGTTTTGATTGGAAATCTGAAAGTGTTGCAAATAAGTTACATGCAGCTTTTCATTTTATCTAGTATTAAATTTATGTGTTATTGATTCGAAACATTTTCATATCATGCCCATATATTCCTAATAACTTCTGAGAAATTCCAGAATTTTCCAAAACAAAGAAATTTATTGTTAATGCTACTATCAATTTTACATTAACGAAGCTGCTAGGAAGGATGAATCCTAAGCAGAAGGTATAATGGCATTCTACCATACAGTGTTGGTTATGCTATGTTACCTAAAAGGAAATATTCTACATTTATCTTCGGAAAGACATTAATAAAAATAACGTTATTTCTTCCTTTCTACTGCTCTAAATATGTAGTTCTTTTAAGTATGTAACCTGGAATATTTCGTTCGATATACATGGAATAGTAAGAAAGAAGGATCCGGATTATACTATGTGTCCTTGGAACCTTAGACCTACGATAGACAAGAAGTATGAAGCACAATTAGCCTTCACTTACTAGGTACAAGGTTCGGGTTCAGTGACTAACCGTTTCACATTCATCAGCCTTTTCATGTCCCTCGAGTAAAACAATAGCTTTCTTCAGAGATGTCGAGATTTTGCTTGAGAGAGACAAACATTTATTTGTGAAAATCAAGGTAAGAAATGAGCAAATACATTTAAATTTATGTCATATTAAAATACACATTTTACAGCAGTTTAGGTACGTTTCATTTGACTTACCACTGGCACCGGATATAAAATGAATCACTTTGTTATGTTTTCTTCAAAGAATCTTCAAACACATGTTACCTAAAAACAGTTGATGATTATTACTCTTTTTCTAGATGAATTAAAGCGAATTTGCTCTCACCTGTCATTTTTCCTTCGTTTCTCCCCATTTTTCCACAGTGAGGGATAACTTAATATGCATTGGCAATCATAATTAAACACTCCTAAATACCTAAAACTGTAACTGTATAACTACAACGATTATAATCTTATATGAAGCAGATACAACATTTCAAAAGACCGCTTCTTTTCTAAATGCATTAATATGCTTAGAGGGGAGTCTTTCGGCTCGAACAGGAATTCGTTTTTGACAATGTGTACACATCTCACAATTCTAACCAGGACTACGAAGGCATTTAATTGTGTTTTACCTTGTGTTCATACGACAGTGCTTGCAATCTGGGAGGTGGGGGAGTTAAAAACGATAGTCAATCAATTACCCCAGCAGGAATTTGTCGTATTTACTAAATGTGTGACAGCATTTTCGTACAAATTTAGCAAAAATGAACAAAACCATTAGTATTTGGAACGTTTCAAATGTTGTGACATCCAAATTAATAGTTTTATTCAACGGAAGATAGTTTTTGGTGCATTTGGTTAGTTAGGAACATGACTCTCAACTGAAATGACATTGGATAGGATAGGATAGGATAGGAGATTGAGTGAGTGAGTAAGTGAGCGAGGAATGAGCGAGTGAGTGAGTGAGTGATTGAGTAGGGTTTAAGGGCCCATCAACAGCTAGGTCATTAGGACATGAGATAGTGGGTAGTGGGTAAAGAAACATACGACAACGCAATCAGTAGTGTTACAGGTGCTAGTGTCAGTGACGCAAATAGTATTCCTCATAGCCAAAGACAAGTTAACAGCTCTAGTGACTATGGACATTCGCCAGAAAAGAAATCCAATGCTGTTGGTATTTTAGCTATTCTCGCAAGAACGTATTCAACGCATTTATAATGTTTTATCGATTATCAGAAATCTCTAAGTAAGGTTTCGATCTACAGCTCGCTAGTAAAGAGAATCCATCTATAAAAAGCACATCGAAAATCAAAGTAATTTAGATTATGTGGAGAGAAAAAAAGACGTACCTAATGAACATCGAATAAAATAGGCAATCAAAGAACTGGCATTCCATTCTAATTTGACGTGGCAAAGAATGAAGGAAAATGTGTCCATTAGTGGTTTCTGCAATTTTGTGCAATGCAAAAAGTAAGAGAAATGGGGGCGCACAATTTTAAACGTTCTGAAGCCTTCATAGCACGTTTCAAGAAACAATACAAAATGTGCCACAGACACATCATTGCCTTCATGACAAACACAGATATACAAGACCAAGATATTCACCAGTCTGGGACTTGTTTTGTTGAAGAAATAAACCAGAAAATTTCAAGTTTCCAAATACAGCCACACTCCATTTGGAACACTGATCCAAGTGGATTTAATTATGAACTAACTCCTGGTGAGACATCTAAGAAAGGGGGAAATCAAGTTCAGTCTGTACATAATACTACTTATTTATACAACAGATGTTAAAGTTCAATAAATGGGCACCTAACACAAAAATCTGATGTGTTGCACTCACATGACTTGCTCTACTCTTGTACTGACTATTCTTACAAACTCTTATTCCTACATCTTCGTGTCAGTTGAGATAAACTTTGCACAAATTATCTTATTGTTTATTTCCTTGTGAGATACAAGCGGGAAAATGGGAATACAGTAGGCTTTGAATCATAGTTAAAAATTTTAAAGCTTTCAAATACCGTTTTCTTTGCACGGCTAATATATAAAGAATGAATAAGAATGTTCCATTTGACGAAAGTTTTAAGTTATTCGAAACTCACACAAATAACAAACAATATCTCCGAAATGGTTAACTCTACAAAAATGGACATAAATTGTAAGTATTAGCAAGATCTATTACCAGTTATACAAAAGTCATCCAGAGTAAACAGGACCACATGGGCAATAGCCAGCAAATTCAAAATATACATTTTGTTTGTCATAAAAATATCTCAAACATGTGGCACTTTAATCAAAATTGCTAGAGCCATTTTCGAGAAAATTTCAAAATTTTCCAACTTTTTTCATATAAAGCGTAGTTTTTTTGTTTTTTTGTTTTTCAAAATCTTCGTGTCGTATCCTTAAAATACATTAAACTTAAATACCAACTTTGGTTTTTAACCGTCTTTTCCTTTTTGAGTTATGATATCCACAGAATAACAGACACACTGACACACATGGACCGTTTTCTAAAACAGCTTTTTTTTATCCATAGATTTTTGGGTGGAATACAATACTTGCTCTACTTACTATAAGTAGTAGAGAAAGTAAAAATTGTATATTTGTCTTCAGGAAAAATGACATCTCGTCGGCCTGGGTTCAATCCCAGGCAACCGCATGTGGGATTTGTAGTGGATGAAGCGGCGCTGAGGCGGCTTTTCTCCGGGTTTTCCGGTTTTCCCCATCATCCCATTCCACCGGTGCTCCATCTTCATTCCATGTATCATCAGTGTCATCGACTGTAGTACCGTAGTGGTAAAAACGGGTATTAAATACTACAAAAAATAAATCAATAGCAACAAAATATATGCAGTCATTGGATGGATATTTTTTTCAGCGATATAAAATAAATGCAAGAAGGATGATAGACTATATAAGGAATAGATCCTCAGTTGCCACAATTATGTTAAAATTTAATTATTTATTTTTAAGGATTTTTAATTTTTATATTAAAATTACAACAACAGGGCAGGTGGCAGGGTCCCTACATTTTCCCCAGTTAGAAGCTCCGCGGCGGAGGCTGGCTCAGCCCGGTTCCTCTCGCACCCCTTCAGGTTCGTACTGCTAAGGGGACGCGGGATTTGAACCCCCCCCCCCCACACACACACACACACCACCTCCACGCTCTCGAGCTTGTCGTATTCCATGGGGGATCCAGAAACCAGTGGCTCGCCTTCCAATCCGGGGGACGAGATTTCTAGACCGCACTGGTTCTCCCTGCCGCGCGCTCGCCGACGCTTCTAATCCTGAAAGAAATCTAACGGGATAAAGGGTGATATGAAATTATTGATGTAACGAAATAGAGGGAAAGGAAATTCAGATAATGTGCAAATCGTTTCCAGCACTCACCTGGCGACACGGATAAACCTCTGAAAAAAAAAGTGAGTCAGGAACGGGGATCGAACCCTCGACATCCCGAATGCGGGCCACAGGCGTTACCGCCCGAGCGGATCCTCTTTGTAACTAAGAGTAACATAATGGAATGCTTTCACCATTCAAATCCCATAGTACGTAAAGATTCTAAATAAAATGGGAACACAAAACTCCTGTTCGAGCGGAGAGACGTTCCTTGTTAGTAGTTTTAAATCCGTCTTTGATTTTATAGCATGTTAATGATTACTTCGGTCTGTGAGTGAACGACGTTGTAGATCCAGTATCCAGTTTTGCGCCCGTAATTATTACATTACGGCATCACGGTGCTGGACATTGATGATACATGAAAGGAAATGAAAGGAAACTTGAAAAACAAATGTTCCAAACCTAAGCTTAGGTTACCTCCCCGACATTTGCTAGTTATGAAGACTGGGGAAAACATGGAAAAATGCAGTCCTGGCGAGATTTACACCGTGGATCTCCCATTCACGAGGTCGTGCCTTAGTTACCTCGGATACCCGGTTCGGTTTATTACCAAACCCTCTTCTACACTAGAGAGTAATGAGAAAGAATTCAGGTTTCGTACATTTATGCTAGCTTCTATTAAATTTCACATTGTCCTAAAAGTGCATTATAATAATCCCCTATAATCCCTAGCGCGTCTCCTCTATACAGAGGTTAACCACATCGCCCGGCCCCTGCGTCCTCCAGCCGCAGCCAAGGCCACGGAGGAGTGCAGATTGGGGGTGGCGTGGATCAGCGCGCCGACTTCCCCGACCGTGACTACTTGACCTTTTAAGGACGCTACCTTTATATCATAATAGCTTCTCAATTGGCCCCTCAGAGACTAAGAAGACTGAGTGGACCCCGTACCAGACCTCCCAGCGGGGGAAAAATCCCATGCCAGTACCGGGGATCGGACCCGGGTGCTCCGCGCCAGAGGCAGGCGCACTACCAACTGCGCTACGGAGCCGGTCACAGTATAACAACAACAGCAACAACAATAATAGTAATAGTCATAGCAATAGTAATAGCAATAATAATACTGACTATAGTAATAACAAGAGTAATAATAGCAATAATAATAGTAGTAGTAATAATATAATAATAACAATAATAATATCAACATAATAAAACGCTTGTCTTCAATGCCCGTGTTGGCATTTTTGTTTTTTTCTGGTATTCTGGAAATGGAATGCGGTTTGACGCCTAAGAAGCTTTTGCTGTGCTACGCCCATCACACACTAAGTAATTTTCTTTTTCCTTTCCTGATTGTCTAAAATATTCTATTCAACATTTATTACATAATCCAAAGGAAGAATTAAAAATATGCAAAGGACAATGATTGTTTATTTGAAAGAAAAATTAAACGCTTTAAAAGATGCAAAAGAACTGCAGTATACATATTTCTTTGTGAACAACCAATCGAACTTGTGCATCTTTGGGAACGAAAAAAACGGGTTCTCCCTTCGGAATGATCTTTGCTTCCCGTACCACATAACCCAAGAACCGCAGTATAAGGTTACGGCTAGAATCCAGCCGGCCAGACTTCATTTTCTTCCCACCTGGACCACAGGTTTTTTGACCTTCTCGAAGTGTCATTGCCTTGGCTTCAGATCAACTGGTAGCACTGCTTTGGAAATTATTTTCTTAGCACAACATATCATGTAAAAGAGAACATTCTTCAGTGTCCGTTCTCTAAACAAAAGCCGGATTCTTGAAGGATCTGAATGAATCCATGAAACCGCGAAGCAGGAGTTGGAGTGTCTGGTTATTTTTAAACCACATGTGGAGTTTAAAAGAAACATTTGGACAGAGAAAGCAGTTTAATCTTAGAATACATGGATATTCTAACTTCCTGGATAAACAGCTTATGAAAGGTAAACAAGAAACCTGTAGTAAATAAGTTATATAAATGGAAAAAGGTAAAGAAAGACTGAAAGATGAGAAAGTCACACGACGTTGTCTCGTTTATATCTTTATAACAATACTATACAATTAGCGATTCTCATATCCGTCTTACATTGATAATGATATTGATGTGATTGTTTACTTTCAAAATAGGCAGATGGCTTTCCTACGTGCAAGATGCGAAAACCCCTTTTAACTTAAATTCATTTTATAAAAAAAATAGATTCAAATGAAAGAAGAAAGAGGCGGTGGACAAGGAGGTTCACTCATTTTAAAACCGTTTAACATAGATATTAGACCAAAATAAACTTCAATCTAAGAAAATTCGAACATAACACGAATCTTTTGGAAACAGTAGCTAAAGCTAGGAAAAGAAGATGGGATTTGACATCTGTGTGTTTTAATAAGCTTTATAGCTCTATCTGTAGATTATTCTTAGTTTCCAGTGATATAATGTTTCATGGTGAATAAAGGCGCTTATTAGACTACTAAGAGAAATAAAGGTAGAAAAAGAAGAAAATAAAGAAAGCGCATGGATATCATATTTTTTAAATTTAGGATACCTCAAAACACGTACTCAGTGAAATCTGCCAAATATCTGATGGAACAAAATGTGTCCACTATCTAGCACAAGTAAGTGACAGGAAATGGAAATAAAGTACGACTTTCACAGTAGCAAATAGTTGTGGGTAGAACTGCTCTGCGGGCTCAATAATTAAGGAAGTGCATATGAACAGTATTCCCAAAGTCTGTACTTCAGGTCGGTCTGGAGAACAGTACTCCCAAGATGTCGAGCTACCCCCCTGCTTCCCCTCCCTTCGTGACTACCGGGAAAACTGATAGGGAAAACCACCTAGAGTCCACGAGATTTAACTTGTCAGGTTCAAAAAAGAAACGGACAGGAACACTCTCTTAGTGTCTCTTTCTCTGTGGTGATGGGTATTTGCAAAGTGGATGCAACCATTAAACATGCAGTAGAAGACTGGGAGGAGGGTGCGTGCTTTCCAAGAATGTTTAGACAGAGCAGGTAGAGTATCCCAAAGACAAGTACAGAACCAAACCAGGCAAGTCAAACCTCAGTCCATAAGCAAGGCGCGTGCATGTATGTGTGTTAGTAGCTACTGCAGATAAGCAAGAGCGGGACCACTGTATTTACACCTTTGGAGTACTCTTCTCCAGGCCTGGTATAACCGAAAACAGATCCAAAATCAGTATAACGCTAAACGTTTTATTTAAGGATGAAGGAGTCTCTTCCGGCTGGTATCTCCCGTCACCAGTATGAAGGGAATCTTCTGCTCGTCGTCACTTTGAAGGGTCGGTATGATGAATTCTTTTCTCGTATAAAAGATCCGGCTAACTCTTTCGATGAACTGCGATGACTCTTTCTTTCCTATCTCGGTCGTGGTACGGGTATGAAGTATGTTCACAATTTACAGCTAATAATTTTCCTTGAGACGCGACCCCCGTGAAAATTATATGTTACGTCGATGTATTAACTTTTAGTCTTTCTAATGAGATAGTCTTCTTTGCTCTGGAGGCCACAATTGAAATAATATTAGTGTATTTATTATCACAATTTTATTCGTTAATATCTATAACATTATAACATTTACAATGAAGACAAAAGATAATCGCACTAGGCCAACTGCAAACGATATGATGCAAACAATCAAACAATGGGAAACAAAACACTCCAACACAACACCTACCATAACTAATAATACTGCATCAAATGCCCCTCATCACAGTATATGCAACTAATTCTATTTTGGGAAAATTGTTTTCAGCCATACAATGTTGCATGTACTGTGATGATCTCCCCACAACAATGTAATTGTACAACAATATAACAACTGTGTTGAAAAACATGTCATCGTTGAATACAAAAATATTTTCTCTTGACAATGTTTCGATTTTTTTTTTTTTTTTTTTTTTGGCAACTTTCAGGGGTTCTATGCCCCTCCCCACTAAAATTTGTTTTATGATTTTTCTTATGTGCGGTGGATAATGGCGAATAAGTGCTTCAATAACCTCCTGTTCACTCAACTGAGGTTGGAGTAGTTTCGATTTGTTCGCCAGTTTCAAAAAATACTCCATCATTGAAATACCACGTTTACTGTCATAATGTCCGGTAGCCAGTTCGACTTTAATCTGGTTTTGACGTCCCGGTCCCCAAAATCTATTTATAAAAAGGTTTCGAAACATACTATATGTTTCGTGAGACGCCAAAGTTAGTCTTAACCATTCCAATGCGTTTTTCTTAAGACAGCGTTTAACCACCATCATTCGTATCTCGTTCGGAATTCGTTTGATCCTAAAATAATCCTCCAGTTCTTTTATGAAAATTTTTGGATTGTCACCGGCTTCTTCGTCAAATGACGGAGGGGTTAGATCATGGAACAAGTGACTAGCGTGACAATTATGGTTTTGACTAGGGGAGTGCATTGGCATAGCTAAATCATTCTCCTGAAAGTCCGCCATATTACTGTTATTGTCAAGTGCATCAGTATTGGTCATATTTTTGCATTCACTCACAAATTGATCATGATTGTCATTAACTCTATCAGCCTGTAGAGCAATCACAACTTGGGAAAGCCTTCCTGTAAATTCTTTTTCCTTTGTAACCGTTTCATTTATTCTATTTACACTTACATTGGCTTCCTCCTTTACTTTATTCAATTCTTCTCGCTGTGACTGCATCTCAGCGCTTATACCCTTTACAACATTTTCTAAACTATCAATTTTTACATCAATGTCATTTTGTTTTGACCTAATTCCATCTTGATACATTTTACAACTCTGTTCTACCACGACTATCTCTGTTCTCAATTCATCTCCTACCTTTGCAATTTTTGCATTCTGTTCTGCTAGTTTTTCATCAAATTCTTTACTTAATTCAGCTTTCATTTCTACCACTGTCTTCTCCTGTCCTAACTTAACTTCATTTATCAATTCTCCTAGCCTAGCTATTTCTACTGTGTTTGATTCCTGTCCTAATTTTATCACGCTTACTAACTCACCTAATTTAGCTATATCATTGTTACTTGATTCAATTCTTTCTGTACATTCCTTCTTACATAATTCAATTTCTTGTGACAATTTATTTATATTTCTGGCATTATCCTCCTTCAAATCTGCTACATTTCTAACACTATCCTCTCTTAGTTTTGCTACATCTGCTTTTAGTTCTGTTACATTTCTAACACTATCCTCTCTTAGTTTTGCTACATCTGCTTTTAGTTCTGTTACATTTCTAACAAAATCTGCTTTTATATCTGCTGTATTTTTGTTCATCGCTTCCAATATTTCTTTCAATCCTATTTCAGATTCCTTACATACTACATTCTTTCTACCTTCTACTGATAACTTATCACTCACTTCCCTCTCTACACTATCATTATCTTTCTCAACTTTTTCCATCTTCTGTACAATTTTCTTATTGCGTAGTATCATAAATTAGTACTAGTCTTACTTGAATTCTGGAGCACAAGAAAAAGGATACTCCGTCAAAATGTCTTCTTTTCACTCTTTGTCCAGGTACATATTTTTACTCTATACGCCTGTATTCGAGCCGTCGCGCGTCTGGGCGCCAGTATGAAGGAGTCTCTTCCGGCTGGTATCTCCCGTCTCCAGTATGAAGGGAATCTTCTGCTCGTCGTCACTTTGAAGGGTCGGTATGATGAATTCTTTTCTCGTATAAAAGATCCGGCTAACTCTTTCGATGAACTGCGATGACTCTTTCTTTCCTATCTCGGTCGTGGTACGGGTATGAAGTATGTTCACAATTTACAGCTAATAATTTTCCTTGAGACGCGACCCCCGTGAAAATTATATGTTACGTCGATGTATTAACTTTTAGTCTTTCTAATGAGATAGTCTTCTTTGCTCTGGAGGCCACAATTGAAATAATATTAGTGTATTTATTATCACAATTTTATTCGTTAATATCTATAACATTATAACATTTACAATGAAGACAAAAGATAATCGCACTAGGCCAACTGCAAACGATATGATGCAAACAATCAAACAATGGGAAACAAAACACTCCAACACAACACCTACCATAACTAATAATACTGCATCAAGGAGTAAACATGAAAGTCAGAAATGCAAAACTGTCAATATCTAGGTTTTAGTTTGAAATTAAAG
Source organism: Tenodera sinensis (assembly GCA_030765045.1). Classification (NCBI taxonomy): domain Eukaryota; kingdom Metazoa; phylum Arthropoda; class Insecta; order Mantodea; family Mantidae; genus Tenodera; species Tenodera sinensis. Next base: position 149,015,848 of record CM060965.1, on the reverse strand, counting down.
CAGAATTCGAGAGGCGGGAAACCGAATGGCACTTAATAGTTTTGGAGAGCTAGGATCTGCTTGTACACTGAATGATTTCGGCCTCAGACGAGTTCGATTCCCATCAGGTTCATCGAGATAATGATTCAGCTGATAACTTGTGTGTCTGGTAATTGGCATATCTCGGCTTCAGTCCACATCGGTGAGTAATCTGCTCCATGATTTCTGAGTTCTTTCCAATCTGTCATAGGGAATCCCAGGCTAAAATTTTGAAAATGTTCGCTCTTCTCTCTTTTCTAGTGTTTCATCCTCCGATGAAATTTATGGAATTTATTGCCTATGATGGGCATTTATAAAATGATATGAATAATAGTTATAATGATCTTTATGCCTTCTACAACTCACGGTTCTAGGTGTGTAGGAAGTAAACTGAGGGTCCTTGAGCATTTTTGAAATCTCAATAATCTGTCTCAGTCGATCACTCCTGGTTGCAAATCTCCCGAGGGGCTCCTACCATTCATTTCTCCCTTCCGAAGTGAAGCACCTATAAAATGCTTGTATTGCAGATAGGTAAATCCTTCTTAATTTAACCAACCTCCTCTAATAAATTAAGTACTGTAGAGTTTCAGGTGTGCAATGTGAGTTTTTTCTTTCACCACTATTACCTTCATTCCACAAATTCGAAAGCCGGGAAACAATCTATCAATTGATTGACACACCTTACATTGTACTTGTAGATGTCAGAAAGCCAGTTTATAAAATAAGACTAATTTTGTAAAAGTATGCCATTTTCTTATATTATTTAAGATGAAACATACCTCTTGGCTTCGTTTTACGTTTTATAATATAATTTTCTGCTATGTGGTTATATTATTGATGGTTTAAAATGCATTTCTTCCTACTCGCCATTATTCTCTGTAGTCTTCCTTTTATTATGCAAAAGTGCATTTCATTGTGCTAGTTGTGTACATCAAAAGTCAAACTGGTCCATTTTAATGTTTGCGTTAGGCTATTGTTGCATTTGAGATGCAACCTTTATCCATCTAAGCAATTGTTTGTAACGAAAGCACAATAAATTCTGTGCTATGTTAATACCAATAATGTAGACCAAAATTAATGAACTTGAATGATAAAATATAAATCCAAAAACATGTTCCATGGAACAAAAGTAATGTTTCGATCCTCATTTAAAGTAATGATGATCGCATAATGAGAAACTCATAATTCTCTGTCATTTGCTATAGGTATGTTATGGTTCACCGCTCAAGGCAGGTTGATTCTGCACCACTGGTTGGCCTTAGAAATTCTTGCGAGAAAGCTGAGATCGTAAAATTTGTTGCATATGGCAGCCGTGAACTTGACCTCAGAGAAAACATGCTCGCAGCAACAAACCAGATTTGGAATGTCATTAGCTCATTGGAATCTCTGGACAAGTGTTCAACGTTTTCTGCTGGTTGAAAGCCATCGACTTCAACAAGAATGCGCCGACAGAGATCCCGGTTTATTGGAAATTCCTGTGCAGTACAGAACAAGTAATATGCCATCTCTATGACTTAAAAGCGACTTTCAACAACTACTAAACCTCTTTCATGTTTCCAAAGTCACACTAACTTCATTGTCATCTGTAAGATGAAACTAGGCTCTAGTGTAATTCTTCTGTGATACAAGTCGAATAACGAATGGAACCACGTTGTATAGTTTATACACACCGCAAATGTGTATGTATAAATATCAAATTTGGAACGAATAAAGTACAGCAGATGTAACATTAATAAAACTACAAGGATTAACAGGAGTTTTAAAAGCTGATCATTGATCATCATATTGAAAGTAAAATAAATAGTGTACCTATAAAATTTGCAAATTTTCAGTCTTGAAAGCAATTTCAAAGCATACATAATGGATAGAATAAACAGTATAACTGTAAGGGAATTAAATAATAAGTATAAATGAATGGACTAGAATTTTTAGAATAAATTCGTGGAATAAAGAATGATAATCGATGTCTTTATGAAGAGCGGACATTCAAATTCAGATTAAAATTAGACCTAGAAAAATATTAACGAGAAAATAAGTAAATGAAATCGTAAGAGTAATTTAAAAGATAAATTCAACTCCCTGTATTCGTAGATAGTAAGGACATATTAGATGAATAGATTATTTCTAAAGGCGAAAATAGCCAAATATGTTAAAATCCACCCACGCTCTAGGCGACTTAGGATCCGAGGTTAATGACTCATTCAGAGTCAAATAAAACATAAGAGCTACAATTAACATAATAAAAGTTTATATATTTATTGAAATAAATCAACAACTTTCCACACTTGTGGTTGGCTGAATTCAACAAATAAGAATTTACTGCCACAGCTAGCCCATAAATACTCACAAGGGTTATTTCCCGATCATGTTTAATCAAGATAAATAGGCACAAAAATGATTTCAATTAGATATTTTCATTATGGAAGTGCACATTTTGGATTCCGTATGGGGACTGATGACTTCAGTCCTGCTGTGACTGTGTGAAATTCCAAAAGTGTAAAATTTCAAAGAACATTGCTTAAAATGTGTGAAAATTAGAAAAAAAACATCAGAAGACATCGTTAACCCACAAAAACACAAACCTAAATTTTCTTGCAGTAAGATCCTTTTTTTCCTTTAATGGCTTTTTAAATAATATACAATGCACTCAGGATGAAGAAGATTTCAGAGACAAATGTCAAACTATACATCTTATTTGTTTCCCTAATACCTCAAACAAAGGGATATTAATAAAAATCGTAACGCAAGCTTTGTTAATATGTATGATAGATTTGTGGCGACACAAAGACATTCTCAAAACATACTACACAAAGAAGCTATTTGGCATGCCAAATATATGCAGTTGATTTAGAGGGGCTATGAATAATCGAAACTGCAGACGACTTCCGGTCGCACTTCTGGTATCTGACGGTAGCGGACGTTAGACACTATTGTGTTCTAATCCCGGGATGGTATCATACGTCCACAGTGGTGATACCGGTAATACATGAAATGAAATAATCATTGGAAATCAATGTTTATCATTATAATCCTTGCAAGGATTAGGCACTCTTATCCGTTCTGGTCATCTCTTTTCGGACATTCAGCATATTTTCTACATTGAGGCTGACAGCTATTTACCAAGACTGGGTTTCTGTCAGTATTCATCCGATCCCTAAATGTTCTTATACTCTTCTATTTTTTTATTTAAATTATATATCCTTCTTCTCGTATAGTTTCATTTTCTATCAAATCCATTCCTGCACATCATTTCACTTTAGAGAAATGTCATTCTCTTTCAGGTGCTATCCAATTTTCACTTTCAAACCGGTAAACCTTATAAAATGTTTATTTGCTTTATTATTTAGATTTTTATTTATGTTGAGTTCTATTTATTTTTAATGTTCCATTTATATGCCGCCTTTAACACCGAAGGTCATATCGGCGGGTTTTAACCTCTTGGAACAAATGTCAACAGCAATGATGTTCACTTGCTTAGTGGTGGTTTTCATCTTTGGGTTTCTATTACTTTGTGTTTCTTTTTTAATTTATTACGCTAAACACACAGATATTCACACTCCCATTCATATTTCCAGACTCTAGGGAGAATGGGGAATAGTCTAATGGAAGAAATATTTCCACCCTCCAGCCGGGAATCGAACCCGGGACCCATTGAACAGCAGGCGTTCTATTTATTGTTACTCAAATTTATTGACATGTATTGCATTTATTTTTAATGTATTTGTCTCTACTATAACTTGCATCCAAAATAATCAAAATATGTTAATTTTCCAATATTTCATTTTATATTATTTGTCCTGATGGGCCATACCTTTTGTTTCTCTTGTAGGAAGGAATTTTCAACCTATATTCTTTTCCGATTTGACTTTCTTGAACCCTGTAAACTTTCTTCACTATTCTATATCACTGCTACATCATCTAAATACAGCAATATGTTTCCACATTTTTTCTAGTGATTGATATACCTGGAGTTACTTCATTCCTCCAATTACTAATTTCGTCATCGATACATATAAAAAAATGTAGGTAATAGACTATAGATTGTAATTTTAACATGCCTGTGCTGAGTATTTTATATTTCTATAGACAGATATAACAGTTTGGAATAAACGTTTAGGATAGCTATTTTTGTACATTGTTTACTATCTTTGTCAGTAGATAGTGATATTTGCCCTTCCAAAGGCAATATCAGACTCTAAATTTAATTCAGCTCTTTTCCTCTACAGTTGTCTTAACACTAAAATCATTGCCTCAGAAATGTAATTTTCTAAAGCTAGACTGTTCCTTTTTAAACAGAGTTGCATATAATATTCAAACTATAATAGTTATTTTAAAGCATATTTTACATACAAAATTTATCTGCTTTGTACTAACCGACTCCGAAGAAAATTGATGTGGTACCTATACCACTTAAGGTGATTCGTAAAGCTGCAAATAACTTGCGAGCATTTACCATACCACAAAACCGAATTAATTTGTCTAATAATTGTGATTTCACACAGTCAATGTGCACTCTATGGTTATAGAACTGAATTAGACAGTATTGGCGGAGATAAGGGAATAATTTATTAAAATAAATGTATAAAATCTAAGTACTAAGTTATTAGATGATACTGAAAGCTTGAAAATACCTACATAATTAGTGTATCACATTCACATATACGAATGTTTGATTCTCTCCTTTTAAAATAATAAATTATTTCTGTTTCTTAGTTTCTCATGCTGTACCTCACGTCTTATCTGTAGAAACTGCATCTATGACGTAAATAAATTACAACAACCTGAATCTGAATAACAGGTTGTGTTTTGTTTTCGTCTGCAGACACTTAACATAATGTATATTTTTTACATGTGATGTAAAGTTTGTATGATGAAATGAGCGAATGATGCTTGGTAAAACGGTGCCAACGTGTCAGAGTTCACAAAGGTCATTCTATACAAGAGATTCACTTACCGCTGGAGGACACATGGTGACGTAATATATGACTAGTATAAGAAAAGGTACTACGTGAGCAAAGAGATAAGACAAGTACTAGAACATGTAACCTTCGCAGAGGTTCTTTAAAGTGTAGATTCAAATTTTAATAATGTGCAATATATTTAACTGCTAAATGAATTGCTTTGTGGACCTAAAATCTTCATATTCTCCTGTTATCCTCGGATACAGGCAGGTGAAAATCATTTTTAAAAAAGAAGCAATGCACTCAGTACCTACCAAATAACTTTGGGGCTAGTTCTTATTTTGATGCCTCAAATCGTTTATTTATCTCCTAAAGTTGTTTTGTTATATGAGAAAATTTTCCATTTTGTGTACTTCCAGCAAACGTAGGAACGTTAAGTATTTAGCATATTTACAGGTGTTTTATAAATACACTAAATTCTGATTTTTTACTTAGCTAAGCATTAAACATACCGGTGAGATTTGCATATGTAGCAAAATGTAGACGAATATTTTTATTTAATAAAACAAATCATAGTTTAAAAATAACGAGGGCTTTTCCTTAAGAAGTTAGTGGAAATCCATACGGTTAACATAATTTATAGCTTCCGTGAAAATGTTCACTAAAACCCTAATTATCTTGTAGGCCTGGACCGTTGCGCAGGGATATTAGTAAAAATATGACAAAATATTTATGGAAGTTCCTGAAATAAATACCATAATAGTGGCCCGGATTTGATCCATGAACTGCTCCTCTACCCTTGTCAATGAAGTACTGAAGTAAAGTAGTCACGCTGATAACACGCTTGTTTACTTTTAGTGCCATCTATATATCTATAGTAAGAGGAAGTGTTGTATTTCACCCAAAAATTCCGTATCACGATTTCACCGGAAATACAATCTAATAAACAGTCTCCTTCCTTCCCTCCTTATCTCTCTCCCTCCTTCCTTCCCTTCCCTCCTTCCTCCCTCCTTCCTATCCTCACTCACTCCCTCACTCCTTCCCTCCCTCATTCCTTTCCTCATTCCTTACTTCCTTTCTTTCTGTCTCTCCCTCTATTTGTGTATATACTGAATAGCATAACTCAAAAAGACGAAATGCCAGAGAACTATCAAACGTGGTATTTAAGTGCAGTGTATTCCAAAGATGTGACACTAAGATTTTCAAATAAAACTTCCAACCTTAAACTGCGCTTCCCATGAACATGTTAGAGTTTCTGAAAAATGGCTCTAACGAATTTGATTAAAACGAAATATTTTAATGTATTTACATAACTATATATACATGTCTTGAATTTTCTCGGAATAGGCTGTGAAGACATTTTCAGCAGTATTAGTTTTGTGTACCTTGGGTCGAGTTTCATTGCGATTATTAAGGTCATGAGAAGAAGATGATAAGTTAAGAAAATGATATGGAGAAGACTTATGAATAAGTTTGAGCAGCAGCACAAGAATACAAATGTGATCCAGATGGGACAAGTAGCAGACGTACATCGCGGAAATATGAGCACGTTGCAGTTTGTTTAATCCTCTACAATTCATATTTGTTAAAAAAAATATAAAATACAAAAGAGGAGTCATAACTAGAGTTTGTAAAAGAAACATTTTAAAACTATGGTTAAGAGTATTTAACCATAGAAAATTTTAATTAACGAGCTTTTTTCTGTGATTGTACCTACAGGTATATAGAGCTGCAAAGGTTGCATTTCCTATGGCGTATAACACAAGAAACAATATTAATTTACGGTCAAAAAGGAAAGCTTCCAAGACGCCACTGATAATCTCCAGCCTTTATAAAGTACATTCACATCACACCAACATTTAACTGAGCTATCAGGCTTATTATTTATTTAAACGGGACAATATTTGTATAAAATTCATACAAACAGGTCAATTTTTCTTCAATGGTGAAATCCAAAATTGTGCCCCAAAACAAATGTAAAAGTTGGGATCGTAGTCATAAACAGATGATCCAGGGGCTAGATATATCTTGGAAACACAAATATGGCAATGAAGAAGAGCAATTCTTCAATCTCTGATGAAGAGTACAAAAGACAGTGTTTTGACACTATTAAGGACGCCCTTCATTAACAGTAAAATGATTCAAGATGTACCGAATTGCTATAGTTATTATTTAATAAATATTAAAAATAACTTAAACTAGAATATGGTAAGATATAAACGAAACTCAGTAGAAATATAAAATATGGCCTTGGAGTATGACAGAATGCATTTCTCGCGGTAGGTACACTTGTCAGCGTTCCTCTATTCAAAATGTTGAAGAAGCAGTCCCTCTTAGATCTCAGCACTTTTGTTTATGTAGATCAGAGATCTGTCGAGTCCTTTTGTGTTTGATGCTACCATAGTGACACTCAAGTACCATCAACTATTTTGCCCTTCTGTAAGATGAACCACAAAGATGGTAAGTGGCCCTGTTGAGTGGCCACATCCTTTGCGGCATAGTTCTATTGGAATAAATGCAGATACATTCCACCTCGCTTCTGCTGCTGCCTACAGGAAGTCGGTGAAAGAGATCTACTTAAAATGCGGATGACGAAACGGAGAGCCATTTGAAACAAACGGCAGGTGGAGACCTCAACGCTGGGGTAAGAGAGCAACCTAACTGTTCTCGTCTTTGACAAGGTCACACACCCTACTTCACCCTAGCAGTACTATTTTCACTTTCATCCTGTAATTCATCACTTACAACCTACTTTCACCCCACCAAACCCTAGTGCTTTAAAAAACGAATGTGCGCACACATTCAGCTGTTTTCATTCATTCCTTACACGTTACCATCTTACCGTTATAATCGAAAACAGGAAATTGTCTCTTTTGATGCTAGATAATAACCTTGTTTTCTCTTGAGTTACAGAGAACTTACTGCTGTAAATTAACACCAAGTGCTATGTAAAAAAGGAATAATGATCTCTGAAATCCAGTTCTAGATTTACGACTGAATATATAACATCAAACTTTGTCACTTATGATAACCGCGCGTTTCGAAACACCAAATTCGTAGCAAACACATATAATTTATTTCTTATTTATTTATGTTCTGAATATACGTAAAAGTGGTGAAACATCTGCTGTTATTAGCTGAGGAAACACAAAAAAGGAAGACCATTATTCAGGTGTTGCTTTTAGCATTGCATTATTAATACAACCAATTGATCAAAGACAATATCAATAGGTTATTTACATAAAATAAAATGTGTAAATTCATTTTATTGAAGGTAAAGTATTATTTGAAGTAATACATATTTTTTTCAAAATGGTAAATATGCACATTCATGAAATAAAAACTTAATACCGCTTGTCGCTCACCCACTGCAGCTATACTATATTATATAAGAGCCAATTGAGTAAAGTGTAACTCTCCCACACTACGGAGCAATGTTCCAATTCCTATTGGGTCACTGTGCCTGGTGAGGGCCTTACTCGAGGAGTTTTCCTCAGTCTTTAGTATACATACATGCAGGATGATAACACTCTAGGATCCTGAGTTCATTTGCGCATTGGTGTTAAATTTTCATTATACATATAAATTTGAATTGCAGAAATCGATGTTAACAATACCTAAATGCTTATAGTCATTAGTGCCAGTGAATTAATGCCTACGTTGCTTGAGGGTCTTCATTATGACCTTCCGTTGTGAATTAAACTCTAATGTAATAATAATAATAATAATAATAATAATAATAATAATAATAATAATAATAATAATAATAATAATAATAATAATAATAATAATAATAATAATAATAATAATAATAATAATAATAATAATAATAATAATAATTTACATTATTTTCATCTCTTTTACCGTACCACCAATTTCTAACACTGAATGAACCACAACACCTGAGGAATAAAAGAATGAGTGACTGGTGCAAAGTGTGTATGTTTATATCACATTCATGCTTCTTCACCTACATCAACATATAGAGAACTGAAAAATAAATTAGGCTGTAGTTCAATGAAGGACGAGGCCGTATAGAATCTCCCCAAAAAGATAACGTATACTTGTTACCCTCGTAGAGAACCAAATCTTCAACACAAAGTTACTTTTCTTCATCAGCTGTGTTATGAATAACTAGCTCTTTTAGGATCTGATATTCACTTAAGAATAATTAAATGCATAAGCAGAATAAAATATATTTTAGCTGCACCCCTTGGAATTTTCAATTACTCTAAAACAAAATTAATTATAGATTGCATTCCTAGAAATACATGCTTGTAAAAAGAGTTTCGCCTAATCAAACATCTGCTGTGCAGTTAGTGTTACGAGTTAATGCAACTAGTACAAGTTACAGGTTTATTATCTAGAAAAATTCGTCGCAAACCCATGCACACCATAAATACCTGCTTTTATAGAAATATTTATTAAGTCACTATTCATAAGTATATATAATGTAAAGACATATGTACCTCACATTTAAGAATGTATACTAAAATGCAGTACCCCAAATTCGATCATAACATTATGTGCAAAAGTGATTTTGTTTATTTACATAGGAGTATTAACCTATTCGTATTAGATGCAGGCTCATATAGCTTAGAAAATTGCGCTGAAAAAGGACTTAGTATAAAATTGTTATAGCTTTGGAACTAGTATTACAATACAAGCAACCCACTTCTGTTGGCTTGCTTTCTTAACCAAAATTGAATTGGAGAAAGCTACTGAAGGAATTAGAACAGTTCCTTTATTTTGCCGTGGAGAGCAGAATAAAATATCAGCATTTTGTTCCAACAGTACATTCAAAGATTCAAATTATATGTTTAAGAAAGCTCTAAAAGGAACTATATTACAATGTTATATGGAGCTGGGCTATTATATGTTGAACTACGGTTCTTTCTATAAAAGTAGCAACATAGCTTCGTGATATCAAATAAAATGAACACTTTTTTTCTCTTTCTCTAGTTCTCTGCGGACTCACTATATAACATATGAATATTATTTTTAATCGTGAAAATCTATGTGCAAAGTAACACAGCAATTCCTGTATAATTCCAATTATTTTTAAATGAAACTATTATAATTTGCAATAATGGTGTTAATGAATAGTATCACAAGAATGTGGGTAAAAATGTTTTACACTGCCGTTTATCGGCCAGAAAGTAAAGCTATAATACTATTGTTATTTATTACATGTTTAGTAAATGTATAATACATTTTATGTCATTGATTAATGTGGAAATAAAATAGAAAATGAAGTGAAGAATATTTGCGAGTCCTCTGAAAGTGAAAACCTTTATTCAGAAGTTCAGCATCACGTGTGTAAATCCACTGCCAGAGAAAGTTAGCTATTAAGTACAGTTGCGCAAGTAAGTCTCCAGTTGGGTAAGATGTTAATTCAAGTCCACGGTCACTTATATTTGTTGCTTTGCTCTCTTTTTGAAGTTCATGGGCACCTGTTCAGCGCAGTCTATTCATTCACTCACTGCATGGCCCGCGGTATTGTCAAAAGCGTGGCTGCATGCAAAGCAGTTATTTGTGAAGTTGTGGCTTGAATGTGAAATATATTTCCTACTCCATCTTCTTGTACTTTTGTGCTTAGTGATCAATCAGATTTCTGAAATATTTTTCCTTGAAACATATCTTACACAAGATGAAATTTAACTTTGGAATTTACCCCTATATTTCAGCAAAAACGATGGAGTTAAAAAGAAGCTACACTGGTGATGTTTATATAATATCTGAACTGGATTACATTCACTGTCTCAGAAATGTCAACATAGTTCTTCATTTTCTCCCCCCCCCCCCCACCTCTGCTTTCTTGGATACAAATTCGAGTTTGTGAAGCATAACATCTGTATATATTGTGACAAAACGAGAAAATCCAGTCCAGTTATTTTTCTATGCGTTGTGTTCCAAAAAGTATCACAAATACACAGTTTTCTTATCTTAGTTAACACAGTCTTCAGTCTCGTGCTATCGCAACTTATAACTTCCTTCTCTTGACCTTGACCCAATCCTTTCAGTGACTTTCTTATTTTCTCTGTCTCTCATACAATAACTATGCCGATACAGTCACTCGACACTCGTTAAATGTTCTTTACTTTGACGCGACGTACCACACACGCACAGCTGTCTCGCATTCACTGACACACTGACCGACTTATGTCTGTAAATCTCATTCTTCATTCTGCTAATTCCTCGCCTCCTTATACAGAAGGGATGAAGTCCTGTGTACCTTTCTCGACTTCCGCACACCGGCGAAGAAGTGGGCAGATCTTTCTCAAAAGCTCTAGAGAAAACACTGTTTGGTTCTGCCACTTTGATTGTTGTTAATCACACACATATAGTTGCTCGAGGCAGCCTGACCTTGAGCACCTTTGACCGCTCGCCGGCTCGGCATGTGGTATGAAGTACCTGAGCCCCGTCCGTCCTTTGTTGTGTGCCGAGCCCGGTGTCGCAATATATCTGCTCAAATAAGCCATTTTCATCAATCATTCGAGATACGATTCGTACTTCAGAGCCGAGAAATTATAAGTCCCTAAGCTTTTCTTTCCATTCATATTGCTTTTTGTTTTGGATCTCCGAAATGTAATCAGTGCATTTCAAAAATGTCCATATAATGCATAATAAAACTAAAACTGACAATGTCTTCGGCCAAGTGGACATCGAAGTGATCTTTCAATGTAAATTGCTACTTCCTTAATGATAGAGAATTTTCTTTAATTAGGATTATTTCGTACGCTGCCTCTAGAAAGTGCAAATGAGTGTGTTGCGATGTTTATTTAAAGCAGTAAGACAAGTATCTACAACCCTATGCAAAAAAATTATCTATAACAATACCACGAGAGTGTTTCATATGACAATTTAGCGAGTGCGAAGCTATTCAAAATATGAAAACCTCGAGTGGTATTTGTTTATAGTATTCCGCCAGATAATTAATAATTCATTTTGTTTAATCCGTTCTGTTTAAAATTACAGTTATTTGACTTTGCTTGTTCAATTAAAATGTATAGGTCCTCTTTAGAATATTCGCCAAAGCTGTTGTCTGCCTTTTTTAATAGTTCACTAATTGTTCTACTGTACATAAATACTTCAGATGTTCAGAAATGTAAGAAAAGGAGGTGATATAACAAAAGTGATTATACCACGACCAAGAGGTGATAATCCGGCATGACTGAAACAGTCATAAGAATATGTTTATAAATCCAAAACAACTACGTAACCTTAGTAATTAACGCAGCCATATAACACAGAAAATCTAGCATCTACAGTGCATGAGAGAGGAGAATTTAAATTAATTTTAAGAAATGTTTCACAATTTTATTAATAGTTTTGTTTCTTAACCTTTATTTTGTTTTATGTGTGTATTTTAATGTTTAGATTTAAATTAATTTACATTTTATTTGAAGTAAATTTTAGGGTATCCTTTTTGTCTTGAGAATAATTTATTAATGTGAGAACCCTAACAAAGAAAAGTTGCTACATATACATAGATAACTGTAAAGACAATACACACTTGTTTTCGGTTTCTATAACCTTTGTTTCAGACAATATAACGGTAAGGAAGTGAGACTGGTCTGGTTCGTACCTAAATGTTTTGGTGTTCATTTTATATTTAAAGAAAATGTGTGATAAATATTTATTCAAGAAACTTTATTTATATTCCCAGAGCGATGTTATATCCCCAATACACTCACTTCATTGTACCAGTATGTGAATAGAAAATGAAATAAGAACACAGTAGAGAAATAATGCATAATAACAACAAATAACAGTATCAAGTCTTGGGTATGAAACGATTCTCAAGCCCTTGTTGAAATGATAATGTTCGATGTCCCACAAAGAGAGTGCGTCACACGGGATGCATGACCCATTGAAAGGGACAGCATCTACGCATGCGCACGAGAGTCCTTGACCCTCGACCCGGACGCTACACGAGGAGGAGGAGGAGGAGGAGGAGGAGGACAACGGTACCTCCCACCGGCCGGTAATAATATGGATGACGCTGTGGTACACTCCATCCCAATCAAACCTTCTCCTCTGTACCGAGTGACTGGTTTAGCTCCTCCAGAAAATTCCCCTGACCTTCGCCGGTTGCAGCGATCCTCACAGGGGACGACAAACTCTTCAAGGTTGACGTATTGTTCTTCCCGGCCTCATGTACACGCTAATGTGCCCACTCCAGGTTTCAGGGTCACCGAAAATGGGAACTGTAACTATCTTACATCATCGCCCAAGATGATATATATGTTTCCAAACCAAGAACACGCAAGGTCTACCATTTGGATCTGACTGTCAAAAAGGTAGCATTTATATAAATTGGCACCTAGCCCTTAACCAACGTTTAGCTACCAAGAACGGAACTTTCAGGGGAAAAATAGCAGTAAAGGATGTATAAGTTTCGATGCTGTGGCCACCGAATGGGTATAACACAGACATTGCCAACTAATTGTGCCTCCTTTTCAGGCTAACATTTCTATGAAGGAAAACACTGAGTAAAACTCAAGGCTTTAAATAATGTGTAACTTTGTTGCGTAAATATGCACCAAATTTTCTGCTATTTTCTATACAAAAATACCCATTGTTAGCATACATAATGGAGAAATAAATTATCCCTTTTTAGTTTTCGGGTGTGTTTACATAGGTGTAAATGTTGTAAAGTTCAAGTTACGAAGGTGCAGTCATGAACGTCTTAGTAAGGAATACTAAGAACTTCTCTTTGTCATCACAATTAAATTCAATAGATACATTGGTGTTCACAGTGCCTTTGTAGTTTCTAGTTCTGCTGCAGGAAATATTATACCATGTCCAGCCCTGTAACCACTAGAATTTAATAACTATTCTGGACCCTACTTCAGTCACATTAACACTTCATGGTACCAACTTAACCTTGCTCTCAAGCCATGTGAAAACATTTTCTAGCTTTCTCAGAAACTTTAATACAGCCAAATCAAAATTAAGGCTGTTAAAAATAAACTCCAAGTGTTGTTGTGGATCTTCTTTGGCATTAGTAAGATATTGATTATTCGAAAAAATATTATCCGATATACATTTATATTGAGAAAAAATCACAATCCTTCTTAATAAACAAGCTTATTGTATAAAAATATGTCGGAAAACTTAGAAGCAGGCTACTACATCCTGCAAACCTTTCCTTTTGGTATATTAATTAGATTATGAGACACTGTGCATGGATTCAGCAGATGTAACAATTAATAAGATGATTTAGCGACGATCCATATCTGAAAAGTAGGTCGCCATAAACTTACTTTAAAAGTTCACGCTTTGTATAGACAGACATATTCGAATGTCGACCTAGCACTAGAAATAGTATAAATTTTAAAATTCAAATCAATAACAACGGCTATCTTAGAAATAGTTCATGCCACAAAAAGTTAATTTCAGATAAACTGTGTGTTTCTAATGCAATCTAAGCTTTTGTCTCTTGCTTCTTCAGTTACACAAATGTGCACAAGATATATTCAGAACAACAGAAATCGCTATGTAAATTAATATCCGCTATTCATTATCTGGGAGTTAATTAGTTCAAGAACCTGATGGGGATTCGCAGTTGATAAATGCTACACTAAATTGGAAAATTCAAGAGATACATTTTATTTGTTGTGTGAATGTTCTAAAATCGTTTTGAGGAAGTAAAATAATAATGAAAGTCCTTTCATGTGAAAGACAGTTTGGAATGGGGGAAGAGATTTCCTATAAATCCTTTTGTATTATCCTTGGGAGACACTAAACTTAAGCACCAATCTTAATATTCATCGGAATTTTCGCATTTTCGCACACGCACACACCAATCTTTTTATTGGTTATTGGGGAGGGAGATTGCAATGTTTATATTTTCGATTAATCTTAATATAGAATTTTTTAATGAAACACAATGCTCCCTCTAATTACAGAAAGGATAGAGAAAGTAATTGATAAAAAATGAGAAACAATTTTTAAAGAGGAAAACAGTGCGCAAAAGTAAACTTCATCCTGGGAAATAAATTAGTAGGGACGCGTGGATGGGGAACTCAGTATCTTCTCTAATCTCCCTTCCCTTCACCAGAGGGATCTATAACAAAGCATGATGTTATTCTTATCGAGGTGAGCTGAAAAGCTAAAAAGGTCAATAATTGCACCTCAAATGTAACAAATTGTATTTAATCTTATATATATGCAACTACAAAATACAATTTCTTAAAGAAATAATTTTTAAAAATCTTATTTGCTGCATTATCATGAATGGAGGTAGTGTAGCGCCTTGGAAGAGAGAGAGATTATCATAAGTAGTATCATAAGACGTTCGACTTAACCGATAAATTCTAGAGCGGAGTGACAGCGTTTATCTGGAAAGGTCAGACCGTCGAATGATATTTATCTGGACTACCTATTTCATACATAAAATATGAATTAAAACGCTACTTCGTAAGTATTCGAACAGAAAAAGTTAAATTTTACAAAAAAAATAAGTGTAGTTCAAGTTACTCATCTCATCACTATCATCTGAGGAAAATGAAACCTAGAGGTACATGCATTTCAGTCTTCTCTTGTTGTAACAGAAAACCAGTTAATAATCTGTAATACATTTCACTTTAACATTAACAAACAACCTTTTCTCTGGAAAAAATACATTATTAAAAGAACAAAAGCACAGTTTTCAAATAAATTGTTCATCGATTTTAGCGATTTATGGGATATAATTGGCGACACTGACAAAACAAAAGCATAACCTAGAGATAATTTGTACAAAACAAAAGAATGACCAGATCGTATATTCTATATGACAACTTACCACCTCTATCTATGAAATAATAATAAAATTACGACCCTTCTTTAGTATTATAATCAAAGCTCAATGTTTATGTGTTTATTCGTAGGTACAATACGTGTTTCTTCAGTGTCAAATTATCATGATCAGTTAAACTAGTTTTATAAAATCTCATGTTCCTTCCGTTGATAAACTATTATCCAGTGGCTCTGTTTCAGGGAAATTAAAGATTAGAACCATCGATATAAGAATTAGAAATTACATTACATGAAGTTGTATGTTTCTTGCAACATCCACTTTAAAAGTAATTTTATGAATTAAAGGTTTACTTATAAGCGTGTATACATGTATCATGGTTAAAGTATATAAATTATTTTGTATGTTAAGAATGACTACAGATAGATCTGTATTTCGGATGCTCAGTTGTGGCTCTGGGTGCCTAAGTTGGGTAGCTCCTTGTCAGGACATTTACTGACATGTGAAACAACTCCTTCAAGACGAAATTTCGGCACACCGGTGATGCTGTTGCGATCCTGGTAATTGACAGCGTCGTTAAATAAAATAATAATTTTTAAAAAGTTTTAATTTGTATCTCGGATGAACCTGTATAGGTCCAGGAATTGGTTCTAATCTGTGTTTGTTTGTATTCTAATGGTGCTTCGTTTCACTAAATACAGTCGATATCTGGTGTCGTCAATGAAGTGAGAATAAATGGGGCGTTCTCCACCGAGAAAACCCTTAATAGCAATGCAAGCGAGGAAAGATCATCAGCGAGCGCGCTCATATTGGCTAAGGTCATTGTTAGGAATGCGTTATCTTCTACACCATTTGATTTAACTATTAGATTGCTCAGTATCAGACCATGCAATGTAGATAAAGTTAAAATAGTCCGTTAAATCACATTTCCATATAAAAAGTTTTATAGTGAAGATTCAAACGTGTCCAAACAAAAATGTCATGTGTTGCACTCATATGACTTTCTTTACTCCTGAAAAATTATTTTTACAAACACTTATTCCGCTGTCTTCTTCACTTAAATCTTCATCTTCTTCTTTTCCTGACTACCCTCCCCTTATGTTGGGCTTACAAGCCAGTGTCTAGGGTCAGACGCCTGTAGGGGAGTACAGGAACCTATGGACCGGATAGAGTGAAGATCTGGAAGCGGTTGGTCAGCCAAGCACCAGGTAGGAGAGTGAGGAAGCGGATGACATGAAATGCAGGATTGGAAAGTTGATAATGGAGCAATTGGTGGAATGAGTGGCGGGGGAAACCGCAGAACCCGGATAAAACCCACTCTGACGTCGCTTCGTGCACCACAAATACTACATGTGGGTCCCTGGGATCGAACCTGGGCCGCCTAGGTGGTAGGCAAACGCTCTAACCGCTTAGCCAGGGCGGTGCCCTCATTTAAATCAACTAAACATTTCCAGAAATTATCTTCTTGCTGATTTTCTTCTTCATGCAAGGGGAATAAGGGAATATGGTTTAAGTGATAGTCAAATCTTTTAAAGCTGGTCGCTATATAAGGGCTTTGAAATTCCGTTCTCTTTGCATGGCCCAAGAGATAAAAAGATGTGTAGCAACGTTCTATTTGAAAAAAGTTCAAGTATTGCAGAATTCAGAGAAATAAGGAATTTCTCCGAAATGGTTCACTCCACAAAAGATGCATTGAACGCAAACTGTATGTTTTAACGAGATCTACATTTTTTGTAGTAAGATTTCGTCTATCTCTTACGGTTAACCAGACGTGCAAGTCGTTAAGAATGAAGAGGCTATAGAGGACATTCTCAGAAAATTTAAGGTATACATTTTAATTATCATAAAAATATCTTAACCATATGGTTTTCTAATGAAAAATTGTTAGACATTTTTATAGAATTAAAATATCCCATGCAAAGGATAGACTAGGGTGAGGGAATTTTGTTGTAAATCTTGGCAGTCACATTCTAATGGTTATTTTTAGTTATTATCCGTCTTATGTATAGCTGTCTTGTCGTATTATGCCCCACGGCTTAGCTACCGATGTTTTTTTTTTTTTTTTTTTTTTTTTTTGGGGGGGGGGGCGTTGAACGTCCTCCGACGGACGTACGGATCGGTGTTTAATTTTTAGAGAAATACTTCGTAAATGATAACCCAAATTCTGAGCAACGACCAAGCACTATGAACGACCGTACAGGCCCATATCACAGTTCAAACTTATATAGCTTATTCTAATTATTACTACTTAAAACTGTTTTATTAAGGTATTAAATTTAAATATGTATATATTTTACATGACGGTGTATACATGTCTTCAATCGTTGTACATCAATCAATGACCATTTTTTCTCAGTTGTTCATATAACAAATGAAGTCAGCATCTGTTGCCTCTTGTTTTCCTAGTCAGAATGATTTCAGAGGGCTTACACAAAATATTGCTTCAACATCCTTTGAAGATACTGAACTTGATTAAATACCAAACTTTTTATATAACTTTTCGTTTTTGAGTTATGCTGTTCACATACAGACATACACAGATACGGACACAAACATTCTCACAGAAGAACCTTCTTCTAAAAATAATTTTTATTCAAGGGGTCCCAAACATGTATTTCCGGTGAAACCTCGATATCGAATTTTTGGGTGGAATGTAATACTTTTCCCTACTTATGTACAAAAAGAAAGTAATAAAAACAAGGATTTTATCACCATCTTTAAATATTTCAGCTTGTGGAAACTTCTTTTGTTGTTGTTGTTCCAACAATAAGGGTCATGTTGGCGGCCATTTACCTTTGGAATACTGTGCCATATCGCAATGGCTGTACAGTTGTTGCATTTCTTCGTTTTTTGTACATTAGATCATACAACAACACGCACAGGCACGCAATCGCTCGCTCTCATTCATGCTTCCAGACTCTGGGTAGGAAAGAAAAATCTTGCCTAGAGAAGAAAAATGGCCACCCCCAGTCGGGAATCGAAACCGGATCTCCTCGCACAGCAGGTACTCATCGATTGAGCTAGGGGGGCAGCCATGGAAAAACATTTCATGAAGCGTGTACAGCATGTATATGAATCACTATTTCTAAGCTCTATAACCTCATGCTCCCGCATGACCCATTTCTCAGTCAGGGTATAAAATAACGATTTTGAGGTTCGTTTCCATATTCTGTCTACATTAAAAGAAAACATAATTTGAAAATAACTAATTTAAGGTTTAAAACCTTATACAAGTACCGGAAATTTGTGATGGAAATCAGAAATAAAGCAAGTATGAATAACATTGTTACATTCAAAGTGACTGCCTTTCTGCGTTCCTATTTAATTTATTCCTGAACGGCATAAGCTGGTATGAAGAAACAAGCAAAATATATTTAGATAAGAAATTATATTGAAATGCTTAAATTTTGACAGCGACAGGCAGTACAAACGGCGATTGGTAAAGGTGCATTTTACAACGATTAAGCATGTAAACAGTATAGTTAGTTGCCGAGCTAGCAACATGCAATGTGTTTATAACAATGATAGAATGAATCACTCTAAAATTAGCGGCAACGATCAATACGGAGTGCCTTCGGGTTCGATTTGTCCTCCCCAAACAAGGTACCCAACTTTGCATCATCCATTGTTTTATTGAATTAGACCCTACAGTCCAATTATTTAGGTTATGAAATTTGGACTCTAGGGTATAATTTAATAAAACAATGGGTGATGCAAAGCTGGGGACCTTGTCGGCGTAGAGATTTCCTGCCACTGCGCTGGAAGGGTCCGGGGTGCTGACCACGTCCAGTACTGCACCCCAATCATGACGTCTGTAGTGGATACAGTGGAGGGGCAGTAGACCTTGACCCGGAAAGGGAAAGCGCTGTTGCACCGTGGAGCAAGAATTAATACAAATTAAAGTGATATGCAACAATATCATATTCTATAAAAATCACCTAAAGCAACTTAAACTGCGGAGGACGCTCTCGCCAAAAAAAAGTGTTTGATTAAATCCGTTAGGAAAACTTAGAACTAAATAATGAAGTGAGTTTCAACGAAAGTATCCACCAAATATACTCAGTGGAGGGTTCAGAATTCCATTAGGGTGGGCCTAACTCATTTTAAAAGAAACGTTACTAATCATCAAATTACGGCCAATAATAACGCAATTTATCCTTTAGATTTTCAAACATCATGGACTATCATTCTTTGGATGTAAACTTTAATTAAAATATTAATAATACACACATTGAATTATAATGCCTGTCATTAAAATGCAATATTTAAATAGTTTGATTACGCAGTTTTACTGTAAGGCTCTAATTATCATTGTTTCAGACCGTAATTCTTATTCAGTTATTTGCTAGTAAATATCAGCACATTATGGGTTAGTGGGACATCTTTTGAAATATAGGTCATGCTAACTCACGAATATAATATACGGTCATCTTATTTAAATAAACTTTTATTTTACCAAAGAAAAGTAACACCATAACCTTAAGTATAACAATTATATTACGTCTTTAAAATTAAGGATGGGGATGGACTTTGTCAGCCCCTCCCTGGTCCCCCTATGGCTATACTCTACAGTCCATTATTGAAGTTCAGCAGGTCCTGTAATTTTTTGGATGAATTACATAAATACATTATTGAGACAGAAAGAGCTAGTAGCTTAATCACAGAAAATGGATATTTGAAATTGAAATATTTGTATTTAGAAAAATTTATATTCGAGATGGTATAATTAAAATGCCAATAATGATGAATTACAAAGGAATTTTCTGCAACAATAGAAAACAGGCTGAGAACAAAAGTCAACCTGACAACAATAGTAACTGGGCATAGGAACACTGAGTGAGTGAGTGAGTGAGTGAGAGTGAGTGAGTGAGTGAGTGAATGAGTGAGTGAGTGAGTGAGTGAGTGAATGAGTGAGTGAGTGAGTGAGTGAGTGAGTGAATGAGTGAGTGTGTGGGGTTTGACGGCCCGTCGACAACGAGGTCATTTGGGCGGGAACGTAGATTCTATACAGCCCAGAGTGTTCCTGCAAGAGAGGACCAAAAAAAGTGACTAGCTAATACTTGAGTGTAGTAAAGTGAAAAGTGAGAGAGAAATCTTAATTAACAGTGTTCTTAAAGAAGGCAACTGTCCAATGTACATATCAGTTCTAATCGAACAATATTGAAACCATTTGCAAAATATGTAAACTCAAGGCCTTCAAAAGTTGAAAATTAAGATTAATAGCTATTATAAAAGTCATGCATCTGGCAAAAATTATATTATTTATAAGATAATATAACATTAGTATTACTATGCAAGTAGTGGAGCATGCGGAGACCATACAATAAATAAATAAAATAATGGTGAAAATAATAATAACAAATGAAAATAGATTGCTGAAAATGTAACGGCGTACTACATTAGTAGTTGTGGATTCTAGGGGTTCAATTGCCCTCTATGCCTCCGTAGCCCACTTCCTTCAGGCACAGCCTGCTAACATAAGTAAGGTATGCTTCTGTAAACAATACATAAATCGCTAGGCATTAAAGTGAGAATAACACAATTTGTAGCTATTTGTTGTTTTCTGAATAGAAATTACTCAGGAGGGGTCAGTCGCCCTCTATGGAACAATAGACGATAACTACAAACCGTAGCCAAATTACGGGATGTCATGTGCCGATGGCGCGTGAAGCAAACAATGGGCAGTCGTGGCATCCTGTCACCTGACCAGACTAATTGATAGACCTCCTCGATAATTGATTCACAGTCTTAACATGTCTAATAATACCTCCTCTTCAGTGTCAGGTACTTTTATTGTGCTGCAGTTCTTGCTGTTAACAGATGTAATTACCCGCCTGTTAGAGGAAGCTGGATGCACGAGTAGAATGGGATCATAATCTGCGTTCTCCATCCTGCTACGGACATTATGATGTGCAAAAACGAAAAACAAACAAGGAAGAAAAAGAGTGGCTTGCCTACCCTTTTGTTCTCTTAGGAGAATTGATGATCTGTTGAGACAAAGGAGACCACCATTGTGCTACAGGAAGAGCATACCCGCTCTTTCTTGTGGCGCGCTGGATTTCGAATCCCGATCGAATAATTTTGTTGGTAATTTGGTTATCCAGCATTCTTGTAGGAACATTATAAGTCACATTTTGGGCCTATATATGGGTAGAATGCAGGGCAATGAGAACGGAAAGATACGGTCATACTGAGAAATAATCAAGTGTCCTATGACGGCTTAATAACTGCTGCAGAAAATGTTGGTTAAAATTAGAAAAACAGAATACTGTGGTTTCTGAAATTAATCAGATGAAGTGTCAAGTACTTATGCCGGGATTACAATGAACTTTACTTAACGTGACTTAACGCGACGGAACGTAACGTGAAGTAATAAACCAGAAGATATGTTAGGATGCACTTGACGTAATGGGAATGATTCTGATTAGTTATTCTTCTGCTCGACAGACATGGGCAGATATTCGAAGAAACTCTCTTTTTCTAATCAGAGGTTATGTTTCCTAAAAATGAAAAGAGAGAGAATATGAAAATGTGTAGTAAAAATATTTTTAAACTGCGAATAAAGTACTATGGAGATGGCCATAACCTACTTAAGGAGCTAAACAGAAGAAACAGAGAAAGGCTTTTGATACAAATAGTTACATACAAGCACAATTTATTCCTGCATAGCACTACTTACCGATTGCTTCAAACTAGTCATGTGACCTGCAAACCTTATGTATCATGAAGAAAAAATTTGGCATTGCCACAAACTCTTGTTACTTCACGTTGTCACGTTAAATCGACCCTAAATAGCTCAATTTAATGTGTTAAATATTACGGTTACGTGCCGTTAAATTACGTCACGTTAAGCTCATCGTAATCCCGGCATTACGTGAACAACATCGCTTTCTACCGCATAAATAACAGGATGTCTTTTTAAAATATTTTACAATATACCATGTGCCCAGATATGTTTTGAAAGAACTTCCGCAACAAAGTCTTCTTTTAAAATACATCAACCACCAATTAAAACAAAAATTAGAAGATACGTATCGCCTGAACGTCAGTTTCAGCTCAACTGGAATCAGGAATATACAGGATAACCATCTAGGGTATCAATGGTATACTAAAATGGCGAGAAAAGCAGATTGCAGGTTCAAGTCCTTTCGGTCGCCACAGTATAAGTTGGAGATAAATATGGAGAAACATTAATTTTAACACATAAAAAACCTTAATTATAAACGTTTCACTCCTTGCTTAAAGATTTTTTACCTAACCTGGTTCACTTGTTTTTCAACATAAAAACTTGAACCAAGGAAAAGGAAGTACCAACTCAAAAAATAAAATCAGCTAACACTACAGAAACTCGTTACGTAATAAATACAAGGAATATACTTTTAGGTATTTTGAGCTTAACACAACGCACAATTCCAAGATTTTACGTATCTTCTATATAATCACCAGGTTGATTGTTGTAAGAAAGGAAGGAAATATGATATGGCAACAAAATAGAAGCTGCTGTGAAGACTTCACGGCTTATTCATAGAAAAGTACGATTTTTGTTGGATCTTCAGGGCACCCCAAAGCAACTTCTATAGGCATGGAACTTGGTGGAATAAAGTACCTTCTCTACCTACAACTGACAGGCATTTGACTTAATAACAAAGGATTAAAATTAATAATCGAAATTAAGATGTCTTAGAAATAGTTAACTTATGTGAGACTGTATTTATCTTCAGGTAAAATTTGGAAACTCGTTGTTATTCCTAAACCTATTTTGTTCCTATTGAGGTTTAAAATACTGTACTTATGTTAACCTTTTCAATCTGAGTGTAAATTAATGTCCTAAGCATAAGCACTCACATTTTTTATAAAGCTTTGCCTCGAAATAGTTTGTATTCAGCACTCAATGAAACAACATGAAAGCAAGCGTCCACAACAATTCAAAAACGCCCCATAGCGAGAAAACTTTTAAATATTCCAGCTATGTTTTTTCTCACTTTCAAATATACCCAATGATAACTTTGCGCAAACAATCTATTAAAGCATTTAAAAGAAACTACAATCATATTCATATTTTTAAATAACTGTTACATTTTATAGAATTGCCAAACATTTGGTGTTATATGCTTGTAAAATAAATAAGAAAATACAAAGAGATACAGAAATACAAATTTGCTAGGTATAATATTTTCTAATTTCTCTACCACTTACCTAAGTTAAGAAGAGAAAGTAATACATTCCACTCAAAAATTCGATACTGGGATTTCCCCGGAAATAAACATTTTGGGGCTCCCTGAATCCAAAGAAAGAAAACAAACTTTAGACAAAGATCTGAAAATGTGTGTATGTGCGCGTGCACGTCTGAACAGCATAACTCAAAAGCTAAAAATTCGTCACATACCAAACTTGATATTTAAATTCAGCGCCCTCAAGGATTCGATAAGAAGCTTTATGAAAATAATTTCCCCATCCTTAGCTTAACATTGTGACTAAAATATCATATTTTTAAAACATCTGCATGAGCAATAAAATACACTGAGAAGTCCCATGCATTTCGAATGACTTTCGCATATCTATAAAATCCTAGACATAACCTTACTACATAGCAAAAGGTGCAAGTCGCATTAAAGGACACAATTTAAATTTTTTAACGCTCCAATTGTTAATGTTAGATTAAAGTGCCATAGGTTTATGATCTTTGCATTCCAAATAAAAACTTGCCGGGAATAGCCTGAACACTTCATTCTCAACGACTGTTGCACAATTTTAAACCATAAGGCATGGAAAAAATCTTCTGCACAAAAGAGGTAGATATCATAAAAGCACAAGATTCTTTATGTAAAAAAAAACCTCATCTTTGTGGAGTTGTCCAAGATATTCTTTTTATTGCTTTGAATTTTCAAATACTTCTTTTTTCAAGTGGCAAATCGTTCTTCGCTTTTTCTCGTGGTTATACAAAGAGAACGTAATTTCAAGGCCCTCACACAGCCTTGATTGTTTAAAAATCAGTCCATCGCTTTAGCCTACAGTGTTCTTCTTTTACCTACAACGTGAGGTCCAAAGATTAAATAAAATATCTCGATTAATAAGAATTAGAGAGAAGAATAAACCTTTTAATAGTAGTTTGCATAAGAGTGAATAGAGAAAGTCATATAAAGGCACACATACACTTCTACAATAAGAAATTTTATATATATATATATATATATATATATATATATATATATATTCTGTTTATCATCAAGCATCTAATACCTCGTAGGAAAGATTTAAAACTAACAAATATTTACTTTCCTTGCGGTTTTACCCGTGAAAGACAAGTAATTCTCTATCCCAATATTCAATATTAGGAATTCACTGGATACACAGGTCTTGAGGTACACTAAGAAAAATTTGATGTGTTGCACCCACAGGACTTTCTCTACTCTTGTACTAAATGTTCTTGCAATCTCTTATTCATATCTTCTTCGTGTTAGTCGAGATTACATTTGCAAAAATTCTTATTGTTTATTTCCTTGTAGTTGCAAGGCAGAAGGGTGAAAGTTAATGTTCTGTGGTGCATAATGAATATTGGAATACGGTAGGCTTTGAGCGATAGTTAATCTTTTAAAGCTTTTAAATTGAATTCTCTCTGCACGGATACCATATAAAAATGAATAACGATGTTCCATTTGACGAACGTTTATTTTCCAAAACTTACACAAATAACAAGGAATGATCCCGAAATAGTTCACTTTACAAAAAATTATTTGGACATAAATTGTGCGTTTCAGCAAGATCTACATTTTGTATAATAAGAGTTGCTCTACCTCTTACGATTTACTAGTTATACAAAAGTCATCCAGAGTAAACGGAACTTCATGGGCTATAACCAGAAAACTCAAAATATATATTTCATGTCATACAAATATCTTAAACATATGTCACTTTAATGAAAATTGTCAGTCATTTTCGAGAAAATAAAAGTTTTCGAAAAACTTTCCATGTAAAGGGCAGTTTAGGGTGCAGAAATTTTCTTCAAAACCTTTGTGCCACATCGTTAAAAGATATTAAACTTAAATACCAACTTTGGTTTCTAACCGATTTCACGTTTTTGAATTATGCTATCCACACACACGCGCGCGTGCGCGCGCGCACGCACACACTCACAGACACAAAACACGTGCGCGCGCAGTCATTTTTCTAAAAATGCTTTTTCTGTGTTCAGGGGCCTCAAAACATCTATTTCTGGTGAATTTTTGGGTGGAATACAATACTTCTACTTACTATACGTAGTAGAGAACATGGGGCCCATGTAAGTTTGTGTGCATGTTTGTTTGTACAATAAAATTTAAAAACGAAATGTTGGTGATTCCCAAACCTTACATACAAAATCTAGCACATTTCAAGAAAACAATGTGAATATTTTCACCAGCTTTCCCTAACTCAAACTATCCTTTACGCGGAATAATGTTGGAGTTTTTTTCCTCAAAAGCAGCTGCAAAAAATATCAATGTTTAAGCATAAAATGAACAATACAATGTCGCTCTCGAAGCTTGTGTGAGCACCACGACCTCTCTTCAGTAGTGTACCTCATTCACGACGCCATGGTGGTCAGAGGTGGTGGACGCAGTAGCCGGGTAGTAGGCCTTGGTTCAAAAAGAGCTGTCGCGCCACGAGGTTGTCTTTTAACCTCTAAAATCCTCTTCATTCTAATTTTACCATTTTGTATAAATGACAAAATCTTATTGCACAAAAGGGTACAGATGTAAAAGCATACAGCTTATATCTCGAAGATGGTTATTGCAAAATGTGTTTGCCATTTGCTGTTAGTTTGAAGTTTCCATACGTTAGACATCCATGTTTTGAAGTGCTGAACCACCGTTCTTCAGTCTAGTTAACCCATGCAAAGAGTATACAGTAAATATTTTCTTTATTAACGACCCTGTCAATTTCCAGGATCATATTAATGCCGCTGGTGTGCCGGAATTCCAATTTATGCATTATTTACATTCTTATATACTAATATCTTCTTCTTCTTCTTCATCATCATCATCATCATCATCATCATCATCATCATCTTCTTCTTCTTCTTCTTCTTCTTCTTCTTCTTCTTCTTCTTCTTCTTCTTCTTCTTCTTCTTCTTCTACATGGTTTAGGCCATGCAGCCCGTTCCGGCGAAGTCATCAGTGGAGTCCATCTTCTGCGAGGTCGGCCAACATCTCGTGCTCCTCTTGGGTTATATAGAAAGGTCCTCTTAGGTATCCTTTCTTCACTCGTCCTCATTAAATGTTCTGTCCATTTCTTGTTATTTGTTTTGATTTTGTCTTCTAATTTATAAATATTTAGTTCTTCTCTTATTGACTCATTTCTTATTCTATGTGCTCTTGTGCATCCTTTTACATTCCGCTGCCTGTATTCTACTACTATCCTTTGCTTTTATTATCCAACTTTCACTTCCATATAACAAAGAAGGAACAGCCAATGTTTTATACAATTTAAGTTTAGAGTCTTTTCTTGTTTTCCGACCTAAAGTTCTTTTAATGGTTCCACATATAGCCTGGAATTTGTACAATAGAATTAGTCTATATATATACTAATATAATAAAACAAAATACCTAGTGATCTCTCCTTCATCAGATGAAAGATCTCCACATTACTTAAATATCAATGGTAAGGGCTTTGAAAAGGCTTCTAGTTTATTGATAACTTAGCACGCTGATTAAATCAGATAAGCTAATGCATGATACAATCAGAGAGAGGATTCTGGCTGGAAACCGAGCTTATCATGCAAACCACTCCACCTCAGAAATAGACTAATTTCTTGTAAAACAAAAGCAAAAGTCTACAGGACTCTTGATTCGGCCTGTTGTTATGTATGGCCCAGAGGCATGGTTCCTACTGATGCTAAAGCCCTTAAAGCCTTTGAAAGAAGAATCCTTAGAAAAACTTTGCACCTTTGAATGAGGATAACACATGGAGAATTCGTAGTAACCAGAGCTTAATGATCTAATGAATTGTTAGATTTATAAAGTCTCAAAGACTAAGATGGTTGGGTCATGTTACAAGAATGGATGATAATATACTCCCAAAGAAAATATGAAAGGAAAGACTTTATTCGAGAAGGAGAAAGATGCCCTATGGACCGACGGACGGATGGAAGGATGGACGGATGGACGGATGGAGGGATGGAGGGATGGAGGGACGGATGGACGGATGGAGGGACGGATGGACGGATGGACGGATGGACGGATGGAGGGATGGAGGGACGGATG
This sequence comes from Tenodera sinensis, assembly GCA_030765045.1. Classification (NCBI taxonomy): domain Eukaryota; kingdom Metazoa; phylum Arthropoda; class Insecta; order Mantodea; family Mantidae; genus Tenodera; species Tenodera sinensis. The sequence goes on along the minus strand of CM060965.1, from coordinate 148,987,946 downwards.
GACGGGCGGATGGACGGATGGAAGGATGGACGGACGGATGGAAGGATGGACGGATGGAAGGATGAATGGATGGACGGATGGATGGAGAGATGGAAAGATGGACGGATGGATGGAGAGATGGAAAGATGGACGAATGGACAGATGGAGGGATGGACGGATGGAAGGGTGGACGGATGGACGGATGGAAAGATGGACGGATGGATGGAGAGATGGAAAGATGGACGAATGGACAGATGGAGGGATGGACGGATGGAAGGGTGGACGGATGGACGGATGGAAGGATGGACGGATGGACGGACGGATGGAAGGATGGACGGATGGAAGGATGGATGGATGGATGGACGGATGGAGAGATGGAAAGATGGACGAATGGACAGATGGAAGGATGGACGGATGGAGGGATGGAGGGACGGACGGAAGGATGGAGGGATGGACGGATGGAAGGATGGACGGATGGACGGATGGACGGATGGACGGATGGAAGGATGGACGGATGGACGGATGGAAGGATGGACGGATGGAAGGATGGACGGATGGACGGATGGAAGGATGGAAGGATGGACGGATGGACGGATGGACGGATGGAAGGATGGACGGATGGACGGATGGAGGGATGGAGGGACGGATGGAGGGACGGATGGACGGATGGAAGGATGGACGGATGGAAGGATGGACGGATGGACGGATGGACGAATGGACGGATGGAAGGATGGACGGATGGACGGATGGAGGGATGGAGGGACGGATGGAGGGACGGATGGACGGATGGAAGGATGGACGGATGGAAGGATGGACGGATGGACGGATGGAAGGATGGAAAGATGGACGGATGGACGGATGGACGGATGGAAGGATGGGCGGATGGACGGATGGACGGATGGAAGGATGGGCGGATGGACGGATGGACGGATGGAAGGATGGACGGATGGAAGGATGGGCGGATGGAAGGATGGGCGGATGGAAGGATGAACGGATGGAAGGATGGGCGGATGGACGGATGGACGGATGGAAGGATGGGCGGATGGACGGATGGACGGATGGAAGGATGGACGGATGGAAGGATGGACGGATGGACGGATGGACGGATGGAAGGATGGACGGATGGAAGGATGGACGGATGGACGGATGGACGGATGGACGGATGGAAGGATGGGCGGATGGACCGATGGACGGATGGACGGATGGAAGGATGGGCGGATGGACGGATGGACGGATGGAAGGATGGACGGATGGACGGATGGAAGGATGGGCGGATGGACGGATGGGCGGATGGACGGATGGACGGATGGACGGATGGAAGGATGGGCGGATGGACGGATGGACGGATGGAAGGATGGACGGATGGACGGATGGAAGGATGGGCGGATGGACGGATGGACGGATGGAAGGATGGGCGGATGGACGGATGGACGGATGGACGGATGGAAGGATGGGCGGATGGACGGATGGACGGATGGAAGGATGGGCGGATGGACGGATGGACGGATGGACGGATGGAAGGATGGGCGGATGGACGGATGGACGGATGGAAGGATGGACGGATGGACGGATGGAAGGATGGGCGGATGGACGGATGGACGGATGGAAGGATGGGCGGATGGACGGATGGACGGATGGACGGATGGAAGGATGGGCGGATGGACGGATGGACGGATGGAAGGATGGGTGGATGGACGGATGGACGGATGGAAGGATGGGCGGATGGACGGATGGACGGATGGAAGGATGGACGGATGGAAGGATGGACGGATGGAAGGATGGGCGGATGGAAGGATGGGCGGATGGACGGATGGACGGATGGAAGGATGGGCGGATGGACGGATGGACGGATGGAAGGATGGACGGATGGAAGGATGGGCGGATGGAAGGATGGGCGGATGGACGGATGGACGGATGGAAGGATGGGCGGATGGACGGATGGAGGGTGGAGGGACGGATGGACGGATGGAGGAATGGATGGACGGATGGAGGGACGGAGGGACGGATGGACGGATGGACGAATGGAAGAATGGACGGACGGATGGAAGGATGGACGGATGGAAGGATGGATGGATGGAGGGATGGAGGGACGGGCGGAAGGATGGAGGGATGGACGGATGGAAGTATGGACGAATGGACGGATGGAGGGATGGACGGATGGAAGGATGGATGGATGGAGGGATGGAGGGACGGGCGGAAGGATGGAGGGATGGAGGGACGGAGGGACGGATGGACGGATGGACGGATGGAGGGATGGAAAGATGGACGAATGGACAGATGGAAGGATGGACGGATGGAGGGATGGAGGGACGGGCGGAAGGATGGAGGGATGGACGGATGGAAGGATGGACGAATGGAAGGATGGACGGACGGATGGAAGGATGGATGGAAGGATGATGGATGGACGGATGGAGGGATGGAAAGATGGACGAATGGACAGATGGAAGGATGGACGGCTGGAGGGATGGAGGGACGGAGGGACGGATGGACGGATGGAAGGATGGACGGACGGATGGAAGGATGGATGGATGGATGGATGGATGGATGGACGGATGGAGGGATGGAAAGATGGACGAATGGACAGATGGAAGGAAGGACGGACGGAAGGATGGAGGGATGGACGGATGGACGGATGGACGGATGGACGGATGGAAGGATGGACGGATGGACGGATGGAAGGATGGACGGATGGACGGATGGACGGATGGAGGGATGGAGGGACGGGCGGAAGGATGGAGGGATGGACGGATGGAAGGATGGACGAATGGAAGGATGGACGGACGGATGGAAGGATGGATGGAAGGATGATGGATGGACGGATGGAGGGATGGAAAGATGGACGAATGGACAGATGGAAGGATGGACGGCTGGAGGGATGGAGGGACGGAGGGACGGATGGACGGATGGAAGGATGGACGGACGGATGGAAGGATGGATGGATGGAGGGATGGAAAGATGGACGAATGGACAGATGGAAGGAAGGACGGACGGAAGGATGGAGGGATGGACGGATGGACGGATGGACGGATGGACGGATGGAAGGATGGACGGATGGACGGATGGACGGATGGACGGACGGAAGGATGGAGGGATGGACGGATGGACGGATGGACGGATGGACGGATGGACGGATGGAAGGATGGACGGATGGACGGATGGAAGGATGGGCGGATGGACGGATGGGCGGATGGACGGATGGACGGATGGACGGATGGAAGGATGGGCGGATGGACGGATGGAAGGATGGACGGATGGACGGATGGAAGGATGGGCGGATGGACGGATGGACGGATGGAAGGATGGGCGGATGGACGGATGGACGGATGGACGGATGGAAGGATGGGCGGATGGACGGATGGACGGATGGAAGGATGGGCGGATGGACGGATGGACGGATGGACGGATGGAAGGATGGGCGGATGGACGGATGGACGGATGGAAGGATGGACGGATGGACGGATGGAAGGATGGGCGGATGGACGGATGGACGGATGGAAGGATGGGCGGATGGACGGATGGACGGATGGACGGATGGAAGGATGGGCGGATGGACGGATGGACGGATGGAAGGATGGGTGGATGGACGGATGGACGGATGGAAGGATGGGCGGATGGACGGATGGACGGATGGAAGGATGGACGGATGGAAGGATGGACGGATGGAAGGATGGGCGGATGGAAGGATGGGCGGATGGACGGATGGACGGATGGAAGGATGGGCGGATGGACGGATGGACGGATGGAAGGATGGACGGATGGAAGGACGGGCGGATGGAAGGATGGGCGGATGGACGGATGGACGGATGGAAGGATGGGCGGATGGACGGATGGAGGGTGGAGGGACGGATGGACGGATGGAGGAATGGATGGACGGATGGAGGGACGGAGGGACGGATGGACGGATGGACGAATGGAAGAATGGACGGACGGATGGAAGGATGGACGGATGGAAGGATGGATGGATGGAGGGATGGAGGGACGGGCGGAAGGATGGAGGGATGGACGGATGGAAGGATGGACGGATGGACGGATGGAGGGATGGACGGATGGAAAGATGGATGGATGGAGGGATGGAGGGACGGGCGGAAGGATGGAGGGATGGAGGGACGGAGGGACGGATGGACGGATGGACGGATGGAGGGATGGAAAGATGGACGAATGGACAGATGGAAGGATGGACGGATGGAGGGATGGAGGGACGGGCGGAAGGATGGAGGGATGGACGGATGGAAGGATGGACGAATGGAAGGATGGACGGACGGATGGAAGGATGGATGGAAGGATGATGGATGGACGGATGGAGGGATGGAAAGATGGACGAATGGACAGATGGAAGGATGGACGGCTGGAGGGATGGAGGGACGGAGGGACGGATGGACGGATGGAAGGATGGACGGACGGATGGAAGGATGGATGGATGGATGGATGGATGGACGGATGGAGGGATGGAAAGATGGACGAATGGACAGATGGAAGGAAGGACGGACGGAAGGATGGAGGGATGGACGGATGGACGGATGGACGGATGGACGGATGGAAGGATGGGCGGATGGACGGATGGAAGGATGGACGGATGGACGGATGGACGGATGGAGGGATGGAGGGACGGGCGGAAGGATGGAGGGATGGACGGATGGAAGGATGGACGAATGGAAGGATGGACGGACGGATGGAAGGATGGATGAAAGGATGATGGATGGACGGATGGAGGGATGGAAAGATGGACGAATGGACAGATGGAAGGATGGACGGACGGATGGAAGGATGGATGGATGGAGGGATGGAAAGATGGACGAATGGACAGATGGAAGGAAGGACGGACGGAAGGATGGAGGGATGGACGGATGGACGGATGGACGGATGGACGGATGGAAGGATGGACGGATGGACGGATGGACGGATGGACGGACGGAAGGATGGAGGGATGGACGGATGGACGGATGGACGGATGGACGGATGGACGGATGGAAGGATGGACGGATGGACGGATGGAAGGATGGACGGATGGACGGATGGACGGATGGAGGTATGGAGGGACGGATGGACGGATGGACGGATGGAAGGATGGACGGATGGACGGATGGAAGGATGGACGGATGGACGGATGGAGGTATGGAGGGAAGGATGGAGGGATGGACGGATGGACGGATGGACGGATGGACGGATGGAAGGATGGACGGATGGACGGATGGAAGGATGGACGGATGGACGGATGGAGGTATGGAGGGAAGGATGGAGGGATGGAAGGATGGAGGGATGGACGGATGGACGGATGGAAGGATGGACGGATGGACGGATGGAAGGATGGACGGATGGACGGATGGACGGATGGAGGTATGGAGGGACGGATGGACGGATGGACGGATGGAAGGATGGACGGATGGACGGATGGAAGGATGGACGGATTTATGGATGGACGGATGGAGGTATGGAGGGACGGATGGACGGATGGACGGATGGACGGATGGACGGATGGAGGTATGGAGGGACGGATGGACGGATGGAAGGATGGACGGATGGACGGATGGAGGTATGGAGGGACGGATGGACGGATGGTGTGGAGGAGGATCTAATGGCTATGAAAATACGAGGATGGAGGATTATGGCAGAAAATAGAGATGTCTGAAGACGTCTAGAAGCGGAGGCGAAGGCTCGATGAAGAAGATATAATAAATTCTGTTTTTGAAACACAGAAAACTAAAAAGGAAAAATAAATGTTTATCTCGTTTTACAAGGACTAGTTTTTCATGTAGTGAATTTTTGAATAGCTATGTATGAATTACGGTAGTTAGAGTCAGATGATTGTAGCTTCAGAATGTTATTGTCTTTGATTCTAGTAACCATTGCTTCTATTTCTTTGCAGTAAGTTGTTATGCGTAGGATACTCAAAAAAGAATGGTATAATGAGCTGAAGCTTAAAAACACTATAACAGTGGCCCTTGGTTCCGGACCGAACTGCACGGTATTCTTTGCCAAATCCCTTGCCACGCTCGTGGGATGGTGCTACTGCTCATTATTAAGTGCAGTGTACAACAGCGCCACCGTCAGATTATAGCGGTTACTCTGGGTTCCTGGAAAGTTTGAGCACGTGACGTGATGGCCATGGGGCTCTTGCTTCCTTTAATGTAACTGCTATTACCCGACGTTCCATACTACATGTTTTGTTAATCACATAACAACGCTACCATCAAGTTTAGATCGCTTCAATGGAGCTCCAAATAAGGCAGAAGCCCGGGATTATAATACGGTAATAATATTGTTGTCTCTTTCTAATCCTTTTCAGGCAATAGGCCATAGTTTTTGTTGATTATATTTGATAGCTTTGCACCAGGGAGGATCACGAGACACAAATTCAAGGTTAAACAAAGACGGAGGAAGCAACAATGGAGGAGAATCTGTGCATATCATTGTGTCAGATGAAATTGGAAGTGTGGGAAACATGCTCTTTAAGAGTTGTAGTTTATGTTAAGGTGTTTTCACTTGTATTGTGGCAGTGCTGATGTTCACTCTAAATTGCTGCTTTGAAATATCATTTATTTAGCTTCTGCAACATTGTGAACAACAAGAAACATGTAAAAAGCACCCTCATAGTACGATTTTATTCATCATCTACCAATTTACCGGTATCATTTGTGTTATATGTTATGCTATTCATAAAAATAAATGTGGTGTGTTATATTCATGTGTGTTATATATTATTTATTATATCTACCCAGTTACCCTCTTAGCTGTACCGGCTATATAAAATGATACTTTTCTTCCAAATAAAGAGGACTTCACGGAAAATTCAGGAGATGCCTGCATTTAATTTATATCATATAGTGCATTCGTAGATAGGCTGCACCGCCGCGCGGCGATACCAGACCGGGCGAGAACCCATGCGTCCTCCGCCAGTTAGACGTGATCGACCCGGAGTCATGGGTACCGAACACTAACTAGTGTTCTAACTTATATTAGGGTTACCAGCGTCACAATAGATGAACTGATGACTTTCAACGCGCACATACTCCCTATATCTCCGAAAACAATTCTGGTTTGTTCGCAGAAGTTCATCCTGACTGATTGCCTGAATTTCTTCCAAGATGGCCAGAATCCTCAATTAATTATTCTGTCACCATACAGACTTCGCAATTTGCGCATAGAATTCGCAGCCGAGTGCACTGTAGCTGAATCCTGCTAAAACCACCACATAATCTTTCATTTCTTGTTAATTGCGGAAAAAATGATTTAAAATAGAATTTGCGTAAACGTGCGAGTCAACTGTTATGCCGTAAAATATGGGAGAAATTATTCAACGCACACTCACTGCGCACCAAATCCCAAATTTTGCATCGTCGTGAGGAACTTCATGAATAATATAGGGATTTTCAGTAAACCAGAATTGTTTTCGGAGATTAAGGGAATGTGTTCGCGTTGAACTCCAAAATCGGTTGTGATACAGGTAAGCTTCATGTAAACTAGTACAGCAGTTAGTGTTGCAAACCCATGTCTTCCCGGTAATTTATGTGTAACTCTGGCAGCGGGTGCACCGGCGATCGCCCGGTTTGGTGTCGCCTTGGGGTGGTCTGGCAGATCTATGAACACACTGTATCTTAAATACGTCTAATCCCTTGGGAAGGAGATACAAAGATTTTCCCATTTGTCAAATGTAATATAACTTAATAATAGAACTTAAACTAACCAAGTACAGCTTTTAAGTGAAAAGTTATATTTATATAAAATCACTCTTTACAGCAAATATACAATTAAAATCTAAACCTGGGCACATCATAAGAATCCCAATATACTGTATCATGCAAAAATAGTTCGAACATATTAGCTTTACTCTGCGTCATAAAACACACGCTCTCTCTCTCTCTCTCTCTCTCTCTCTCTCTCTCTCTCTCTCTCTCTCTCTCTCTCTCTCGCTCACACATACACAAACTTTTTTCTAATAATCTGTATTATATGCACATATGCTTTTCTTTACTCACCCTCTACAAATATCCTTACATTGACTTGAGTATCCAGTCTTATTTCATTGATCCAGAAATTTAACGTTAATAATAATGAACTGAATCTGGCCTTGAATTGTGATGGTTGACAGCTCCTCCAATTTTGAAGATGATTCCCAATAAATCCGATGTATTGCATTCACATGACTTTCTCTACTCTTGTACTAACCATTCATACAAACCCTTATTCTATCTTTGTGTTAGTTGAGATAAGCATTCGCAGAAATTATCTTATTGCTTGTTTTCTTGCACGTACAGTGGGAATATGGGAATACAGTAGGCTTTGAACGATAATCAAATCTTTTAAAGCTTTCAAATTTCGTTCTCGTTGTACCGTGAACATACAAAGAAATGAATAGCGATGTTCCATTTCACAAAAGTATAAGTTCTCCAAAACCTACAGAAATAACAAGGAATATCTCCGAAGTGGTTCACTCTACATTTACACAATTTATGGTTTACCAAGATCTACATTTTTTGTACACTAAGATTTGCTCTATCTCTTACGGTTTACCTGTTATGCAAAATTCATCCAGAATAAATAGGACTTCATGGACTATAGACAGACAGTTCAAGATGTACATTTCATTTTCCATAAAAATATCTCAAACACATAGCATTTTAATTAAAATCCTTAAAGCCATTTAAAGAAAATCAAAATTTTCTAAACATTTTCCATATAAAGGTGGTTTAGGGTGGAGCAATTTTCTTCAAAATCTTCGGTTCGCATCCCTGAAAGACATTAAACTTCAATACCTACTTTGGGTTTTAACCAACTTTTCGTTTTTGCGTTATGCTGTCCACAGACTGACAGACAGACACACAGACACACACTCGTACCTTTTTCTAAAAATGCTTTTTTGGGGGATTCAGGGGGGCCTGAGAACATATTTCCGGTGAAATCTCGACATCAGATTTTTGGGTGGAATGCAATACTTCCTCTACTTTACGTTGTAGAGAAGGTAAACATGAGTGTATTTTGGTTGGAAAGTACTGGTCAGCCACAAAATTTCATTTGCCTATAATTTTATTTGCCTATAATTTCATTTGCCTATTTGACATTTGCTGTCCCATTCTGCGCAGATATCCTCTAAGGGGACAGAATCCTGCAAAGAAGCCCAATGCCCATGAGATTGTTGCCTATCGTTAGAAAATACTACAGGCTGAAAACGACATGAAAATGAAAATAGGCTAAAATGTCCCGTGAAAGGAAAGGTCTCCTATCAATAGGGAAAGCTCATTTCACCGAACGTGGTGGGTCACTGCACGTTAGGCAATTAAAGATTAACACTTATCAAACATTACTGCGGTGAAGTTCTTTTCTGTTGCTCGTAATATAGGGCTTAGTGATATTTTAGATCAAGTATACAGTCGCTATCTGATACCCCACCTCATCACATATCCACCTAATATTTCACAAATTTACACACTACATTTAAAAATATTATGATTATGATTACAAGTGTAATTTTTTTCCCTACGTCTAAAGTATTCAGATTTTAAACGGACTTAATTTATTTTACAGTCACATTAGGATTAGTAAAGTTTGTTAATTAATCAGTTTCGTGACCTGCTCCTATTGGATCTCCGTATCAGGGCTTTGAAGTGCTTGAACCCCACAGATGCGTTCCAGCGTTTCTTCTGTTCTGAGCAATCAGTCCCTGATAGCAAGTTTAACCAGGCATGATGATAGCGCCAGTACTTGTTTAGGTTCAAATAAACGTTGCTCAGTTTCCTTCTTAGCAGCTTTGTCAGCTTTTTCATTGCCCAGAATTCCCACATACTCCGACATCCTGACATCTGTCACGGCATTCCAAGACCAACTTTGATTTCGCCAAGTAGTTTTCGAGAACCTGACGTATAAGAATCCGTCTAGTACTATAGCGTCTTCTTACACTCTACTAAGAACCAGCCAACATCTCTGCCTGAAGGACTGTGGCAATTCGCCCAAGTTGTAAAGTCTAACCCAAATCTAACTTTAGAGTCATAATATACATGATTGAGACTTTTTTTTCCAGATTTATCTTGTCCTTCTAATTCATTGCTTTTAGGGTAACATACAGTGAACGTTTTATTAATCAAAAACCTGGTTTCATAAGTTTGACCGCCATATTCATTGTCCTAAACAGAATCTCAGGGTATTTCGAGATGATTCATTAATGTCGAGAGGAAGTGGAGTTTGATGCTTTAACCTATGGAAGCCCCAGAAACCTCTGTCTTAGCTCAGGTGGGTAACGGGTGCCTTTAAATTTTCATTGCTGCTGTTGGGGCAGTTCTCAATGATCCTATAAGGCACCCTTTACAACATCCTAAGTTCAATTTGACACTGTCTTAATAACTCTTGGCTACCAATACAATGAGGCGTAGGAAAAAAAGGGATCTAACAATTTAGACCAATATTAGGTCTTGGTAAATGGGCTTCTACAAGTTTAAAAGGAGTATGTACGCTTTGGCGACTAAGTGCCCTAGATGTCTTTCCAAGTTCATTTCTTGGCCAAAAGACTAGGATATTTGACTTGTGATGAATATGGCATTGCCTTGCCAAATAGAGTAAGTTCCCTTATGGTTCTGATGTTTCGCATTCTGATAAAGGCTACCGTATAGTGCCGTCGCACCATATCTCAACTTTCCTGAGTGCAGCTTGAAGAAACCCTGCAACAGTATTAGAATTGTTATTTACATAATATATAAAAATGAAAGTGGATGCTTTAGTTACTTTTTTCTTTCCAATAAGCAATTAAAATTCTTTGCGTTAGTTCAATTCCCTTTGAAGATAATAGTAATATCATCCAAAAATATAGAGTTAAAAAACCAGCATCATCGAAGGTTCGCAATAGGCCATTCACCGCTAGATTCCAAGGCATGGATGAGAGAGCCCCACCCTGCTGATAGCACCTGCCAGACATAGACTAAGCGTCTCTCTAAAAGAAGCTCAAGGTCATCTCCCTATTGTTTAACATCAAATGTATCCACCTACAAATAATCGGTGGCACATCATGCTCTTAAAGAACTTTCGTAATTATTTCACAGGAAGTCAGGTTGGGTCGATCGTGTTCCAGTCCTCTCTGTCACGACACGCTCAACGCAAATTGATTTGTTCCCGATCAAGTGGTTGATCAGTATTTACCTTTGAATCTGGAAAATGGATACTAACTAATGCAGTTTGCAGTTCAGGGGGTTTAAGGGCCTGTCGACAACTAGGTCATTAGGACGTTTCCAGTCCAGGATCAATGTAACTGCTATTAGGCAGTTTAATTATATTAATTATCCTATTAGCATTTTAGTCATAAATTCCATAACTCTAGAGCGAGGGGAATATCTTTTATCCCCTAGCAACACATCACCATTTATGTCGTCTGACTTTACGGATGGCTTTATTGTAGCTGGTTAGTGCTTCCAGGTAAGGGGCCCAATGCCAGTTCTTCTTGCAAGTTTGAAGGGCCTCGTTACTTTCTTTTTTAGTTCGCTAAACACTCTAGACCACCAAGAAGCACGAGACCTTAGCCTGATAATTTTGGTAGTGGGAACAGAGGATGGACTGCTACAGCAGGTCATCGGCCATCTCCATATCCACTACAGAACTGGCATTCTTGAGTGGTCCGATACTAATCCTGAAAGGTCCTTTTTATACCCATCGCGATCAGTAGTCATCGGGACCCATGTGTCTCCTGAGACCTAATCTTAAAGCAGGTGTTTTTGTTATTAGATGTCGAAACTTAAGACGCATGCTTGTTAGAAAATAGGTGTTCAATAACTTGAGTTCATAGAATTAAGTCAAAGGACTACCTATTTCACGAGGAGTAACAAAGGGTAGGTTTATTGCCTGTACTCAAAATACATGACTTGGTATTTACTAAATATTGTGACAATTGCTGCCCTCTTGGATTGAACATGGTGTACGCATTAGTATCAGTTCTAGGTGAGTTCCTTATCCATGAAAACGTAGCGAGTCACCAAGTTCCTCACTGCCGTGAATGGAAAATTAGATTCTACATAAGGGAGGCATCCTGATGAGAACACTACGGCTCTCTCCCTGCCCGCTAACAGCAAGCCCGTTTCAACAAAGACCACATCCCTAGAACAGTGATTTATTTGTGGTAATATATTTGCCCTACTCTTAGCATAGATGTTAGTTACAGGGTTATCAGTTTTGGGGGTAAGGAATGTAGTTTACCAAAACAGCTTGTACCCTTACCGTACCTTGTGCTCTGCGTGACTGCTGTATCATTATTTTCGTTAAAATGACAGCGTCTGATTTGCAGTTAATCTGAACTAATTTTCATAACACGGTACTTCCTCATACCAGTACAAGTAGAGGTGCCAGATTACGGATCATCGCTAGTTTTCCTCGATCCTCTGGTCCTTTTTATCACACTCCTACATCAAACCAATTCTTGTTCAGGTGTAGACTATCCTTAGGTGATATAGTTTTTCTCACCTCTTTTACCAATGATAGTTTTCTCTCAGCAAAATGGATTAACATAACATTTTATTTTAGATGTTCCCACAAAAAGTCCCACAAGTATCGCAGAAATACAGGTCATCCAGCACACAGCACCGATTATGCGGGAAAGAGTAAATGCTGCAGAGCATCACCTGGTGCCCTATAGGAATACTTCATGACACTGTTTACAACTACCCCTGTGCCATACATTTATGGGCAGGACTCCTTTGCACCTTGATTTGGACAGAGGAGAGTTCATACATAGAGGATGGTGTTCCAGCTGGAGGCCCCATTAAGATGGTAAGCTGCTTCTTTGTCTGGTATCTTTGTACCTCCCTTATAGCCTCCCTGGTAACATCACCTCCAGTAGAGATTACGGTTCACAGATACACGTAAGTTCCCCCACCAATTACAAGGTCCTGTGACTTCTAGTGAGAGGTTTTATAGGCTTTCAATTTCTTGTTGATTAAGTTTTACATATTCCGTTGCACATGTGGACAAATTCAAGAGGCTAAACCGGTAATCCGATTTTTAACAAGTGCACTCCGTATGATAGCTCTGAAATGCCATGCTCTTTTCATGATCACGAAAAAAAGAATCTACTTGAAAAGAATCTCACGTGTTACGAGTACATCCAGATGACTTCCTCCATCCATTATCGATAGCTTCTAGAAACTATTTTACAAAACCTTCTATTTCCTTTGCGCAAATCGTTTAATTACGTATTACGTTTTAGGCAACGGATATAGAGAAATGAAATCGATAGATGTTTTAAATCAAGTCGCTATACATGCTGCTGTAAAATCTATACTCTTTCCATGAAACAGTGAAAAAATTGAATATCCAGCACTAATAATTACAAAGTATTGAAAGTTTTAAGCAAATAATGAATATCTCATAAATGTCTGATGCCACAATAATTTTGGGAGTATTTAAAATTAATTGTCTGCTTTAAGGAATCTGCATTTTTTGTTAGTAATTTTTTGTCTCTGTCTTATGGTTTACGCGTTAGATATACAAAATTATTCAAAGTGGGTACCTTTCAAATGACCTATTCCCAGATAACAAAGATTACATTTCGTTTGAAATGCTTATATCTTAAACACGTGGTATGTCAATCAAAATCGTAAGACCTATTTTGAGAAAACAAAAGATATCAAATATGTTTCCGTGCAGAGGTTAGTTTGGGATGGCGAGATTTTTCTTGAAAATCTTCGTGTCGAATATTTGGAAGCTAAGTACTCAACTTAATACGAAGTTTGGTACTTATCGAATATTTTATTTATATTAAGTTGAGTACACACACACACACACACCCACCCACACACACACACACACACACACACACACACACATTCCTATAAAATCTGCAAATTGAATTTTCTTATGGAATGTCACACTCTATTGCAAGTAGGTGACCGAAAAGATAAGACACAGCGACATACCATTTACCATTTGGAAAAGGTATAAATATTCGAGAATTCATAACACTAACAAAGAACATCTCGGAAACGGTAAACGTCACAAACATTTTCTTCGATATAAACTGTGTGCGTTAATGAGATCTAAATTTCGTTTTGCAGTGATACTCTGTCCATCTCCTCTAATATTTATATAAAGTTTTATTACACACACATTATTTGCTATGGAAATGCTTTAAACATATGGTATTTGAATCAAAATTGTTATACCCATCTTGAAAAAAGAAAAAGGGTTTTTTTTTCCCATGAAAAGGGCAGTTTGAGATGGGAAATGTTTTTGAGAATATTCGCGTGGTCTACCTGAAAGATGCTTACGGTAATTTAAGCGACTTTTCATTTTTGAGTTATGATGTTCACAGAAAGAAACAAGTATCTTTTTCTAATTATTTTATTCAGGAGGTCCCAAACTTATCTTCGGGAAAATCTTGAAATAGAATTTTTGAGCGGGATACAACGCTTACGTTTACTTACCATAGATAGGTGACAGAGAAAGTAAAAGAAAGAGGTTTGGAAAGTATTAACATTTTGAAGTTCAAATCAATAACAAAGGATATCTTGGTAAACGGCACAAAACAGTTTGACATAAATGGTCTACTTTAATCAGGTGTACATATTTTATTTAGTAAGATTTTGTCTATGGAAGTTTACCATTTGTACAAAAGTCATCCAGAATGAAAATTTTAAAAATATTTAAAATATTATTGATCATGAAAATATCTTAAACGTATGAAATTTTAATCAAAGACGTTAGAACCATTTTGAGAAAGTAAAAAATAAATATTCATCGTAAAGGGAGTTCAATGTGGGAGAATTTTTTAAAATCTTTGCGGTGCATCGTTGGAAGATACTAAGCTTAATATATAAGACTCGTTATGTAATCGAGTATTCGTTTTCGAATTGTGCTGTTCATAGACACACACACTCGAGGACACGCACATTTTTGTTTTCAGAAAATGCATTTTTTGGATTCAGCGAACTGCAAAACGTGTTTGGGTTGTGTCTGGTACTGAATTTTTGGATAGAATGCAGTATTTCCTTTATTCATTATGTGCAGGTAAGTTAGTAGAGAAGGTAATGAAATAATGTGTACAGAATTCATGCGGAATAAACCACTTACTCTCTCTGGGGCTAAACGATTCGTTTGGGCGTTGTTTTGATCTTTAATGACTACAAAAATAATATATTACAATAGCTTAAGATGTATAGGAGCGGTCTGTTTGCATTTGAACTAGCCATGTCGCTTAGTAAGTATATATTTTGTAACCAATATCTGTAAAATGAGCATTGGCTATGGTTATGTGAATAAGAGAGCGTTTATCACAAATAATCGTATCATATGACGTCTGACCCAACCGAGAAAATTCTCCATCCCAGCGAGACAAAAGTAGCCTAAAATATACTAAATATTGTAGTTTGACTTAACTCAGCACTGAAAGGAAAACGAAACCCAAGAATTACATGTACTTCGATCTTTTCTTGTTACAACAGAAAACCAGTTTATAATCTCAAATAAATCTCACATTATTTTTTACATTAACAAATAATCTTTCTTTTGGAAAAATACATTAAAACAATTGTCAAATTGAAATATGGTGTCATTTTGATTGTTAGTCGATTGTAATGTATAATAAACTTTTTTTCAACGATTTGCGGGATATAGTTGGCGACTCTGACCAAATAAAGGAATGACCAGGTGATAAGTTGCACAAACCAGAAGAATGATCAGGTGATAATTCGTGTATGGTAATTGAACACCCTGTATGTATGAAATATGTTTAGAGTATTCCACGTAATAATTAATAATTTACTTATTTAATACTATTTAATATTAATAGTGATTTAAGGGTAAACAACTTACAATAACATTCATGGATTTTAATTAATACTTATTTTCACAGTTGGCACTACAATTAATCCAGTAGGCTGTGAGATCAACAATAATTTTAGCGTTTAATCCAGGGAAATGAGAAATTAGACATATGATGAATATAAATGAACGAATTTGCATTAGAAGGCTATTCATTAAAGGTAGGTCTGCAATATTTAAATTACAGCTGTTTGACATCGCCTCTTCAATTAAAATATCAATATGCTCACTAGAATATTCATCAAATCTTTTGGCTGCCATTTTTGAATGGCATGCCAATTGTTTTATTGCGCATGGATACTTTAGATGACCAGAAACGTAAGGAGAGGAGGTAATATAACTAAAGCGATAATGCCACGGTCAACAGGTGATACTCCGGCATGAGTGAAATAGTAAATACATGAGATTATTAGTACGAATGTCGTTCAATTGGACTAAATAGTATTCTTCGCTATAAAGAGTGTTATAATTGCGAGTGTTACAGAACATACATAGCAGACACACAAAATGTGCCAGACTATACGTGGAAGAGACGTCACAAGAGACGCTAATAGTTTAGCACTTAGCTGTACTGTTAACTACTGACCACGTCACATGGTCGACATAAAGAGGCAATGGGGCAATGGCACTAAGGCCTGATGGTAGAGGCGCCTTATCGGTTACCCGCACTGCCATAACGTGCTCCGAGTACAAAATACTACATTCCTGCTCGTCGTATTTCATACCATTTTGTATACTTAATATGCAGTGCATTATGGTGTTCACTGCGTCATATCCAGCTACACTAGATAAACTGAGTGTTAAGCTTATGAAATACTGTAGCTTTGCTGCTGGGTCCTCAATCCCAACTGGTAATTTTCATTTTGGTGCTATCGCTGCTGCGCTGTGATCACCTCGTTCAAATAATGAACACGTTCTCTTTTTATGAGTCATCATACATGGATAACGCAATATCTGTGCCTACCTGGAAATGGCAAATATTTTATGTTATGTTTATATCGCGGTGCATGGCACTTTAACTTCTCTTTAATCGTCACGAATGAGAAAACAGAATAGGAAGAAGTATTCTCATAAAGAAAGAAATACAAAACATCAAAAAGGATCCTATTTTGAGAAACATTACTTCCATATATTTCCATAATATTAACCTCCATATCAGTACTTTCTCTGTTTTTTTTTTTTTTTTTTTTTTGGTCAAAAACAGAAAGAATTATGGTGTTTAACCATAAATTTGCTTTCTAGATTTCATATAAAATGTGTATTTTGAGGTCTCCTAAATATAAAAAGCTGGTGTGTTGCACTCACATGACTTTTGTACTCTCTCTTGTACAAACTATTCTTATAAGTGCTTATTCTTCTATCTACTCCATGATAATTGAGCTAAACATTTACAGAAACTATCTAACTGTTAATTTTCTTATAGGTGCAAAGGAAATATGATTCGTGGATCTGTACCCTAAAGGTAAAGAAAATATATTATGGTAAAAGGATAGATAGTAATTATTACAATTTTCTAAATAGTGCAATAATAAGAGGTGGAATCAGATCTTCCGCTTATCGAGCGGCTTGATAAGCGGAAGATCCGTGGTTCAAATCGCGGCTATGGCATTGGATTCCCCTCTTAAACAATGCCCACTGTGTATTTAAAAATACCAGCAGTAAGTTTGTTACCATAAATAAATAATAAGTGCAATAATTATGTTATCGTTGTTTTTATTGCTTACTAGATTCTCTTGGCGTTTTGTTTGCATGCAAAAAATCTAGAAATGCATGAGCAATAAGGTGTCTGTATTTTAATGGGGATAGTCGATTAAGGAACTCAGTCTGCAAATTTCCTGATCATATACAAATTTCCAGCTATCATCTGAATAAAAAAGAAATTAAACATTCTTGCCATAAACCAAAATGTTGAATGTTCCTTTTAATGTAAGTTGTGATGCATGCTCTCAGCCACTGAGCTTAGACAAATGATATAAAACTTGATATATTTAACTAGCACAACCCATTTCTCACCCTCTCATTCTTTCTGTCTGTCTGTTTGTCTGTCTCTCTCTCTCTCGCTTTCATTCTGCTAACGTTACTGTGTTATCTGCGGATACTCTGTATCGCTATCACTGTCTCTCACTCCCTCCTTCCCCCCATCTTGCCCTCTCTTCCCACATTTTCCCTCTCACATTTTCACACTTTTATTCCCTCTCTCTTCCTCTCATTTTCTCCTTGCTCTTCCTTTCCATCTGTCTTCTATTCTCTCACCCTCTACGCTTCTATTGCCTTCATTCTATCCCTCAGTCCTTTTTATGCAAAGCACATGTCAGGCGGTGTTTTGAAAACCGGTAACAAAACTTTTTTCTTGTTGTTAATATTTAATTAAGACCTAAATAAATGTTTTATGTAATACTATTCAAACTTTTACCAATGCAACCATGTAAATTCTCGTGTGAGGTAATTTCGTGCACGAATGAAAGTGAAGAAAATATATATTTTTCGAAATAATAATTATCATATCGAAATTCTGTAAAATACAAAAACGTGTGAGAACATTGTACTATTAGTTACAAGTTTTTGTTATGTAACATTTGTTGAAAATGAATAATAAGACAGTTCGATTTCTTTGACTTTGCCTCATATCAGCAGCTAGGAAAGCAAGTAATTAAAATACACGTGTGTGTGTGTGTGTGTGTGTGTGTGTGTGTGTGTGTGTGTGTGTGTGTGTGTGTGTGTGTGTGTGTGTGTGTGTGTGTGTGTCTGTATGTATGTTTCGACGATGGATAAATAGTACTTTACTGTTTTGATATGTTGGTAGTACTCTTGTTTCTCAGAAATTGTACCTTCATTATACCACTTTACGACCACAATTTTCTCAAAGGCTGACAACCTTTAACGACGTTTTCTTTTGTCTAAGAAGTAAATGTGAAACACATTAAGTTGAAGCATATGTTCAAGGCCTTGAAAAAATAGCGAAAACGTATGCAAGAGAGGTTAACGAACCAAACAGTTGGTTTACAGCAGTGGGCAGCTGCAAGGTAGCACGTCCATGGGTTAGGCAAATGTCACTTGTGCCATAAAAATAACCTCAACTAAAAGCATTTCCTTTCATATTCAAAATTAAAGACCCTTGGCAGCTATTGCAAGTGGTGTGGTGTCGTTTGTCTATTTGAGCGCAATACGAATATATTTCATCCGGTAATTCCGTTTTGTTACTTCATTAATGACTGGCGATCTTTGGTAACATAAATTTGATCAAGTTTTGAAGTATGTTCAGACTCTGCTAATCAGTGTGAAAAATGCCCTTTGTATCATTTACATACATGAGTATATTTCACCTTTCTTACCTAAATGAGACGTAGTATGCATTAGACTCCAAAAAAGAGCATTACGGTCGTTCATGTGTTGAAATAGTATTTCACTTATAAATCCGGCATTTTTTACTTTCTTTACTACGTAAAGTATCGTATTGTGACTTTTGGTGGGTGTAAGTAAAGAAGACAGATGTAGTCGAGATAAAGAAACACTTTTATTTCCGTAAACAGTAACTTTGTACACTCGTTGCAACAGCAAGAAAGTCTTTTTCGATTCACCAACAGCACGGCTCCGAATTAGTAACACAAAAACTGTCCCTTCTCACACTTTACCGCTATTTATATCTCCCAGGCACTATTCTGGAAACTTCAGGAAAGTTCAGTTATTATTGCGGTCAAATACAAAGCAGAAAATTCCAGAAGTCTCTATCCCTTTCTCTTTTTCGGCAAGCGCCCAACAATGCGGCCATTCTCTGTCTCTTCCCTTCGGCTCCTTTGCGGTAGTGCCGACAATAATGCGATGGGCGACACTGCTCCCTCCTCAAGGTTGGTCGTCCCGAACAGCACCATCGTAACGGGCCAGACGATCCAGGTGTACCACTAACATCTTTCCTCGGGGCACCTTCTGGATGCGGTAGACTACGTCGTTAATCCTCTTTACCACTCGGTACGGTCCTTGCCACGGTTGTTGAAGTTTTGGGCAGCGTCCCTTGGTCCGGGTAGGGCGGTACAACCAGACCATGTCACCTTGCTGGAATCCTCAGCTGTTGGCTTGCCTGTCGTACCGGGTCTTCATGCGGTCGCTCACCATCTGGATGTTCTGACGAGCCATCTTGTGCATGTCGTGGAGATGGTCTACTAGATTCTCCACATACTCGGTTGCTGGCTGTTTCGCTTCCGGGGGGCTCCCAAAAGCCAGGTCACAAGGGAGGCGTAGCTCTCGGCCGAACATTAGGCTTGCTGGTGTCATCCCGGTGGTGTCGTGTGTCGAAGAACGGTAGGCCAGCAAGAACAGTGGTACCTTGAGGTCCCAGTCTCGCTGATGGCAGGCCACGACCTTCCTCAGGTGCTCCTCTAGGGTCTTGATGTATCTCTCGACCATGCCCTCCGACTGTGGATGTAGGGGTGTTGTACGGGTCTTGTTCACCCCAAGTCTTTCCAATGCCTCCTTCATTACGTGCGACTCAAAATTGGTGCCCTGGTCGCTGTGGAGCTCTAACGGGACCCCAAATCCGGCACAACAGCTGTTCCACGAGGCAGTCTGTAATCGTCTTCGCCTCTTGGTTCGGGATGGCACACACCTCCGGCCACTTGGTGAAGTAGTCCACAGCTACCATCAGGTACTTGTTGCCTCGATCGCACACTGGGAATGGTCCAGCTATGTCGACGGCGATGCGTTCGAAGGGCGCTCCGACGTTGTACTGTTGCATGCGACCCCGGTTCCTAGTCTGGGGGCCGCGACTCGCCGCGCACACGTGACATTGACGGCACCAGTTCTCAGCGTCTGCTCGGAGCCTCAGCCAGTAATAGCGCTGTCGGAGTTTGTCGATCGTCCGGTTTGCTCCTAGGTGTCCACCCGAGGTACCGGCGTGTACTTCCTCCAAGACTTCCGGGACCTTACTTCGGGGAAGTACCAACTGCTCTTTCTGGGTCTTCCCATCAGATGATTCCCATACCCGGAACAGCACGCCCTCTTTGGTCTTCAACGAGTCCCATTGGGCCCAGTACGACTTGTATGTAGCGCTTCTGAGTGCGATGTCCTCCCAGGTTGGTCTCGTCCCTGCCTGCACTTCTCTCAAGAGTGGCCCCAAGTCGGCGTCCGCCATCTGCTCCCTCCTCAGGCCCGCGCTATCCCATCCATCCGCAGGCACTGCCGTGACCACTCTGACAGATGCGGTACGCTCCTTCTCTTCCACTCTTGCGCATTGGCCGCACTCTTCTGGGCAGAGTCTTCGGGACGGCGTCTGCGTTGCCGTGGCTCTTCCCTCTGCGATTTACGGAGGTGAAGTCGTACTCCTGCAACCTCTGGACCCAACGGGCTGTCTGGCCCTCCAGGTTTCTAAAGCTAAGTAGCCAGGTTAGGGCGGAGTGGTCTGTCCTCAGGTGGAATGGCTGACCGTACAGGTACTTGTGGAAGTGCTCCAAGGTCTTCACTACCGCCAGTAGCTCTCGTCGGGTGACACAGTGGTTCTTCTCTGCCTTGGACAACGTCTTGCTGTAGTAGGCTATCATCCGCTCGTGGCCGTTCTGGACTTGGGATAGGACGCCTCCAATGCAATGGTCGCTGGCGTCGGTGTCCACAATGAAGGCGTCGCCTGGTTGTGGGAATCCCAAAATAGGAGCACTGCAGAGCGTCCTCTTCAGCTGCTGGAAAGCGCCTTCGGCGTCCTCCGTCCACACATAAGGTCGATGTTCTTCCGTCAGGCGAGTGAGGGGTTTGGCGATGCTGGAGAAACCCTTTATGAAGCGGCGGTAATAACTGCACAATCCAAGGAAACTGCGCAGTTCTCGCTTATCCTTTGGGCTAGGCCAATCTCTCACGGCCTGTGTCTTCTCCGGATACGTGGCCACTCCGGTTGGTGAGAATATGTGGCCCAAGTAGTTGACTTCCCTGCGGAAGAGCTGGCACTTCTTGGCGTTCAGCTTCAAGCCGGTCGCCTGCAGTCTCTGTAGCACCTTGGCCAGTTTGGCAAGATGGTCTTCGAATGTCTTGCCGACGATTATGATGTCGTCCAGGTATAACACGCAGGCGTCATAAGTCAATCCTCTCATTACTGACTCCATGAGGCGTTGGAAGGTAGCTGGTACGTTGCAGAGACCAAAGGGCATAACTGTGAACAAAGCCCTTAGCCTGTCGAGAATGCGGTCTTCTCCTTGTCTCTCGGGTCTAGAGCCACCTGCCAGTAACCCGATTTCAGGTCCAGGGTTGAGAACCACTGCGCACCAGCAAGCGTGTCCAGGGTGTCGTCAATCCGGGGTAAGGGGAAGCAGTCCTTTCTGGTAACAGCGTTCAGCTTCCTGTAATCTACGCAGAGCGTAGCTCGCCATTCTGCTTCTTCACCAGAACTACAGGGGAATACCAAGGACTGTCAGACTCTTCGATCACTCCCTTGGTTCTCATGTCCTCCAGCATGTCTCGTACCACCGCTTGTTTAGCCAACGGAACGCGTCTAGGTGGTTGCCGAATAGGCCGGGCGTCTCCGGTGTCGATGTGGTGAAGCACTCGGTCCGTGCGGCCGTAATCGCTGCTGCCTTGGCTGAAGACGCGCTGATATCATCTCAGCAGTTGTTGGACCTTGTCTCTCTGTTCAGCGGTCAGGTGGTCGGCCGCCCTCTCCAGTAAGCCTTCCAGCCGGGGCCCCAGGTGTTGCTTCGGAACCGGCTCCTGGGTCTTGTCTATTGGTGTTACGCTGACCACGGGCTCGCACGCCCCAACTCCGTCCCGGCTTGGACGTCGTGATCGGTGTCTGTTGGGTTGAGCAGTCTCACCGGCACCTCCTCTCGGCACGGCAACAATATCCCGGCTACACGGAGCCCGTGCACATGCGTCTTCCGGTCCAGCAGCATGTTCTTCTTGCGCTGGCCTTCCAGTCGCGCCGTCACTACCATCTCACTTCTCGCGGGGACAACTACGTCTTCCCTGAGAATGACCCTGCAGATTCCAAGGCGTTCTTCGGGGTGCCGGAGCATTACTTCCTCTCCCTTAAGCCGCAGAACCTTCTTGCCGATGTCGACCGTCGCCTCGTGGCTCCTGAGGGCATCCAGTCCCAGTATCACCTCCTCAGCCACCTCCGCGACGAACACCCACAAACGCCAGACAATTGGCCCCAAAGTCAACTGCAGCAGGGCCTCCCTCTCCACAGGCAAGGTGTCACCCGATGCCGTCACTAGTTGGTACGGTCGGCTCGGTTTTCTCAACGGCAAACCCCTGGCTACGCCAGGTCCGATGACAGTCACGGCTGCTCCAGTGTCATCAAGCACGCGGCACGGCTTCCCTCTCACCCAACCGTCCGCGATGAGGCTGTCATCCATCCGTCGGCTGACGGCGCGCAGTGTCACTCGAGGGGATGATGGTGATGACGCCGACGTGCCCCTCGCCACGCCGGCCATTACTCGTTTTCCGGCTGCTCTTCTTGGTGCCGGTAGTCTCTCATCAGGTGTCCCGGCTGGCCACACCCCCAAGACTCTCCACCTGGTCTTCGTCGGCGTCCCTGGACTGGTCTGCGGTCTTCATCGTAGCGGACACTCCTTGTCTTTGAGGTCGGGGTAGCCGTCACTTTGGCAGCTTCCATTCTTAATGCGGCCGTTAGTGCCTCGTGGATGGTCTTGTAGTCGCCATGCATCAGGCGTTGACGTATCTCGGCATCGCGTACCCCGTCGACGAAGTTATAGGCGGCTTCTCGGGATACGAATTCGGAGGGGAGGTCGACCAAGGCTTTGCTGGCCTGCTGTTCGATTGCCAGGGCGAACTCCTGCAGCGTCTCCACTGGCAGTTGCATCCTAGATTTCAGTTGGCTGCGGTAGGCTGCGGCTAAGCGGTGGTTTCCGAACCGGTTCTCCAGGGCCTCCCAGATGTCCTTGGGCGCCGCCACTGTCTGGACTGCGTTCAGCACCTCTGCGGCTCGTCCCTGGAGGCTGGCTATCAGCTGCGCGGCCTGTTCTTCTGGCGACCATTTGTTGTGATTGGCCACTGTGTCGAATTGACGGTGGAAGACCTCAAACGTTGACGTGCCATCGTACTTCGGTGGTTTGACGCGCGTCGATGTTGTGGCGCGTGCTGGAGCCTCGGCCTTGTAGTTCTTGAGCTTTTCACTAAGCATCCCTTCTACCATTGCATTTAGCTTCTTGGCGCTACCGTCGACCCTGTCTTCGAGAACGCTAAGCCGTTCCCCGACATTCTCCAGGGCGTCAACGCGTTGGCCGAGGTCCTCAATCTTTCCACCGAGCTCTTCTACCTTTCCACCGAGCTGTTTCACATCCTTCCTTACGCCAGCCAGTTGCTCGTCAATTTTCGCTGATAGCTCACTCTTCATCTCTTTCAGCTCGGCAGCGAGGTTGTCGTTTGCCGTTTTCATCTCTGCTTTCAGCTCTTGTAAAAAGCTCACCAATGTAGCCTCCATCGTCATATCCCGCTCCTGACACCAGTGTGACTTTTGGTGGGTGTAAGTAAAGAAGACAGATGTAGTCGAGATAAAGAAACACTTTTATTTCCGTAAACAGTAACTTTGTACACTCGTTGCAACAACAAGAAAGTCTTTACCGATTCACCAACAGCACGGCTCCGAATTAGTAACACAAAAACTGTCCCTTCTCACACTTTACCGCTATTTATATCTCCCAGGCACTATTCTGGAAACTTCAGGAAAGCTCAGTTATTATTGCGGTCAAATACAAAGCAGAAAATTCCAGAAGTCTCTATCCCTTTCTCTCTTTCGGCAAGCGCCCAACAATGCGGCCATTCTCTGCCTCTTCCCTTCGGCTCCTTTGCGGTAGTGCCGACAATAATGCGATGGGCGACAGTATTTAGCCCAAAATTTTGATGCCGAGATTTCACGTAAATGTGTTTTTAGGCAGTTTTTAAATGTATGTGTGTGTGTGTGTGTGTGTGTGTGTGTGCGCGCGCGCGCGCGCGCTTGTGTGAACAGCCTAACAAAAATGAAAAGGAGTTTAAAAACCAAAGTTGGTATTTAAATTTAATATCTTTCAAAGATGCGACACGAGGATTTTGAAGAAAATTCCTCTCCCCTAAACTACCCTTTACATGGAAAATTTTTCGAAAATTTCAATGTTCTCAAAAGTGGCTCCAGTGCTGAACTTGTTAGTAACAGTTATGCCTACTTGACTTCCATTTTATGTTAAAAAGGGATTGGATGCCAATTGCAAGATCTTTTCTGCAGCAGTTCAATAGCTGTAGGAATCAATTTACTCTCCCTCATTCTTTTGCTTTCTTCCAACCAAAACATATTTTCCAGTGTTATATGATTATTGTTATGTTTCCATTCACTAATGAGGTAAATAAATATTTACTTAGTATTATAAGTACAAGCTGGTATGGATATAAATGGAAGGGGAATTGGATAAGTTTATCGGTAACCGGGTCAGAGAGGCACAACTACAATGTTGATCTACCGATTGGCAACGTATCCCTGGACCGTTGAACATTGCATCCCTGCCTTTTGCTATAATGCAAAACATTTCAAGAAAGCCAGTGGTGGAAAGGGCCTTGTGGTTATCGAAATAACAATGTAATGAACATGTATCAGAGGAACTGGTTCCAGAGAACGAAGTAGATGCTTAAAAAGGGAAACCATAATCCTCAGTACATCTTGTGAGAAGATAAACTTGGTATCATTTCGTGTATAACCTTCAAAGTATTTCAAGATCGTACGAACGGTATGATGGGTGTTGAGATTTGCTACTAAATTTCACAAGACCGATGACGATTGTGGAGAATTATCCTATGAAGAAATTCAAGCCAGAGAAGAAACCGCTAAAATGCATTCAAGGCTTGACACAAAAGAGGCAAAAGTGAACGAAGAAATGCAGGCTTTTGACGATGGATTGTGCGAGTGAAGACAAAAATTTTGTTAGGAATGACCTGAGAGTTTAAGTGCCCAATCATGTTGACAGGCAAGCATAGCATTGTGCAAAGATAGGTTTTAAAAACATTGTCATCTGCAACTACTGGATTTCAATAACTATCAGACATGCGTGATAAGCACTGGATAATAGGCATAAGGAGACTAGCCAAGAACGTAACCTCTCAGTGTGTCACGTGTAACAGGCATTCGGGAAAATCTATCAAACCTGCTTTTGTACCACTACCAAGAGGTCGGTTAAAATATGCTCCAGTCTTCCAGGTTGCAAGCATTGACTTAGGGTCCAATATCTCTGACTTGGGGAGGGAGCAGAAGGTTTAGTTAGCAATGTTCTTTATGTGTGCCATATGTATATAGCAGTACAGCTGGAACTTGCAAAATCCCTTGGTACCAATACCTTTATCATGCTCTCAGTAGGTTCACTGCTCGTAGAATCTACATCATCTATATTGGAGCCAATTTTTCTGGTAAAACAATGATGTGAAGAATGTCGACTGAAATGAGATATTCTCATTCTTTTGGTACACATGAGAAAACGGAGTATTAACCTACCCAACGTTGCATAGTGGGGTGGTTAGTCGGCACGTCTTTTTAGATGTCTGGAAAAGCTTTTGAAGCGCAACGCTGTACCTGCTTTGTTACGGCTTATCTCATTCTAATAACGAGAGCGATGGGGGATGTGAATATATTATAGAGTTATAAATAATTTAACAATATTTATAAAATTACAATTAACTCTATCTTCAAGTTATATTTCAATAACAATCTATAATAAATCAAATTTATTGTCATTCATTATTCAACTTATTACTGCCTACGTGGAGTCGGGGCTGTACTGTGTGACGATGAAGCCACAATGAATGCCAGGCCACTGACTTACGCGAACTTAGGGTTGAGAAATGCATGCCTAAGATATCAGCTGTTTACTGCAAGGCATCCTCCAGAGTCGTATCCCAGAACTGTAAGCCATAGAAATCAGGAGCCCAAGCAGCACATTACGGAATATGCAGACTTTGCGAGCAAACTTACGTCAGAGATTCGGTAATGAATACTTGGATCCTGTGATACAGACGTCAAGGACATCTGAACGTTGGAGATGTGCAAATTGAAACGGACATGAAGAGGATCAACTGGCCACTAGGCGTTGTCTTGAAGGTCTAGTGAGGTCCAGATAGTCTTATAAGGGTCGTAAGAGTGAAGTTGCTGGAGGGAAGAAGTTGAGAGCCGCACAGTGTCTGTATCCGTTTGAGGTGTGATGTAGTTCAGACCTCACACCACCTTTGGGTGGGCAGGTGGATGTCGTTCGAAAGCCTTTATCACTCCTTCGGATGCTGGATGATAAGGTCACGGGAGTCGACTTAGACTGGAAAAGTGACCTACTTTGGTTTTGTGTTCTAGGTGCTAAGTAGTTCTGACGTAAATTTGGCGATTCGGTGAACGAAGGCATTTATGTGGAAGGGTTTGTTTTGGTAGCATTATCCCGATCTATTTCCATATCTGTTGTGTACAATTTGTGAACCACCAGTGGTATTACAATTGTACACAAATAAGCTTAGGTCTAATAATCCATTAAACAATAAATATCACTTTAAAAATTAGCTTCTTCCACTGCGATTCTTGCTGGAAACATCTTTGACGTGTGCCCTCTGTTCGTGTGAAAAACAGAAGATACTAAACTCCTTTATGTTTATAAAAAAGCGATATTAAAATAATCGATCTCCCAGTAATAAATGTTTCAGCTCACACTAGTTACCGGCATTTCTCACTTGCGGAGAGCGCCGTATGTTCCTAAAATAGGAACAAGAATCACAAGATTCCAGACATGGAGGCCGGTTCTGCACGGCCTGCATTATATTGCGAAAGGCAAGAAGCCCATAATTTGCTGGACAGGCGATGTAGTTATTGATAGTTCGCCACCTGGTTGGGCACCTGCAGCTTTCTTGGTCTCCCAGGGACACAGTTTCTTAACACTACGCTCAGTACGCACAAAAATGCAATAAAAACTCAGTAACGGATATGCAGTTTCTAAATAATTTAACAAAGGTCTTGCACCCTGGCTCCTATAGCTTACGTTATTTAATGAACTGCTAAGAATATTTATGAGCAGACCAGCCACGACTGATCGTGAAGGTAGTGCATCTATGGATAAAGTTTTATAAAAATATCAACACATTTCTTACTGTTTTGTACTTTCTTGCTACACAAATATATTTTACATATCAACAATGCTAAGGCCACAAATGATACTTAATCGGTCCTATACTAATTAGGTTAAGCTCCATATTGAACTTTAAATTCCATTTTACCAAATACATTTTTTCTCATTTTTTCATCATTCAAAATGCTGCTTGGTCTACACTTTATGGCTTAGTGCATTTTCAGAGGAGATTCTATTATGACAAAGTGACAGAATCAGTTCTATCCCTTTATTTTCTTCTGAAATTTAACCACAAATACAGTCTTCTTCATCGTTAACACACTCTACGGTCTTTCGGGCTGTTACAACTCACATAGTTTTACTTCTCGTAATACCTTGCTCAGTCCTTTTAGAATCTTTCTTCACTTCCTCTGTCTCATGCAGTCATTACGATGATGTAATTCAGGAACGGGTAGAATAGTGTCTGCTCCGAATGCACTGTGTACGCAACCCGTGTAACATTCTTGCTGGCTAAAGTGTTAGTCCTTTGCTTCTTAAACTCTCGACAGTGGTGGATTGATACAGCTAATGAACAGCGCATTTATTTCAAACAGAAAAGCGGTGGTCATACTTCTATTATGTGAAATCGCAATTACACACATTGTCATCATCCGAAATATGAGAAGACGTCCAAACTCTGGGGTGATATATGTAACATTGCGCAGAGAGGTGGCTATCTGAAACGCCAGATTTCAGTTTTGATTTTGCTAACACTTCGTTTCATGTTCTGCGTATATGATAAAAACAGAGCAATCAAAACAAAACTGTATTATTTAATTACATTGTCTTAAAGTTACATTTTGTTATTTGGTGTGAACATTGATTATAAAGATTACCTAGAATGCGATTCCACTGACTTTTAAACAGCTAATATGTGTTTTAGAGCATAAGAAAAATCGTAAGGTCCGATTTGCGATAGATGTATTCCATGCACTGGAAGATTTTAGAGAGAAGTGAAAAAGAGATAAAAACTATTTCTAAATGTACACAGGTTTACTCCGCAGTAGATATAAAATCGATCAATCCCAATTTGGAAGAACTCTTTGCCTTCATAGCTTGTTATTGGTTCAGTTGCAGCAACAATGTGTTCATACATGGTAACGCCAGTTCTTGTAATGGAAATATGCTACTTCTAAACATATACTGCAAGTTGTCTCATTGCCGGGAGCAATGTTGCAACGAGGCTGCCTTGATTTGATTTCATCTTCGAGACACCATTCTTTTACTCTCTACAAACTCGTCGGTGGCATACGTCATCGTGATCAATGAGAATCGAAAAATAGTACTTCAAATTAACTGTTCCTAGGAAAGCTATTAAAATGTTGTTGAGTAAATTGAACCATTCACTATGATTTTTGTTTCTGTTTCTTTTTATCTAATATTATGTATTTTTTTAGAGTTTAATTTATTTTTATTTTATATACTTTTATATGCATTATATTGTATTGTCACCGCGCCCGCCGCATCTAATTGCCGACAGCAGCAGTGTCACCCATCGCATTATTGTCGGCGCTACCGCAAAGGAGCCGAAGGAAAGAGACAGAGAATGGCCGCATTGTTGGGGCGCTTGCCGAAAGAGAGAAAAGGATAGAGGCTACTGGAACCTTCTACTTTGTATATCACCGCAATAAGTGAACGTTCCTGATGCTTCCAGAATAGTGCCTGGGAGATATAAATAGCGGTAAAGTGTGAGAAGAGTCAGTGAGATGTATGTGAAGGTTGAGTAGTCGTGCCGACGGAGACGGACAGACGATGTGGAGAGTTGTGCCGACGGAGAAGAGTTAGTTCTTTGTGTTACGAGTTCGGAGCCGTGCTGTTGGAGAATCGGAAAAGACTTTCTTGTTGTTGCAACGAGTGTACAAGTTACTGTTTACGGAAATAAAAGTGTTTCTTTATCTCGACTACATCTGTCTACTTTACTTTTCAACACAACAAAAGTTACACTGGTGTCAGAAGTGGGATTCGTCGAATTGCTTCTAGTTTCGTTACTTCGTCGTTAGAAGTTGCAACGTTAGAACCAAGATGGAGGGAGATTCGGAAACCAGGATGATGGCAATGATGAAAGAATTATTCGCCGAGCTGAAAGAAATGAAGACGGCAAACGACAACCTCGCTGCCAAAATGGAAACGTCATACGACAACCTCGCTGCCGAGCTGAAAGAGATGAAGACGGCAAACGATAACCTCGCTGCCAAAATGGAAACGTCAAACGACAACCTCGCTGCCGAGCTGAAAGAGATCAAGATGGAACAACTCGGCGAACTGACTGGCGTGACGGAAGACGTGGAAGAACTCGGCGAAAAGGTGGTAGACCTCTGCCAGCACGTGGACGTCGTGGAGGACGACGGGGAACGTCTTGGCGCCCTGGTAGTAAGAGTTGACGAGAGCGTCAAAGTACTGGATGCCAGGGGCAGACGGAATAGCGCGGAGCCGGGGAGGGAGCACCTAGTGGCCGAGGCGACAGTTGCGCCCGTTTCGGATGATATGAGGGAAGACGTGGAACAACTCGGCGAACTGATTGGCGTGAGGGAAGACGTGGAACAACTCGGCGAACTGATTGGCGTGAGGGAAGACGTGGAACAACTCGGCGAACTGATTGGCGTGACGGAAGACGTGGAACAACTCGGTGAACTGATTGGCGTGACGGAAGACGTGGAAGAACTCGGCGAAAAGGTGGAAGACCTCTGCCAGCTTGTGGACGTCGTGGAGGACGACGGGGAACGTCTTGGCGCCCTGGTAGTAAGAGTTGACGAGAGCGTCAAAGTACTGGATGCCAGGGGCAGACGGAATAGCACAGACCCGGGGAGGGAGCACCTAGTGGCCGAGGCGACAGTTGCGCCCGTTTCAGATAACGAAAGTGTACGTCTCGGGGAAGACAAAGGGGCAGTTCAGAGACGTCGTCGAGGATCCTCTGGAGGAGTGTGTCGGGTACGTAACCAACCAGGATACGACGTGCAGGACGATCAGCAGGGAAGCGCACAAGCAAACGAGCATCACGCGAGAACCGACTTGGCGTGTGACATGGGGGGACCGTCGGAGCCATCCAATCACCTGACGCATAGTGCCGTGAACGGAAGAATGGTGGACATCATCGTGGACGGCAGGATACAGGAGAGGCCGTGCCGAGCACGAGTGAACACGAGTGCAGCGGTGGACGCGACTCGCGCGGATGTGGCGGGGTTTGTTGCCGGACCCATCGGAAGCAAGGTGGCTGCGAAGGTGCGCCAGAGAGGTCGGCGGACATGGTACCCAGTGAGCCGTTTCCAAGTGCGCAGGATGGCCCGTCAACACACCAGGAAGAAGGGCAACTGGACGAGGGACCGTCAAGACCGGCGGTACTGTTGCAGAATTTCGAAGCAGGATGGCATACATCGTCCTACCTGGACCAAGGGACACTATCCAACAGCGATACCTAGGATCGTGCCTCCTGGAGAAGAGGTTCGATGGGTTAATCCACCGGGGCGCAAGGGAGATGCCGCAGTGATAGTGCTGGTCGGGACGACCAACTCTGAGGAGGGAGCAGTGTCACCGCGCCCGCCGCATCTAATTGCCGACAGCAGCAGTGTCACCCATCGCATTATTGTCGGCGCTACCGCAAAGGAGCCGAAGGAAAGAGACAGAGAATGGCCGCATTGTTGGGGCGCTTGCCGAAAGAGAGAAAAGGATAGAGGCTACTGGAACCTTCTACTTTGTATATCACCGCAATAAGTGAACGTTCCTGATGCTTCCAGAATAGTGCCTGGGAGATATAAATAGCGGTAAAGTGTGAGAAGAGTCAGTGAGATGTATGTGAAGGTTGAGTAGTCGTGCCGACGGAGACGGACAGACGATGTGGAGAGTTGTGCCGACGGAGAAGAGTTAGTTCTTTGTGTTACGAGTTCGGAGCCGTGCTGTTGGAGAATCGGAAAAGACTTTCTTGTTGTTGCAACGAGTGTACAAGTTACTGTTTACGGAAATAAAAGTGTTTCTTTATCTCGACTACATCTGTCTACTTTACTTTTCAACACAACAAAAGTTACAGTATCTAATTTTACTGATAAGAACACGCCCAAGACTTTCTTTGCGATGTCCAATTCCCATTTATCTGTTATGCATATTTATTACCACTAACTTCTTTTCCACTTCATGGACTAGACAAAGTGGTGTAAAGTAATATTATTTGAACATAGAAATAGCGATAAAATATTAATTTAAAAGAATGAAAAAGTAATTGAACCAGTAAAAGATATGGACTTTTGAGTGAGTGAGTGAGTGAGTGAGTGAGTGAGTGAGTGAGTGAGTGAGTGAGTGAGCGAGTGAGTGAGTGAGTGATTAGGGTTTAAGGGCTCGTCGACAGCTAGGTCATTAGAGCCCCTGGACTTTTGAGGTTTACACTGGGTAGTAATCTAAAATTCCATAATCAGGTGAATAAAATACGTAAACAATTAGCTCAGCTGTATATGTTACAAAAAATTATGCAAATACTTGACTCTTGATGTACTAAAACTTGCCTATTACGGTATGACACACAGCCATATTAATTATGGAATTGAAATTTGGGAATGTATTGGTATCATCAATTTGAACAGAATACTTGTTGAAGAAGTGAGCTTGAGAATTATATATAAAGATAGGAAGGAAACAATCAGACCAAAGTATTTTTAAAACTCAAAATATATTAACGGTTATCTCTCTCTTTCAGTTAACTTATTAGCACTAGATGGCAGATATGACACAACTAGTAATAGTGACTATCACAATTATAACATAAGGAATCAGGATAATTTCTTATATCTTCAAAAAAGTCACTGAAAAGAATCCTAATATAATTTATTAGTTAGCATTTATTGGCTCTCATGTTTATTATCTTAAATTAGTTTATTTAAGAATGGGAATATTAATATATAATAGCGTTTGAAACCAATCAAATGATAAATGGAAATGCGGCTTCAATTCACTTGAATGTTCACATAGATGTCAGTTTTCTTCTTCATTTGCATTCCTTACTTGTCTCACTAATGTATAAAAAGTAGTTCACTTTTCTCTTCATTCTCACTTGACTTACTTGATATTACATTGCTCTTACAATGCTTATCAAGCCAAATCGTAGAGTAACTAACCTTAAAGTCTGAAGTAAAATGCTATTAATAAAATTTATGGAACAGAATTTCAGTTTAGATCACAATTTTGTAGTTTTAGTAACTTTTGGTAATATTAATATTTTGGCCTAGAGCAAATATGATTCCATTGTTTGAAAAATGTGGGTCTTTCATGATCACTTATTCTATAATAACTTTAATCAATGTGAATTTTTAAGTATAGGAACACAAAGTAATGAGAATTATATTTTTGGTTCCTTATAGTTAACAATTTAATATAACCATTACATTACAAAACAATCAGAAAACTTAATAATAATAATAATAATAATAATAATAATAATAATAATAATAATAATAATAATAATAATAATAATAATAATAATAATAATAATAATAATAATAATAATAATAATAATAATAATAATAATAATAATAATAATAATAATAATAATAATAATAATAATAATAATAATAATAATTACGAAATTTTAGAAAGTTGTTTTAAAACATACTGCTCATCTTTGAAGGGTAATAGAAGCGGTCAACAAGTAATCACAAATATTTAACATTATGCTTTCAGAAAGAGGATAAGAGGCTTTTCAAAATTTGACCAGTATGGTACCTAGAGATAATTAAAGTAACATAGATTAAAACCGATTACAATTAGTACTTTGCTTTTTAGTTCTATTAAAGAAAATTGATAATTCAGAGTGCAAATCAAATGTTATAGTTCACTAAATCTTTAATTGGTTATGCATTAAAGGTCTTTTAAAATATCCTTGATTTCATTCTCACCAATTGTTAAAATTAGATTTTCTTAGAGTTACTGTTATTGTTGCAGGTTTGCAAAAAATCTCATGGGAGGGAGAACATTTCAGAATTTGAATTTTAAATGAAGGAAAACAAACACAGGAAAACAAATATAGGATAGCAACAAGTAAAAGGGAAGTTGTCTGGGGCAATCTTGAGGTGTGCGTGTGCGTGCGCGTGTGCGTGCATGTGTGTGTCAGATCCGTCATGTCTAAAGGAAGCTAACCAAGCAGCTAATGAACGTCAAGTGTACGCATCGTCAGCTTTTGTGAGACAAAGAGAGATCTGAAAGTCGGAAAACTGTGTGTCAAGGTTACGGGAAGACAACAGCAGTGAGTTGTAATATCACGAAGAGCTGTAGACTGTGTTATCGTCAGTAAAGAGAGTTGTGCATTCCGTTTTGGACGAAAATGAAGTGAGAAAAAATAACTGGACTGTTATTTTGTCACAATATTAAACAGAATGTGTGCCATGAAAGTACCAATGTAAGTGTATCTGCTAAATTGAAAAAATAGAGAATATTTATAATTGCTGCCAAATTGTACAGATATATTTATTACCTTAACCTTAGGTTTCTTTGTATTGAGTGTAATAGTCGTCAGTGAACAGTTTACAAATGATAGGATAAGCTTGTCACATACACCAGATTTAGTCCTTTTGTTTTTCATCAAAGATTACATCACCTGCTGTGACGTATCCTTCTCCCAAAGAAACTAAAATAATTTGCTCCCACAAAAAGTTGAGCTAGTTCCCACCAGATGGCTGCGCTTTTTGCCACGAACTACCTTACAAATACACCGCTGAATAAAAACAATGCGTAATATTACACAAATTATAGTATTTCTGAAATTCAAATTAAGCATTTATTTATGGACGCTAACTGCTCTGGTTCTTGTGGTCCGTTTCTATATTAGGAGTGAAAAACTCTTAATGTTGCCCAGGGGCTTCGTTATCAGACTTGAGGTTCTTCTATGCGGCGTAGCCTGCGAAAGAGGATCACCGCTTTACTTCTCTTCCGAGGGAAGCCATGCTAAGGATGTTTACGCCAGGTTTGAACCCACGACCTTGAGAACTAGAGGCTAGCATTTTATCTCTAGACCACTGAAGACAACTATAGTACTTCTGTTTCCAAGCACAACGCAATTCAAGTTACCAAGAAACAAAACAACTGATGCTCATGTCAGGGCAGACAACATTTTGATTGAAGCTGCTAGACATACATATAACGGAGAAGTTACTAATTGAAGCCGTTTTTGTGAACGCCATAATTATGGATAGAATATTGCATCACACGGCGGAATTAAATAATCAGAAAATGTTAAAATCGTTACATATCTAAAATTACAGGATCTGGGATATTAGTGGTGACTAAAATTGTCAGAAGGCACGAAAAGGTACAGACAAGTCATTAGTGGTAAAGTCCAGGTAGTCAGCCTGATACACAGTAATACCGGTTTTCCTGGAAATCGCTCAGCGCCGGTGTGAGCCGGAAAACAAGGGATGGTCGATTCTTCGAAACCCTGTTGCTAATTAGGAAGTGAAAGGTACAGAGAGCGTCATAACGCACAGTCACTTGCCTGCGAGAACCCGGAGAGAAAGGGTCGTTGAGAGTTGCCTCCAGAACCCGGCGGGTCACAAAACTCGTCGCCCACATCTTCAGTCACGGGACTTGTATTCGGGATCCTCCAGTGTGAGTTAATATTAACAATTTTCTGTCTTAGTAGAGACACGGTAACGATTCAACTAATTTAATAACGATCGGCAAATCTCACGCTTGCTTATTTTGGTGAGAATAAAAGTGTTTCAACAAAGTTCTGGTTTTATTCGCAAACATCCACGCATACCCTGAGATTAAAGTCGCATGCTAGAGAAGCCGGAGCAGAAGACCAGAAAGCAGCAGTCGGCGTAGGAGAGCATAGGAGGGACGATTCGACATCATATGCCGCACAACGTGGAGACGATCCCACATCATAATCTAATTACAAACGTAGTACTGTTTCCATTTTCTGATAGTATTATAGCCCTCAAAGTAATTCCGTTTTATGGTATTAAGCTGTAAATGTATAATTCACGGTGCGCAAAAGTGACTCTGTGACACAGCTCGGTGACGTAATCTGTCCCACTACAGTCGTCCACTACAGCAGTATGACGTCTGACTGACATGCTCTGAGCGCAGAGCAACATTGACACTGACACGACAGGTAACAGGATGTCAACAAGGTAGCGACGTTTCCACACTAACTGGGAAAATTGTCATTTTGTTATTAAATCTGTAAATATAGTTTCATTAACCGCATTGGTAAGTACATTATAGAAAATTTAACAAAATGGGATATCTATCGGAGATATCTGTAATTTTCCATGCACACACAAATTATCTGTTACATTTGAAACCAAATTTTCTGATCTAAAATATATAGAAAATGAAGTCTGTCTATTCACAAATCCTTTCAATTTTCATTCGTTATCGTTTGGTCGGCAAGATGAATTAGAGCATTTAGATACCATAGTTGTTGATCGAAATATGAATAATGTAAACTTTGATTTCTATAGACAATTATCAAGTGAAAGGTTTCCCAAAATGCGGAGCTTTGCAGCCCACCTAATGCGAATTTTGGGTACAACGTACTTGTGTGAACACTTTCCAAAATGAGTTTAATAAAAAGTAATGCAAGATCACTGATGCGTTATTTCAGTTATGTACGTCTTTATCCCTGGACATTGAGGCGTGAGTGAAATCAAAGCGCTTGCCATCGTCATTATATAGAGTTAAATAAAATATATCTCATACAAAATAAATAACAAATAACGATGTTATCACATTTTAGTACACAAACAAGCTTACAGTGCAGAAGCGTTTTACATAAAGCGCGTTTCACCCTTAGAAGACAGTACACGTTAAATGGAGCGCAGTGTTGCAACATGTACTAGTTGCGAATCTTTCTCCGCGCGCGACCCCGAGGTGGCCGGAGTCCTGTACTTAGTACTTCAATTGCTGCTTGACGAGATGGGCACTTTTAACTTTGGTATCCCTCCATGCCTTTGTTACTGTATGACCTAAATTTACAAATGACTCGTCTGTATAAACAATTGATTTCCCCTGGTCCCTAAACCTTTTTACGTATTTTAGATATTTATGTCGCCATCTGATGGTATCGTCTCTTTCTATTAATATGCACTTCTTACCCCTTCTTTCATATTCGGACCCCAAATCATGTAAGAACCGACTAAGAGTGGCCCTTGAGAAATTTGGTTGTGTATCATCACTGTTGAATAGTGGCAAAATTATATTCAGCGTGGGTGGAATATTTGCAAACTGTAAAGAATGAACAATTCGCCGCACTCCACCTTGCACTATTCAATCATATTGCGTTAACCTAGCGTTTTGTGTAGTCCCACCCTTTTTGCTTTCTTTTTCGATGGCGTTCTTAGAGACCTTTCATTACTTCCTTTTTAATCCTATACACTACTGCTTCTGAACACTCAACAGCCTTAGGTGTTTCTTTTACTGCCTTACACGCATTTTGCTTCAAAAATAATCGAACACATTCATAATTATTTGGCGTTCCTTACTTCTTAATTTACCAACATATCGTCTCTTCCTAGCTTCCCCCTCCATAACTACAAATATTTACAAAAATATTAAACAAATAACGCAATAACAGCTCACAGTTACACACACGGCTTTTTCGAACTAATGTTAGTGCTGCTCCTTATACTATCTTCTGTGTCAGGCCTGGCGCTGAATAGATGAATACCTTTTGTTTGCCTTACTGAATAAAAGAAAGAGGTTACTGCCTTTTGGTTTATTTTAAAAACTTTCTCCAACCTTCCTCAACATTTGTTCTCGCTGGTTCCCTGATGTAAACTCAATAACAAAAAAGTTTCACACTACGTAACTTTTGCAGTGCACAAATATAAAATTTTCCGAAAACATTTAATTTAAAAAATTATAACACTTAACTGGGTAAACATAGAGAATTTAAAGTGGGCAGGTAGTAGCACTGTGGTATACTCTACCTAAGAAAAAAATATAGACGCATTCTAGCAGTTAGTTTGTTAGTTAGCGCGTAATGAGTGTAGAAACAGCAAATATCGGACTTCTATTGAAAAAAAAAGTTTTCTGAAGAAATTTGGGCCTATAGAAATGTATAATGACTCTGAAAAGGATATAACCTGATAGAGAAAAAAATTCTGCATAGGATAATGTGTTCAAACCTGAAATTTATAACAAATGAATATTTATACCATGCTATTAGGAATCTGGCAACAGCGCAAGGGTAGAAAAGGACGCGGCTAATGGCAACTTGTATGCGCTAGATAGAGACAGAGATGTCCCATTTAACTCCATACTGTCTTCTAAGAGTGAAACGCTATATAGTTCGCCACTGAACAAGAAGGGGAGGCTTCGTTACGTCACAGCAGTGGATGGGGGACTAAAGAGTTTCCCCTCAGCAATGTGAGTTGCGCACCTGCAATCTGTATGACTGCAGATTGCCTAACAAGGTGATTTTTTTTTTTTCTATAGCGTGGTTTTAGGCCTATTTTGGAAGTTTACGGCTGAATGCATGTCACTTTATGTGAGACAAATGACCTCAGTTTTGTTAGTCTCCTTCCCGTAGCCCTAATGACCAAGTTGTCGACGGGCCCTTAAACACGACACGACACACACTCCTTCTAGTACCATCTGCTGTAAAGTGGCAAAGGCTTTAGTCGGTTATGTGCGACTATTTCACTGCATTGATTTCTTACATTGATTTCTTACATTGATTTCTTAGGAGTGGTGAAACTTGAGTCGCGGTACTGAAGCATGCAGCTCCATATTTCTTTGACAAAAAGGTATTGGCTTTTGTAAATTTTTTCAGCTTCAGATCTCCTAAATGCGAGCTATAGGCCTTACCCGCCTGAAACAGCTACAGCAAGGGATACCAACGAATTGCTCTATCATGTTCTGCTAGTTCTTTCTTTTTTATTTGCGTATTTGTTTATCATTGTACATACAAAACACTTAAATTATAATGCAACAACATTCATTGATCCCATTGAGTAATAATTGATATGGAAAATTGAAATACATTATAGTGCTATAAGAACACAAGATTATGGGAGAGTCAATGACTAAACGGTTAGCCTGCAAAAATTAAACTGCTGCGAATTTATAAAAAGGACGTGAATATAACAGGTGCAATATAAGTTTTTTTCTGATACCAATGATGGAGCTGGAGCAGGTGGTATATGCCAGTTCTTTGCCTTTTATAGAAATATTGGAAGAAATAGCATAAATTTTTATGGAGAAATAGAAGCTTTTTATATAACACCGTAAAATATATTTCCCTGTCTACATCAATGTAAAAAATGCAGCTATTATTTCAAACTCATAGGCTGATATACAAGCAACAGTAACACTCCCTCAAATGGGAAAAATTAAAGAAATCCAAGAGATAATTCAACATTTTAGTAAATTTCGCAAGAAGGCTGTATTACAATGCATTCCATCTCATTGTGGAGTGGATGGTAATGAAAAAGCAGTTTTTATGGCAAAGAAAGGGACCAAAATTAAACAAAAACTATTATAAAATTTCCTTATGAATCAATCAAACGCTTTGTAAAAAATAGATAAAAACTATATAAAATAACACAAGGAAAGAAAAATTCAAAGTGGCTACAGATTGCATAAAATCATAAAATAATTCAAAATTACTAAGAAAATCAGCTGTTGCACCTTTCGTCTGGTCATGACTCAACAACCATATCTATGGGATTGGTCTTTCAACCTCAAACTGACTACTGTATACCAGAGTGCCCGCCTCGTAACGTGGTGGTAGTGTGTCTCCCTCACGTCCAAAAGTTCTTGAGTTCGAATCTCGCTTAGAGTGAGTCATCCGGATAAGGTTTTTTCCGAGGTTTCCCCTTGTCCTGAGAAGACAAATGTCAGGTAACGTAAAGTTATATGGACCTCGGGCTCATTTGAGCATCATTTCTCCCATTTCATTCATTCACCGTCCGAGATGACATTACTTTGGAGGACGTTAAAAAAACAAATTGTACCAGAGGAGAAATTATGAATATGGAACACCTGGAATTATCCAGATCTATGCTGACACCAAATACTGGAAAGCTAGAAGAATGTTCCTAAACAACACAACAACACACAACATACAACACCACACGCCCACCGCACATAACACAATACACAAAGTAACATATAAAAGGTGGGTATTTGAGGAAGAGTTGGCGGTTATGAATGGGACAACAGTTTAAATATAACCATACTCTAATGAGTGAAAGAATAAAATAATATAAAAATTGGTGAAAAAAATGTCGAAGTTGTGTTATAATAATATTCGGTAAAAATGAACCAGTTTATCTTTTCCCCCTTTACCGGATTACCCTCGTCTTATGTAGGACGTACACCCCCTAGAACTTACAAGCCAGTGCCCAGAGTCAGACGCTTGTCGGGGTGCACAGGAACCTATGGACCGGACAGAGTGAAAACCTGTAAGCGGGTGGTCAGCCATGCACCAAATATGATAGTGAGGAAGAGCATGATATGAAATGCAGACAAAATCGGTATTGGAAAGGTGATAATGGAGCAATTAGTTGAATGAGTAGCGGGGGAAACCGGGGAACCCGAGGAACCCGGAGAAAACGCGCCTGACGCCACTTCGTCCACCAGGAGTACCACATGTGGGTCCCTGGGCTCGAACCCGGGTCGTCTAGGTGGTAGGCGAATGCTCTAATCGCTCGGCCACGGCGCTTTCATGTCTCCAAAATACGGGACTGCAAGAGGCTAAGCTACATGCTCCATGTAATTAATGTTCGTTCACACAATAGCCATGTGTAGGACAGGATTGCAAAGGGTAGAACGAGACTGAAAAATTCAATGCCATGAGCAGGATTTGAACCACGGATCTACCGGTTACCGTCCGGGTGCTCTAACCACTATCATGGCCAACATTTCGACACACCAAATTCTCCAAGTCACTCGTATTCCAGGCTTTATAGCACAGAATATGTAACTTCGTATAAGGCAGTGGTCAACCCTTGTGAATATAGTAGGTAATGCAATAGATGAATAACAAAGCATAACTGCAGGCCTTTTCCGTTTCAATAAGTATTCTTTTATTTCTAAAGTGTTGAGGTTGTCTTGATTTTCCTCGTGTTAAACTCTACAATAGATATTAATTCACGAACAGCATGCCTCGTAAACCTACAACTACAAAATGTGAAAAACCAGCAACCCCTAGAAAGCTAAGGAAGAAAATTATTCAGTCAGTTGAAGCGTCACAAAACACAATTTCGGAAGTAGGGCCATCTTCTTACCAAGAGCAGTGTGTGCAAACGGAAAGAAACCTGTGGGAGAATTACAAGGTTAGTTACAAAATTATATAACAAATGCTTGGCTGATAGAAGATACTTATCCGATATTCAATAAAATTGGCGAAGGGTAAAGGGCATTATTCTCACTTCAAGGCAGTCTAAGTCATAATTTACTTAGTTCTTTTCCCCCCATTCCCAAGTTCTCATTGCATGTATATATTTCAAATCTTACTGTAGCTTCCATAAGAGTCCATTAATTTTAAACAGTTTAAAAGCATTGTTGAAAATAACGCTGTTAGCACCTTTTAAGAATTTTCAGCTTCACGTACGTATATTGTTAAAACATCCATAGCCTAGTAAATAATGGTGATAGAGGATTTTATTATTTATTTGTTGATCGAAATGTTTCACTGCTGTTATTGACAGAACCCAGCAGATGTCAGAATACAGAGGTTTACGACACATTCTATACAGAATGACTGTAGTTTTCTTTAAATTTTACATTTAATAGATAGTAAAATAACAATTTTCTATACAAATGCTCCATTATCTAAGAAAAATTGCCACAAAGTGTTGAAACTTCTTATTTAAATAGGTAATGGGTTAAATGTAAACAATGCAATTGATAAAAGGCTATTAGGCTATATGTAGCTAAATAAGAATTCTTTTATTCAAAAGGCAGACAAGGTTTCGTACCCCACATGAACTAATTAAAGCTAGGTGCTAGCATTACTTCAGGACTACTTCCGAGTCCTGTAAACCCACCAATCACGTTTTATGGAGTTTATTTTTTAGCCAAATCATGATGTATAGATGGTAAACGACGCCATGTTTAACATATTGCGCATGCTTGGATAGGAATACCAACCTGAGATAGAAACTGAAATCCGCTAGTTTAGGTTCTTGTTTTTATCTTTCGAGAAAAGCTAAAAGTAATATTTGTTTAAAAGTTAAAGTAAATGTTATTGTTAGAATGCTAAATTTTGTGTTGCTACTAATAAATGTTATATTCAGCTCTTCTTTCTCTTCTTATTCTTCTTCGATTCCCGCTCATATAAACCTAAATGCTAAGAGAGTGTATTGTTGGTAGAAATAAAATGGCGCGAATCACAAATCTAAGCTTATATAAATAGTGTTACAAGCATAACCATGGTTAAACAACAGTTTTTGTGTGCTAAGAAAGAGTCATTGACGTTTTTGAGTTACATATACCGGGTGGAAGGTGCCGCTTTGGCCATACAGTGAAACAAATTAATTTTCATTTGAATTCCAGACTTGTAATGTAATTTTAAATTATTCGCTATATGGCCATATATTCATATTTATTTTATATACCATACTTAATTAAAAACATTTTACCTTATATAATACATATTTATGTGCGTACTTCTCAATTTGATACTACATGAAAATTCCGTTGTAATGATGCTAGAACCGTAACCAGCGGTTCTACATGATGAGTATAACAAATATGTCCAATACAATTATTATCGTCAATAAAGAGCCGTTCGTCGAAAAAAAATATTTGTGTAAAATATTTAAAAATATTTGACGT
Source organism: Tenodera sinensis (assembly GCA_030765045.1). Classification (NCBI taxonomy): domain Eukaryota; kingdom Metazoa; phylum Arthropoda; class Insecta; order Mantodea; family Mantidae; genus Tenodera; species Tenodera sinensis. The sequence continues at coordinate 148,945,320 of CM060965.1, read as the reverse complement.
TGCCTAATCATGGCATTTCAACATTATATTATAACCAAATTCTTTTGAATTAAGGTAGAATTGTATTGCAGCATTGTTCACGCAATGTTAGCGCCACACTTAGTTAAATAATTAACCATTTATATCCATCGCCAAGAAGCCTGATGGCTCCAAATATTTAACACAAATTGCTTTTGTCGGCGTAACGGTTCCTTATTGACAACAATTGTATTGGATATATTTTCTACACACATCACATAGAATCCCTGATTAACGTATGGCCAAAGTAGTATCTTTCCCCTGTATAATGGACCAAAAGCCTCATTTAGAAAAAATAAAGTGTGGAAAATATAATTTAAGATGGTTTCCTTAAAATATATTAAACACAGCACCCTAATTTAAAATTAGAGATAATCACATTTCTTGGATTTATTCCGGTGTAGTCATATGCGACCACCTCCCTAGCGCACTGGTGGTGCGCCGATCGCGGTACCGGCGTGAGGATTTCTTCCCACCTAAGAGGTCTGGCACGGGGTGCACTCAGCCTCTAAATACATATAAATATAGAAGAAAGAAAAAGGAGGGAGAAAGAGGGAAAGAAAAGTTGCTTGAAATTAGCATCGCTGTGTTTAAAATCACTAACACTTTATTCAAATCGAGATCTTTCTTAGAGATCTACTGCAGTACCGTTATATACAGAATGCCAAAGATCTGTCGGTCTGGGTGGCTCAGTTGGTTAGACGCTGGCCTACTGATCCCAAGGTCGCGGGTTCAAAGCCGGTCCAAACCGATGGTTTTTAAGTGTGCTTAAAAACGACAGCTCTATTTCAGTAGATTTTCTGGCATGTAAAAGAACTCCTGCGGGACAAAATTCCGGCACACCAGTGACGCTGATGTGATCCTGGCAATTGACAACGCCGTTAAATAATTTTTTCCTAAGAAAATCTCACTGCACTTTGTATCTACGTCACATTGTGATACGATGCCTTGTCCATTTCATTGGTCACTTTAGGTCACGGTGCAAGAATGTGTCACCCTTTTACTAAATAACCTTAACTAATAACCAAAACAAAGGCTAAAAATGGTGTAGAAACGAAATACATGTTTGCGCTTTCGAATGTATTGACACATTTAGTTAATAAACCCAGCATGAATAGCACATAGAGCTGCTACAAGACAAACGGGTTCGAACTGTGTACCTCCTGCTTCATTAGAGAGCCCATGTAGGTGTTGCTGAACTCCTTGCACATGACCCAATACGAGCGGTTGTGTTCATTCGCTACGTGGACTCGAGCAATAAGATCCTCCGCTGACATTTTTTTACTTTCTCTACAGGTAAGTAGGGGAAGTATTGTATTCCACCCAAAAATTCGATGTCGAGATTTCACCGGAAATATGTTTTGAGGCCCCCTGAATCCAAAAAAAGAAGCATTTTTGGAAAAAGGCCCGTGTGTGTGGCTGTGTGTCAGTCTGTGTGTCAATCTGTCAGTCTGTGGACAGCATAACTCAAAAACGAAAAGTCGGTTAAAAACCAAAGTTAGTATTTAAGTTTAATGTTGTTCAAGGATGTGACACGAAGATTTTGAATAAAATAGCCCCACCCTAAACTACCCTTTATATGGAAAATTTTTCGAAAATTTTCATTTTCTTCAAAATGGCTCTAACGATTTTGATTAAAATGCCATAGGTTTGAGATATTTTTATGGCAAATGAAATGCATATCTTGAATTTTCTGGCTATAGCCCCTCGTATTTACTCTGGACGACTTTTGCATAACTCATAAACCGTTAGAGATAGACCAAATCATACTCTACATATCGGACGGTGAATTAATGAAACGGGTGAAATGATACTCAAATGAGCCCGAGGTCCATGGAGCTTTAAGTTATCCGACATTCATCTTCTCAGGATAAGGGAAAACCTCGGAAAAAACCTTACCCAGATAACTTGCCCTAAGCGAGATTCGAACTCGCGACCTTCTGAACGTGAGGGAGACATGCTACCGAGGCGGGCACCTCCTCCGCTGACGTTACACCATGCTCTTCATACAACTCCACTGAGAGGTGTCATATCTGGCGACCTGCTGCTCATGGAATTGGTCCATCGCTCCAATCCATCAATTTGGACATACTACATTGAGGTGATTATGTACATTTACATCAAAGTATGCTGGAGATCATGTCGGCCAACTCCACAGCCCGTGTCGCGGTGCTCTTGAAACGTTACTGTACTGGAAACTACACCAGTAACAAGAGGATGCGCACCAAGACCATGGAGGAATGTACCACATCGCAGCAATGTTATTATACTCAGATCGTTCATTCGCAGTACACAGATGGCTAAAAGGATACATACCTACCTTCAGTATTAGATACCAAAACGAATGTTCACGAATTGTCACAACCTTTCGTTCTCAAAAATTCGACGCTCTCGAGCGTCCAAGCCGTGCGTTTCCGAACAGGGATGCCTACTTGAAAACCGATCAGTTTGTCATCCCGCACAACATACTAAGCAATGTTGGTGGTTTTTTTTAAGGGGAGGAGTTACCTTGTATATTTCAACTTATTTCATTTGCTTTTTCTCAAGGGATGTGGTGCAGCTTTTTCTACCCGGAATTTTCGCTTATCTAAGTATCGTAGTCAAGCTTTTTTGTTCCATTTACCATATTTTAAGTATAAAAAGCTACACCTTTATGTTCAGGCAAGGAGGCACCTCTAAGGCTATATTTCACTTACAATGTTATGTGGTTTGTTTAATGGCAAAGGCAATTTTGAAGGAATGGTTGCATGCCTCATAGCAAACAACTTTCACTCTGTGTAATTCTGATTTTAAAGAGTGTGATAGTATACCAGAAAGAATACAATTACTTATGTATTTGCAGCCATAAAATTGAAAGCTTTGTTATTGTTAATGCAGGCTCAAATGATGTGTACCACAAAACAGGTTCCAGGACTAACCTCAGAGACAGGGGGTAAGTTTGGGATGAGTGATCAGCCACCACCCCACCAATTTCAACAGCCTTTCGTTTTCACCACAGAACAACAGACCAACCAAGGACAGGGTAACAGCAGAGGATATAAAAGAAGGTAAATAGATACTCATATATATGTATGTATTTAATTAACATCACCATCTCCATCAAGAAAGACCAAATTGATCTGTTCTGGCTCAGAAGTCATCCTCCCATCGGCGTCGAGGTCTTGCAACATTTCTAGTTCCCATGAGTTTATATTGCATTTCCTGTTTTGCCTTTCTATTATTCTGCACTCTTAAGTATATGGTCGTGCCAATTTCGTCATTTAAGGTGTGTGTGTGTGTGTGTGTGTGTGTGTGTGTGTGTGTGTGTGTGTGTGTGTGTGTGTGTGTGTGTGTGTGTGTGTGTGTGTGTGTATTATATACATACTACGTTAAGAGTTGCAGAACGCCACGGGGCAATTCTACCCATAGAGAGGCTAGCAGCGTGTTCTGCCTCTCAGTGAGATGAGAGGCAATTGAACTAGTGTGTTTAATCCGTGATAATAGAGAATAGCAGTATAAAGAACCGAAAAGGTCTCACTATACTTAAAGAATCTTTATTGTCCATGGAATAAACTCACTCCTGTTTAAGGTGCTATTGCCTAACATAACGAATTAGAGATTGTAAAGTGCAAGCATGGAGCACGTAATGTTTCATTGGCATTTGTTCGTTTCTCCTTCTCATTATCATTGTAATTATTATATTTATTTTTATTTTTGTTTGTAGTTATTACTATTATTGTTATATTAGTCTTATCAGTATGTTTATCATTAGTATGTTTATCATCATTGTTATCATTATCATGAGTATAGTGACTTAGTTTTATTGTAATTAGTTTTAGTCATCATTATCATCATCGTCATCATTATCATTATTATATTAGTATCTTCCATAGTGCTATGCGTTTTTATGATAGTATTTACATCGTTATTACTAAAGAGCGGAGAGATGTGCGCTCGCATGCGATACAGGTTAGCTGGACGCAGGGTATGAATGACGTCAGAAGTACAGCACAGCCATCAAATGTGCAAACAACTGCCACTGTAGAAACAAGAGTCGAAAACAACTTAACGTTGTACTCTGTGAACTAGAGAAGCATTGCTTTGCAAGTGTTTGCAGAACCAAGGTTTAGTATAACGCAACTGTTTTGTTTCTTCTCACAGTGAGCTGCAGACGTGTAGTAACAGTGTTCTTTCATGGTCAGGCTGTATCTACCTGCAGTTATTTACATGCGCGAGCCATAACACATAAAGTCCATGTGCAGTGTATCTATGGAAAAATGCACACGTCTCCGTCTTAGTTATTACTATAATCAAATGCTGCCGTTATGCTGACTTCATTCATCGAATAGGTGTTCAAAATGATGCCTTTGTTGATTGATCAATGCTCCAGCCGTCCTCTTGTATCAATATGGACGTTTCTAGAACTGAAGGTGTGACAGAGGCACATGTTTCAATGATCCAATGACGTAGAATTTTGAGGCGATCTGTTTCAAATGCAGATTTGATGTGACACCAAAAGAAAAAATCTAATAGGGTTAGATCAGGAGATCTTGATGGGCAAGATATTGGGTCACATAGTTGTTGTTGTTGTTGTTTTCTAGTGCCTTGCATCTGGCAATGAAGCCATTAGCATTCGTGCTTTCCAATACTTTTGAACTGTAGTTTCTTCTGATCTTAATGCTTCACAGGTCTTCAAGTGTTCTTCATTCATTTCTGCTGGATCGTTACACAGGACACATATTGGTGAGGCTGAGATACCTATTCTGTAGAGATGACTTGCCAAGCAGTCATGATTTGTCAATAGTCGGAAGGCTGCAACCGCTGTTTTCCTTGGTCTCTGGGGGATTATATCTGGATTGGAAAGCAGTGTAATCCATTTTTTATCTTTGGCATTTGTTTCTATTTCTTGTAGGTATGAATGACAAACATTTTTAATGATCAAGCGTTTTATTGAGGAATATGAGAAATTGAATTTAGAATTTTGTTTTATTGTTGTGCCTTTCTTTGCAAGTGAGTCTGCAGCTTCGTTCCCCATGACTCCACAGTGTGCTGGAATCCATTGGAGATGAACAGTCTTATTAACTTTTTGGAGTTGTGTTAACATTTTGTAGCATTCTCTAATTTTTGTTGACTTCTTTGTAGTATTTGAACATATTCCCTGAATTGCAGCTTTAGAATCTGAAAGAATTACTGCCTTGTTAAATTTATTTAAGGGAAGATTTAATAATTGTCGGAGAGCAATGTATATAGCCTCTATTTCTCCATCATAATTTGTTGTGTCTCTGCCAACAGAATGATAAAAGGAAAAATGTGAACATGTAACTCCAGCTCCAGTAAGGTTTTCCTTCGAGGATCCATCAGTATATATGTGCAGCCATTCTTCTGTGGAATACCTAGTATTGATTGTTTCCAGAGCTAGAAGTTTTTGTATTTCTTTTGGTGTGTCTGATTTACTTATTTCCTCTATTAATTCCAAATTGAAGGTAGGTTGCAATAATTCCAATGGATTTTCTCTAATAAGTAGATTTTCTCTGGTGTTAGGAATGTTCAATTTGGATTTAATCTGTGTTACCTTTTCTAGGAAACTACTATGAGTTTTAAGGATTGAAGGGGGGAGGTTCTCTTCTGTCCATTTAGAGTTTGGCAGTCGTAACATTTTCTCGTGTTGGAGCAATGTTGGGTCACATAGTCCGATCCAGTAATTAGTATAAGTAATTGAAATGGACCTTTACAGGTTCATAATAATAAGGTGGAGCACCATCTTGTTGGAACAAATGTTTTAACACAAGTCGTACAAGAACCTCATCAAGAAAGTCCTGAAACCAACCTTGAAGGAATACCGTACAGGAAGATCAGATACCGTGGCCTTCTAAGTCTGGTTGGGAGTAAGACAAATCCGATAACATTGACCCCAAGGATACCACACCCAACATTTTCGTACTCAGTGAGGATTGTGAGGGGTCCAGTAGAGTATGTTGTGTCTCTTCATAGTGACATTGTTGCTGAAATAGCATTTATCGCTTCAAAGAACAGTTTCAAGAAAGTCAGGGGTGTCGACAAGTATTTGTCAACAACTTCGTGCACTATGTACGGGAAATATCATTACCATAGAGTAGTTGACTGAAGTAAACTTTGTACGGATTCCACGCCTATTCCTACAATATCAACAAGAAGCAGTTGTTTAAGTATGATGATGGGAACAAATTGGGCTCTTGAAACCGGTCAAGTTTAATTAATTATATGTAAGTGGTGTTTTGTGTTTCAATCCGACTCAGTTTTCATTATAATATGTTATAATATAATACAAATGAACAGTAATACAAATAGTATAGAGGCCTTTCGGGGAGCAGACGAATCTTTGGTTAAGACAAAGCAAAAGTCGGGAAGCGGGTGGTCCCCAATACTAGGTATGAGTGAGGAAGAGGATGGGTTGAAATGTAGCTGAAATGAATGATTGGAAAGGTGATGATGAAGCAATTGGTGGAATGAGTGGCGAGGGAAATCGGAGAACCTGAAGATAACCCGTCCAACCACCGCTTCGTCCACCACGAACACCATAAGTGGGTCTCTGGGATCGAACCTGGGCCGCCTTGCTGATAGTTGAATGGTCTACCCCAGGGTTGCTCAACAATGCAGCACACGCTCGCTTCTCCTACACGTTATCCCCCCACCACTGTGCAAGGCAAGAAAGTCGGAACCAACAAATTAGAGGTGGATGGCGCGGAGCAGTAGTACATACAATTGAATGGAAGGACCAATATTTTTGTACACAAGATGAAGACCATAATGTTAAGTGCTTGATTTGTAAGATTGGTAGTTGCAGATTTGTACCATTTCCCCTTGCTTGCGTTCTGTGTTCACGATAAACGTGAACAACGAATTTTTGAAGCAATTGTATGACACATTCTCTTCACAATTTGAAGTCCTACAAACATTTGAAACCAAAGTTTAATTATTTTTCACTTTTGAAGTTTCCATGTAGTGAGGCTTCACGCGAGGTACTGGAACTACTTGCATTGCAGAATTCCACGACCGTAAAATGTTCTAAGAAAGAAGGGTGAGAATTATTTAAGTCTCTGCCCAGCTGTGGGTATCCGAGATTAAGTTAGTTTGCATCTAGTTTAATGGGAGTCTTTAGCTCCACTTATAACTGTGAACAAACATTTTCAAAAATGAACATTAAAAGTGAGCATCACAGCAACATAAGTGACAATCACCTTAGTTATCTTTTGAGACTGTGCCTTCATCTTTTGGACCAAATACTGAAAACCTTGTAAAAGCTAAAAACTGCCAAAGAAGTCATCCTTTAGAAATATCATGTAGGTTAATCAGGAGTAGAATATGAATGTGTAAGCATTTGATTATCTGTAGCTAAGAATGGCTCCGCAGTGCAGCCACTGGAACTGAGTAACCACAGATAAATGAGTCATTCTGTCCCAGCGGACGGAAGGAGGTGATTTCAACCTCCCCTTACCTGCCTGCAGTTGAGCACCGCTGGTCTAACCACCCGGCCATGACGCCGCCCTATCAGCTGTCCAAGAAGCTAATTTGATAAATGCCAGATGTTATAATTTGGAATTTTATACGTTTTTAGAAAAGTTTCGTTAACTTTTATAATTTATTTTGAGAATTCGAAGTTATGCCACGTTCCTTAAAAATGTTCAACTTTTTTTAGTAGTTCAAGGACAGTTAGTAAACATTTTAAAATTACAATCAAAATAAATATATTAAAATAACTTATTCGATAATGTAACCTTTTACTTTAGCGCGCTTGCCTCTGGTGCGGAGGACCCTGGGTTTGATCCCCTGTACCGACATGGGGATTTTCCTCCTCTGGAAGGTCTGGCACGGGGTGCACTCAGCCCCGTTAGGTTCCGGGGGGGGGGCAATTGAGGAGCTATTTGAATGAAGAAGTAGCGACTCCAGGTCGCAAAGGCTGCATAACTGGCCGGAAGGGATCGGGGCGCTGACCACCTCCCACCCTCCAGTACTGTACTCCAGTCATGACACCTGTAGTGGGAAGAGGTGGGGGAAGCAGCGGCCGGGCGGTAAGCCTTGGTCCGCGAGGGGCTGTTGTGCTAGGGATTATTTATAACCTTTCACTTTTGATAATAATTAGGGCTCGGAAGTTCATGCCCTAAAAAACACTGAAATATGCATGCAAATATGCTCTTAAAAACTTGAAAATATGCCAAGAAATATGCACTGTTTAATTAAAACAATGTCCCTTTGCAGTAGAAAAGACGAGTTAGTATAATATAAATAAGTAAAGTTACCTTATTCCTTAGAGCTTGAAGCAGAAGTTATCCCGCTGCTAATATTAACTGCTAATTTGCAGTTCACAACCAACACTTTGCACAAATTTTCAACTGTAAAACATCGTCTGTTGTCTCGCAAAACACTTTTGTAACGTGAAAAACTTCTCTCCACGTCACAAGATGTTATCGGGCATATTTAAATAATGTTAACTGCTTCACAGAGAGAGTCAAGTCTCTTGGTATGACAGATGGTTTTCTTTCGAGGATGTCTCGAATATCTGTTCATAACCAGAATTTTTTGAAATTACATAATTCACTTTCTCTTTCACTTTTTGTCCTGTGGTACCAGGAACCGAACTTAGATCACATATTGTTTTTTCAAAGACAGTAAGTGATACATGCAAAGGAGATCCTACAGCTTCCAATGCCGTAATGACTGTTGGTAAGAAAGAAAAATGGGCCAATATGAAACTAAGATCCTCTTTTAACCCAGTGCCTGACAGAATATTTTGCACACCTTATATTGATGTTGTTGTTGTTGTAGTGTTTAACGCCCGCTTTTACTACTACGGCACCGCAGGCGGTGACACTGATGATACATGGAATGAAGATGGAGCACCGGTGGAATGAGATGGCGGGGGAAACCGGAGTACCCGGAGAAAACCCGCCCTGACGCCTTATATTGATGAAGCACCTTTCGAGTCCAATGAATTAACAAGCTCTTCCACTAGTTCTATGTGCTCAGCATAATATAAAACTGCATCGACCCATGTTCCCCATCGAGTTAACACTGGTGCAGGAGGAAGTCTGATATTAGGTGCTGTTGATCTAAACAACTTAACTCTTTTAGGAGATTTAACAAAAATTCTCTTTGTGCTGGACACAAATTTTTCATATCTACCAATGGGAAATAATCACGAATTGTCTCAGAAATGAGATGAAGAGCGTGTTCCAAAAAAGTTATATGAAATAAGTTAGGAAAAATACCTTTCCGAGTTTGTCCTGATTTTATCATATAACGACCTGCATCAGTAACAAATAAAAGTAACCGGTCGTATTTCATTCCACATGGCCATAGTAATTTCAAAGAGTCCATCACAAACTTGGTCATAGTTACATTGTCACAATTCGCACACATTAAGAAGATAAGGTGTAGTCTTTTGTTCATTATTTAAAGCACCCACGATTATATTAGCAATAGAACAGCGCTCAGAATCAGGGATTTCACCAACAGGACAACCACATAAACTGATCCGCTAGTTCATTTTGTATATTTGACAATACGCTATTGTACCAATGTCCTACGTAAGTCTTACGCAGTGTACTTTCTTCAGACACATATTGTCGAGTGCACTTGACAAGAAAGTTTTTAAATGTCGGATTATTAATTTTGAACAAAGGAATATCAGCAGCTAAAAATGCTTGGCACAGGTCATAGGAAAATTCAGTAACCTGACTTCCTAAACACTCTACTAACTGTTTTTGAACAAGTTCTTTGTTTGCGAGTTTTCTGATTAAATTCTCCTTATGTTTTGCTGTGTTTATGTGCTGAACTATTTGAAATCTTTTCTCACTCCCTACATTTTTCTCACACGCTCAATAAAACAGTACCTTATTATCTGCAGATAATAAATCACCGAAAAACTCTTTCTGTAAATTAATTAATCTAGCACTCGAACTTGGTTTTATTTTCGGCATTTGAAGAGCTTTTTAACATTTTATACGCCTAATTTAATTTGGTGGGAACCAGTTCACAACTCTGTTACGTTTGAGGACTACGACAGAACTACTGGTGGGCAGGAAAGAGTTTCTATAATCGTGCTGCTCAAAACGTTGACCTGCAGTTTATCTTTGTTAATATAAACCTCTCAGATAACACACTGATTATTCTCTACGCACATACATATAATGAAAGGATGGAAATAGGGAATTCACTGCATGACAACATGACTCAGCATTAATTCTCGTCACCCCGTGAGTTGCATCATCATGTGCAATACTATCAAAATGAAAAATATAATCCAGATAGAAAAAAAATTATAAAAAGCATAAGAATCATTAAAATATGCAATATAGGGGCTATAATATTGAAATAATATGCATTTATCAAAAATCAAGAAAATATGCAGTTATATGCACTATAAAGTCATGTCCAAATAACTGAAAATTCCATAATTCGTTATCATAATGTTGTTGTTACCTAATGCTGGATTTCTGACAATGAAGTCATTAATCCTCTTGCTCTCCAATATTTTTCACTGATGGATGGGGCACTAGAAGTGGCCGGGCATATTTGAAGGTGTTTTTTTTTTTTTTTTTTTTTTTTTTTTTTATTAAAGAAAACTCTTCTGTACAATTAGGTACAATATGGTTGAGCTAAGCTATACACAGAACAACATGAAACGTGTAATTGGGGTGCCATCCAGCGATAGTCCCAACAATATAACACAGAAATAGGGAAAAACAGTTACAGAAAAAGCATTTGTATAGAACTAGAGTAAATCAGAATGCCAACGGCGCTTCAGTCTTCGTCGTAAGGTTCAGGAGGAAGATAAATATGGCGGAGCAGAGGATTGTCATGGCGCAGACAGGATTGATGCAGTCTTCTGTAGCAGATGCGGAGGATACACATCACCTCCGGTAGACCTAAATGCAGCGTAGAGTTGCGCACGTACCAGGGAGCGCCTGTCATGAGGCGTAGAAAACGATTCTGCGTACGCTGGATCCTCAGGATCTGCGATGGAGCTGCAGAACCCCAAATGGCACAGCTATACTGCCACATGGGTCGAATTAGGGAAGTATATACCAGGCGCTTGTACCGCAAAGGCAAGGGCGAGGAACCAGACACAAGATGATGGACTTCGCGGATACGGTGACGAATCCTCTGCACTAGACTACAGAGATGGGGACCCCATGTTAGCCGGCTGTCCAAGATAAGGCCAAGGTATCTTATGGAAGTCGCTGTGGGTATCTCCGTCCCATTCAGGTAAAGGGGATGATGGGTCACGTTCTTTTTGTAAGTGAACTTCACAACTCTGGACTTATGAGCGTTCATAGTCACGATCCAACGTTGACACCAGGATTGAATTTGATTACAGAAGTCCTGAAGGTGGCTAGCAGTCACAGCACAAGTGCCCACACTCAGGGCTGCCACGTCATCGGCAAAGTGAGCGATGGTGAGTTGAGGATGACGAGGAAAATCGGAGGTATATACTAGATATAATAAAGGGCCTAGTACGCTTCCTTGCGGCACACCAGATGATATAGGAAGGGCCTTGGAGAAGGCATGGTCATATTTTACGGAAATTGAAGGTGGTCTTGATCCATTTCCTCTTGCAGATCACATAGAGGACAGAGTGGTGAAGAATATATCCAGTTCTGTTTAAATGTGTTGCCAGACAATCATGTCCTGTAATCAACCTGAAGGTTGCAACTGCTGTTTTTCGAGGATACTCAGGAATTACTGTTTGAATGTTTGGTAGTTCCCATCTTTTATTTTTTGATTTTTCATAGTAATATTTTTCAACAATTTTTTGAATTCAGAGTTGACTAATCTTTTAGCTGCATAAAATGGTAGATTAACTATTGATTTCTGCACATTGCCGGTACCCTTTTTTGCAAGAAAATCAGCTTTCTCATTACCACTCAGTCCACAGTGAGCTGGTATCCATTGGAAGACTAGGTGTCTTTGAAGTGCTGTTAGATGGGTAAGGATTTTCCAACATTCTATAATTGTTTGCACATAATGTAAAAGCATACATTTTTAACCCCTATGAAAAAACATGCAAATGCATGAACTTCCTAGCGCTAATAATAATAATAATTTATTAATAATAATGAATAATAATTTTTATTATTATTATTATTATTATTATTATTATTATTATTATTATTATTATTATTATTATTATTATTATTATTATTATTATTATTATTATTATTATTATTACTATTATTATTATTATTATTATTATTATTATTATTATTATTATTATTATTATTATTATTATTATTATTATTATTATTATTATTATTATTATTATTATTATTATTATTATTATTATTATTATTATTATTATTATTATTATTATTATTATTATTATTATTATTATTATTATTATTATTATTATTATTATTATTATTACGTCATTTGTACCGGTAGATACATCTTGAACTACAAGACAGGAAATGCGTAAAATCACATTTTACAGATAAAAGGAAAGAATACGATACGGTACTTAAGATGAAGAAAACACGAAAGCCGCCGTGATGACTCAGTCTTGCTTCTCATGTCCGATCCAGATTTAATAAGCACCCCGCTATAGCTTTTAATATTTTACCTCCTCCTTTGCCTCTCCCATTCGTGAATCAGGAAAGCAATATACATATATGCCAATCTTGGGATCTGGGCTCGAATCTCACTTGAGTATGTAAGACTTTTATCTCATCCCTTTAGGGTCAATGGCGGGAAGGATAATTCGGCTCCCTACTGATTTAGAATTATTCGAACCATTTCATTTGCTGTCTGTGCAGGCAGGATCTGGTAGAAAATACTTTAAAGTTACTTTCAAAAAATAAAGTTAAAAAATCTGAAGTGTAGCACTCACATGACTTTCTCTACTCTTGTACTAACCATTCATAGAAACTCTTATTTTATTTTGTTTGTGTTACTTGAGATAAACATTTGCAGAAATAATCTTATTGCTGATTTCTTGTACGTGCACGGGAATATGGGAATACAGGTAGGTGGCTTTAAGCGATAGTAAAATCTTTTAAAACTTTCAAACTCCGTTCTCTTTGCATGATTAACACAAAAATGAATAACGATATTCCATTTGACAGAAGTATAAGTTCTCCAAAAGTTACACAAATAACAAGGAGAATGTCCAAAATGCTTCACTTCTAAAAAAAATCTTTTTAGGCATCAATTGTGTATTTTAGCAAGAACTGCGTTTTTTGTATACTAAGATTTGGTCTATCTCTTAGGGTTTACCAGTTATGCAAAATTCATCCAGAGTAAACAGCACTACATAGGCTATAGCCAGAAAATTCAATCTATACATTTCATTTGTCATAAAAATATCTCAAACATATGACCTTTTAATTAAAAGCAAATTTATGGCCAATGGGCCATAGTTTGTAAAACTAATATGTTATCATTGTTACTTTTACTTATTGTTCAACTATTGAACAGATTGTAATTTTGCAAATGTTTAAATAAAAAAAAAATTGGTACAGCAACTTTCAAGAAATCCAAAATTTTTGAAACCTTTTCCATGTAAAAGGTAGTTTAATGAGGAGAAATTTTCTTCAAAATCTTCGTGTCGCATCCTTGAAAGACATTAAACTTAAATACCAAATTTGGTTTTAAGCGTCTTTTCCTTTTTGAGTTATGCTGTACACAGACTGACACAAACTGACAAGACACCCGCGGACCTTTTTCTAAAAATGCTTTTTTTATTTAGGGGACCTCAAAACATATTTCCGGTGAAATCTCGACATCGAATTTTTGGGTAGAATACAATACTTCCTCTACTTTATGTAGTGGAGAAAGTAAAAATAAAAGGATAAAGGGATGTACAATAATGGATAAAATAAAAAATGAAATAAGAGAAGAACTAGGTATTTGTCCAATAAATGATAAAATAAACCAATATAGGGAAGCTGGAGAAATCATTTACAAAGGATGGACAATACCCGACACCCCAAAATGGCATGCAATTACCAATCATATGGGAGGAGAGATATTGGAAGACCGATGAGAAGGTGGAGAAAGACTTGAGGTCAGAACAGAAGTCTCCTAATCCATGAAGTGTTGTTGATGATGATTTATTATTATTATTATTATTATTATTATTATTATTATTATTATTATTATTATTATTATTATTATTATTATTATTATTATTATTATTATTATTATTATTATTATTATTATTATTATTATTATTATTATTATTATTATTATTATTATTATTATTATTATTATTATTATTATTATTATTATTATTATTATTATTATTATTATTATTATTATTATTATTATTATTATTATGACGACGACGATGATGATGATGATGATGATGATGATGATGATGATGATGATGATGATGATGATGATGATGAAATAAGGACTCTTTAAAACATGTGGGTAGCTTTAGCACTTTGCATTCTCCATCTCATTTATCTCTTCATTTCATCAAATCATCCACTGTTCAAAATGATCTGCATACAGTTGTCCTAAGTCATTATCATATGTATTATTGTGTTTGTCCTAGGCTACCTGCAGAGGAAGAGGACTGGAAAACACGCGAATCCAGGCGCAATAACAGTTCTCTGTTCCCCAGCTGGAAGAGAAGAGAGACCTGTATCTGGAGGAAACCGACAGAGACAAAGGAACACTTCCATTTTAGAGGCTGTCCACACAGCTTGGAGCAATTTAAGCCTGGCCAATAATTGTATAAATTATAACCTCTTCAGTTAAACTATTGTTGTCAAATGCTGGGTTTTGGCAATGAAGCCATGAAGCCAATAAGGCTAGTTTATAAATTAATAACCTAATAAACCACTTCAGGAAAACTTAATTCTTTTAAGCTTTTTATTTTTGTGTTGTGTTTAAGAAACTATTGTTGTCAAATGCTGGGTTTTGGCGATGAAGCCATGAAGCCAATAAGGCTAGTTTATAAATTATAACCTAATAAACCACTTCAGTTAAAACTTAATTCTTTTAAGCTTTTTGTTTTTGTGTTGTGTTTAAGAAACTATTGTTGTCAAATGCTGGGTTTTGGCAATGAAGTCATTAACGTCCCTGCTCTCCAACATTTCTCGTAGTGGATCCAACAAATAGAGTTTCACAGGTTTGTAGATCTTCAGTCATTTATTCTTCTTTGTTGCATAGACGACAATTTGGATTTGTGTAAATGCCTATTTTGTGTAAGTCTTTGGCCATATAATCATGTGCCGTAAGTAATCTAAATTTTGCTACTGCATTTTTGGAGGGATTTCTGAGATAATCTCTCGTTTTTTAATTAGGATCAATTTTTTATTTTATGTATTACCTATAGTATAGTAGAGGAAGTATTGTATTCCACCCAAAAATTTGATGTCGAGATTTCACCGGAAATACGTGTTTTGAGGACTCCTGAATAAAAAAAGGCATTTTTAGAAAAAGGTCCGCGAGTGTCTTGTCAAGAAAAGTCGCTTAAAACCAAATTAGGTATTTAAGTTTAATGTCTTTAAAGGATGCGACACGAATATTTTGAAGAAAATTTCTCCAGCTTAAACTACCTTTTACATGGAAAATGTTTCAAAAAATTTTAAATTTCTAGAAAATTGCTGTAGCAATTTTAATTAAAACGGCACATGTTTGAGATATTTTTATGACAAATGAAATGTATATCTTGAATTTTCTGGCTATAGCCCCTGTAGTCGTATTTATTCTGGATTACTTTTGCATAAATGGTAAACTCTTAGAGATAGACCAAATCTTAGTATGCAAAAAATATAGATCTTGCTAAAATACACAATTTGTTTGAATAAAATTTTTATAGAGTGAACCATTTCGGACATATGCCTTGCTATTTGTGTGAGTTTTGGAGAACTTATACTTCTGTCAAATGGAACATATTCGATCTTTTATACGTTGACCGTGCAGAGAACGGAATTTGAAAGCTTTAAAACATTTGACTATCGCTCAAAGCCTACTGTATTCCCATAATCTCCTTTCACCTACAAGGAAATAAGCAAACAAGATATTTTCTGCAAATGTTTATCTCAACCAACACGAAGATAGTAGAATGTGAGTTTGTAAGAATGGTTAGTACAAGAGTAGAGAAAGTCATATGAGTGCAACACATCAGATTTTTATCTTTTGCTTTATAACCTAGTGTTTGAGTTTGCTTGATTTTATATTTGTTTTTAATTAGTCTTTTTATAGGTGAGCTTTTATTTGTATTCCGAACTAAATGGAGAAAGAAGATTCTGCCTACACTGCTTGAATGCCAGTTAAAGAGGAGAACGAACCTCCAGTTAAGGTGTTAGCTCAACACCAAAGAAAAGCAAATTGAACTGACCACCGTCACCTCCAAAGTAATGGGGGGCTGCGTTTGAGTAATTATCCCATAAGAATTACCATGGCTATTCTAAAGTGAAACATACGTGGAATTAGAACACACCAAATAGAGCTTGAACTTTTTCTCAATAAGAATGAGCCTTTGATCGTACTCTTTTAAAAGGCTAAGCTGGGCCCGCAAGACCTTTTCCAAAATAACACTGTGTGATTGCACCTCGGATGTGCACGGGGGCATTATCATGCTTATCAGAGATGATACATTAAAGGAATCTGTCGACATCCACTCAATCGCCGTAAGAATGGCATTGCATCCATCCGATTTAATATTTGCAATATTTAACTGCCTCCGTCAGATGGCCTCTCGCTCGCTAATTTAGAGTATCTGGTTCCACAGTTACCAACACATTTTCTGTTGGTGAAGCACTTCATCCCATTCGGGCTCAACCCCAGCTTGTGCGAGAAGCGTTTAGAAAAAGTTCCGTGTGTGTGTGTTATCTGTGTGTGTGTGTGTGTGTGTGAGAGAGAGAGAGAGAGAGAGAGAGAGACAGAGTTTGTGTGCGTGTTTGTGTGTGTGTGTGTGTGTGTGTGTGTGTGTGTGTGTGTGTAACTAAAAACGAATGTTTATTTTATTTTCTTAATATGATTATACTTACATAAGGGTTTTGGGCAATTTTTTTGTAGTGTTTATCATTCTCTTTTACTACATACGGCACCGCAAGCGGTGACACTGGTGATACATGGAATGAAGATGGAGCACCGGTGGAATGAAATGGCGGGGGAAACCGGAGAACCCGAAGGAAACCCGCCCCAGATCGAACCCAGGCAACGCACGCTTTGATAAGAAGTGAATGGTCTAACCACTCGGCTACAGCGCCGCCCCGCTTTGGGATATGAGTGCACACATTTTGTGTGATCGTAGATTCAAGTGTGACAATTCCAATGAAAATTCATATGCCGTGAAAGGTAAGGCAGATAATTTAGCACTACTGAATACTCTTATCTGCACAGTCTGGCAACAGAGCAGAACTAAGAAGCGAATGTTTTGTTTACTAATGCTGCTTCGACTACCGTGACTGCGTTCACACCTACGATTAGTGATAATCGAAAACTAGTTTGCCACGTGTTTATGTATTATCAGCTACTGCAAATGACGAGGGGTGGGGTGCTTCTCTTTCAAGCTTTTGGAACAGTATTCATGAGACCTGAGATGCGCGAGAGACTACGCACAAGAACATTTAGTTGAATTATCAAGCTTAAACGCATTCAAATGTGAGTTATGGATACACTCAGGTGTATCGTGGATAATCAAAGTCACGTCTTTGCAACTCAAAATGTTATTAATGATCAATAATTGCATGGCAACATAAACAATATAATTATGATGTGTTTATTTACACTAATTGCTCAAAATCTGTCCGTTAGAACCTACATAGGCATTATCTTGGCTAATTTTTCCCTACCCTCGTAAGAGCTTCTGAGATTTTGCACCTCTTTTGGCAAGCATATCGTTGCCAAATAGTCCTCAGTGGGAACGGATCCACTGAAATTTGATTTCTTTGTTTAAAATTTGTAGTGCTTTTATGGAACTTCGAATTTCAGTAAATGGTATTATTAAGAGGATTAGTGGACCTATGTAATGAAACAAGTTTTCCTCGCCAGCATACATATATAACAAGTTTTGTGTGTGCGTGTGTGTGGGCGCGTGCGTGTGACATCAACCTCCTCTCTTTTCCCCCTTATTGTTGTGTTATCAGGCCAGCACCCTCAGTGATGGGTAAGGTGAAGAACACGGCTCTAAAGACCCCAGAAAACAATATAAAATCCACCGAAGATTTTCTTGGATAGGTCTGTACGTATCCACCATTGCAATTATTGTTCCGACTTGTTTATTAAAGCTTTCGATTAGTGAATGGCGTTTTCTGTACACGCTATATGTGACCAATGAACATAAATGCTTGTTGATTACCTGCTGTCATGTTCCACATTAAGGATACTTAAAGCACGACTCCTATCAAACATAAGTTATCCTCTTGATGTCGACAGCGTGGTCGTAACCGTTAATGAATGTGACTGTCTTGTCGCATTTGTTCTGCCCAAGACTTTATTTGACGTTGACAGCAAAGAAAGAAAATAAAGAAGTTAGTTAAGGTTTCGTCGATGTGCAGAAACAGCAAAAAGTGTAAAATAAACACTTGAGTAAAGGGTAACTCAAAATCAAATAACAACTCTCTCCTTAAAATAAAGCAAAACAAACATAATTAACGAAGAAGAATTTCCGTATCAGTCACATCCGTAGTAGGTAAAGAAGCTATTGCATTCGTTCTAAAAATTCAATACGAAAATTTCACTCAAAACAACATTTTTAGAACATTGATAAAAACATTTTTAGAAAAAGACCCCTGAGAGAGAGTGAGAGAGTTGCAAGAGTGATAGCGGCTCGTGAGCGCGTGGACGAGCAAGCGGTTGTGTGTGTGTGTGTTTGTGTGTGTGTGCGTGTGTGTGAGTGTCTGTGAACAAGTAAAGAGCAAAAAGTCGGTAAAACAGCAGCTTGGTATATAAGTCATCCACATTCCAAGCATGCGACACGATTTTCAAGAAAATTCCCCACACAGTTACACATGGAAAGGTTTTCGAAAATGTTGAACTTTTAAAAAATGGTTCTAATGATTTAGATGAAAATAATATATACCTAAAATATTTTCACGACAAATGAAATGTGTATCTTGATTTTTCTGGAAATAGCCTTTGAAGTTCTCTTCATTCTGGCCGATTTTTTGCATAACTGGTAAACCGTAAAAGACAAAATATCACTACACAAAACATATAGATTTCGTTAATGACAATTTATATCAAACACCTTTACTTTCTCTCTCTCTCTTTCTCTCTCTCTCTCTCTCTCTCTCTCTCTCTCTCTCTCTCCCTGCATTTCCGAGATATTCTTTCTTGTTGGTTTGAATTTGTCAATGCTTATACTTTTCTCGAATTTTATTGGAAGTCGTTATTCACCTTTATCTCCTGAGTATGCAAAGAGAATGAAATTTTAAAGTTGTAATATAGCAACCGGATCTTAAAGGATTTTACTATCGCTTATGCTTACTGTATTCCCCTATTCCCGTTAACCTACATAGAAATATATAATAAATACCACTTACACAAGCATTTATATAAATTAACATGAAGTGAAGGGAAGAACTAGCGTTTTTAAGCATAGTTGAAGAGACGGTTCAGCAAGTTCAATAACCCTTTTAATAGCATTTTTAAACGCAACTACCAAAAAAAAATTAATAATATTCCAAAAAGAAGATAAAACTCACGTGAATGTAACACAACAGATTTTTTCAAGCGTGTCTATACTCTGGTATTTTCTTCTGACCTGAACCTATTTCTCATTCGTCGTTTACTCCGGTATATGGCTTAGCAATTTTGAATGTTCTGATTCTTACCTTCTTTATCGGTTTTAGTATTGATCCTCCTTGTCCTTTCTTACTAAAATAGTTACATTAGCTATTTTGGTTACCCGTTTTAACGCTGATTCATTTCCCATTCCCTTTTCTCAAATGACTTGAATTGTTTACTCTAATTTAATCACAACTTTAAACTTTCTGCACTATACATTGCAGTGGTACACAAAGTATTTAATACCTTCCTTGAATCTTTCTTGAAGGTCTACAGAAATATTTATTTTTTATTGCTATCTCTTTTTTAATCTCTCGACCATAGTTCATTGCTGTTGTACTTATGATATCTCCTAAGTTTATATATATATATATATATATATATATGTCTGCCTCCTCCATTACCTTATTTTTCTTTCCAATATTTGTTTAAAAACTAATTGATGATTATCCATTTTATTTGTCACGTTTATATGGATACACTCTAAACACATACACTTTTAATATCCAAATTTACCAGGTGGAAGTTACTGCTTCGGCCATACGTTCAGTTATTCTACATGATGAGTGTAATAAATATTTCCAATACAATCATTGTCAATAAAGAGCGTTTTGCCGGAAAAAATACATAGTCTTGAACTAATGGGTGCAAATGGTTTATTATTTCACTATCGCGCAAACATTGTGGGAAAAAAAAGCTGTAATACCTTTCTACCTTAATTCGAATGTATGCATTTAGCCACAATTTAATGTTAAAATTTCGTGCAAAATTTAATTTCTAAGGGAGATTTGGCAACGTCACATTAACATTAAATTGATTCGAAATTAAACAAAAAGATATTACAGTATTGTTCACACAATGTCTGCGCCACAGTTTGTCAAATAATAAACCATTTATATTCATTCGTTATGAAGCTTGATGGCTCCAAATGTTCCACATATGTGACTTGTTTTTCGGCGAAACAATCCTTTTTTGTCAATAATTGCATTGGACATATATTCCACTCTTCGTGTAGAAACCCGAAGCAGGACCTTCCACCCGGTATTTAAAAAAGGAAATCCTTATTGCAGAATAAACGTTTATCTCCTAATCTAGACAGAATCTAGAGCTCTTCGGATTAACACATAACTCTTATCTGCTAAGGATAACATGAATTCCAACTCTGTCCTTTCTGAAGCTAATTTTTTTAATATTTCATTTATGCGCTACCTTTAACATGGCAGGTCATATTGGCAACTTTTAACCTCTTGAAACAATTGCTCAACAGCAATGATGTTCACTCGCTGGAACTTTGTGTTTCTATTACTTTGGATTAAATTCACACATACACACATTCGCACTCCCATTCATACTTCCGGACTCTTAGTTAGGATGGGAAATAATCCTAGTTAAATAAAAATGCCCAATCTCCAGCTGGGAATGGAACCCGGGGCTCCTTGCACAGCAGGCAGATGATCTACCGACTGAGCTACGGGGCCAGTCTGAAGCTAAATGAAGGAGCTCCTGACGATAGATATTGTGGCTGTAGACTGCCGTAATACTTCTCTTTAAGTTAACATGGACATAGCTTTTGTGGTGTGAATAAAATAAAATTGGAAAATAAATTGTCACTTTTTGGGGTTAGAAAGCACGAAAGAGTAATCTAAAAAATGAAATAACTGAAACCCCATTCTGTTTATAGCCAGCACCTGAACTACTTCTTTGACAGTGCAGTGAACTAATCGTGACCAATAGAAAAACAGCTGTTCTGGTCATGCTGAAAATGACACTTCCTCGCTGGCAATGCTCGAGTTCACACCACACAAAAAGGGCCGGTACATCAAGAAAAAATGTTCCTTGAAAACACGCAGTCATTGACCATAAAGACTTCCACAAAAACACTATCTTTCTTTCACTTGGAATCATTGGTTTACCTCAAATGAAGATATCAAATGTTCTTTTGAGTGATATTGGCGAAGTATAGCTCCGTTAGAATAAAGTCCTCTTTCATGTGGTTGGTTATTCTGTTAAGAGCAGCGATGTCCAAAGTCTGTGTTGGATTTACCTCCTTCCACTATACGTGGAATTTGCCATTTTTAACACTCGGACATGCATTGTATTGTTGTGGGGGGAGCGGGGGTTAAATGCGTTTGATTTATGAAAGCACTTTCATATCTTGCCATAACATTGGTTCATTAGTGATTTCTTTGGTATGCTTATGTTTAAGAAGTCCATCAATGTTCGGCGCCAAAATAAAAGTCACCAAATGATCCGTACATAGCCTATTGCGACACAGGTTTTTAGTATAATTCTTTAGTATAATTCTGAACTATGCTTGTAAGTGCTTATTTTTCTATATATTTCATTTTAATTAACAGTATTTTTAAAAAGTAACTTATTGCTAATTTCCTTGTAGGTGTAAGCGGAATATGGGAATCCATTAGACTTTAAGGACAGTCAAATGTTTTAAGAGTTGGTTGCTATGCAATGCCTTTGAAACTACGTTCTCTTTGCAAGGCCAAGACATAAAAAGACGAATAACATATTTCTATTTGAAAAAAGTGTAAGTATTGGCAAAGTCAATCAAGTAATAAATAATATCTCAGAAATGGTTCACTCGAACGAAAAAAGTACTTGGCATAAACGAGGTCCAAATTTTTTTTATTTAGTAAGCTTTTGTTTGTCTCTTATTCTTTACCATTTATGCAACAATCATACAGAATGAAGAGGTATTCTGTAGACATTCCCAAAAAAGCTCGAATTATGACCTATAAAGTGCCATGAAATCGCCTGTTTGTGTCCGTCACTGTATACTGACTGTTTCCTTGTGATACTACACACCAAAGCACTAGCTGATTCACCCTCTGTCCGAATTATGTAAGCGTCTCCAAAGAGGCAAGGTTGGATATCGCCGTACAATAGTGTTTCATCGAAGCGTTCGGTCCGAAATTGTATACGCGATTACTCGAAATATACATTCGTGGTCCTCTGAATACCGAAACAAGAAAGTGTCTTAGGCAAAGGTATCTGTGTGTGTATATCTCCACCAGTTCCTGAACGGCGTAACATAGAAATAGTCAGATAAGACAAGCATATTTTAAAGATGCAAGGGGAAGATTTTGATTGAATTCCCGTATACCAGACGGGCACTTTCTGGAGAAAATCTTGTTAATTTTTTATTTTTTTGCAAAATGGCTTTGACATTGAGGCAGTAAGTACATGTTGTATACGAACCGCTAAGTTTACAGCATGGTGGTTTTAAGATTTTCAAAACATGAGTTACATTTTCCTAAGTCAAAAACGTTATCATTCATAGTTGATATGACCCCAAGCAACAAAAATAACTGTGAATTCCCAGCAGATTTTTATTTTCTCTACTTCTTACAAGAGTAAGTAAAGGAATTATTGTATTCCATCCAAAAATTTGATACCGAGATTGCACTGGAAATGCACGTTTCGAGACTTCCTAAATCCAAAAAAGCATTAATAGGAAATGGTCTGTGAATGTGTGTCTGTATATGAGCCCTTTGTTAAAAATAATTTATTTATTCATTTATTTATTATTCAGAGAGTCTGAGAACATATATTTTTGGGGAATTCTCGACATCAGTTTTTGAGTGGAATATTACTTCTAGTACTTGCTATACCTAGTAAAGAAATTAATAAATATATTTTAGACAATTGAGAAACTGACATCTGTAACAAAGAAGGAATAAGAAGAATAAGAAAAAATGTTAAATGGAATCAAGGATAACGAAAATGTAGCCAAGTTGATGGATACAAAAAGAATCTGGCGTGTTCACTCACATGATTTTTCCTACTCTCACAAACTTCTTATTCCCGTATCTGCTTCAGGTTAGTTGAGATAAACCTTTGCCGCAATTATCTTATTGGTGATTTTCTGGTAAGTGCAAGGGGAATATGCGAATACAGTAGGTTTTGAGCGATAGCCAAATCTTTCAAAGCTTTGAAATTACGTTCTCTTTGCACGGCCAAGAAATAAAAAATGAATAACGACCTTCCATTTGAGAAGAGTTTGTATTGCAACACTCACACGAATAACAAGGAATATCTCCGAAATGGTTCACTCCACAAAAAATGCATTCGTACATAACTTGTGTCTTTTAACAAGACCTACATTTTTATAAGATTTGGTCTATCTCTTACGGTTTTCCACCTATCCAAAAGTCATCAAGGGCACTATATGGACTATAGCCGGAAACTTCAAAATATACATCTCATTTGCCATAACAATATCTTAAACATAATGGCATTTTAATCAAAATCATTAGCCATTTTTGAGAAAATCAAAGTTTTCGGAAAATTGTCCATGTAAAGGGTAGTTTAGAGTTGAGGAATTTTCTTCAAAATCTTCGTGTCGCATCCTTGAAGGATGTTATGTAAAAATACTAACTTTGGTTTTTAACAAACTTTTCGTTTTTGAGTTATGCTGTTCACACTCACGTACCTTTTTCTAAAACTGCCTCAAAACATTTTTCCTGTGAAATCTCGATATCGAAATTTTTGGTCGAATACAAGTTACTATATGTAGTAGAGAAAGCAATAAATAAAAGAATATCCTAGTTTGCCAAATAGAACAAATATTGGAAGCTGTAGACATTGATGAATAATGTATGAAGTTCGGGATGTAGTATTAAAAAGTTTTGAAAATGTGTAATGTAGCCTTTCGCAGAGATTTATCTCAATTAAAATGAAGTAGAAAACAAGCTTTCCTAGGAATAGTTGTATTCTGTTAACAAACAATTGAAGGATTTTTTTTTAATTAGTGCTTATATCGAAACATTTTATTCACTTAGTTTCGCACTATTATTCTTCAGAGAGGCTGAAGAAAAATCACGACCCTTGCAAATTTGCCAGCCAAGCTGAAGCCCATTATAATCGAATGCAATTAAAGTGAATGACATGGTTGTTGCCACCTGACGCACAACACCCGCTTACTGGCTGCCGTGACTGTGTGTGCAGTCAAGTCGCCCAATCATCACATCTGTTCCCATGTCGGAATGCTATTCACCCCACAACACATGCGCAACGCAGAACATAGCCGAAATATTGCGGCAAGGAAATACCTAGTCAGTGGCGTAGCTACTTTATTCACGTTAACATCTGCATATGAATCAAATTAATGAAATTATTGCTTTGAATGATTTTGCACTTCACTGGCCACGCTAGTTTTAGAACGATAATTGTAAACAAAATCTGACGTGTTATTCTTAACATGTCTTTTTCTATGTAGTGTCCTAGAAGCTCTTCTTTGAAGTTTCCATTCTTCTTATTAATATGTAAATATTTGCATGGATGCTTTTACTACACAGTTCATTGTACACAGGAAACAAATAGTAATAGACACCGAATTTCTGATGGCTAAGGGGCATTTATAGGATATGTCTTCTTATACCGGGCTCCATCAGTTTGTTAGGGGACAAGTTGAGGGAGGTGGCTATAACTGTTCGTAATTAGCCAATGAGTTGACAACACCAGTATAGGTATGCTCTATTGGTTCGATACAAAACATACGGCGTGACAGTAATAACCAAGGTGACAGTATCGACCAAGAAAATGAAAGCATGACGTAATAAGCTACCCTACAAACGTAAGGAATGAGGTGTCCGCAGGAAGGCAGTGCTGGTTTCTTTCCGTGCTGTCTGTACATACAGAGAGATTACAGAAGGCTTAAGCGATTGACCAGGAACGCAAGGGATGCCTCGTACTTCGACCAAAGCGGATATTTTTGCTAAGTTAAAGCAATAGCCACTTCCTTGAAAAGCAGATCTCTATACTTATTGGTTTGAAATTCTACTACTTAGTAAGTATGGTATATTGGCAACTGTTTTTGATATTTTGTTCTTTTCACTGAAAATGCGATACACATTGAATCAACGACTCCTCCTCGTGAAGCAACACTGGATTACAGATTCAGTTGCAGCTACTCAACTGCCATATCAGTGTTAATTTGGTATCCGCAATCCTTCCCATAGATACACAATACTGGAACAGGTAAACATCTTGGGAACTACAGATTCTCTGGTGAGCAGAAAAAGCAAACGTCGTTGAGCCAGACTGCCCACGATTGTTGTACTGGCACGACTGGAGAGGTCACTCCGAAAGTCATTGTTTGTCGCAGGAGACCGGGTACATATATTAGAGCAGCGGTGCTCAAGTGCAGGCAGGTAAGGGGAAGTTGAAATCACCTCCTTCCACGCGCTGCGACAGAATGACGCATTTATCCGTGGTTACTGAGTTCTAATGGCGGCACTGTGCAGGAAATCAAAGGCGTGCACATTCATATTCTACTCCTGATTAACCCACGATGCTTCTGAGGATTACTTTTTTGGCACAGTTTACGTTTCAGAAGGTCTTCAATATTTGGTGCAAAAGATGAAGTGCACAGTCTCAAAAGATAAGCAAGGTGATTGTCACAGATCTTGCTGTGATTCTCACTTGTAATGTAATTCATTTTTGAAAATGTTTCTTCGCAGATATAAGTGGAGCCAAAAACTGCCTTAACCTAGATGCAAACAAACGTACTCTCGGAAACAGCAGGGCAGAGACCTAAATAATTCCCACCCTTCTTTCTCAGAACATTTTACGATCGTGGAATTCTGCAATGCATGTAGTTCATATTTTGAAGCTCGTGTATAGCTCACTACATGGAGTGCAAAATAATTGGACTTTGATTTCAAATGTTTTTAGGTCTTTAAATTGTGAAGAGAATGTGTCGTACAATTGCTTCAATAGTTATTTGTATTTTTCCAGGAGAATAACGTTTATCGTGAACACGGAACGTAAGCAAGGGAAATGGTATGAATCTCCAACTACCAGTCTTACAAATCAAGCACCTAACTTTATCGTCTTCATATCGAAAACAAAAATATTCGTCCTCGCATTGAATTGTATGCACTACTATTCCGCGCCATCTCCCTCTGATTATCAGGTCTGGTTCTCCTTGCCTTGGTCAGTGGAGGGGGGCAAAATAACATGTGCAGGAAGAGCGAGTGTATACTCGCTTGTTGAACACCCCTGTATTAGAGACTTGCGATAAGTGCAGGGCTAAGGCCATGACCAACAAGGAGGAAAATAAATAAAGAATAAATAATAAAATAGACATCTCTTTAGAGGGGAATAAGGTAACGATCCGCAAAATGTAAGGTTGTACTCGGATGAGGTAACTCAACGGGAGTTCACTTAGCCAAAGTGTATGCAGCGCTCAGAAACTGGTGGATTCCGGTGCGAATGAACTTTCCGAGTAACGGTATCGTCCATGTGATGAGCCCTTTATTCTATATTAACAGACTAGGGCTCAATCCGTAAGTTCCTTAGCGTATTACATACCTGTCTGATGGCCAAGTTGCTTCTTATTAGCAAATTACAAAATTATTCGTCGTGACCACGAACAGCGGGGAGACGTTCCGTATCTGTTGTCGAGGTAGTCTACCTCTGTGCCACAGATCATCCTACACTGTGAGACGTCAGCGTTCTGTTTATCTAGATGCAGGACGCACCCTGATGTTAAACTTTCTGACTTTGAGTCATTCCAGTATTTAGGGATCGCTTCAGCCCGAGAACGCTATACTGTAATATTTCAAGTTTCTAAAATAGAGTAAAATAAAATCTCCACAATTTATTAAATTACATCGGATGAGTACGAAAACTTCCAAGCTTTTAATTAAGTTGAAAGAAGTTGGAGTTTGACTTCGTTTATTAAACTTTTTGTACCAAAATGTATTATTTAAATTTCTCTTTTTTCATTACACAAATCAATCACAACAAATCAGATTATGGTCAAATATAGTTTTTACTTTCTCTACTGTTAGGTAGAGGGAAGTATTGTATTACTCCCAAAAATTCGATGTCGAGATTTTACCGGAAATATATGTTTTGAGACCCCCTGAAACCAAAAAAAAAACATTTTTAGGAAACGTGTGTGTGTGTGTGTGTATGTGTGTGTGTGTGTGTGTGTGTGTGTGTGTGTGTGTGTGTGTGTCAGTCTGTGGACAACATAACTCAAAAATGAAAAGTCGGTTAAAAGCCAAAGTTTATATTTAAGTTTAATCTCTTTCAAGGATACGATACGAAAATTTTGATGAAAATAGCCCCACCCTAAACTACCCTTTACATGGAAAATTTTTCAAAAATTTTTATTTTCTTGAAAATAGCTAACGATTTTGATCAAAATGCCATACGTTTAAGATATTTGTATGATACATAAATGAAACGTATGTTTTGAATTTTCTGGCTATAGCCTATGGAGTCCTGTTTACTCTGGATGACTTTAGAGTAACTCGAAAACCTTAAAAGATAGACAAAATCTTACTATACAAAAAATGTAGATCTCGCTAAAACTCACTATTTATGTCTGAATGAATAGTAGAGTAAACTATTTCGGAGATATTCCTTGTTATTTGGGTCAGTTTCGGAAAACTTAAAACTTCCGTGAAAGGGAACATCCTTGATCGTTTTTATATTAAGCGTGCAAAGAGAACGGGATCTCAAAGCTTTAAAAGATTTGACTATCACTCAAAGCCTTCTGTATTCCCATATTCCCCTTTCACCTACAAGGAAATAAGCAATAAGATAATTTCTGTAAATGTTTATCTCTAGTAACACGAAGAAGATATAGGAATAAGAGTTTGTAAGAATGGTTAGTACAAGAGTAGAGAAAGTCGTATAACTTATTTACATACTAATATTCTTATGTTTGGCTATTAAAGCAAGAATAATCAGCTAATTAGTCCATGTGTATGTGAATTATAAGCATTCTTTCCTGGTACTCTGCTCACAACTGCGTTTCCCGATTGCGAAGACAATATTCACCGACCGGGAAGCATTTGGAGCACTAACCACGTCCCACCCTGCGGTGCTGCAGCCCACTTATGACGCCCGTTATGGGGCAGATGTGGGGAATGGCGGTCGGGTGGTAAGCTTTGGGCCTATGAGTATTGTGCCACTTTAGAGTTTTATGGGAATTCTAACTACGACAATATAACAATACTAAATGTTTTCATTTAATTCTCTAGATACATAACTGAATAATACAGCATATTAAATAAGGATGCGTTCCTTTGCACCTAGCACGCCACTGCAAATCTTGAGGAAGCAGAGATTCACACGTGTACTGCGGTGTCAAGCAGCCGTATACAGCTATAAAATGGACGAGCATCGTTAGTCGTGAGAACAAACGACACGAAGGTCAGTCATCTCTGTAAGGAAAATGCTGATGAACCTGCTAAGAAATGGTTTACGTTATTAAATCCGCTTTTTATTCATTTTCACTCGATAGCAATTAAAATATCGCATAATAACTGAAAATGTGTCTCAAAGTTATATCGCAAAGTAAAAGCAGAAGTTTTGATTTGAAAAAAGCTGGAGAAAATAGTACACTTTTAACTGACAATTTTTGCTTAGTGTATATATTTATGGCAATAATGATGATGATAATAATAATGATAATAATAATAATAATAATAATAATAATAATAATAATAATAATAATAATAATAATAATAATAATAATAATAATAATAATAATAATAATAATAATAATAATAATAATAATAATAATAATAATAATAATAATAATAATAATAATAATAATAATAATAATAATAATAATAATAATAATAATAAAGTAATAATAATAATAATAATAATAATAATAATAATAATAATAATAATAATAATAATAATAATAATAATAATAATAATAATAATAATAATAATAATAATAATAATAATAATAATAATAATAATAATAATAATAATAATAATAATAATAATAATAATAATAATAATAATAATAATAATAATAATAATAATAATAATAATAATAATAGCAACAACAATAATAGTAGTAGTAATAATAATAGCAATAAAAGAAATATTTGCTTCAAAATCCTTGCGCTGTAGAGTTACTGCCACATGCAATGTTAGTATTGCGCAATAGCCTCCATTCTGTATCTATTTGTTGAATTTCTTCTGCTTTCACCAAATTAGGAAACGAGAAGCAAGTGGTGCAATTGACTGAGCCGTTTGGATTTTAGCTGGTTCTAACACTTCCAACACTGTAAGAAGGATGACTGCAATGAAAAACGACTTAGTATGTCGCGAACTGACTCAATGTAAAAATCAACACAGCGTAATTTGAAAACTTGTACATATTTGTTGGGCAGGGATGACTTTGTCAGAGATATTTGAACTTTGGCACCAAAATACATGTTTTCCACAGGAATAAATACTTTTGGATCCCTGAATTCATCTTTATCTATTTCAGTGGAATTCAAATGTTCAGGTTTAATGTTGCAGTTAAGGACAGTTTGCAATGCAGAAACAACAGATGTGGTATACCGTTTATGTATACGGGTAATTTTATTAATCTTTTGTTTTTATAATGCCTTGCCTGAAAATATTTTTCGGAAGAGCGAATTATATGATGTTAAGCAAAACAGAGTTTAAAAATGGAAAATACATAAAAAGCAAGAGATTTTGAAGTGCGTTCAGTTTTTAGCAGTAGATCAGTTGCTTTGCAAAAAAGCAGATCTCCGGCAAAATCAGTAAACCTGACAACCCTGCTCGTGACTGAAAAATGACCTAAAAATTACCACATTGACTATTTTTAGGTTTCTGTATATGGATGTTCCCCAAAACTTCAGCCATCGGTTGGCAGTGAACTTTTTTACATTCTGCCATTTTTACTTTCTCTACTAATAAGTAGAATGAAGTATTGTATTCCACCCAAAAATTCGATGTCAGATTTCATCGGAAATATATCTTTTGATATAAAAAAAAGCATTTTTAGAAAAAGGTCCGTGTGTGTGTGTGTGCGTGTGTGTGTGTGTGTGTGTGTGTGTGTGTGTGTGCGTGCGTGTGTATGTCAGTCTGTGGACAGCATAACTCAAAAACAAAAACTCGGTTAAAAACCAAAGTTGATATTTAAATTTAATGTCTTTCAAGGATACGACACGAAGATTTTGAAGAAAATAACCCCACAAAACTACTCTTTACATGGAACATTTTTCGAAAATTTTGATTTTCTTGAAAATGGCTCTAACGATTTTAATTAAAATGTCATGTTTAAGATATTTATATGACAAATGAAATGTGTATTTTGAATTTTCTGGCTATAGCCTATGTAGCCCTGTTTATTCTGGATAACTTTCGAATAACCCGTAAACCGTAAGAGATAGACAAATTGCGAACCAATAACAAAAAATATATCGCAAATGGTTAATCCCACAAACAAGATGCAATGTAAATTATTATTTAATGAAATACACATTTTTGTTTGTCTATATCACAGATGGGGAGAACAGACACATTGTGCCATTTCCCCTACATTGTAATTTTAATCCCGTCCACTCTCCTGCACACCGACTAGCTATCAGGCTACGCCCCCGCGGTTATCTATCTTCCTCAGAGAACCGGTCAGTCCCTCAGTGGTAGAAACATGTCGCATAACAAGGTAAAAATATACTTCAAAGTCGAATGGGAATATAAGTATGTTGTGTTCCAAGTAGAAATAGTATGTGCTATGCCAAAAGAAAATGTCGTAGTTTTGTGATTACGTGATTGTATTTACGTTACATAATCATTTTTCTATTCGCTTTCACCTTGAAACTTATGTGCTTTGCTTGTAAAGACATGTGTATACGTAAACACAGAACCGGAAACGTGAGGTGGCCGGCATATGATGAATATGTGGAGGGGCTAAATACTTTATTTCATTTGTCACCCCTCTTCCTCACGCCTGGTCTATTCTTGCGGTTTACAGGTTATAGACAATTGCACAAAGTTTATATCGGATTGTAGCTGTCGTCTAAGCTCCACGATGATGGGGCGTCATATTGCACTATTGCGCTCCATGACGATGGTTGTTGGAACAGTAACATTACCGCTTCTTCATCTCGATGAAGTAGTTGAGCTCCAGTGAAGATTGTATCTTCACAATGTCTAGAAGTGCTCAGCTGGTCACTTTGCCTGTCTATGAACTCCAGCGATGAGATTCTTATCTCAAGGTATGCCTGGGTTTTGATTTTAAGAAAGGATGACACGTACCAGTGGCGTAGCTTGACTACTGACTCGGATACGTAACCCAACGGGTATTGTAAATTTGCAAAATATACAGTGACAGAGAGACCAAGGAGAGTTTTACAACGCTGCTGATGATGCTTGCCGCAGCTGCAAGCGAAACGTCTGAGAGTGGAATGAAGAAGCCTAGTGGACCACGGCCTCTTAGCCCAGCCCGAAAGCATATTTTACAAATTATGACTCCGGCCGTGAAAGCCTTCGTTTATTAATATTGTAAAATTCGTCAAAATGTGACGCAAACTAAACAACACTACCTTTCGGAGTTTTCTACTTTTATCAAGGTCTGAAAGAAGTATTCAACAATACTGAGAGCATGAGTCAAAAGAGAATCTGCTTTTCTGCGAGAGCTTACATCTGTAAAGCAAATAAACATTTCTTCAACGTTTCCGTCAACATTTATGTAAAGAACGGTACAGAGTTGTTCTCTACTATTAATCTCAGGAGTTCCATCAGGCATCAAACATTTCTTTCTTAACTTCATATGTCATAACGACACTCACACTTGAAGTTAAGTCACTCTGAATATCAGGTGAAGTTGCACGAAAAACAGTTGACTTTTTCAAGTGCTCTTTCAAAGAGGATCATATATTGCTAATTCATTTAAATATTCAATATAATTGCTTCTGTTTGAAGATCATTCTCACTGTGACCATGAAAATCAAGCGCCTATTTTCCTAGAAAACGTACTCCCGGTACAAAATGACAAGAGTAGAACTATGTTCTTCTCCACTTCATTGTTACGCTGTTTAACTGAGAACTTTACTGATTATTCATTGAAAATTCTATTCCTGTATGCAAAATATACTTTTGTTTGTGATGAAAATATCTTAAACAAATGGTATTTTAATCAAAATCATTAGACAGCTGAGAAAATCACATGATAATGAACAATTTTGCATGTAAAAGATCTCACAAACGGGAGAGAGAGAGAGAGAGAGAGAGAGAGGAGAGCGTTTTGTAAATGCATATGGATCGAAATAATTCAACAACTTCCCAAATTGTGGCAAATTCGACAAATTAAAAAAAGAACATGCCTATGAATAACATCTTCCGGTATTAAACGTGGATTTAAGCTTGGGTTTAACAGTTTAAACGCAGGATATGGTGTTAATATTATAATAGTTTTATACCTAATTGGCTTTGAGTAAAGGAGATCCTAAGTAACTCCAATTTATCGAATTGGCGTCAAATTTAAACGCACCATTAAAAGAGATGGCGAGTAATCTAATTTCTTCTGTATCATTTATAGTTTATTTTAATATTTCCATCAATATTAAACACCTTGTTTACTAGTTGTTCCTTTTCAACCATATTCCTGTGTATTTGTTAGGATTTATTTGCAGACCACTTTCCTGGAAAAGTTCGAGAGCAATTTACATTTTGTTTGGGTTCAGGGAATCGAATACAAAGTTTCCTCCTACTACCTAAAGGCAGATGGTTAAATCTGTGTCACTATAGCTTACCGACCCCGACCTCAAGCTCACATACAGAACGGAGTTGTAGGATCAACCAGTCGACGGGGAAATGATGTGATCAGTTTGGCTTTCATGAATTACAGACCGTTACCTATCTTAGCTCCTTAAATGTGCCTGAATTAAACGATACTAATACATATGCCGAAAACTCCGCACCCAAATGGGTGGGATGGAATCTACGCGCATGTGCTCCAACTCACTAAGGCATATAACAAAGTTAGATGATCCAGAAAGTTTATAAAGGATTAGCGAATTAAGAGGTAGGTGACAAGAGCTCTTTGTGTGAGGAGAATGGTGGGAAATGTTTTTACTTTCTCGCCTGCGTTTGATACATTTTGGAGCCATGTGACCACTTGACGTAGCA
The DNA here is from genome assembly GCA_030765045.1 of Tenodera sinensis. NCBI lineage: Eukaryota > Metazoa > Arthropoda > Insecta > Mantodea > Mantidae > Tenodera > Tenodera sinensis. Next base: position 148,911,678 of record CM060965.1, on the reverse strand, counting down.
CGCTAGAAGATTCAGAACCCGTTACTAATTATTGTTGTTAGGCACATCACGAACTGTCCTCATGGTCAGACGTTCGGCTCGACTTGGTCTCCTAGCATTATCTTTACTCTTTTTTTTAACGTGTTCCGTTGTATATCGCCATCCTGTTATTAAATCTTGTGAAGCAGTTAGGAGCAGTTTCCGAACATAGTTCTTCATTACCTCCTCCTTCCATTTTTCCGTACAAGGCACATGAACCAAAATAGAATGTCCATTAAGAAAATTGATCGACTAATGAAGTCTAATTTTTTCAGTATGCGTGAAGGAAATCTAATGGGATGCTCTGGTAATGAGCTAAGAACAGTAACAAAAACATGTATGATAAAGAACTGTAATTGTTTTCATTCAGCAGTGCCTTCATAACACTCCCTTATGACGTCCAATCTTTCAACATTGGTTTTATATCCCAGAAGAAACACTTTCAGAATGAGTCTAATTATATTTCTTACAGACTTGATTACCCAACTAAAAGGAAAATATTTTCCCTTCCACACCAAAGAGAAAACAACAGTAAATGCACATGAATTGCTAAGTCCAATTGGACATGTGGAGAATGTGAGGGATTTTTATCAGTCACTGTTACATATAACTATAAATAAAGCGGTGATAACAGGTCTTCGCTGCAAAACCGTCTCATCCATTCTTTTTTTCTGCTTTGCTCTTCGTCTTTGCGTACTATGTATCTATCTTAATGGCATGTACAATTTCAGTAGGTAATGAGAAATCTCCTGGCTCCGTTACAAGCGCTGTCATCTCTTTGCCTCCAGCCAATAGAACATATTCTTCGGGGAAGCCTCCTTATAAGTTGCAGCATCACAGCTAACAAATGCTATCCACCGATTACTGTACAATCTTTGCTAACAATCTTGGGATATCGATTTAAACGTGACATAAACACAGCACTGCTTAAACAAATAAAACAGGAATTACTTCAATGCTATCGTAAAGAAATCATTAAAAATAAAGCAAAACAGTTACTGTATTAAAATTGTACACTATAATATTGATGCCAAAACCATTATATAGTAATTTAAGAGGGTATATGATATAAGAAATGAAACAAAGGGGAAATTCGAAATCTCTAAATGATATGATAAAGCAAATGAATACAAATCAGAGTGAATAACCCACTTATGAGAGTGAAATACGACTGCCGCATTCCTTAGGAAACTATAAATCAAAAAGGAAGAGAAGAATAGAAGGACAAGGCTTGTAGGCGACGTAAGCAGCATTTCTGCATACAGTGCAAAATGATTAAAGCATGAATTAAACACAAAAATATATTTGTCTTAGTATGATCTACATCCAATATCTTCGGTCCTAAATGTATTTCCATTCTTCTCTTTCCACTTATCCAGTATCACAGTCTGCCTTTGTCCTCTTGTCTACTTTCAGCAATATTCTTCCGTTGCCCACTAATCCTAAACCAACTCCATTACATGTTTTGTGTACTTCTCTAAACTCTTCCTTAAAATATGTATTCATTCGCTCATCCATTCATGTATGAAGCCAGCTTTGTGCCTTCACTACCTAGGGCAGCCACTTCTTCATAAAATAGCTCCCCAATTGCCCCCTCCGGGACCTAGCAAGGCTGAGTGCACCCCGTGCCAGACCTTCCAGAGGCGGAAAAAAACCCCACGCCGGCTCCTCCGCGACAGAGATAGCCGCATTACCGCTGCGTTACGGAAGCGATCACATCAACTAGTAGGATATTAAAATAACATATTTTGAAATTTTTGGAAAATGTGTATTAGATCCCATAATGCGGCAAACAAAGGGTGAAAAATGCTATATAGTGCAGATGCATTTACGCAAAGACATACCTATTTGCAAACTAAATATACCTGTACAGTAACCAAAATTAGCACCACTGTCAATACAAACATCTCTGAACAATAATTTAAGGACTTTATCAAAGTTTAGCACTTGTAAAACTCCATACTGATTGATATAAGTATTAATCACTTCTGCAAATTAGTTATATTTTAAATGTTAATTTAAATCTTATATAAGAGGAATGGGAGAGATATGGAGGGGTTTCGGCACTGACGCCAGTCTTATTGTACCTATGCCTCCAAGGTGGCAGGCACCCCTGGGAGGAAGGATGAGGTGAGAGGTGACACCGGGTGGCCCTATCCAGACTCACGGTACAGACATTGACAGAGGTTCCTAAGGTTTCCCAATTTTGACGGCACTTCGAAATCTTTTAGGTCCTATGAGCATATCATCCCTGCCAAGCTGCACCTAATGTCTTCGCTGATACTTGTGACCCTGAAAGAACCAATGGGACGGCGAATGAATGAAATGATTAATGAAGTGAAATAGGTGAGAAAATTCGGGGGATATAATTATCCTTCCCAGCATTCGCCTACGAACCCGGAGAAACCCCCGAAAAAACTCGTGGATAACTCATTGCAATGAAACTCACGACCTCCGGAATGAGAGTCTCCCACGTTACCGCGGAGTCATCTCGCTCGATTATTCTAATATAAAAACTAATGTATGTTTGTCCTCTATGCGCTCCTGCCTGGCCGCGCCGTAGTCGAGTGGTTAGACCATTTGCTTCTCACCAAAGCGGCCCGGGTTCGATCCCAGGCGACCGCATGTGGGATTCGTGGTGGAAGCGGCGCTGGGGCGGGTTTCCTCCGGGTTCTCCGGTTTCCCCCGCCATCTCATTCCACCGTTGTTCCATCTTCATTCCATGTGTCATCGGTGTCACCGCCCGCGGTGCCGTATGTAGTAAAAGTGGGCGTTAAAAACTACCATACCAAACCAAACTAAACCGTCTGACCGATCACCTCGAAATTCAGCACGTATGTGCATTTTTTCATGGAGAAGCTTTGTATACTATCCATTTTACTATGTAACGTAAGGTTCATATGGATTTCTCTACTCGTTTTTCTTTTAAGTGGCAAATTCACATATCCTTCCATACTCACTCTTCAACATACAATAATTCATACAACTTTCTATGATTGAAATAGAAATGCAAAACAATACATTCACACGGTTTTCTCTAATCACTTTTCTTTTATGGAACACAATCACACTTATTTCTCTACACACTCATCTACAAAGAATCCATACAATTTTCTATATTGTTAACAGAGAAATACAACGTGTTACATTCACACAGCTTTCTCTACTTCCTTTTCTTCCTATGGTATTTGAGGTTGTTCAACAGTGCTTTTGCATAGCGTTTTCCCGGTCAACGCCGGGTATTTCAGTTAGTCTTATATGAACTCGTTTGCTGCCCCTATATGGGGCATTTCAATTGTTAATTGCCAGATTCACGACGGACAAGTTGCATCAGTGCGAGCTAGAATGACTCAAATGGACTGTCATTCTGAGTGGTACGACTCCGTAGAGAAGAGAATAGTACAAGACAGTCCATTAGCATGAACACTTCGTCACATTACTCCGTCACGAGCAGTCAGGCGGATCCCTTCTTCTCGGAGAACTCACCGAGCATTATAATGGATTCCATTAGCAGTAGTCGTTTGTTACTATACATTCGGTACTTGCTGTATGATTTACTGTTAGCAGACATCAGCCTGACGCGACTCCATCTTGATATATTCCATTAGTAGTCTGCAACATCATACTACGTGCTTTCCATCCAACGTTTATGTACAATTCCTAGTATGCCATTCATTTTCCAAACAGTAACGGATTAGCAGCCATCCGCTTAAGAAACTACATTCTGACTAGTTTATGACTTTTACAGTAATTTGATATGTCAATCGAAAGTGTTTCAGGCTAAACCGGTGACGAATGGGAAAATGGCAGGAAGCACAATGTTTAACTTGTAACATACCTTTTCCATTACGCCAGAAACACGAAATACAAAACCCCAAAGAAACAGAGTATGCCATGATGCCCCTCAAACATAGTAAATCGACCACAAAAGTGTGTTTCCATTGAAATGTGTGTGTGTCAAATTTTTGAGTGGAATACAATTTCTTTTCTACCTATTATGTACAGCCATGGAAAAAATGATTGAGCACATTAGGAGAGCGGAATATTTCGAAGTCCCACGTCCTTTTGCAGCGCAGTTTACACAAGTCGATATGTGCAATATACAGTTGAGTTTATTGACAGTCTCTGTTCCACATGTTATCGTCTGTAGGGCACACAAGTAAGTTCTGTCTTGAATCATCACTCACGAAACGGCGTCAAGGCGGGTTTTCTCCGGGTTCTCTGGTTTACCCCGCCACTCATGTCAGCAATTGCTCACCTTTCCAATCATCGATTTTGCCTGTATTTCATATCATCCTCTTCCTCACTATCATGCCTGGTGCTTGGCTGCCACCCGCTTCCAGGTTTTCACTCTGTTTGGTTCATAGGTTCCTGTGCTTCCCGACAGGCGTCTGACCCTAGGTACTGGCTTGTATATCCTAGAGGGTGTAAGTGCTACACAATGGGAGGGTAATCAGGTAAATAAAAGAATCACCACTCGCATTTGTATACAAACTCAAAAATATAAATACGAGTGATGACTCGAGACACAGCCTATTTGTGTGTCCAACAGACGATAACATATAGAACAGAGACTATCAATAAACTCAGCTGCATGTTGGAAATATCGAGTTGTATAAAGTGCGCTAAACACCACTTGGGACTAAGAAACATTCTGCTCTCCTAATGAGCTGTCATTTTCTTCCATAACTGTATGCGGGAGAGGGAGTAAAAATGAGAATATTTGCTATCAATTATTATAATACATACTTAAAAACAGGTAACTAAATTTGAAAAATTGCTTACAGTGAAGAACAATAAAATTAGAACAGACAAGACTAAGTAAGTGTTCCTTTTAGTTCACGCCATTAATCGAAAACAAGGAAGAAATGTCATTATTCTTAACACAAAAAGAAGCGTAATTAAAAAAAGAAAACCGGGTTCGATTCCAAGCTGGAGGGTAGGAATTTTTCTTTAACTAAGATAATTCCCCATCCTATCTAGTGTCTAGCAGTATGACTGGGAGCATGAATGTGTGTGTGTGTGTGTGTGTGTGTGTGTGTGTGTGTGTGTGTGTGTGTGTGTGTGTGTGTGTGTGTGTGTGTGTGTGTGTGTGTGTGTGTGTGAATTTAATGTAATGTTCAAAACCACCGGTACATAAGTGAACACGATTGCTGTTAAGCAATTGTTCCAAGATATTAAAAGGCACCGACCTGAACTTCTGTTAAAGGCAGTATATAAATGAAACATTAAGAACATTTGTAATATTATTGCGTTGCTATTATAATGTTAAAGCTGTCTATTCGTTGAAAGAAACAACTATAAGAGATTATAGTCGACAATACCATGGCACGGTTTTACTTTAATCTCCTCATTGTCAGACGTTTCTTTCCTGAATGTTTAAAAATGAACACAGTTATTATGTCTTAGAATTTCTATACAATCTTAACTGTTTTTAAAATGCGAGCGCCTGATTAAATGCTCAAATCTAATTTTAATATTTAGGCTAAGCAACAAGTTTCAGAAAGATCTATACACTTGTCAGATGGCAAACGAACCTGATAATAATTCACAGCTATGCTAATTAGCTTAGACAACTGAAGGTCATTCACGCTCTTTTTGAAATCCTGCTTGTTTGCCCACCCATGACGTGTTTCTGGTCATTCGCTTCTACTGTCAAAGCATAGCTACGTTCTTTGTGGTTCAATGGCTTGGCATGAGACAATAACTACATGCTGTTCTGAATCTAGACCTGTCTTCAGTTGGATGATTCTTAAATCAGTGGTTGCCAAAATTTATTGAGCACTAGCTTTTTGATTGACAAATTTTTAACCAGCTGTTGTTTGTTTGTTTTTAAATATCTAAAGTAAGCATCTAAGAATCTAAACTATTTAATATATATTGTTTTAATTGCACCACATCATATTACAAATATTTATAAATCACTGTTGTTGATTTATTGTTGTATTAATTATTGCATATAAGTCGTGATATTACCCTTGGATTAAAACAACTACAAATAAAAAGTTTTTCAACCAATATATACCCATCTAACAAAAATCGTATGACATTTACATATCTTTCTCTACTCGTCTATAAACAATTCTTACAAAATTTGGAGTAAAGTTCCTTCGGGCTTGTAGGCCGTGGTCGACGAGTAGCACTTGCTCTACTTGAAACTACTTCCTGAAAGAGAATATATCTCGTGCATACTTCAAAAGCGCTGTTGAATGTAATACTTATACGTTACAGCGGAAGAAAAAGGTTATTGTTGGACGCAACGTTGACGCGTATTATATTATGCGTATATTACTCGTATATTATATTATGTTATATATGCGACGCACAAAAAAGAACGGTTGGGTTCAATATACTTCACACCACATACCGTATGAAAGGTGATGAAGGTCAAGCTGCCATGAGAAAACAATTAGAGCGGCAGAACCAAAAGGGGCCTTCGAGATTATTTGAGAACTGTCCGGCGGCCGGCGTATTTGAAGAAGTTCGAGAAAGGTCCGTGTTATGTCATCCTCGCTATATAAGGAGGTGAGGTGATGAGAATCTGGAATCAGTCATGCTTAGTTTCATTGTGTGTGTGTGTGTGTGTGTGTGTGTGTGTGTGTGTGTGTGTGTGTGTGTGTGTGTGTGTGTACGATAGCGTCGAAAAGAAGGTAGTGAAGCAATTTACAAGCGTCGAGTGATTTTATCGTCTGGGTCAGCTGTTTGAGAGACAAAGAAGACAGAAAGGAATGAGTCAAGGCTGTGAGTTGTAATATCACGAAAGACTACAGACTAAGTTAAAATCAGCAAAAGGGAATTGTGTCACTGTACAAAAGTTTTGGAAGAAAATAAAGTTAGAAAAAATAACTGGACTGGACTTTTGTCGTTTTTATATATATGTTCAGTGTTTTTATCTTTCATGCAACTAGTTAGGTCTGCAACTTTGTAATTTTATCATACAAGTTCACGACGAGGTCATGTATTCTGGTCTCATTATATGCAAGGACAAACTAAGCCTAGATAGTAAATTCGCCTGCAATACAACTATGTACATCCCAGCGGTGTTCCTAACTGTCCAAAGCTATTTCGCACAAACAAAGACCTGCTGCTGATAAAATGCGTGTCTGAGGAAGGGACAATGTTGTGACATGTTTATCTGAGGAAGACCCTGAGGGGTACCATTAAAATGTTCGTTTTGTCACCTTTGATTTATGCTTCATTCCCTTGTGAGAGAATTAAGATAATCATAATTTGGATAGCGGAGCTAAAACGGAAACTAGTTTAACTAAGAAAGAGAGACAGCTATATTTGGCAGAAGTTCCATACACAGTAATGAAAAGTTGATGGTAGGATATAATTCAGCCTTTCCAATGAATATTCGCAAGGTCAAACAGCTTGTACCTTCATTAGGAGGTTTTCTCTGATTGCATGCAATACTTAAATTTATTTCTAAAAGCTTTTTGTCAATAATTTGTCCTCGTTTACTTTCGGGCCTTAATACCATCATTTCTTGCAAGTGAATATCATATCTCATACTACCCTGAATCTATTTCGGAAAACAGCTATTGCATATTTTCAACTTTTCAGAAAACAAATTAAAACACTTTATCCTTGAAACGAATGAAGATTTGTTTAAAAAAATTAATAAGATAGTCTAACTTAAATCATCGGAAAGAAACCTAATCTACAGGGTAAAGGTACTGATTCGGCCGTACGTTAACCAGGGATTCCAAATGATGAGTGTAAGATATGTCTAATACAGTTATTGTGAATAAAGAGTCCTTTAACCGAAAAATAATGTGTCAAGTATTTGGAGCCATCTAGCTTCTTGACGAATGTATATAAATGGTTTACTATTTTACTCACTGTCATGCAAACATTGTGTCAACAATGCTCTAATGCACTTCTATCTTAATTCCAATGAATTTAGTCACAATTTTATGTTAAAATGTCATGCATAATGTAATTTTTAACAGAGATTTGGCACGTTAACATTAAATTGTGACTAAATTTATTCCAATTGAAATAAAAAGACATTACAGCATTGTTCACACAATGTCTGCGCGACAGTTAGTGAAATAATAAACCATTAATACTCATTCCTCAAGGAGATAGATGGCTTCAAGTACTCCAAATATTTGACACAATTACTTTTTCTGCGAAACGGTTCTTTATTGATAATACTTGTACTGGATATATTTCTTACACTCATCATATAGAATCCTTGGTTGGCTTATGGTTGAAGCAGTACCTTCCAGCCGGTAATGTGCAATATGAGATGATTCCTCAAGGAACTGATTTTTACAGAAAATGTCGGTCAGGGGGTTTATAAATTAAACAATTCTTTGCAGTGATGAAAGTGATAAAATGAAAGCGATAAAACTAAAACGATGAAATTTTGGAGATAGTTTGTTGTGATTATTTGGAATTTCATATATAATTCTTAAAGCGGAATGGCATGGACTCATGGACTAAATTTTCATCTGATTACCCTCCCTGTATGGAGGACTGACACCCGCAAGTACTTACAAGCCTGTGTCAAGGGTCAGATGCCTGTTGGGAGCAGACGAACCGGAGAGAATGAAGATCGTGAAGCGGATGGGCAGCCCAGCACCAGGTGTGAGAATGTAGAAGAGGACGATATGAAGTGCAGGCGACATGGATGATTGGAAAGGTGATGAATGGAGGAGTTAGTGGAATGAGTGGCGGGGGAATCCGGAGAACCCTAAGAAAAGACGCCGCTTCGTCTACCGCAAAATTCATGAGCTAAATACTCAATAGAATTATGCATCAAGTACTGAAAGCGTCTTTGCATCCTGTTCTATGTTTCCGGACAGAGAACAGTCGGGGAGAGTCTAAAAATAAATCAACATTATCGATAATGGCCTCCATTGTTTATCAAGAGACAAAGTTTACTAATAAGATGCTCCACAGGAATGAGATGAAGTTATCCAGGAAATACATTTTAATCCCGAATTTTGCACTGTTGCTTGTCTTCAGTAATGGAAACATTTATATTGCACTAAGTAAGCAAACAACATAATCCATTTTGACGCTGCTTAACAAGTTTATATCCTCAAATAACCCGTTACTTTCTGTATCAGGTACTAGTAGATAGAGGACGTAATGCATTTCACCCCAAAATTCAATGTCGTGATATGACGTGATAGATATTTTAAGGTCTCCTGAGTGCTAAAAAATATAGCTTTTTGAAAAAGGTCCATGTGCGCATGCGTGTGTATGCGTGTCTGTACGCTGTATATTTGTCTGTGAACAGCATTACTCAAAAATCAAATGTCGGTTTTATACCAAACTTTTCAAGAAAATTCCCCACCACAATTTATGCTTTACATGGAAAATCGTTCGAAAGCTGTTAGCTTTTCAAAAATGTTTCTCGCGAGGTTATAAAAGAGTATTTAAGCTCGAGGCTAGTATATAGCTACCGGTTTTACAAATTTGGCTATCGCTATCTCTTTTGTATTTATGGCATATGAACGAATCTATCGCAAATATTTATTTTATTTGAAGAAAATAGAGGAATAGACTTTGCTTGTACTCTTACAGTTTGCAGAAGCTATACAAAAAAACTGAGTGGAGAAAGTAATGAGAGTGTAACACAGAGGGGGGGGGGGGAGGGAGAGGAATCAGTATAATTCAAAAATGGGATAAATACTAAGCCTGATATTTACTGTTCTTCCACACACTGCCATGTGATGGACAAGGGTTGAAAGGAGGTACACTGAAAAATTCAATGTCATAGTCAAGATTTGACACTTGGCTGATTCTGTATTTCAACCCTTGTCCTTGAACCAGTTTTACATAAATGGCAATTTAATGATAATTGATTTACCTAATAGAGGCTACCTATAAAGCCTTGACCTAAGTGACTTACAACACTGTAAGCCACTATTGGGGTATATTACCTCAAAAATGATTTGAAGTCTCTTGGTTTGCCGGGAAAAATATTAGTCAGTTGGGGAATTTAATGTCGTACCGACGTATTACTATGGCAGCTCAGTTGGATAGAGCAACTGCAAGGGCCGTGGTTCCAATTCCACGTATGGCATCGCATTTTGCATCTGACTGTACTTTTGAAACATTTTCATTTAAATTCATTATTTTCCAAATATGCTGCACGAAGATGTTCAAGAATTAAATGAAATAGGAAATGAATACAATATGAAAATGTCTCATAAGAAAACGAAAGCAACAGCAATGGTGGGAAGAGAACAAACAAGAATTAAAATAGTTATAGACAGAGATATTATCGGGTAAGTATCAACTTTTAAATACTTGGGCTCGGAAATATCAATTTGGAATACAAAAGCAGATATTGAGGAAAACATAGAAATCTATAACAAATTAAATGGATATATAAAAAGAAAACTTCGACAAAAGCATAGAAGAGAAGTGAAACAAAAGACTACATAACATCGTGTCAAAAGCAGTACTAAAGTACGCTTGTAAAACTTGCAGAGAAAAGGCTAGAGTAGAAGCAGCTCAAATGATATTTCTACGACTCCTATTGGGAGTAGTAAGTTTAGACCGAATGAGGAAGATAGTATACTTGAGGAGATTCAACACTATCAGGAGTGGAAAGACCATGTTTTAAGGATGCCCCCTTCGAGGTATCCACGGTAAGCTTTTTTCATCAAACCTCTGGACAAGAAATGTTGGACGGCAATTGAAAAGATGGACTGACCAATTTATTTAGCCTCGGAACTGACCTTTGGCCTAAACCTTGTTAGGAAGAAGAAGATTTAACATGACAAATAAAACAAATATTTTTAATTTTCTGGGAATAGTTGTGTAGTACTGTTCATTCGGAAAGAGTTATATTTAATTTTGTATAACCAATAAACTATGAGAGAAAAGCTTATAAGTATTACAGAAGCAGGAAGAGGAGGAAGTGTCCAGCGGAGTGCCATAAATGCCGAAGGAATGTGACATATCAGGTCAAGCAGCAAGGTGACTGACTCAGGTGATGAGTCATCAGCAGAACCCGGACTTTAACGACCTAAAAGTATTTGTAAAATGATAAAATTATTCAACATTTTTAAAGAATGGCATAATAATTACAAAAACGATCTAAAACTGAGGTTTATTTACTAAGGTTAGTGCACAGAAACGCATAAATTAATTTATATAAGTACAGTACAGTATTTAGAGGGACTAAATGGACTATGGAATATACAGCAGGATTTTGGGACCCATACAGAGTTAGTAAAATTGAGTCGTTCGAAAAAAGTAGAGTAGGACTATATCATTTATAAAAAGAGATAAATATCTTGGGGTCTACAAAAGAGAACGAGACTAAATGGGAGCCTCTAGAAGTTTGGAGTATGACGCACAGATTACGCGCATTGTCCAAAGCTTGTGGTAATTCAAATGGGCATTAGTAAAAGATCGGAGAACTTAGCGTACCTACTATGGAAGAAACGATCATTTGTTTAAAATATAGGTTAGAGAACACAGAACCGAAACTCTCCTTTGTTAATAGAACAATTGAGGAATGGAATGAATTGTCTGTAGGAGTCTTTCAGGGCTGTCCTCTGTCTGTGAAGACATTTAGGAAAAATTTAAACAGAGTAAATGTTGGATAATTTATTCTAAAGGTGACATAACTGACATAACTTATTGTGAATAAACGTAATCCCGTGGCACAACAGTCCATTCGGGCCAAGACCTACCGCTCGACCGCTGCGTCCCCCACTTCGGCCCATCCAAGGGGTGCAGAACTGGAGTTGGGACGTGGTCAGTCCTGGTCCCTCAGGGCCTGTTATGCGTTTTTCTCGACCGAGGCCGCTAATATTTAATCAAGTAGCTCTTCAATTGGGCCCTCAGGGACCTAGTGAGTCTGAGTGATGCCAGACTAGGTCTCCCAGCCGGAGAAAATCCCCACACCGGTACCGGGAATCGAACCCGGATCCCCTGCTTGGTAAGGTACGACGCTAAGGAGTCGACCACTTATTGTGAATACTAGAGGTACATTTATTGGTTATACTGACAGGATAGCTAATTAATGTCAATTAATAAAGTAATTAATATTTCAAAACTAGTTATATTACAAAATCACAAGCTGGTAGCTGTAATAATCTGATTTGCATTTGGAACCGTTTTATTCATACTATAATTGTTTATTGTTAATTGTATTACTAATGTCTATGCACATATTTTTACTCGTAATTTGTAAATTTAACTCTGCCACCGGGTAATACCCATTTTGCGGTGAATAAATACATACATAACTGCTATACAAGCAGAAGTATGTATAAGAGTAATTATGAGATAAATCAAAAATTAATTTAAAATACATAAAACATGTTTGAAGTACCTGAAATGAAAATAACGAACATTCTTTTTAAACAGGGTTACAAATCTCTAGCATTAACTCTGTACACATTCTATAGCGAATGAAGAAGACTTTACACACTATAGACCACGTAAGGATGAAGACAATAACAATCAGACTGTCCGCATTCACTGATGCGAGAAAGGGAAAACTGACCTTTCTCCATACCTAGTTTGGGACATGAATTCCTAACTGTAATTATACCTGCTTCCCTGACAATAACCACCCCTGTACCCACAAGCATCTCTTTCCAGGCTTAAACTTGAAATACTAGTAATTTTTCCACAAGAATGTGAGTAAAGGATGTCCAATGTTGTAATAATTTCTCATTTGAAAGATGATATCTGTATTTATGAAAAATGTAGATAATAAAAAAACCTAACGTTACATTCTCGACTCTTGTGCAAAGTATTCCTTCAAACGCTTATTCCTTTTTCCAATTCATGTTAATCCAGATAAACATCTTATGCTTAACTTTCTTATAGGTGCAAGGGGAAATTTGGGAATACACCAGGTTTTAAGGGATAGTCATTGTTTTAAACCTCGTCGGTATATGATGGCTTTGAAATTCTATTCTCTTTGCATTGCTAAAAGAAATATAAATACAAATTAAATTTAAAATTAGTCTTACGCATTTGGTTGAATGGTGATCCCTCGAAGCTGATGGATAGTTCTCAAAATATATTTGATTGCCTTACTACAGATTTTTATTTTCCTAATTGAATGTAATCAAAAAGTCATAGTTACACCCTGCGAAAACCGCATTCAAATGTTTCCATCGTGGTAACAAACGCTTGCGATGAAAAGAAGGAAAGGAGAAACGAAATAACAAAGAAAAAAGAACAACGATTCCAATTAAAGAAAAGTACAAGATCTTGAAACCTGACAGTTATAACAAGCAATATCTCGAAAATGTTGAACTCCACAAAGAAAATTAATATGAAATAAACTGTTTTAGCGAGATCTACACGTTTTGTATGGTAAAATTTATTCTATCTCTTACTGTTTAACAGTTATGCAAAAGTTAGCAAGGGTAAGCAGAACTACTTGAACTATACCCAGAAAATGCAAAATATAATATTCATTTGTCATAAGAAACATCTTAAGCATATTGTATTTTAATCAAAATCGTTAGCCATTTTTGAGAAAAGAGAAATCTTCGAAATTTTTTCCGTATAAAGCGTACTTTAGGGTGGAGGAATTTTCTTCAAAATCTTCGTGTTGCATCCTTGAAAGATATTAAACTTAAATACCAACTTTGGTTTATAGCTGATTTTTCGTTTTTGAGTTATGCTGTTCACAGACACACACACACACTAGCGCGCGTGCGGAACTTTTTCTAAAAATGTTATTCTTTTTTTATATATATACAGGGGGCCTCGAAACATATTTCTGATGAAGTCGGTTTAATATAATACTTCCCCTACTTACTATACGCAGTAGAGAAGGTAAAAATATGTGTATATTCAATGTAAATGCAAGCGGATAACTCAATAAAGATACAAAGGGCAAGAAAATTACAACAAAAATGTAAAATGAAAAGAAAAAAAGCCATACAAATAGAAAATAGCATAATTCGCAAAGGCGACCTAATATACAGTTACATAATGTGGGATCCCAGATGAAGGTTTGCGTACACAATTGTAATATCTATGCTGTAACAATTAAAGAGCCTGTCATCAGAACCAGATCCTGGTCATCAGAGGCATTCTAGCCGTGAAGAACGTCCCAAGTTAAAATGCTATATCTGATTATTTAGTAACTCAGCAACATCTGATAGATAACTTGTAAATCTGTGTTTAATACGTGTTAGAATACAATAATTGATTTATGTGTGCAGTCTTCACAGTAGAGTTTATGTCCCACTGTGCTGTGGTCGCAGCAAAATAAACTATTTTTCGTTGTGCATCATCCTAAAGCTTGATTTGCTAAGTGCATTCTAGTCTGTATTAGCAACAAGTGCCACACTACACAGAAATAGAAGCAGATTGTGATGCCTAAGAATTAGGGCAGATGATCGGCGAAGTTGTTCCCCGTTGCAGCTAACAATTTCCTTTGTATTCTCCAACATGACAAGACCCAAATGTCTGGAATGGTTTCTGGCAGTCACGCATGGTCAGACATGTTATTTTCTTGATAAAACTTCCACCCTGCGGCCTAAACTGATTTCATTTTACAGCTGCGTCACCGCGCTGCGGGATTCAGAGTAATTTCTTTTACAGCAGTCAGCTCATTTCAACTGTTCGCTGCGGGCACTGATTAATAGAACGTTTCTTTTCACTCTTTGAAATGCTTCTAGCACGTGCCCTATATTCTTAGCATTTCCAAACTAAAATATATGATAAATAAAGCTCTGGAAAGGAAAGAGAAAATGGAACTTAAAACTTTACAGAAAATAAAAGAACAGTTAACCAATTTAAGTAAAAGTGAAGTTATAAATTCGTTTAATAATTTTACTATTCTAGAAAATGTAATAGGACTTTGACACCAATTGCTCTATCACTAATTCTTATTTCAGTATTTCCATCTTGTTCTGAATTAAATTCTTCTTCAGATTAACCGGCGCTGTAACGTATCACATTGGACTCAGAAACCCAGAGAAGAGAAGATTAAAAAGAAAACTGCCTCAAGATAGTGATATCTTAGAATATTTAACTTGATTCATCCAAACCCTTCTTCAATCATTAACTATGACCATTATAATATATTTAACTTGTTCAATACCTTGGTACCATTGTTTAGCCAAATCTCATTGTTAATATCCTACACTTGTAATTATTATCCATTTGTTAGTGTTATGCTACTGTTATCTATTATATGTGTTGAAGACAAAGTTCTCAGTTTGTTATGTTATTTTAAACCTAATTTATCACAGTTTGTACATCAAGTTTCTCAATCGGCCAAATAAGCATATTTATAAAAAAGTATTTCCTTCTTGTCGATTTTTGCCTTGTTTACTTCTTCCTGCTTCTTTTTATGAATTATTTCTTCTATTCCTTGCCACGGCGATGTTCCTTCTTGTACTTCAGCTAATACGATATTTCACTTATTGTTTCCTCTTTAAAGGTTGCTAGTAAGAAATGCAATATTCGTTTATTTTATATTTATTTCTCGGTCACTGTGAACCGAATTAAAGGCAGAGCTTGTCGGTGTATTATTCATCATTTTTCATATTTCCAAGTTTCCTTTCCTTTTTCAGTCAGCAAGTCTTTACTTTTGGATAGGTTCCAACTTTGATAGGTTAATTACCACCAAAGTAGTTTTATTGTCCCGAGTGACTCAATTGGTTAGGTCAAGGTCGCAGGTTCAAACCAACCCTATGTCTGTAGATGTATTAATATGTAAAACAACTCCAGCGGGACGAAATTCCGGTTCACTGACAGCGTTACTATGATCCTGGTACTGCCATTAATCCAGAATGTCTTTGTCCTCGAACGTGCAATTGCGCTGTGCAGTGGGGTGCTTCTTGGTACGATGTAAACAGAGTAACACCAGCAGTTCAAAATTACTGTCTACAAGGCAGTTGGCTGTAAGCAGTGCCACAATATTATAATGTGTGGTTCTTGAGTATTCAATAAACATAATTCATTAGTGATATTACTGAAAGTATGTGCTTTGTTTTATGTGGTAATATAATGAATTAGTGATGCTCCTTCGCGTAATAGTTATTGTACTGGGAAAGAAAGCATAAGTTGCTTTTGAAGCAGGTTGCAATCCGTCAGCACGAGAGGGAAAAACAGCGTTATACCTCAGGTTCACTTGCGTCAACCACAAGGGCATAGCTAAACTCTTGAGATACAGTTGAGCATGGTCAACAACCTATTTTATATGTGAAAATAGTTTAAGTATTAATTCTACCAAACTTAGCTATTGTTGTTCAAACAATAGTGTTAAGTTTTAAACATTAAAAAAAATAGCAATTTCTAAATATACCAATGTATAAATAAATATAATGCATGCATTGTTATAGAATTCGATGGCGGCAAATTTGGCAGTTAGCATAAACAACCTATATCCATAATTTTCAAATAACTCACTATCTAGTGAGTACCGTTAGTATGCAGTATATGAATAAATAAGTCATCCTATCCTGAGGCTTCCTGTTTACTTCGAATTTAAATATTACACTAAAGCACGATAAATTATTGAAACCAATTGTATGACCACTTACACTACTATTTTATCAACTTCATCATAGAGACTTAGACATAATATGTAACACATAGAACGTTCATGTAGCTACTACATCCGTTAACAGAAAATACTTTCCTCGAAAGACATTTAGCTGTGTGATGCACTGTTGTGTAAGTTCACTCTCGTAAGCCGGAAAGATTCCAGCAGGCCATGCAGCAGCTATAGCCAGGTTAGTGGGGATGTAACGGTACTGGAACACGTCATCCAAACACACACCTCAAATATTCCATTCTTCACACGAAAGGCTCGTGAATTTGTTCTTAATAGTCATTTTACTTTTTGGCATACTCTTGCTTTCAGGAGGCGAGGGCTAAAGCCGTACAGTTAAAACACATAACAGAATTATACGAACGCTTTCTGCGTTACTGTAGATCATGTCCTTTTACAATTTTAAACCTCATCAGCATTACATTTTAACAGTAGGAAGCAAATGCCTTGTTTCGTTAAAAAATTACTGTTATTTAAATACGGTGCCAATGTAGTATTGTTTGTGACAGGAAATGTATCAAGCGGTTTCTACTACATACTTAAATGCACAGTGTTAATTCTGCATGGAAAATTTATATAGGAAATGCGCTTTTAGCTGGGTAGCCTTGACTACCCAACCAATGCCGAGGTCATGGCTGATAGACACCGCTGCGTGAACATTAAGTCCCATTAGCTTAGGTTATAATTCTATAACATAATCACATGTTGTTTACCCAGAGTTGTTCAGTGACACTTAAGGGTACCCATAGATAAAATCTGGTCAAAATTTATAAAAAATAAATAAAAATTAGTTTCAATTCAATTGCCTACTATAACATTTGCAGACCCATGTAAAGCTTCAAAACTAAACCATTTAAATGCTCAATAATACACGATCTAAACACCAATAGAATGCCTTTTACTCGGCTTTAAGTTTTCTTAGCCTTTTGGGCATTAAAAGCGTTCCATACGATGTCGTTTGTAACCAATCTTGTTCAAATTTTCACCAGAAACTGGGAGAGACTAAACTACCAACTAAACTGTTTTTAGCTACACCTTTAAATTGCTGAAGATGTGACAGAATTAATTCAACCACTCAAGATAAACTGTTAAAAATTTAGATTTAAAGGCTTAAAATTCATTTCTGAAAAAAGTACATTAAAAATGGTTCTATATGCCAGTTTTGTATGTTACAATTTAATAAATCTGGTAGTAGTTTTATTTTTTCATGATTAGAATTTCCTTGGAACATCTGAGTAATTGATACCTATATTAAAAGTCATTTTTCTTTAAAACAAGCCATTAAAACATCCAGCGAAATTTAGAATTATTTGCAACGTGGTAGAGAAGCATATGATAAAATTTGAAAGCATTTATATAAAAACTGCAACCTTCAGAAAGTTCACCTATGGGTACCTGTACGGATTCTATTCCATAAACAGTTTATGATTCATGCGTACTCTCAGGGAGTGAATGAGTCAGTGAATAAAGTTTAAGGGCCCATCGACAGCTGGGTCACTTGGGCCCGAGTTTACTTTCACATCGAACTGAAATAAAAAGAAATTATTTCGAAAGAGATAAGGGTTAAAACTCTAGATTGAGACACGAGTTAGGTCTTAATTTCTGTAACGGGAAGTGTTCAAAATAAAAAACTATTAGTCTAGGCTAGAAAGCAATGCTCACAGAGGCAACACTAGATAGCATTGGACATTCCCTGAAACAATTTCTCCCCAAAATCGTCGAAGGATCTTTAACAGGAAATGGGAATTTCTGTGCCTCATTCAAGCTGCTACAAATCTAGTGAACCTGAAAGTAAATAAAACGTTGTGTTTAAGAACTCAGCTGGTCGATTTTGCATCCATAATTAGATTTTGTTTCAACACTGGAAGTAGCACAGAACCTAACCACATTTCATCTTTACGGATGAAGCATAGTTTAATATACAGGAGTATATTTATACAAAACTAAATGATACTGGAGTATCGAAAATTTAACTTGCTTCATGAGAAACTATTTTGTATTGTTAAAAAGCTGAGTTAATACATTAAACGATTTTTTCTACGAATGACAAATTCACATTATATAACAATGTACTCCTTGTCCGATTAAGGGACTAAACTACATACGTCCACCAATTAAAAACAAACATAGCTCAAGATGAAGGTTAAAATGTGTAAATGGTAGCCTACATGAAACAGAATTTCGTATTTCGTGATATTTATTTTCTCTTCGGAAATATTTGCATGTCAATTATTTAATAATATCTCCCATTTTAGTTGGTAAATAAATACGCTTGATTTTGTTTTATATTTAAACCCCATTATATTAATTACTAGACACAAAGCGTAAATCGAAAGGAAGATCACAACAGCGAATTTCCTGAGTGATTGGTAAGGAAATTTTTTGTGTGTTCTCTTTAATGTCCTTGTACGACATCTTTAAAGACAAGAGAACTTTCTCATAAGTTAAGTACAAACCTTTGTTTGTCTTTATTTTCTGTTTTTAATGTCTATTGAAAAACTGTTTGAATCTGTAGCAGCTGGGTACTTAGCAATTGGGCACATGGATCAAGCAACCAGCAAAACCAGTTTCAGACACTGGGAATTAACAGAGGCACAAGGGGTTAATTACTCACGTCAATGTTTATTTTGTTGAAGAAATGACCTTAAGAGATTCTTAGCCACTGTGAGAATTTAAAGCATACTGTATCCGGAACACGCCATATCTCTTATCCCAGACTGAAATTTGTTACTATCATCATCATCATCATCATCATCATCATCATCATTATTATTATTATTATTATTATTATTATTATTATTATTATTATTATTATTATTATTATTATTATTATTATTATTATTATTATTATTATTATTATTATTATTATTATTATTATTATTATTATTATTATTATTATTACTATTATTATTATTATTATTATTATTATTATTATTATTATTATGGTACTATTGTTGCCGCTATACCACCACCACCACCGCCACCATTATTATCCCTTTCGCTATGTGACAACTTGTCATTGAGTTTGTTTTATCTTAATGACTAACTACTCTTTCATTTATTTTCAAGCTCATTCAGCAAGTATTGGTGATTTTTCTTCATTATATAAATTCATTCTGATACAAGCGCTTTTGTTGAAAACAGAATTTGTCATTTAACTTAATTTTTGCACATAGAAAAGAGCTTTGAAAGCTTTTCTCGAGATCGTCGGTTTTCTCAAGATCTTTCAAGTCGTACAATATCCATTGTAAAGTACACAAGGTTACTCTTCTCTATTTCTGTGAGTTCTATATCAGTGACGGAAAGAAAATGAACATTAACAATGAAATGTTTAGAGTATCCAGTAAATCACATATGTTCTGAACCGCAAAGATGCAGGAGACGCGAAGGAGATTACACCAACATTGAATTTCCCTTAATATACAGGATGGAACATACTGCTTTAGCCATAGGTTAACCACGAATTTTACAAGATGAGTAACAAATATGTCCAAAATAATTATTCTCAATAAAGAGCCGCTTGGCCGAAAAAAATAATTTGTGTAAAATATTTGGTGCCATCTAGCTTCTTGGCTACGAATGATTTATTATTTCAATAACTGTAGCGCAAACATTGTGTAAACAATGCTGTAATGCATTTCTACCTTAATTCGAACGAATTTAGTCACAATTTGAAGTTAACATGACTTTGCCAAATCTCACGTAGAAATTGATGACGTTTTAGCATTAACATTAACAAGCAGTACCTCCCACCCTGTATAACACTTAAAAGTTAAAATTGCCTTTTACATTTTGAATTTTTAAATTTCTTACTATTAAATGCTACATGCTGGTTGATTTACTTCAAGGATAACCAGCGTAGCGTGTGGAAGCGATCACTCCTCCAGCTTGGGTACAATAACTAGGGGTTAGGAATGGGTGGACATGCTGCGTGGGTGATATCCCATGTCACATAGGCTAACTATAATTACAAGTGCACTTATAGCGTATGTGGCATCCTCAACTAGCATTTTATTCCGGTATAAAGTTAGCATTTACTCTGTTCAACTTAATATTTCACGCCTCAGTTATACCAAAATTTAACCGGGCAGAGAAAACTATGGAGCTCATGATATTTAGAATTATATCAACAAAATATCCATAAATATAGCTGTCTTAGATGGAACTGTTATAGTCAAGTTCAACTTGACTATTTAAACCAAAACGGATGTCATTTTGAGGTTAGTGTTCATGTAGGAAAATGCTCTTGAAGAAAATGGAATAGGCAATACGTACCACAGAAACAGTGTCTGAATTAATGTATGCTCTACAACGTAAAATGAACTTCTCTTACTTATAAACAAAGTTCTAGTAATGCTAAGATTATATAATACAGAAGCATTTAATCCTATGATTGTTGCTATTTCCAATCATTCATAAATCAGCCATTATATGCATCAATTAACCGCAAACTCAAACGTAAAATTTCATTTTTATAAGGATAAAAATTCAATTCCACAAAGCGCAGTATGTTACAAAATAACATTAGTTTTGTTTGAATTTAGCTTCATGTCAAATTAATGTTAAAATAGAAACTTTCAAGTTGTATCTAAGTAATTTGTAGCACGCCTTTCTTCCATGGATACCTATAAGAATTTCAGACTTGAAATTCTATATCGCGGCTGGGATTCGAACCATTGCAGAACAACCTTTCCTGAAAATGCTCCTTTTTGTTTTCAGGGTGTCTCAAAACGTATATCTCCGGTGAATAACTCTGTATCGAATGTTTAAGTGGAATGCAACAAAGCAGTAGATAAAGTAATACACTGTACAAACTGCGCATAAAGTTCTAAGTTCAGGACAGGACAAGTATCTATCCCCGTGGACAATATAAAAAAGTCATGTCTGGAACGCCAAATTCGTCTGTCTCACACGGCACAGCGCTCTGTTTACACCATCCGCGATACAGTTGTGTAGCGGCAGCAAGCTATCACAAGTTCCAAACCTTCACATTACTATCTCATATGATCAATGAAGGCGCTGTGTCACGTAGAAGTTAGACGAATTTGGTGTCCCAGACATGATATTTCTTGGTCCATGGGTGTACATAGAAGAAGCATCGGAACAAAACCCGCGAACAAAATGTTTTTAATGCGGATTTCCCTTTAATTGATCTGTGCAATCCATTTTTTCAAATAACACTCCTTCCTATCGTAAAATGGTTTCGAAATGCAACATTTTCTTCAAAAAGCTTCCATCGAGACGAACGGAATAAAATGCTTCACTGACTTCCTCTATGGTTTGGAGGTTAACATGCCAGCTAGCCTCCAGAAGGCCAAAGAAAAGTACAAAACTGATTCTGTATGTGAAATTGATATTATTTATTAAAATATCATCAAATACAATTTTTCGCATTTTTTTCTTAATGCTCGTAATATTATCAGTGCACTCGGTTCAAAGTACACTATGTCCTAAACATTTTCATTATAAATATGTTAATAAACAAATAAATAATGTTAATGTTACGTGTGTACAATATTTAGGAAAGTGGCATTTGCACCAGAATTAGATTTGAAGAGTTTTAAAGTTAAATTCACAAGATATGAGCTTTTCCTCTCTCCTAAAAATGTTTGATTATGCACTTAGTGTTGTTTGATTCGATGTTCCTCGTGTGATGTAGGAGTGGTTATACATATTACGGAGGGGTCCCCGAAATCGGATCAGAGCACCACACATAGGGCAATGTGGTCATTTGTACTACTAACATGATCCCCAGGGAGAAAGGGATGAGGGGAAGGACCAAAGGGTGACCAGCTCCAGACGACTCTGGGAGCCGTTAGTGTCCAGGGATGCCACTCCAGAAGGCAGGCCCTCAGCAGTCCAACTGAGGAGAAACCTTTCGAAAGCGCAACTCCACAGCTCAACTGCAACGCACCGAACGTCATCGCCAACCCTGAAGCAGACGATAGGAGATGCTGGGCAGAGGAAATTTGTGGTGAAGAGGAACCACCCCAATATTCGCCAACCAAAAAAGGTAAAAGACCATGGTTAGAGTGGCCGGCTCGACGAGAATCGAACCCGGGACGTTCCGAAAGCGAGCCTACGCGCTACCGTAGTCATTTCCTTGTGTCTGTATCCACTGTTTGTAAACTTTTGCATGATTTAGATGGCTCCGAGTTAGCAGGTGTGAATAAATATTTAAGTATGACCCTGCCAGGGTAGGCAACGTTTAAATAGCATCACAAACCTTGTTCCAAATGAAATGAATCATTGCAACAAATCCCACAGTTAAAGGTTTTATAGTTATATTTATGCCAAAAGTTTGTATTCAGGTGTCATATCCAGGGAGCTGACCAGGATGATGTTGGTGATAAAGGACTTTCTTCTGAGCTCTTAAGTGTACGCGTATCCGAACCTGGTTCAAGAATGTTAAGCGTGCTTTAAAGTCTTGTTAGCAAATCTAAAAGCTCCTGGAGGATAAATTTTTCGTTCACCGGCAACATCATATGACGATAGCAGTTGCTAGCG
The DNA here is from genome assembly GCA_030765045.1 of Tenodera sinensis. NCBI lineage: Eukaryota > Metazoa > Arthropoda > Insecta > Mantodea > Mantidae > Tenodera > Tenodera sinensis. Next base: position 148,888,640 of record CM060965.1, on the reverse strand, counting down.
TCACTAAATAAACTTAACAGGCATCATTCTCACCCTAAGGCAAGGGCACGATTGGCGAGAGGGGGGGGGGGACAGAGACTTAGAGAAAGAGAAAGTATAAATTATGTATTACACACGTAAACAACTATGAGGAAGTGTGGCATTTATTAGAAATTTTAACTTAGAAAGTATTTTAGAGCAAGGTTAGGTTACTTAAACGAAAGTGAATTGCAGGTGAACATTTAACCCCTTCTTTCAATAATTGTAGCTTATATTTATATTTGCAAAATGTAAAATTTATCATCGCATTCTATCATTTTGTCTTCGCATTATCTTTTACAATTATTTCTTTTCTCACTGTTACTTTTGAAGTTTTTCATCTTTCCTGATTCAAACAGGAAAACAATTTAAATATCCATTAATAATTTCTGTAAAACAATTGTAATCGTCATCTTCAGATTTGGTTAAGGGCCCAGCGCATTGTTTGTTCACTAATATCATGCATTCTTTTCCACTCTTGGAAGACAGGCCACAGTTCTTCCACTCTCCTGGATAGAGCACAAAGACCGCCCTGTTGTTATTGCTAAAATACCTGCCTTTTTGGGGGGGGGGGGGTAGAGGAATATTCCAGCTCGAAAGGGTTCCTTCAGCTTCTGAAACCCGTCAAAATTTCAAGCTAGCAGTATCAGAAGTTTGTGGCGGATTTTCAGGCGACCTCGGTCTCATCTCAACAGCAAAGTTGTTCCGGTGCTTTGGAAGAAGGTCAGTACTCCGGTAGAAGCTTTTTTGTAGCCTTTTGTTGTTTCATGCGATTCCTGTAAAGAGCTGCATTTATTCTTAACTGTCTGGTAATATTATGTTACTGTTCTACGCGCTTTTAAATTCAAAATTAAAAGTAAGGACCTTGGAAACATGAAGCTATAAAAGTATATAAAAGGAGATACGAATGCCCTATCTTCACAATTTTAAAACGTGTTATTATAAGGAATATTTTCTAAGTAACTATACAACCTAGAAACCTGAAATTTTAACAGTTTTATTCAAAAATCTTTTTTTTTTTTTTTTCTTTTATCGTTTTCCCCCATATTTTAGAGTACATAGTTGTTAACACTTCTACCAAATGATAATTTTCAATTATTTCGGTGTATGTAAAACCCCAATACAAACACGAACATTTCAGATCAAAATATTCATTAACGACTGAGAAAACGTTCCTTATGTGAGGAAAATTTGAACTTGTGGAAAATGAGCTCCAAAGCTGAAACATCTGCTCCCAACACATTGGTTTCATTTCTTCCATTATGGCAAGCGGTAAACTTTGAGGATCGTTATGTTCATATCCTGTGTCCGGCCCTCTATTTTATTTACACGAACTGTCTGCACCAGCTGGATACAAATCGTGATTGGGATGGGAGGGAGGGAGGCAGGGAGATGTAGATTTAATGACGCTCAACTACTTGGTCAGCGCCCTTAAAAACAGGTCATGGCAAAAGCCATATATAAACATTGCTATAAAATACAGTTACGAGCAAAAACGAAAAGAAATATGCATAAATATACAAAACAGGGAGGCAAAAGCCGGAATTAAAACAAAGTTACGATATTAAAAGAGTATAAAAATTCCATCTGACGTTTTAAATTTTCAAGTTCAGTCTATCATTGCTAAAACTTAAAAAGCTTCTCGACCGCTTGTTTATCGTCCGCCAAGAATCTGCAGGTCTGGCAGGCAGTTGCAAAGAGTCTCGAAGATGCGCTAGGGAAACACACTAGCAGCACGTGACGGACAGATAAAAGGTTGTTGCACAGTGGACAAAGAGCAGCAGGGTCCGTTTAAAAAGGAAATCATGTGAAAAGTTGCAGTGACCAATTCGCAACCGAGCCAAAATCATCTTCTCGCGACGAGATATTTGAGAGCAAGTTACCCAGTTTATCGGAAGTTCTTTCACTTGTCTAAGCTTATTACCGCGGAGAGCTGACCACTCTTCGTGCCAGCACGACAGCACCGCTCTCCGCACTTCAAGCCATCTGTGGTTGCCGCCATTGCTGCCAAATTTGCCATTTCATTCCCAGGCAAACCTACGTGACCAGGAATCTGCACACACCACGTTAATGCCAGAAGCGTGTAAAACATGGAGGGCATCCTGGATACGTTGTACAATAGGATGGGAGTAGTACAGCTCACGAGGCTTTGAAGTGAACCAAGAGAGCCACTAAAAATTAGGCAATCACCAAATTTACGACAGCGCACGTATGAAACGGCTCGGTATATTGCATACAGCTCTGCAGTAAAAATGGAAGCACTATAATGGAAACCGAATGTATGTGGTTCGATCCCATAAACACAAGCACATCCAACATAGCTGGTGCACTTTGATCCATCGGTATAAATAAAACGTCGGTCAGTATAGCCTGACAAATATCCTAAAAATAAGTGCGCACCGTATTTGGGTTGTCATTTGTCGACAGTGTATGGAAGTTAACTGCCTATACTGATTTCCTCATTTGTTCCAACATTTTCTAGATTTTGTCTTATTGCAAGACAACGTCTACGTCTGCGCCCTCTTAATGACGTAATTTGTGAGTCTATGCCTTCCACCAGCTAAGAACTTTACCCCTCAAAGAAACATTCAGTTTTATTAGTCGACAACCCATCCTCGTCTGGACACGACCCACAAATTCAAATTTTTAAAGTCTTACATTTTCTTCTTATGGCTGTAGTGCTACAACTTCATTATGTACTTTAGTGTTACCACCTCTAAGTAATTAGTGTAGCGCACGTTGTAGTACTTTTCAGATCAGTGAAATATTTAACTCTTGAAAGTTGCATTCCTCCAATAGCGCCACTGTACTTGACTGTTCGTAATTGTGTGCAGCCATTCCCATATTTTAATAATTAACCTACTTCTAGGATAGATACCAAGGTAATTCAGGTGACATAATTAAGAAAATACTTCATACTATCATAAGACAATAAACCAAAAATTGAATTTTTGACTGAAAACCCATTTTGTATGGCCTTAAGACAGACCCCAAGAAAAGTTGTATCGACAGAACAAGTCACCAGTCTTCCAACAAGTCTTCCCAATAGTACAATTTTGGTATTAATTGCTCACAACTTGTTACTTGCCCTTGGTACAGAAAAGGCTAGGTAAAACCGTGACGTCACCTCTCACCTGTTTAATGCACACTCGGAAGTTAAAAGATGTTAAACAAGCAGGTGAGCAGGAGAAGATTAACCCTGGCTTTGTTTGAGCTATGAGTGGATTTAAAAGCACGTCTTCTATTCATACAAAGATAAAACCATAGATCACAAGTTCTTTCAGTGACACATACACGTGCAAACTAATGAAGCATTAGCATTCCTAAGGTTCCGCTGCAGGTTGCAGTTTGAAGGTCGTTTTTGTCCCCTAGCTGCACACTAATTAAACATCAACACCATCATCATCAACCTTCAAGATAGATCGAACAGGCCTGTTTCAACTCAGAAGGGATCTGAAGCGTTTCCGTGGTCTTCCAACTTCTCTATTACCAATTGGTTTGTATCACAAGACATATTTGGTTAGTCTTTCTGCTGGGATTCGAGAGATATGATCTTGCCATTTCATTTGATAATCCCTGATTTCGTCGTTTAAATTAAATATTTTTTGTTACTCTCTTATTTTTTCACTTTTAATATGATCTTTGAGACTACAGTCAGCTACGTACTTCAAAAATTTCGTTTCAGCCGTTTCAATTATTCTTTTGTCATTTCTATTCAAGATCCCGATCTCTACTCCATAAGATATGATGGGCACTGCCATAGTTTTATAACATTTTAATATTGTATCTCTTCTTGTTTTATTTTTCAGTGTTCGTTTTATAGTGCCACATATGTTTTGAAATTCATATGCCTTTTTTTGTTCTAAATTTCAACCATATTCATAAGAAATGTCACATCTTAAGTAGCTAAAATATTTCATTTGTTCCAGCACTTTGTTTTTGAGAAGCAGTTTTGATAGCGTTGGGTATTTAAAATGAAAGCCATCACTTTTTCTTTCTGTGCTGCAATATTCAAATTGTACTTCTGGTGGAAGAAATTTTCGGCACGGCATGTTAGGTGGAAGAAGCAACCCTGCTATTGGAGTTAATATAATATGGGGGGAGGAAAATCTCCATAGCCTTGTTCGGCAATCTCCTAGGAGAGAGTACTCAAACTTAAACTCTGGTCCTCCTGACAGGGTGTTTTGCGATCGGGCTGGTAACGCATCCAAGTACAAATGTACTATTAATGTATTATAAATGTGCCTATTAATTAGAGATGCCATTACTAAAAGAACAATTTGTTTTTGACATGTAAAAGTTGTAAGAAACCGAAGAGTATACACGGGAGTATCCATTAAGAATTATTAACACTCTGGAATGTTGATATTTCTTATGAATTTGAATGAAAAAAGAAAACATCTATTCGGATTACTGATATAGTAGGTAATACTGATGTTAAAAGTGGAAATATATTCCAAAAACACTGTAATGTCCGCTTTGAATGAATCCATTAGACAAGACATATTACATACTCCTTAACTGGCTTACAATATTGTAACAAAACGACAATTTAACAAATCCCACTTCTGATACCTGATCAACGACAAAATTCAGTCCATTTACTTTTCTATCTTCTAAACTTTTGCAGAAATACACAGTTTTCTTCTCGTCGTTAACACAGTCTACAGTCTTTCGTGTTATCACAACTCACGACTGTTTACTTTGTAACCTTGGCTCAGTCCTTTTAAGTGTCTTCACATTCTCGGTCTCTCACACACTAACTACGACGATACCATCACTCGACGCTCTTTAAATTTTCTTTACGACGCACCAACACACGCACAGCTGTCCCACACTCATTGACACATAGACCGACTCATGTCTGTAACTTTCTAACTCTCCCGTTCGTTGCCTAGTCTGCTTATATAGAGGGGATGACGTAGCACGTACCCTTCTTGACTTCCACACACACGCAAGCGATGACTAGCCAGATCTTTCTCGAAAGCTCTGGAGAAAACCCTTTTTGGTTCTGCCGCTCTGGTTGTTAGTCACGCACATACAAACAGTCATGCGAGGCAGCCTGATCTTGAGCGCCTTTGTTTGCTCGCCGACGTGGTATGAAGTACGAGTAGCTTAGCCCCGACAGGCCTTTGTTTCGTGCCGCCCCCGGCGTCACAATATAGTAACTGGCAAACATTACTGAGAAAGAGTTTTTGGCCTGAAGACTTGCTGCTCTAATGCGGTAACAGCAGACTGATTTGCGCTTATTAAGACAGCAAGTAGAAATTATATGCCGCATCTTCCGCATCCAAATCTCACAAAAATCACAATTGGCATATGTGAAGTCAAACCATATTGTTGAAACAGTGTAGGTATGAGTAGCGCGCATCTATTTATTATGAAAATAGCTTTATAAACAAATACCAGTATATTATGTCTTATGGTAATACAAAGGAATGATTTACAGCTCCTTGTGTAATTACCATATATTAACTGTATATAAAATATAAACTGCAGTTTTCAGCATTTAAGTTAGACTATAGGCTATATTCGTACTTCCTTTGCTGTGCCGTACGTCTGCAGCCCCTTGATGACATATCCCTTGCAATTCTCAGTAGCCTCTTAATTCATTCTTATTCGTAGCAATGAACAATCATTTGGTGCTGTATATCCACAAGCCTCTGAACTTTTCTAAGTAATGAGAGTTTTATGCTCTTAAGAGGTCACTCAAAAAGATACGGTTATTTTCTTAAACCGATAATTAATTGAACGTTTAAAATAACAATTTTCCCTTTATTTTTCACAATAAATAAATCTCAATGCTATCTAAATCTAAAATCTATCCAAATGCCATTCAAGATGACGTGGATCTAACTCTGAGGAGAAGTAAAGTCGGTCTGGATGGTTCAGTTGGACCGATACTTGATAAGTGTGCTTGAAAGTGACAGCCTCACTTTACCCATACGCCTAATACATCTGTTACACTCATACCTCAAATACAGATCCTTTGTGGTCTCAGTTGCGGGAAACAGATCTACACGCAGGCCAATCAGAGGCGGAGTCCCCGAAGGTTCTGTTCTGTCCCCCACGCTCTTCAACGTCTACGTGGCCGACATACCAACCGAGCAGCACGTCAACATAGCCCAGTATGCTGACAACGTGCTACTATACACAACAAACAAACGCCCTCACAGAACCTTCCTCCCCATACAGAGACACCTCCGCCTCCTCCAAGAATGGTGTAGGCGCTGGTGATAGTCCATCAACCCGGAGAAAAGCCACGCCATACTTTTCACCAAACGCCGATTTCCCACCAACTTCCCCACATTTACATACCTTCGATGAAGGATAGAATGGGTGGATATCATCTCCTACCTGGGAGTGAAGCTAGATAAGGGTCTTACTTTTCGGGAACACATCAACCACCTGTCGCATCGGGCAACTGCCCCACTGTATCCCATGCTGCGGTCGGGGATGCCAATTCCCTTGAAGCTACGCCTTTTTCGAGCGCTCATAATCCCAGTCCTCCTGTACGCCTGCGAAATCTGGGGCATGGCCGCAGATTGCCATCTCCTGCATCTGCAGCGTATACAGAATAGATGACTACGGATAATCTATTCTGTATGCCGCAGATTCCCCTCGAGACTACTGCACGAGGTCTTGTCTCTTCCGTATGTGGAGGACGAAATTAGGCGCCGGGCAACAAATTCTACGACCAGATTTCACAACATTGGAGCGCCCTGGTTAGGTCTCTTGGGGACTATAATCCCAGAGAACGCACGCTTGTGCGACACCGGGTTGCCCGCATGGGTTGCGAGCAGCCCCGGTAACACAGGAGCCGCCTCATCAACAGCGCAAGCCGAGCTCCTTACAGTCCTCCCAAGACAAGCTTGGAATCAAAATTCTAAATTCTAAACCTCCATATTTGGACCCAAACACCAGCAGTGCCCAATGGAAGTTGCACACTGAAAAACAGCCGCTGAGAAGCATAAACTTGCTACCTCCTTACCACCTACAACCCAAACTTCACCCGTCACCCTGCAGAACCCCACATCCCGTCATAAAGTGGTTAAGCTCTAAAAGGGCAGGTACACGAAGGACACACCTCGGGCTGTTCTCAGCCTGCCAGCAGATGGACCAACCGACAGCCTCACTTGAGTACTTGTAGATTTACTGGCATATAGCGCTCCCGGCTAGCGCCTTTGACAAAAAAGTGTGTGTATGTGTGTGTACATACTTAGGGGAAATGGGAATAAATGGGTCAATCTACAACGTGTCAAAATAAAGAAGGAATATCACATGACATCGGTAGAGCTGCACATATTCTTACGAGTACCCCTGTGTTTTATGACGTTTTTAAATCTCACATGGCAATAAAAGTGTGATATAAAAATAACCTAATTTAAAACAAACACTCTTGCTAAATATTTCGAATCCATATTGAAATTAATGTGGTTTATTTTCCGTTGCTGTCCTATTTTCAAAGGATTTTAATTTATTTATAACACAGCATGAAGTATTCCAGATTTTCAGAAAACTGAATCAGCTGAGTTTGAGAAAAGGTGCAACATGATCTCATGTTTATTACATTTTATATAATATACCACACACATTGTACTTTGCTGTATTTTTGTCAGGGCCATCGAGATAATATTGATTTATTTTAATTTAATATGCTTCCAATATGCTACCAATTAGTGAATTCTTTCCAGCCTAAATCACATTCCTAGCTTTGTATAATTTTCGGTAACTCGTTCTGGGACGAGTTTCTATCCAGGTTACTCTGTTTGCTTCAAACCGTTTTTATCGAGTGAGGAGCCTAACCCTATGCCTAAAGGGATGTTAAGTGAGTGACGATAGCGAATCCAAGGAATATCTACTCTTTAAGGATTGCATAAATTCAAGGATAACTAGGCGTAGCAGATTCACCATGCAAAATAATGATAATGTGAAGAAGAAATGAATGAAATTTGTATGTTGTTGCTCCTGTTAGCTTTAAAAGGTTTGTGTCGAAGATGGAGATCCTTGAAGCAGCACTTACTGATTCGAGTGACACTTTGAACTCAAGCAACCAAAGAAGTACGAGACAACCTTGTAAATGTCTGTGTTGCAATTGTTGAGTGGTCTGAAGATGTTATTTACTCCTCAGCACACGTGCCACAGGTGTCCATCTATTGCTCAGGTGTGTAATAAAAGGGCATTTAAATCGCACGTGCTCTGAGCGAAAAGAATTCACATTCGGTTCATTTATTCTCATATTTGGTAGCGTAACAGCTGAAGAAATATTTTTGCACTGAACTGTCTGTTTGCATATTAACATTTCATCATTTTAGCCTTGAAATTCATTTCTTTTCCAACGAAACTGTGTATCTATGCTACTACACTTAACACCTAACTACTTCTAATACCTCACTTGAGGAGAAAAAAAACTGATGTGAACACTCTCGTGACTTCCTCTACTAACTCTTGTACAAACCATTCTTAAAAAGGCTTATACTTCAATCTACTTCATATTAATCGAAATAAGCGCCAGCAGAAAAGATTTTATAACATATTTTCTTACAGGTACTCTGGAAATAGAAAAATACAGTAGGCTTAAGCGATAGTCAAATCTTTTAAGAGCTGGTCGCTTTGACATTCTATTCAATTTGCACTGCCAGGATCAAAAAGAAGTCTTCTTTTGAGAGAAAGTAAGTACGTATATGAAATTTCAAACCAATAACAAGGAATGTCTCGAAAATGGTTATCTCCACAAAATATAGCTGACAAATTGTATACTTCAACGAGATCTACTCGTACATTTTTTGTAGTAAGATTTTGTCTATCTCTATGTAAAATTCATCCAAAATGAATAGAACTTCAGATTATTCCCAGAAAATTCAAGACATGACTTTTTGTGTGCCATAAAAATATTTTAAACATCTGGTATTTTAACCAAAATCGTTGGAGCTATTTTTGACAAAATAAACATTTTCCACTATTTTTCTACTTGGGGTGAAGATGTTTAGTTGAAAAATCTTTGCGTCGCATCCTAGGAAGACTGTGAACTTAAATATTTCGTTTTGGGGTTATGGTGTTCTCAGACACTCACACACATCTTTTTTTTTGGATCCAGGGACCTCATAGCTTACTTCCATTGACATCTCAATATCGAATTTTTGGATGGAATATAATACATTCCCCATCTATTATGTACTTGATAGAGAACGTAAAACGATTATTTACAGTCACAAGACTTTCTCTACTCTTAAAATTTCTAAGCGGTTTCATGGGGAATTAGAATGTTTTTGCTATTGTGCAAGTTTTCCTTTTGTCTCACTGATTAAATTCTGGTATAGAAATGGTTCAACCCACGATAGACACTTGTACATATATTTGAATCTTCCAGATTAAACGTTAGGAAATAAATACTTATGAAATAGCTAATATTTCGAGAAAAAAAAATTGTCTGGCATAAACCGTAAGTTTAACTGGAACTGCTTTTTTTTTTTTTTTTTTTTTTTTTTTTGGGTCTAGTGATCTTCTTTGTCTTTCATGATTTCCCAGCTGGATTAAAATCTAATGACACTGAAGAAAACTTTAAGGCTGCTTTGTCTGGTGATCTTTGTCTTTCATGATTTCCCAGCTGGACACTGAAGAAAACTTTAAGCCTACTAACAGCAATATTTCATACTTACGAGATTGCGATCCAAACTTTTTCTTTTGTTTAGATTAAGTTTTTCTTCACGCAGATTCTGAAGGCGTTGAACATCCTCCTAACCATGTTTTTACTGGCGTTTGGACCTCTTCTACTTCCTTCTGATTGTCGGTGTCGTCAGCCAGAGATGTCTAACACCTATCTCCCACATATTCAACATTTTAGGGAGGAAATCCATTAAGGTTTCTTGCCTTATTTAAGCATGAAATTTGATATTTATTATACTTTTCATCTTTTACTTACAGTTTTCATATCCAACCATTTTACACATTTTGTTCTTGTTTTTGCCTTGGTTTGACATTGTTGTGCTACGGGTAGTCTCAAAAGGCATATTTCTGGAGACTATAACATGGAGTGTTTTAATCTAATGCAATACTTCCTTTATGCTGGATATAAGGTGAAGGGAAAGCAAACATTTATTGACCTCGCCTGAGTGTTAAAAAGCCTGACGACGATAGTGCGGTAGGTATCTCTCTGCTATACCGTTTTCGTGTAGGTTCAGGTTCACTCAGTCAGTATTGAACTGATAAGACAATTTGTTGGAACCAATGTTCCAGATCACATTGCAGTTTTACATATGCATAAACTGAAAATAACAGGGCAGATGTTCCGATGTTTTTTTCTTCCCTTGGAACAAAAACAAAAGCACTTAAGGCTGGTCCTGTGGCGCAGTTGGTAGAGCACCAGCCTGCTGTGCTAGGGGTCCCGGGATCGATTCCCGGCAGGGGGGTAGGAATTTTTCTCCAGCCAGGATTATTCCTCATCCTTCCCTGAGTCTGCAAATGTGAATGTGTGTGTGTGTGTGTGAATTCAAAGAATAAAACCCCCAAAGATAGAAAAACGTGTAACACCATTTGTCAACAGGCAATATGACCTCTGCAGTTAAAGGCGGGATATAAATGGATCAATAAAAATTTAAAAAAAAAAAAAAAAAAAAAAAAAAGCACTTAAGTGTGAAGTAGAAGTTTCTGCAGTCCTTGCATTTTACAGCAGACATTAATAAATATATTTAATTCTCTGACTAGTGATATGTATAGCGTAGTCTATGTGTAACAATTATATTTGATAGTTGAATTTTACCATTTAAATAGAATTATCTTTATTTCCATTTATTTATTGACATTTACTTAAGGTTTAATGCATGCATCATTTAAATATAGGGGCAACCAGTCACCTTCAGTTGTTCACAGCATTCAGGGTGGTAGTGCGACCTTGATATTACTTACTTTGGATCAAGTGACAGTAATTAATTTTATTTTCGCGATAACATTTGTATTATACCCTAACCGTATGCAATGCACATGCATTAAGTCCTTTGCAGAAACTCAGAAGTAAAACTATAGTTTCAAACATCTTTCTCATTCCAGAAACATGCACTTATCGCTCTTGTATCATAATATATTGATATCGCCTTTGGCATATATAAACGAGATAAAGGTAGATCATCGTGCCAAACGTTGCATGTTTTAGCTCAGCAATCTACTCACCTGTCTCTCGTAGGTATGTACACATTGACCCTTGTTTATAAATTATATTCAGAACTGAATTGTTTAATGTAAAGAAGTTTATTAGACGTAATTTCGAGACGGAAGCAGAACTTGAAAAACACAAAGTAAAACATTTGCATTAGCGAGCTTGACCTTAAAAAGAGCAACGATAAATATAGTGGTAGCAAGTTGTGAGGGCAAACATTTACATGTTATGATGATAAGAATACATTCACTTCAAATAGGGGTTTTGGTGATAAAACTGGTCTAAACTTATGCAGGCCGACGAGGAAAAGATAGCGTGCTGAATAATTTTCTTTTCAAGGTGGGATCGAAATAAACATAACTGCAAGTAAATGTAAAGAAATTCTTTCAATACAATACAAAATTGGAATGTTGTAAGATTAAAAACCTAGGATTGCGACATCAGGTTTATTCTGTAGCATCTCGTAAACTAGTCAATTGATTTGAACCATTTATTCAAAGTTAAACAGCTTAGACCACTTTACCTAATAAGGTTATCACTTTGAAAAAATGGAACTTATTTATTGTGCTTTAAGCGTAAAAGTCATAACCCGTATATTGATTTAAAATATGCAATTGTATTACATTGTTTTCAGTACAAATAATTTACATTCACTTTGTAATGGTTGGTTTATAACAATTAAGAATTGCTTACAGCACCAATCAGCAATTCATCCATACTTACTATTTACAATATTAATTGACAATTTCAAGCTAACCACTGCAAAAATTAACACCAAGTTACAGTCTGTGGCAAGCGTTACACCTTTAAAGAAGTCGGTCCACTCAGCCGAGTGGGCTCATTTGGTTAGATGCTGACCTTTTGTATCCATATCGTGGGTTCAAATCCGGCTGAGATCGATGGTTTTTAAGTGTGCTTAAAAGCGGCAGTCCCACGTCAGCGAGATTTGCTGTCATGTAAAATATCTCCTGCGGGACGAAATTCCGTCACACCAGAGGCACTGATATAATTCTGCCAGTTGACAGCGTCGTAAACAAACAAAAATCACTTTAAAGAACTCGAGTATTTTCGGGTAACAGCGCTGTAACCAAGTCTCTGGAGATACGATGTTTTACTTTTTTCTAAAAGTGTGATAGGTATAACTGTGTATATTTCAGGGAAGTTGTGATCTTGTGAAGCTTTGTGTCTGCTAGATTTGAACATTGTAACTTCCAGTTGTGTTTAAAGAGATGAAACAAGGATTTTAATGGATCACCGGAATTACTATTGTCGACTAGCTATTTGGTAGCCTCTTTTGCTACTACATCTGTCTATTGCCGATTATAAACACTTGAAATAATAACCAGAGACTATAGATGCTGGGAAGTTCTTGTACTAATCCATGGAATGTGAAGCTATTCTGAGGACCCACGTAAGACGCTTAAAAAGTTGATAAATATTAGAAAAAGTGCATCTTTGCAGTCATTTATGAACTGCAAACAATTTAGCACAACATATACAGAAGATTTTTGGAAACGATCATTTGATCTGGATAGAAAATTGCACATTTATATTTGTCTTCTGACAGCAATCACTAGTATACATGTTTGTATAGTTGAAATAAGCTGATGTGCTTAAAAAGAAAATGCAATATTAGCCTGAAAGTTTACAGACATGACTATTTAGAAGGGTATCAATTCTGAAAATTGTGTTCCACGGTGGTCTTTATTGTCCTGAGCTGTTCAGTGCTGTTAAACTAGCTTACCTAAATTTTACCATGGGAGCAGTCATCAAAAACCATGTCAATGCCAATCTTAAACTGTAACCTTTTTCCGCTTTTCTCGAAAAAGCTCTTTTCATACGGAGTGCCTCAGAATTATAACTCCACACATCTAGAGTTCGTACAGGCGACTAGACATCTTATTTCAATTCGCCATTAGCCATTTGTACAATTATCCATTATTTCTAGACCTGTGTAGTCTTGAGATTAGATTCACTTCTCTTGTTCTTACATTTTGTGTTCGAAATATTATTCATCGGGTCTATCATCTCATTGTATCTATTGTCTGTGCAAGAGCATTTGCAAGAACTATTGCTACTTGTAATTAACCCAGAGAAGCTAGCCTTATAATACATGTAGGGCTGTAAAGACGTGATTAATAATGTGACGCCAGGCGCGGTGTACAACAAAGGATGGTCGAAGGTAAGCTACTTCTCGCTACATACCACGCTGGTGAGCAAACAAAGCCGCTCACGGACCAAATTCCTCACACCACTCACGCGCGCAAACATGTGACTAGCAATCAAGCGACGACACAAACGGTTTCCAGAGCATTCGAGAGGAATCATGCGGCCAGCGTGTTTCTGGAAGTCGAGAAAGGTGCATGTGACGTCATACCCGCCATGTAAGAAGGCGAGGAAATAGCAGAAGAGTGAGTTACAGATATGAGTCGGTCAGTGTGCCAGTGAGTGTGAGACAGCTGTGTGCTTGTGTGTGTGTGTGTGTGTGTGTGTGTGTGTGTGTGTGTGTGTGTTACGATCGTCGTAAAAGTTATGTAGCGTCGAAGTGAAGAAGATTTAATGAGCGTCGAGTGATTGTATCGTCGGCGTTAGTGTATGAAAGCCAGAGAAAGTGAAGAAAGTCAGTGAAAGGACTGAGTCAAGATTACGAGAAGAAAACAATTGAGTTGTAATATCACGCAAGACTGTAGACTGTGTTAACATTAGTAGAAAAGAACTATTACATTCCATAGAAAGTTTCATCCTTTCAAACCCTTTTGTATTGCCGAACGCTATTCGTCTTTGGAGAGAGTGCAAGTGCATTTTTAGTAAGCAGCTACTGCAGCTTCACGTGATTCAAATCGTTGACCTAGAATTGCTTTTTCTTTCTTTCATTTTTATTATTATTATTTTTGGGAGGAATAAAAGAAAGACTGTAGCGAGTATGAGAATATTTGACTTCTAAGTCCTGGAGAAATTGGGTTGGCGCACGTTTTGGTGGTGCAACAAAATTCTTCACAGACCAGTCTTAGGACGCTTTGTTCTCAGATTGGTGCTTCTCAACGGAAATTTCCTTTTCTCTTCCTGATCAACTTCAGCAGCATTCTTCCTTTGTTACTCTTAGGAAGCAGCTCGATTCCTGTTACTACCAAAACAGAAGAAGGTTAAATAGTGATTTATGGTAACAACTTCCAGTGACAAAAAACAACAGACTGCTAAACAAATAGAAACACCTTAATATCTTTAGCAATCTCGCTGATTTCTTAGTGCGATGGAATCTGTACCTGAATTTTCCATGGTAACTATACTAAATAAGGATATATTTTATTTCGTAAAACTCATGATGAGTGAGTGAGTGAGTGAGTGATTGAGTGAGTGAGTGAGTGAGTGAGCGAGCGAGTGAGTGAGTGAGTAAGAGAGAGAGAGCCATTAATCGATATGGAATGTCAGAAAATATTTGGGTTACTGGCAAGACCTATCGATTCACATTAATTGCAGTTATATTAGTTCTTCAGATACTGTAACTGCCAATAAGAGCCGCGTTGTTTGAGGTTCTCAGCTTGTCTATTATTGAAGAGTCATTCTTTCGTGTCCCTTATCTATAAACAACCACAGTTACAGTAATTATGCATCACATTATTATTATTGAACAAGTCAATGGCTTTAACTATCTGGTCTTCAGGAGACATAGAGATCACAGAAGCTAAATTCCAACAACTCCTATACATAATCAAGAAAACACTGATCAACAAAGTCAGACCAGAGACTATATTTAAATTTTACAAATTTATTGCAATCCCAACTTTACTTTATGGCTCAGAAACGTGGGCTTTAACTACAGTTCAACTTAGACGAATAAAAGCTGCTGAAATTAAATTATTAAGACCTTTAGCAGGTTATACTTTGTATGATCACAAAAGAAATGCAGAAATAAGAGAAGAAGTACATGCAGGTCCACAACAGAAACCATGAGCAACTACAGAAATAACTAAGTAGTATCAACACATATTGCGAATGCCGGAAGACAGACTACCCCGAAAACTCTATAACTACGGACCAAGAGGGACGACCAAAGAAACGCTGGAGAGACCAATTTCCAATCTGAAGTGGAGCAGGCCAAAAGGCATATTCCTCGAAAGTTATTGATGATGATGACGATGATGTATCACAGAATTCATAATCTTAGCAATTATACGTCTTTACGACAGAATATCGGTCATTCTGATGAAATTAAAATGCTCACATTTCTACTGAACAGTCATAACGCTGCCATTTTCAGAAGACAGAATTGATTACAGACCGTTTCAAAATTGCGCTTGATTTTTTTAAGTATCTACTGAAGCTGAAGACCGTTTTCACCATTTTAAACAATCAATTGCACTTGGCTCTATTTTGATTCAAATGCCTGTGTTTAAAGTACTTTAAATGTGAAAACATGTATCTTCAATTTTCTTGAATTATCCTAGGAAGCCCTTTTAATTCGGAACGAAATTTTTATCTTTTGTGTAACTAGTAAACCAAAAGGAAGAGACAAAGAGTTAGTTCACAAAAATGTGGGTAGTTTTAAGCACACAAACTCAATCTTTTTGTGGCACAAGCCATTTCCGAGATATCCTTAGTTACTGGTTTGAATTTATCGATACTTTGTGATTTTTTGAAGTGCCGTCACATTTTTTGCGAAAAAACTAGAATATTTAAAGATCAGAATGCTATAGCGATGCACTTTTAAACATTTAGTTATTGCTTCGCTCTGATACAGATAGCTTCACTCTTTTGTATGATATACCTATAAGAAAATGAGTAATGAAGTTATTCCTGCAAACCTTAGATACAGTTAACATGAAGTAGATAGAGAAATAGGCTGCTGCAAGAATAGCCTGTGTAAGCCATATAAAAGTAAACGATAGTGGGGAAAAAGTGGCGCATTACATGTGTTTATTGTTCCGCTTTAATATATGAAGTGATACTGCTGTTAATTTTATTTATTTGCAACAACTGTTTCCATTGCCTTTGTCTTAAAAGAAAAGCTATAACATTAATTTCTATGGGAATAAAATACAGATCAATTTCTCGTCCTCTAAAACCACTTTTTAACGACTTTCTTTACAATGCATCCGAAATATACAGCACATACCTACACATACAAGATTAATTGATTAATTCGCTAACGGTGTAGGGTTGTAAGGTATTGCACTTTTACACTTTAAAATGTAATTTCCAACACTGTAAATTTAAATTCCTTCTGGTATTTTCTTGTAAAACTGGTTCTAAAGGGTAAAAAATCATTTTCCGTGCTTTTCCGCTCTGAAAATAAGTAAATTTCGGCAATATTTTATTTTTCGTGAATTTAAGCCCAAGGTACTATATTTTCATAGCAGTTTGCTTTTACCTACCCCATTATTTTTCTTAAAACCTTAAAAGCGAATATCCAGAAAAGAAATTAGAAGCAGATGGATAGTATAACAAAAACTGGAATAAGAAACTGAAAACAGGTGCATGAAAATACTGATGGACTTAAAAGGAACTGTCTCCTGATCACAGAACCACCTGTTTGTGAATAGGTAATATCGACCTTCAAACCAAGGCTACCTTTAATAATATCGAAATGCAATTATATGCATAGTATAAAAACAGGAAGAGGAAAACTGTATTAATTGTTGGCTTCCCACCATAAGATTAATATTATTACATAAGATGGTTTTATTGGGTATTAAGTAGACGACCTTACAGTTTTATTATAATAATCATCAAAGGTAAATGTTAACCAAAGCTTTTGTGATCATATGTTGGTGAAGATTGCCAATATTATACTGATTTTTTTCCCACACGTGCATGATCACTTAGCTGCTAACCGGTTCACCAACACCTTTTTCCTTACCTTCTTAATTTCCTCTTTGCCAATTAGTATATATTCCACTTCCTGCTTAGAGTTAAACAGTTTTTCTTTTAGGGGTATAACCATGAATGGTGGATTTCTTGTACACAGCATAATAACTGCAAGGAACAAGTAACCGACATCTAAGAAAATTCAAGTTGTTCTCATCCGCTTGATCTTGCTGACTCGTTAATCTGAAACTGGGTATCATTCTTCTGGAAGTATGCTCGAGACTTGCGCCATTATTTACATATACAAGAACGTCAAAAAGCAAGTACAACTTTCTGCTTATTTGGAAGCGACTTACTACTTTCTCCATCACTACCTTGGTAGATAAGAGAAACTATTTTATTGCACCCAAAAATTCAATGTCGGATCTCACCGGAAATCCTGTTTTAAGGGTTGCTGGAACCGAGTGGGATGGCTCAGACGGTAACGTCTGTGGCCCGCATTCGGGAGGTCGCGGGTTTGATCCCTGTGGCCTCGTACTTTGACATGGCTTTCTCCGTGGTTTCCCCGTGTCACTTAGGCGAATGCTGGGGCGCATTATCTCATACTACGGTTTCTTGTCCATCATTTCCCTTCATTCCATTTCCTTATCATCTTTCAGGTGTACTTTCAGGCGTGTAGTGTTGGCAGTGTCGGACAGATGGCACGGTTGACTGCGCATGGTAACTGCTGTTTTCCGCGGGGGGGGGGGGGGGGGGGACAATTAGTGCGACACTGGACCTGCGATGTGATGGCTGCTCGGCGGGACCTGGCGCCGGGATGAATGGATCTCAGCACTTGATAGGGACTTCCACGCGTCTCTGTGGCCTGTCTAGCTGCGACCCTGTGTGGCACCTTCGGTTCCCTCATTTCATCCCTGCCTCCTGGGGGGATGGTAGCCACAATAGACCTGTGTAGGTCGAAGTGAGTGAGGTGTCCCCTCTGTGTCTGTACACTTTAACTTTACCCTTTAAGGATTGCTGAACAAGAGAAAAGCCTTTTTAAAAAAAATTCCGAGTTTGTCGGTGTATGTGTATGTGTGTGCGTATGTGTGTATCTGCGAATAGCAGACTAAAATAAAAGGTCGCTCAGATATCAAACTTGTTATTTAAGTTACATCTTCCAAGTATATAACATGAAGGTTACTGTAGTAATACCACGAGAAGGTTTCATATGACAATTTTGAGAGCGCGAGAAGGATTATCTCAAACACGAAAACCTTGAGTGGTATTTGTTTAGACTATCTGTCGTGAAATAATAATTCGTTTATTTAAGACAATTTAATATTAATAGTGACTTAAAAGTAAACAACTTACAATAACATTCATACATTTTAATTAAGAAGTATTTTCAGAGCTAGCACTACAACTAATACAGCAGGCTGTGAGAACAACAGGAAATGAGGCATTAGACATATTATGATGAAAATAAATGAACGAATTTGCGTTAGTAGGTATTCTGGATATTCTATTTAAAATTATGGTTGCTTGACTTCGCCTCTTCAATTAAAATATCAATTTCCTCACTAGAATATTCGTCAGATCTTTTGTCTTCCAGTTTTGAATGGTCCGCTAGCTGTTTTTACTGCACATGGATACTTCACATGTTCAGAAACATAAGAAAATGAGGTGATGTAACCAAAGCAATAATACCACGACCAAAGAGGTGATAATGCGACATGAGAGGAATAGGCAACAAAATCTCCCACTCTGAACTATCCTTGACTATTCCGTCATGATTCATTAATTTGATACAGACCAGTTATGTGTTGGAAAGCGTCAGATACCGCCAACTGTGAACTGTCCTTATCGATAAAGGAGGACCATACTCTTATTATCGCTGTTTAATTATTCCGTGTTCCTTAGAAAGAACATGTGTTCAAGTTAATTGCTAAATTCAAACGGCAACATCGACCTCAAAAATTTAGTTAGCTGGGAAGTAAGAGACAAATCAAGTGAAAGGTTATGAACAGGAAACGCAGACATCAAACAGTAGATCAAAAACTCATGTGTTGCACTCACATGACTTTCTGTACTCTTGTACTAACTGTTCTTACAAACTCTTATTCCTATAGCTTCTTCGTGTTGGTTGAGATTAACATTTGTAGAAATTATCTTATTCTTATTTCCTTGTAAGTGCAAGGGGAATATGCGAATACTTACAGTAGGCTTTGAGCGATAGTCCAATCTTTTAAAGCTTTCAAATTCCGTTCTCTTTGCACGGCTAACATAAAAGGTGAATAACGATGTCCCATTTGACGAAAGTTTTAAGTTTTCCAAAACTCACACAAATGACAAGGAATATCTCCGAATTGGTTCACTCTACAAAATCAATATTTGCCCATAAATTGTGTTTTAGCAAGATCTACATTTTTGTATAGTAAGATTTGGTCTGTTTCTTACGGTTTACCAGTTATACAAAAGTCATCCAGGGTAAACAGGACTACATAGGCTATAGCCAGAAAATTCAAGATATACATTTCATTTGTCATAAAAATATCTTACATATGGTACTTTAATCAAAATCGTTAGAGCCATTTTAAGAAAATCAAATGTTCGACAAATTTTCCATGTAAAGGGTAGTTTAAAGTGGAGCGATTTTCTTCAAAATTTTCGTGTCACATCCTTAAAAGGTGTTTTTAACCGACTTTTAGTTTTTGAGTTAGCTGCACACAGACTGACAGACACACACACACATTCACATACACGGACCTTTTTCTAAAAATGCTTTTTCTGGACTCGGGGGGCCTCAAAACATATATTTCCGGTGAAATATCACATCAAACTTTTGGATCGAATACAATACCTCCTCTACTTACTATAAGTAGGAAAGAAGTAAAGAGCTTGAACAGTGTATGGGAGAATAAGAATGGCAAACCAGCGTCGTCTGTAATCTATGTTAGCATACATTTTACATGTGCCAAATCAAAATAGCAGGATCAGTGAATTTATCAATTGTTGTAATCGTTGAAAAATGGCGTTGTTTTATGGGTTTTATTTGTTAATGTTATTACTAAATAGAGTACCTTATCTCAATTGATGGACTAGGAGCAGTCTGTTGCCAGTAAAATCTGTGTGGTGTTATTCATTTACATCCTGTATATTCATTTACGTCCTATCCGCCTTGACTTAAGAATGAACTGTTTTTAACTGGATGTATGAAGGTTTTCAACAGTGATTATGTTCATTTACACGATGAAACACATTCGCATTCACTCCCGCACATTTCATTTCCAGAATTAGCAGAGATTTAATATGATAGTTATGCAGCGTTTAAAAAATCAGGTGGAGACCAGTCTAACGGTTAAATCCAAATCCAAGATTGCACAAAAAACTGTACCAAATTCCACATATTAGTTTATAAACCTGCGCCCTGCATAACTTGTTTACTTAGAGCAAGCTTAACAATAAAGCAGCGGATGTTGAACCTAATACGGCCATACCTTAACGACGTATTCCAGCACATTTAAATTGCCATTTGCTAAAGCGGAAGTGCACGATTTCGTTGCAAATGGTTTAATGACAGCTTAGACCTACTATTATCCACTCCGAAAACGCAGTCTACAAGAAGGAGCTAAAATGCTGAAAATTTAACATTATTATTCACTTATAACAACATAATGTTACAGGTTTAAGTGGAAAACTTCTTAAAATCAGCTCTCTTCCCGGGCAATAATCAAGATGTTTCAATATTTCGTAGATTATATTTTTTTTATTATTTTTTTCCTGATTTTATCCAAAACAGAGCTTAACAGATAACGCAAAAAATCCACCGGAATTTTCTTTCAATCTCAGGGCAACACAGTGTGATAGAATCCCATTAATAAAGATAGCATTATATTTTTAACTGAAACGGAAGTTGACTCATATTTGGGAATCATTGCGATGAATTAAAGGCTATTGTGACACTTGAGGCTTTTTGTTGCAATGATCATCACAAGATACACACTTCTTAATAAATACTTCTTTAATAAGATTTAAAGCTTTCAATTAGAGCTTCTCGGGTTACCAACCGTATCTATGAAATTGTTCGAGCTTTCGGCCATATTAAACTCCATGGCTATCGTCAAAAGATGAATAATTAATAAATAGCTATCTCAAACTCATGGCTTTCATCGAAAACTCGTAAGAAATAAACGGCCATCTCAAAATCATGGTCTTCGTTTAAACTTTCCTGTCCAACCTATGCTCAGTAGGTCCTTGTCCCTATTAAAATTATTTGGCTCCAATTTAATTTCAATCGCCTCTTTTGTGAGTCTGTCGTAATATCCGTTATTGCGGTGTAAAATCGCGACTTCATCAAATAAAATAATGTGATAATTGTCGAGACTCTGCTGTGCCATTGCTGATTTTTCTGGTTGTAGTAGTCGTAGATTGACTTTATGTTCCTCACCCCTCTCTGCAATCGTACGATCTATCTGTCCTATATATGTCCTTTCACATTGGCAAGGAATTTCGTAGACACCAGGTGCGTATCCTTAACCGGTCTCATATGCTGTCTCAACGTTTTTGGTGGCAGGAATATTGTTTTAGTGCCATGTTTTTTTAGTGTGCGCGTGATTTTATTTGAGACGGTAGAATAGGATAAACGCCTTTCCTTCAGATTTTCCGTCTTCTTTTGTGTGGTGGTTGTCCGTGGAGCGGTTTCGGTTATTCTCAACTCTCCGATGTGCTTTATGAATGTCTTTGTGTAACCAAATTTTTTAAAGGTGTTTATCAAAATATTTTGAAGTGGCCCTTAATTTCTTATGTAGCTCCTGATGAAGGCCATGAAAGTTGACCATTTATTTATTATTTATTTCCTGATGATGGCCATGGAGTTCAATATGGCAGAAAGTTCAAACGATTTCATAGAGATTACACTCCAAGTACCCCGAGAAGCTTCCAATTAATACTTCTTTATGTTATTTATGATAAAGGTTGTTGTAATTATTTCCTGCTCCTATCTAGCCACCGCCAAGGATGGTAGTCATTTTAAACTTTTTTTTTTCTTCACGGGCCGCCATTAAACAGGTACATGCTTGTTTCATCAGAACAATTACTATTAGAACTATCCCAGTGCAGTCAGTATGTGCAGAAAGCGAATTCAGTAAAATGCAAGGGTATCATGTCATTTACCGATGCTCTCCCCTTCTTTCCCCCTCCTTACCCCTCTCCAATGACAGCAATATTCATCCTGGCTGGACATAGTTATAGTCAGGTATCGAACCTTCATACAGGAAACAAAAGGGAGCGAAGTTTGGACTATAGACAGTGGAAATGGTCAGTCTGTCACATGATCACAACACAGAGAAGGCAAGGTACAATCGATACCTGAACGTTGTAGATAACTTTGTTGCATAACTTATATTTTATGCTGTCACCATTTGCAGTAAAATATTCACTTCCAAATCCTTATACAAGTTCAGCAATATGTGAATACTTCGATTTTCGTGCTGGAGGCATTTTATTCTGTGTGGAATAGTGAAAGACTATGCACTGCACGCAGTGGGCCCATTTGTGTTTTGTGCTGTGACTATCCCCGTGCAATGACGTCACGCTTTGCCCATGTGCTAGCAACTTGCGATCGCCTCATTTCGCGATAACTGTGTGAAGGTTCGAAGCCTAGTTATAACCGATGACACGTCGCATGAAAGGGAAGTGTTGATTATTTCTGATGGCTCATTAAGTTACAATTGTGTCTTATTTCACAGGATGTCGTATGTCAGAAGCAACACGTGGCCAGATTGTTGTCTATGGCAAGCTGGTAGCACGATTCGACAAATTCCAGAAATTGTGCAAATTAAATGTTAATACCACTCAAGAAATGCGGTTTATTGCATAGATATTACAAGAAACCTTTCATTTGAAGGCAGAAGCTTGTTACAGTATATCATAATAGACAAACATGTATGGAACTATTTCGATTCAAATTTAAATTTCACTATAAATATAAGGAGGCTATATATTAAACGTTCTTATATGTTTCAATGTAATATTGCATTATGTTTACTGTAAAGCTTACGTGTTTTTTATTCTAAGGATCAAATTTAAGCTTTTCTTTTAACGCAGAAACGTTTAACCCAATAAATTCTGCTTGTTTTACGCAATATTTGTAACCTTTTCCATAACAGGCATTAAGAATTTCAGATAAAACTAAAGAAAATTAAAATGTGGTTTTTCTAGGGAGCCAGACGTATCTCCTCTTCCCCTTACCCCGCCTTTCCTTGTTCTCATTACAGCGTCACGTCTCTAGCCCCGTATTACAACTGTCATTGGTCACTAATTATGCCTTGTCCCTTGCGAGAGCCCGTAAGAGGATAAGAAACTGAGAGGTGCATATTATTAAATTCATCATGTGTGCATGTTTACGCTTCACTAGAACAATTACTATTAAAACTGCCATTACCAAGTAATAGTAGGACATGAAACGCATTTTTACCATTACACCTGTTGTTGACATCAGTACCCACTTCACAAAGACCGTAACTATTTATGGGAGCAGATCGTGGTAGTCTTTGAGGTAAGTGAGGCCCTTTTAGTATACTTGGTAAATTTATTTTAATAACTATAGGATTTTTATCAACAGAGCAAATCGCATGTGCAAAGCTAGAATTAATGCTTTGTGCAACAAAAATTTTTAGGAGCGCGGGTCTGATTTTGCACTTGTTAACATGATATCTTCCACACTGTGAACACTGCACCCCGACCACGACTCATGGAAAAACTTGTTATTGCAAAGCTTGTAGTGGAAACCGTGCATTGCGAATATGATCAACAGGTGCCTGAGTTCACAGCCAGCTCCCTCCCACCCATGCGTAATCATTGCATCCGTGATATACAAATCATTTAGGTTTCTGACGTCTTCTGTCGTATGCTCGGGGGTTGATAATAATATAAGCGTAGAACTTCTAGGAAAGGTCTTTTTTATAGTTCATACACGAGATGTGAAGGTACAAATTTTGACAAACGCAATACCTTCCTGGGAAAGACTGTCTTTATTTTTTCAGTGTCTTGTCACGTTAGATATTGCTAGCTATAACTGTATGACTTCTTTACCCATCTTTTTTGAAACCCAGAACTGACCCCTATTCTAATTGTCTTACTTCAGAATAATTATTAGAAGTAATAATGTTGTAATTATAAGTTTTATAGGTCATTGGTAACCAGCCATAACATGTGCGTCCTCAAAATGTTAACTGTTTTTACAATATGGTACCTCCGTTTATTTTTATCTTTATTTTTTTTAAGAACTTCAAGTAAAAGTACTTCATTTTGCTGAATGTTAAATTAAGAACGCTCATGAATGATAATCAACACTGTAATATTCTTGATGGATTAAAATAATTATAATATGATGCCAATAATCCCTATAAATCAAGCTTATATGTAGCTTGTCAGCAAAGAATTATTATACATTATACCTATATTATTGCAAATATTATATCACCACTAACAACCAGCAATTCTCTCTCTCTCTCTCTCTCTCTCTCTCTCTCTCTCTCTCTCTTCCGTTAGCTCTCCCGTTCTCTTTCCTTCCTAAACTCACTTTCACCCTTCTAATCTTCCTCTCACAAATATTTCTCTCGCACTCCTCTTCCTTCTTCAACCTGTACATACTACAGATGTAATGCTTTGAAATCCGGTATTTTTTCTAAAATGTTAATAATAACTGACGCAAATAAAATTTAACAGTAAACTTGTGTATGTTGTTTAGGCTTGTTATGCTGTCGGAACTGTACTCTTTGACATGGTAATTGGTTTATTATAATAGAATAACAGCAACATAATTTTGCATCGCTTCACAATTCCTGTCGAAATTCTAAAAACAACTAAATAGTCAGAAACATATTTTTAGACGTTTGGGGTACAAGTTTTGAAGCCTCAGTAATAAGCAAAATAGTTTATATATACTCACTTCATCCCTCAGAGCGTAATTGAAATTTCACATAATATATATTTTTAAGTGAGATCCAAGGTATCACATATACTATCTTTAATAACAGTTCTTTTGGGCATTCTTGAATAAAATCTTAACATAAATATACGTCTAAATACACACGGACACAAAATAACACTTTAAAACAGATTTACTTCAGAGAATCCATCATACATGCTACCATCGGTCATTCATCTAAAATTACCGGAAGAGAAATTTTATACTTTGATTACGTGCATAATTACACTAAATTACTAGTAAAGGATAATCCAAGAGAACATCGTAAAACAGCTGTAATTGAAGTACTCGTACTTAATCTTGAATATTGACCTGGGTTGCACAGAGATGAGCACTACATTTCTTAACCAAGTTTTATGGTTCGATCGCGATCCTGATCGATGTTATTTCAAGTATGCTGAAATGAGACGGCCTCATATTAGAAAACATGTGCACTGGCGTATACAAGCATTTCTACGAGTCGAAATTAATATTTTACTCTAAGCGTACTTTAGAATCCTTTGTAGTCGTGAAAAGCCGAGTGGAATCCTAGATGACGAGATCAGAGCTGAAATGGGCTGCGCTGGAGTCGAAGAAGCGCGTCAAATATTTAAAAAAAGTATTGAACATTTTCACTTTCAAATCTCTTTTTACGTTGTCTTGTTCTTCAAACTATCATAGCATTTTAGTTTTTGGAATTAGCGTGAGCTTTTCATTTCTACTTAATTTGTGCCTAATTTGTACTTTCCTTGTATTAATTAAATTTGTTCGTAGTCACTAAATTATCAAATTTGTAAAGATCAACTTGCTAGCAACATCGCTACATGCTGAGCATGTCTTTCTCCCGATAGGGAAGAATAATGTAGGCTTAAGCAATAATCAAATCGCGCAAGAGCCAGCTTTGATATTCCATAATTGTTGCATGTCCAGACATAGAAAAACGAATAATATCTTCTCCTTTGATAAAAGTGCAAATATTTGAAAATTCAAAGAAGTGACAAGGAATATCTCGGAAATGATTCACTAGACAAATAAATGTATTTGACATAAACTGTGTGTTGAAACGAGTTTTATAGTTTTTTGTTCAGTAAGATTTTGTCTCGTACGGTTTGTCTGTAACATTTTACTGCTGTTTATTTTCTGATATTGCTTCAGCTTAAATGCTTAAGACATTCCAGAACTTGATTTCCTTTTTCTTCTGTGCAATTCTTAGGCCTAACGGCCTGTTTCGACCTCACGGTGGAATGTTATGCCCAGCGCTTTTCCTTGGACGGCCTAGAGATCTCGTCCCAGTTGGGCAAAGCAGGGCTTTGGGAACAATGGATTCATCCAGTTATTCTGGTATTGTTTTATATACTTGATGACTGGTTCTAAACGTGGTTGTTTCATTACGTTATAATTGTCGTTTGTATACCCACTCGGTGTATTCCACCTATATGTCATCAACACTTCACCAGCATTACTCTGCTTTTGTCTCTTGTTCGTAAACCCATGCCTCGCTGCCATAGCGAAGTGTAAAGTGAGTGATTGAGGTTTAAGAGCCTGTCGACAACAAGGCCATTTGATCTGCAGTCGAAAGATAAAAACGGGAAAGAAACTCACAAACATATAAGCTTCGCCGTTAAAACAAAGAGTGAAAGTTAAAAGGGTTAAAAGTTAAAAAGTAAAAGATTAGCTTCTGATGGGATTGCTCCGGTGTTATCCGGTATGTCCGCAAGTCATATGGGGAACTCATCGCCTGAAGCGGCGTATTCTGGAGCCATAATCCCCATGAGATCTAATCAGGGCACTTCGGTGTGATGATAATTAGCCTAGAAGTTTGCTACCCGGCGCCTAATTTCATCCTCCACGTATGGAAGAGATGAGGATTCGTGAAGCAGGTACTCTCACAAAATTCAAATAAGTTATATTATGCTGCAGAAGCTACAATACTAATTGCTCTATTCGGCGTATTTGTTCTTTAAGGTACTTATAAAAAATGCATGTAATAAGTATGCACACCTTGTAGAAAAATAGTAGTAGTTCTTAAAGTAAAATGTTGCGTGTGTTTTCCTCTCTACACTTAAGAAATATACGACTGACATTTTTATCACCTTAAATGCGCGTTTTGTTGGTCTGTTCTTAGCGTATTTCCTGCTTAATTCTAATGGGAAACACTATCAGCATTATGTGAGCATGGTTTTTTTAGATAACACAATACTACAACAAGGCGTTTTTCAGATCTTCGCTTCCATAAACCCAGAAGGTCACATAAACCAGTTGTTGAGTGTTACATGCTAAGCAGACAACTGTCTACGAATACCCATAACCAGTTTTTATTTCAAATGATGAAATCATTGTTGATGTGTTTGTAGATGCTGTCTGAGTATGTTCATTTTTAATAGGCAGCTGAAGCACTGGATCCTCGTGCCGAGTTCGTTTCCCGAGAGTGGCCTGTGACGCCTTCACCTTTTGGGTACCAAACAGAAGTTGATGACCTTGGGCAACGACTTGAGGTAAGTCACGATTTTTTACCCTCACGTGTAGCGTTACCTCTTCAAGGACTATGTTAACCACAACACAAAAGTTTCTTTGTGCTTCACTTAAATTGTGAATTAAAAGTGGTACATTTCAATTTACCAGAGAACTTCAGATATGCAAGGACTGAAAAACTTTACAAGCTTACTCATCCTGTTAAACCAAGCTATTGAATTTAATTATGCGAATAACACAACTGCGATTTAGGTCTGCGATTCTGTAAAATTGATAAGATTATCTTTTACAATTCTTTTAAGCAGCGGCCTAAAAATAATCACAACTTAAAATAAATATGTTGTATCAGTAATGCTATTTAAATCATACAAATCTGATGTTACATTCACATATCTTTTCTCTACCCTATATAGTGTATATGTGGATATTCAAACAATTTATATCAAAGCTCATTTCTCTATCGACTCAATTTGAATCAATATAAACTTTTTTGGAGTACGATTTCGTGGCTTTTCCCTTTATGTCGACATTGCAGATAAATGAATTAACCCGTATTCACATCTATCAACTTAACCTACCCTTCAATATTATGTACTTTCAATGCTTAGACCGCTAGCATTTCACTCCTTAAACTTAATATTTTGATTAATACAGATATAAAATATAATGAACCCTACTTTTTACCACCGCAATAATTGACCTCTTATTTATATTGCATACGTTATAATTTAAAAGAATAAAGCACTGGAATAAATCCTACTTTCGCTGTAATGATGATCGAAGATATTATGCAGAGTCAGTGAATCTTAATGCACGTTTCGCGACATAAACAGAGTAGGCCGTGCTCAAATCAATAATTGCCTACAGTAATGATGGCGGCTAACTTGAACGAGTGTGTTGATTCCGAAATCGAAGAAAATTGGAAAATGGACTGTACTTTTCTCATCTTCATCTTCACTGTAAGGATTAGGTAATGCCTGTTCCGGCATGTCCGGCCATCGTTTTCTTGGTCTTCCCGAATGTCTTCTCCCAATAGTTCTATAGTTTAACACTTTCCTTGGGATCCTTTCTCTAGGCATTCTATTAACATGCTCTCTCCATTCATTCCTGTAATTGAAATTTTTTTGTGCCAAAGTATTTATTTATAGTTCTTCCCTTATTTGGAATTTTATCTAAAAGTATGTATCCTTTTACTGTTCTTAAAAGTCTCATTTCGGCAGCCTGTATCTTATGTCAGCTGTTGTCAAAGTCCATGTTTCGTATCCATAAAGAAAAGTAGGCACGGCCATTACTTTATAAAACTTAATTCGTGTTTCTTTTCCGGTATTTGTTTTAAGGCTTCTATTTATTGTACCGCATATTTGTTGGAACAAAGATAATTTATTTTTATAATCATTTTCAGATTTAAAGCTGACATGTTCCCAAATATTTAAAACCCGTAACTTGCTCTAATATGTCATTCATTACATTTTTCGTTCTAACAGTATATTTGTCTTGGAATGCCACTATTTTTGTTTTATTTGTCGAAATTTTAAAATTATAGTTGTCACATAACTTCTGTAAAATATACACTGAACTTTGCAGCTCGTCTTCAGTTTTACTTAAAATTATTATCTAATCACCTGCAAATAGCGTCATCTTAAGCGTAAAATTCGGTACAATATGAATGCCTCCGTCAATTTTAAACATCCATTCTCTAATACTTCTCTCATACCTGAAAAATCTGGAAACAGATACGAAAGATACTATAGTTAATATATGCTAATTAAGCTGAAACATCAACACACCATGAGAATATGAATCTAGGTTAGTACTTCACATTTCATTCATACATCATATGAAATTACTCGTAGTAATTATCTCCAAATAATTGTATGCAATACACCTGTGTTAAGTCCAGTAAAAATCACTTGCCATCCTTATATCGCAATATACTATTTATTTAAATAGCTACTTCATTCATTTCATTATAAATACAAGCATATAGTGACAGTCAAATGTTCAGGAACTGGGCGCTGCATGCTGACCTTGATGGTCCACGTTCTTTCCATATTGAATATCGACAAGACTTTAAAACATTGACAAAGTATTGAACAATTAATAAAGGATATTCTCATAAATATGTTATGTCACAAAAGGTTATTCTAAATAAAGTTTCTTCTAAAGAGACCTACATTTTTAATAAGATGAAATGCGCACATTTTCATACTGCTGTCTAGACATGCATAGTTCACCGTGGTTCGTCATGGTCTCGGACCACGACCGCCTTTTCCTTTGTCTCTTTTTAGTTTAGAAAACAATTATAATGAACTTTAACTTATCTAAAAATATGTCAGACAAATTTTCACGATCTACACGGCACGCTCATTGTACAAATATATATACATTTTTAAGTAGTAAGATTTTGTCTATCTCTTATGGTTCACCACTTATGAAAACGTCATTGAGAATGATAAGTACTTCACGGGCTTTCCCAGAAAATTCACCATATACAATTTATTTGTCATGTAAACGTGTTTAATATTTAGTATTTTAATTTAAAATTGTTATAATTATTTATAAAATAATAGGAATGAGAAAAACCTCCCATGCAAAGAATGGTTTGAGGTTCGAGGATTTTCTTGCAAATCTTTGTGTGGTATATTGGAAGATATTGAACTTAATTTCCAAGTTTGGTGTTTATACAACTTTTTGTTTTTGAATTATGCTATTCACAGAAACACACACGCGTACACATACAAACACACACACACAGAAACATACACACACAAACAAACACACACACAAACACACACGCGCGCGGACCCAAAGTAGATAGAAGAATAAGCTTTTGTAGGCATCGTTTTTTGAAGGATGGGAATATTGGTTTAACATTTCAGATTTTTTTAAATATATTTCCATTCTTATTTTAGTTTTCCTATACAAGTGTGGTCATAATGCTAATCAAAGTGATCTAACTTGAGTGCAAAATATACTTTTGAACATTTATTTCTAATTGTTCTTTAATTTTCCAAATCCCTATCCTGCTACGTATTTGTAAGTCTTCCATTTTAGAAATATCTTTCTTTTTAGGTGTTTGCGAACGGAGGGTGAGTCCAGAGCCTGTGCCACTTTCTCGTACAAAATATCCAGACATGCCGAAAAGACCAAACGAGAATGAAGATGAAAATGGAAAGTAAATGGGCGGAAGAACAATTCTAACCCAGCACCTGCCCTGAGGAAAGGTACAGAAAACCTCGGTCGGTTAGTCCAGAAGAGTTCGAGTTAGCTGGTGACTGGTTCAAGTAGTTTATCTTCAACTCAAACACTTGGTTCAACTTGAAATCTCATTTGGATTTGTATCATGAGATTAAAATGTTGACTTACTCTTAAAGGAACCAGAAACTAAATATTCAAGATGCAAGCTCCCCCAAAGCACATAGCTTTAATTAATAATGACTGTTATTCAAAGAGCAATGGTGGATATAAAATACATACTAAACATATTAACATATTAAACATCTCCAACATATGTAATAAAAACATACGGTGAACCGGCCCTGATTGAGGAATTTTGCAGACTTTCCTCAGTTTTCATAACTAGCAAATGCCAGGAGGTACCATAAACTCAGCCCTGGATGTTTCCTTCCTACATTTACTTTTTCAGCTATTTCACTTCGTGTACCATCAGTTTTCCACCACCTGTGGTACCGTTTGCGGCAAGAAACACTACCAAAAACGAGAAGGTAAATATTTCGGTAGAAAACTAAGTACGCTAAACTGATCTTTTCCAAGCAAAGTCGATACACATTATACCAAATGATGGGGAAAGCTTGATTTAATACTGATTATAGCAATTAAGGCATTGTTTTCTAAGCTAATATAGAACATGAAGACCTAATCAAGAACAAACTTGGTATCGAGTACTAATTAATTAGTAAGTAAGGTGCTCTCCAGGTCACACTTCTCGTTGAAAGGGTTGTCCGCTGTGAACTCCAACACACAAGCATTGATATGCTCTAATAAATTTGCTTTCAGTTAAACAAAGAGAAAAGGACTTTTGCGCTCGCCTACCACCTAGGTGGCCCGGGTTCGGTCCCAAGGACCCGCATGTAGTATTCGTAGTGGACGAAGCGGCATCAGGGAGGGTTTTCTCCGGGTGCTCCTGTTTCCCCCACCTCTCATTCCACAAATTGCTCCAATATCACCTTTCCAATCATCGATTTCGCCTGCATTTCATATCATCCTCTTCGTCACTTTCATACCTGGTGCTTGGCTGGCCACAAGCTTCCAGGTCTTCACACTGTCCGATCCAGAGGTTCCTGTGCTCCCCGACAGGCGTCTGACCCTAGGCACTGGCTTGTAAGTGCTCCATAAGGGAAGGGTAATCAGGTAAAGAAGAACAAAAGGACATTTAAGCTAACATTGTTATTTTAAAAAAAAATTATGTATATCGCACATTTTCCTCCATTTCGACAAGGGAAAAAAAACGAAAGTCTGATGTTTGAATCTCAATTACAATGTACTTCGGATTATTATAAGTCTTTACAACGAGTATTAGTGGAGAATTCCATAAAGTATTAAGTCCATATGTTACCGAGCAGAATGGCTCAGGCGGCAGCATCTGAGTTCGTTTCCCGTGGTCACTCTACCTTTTGGGTGTTTCTCCAAGTTTGCTAGGCGAATGTGGGAAATGATTACATTTCTTGCCCCTCTTCTCATTTCACTTCACCTTTCATCCTGATTTGCTATTTCAGAGTTCTAAGTGTCGGTGGGAGTTTCGGCGTGCATGACCAGGAAATTTGCTGTCTCTAAATTCTTGTCCTTTGGATCGGGGAGGTCTCCCAGTCCTTATCCCCTCAGGGAATATGTAAGCCCGCGGGGCGGGGGAGGGGGGAGTGGAGCTAGTTAAATCTGTAGCTGTTAAGGACCCTGCCCCGTGCTGTCGTCTCTCCTCAGATTCAGTCACCTCTTACCTCGCCCCTCTTTCCCGGGATGTTGTAGTTCATTTCGGTTATCTTCTTTCAATGGGAGCAAATTTTGCTATTATTGCAGGATTCATCCATTTATAAATTCCAGAGTAATAAATTCCATGCCGATTATACGAATAGGTCCTTAGGTCCAGGTGCAGGTCTCCCCTCCGAACCTTATCGTGGAGTCAAGTGCCTATGATCTTCTCAGTTGTTTATAAAAAAGATTGTTGTTACGTAATTTGGATTTACATTATGTGAAACAATGGTATATAGCAGACAAAACAATTGTAGAATGTGATGTCATTAATACTAGTAATTTTATTTATTTTCTTATATGCAGAATTACAATGTTTATACATCTCTGATGCTAAATTTTATTTTTCTGCCCCAATCATCCCTGTAATTCAAATGCTCCATCTTTAGTCCATTTGCTTTCATCTCCGTCCTTATTTCCTGCAACCAAGTATTTCTGGGTCTATCCCTTCCTTTTCACTGGTGGACCCTACTCCCAAACTTTTCTTTGTATTCTTTTCTCTAGCATTCTCCTTTAAGTACCCATACCAGTTTAATTGTTCATAACTTACATATTTTATTACAGAATTGTTAATGTCTTGCTGGCGTTCTTAAAAATCTCCAATTCCACAGACATTAACTTCGATGTTAGTAGTTATCAAGTTTTCAAAATTCATTCCCATATTGATTCGTATGCTTGCAATTTAGTATTTTGGGTTAAATTTCTGCCCCATAAATCACTATTTAATATGTCTGTTGTTTCCCTACTTTTGTTCATTATTTCTTTCAACAATACAATTACAAGCATAATTTTGCAATTCAATTTCAACTAGACTAAATGACAAGTGGAAAATTCAGAAATCTACCATATATGCTCAAGTGAAGCGTTATAAGATGAAATTTTGAATCTATCAAAAATAATGAAAGCTGAATGTATACACAAGAAATAAACTGCATTAAATTCCAGTATAAGAAATGGATTCCTTCCCCAGGCCCGCCCCCCCCCCCCCCCCCCCCCCCCCCCCACTCTAGCATGACAACATGAGATGAGGCTAAGTCATATTGCACAACTACTGCATTGTCTGCCTCCATCCGCTTAAAAGGGCAGAGGAGCGATGTCAGGAAATACCCGAATGATCGGGGACCACTGCTTCTCTAACAAGCAGTTTTTAGTGGATTTCCAAGGACACAAGACACAATCTAATCCGTTTCAGTCTTCCAACTTGTTATGACCGAAACCAGTCTACTGTCATATCAACAAGCAAATGGCCAAAAAATGCATTGACGATGGTAATGATTATACCTCGGACGTCTAGTTCCTAAAAATCTTAAATTATGTAGGTACCTAAAACAGGTTGTGTCACAAATCAAAATAAGTTCTATAATTACAAAAATAGGTCAACGAAATGCGGTACTTTATTTTCCATTACAAATTAACCAAACC
This sequence comes from Tenodera sinensis, assembly GCA_030765045.1. NCBI lineage: Eukaryota > Metazoa > Arthropoda > Insecta > Mantodea > Mantidae > Tenodera > Tenodera sinensis. Next base: position 148,854,834 of record CM060965.1, on the reverse strand, counting down.
ATTTGACAATGTATTTATTGCACATGTCCATAATTAGAATCACAGTAAACAACTAACACCTTTTCTAAGAAACTGCACCGCTTATCAGATAACACCATCTTATAAACCGAAAATGAGCGTTCCACATCAACTGATGTTACCGGAGCATATTTAAATGTTGGTATTAGACTCAAGGGACTAAAAATTGATGTTCAGGTGTTTTCCAGACAAGATGTCAGCAATTGTGCGGAGAACTGTCAGTTCTGGGTTTGTTTGAACCACTGATTTGAGTATTTCAGAAACTTTTTCACCAACATAACCAGGAACCAAGTTGATTTTTTCTGCCAACTCTTCTATCAATTCCAATTGCCTGCAGACCGGTTTGACTGAAGACTCTGGAGCATTAATAGTGGGGGCCAGAAATACATAATGTAGTTTGATGAATGCAATAATTGTAGGGTCCTGCAAACTCTTTAACTAAAGTAATTCTCACTGCATCCTTTTCCTGTTTCAAAACAATGTTCTCAATGTTCGCCATATTATGCATTGTTCACTGTGATTGTTGTCAAGGCACGACTGGCATACAGGCGTTTCTATATTACCTAATGAAGAAATTGAAAAAATTTAAAATTAAGGAAAAATAGGTTCTAATGTGAAATTAGTTATTTTTAGGTTATGTAGGACCACCGTTTTCGAAAATATATTTCCATAATTAGTACACCTACACACAACTTTTATTTTCAGTACAGCTATTCCAAGAAAGTGCAAGATATACATCTTAAATGTCATGTAAATATCTTAAATATTTAATCAAAATAATAACAAGAACAATAATAATCTTTATAGGGCAATGGCCTCTCCTAAGCTAATCAAAATAGTGATGTTTGAGAAAATCATGGATGGGGGGGGGGGGGGAGTTTCCTTGGAAGATACTGAATTTAAATACCAAGTTTATGTATTTATCAGACTTTTCGCTCACAGACGAACACATACACACACGCGGGCATACACATACTGCGGCCCTTTTATTCAGAGGACCTGAAAAAACATATTTCCGGTGAAATATTTATATTAAACTTTTGGGTGAAATACAATGGCTTCTCCTCCTTCTTGGGTGGCAGAGAAACTAAAACGTTACTGAAATATATGGAAAACAATACATTACGTTTAAGTGTTAAAGAAGTACATTGGAAGGAAAAGACGGGTTGCCAATACGTGAAACTAAGAAGCAAACATATCATTCAATATCGTAAAGTAGCAGCAACTGATGCAGATAAACTGATACAGATGCTCTAATCCAAACACATCCGTGTATCATAGTTGGCATAAGGTGCAAAACACTGCAAATTAAAATAAATATGGTACAGAAGAAGAGATCAACACAGACGTGTGTTCTGAAGGAATATTTGCAACACTGCTAGAGAGGTCGGCCGTTCAGCAAACACTCAGGTAAGAACCCGTTAAGAACCGTAATGCCGCGACCCTATTGTCTCCTGCACTCTCCCTGGAAAAAGCTGTTTACCGAAAGTAAAATCACTTCACTTGCCCTCCTAATGCCTATGCGTGCCATAATTCACGCAGGCGATACTTGCACTGCTTCTAACAGTAAATGCTCTTCCGAAACGTTATCGAATAGATTTACATACAATAATATTCTCATGTGTTAAACTCGCGTGTTTCTCTACCCATTATCATTATTATTCTTCACTACCGTATATTTTGTACAGATTTGTTTTTGTTCTATTTGCTTCATGTTAATCGAGGTAAACCTTTGGAGGAACAGCTTCATTGCACACTTCAATGCAGGCACAAGAAGGATACTGAAGACAGAAGCGATAAACAAAAGCGGGTCGCTATATATTGACCTAGAAATTCAATTTTCTTTCCATGACATAGGAGAAACAACTGAATGACTACCTCAAAACTGACGAACTATTGAAAAATTCAAACCAATAACAATGTATTTCAAAATGGCTGATGCCACAAAAAGTATTTGAAATAAAGTTATGTTTTAAAGAGATATAATGCAGATTCTTAGCGCGGTGGTGCGCTGCTGCTTACCAAGCGGGAGACCCCGTTTCGATTCCCGGTACCGGGGTGGAGATTTTCTCCCACTGGGAGACCTGACCCGGGGTGCACTCAGGCTTATTCGGTCCCTCAGGGACCGAATGAGGAGCTTCTTGATTGCGAAGATTGCACAACTGGCCGGGAGGGTCCTACCACTGACCACGTCCCACCTCCATGACGCCTGTGGTGGGCAGAGGTGGTGGACACAGCGGCCGGGCGGTAGGGCTTAGTCCGGATAGGGCAGTTGCATCGCGGGATTAGTTTATCAGTGTAGATTTTCTGTAGTAAGTTTTTCTCTCGTATGGTTTACAAATTATACAAAATGCCTTCCGGATAAACAGAACTTCATAGGTTGTTACTATAAATTCAATACACACCTTTATTTTATTTGTCATGTATATATCATTGACGTATATCATTTTACTTAAAGTCGCTTGAACCTTTTTTGAGAAAATAAAAAATATCTTACATTTTGGGGAGATTTTCGTGAAACTTTTCTCGTCACATCCTTGCTAGATAAATGAACTCAAGTACCAGTTAGGTATTTATGCTACATTTTGTTTTAGTTCACTTAAGCGCATGGTTTCCACAAACTGAAAATTTCTAAAGATGCTTTTTCTTATTCAAGGAGCCTCAAAATGTGTTTCCAATGGAATTTCGATATCAGATTTTTGATGGAATGCAAAATCTTGTCCATCTACTAGCAACTTAGAAGTAAAAAGTATATTAGAAAGTTGAATGAGACTTAAATAAGTCAGAATCACTGCCAGGACTCGAACCACTGGAACACTTAACCAGATAAAAAGATTTAATGTGTGTACAGATATATCGGCATAATTGCTGAAACAGTAAGAGCAGTAGTACAGAGAGTTGAAGAACTTCGGTTCTAGTTCGGTCGTAGCATTTTCTTCAAGTCTTCAACTTCCCGAATAATTGCTCTTTGTGTGACAGCAAGAACTATGATAATGGTCGATTACAATGGAGCAATTTTAATCCTACTCACCGAAGAACTCACGTATACTCCACGTTTACAGTTTGACTGAGTGTGAATATAAGCGAAAAGAAAAAATTAGCCTCAGCAATTCAAAAGACTAGTTCAAACAACATATGCATACCATAAGTTTAAAAAAATGCGTCAGCATAAATATTAATGTATATTAATGCTGGGGCAATGAATTATTGCTAAGGTAATAAGTGTAATTAGAGAACATATATGTTGATTTATGTGGCACTGAAACATGTAAATTTAATGTCTTGTTTTTCTCTAAGTGAAATGATTGATACTCTACTTTCAACTTATACAAAACTAAAAGAAGTTGCAGATATATGGAAGCAAATAGTTTAAACATTACATGAGTAAAGTTATATGAGGTATATTATTTAAATTGTGTTCGTTAAACCCCATTTAGTTTAATTTATGTACAATGTGCAATTTAATCACCCGTGTTACTTTTATAATAATATTCTCAAACGTTTACACCTTTCGCTTAATAGATTTACATAATACGTATTCAGAAGAATATTAATGTACTGTATTAAAATGTTACAAAGTTATGTTAGAGCTAACATTAATATGTGGGTTTTTAAGAGTAATATAAGGACACAAAAGAATGAAGCGAAGACACACGGAACGAATCAACGTATTTAATTTAAATGGTAAAATAAACAAATGTAAAACCAAATAGATATACCAGGCATAATGAAATTCGGGACTTTCATATAAAATAGGAGACGTACCAACCAATGATAAAATGATGAAATTGGAACTGCTACAGGCAATAATAGTACCCAAGGCATGAAGAATGATGATTTTTAGCATTAACTTCCGTTCTTACTGCATACGGTACCGCAGGTGGGGGTCACTGACGACATATGAAATAAAATTATTCTATATTTGGGAAAGGAATTCGGGAAAGAAGCGTTCCAGATTTAAGTGAAAGGTATGTCCCTCGCATTTGCCAATTTTGAGGACTGAGAAAAACCTGGAGAAAACCTCGGATAGAGGATTTAAACTGCGGACTTCCTGAATGCGAACCTCACAGATTACCGTGGAGCCAACTCGCTCAGCGATGTAATGAAGGAGGGGGAGAAAAAATCTGATGTGCTGCACTCACATGACTTCCTCTACTCTTGCACTAACCATTCTTACAAACTCTTATTCTCATATCTTCTTCGTGTTAGTTGAGATAAGGATTTACACAAATTGTCTTATTGTTTATTTTCTTGTAGGTGCAACGGGAATATGGGAATACAGTAGGCTTTGAGTGAATAGTCAAATCGCTTAAAACTTTCAAACTCCGTTCTCTTTGCACGACTGACATAAAAATGAACAGCGATGTTCTATTTGACAGAAGTGTAAGTTCTCCAAAACTTACACAAATAACAAGGAGTATCTTCGAAACGGTTCACTCTACAAAAAATGTATTTAGACATAAATTGTGTGTTTTAACAGGATATACATTCTTCTGTACAGTGAGATTTTGTCTATCTCTTACGATTTACGGGTTATTCAAAAGTCATCCAAAGTAAACAGGACTACATTGACTATAGCCAGAAAATTCAAAATATACATTTCATTTGTCATCAAAATATCTCAAACATATGGCATTTTAATAAAAATCGTTAGAGCTATTTTCAAGAAAATCAAAATTTTCGAAAAATGTTCCATGTAAAGGGTAGTTTAGGGTGGAGCTATTTTCTTCAAAATCTTTGTGTCGCATCCTTGAAGGACATTAAACTTAAATACCAACTTTGGTTTCTAACCAACTTTTCATTTTTGAGTTATGCTGCCCATAGACTGACACTGACAGACATATACTTTTTTCTAAAAATGCTTTTTTTGGAGGATTCGGGGAGCCTCAAAACATATATTTTCGGTGAAATCTCTACATCAAATTTTTGGATGGAATACAATACTTCCTCTACTTAACAGTAGAGAAAGTAAAAATACAAATCTCACATTGATCATATAAAAGAAAATCATTCAGTCAATCTAAATGCATTCATTCAATCAACATTCATCTGAACGATCACAGCTGATTGAAATGAAAACTGGTAGCAAAGGGAAAGAAGGAAATATTTGCAATACAGATGGAAGAAACTAGAAACACATGAAAATTTGAGGATTGTGGTTCTTGGGATAATCAGAAACTATTAGTTTGATGATCTGTCCCAAGATCCTCGTTTAAAGTTTCGACTTATGAAAGTAAAGTGTGAGGTTTGCGTTCTGCAGGTGCCAGGTTGGATTCCAGTCGCGCCAACCACACTGTCCATGGACTTTTTCGGGTTTTCCCATGTTGATGGGTGAATGCTTGGGTGATTCCTATTTTACCACAAATGTTCTGTCCTGCTCATCACTAGGTAACTTTCATCTGTTTCTATTTGTAGAACCAGCCGACGGCGATAGGTGCGTTGTGATGGAAAGCAAAGCTTGCCCTGTCTGAAGATTTCTACCTGGCGTTTGGGTGACAGGCTGGAGCCCTTTCCTAGTGACCTCGTTCACGGAAACTTTCGGTTATGGTGCCAGCAGCATCGCTGCAGCGTCAGGATTCTTCAGGAATCGTTAAGGACCCCATCCTTTCTAGCGTGCATCATCGTTCGGATCTGGTCGCTCTTGGAGTCTCCCATCATCCCTCTCTCCCTTCTTCCTACGTGAGGTATTCAGCTCAGTGGCAAGGGGCGGCATCAGTCTATCTAATCCTAACCACAACACCACCCTCTCTGGTCATTGTCATTTCAAAGCAATTCTATAAAGAGTTGTCAAAAGTTATTTTCTGTTGATTGATAGATGTATTTATACATAAATGGCTTGATTCAACTACCACCTAATACCATGAAACTATGTATATGTTTCTTTTGTACGCGTACGTTCGTCGGAGCGTAATTTTGAAACTGCGTATTTCGTGGCATAATGATTTAGTAGGTTTGTGTGTGGTAAGATTCTTTCTGTTTTTACCTTTGTTTCTAATGCTGGATCTCAGTTCCTTACCTTTTTACTGTTTATTGTTCCCGGTTATATGTAACTCTTGCTTGCAGACGTTGGCGACGCAAAAGCTACCATTAGCTTACATAGTGTAGCCATTGATTCCAAAAAGAAGTATGAAACTTTATTTTTAGAGGCTAAATCCATTGCACTATTCTGCCAAGACTTAATTCTTGTACACTATTAACCTTTTTAGCTTTTTTTAAATTTAGGTTTCGAAGGGTTTATAACGCTCTTGAGACATAGATGCACTAATAAATTACAATTTACTTCTCTTCTAGATTTTGGATATATTACATTGTTTTTTTACTTTTGAGAAGCATTGCTGTTTATTTAACTAAAACATAAAACGACCAGTTTCTAAAGCCTCTGTATTTCACATTTTGTTATGAGGGCTTAGAAAGAAACCATCTTAACGAGTAGTAAATATTTGTAACGCGCAGGAAACAGACAGACAAAAGCAAGCAAATCGATATATGCCAGTCACGAATTCACAAGAATGGAAGGACTTACAACCCGATGGGTCAGTAGCCTGTCGAGGAGCAAGCAAGCTTTGAGTAACACCATATCCAGGATGAGCGATCAGCCCAATGTCTGGTGAAGGTGGAAATGAAATGTAGCGGTCAAAGGTATCAAGACATTCAATCCGGCATTCGCCTAGCGGCTCAGGAAAATCGTGAAAAACCTTTGTGGGCCTCGGGGATTTAAACCGTTCCGAATACGTGCATACTACAGATTTACAATTGTATTAAAATTAACTGAGAAGGCAGATCACATTGAAAGCTTTTAGAAAACTTGAGATAATCCTATTATTCTTCATACCAATCAATATTTCAAACAGAATCGTTAGTCACTTTTCTGGGAATAAACTTTACTGTTTCTTCTTTCCTTTTTTTAATATAAACGGCTCTTTCTGTTGTGGGCATTTCACGTACTGTATTTCTCTAAGAAAACTTTAAAATGCAAACACATGAATTTGGACATTGATCCAACTTCTGCTTTTTAAATTACGCTGTTCGCTGAATGATATGCGCGCGCTCATGCGTGCAACCCCAAAAATTTACATTTCCGTTGAAATCTGCATATCGAATTCCGTCTGCCGCATGACAGAGATTAAAGAACAATGTTTTTAATGTTTTATTCTATACTAGCTGTACCCGGCATGCGTTGCAATGCTATGTAAAATAAAAAAGTGATTGTATAATCTGTTTATTGGCCTTTACATTCTAAATAATGTCTTGCATCTAATCCGCAAATATTACAGTGGTTTAAATTGGATATTTATTTATATTGATGGATATTTTGGATCAGGAACCTTCGCAGGCACACGAAGAACAACCCACCAAAGTTCATCACAATTGGATCAGTTTTCCGAAACTGACACATATTACAAGGAATATCTCCGAAATGGTTCACTCTGCAAAAAAATGTATTTGGACATAAATTGTGTCTTTTAGCGAGATATACAGTTTTTGTATAATACGAATTTGTTTATCTCTTACGGTTTAAGATTTACTCAAAAGTCATCCAGAGTAATCAGGACTACATAGTCTATAACAAAGAAAATTCAAAATATAAATTTCATTTGTCATTAAAATATCTTAAGCATGTGGCATTTTAATCAAAATAGAGCCATTTTCAAGAAAATCAATATTCTGGAAATATTTTCCATGTAAAGGGTAGTTTAGTTTCTTCAAAATCTTGGTGTCGCATCCTTGAAACACAAACTTAAATGCCAAATTTAGTTTTTAAGCAAGTTTTCGTTTTTGAGTTATGCTGTACACAGACTGACAGACATACATACAGACAGACACTCTGACTGACAGACTGACAGACAGACAGACTGATAGCCAGACACACACGGACCTTTTTCTAAAAATGCTTTTTTGGATTCAGGGGGTCTCAGAACATATATTTCTGGTGAAATCTCGACATCGAATTTTTGGATGGAATACAATACTTCCTCTACTTACCAGTAGAGAAAGTAAAAATACTGAACTTGAATACCAAGTTTGGTATTAATCGATTTTTCGTTTTTGAGTTATGCTATCGGTACGCACACACACGCACGCACACGCACACGCGCGCACACACCCGGAGGTACACACACACACACACACACACACACACACACATACACACACACAGAGGAGCATATGCATACTAACCTTTTTCTAAAAAATGGTTTACTTTTAATTCAGGGAGTCTCAAAATTTATATTTCAGGTGAAAATTCGGAATCAAATTTTTGGTGGAATGCAATACTTCCTCTTGTTACTGTGTCGTCCTCTGTAAGGGTAACAGGTTAGCCCCTGGTTCCCAAGGTCTCGAATTCAAACCCGACGGAGGGCGATGAATTTTTTTTCAGGCGTAAAAATCCTTAGCGTGCCTTCCTTCGGAAGCTAAGTAAAGTCGGTGGTCCCGCATCGTAGATTTAAGGTTCACAAAAGAACCTCGCGCCTGATAAAGAGGCCTCTGGGCAAAATTAAGTGGCCCTCCACACCCAATACCTATGGAATTGGAAACTGAGAACCACAGCAGTTAAAGAGCGACTATAAATAAAACCTCAATCTATCTAAGTTCTAGAGAAAGTAAAGTGCAGAACTTGAGTCAGTTCATTAACTTTTTATTCTCGTCCAGAAAGGCGAGTTCTCTGAACGGGATGTGGTGAACTAATTTCGCCTTCCTGGACTGCTGAGGCCATGGTCCCACGCACCAAAATCTAATAACTATGTCCGTAGCAACATACCTATTTCCTGAGCCACGGTTGCAACGTTGGTTAATATCAAATCAGCGAAAGCGTTTGGTAGTACACCTGTAATTTACTCGCTGCATCGCGTTTCTTTCTTCCATTATAATGGTAAGCTAAATCAACAAATATCATTATTAGGTTTTTTATGAATCCTGTATGATGCATGAGTACAACTCTGTAGAAATTCAAACATTATCTCAAAGTAATTAGTACCTTTTATAGCAAATAGTTTGATATGGCCTAATTCTTCTGATACTAACTGTTGCAAGTTGTTGTTGTTGTTGTTGTTGTTGTTGTTTTTTTTTTTTTTTAAAGGATCGTCTGAAATGCAAGACAGTGGAAGTGTGTACCCTTCTTTAGGAGGGGACTATTTTGAAAGTTATCCTCACAATTACGTACAATTTGATCTTTAAGCCCAGAAGTTTATTTTTAATTTCGGTTAAGCAGTTATCATTACGTGACCTATGAAGAGTCTTAATGTGGAACCTATTATCAAAAGACCAACAAAATCTGTCATGTTGTCGGTAGCTATGTAATAGTTACCGAGGATTATATTAAAGAAAAAAGTTGAAGGAACATATTAAAGAAATTAATGTTTTGTTTTTCCTCATTCATCAGTTTATTCCCTTCTTCTGAGAAAGGAACTACAAGTCATTCCTCGAGACAGACACCTGTCGAGAAGCTAGCGATCACTGCATCACTGGTCATCCTAAATGGATAATACGCCCAAAGCAAAGATGGTAGTGAAGAAGGAAGCAAACAGAACACATAAAGACGTGTAAATTTATAAAAACAAATAGCTCAATCCAGCATTCATTCAGGCAGCAACCTAAAAACCAGAAAAAAATAACTCTTTGCTAGGGATTTGAACCAGTGGTCTGCGATTCTTACTTGCACCTGTCAATGATACCGTTATCACCTAAAATGTTGAAAATTTTCCATTTTTTGCTTGCTTTTCCGTATGTTTCAAAATAAAATGAACGTTGTTTCGGAATCACCGATCACTTTATGCGAATACGCAGATGACGTCATCATAGTTGTTAAAGCATCCGTACTGTTTTATCCTTATATTACACAAGTTCATTTGTTTCTGTTTCACTTGTTCTGCTATTGCTAGTACTGTCTCTCTAAACACTTAACTTTGATTGCTATATCGCTCTATCCAATATACTCTGTCTATTGCTGATTAAATACTTTGTATAGTCGTCTAGTATTGTACGTGCTTTCTTCGCCTTAGCTTACCGTCCTCGTACATAGGATTTACACGAATGCCTAGAGTTAGAAGCTGTCTACAATCAGACGAACATTGGATCACAGTGAAGAACCTGGGACGGGGGATCTGCCGTAGCCTGGTATAAGAGCAAGAGAAAGGTGTGCAATAAAGATTAAATGGATGAAAGGAACTATGATGATGGAGCAATTAGTAGAATTAGTGAACGGGGAAAGCAGAGAACCCGGAGAAAATCCGATCAGAGTCCGCTTCGTCCACCACAAACCCTACATGCAGTCCCCTGTGATTAGTAGGAGGCAAGCGTCTAACCACTTGACCATGGCGCTGCCACACTATCCTAGTGTTCATAATATGAAAACTGATGTATTTACATAAAAACATCCTGTACATTATGAATCACATATCTGAACATAATTTGTAAGGTACCTACTTCAATCTACGTAACTGTTCTTTGTGTACCAGTGGTTAGGGTGGCGGGATTTTAACGAAAAGGTTTCTAGTTCAGATCTCGCTCCCTTCAGCATTTCGAAATTGAATAAAATGTATACTGAAATCCTTGAAACATTCAAGCAACATTACTGGCGCACGTGTACAACTACGAAATATAATTTCATGACGTGGATCTAAACAGAAAAAGAAAAAAAGAAAAGATCAATACCCAGCAAATGCAACTACTCAGATAACCTGCATATTTGTTTCTTTAATGTTTTTAACGTAATCTTAGTTATCCTTTCAAGAAAGGATTATATCAGATAGCTCAGCAATATAGAGATAATGATAGAATAATTATTAAAAATACTTAAGGATTTCCGGCCGACATTAACACAATAAAATATACATAGGTTCTGCGCTTGTAGGCCGTGGTCCAACAGATAGATGTTCAACCAATGTTTCCCCAACCAACTTCTTTGTTACATTGATCATTTTCGAAATATACGTTGTTAATGGTTTGAATTTTCGAATATTTTGCCGCTATTCTGTTGTTTCTCGCGCTTTCACTTTGCGGAGATTATGAAATTTATCGAGTTTCGTCTATCTCTTTGCCGTTCTGTTGTTATTTTGGTTATCAAACAATTTACGATTCATGACTATGAGTGTTATCCATACAATGAATGGTTCCTGTTAGTGTTATCATCGATTAGTAGTGCCTATACAAGAATAGTAGAATCCAAACGCAGGCTAGAATTATCTGGCACCTGCGAGTTACAAATTCTATCTCCACTTCCGGAATGCGTGGCCTCACGCTTTTTGCGCCATAGTCAAAGATGTGTGATTGAGGAGAAATCTGATTCATGTCATCAACTCATCAATCACACAGAAGGCAACAAAGTTCCACGTGTCAGCTGTCCAATGTAAGCGTTCCTCAAAACAATGCGAGGTGCAGCTGTCGAAGTCTGATTGTTAACAGGAAGTATCACTACCTATTATGTACCACAACCCAAATAGCTAGTAATTCACATAAATTGCAGGTGGATGGGATCCTGCACACGTGCTTTATATTGCTCATCTGTGGTAAAAGGTTCTTTGATTTACACATGGGCATGCGTATGTCACAGGCTTACGCAGAAATCCGTCATTTTGTAAAGATCATGAAAAGCCGGCGTATTGTATAACTTCATCCTATACACCGTCTGACAAGGCCTCTAAAAGAGGCAAATAGCAACAGGGAAGCAAACAACACATATAGCCTTTTACCAATTCTGAAATCTAAATTTATACCTAGAAAAACAAAAATACGATTATACAAAACATGCACACCACCCATAGTTATTTATGGATGTGAAGCTTGGACCATGACGAAGGCGGCCGAATACATGATTAACACATTTGAAAGAAAGATCTTAAGAAGAATTTATGGACCTATAAAATAAAATGGAATATGGAGAATGAGACACACGGAAATATAATTGACCTCTTCAAAGAACTAGAACTATCCACTGTTGTCAAATTAAAAAGACTACAGTGGGCAGGGCATGTACAAAGAATGGATGAAGGACAGATACCTAAAAAAGTGAAGACAGAAGTGATGCTTAGAAAGTGACCGATTGGTAAACCTAGCAAAAGGTGGATGGATTCAGTGAAAGAGGACAGTTATCAGCTCCTAAAATGCAAAAATTGGCAACAGATAGCTCTGGATAGAGAAGATTGGAAGTCTCGGATGAAGAAGGCCTAGGCCCGCTTTGGGCTGTAGCGCCATTAGAGGAGGAGGAGGAAGAAGAAGAAGATTCAAGGGGCCTCAAAACCTATATTTCCGGTGAAATCTCGACAGCGAATTTTTGGGTGGAAATCAATACTTCCTCTACTTACCAGTAGAGAAACTAAAAAAGAACAGAGCACAGATCTCTGTATGAATAGAACCGATTATAAACTTTTTCCATAAGGGTTGGATGTGCAAACAGGTAAGGTGTTTTAGCCGTCTAATTTAAAATTGAGTCATATTATACTTTTATATGTTAAATTTTTTACTTAATCCAACAAATCTGATGTATTGCACTCACATGCTTCTCTCTACTCTTGTACCAACCATTCTTACAAACTCTTATTCCTATATCTTCCACGTGTTAGTTGAAACAAACATTTGTACAAATTATCTTATTGCTTATTTCCTTGTAGGTGCAAGGGGAATATTAGAATACAGTAGGCTTTGAGTGATAGTCAAATCTTTTAAAGCTTTAAGATCCCGTTCTCTTTGCACGCCTAGCATACAAAAAATGAACAAAGATGTTCCATTTCACGAAAGTTTTAAGTTTTCCGAAACTGACACAAATAACAAGGAGTATCTCCGAGATGGTTCACTGTACAACAAAAAAAAATATTTAGACATAAATGGTGTATTTTAGCGAGATCTACATTTTTTGTATGTTAAGATTTTGTCTATCTCTTAAGGTTTGCGAGTTATTCAAAATTCAACCAGACTAAACAGGACTACGTAGGCTATAGCCAGAAAATTAAAAATATACGTTTAATTTTTCATCAAAATATCTCAGACATATAGTATTTTAATCAAAATCGTTAGAGGCATTTTCAAGAAAATCAAAATTTTTGAAAACTTTTCCATATAAAGGGTAGTTTAGGGTGGAGGAATTTTCTTCAAAATCTTCATGTCGCATCCCTGAAAGACATTAAACTTAAATGCAATGCTTAGGCTTTCAATTTGTTTCTTGATTCTCAGAATTAAGCTCCTTGGAGAATTTCGGGAGGCAATCGAAAATAACTGGAACAACACAATACAAGAGGTCAGGTTCAAGCTTGTACATCCTCGACAAGCTTCGAAAATGTAAGTTCTCCTCTAATAACTTATCTGGATATTAAAAGTAAACGAGGAGTCAAAAGGAACTCCATAAAATCTGATGTTATAAGAAGTGCAGAATTTATAAACGGTCTAAAAGCTAAGAAACCTACCCGTACTGAAAAGGAAAAGGCAGCAGCTAAAGCCTGGATAAATTAGAAGAAGCTTGCCTGTGAGAAAGCGGATATCGAGTGTTTTACGGACAATGTTTAGAAACCTGCGGAGCAAATCACAGTTTTATACTATTGTAGTTGAACTTGTGCTAAGACTTCTTAAACTGAATTTCAAATATATCCAAATCATCTGCAAGGAATGATAACAGTATTACCGGAAGAGGTAAACTGATACCATGTTAAGTGTGCTGAGACCGGAAATGTTCGATATTTCGTGTGCCAATCGTATGGGTGGTGACAGCGTCTAAAAATGTTGGTGTCCGTTTGCCCCAGCGGCCCCGGTATCGGAGAGTGCTGTTAGTACTGTCTGCTCACCAGCTCATGGTCTAGGGGAGAGAAGGGGAGAAGAGAGACATTCCTCGTAGTGTAACCTGAGTTTTATAAACTTCCGCGCAAACGTTGTTCCGCGGGTTACGTTACCAACTTACCTTCAACTTTCTCTTAACTTCACTTGTAAAATCGTACGAGTCACTAGTCTTATGTGGGAAGTAATGGAAAAGTAGAATAGAAGTAGATAACCTCCATCTAGGAGCGGTGAAATCTACTGATAGTGGTTGCAGAACAAATTGGTTCAGAGTAACAGTTTTCTTTGCGTAAAAATGATATTTATAGGTTGATTGAAAGAAAAAAAACCTGAAAATGTTCTTAAAGTAAACGCATTTTTTGTTTTATTGGATCTCACGGTCGCTTACTTGCCTCCCATACATGTGTTCTCAATCCCATAGAACTGACTAAACTAGACCCCGGCGCGACCGCCCGTTGCGTCCCCCACCTCTGCCCACTACAGGCGTCATTGGTGAGGTGCAGTATTGGAGGTGGGACGTGGTCAGCGCCCCGAGCCCTCCCGGCCAGTTATGCGGTCTTCTAGACCTGGGGCCGCTACTTCTCCATCAAGTAGCTCCTCAATTGGTCCCCCCGGAACCTAACGAGGCTGAGTGCACCACGTGCCAGACCTCCCAGAGGGGATAAAATCCCATGCTGGTACCGGGGATCGAACCCGGGTCCTCCGCACCAGAGGCAAGCGTGCTACCCATAGAACTAGCTTGGGTAAAAGTAGAATGAATACTTAAAAAGATGTAACAGGTGCCTTATCCTTACCCTACAACATAACGCCCGAGGATATATCACTTAAGACCGAAACAGACTGGCAGGGTTTTTTAAAAATATAGAAAATATCCTTTCGTTTTATAAGCTAAATATACTCCCTGAGCTGAAAATAAAATTTCAAGTTCCGCTATTTTGAGCGACTTATTTGCTTTTATCTAGCGTGAATTCACATTCCAAGGTTGGTATTATTATCGTAAGTGCGACCAGAAGCACCAGTCTAACTTCGGATATCCCTGTGTACCTGGAATTGTCTACTGCATACTGGCTCGATGCATTTCTACCAGGGACCATGAGCTGGTACACAAACTGAATTATACAGATTACCATTTACAGAAACAATGACACTCGAGAATTAATTGCCGATGGATCTGACGGAGCAAAAGTAAACACAGACTATGAAAATAGTGTAATAGGAAAGCTAGAAGTCCATTAAAAATTGTCTTCACTGCTACGTGTGCTTGCATCGGAATGGACTTCCACACTCTTGCGCAGTTACGCTACACAAACACATTATCCAGTTCTATTTGGAAAGTTTTGGAACAATCCACTTTACCTTTTCTAAAATTTAAGTAGATTTAAATATCTTCCTAACCGAAAATTGATTTACAGGAGCTGATCAATGGTAAAAAATATTCATATAAGATAGTGCTTGTTACGTGTGGTGAATTGGCTCAAGATCCGGGAAATTTCAAACTGGATCAGATTTGCACTCTCGCTGGCTAACAACTACAAGCCGCATATGGTGTTTGTCTCTCTACAAAAAATACCGACATAAAATCGCTTAACTTTAGCTACGTACATAGTTTATGCATCAGTCTGGTCCGATATTAAATTTGAGTCAGCTTGTTCGGAAGGTCCAAGACATTTGTGAAAACTCATTGACAACTACATATCTTCCAAAATACATGAGATGGATGGGAACTATATCCAAAGAAACACTTACTGCCATAATTAGCAGAATCTAGCTATTCATTCAGAAATCCTAAATGATCATACATACACTTTACTGTTAGATTCGAGAAAGATAAAATCATTAAACATGTTTTGAGGTTCCCTAAAAAAGCTGTGTATGTATAAAATAAGTGGGTTAAACAAGTTAGTCTTTCAAAGATGCGACACCTGTTCAAAGATACGAAAATGTCCAAATCTTCCACTTCAATGGGGAGAATGTTATTTTTCAGTTTCTCAAAACTGGCTCTAAATATTTTTATTAAAATATATGTAAGATATTATGAAAGCAAATAAAGCTAACATCTTGAATTCTCAAGGAATACGTTCGTCCCTCTAAATGATTTTTAATAACTGGTAAACCGTAAGACAGAGGCAAAACCTTACTACAAAGGTCTTTTTAAAACACACAGTTTATAAACTTTTTGTTGAGTTAACTATATTCTTGTTATTGGTTTACTTAATATATAAATCGCTATTTGATCGTTGTTGTGCAAGGAACACGAGTTTCAAAGCCGCTACATCCTGCAACGAAAAGGTAAATATGAATTTAAACTTTATCTGCATTAACAAAAAGTTACTAGAGTAAATTTTTGTAAGAATGGTTTGCAGAAGAGTGAGTAGAGAAAGCTGTTTGAGTGCAACACGTGATAGCTTCCTGGTTGACAAATCTTGCCGTGTTCAAATAGTTGTACAAAGTTTCGACACCACAGTATAATTTAATTCCTCGTATTTCGCATGGAGTCATACTGTGACTGAGGTCGGTGGCACGCCCCTGTTACTTCCGAGGTCCTGGACTTGGCCCCTAAGCAAGGCCAGGGTTTCGCCATATGCATGGCCTACATAACATACCGCAGCGGTCTTGTCAGGGAATTGAGCAATAGGCCAGGTCGGCGTCAGCGGGACGCAAATTTTATTTACTCGCCGATACGCTCGACTAAACTCTTGCCATTTGCATCCCACAGTTGCAAATGTTCCTACGTGCTCCTTTCTCAAAGAAAACTTAATTTGCGTTTTGTGTGCTGCAGCACGTTTTGCGAGAAGTGCACAAACCAATATCAGGGACAAGTTTAGTTGCTGTGAAATTCGGAGAACAAACATGCTTTGTGGTTATTTCTATTTGCAACAAAAACATTATCACCGCAAGCTTGTTATTTAAAATGAGAGAAAATTGTTCAAGTAAACTTTCCAGAGTTAGGATTTATGCGAGATCCTTTGTTTTTAACATTTGTTTGTTTATTTACTTATTTATTTAGTTCAGGCCTGGGCGACTCGTGTGTTACCTTCAGCGACCTTCATCTTTTTTACCCGCCAAACATACAGCTGTCAGTGAAGGTCGCGAGCACAACTTAATGTGCCAAAAATGCTGATTTCATTAAAGCACGCAATTTATATCAAATAAGTTTCTTGTGGAGATAACCCTTTTGAAGATAATCCTTCTTGTTGGTTTGAATTTTTAAATAGGTACATTCACTTCTCTCAAAAAGGAAGTCGTTACTGCTTTATAAAAGCTTAAGCCTCTGCTCTTGTCATTGTACTTGCAATGAAATATGTAATTAAAATCTTTGTATTTCTAAAGTGTTTATTTAGTTTAACATGAATTAGATTGAAGAATAAACGTTTTTAAGAACTGTCTATACGACAGTGAGTAGAGAAAGTCATATGAGTGCAATACATCACATTTTTACTTTCTCTACTGCGTATAGTAGAGGAAGTATTGTATTCCACCCAAAAATTCGATGTCAAGATTTCACCGGAAATGTATGTTTTGAGGCATCCTGAATCCAAAAAAAGCAATTTTTAGAAAAAGGTCCGTGTGTGTGTGTGTGTGTGTGTGTGTGTGTGTGTGTGTGTGTGTGTGTGTGTGTGTATGTGTGTGTGTGTCAGACTGTGGACTCAAAAACGAAAAGTCGGTTAAAAACCAAAGTTGGTATTTAAGTTTAATGTCTTTCAAGGATGCGACACGAAGATTTTGAAGAAAATTGCTCCACCTTAAACTATCCTTTACATGGAAATTTTTTCGAAAATTTTGATTTTCTTGAAAAGGCTCTAACGATTTTGATTAAAATTTCATATGTTTGAGATATTTTTATGACAAATGAAATGTATACCTTGAATTTTCTGGCTATAGCTCATGAAATCCGATTTAGTATGGTGGACTTTTGCATAATTGGTAAATCGTAAGAGAGAGACAAAATTTCACTGTACAAAAAATGTAGATCTTGCTAAAACACACAATTTATGTCTGAATAATATTTTCTTTTTTATAGAGTGAACCGTTTTGGAGATATTCCTTGTTATTTGTGTCAGTTTCGGAAAACTTAAAACTTCCGTGAAATGGAACATCGTTGTTCATGTTTTTATATGTTAAGCGCGCAAAGATTTGACTACCTCTCAAAGCCTACTGTATTCTCATGTTCTCCTTGCACCTACAAGGAAATAAGCAATAAGATAATTTTTATATGGGAATATGAGTTTGTAAGAATGGTTAGTGCAAGAGTAGAGAAAGTCATGCAAGTGCAACATCAAATTTTTTAACGAAGTACTTGTCATAATAATTCATAGACCGTTAAGTTGCATTGGATGCATCGTAAATATTCCTTTAGTTGAGTCATCTGTTAATTTTTTGTACCACCAGTTAGTTACATTGAGTTTATACTAATTTGGACATTACTTACTGCCATCCAGCATGATCTTTCGTAAACATATAAATCGGTAATGCGTGCATTAAATGTTATCGCCCTTGTTTTTTTCTAATGACGTTGCAAATCGGGTTCACCAATCGTGTTCCATCGATTTGGAAGTGATTTTAAGGTAATTAATAAACGGTAACTTCGGTGGCGTTACTGATGCTTTCAGGAAAGTCTCCAACTTTGAAACATAGCTGAGCTACACAGCCGGGGATGCACAGTTGGTGGAGCTCAGCAAAGTATAAAGCCACTTTAGGCACTTATTACCTCTCAGAGATCAGAAGGGCGACAAAATCCGAAGGACTATGTGTGTTAGTAAAGACGAGGTCCGTAGCGATTCCAGAAACACACCAATCCTGATGCTTACCTAGGCGCCACCTATCGCATTCTCCGGAACTAGGCCTAAAGGAATGGCACATGTCGTCCATCCAAGTACAAGGGAGAAACCTTCACATAGCTCAAAGTCCATCGTCCAGCCACAACGCACCAATTGCCGTTGCCTGGTCCTATAATCTTGAAACATATGAAGAAAAAGACGAAAGAAAATTGCGGGGACAAGAAAATTCGTAGTACAAGAGGGACCACCCCAGCATTCGCCTATTGGCCAGGGAAAAACCATAAAAAACGAACTTCAGAGTGACCGCACTACGAGAATCGAAGCCGGAACCACCCGAATCCAAGCACTGTAAGGAGGACTCGTCCGGTTTTGTTATTGACAGCTGTATTTTAGGCAAAAAACCTTTAATATGCACGTTTTTAGAAGAAATTAGTTTGTACGGTGTATGATTACGCGGAGTTATGCCTTCATTTCTTTTTGATAGCCTATGGTTGGTTTTAGTTCGCAGCGAAAAACGCTATTTCAGACGACAGAGAAAATAAAAGGAATTACAAAAGGAATGGGGACGCATGAAATTCCAAATGATACAGCTAAATAGGTATCATACTAACATATACTCCCTAAAATCCCAGCGCAACAGCCCTAAGGAGCTAAGGCCTATCCCCGGCCGCTGGGTCCCCCATCTCTGCCCACTATAAGCGTCAGAACTCGGGTGCTCCGCGCCAGAGGCAGGGGCGCTACCACTGCGCCACTGAGACGGTCCTAAAGTTACTTCAGTTTGGACTAATTCATAATGTTACAATGTATTCTACAATGTGAATTATAACAGTAAAATAATAGAATCGAATTAAATTTTTTTCAATTAATTTGCAGGAGACTGCATTCGATCAATACATCTGGGCTGTACAAACCATGAATATAGTATACCTTTTTCATTTGAATTCTACAGTGCAGTAGAATGTCGGAGCAACGAAGGTTTAATCACGATATTAACTGTACGTCTTATGTTACTGTATTCTTCACAAGACATGGGGACACTTAACGAAAGATAATTATATAATAGGCTCCAGTGAATAATGTCGTTTAGTACTCACGTAAAATAGTTGCAGATATGAACTGTTTCGTGTCACATGCCTCTTTAGAATTACAAATAATAGGTACCTGCAAATAACTTTGTGATAAGACCAAAAGTATAACCCACAAAGTATAAAGCTGATAAAAACTAATTTGCAAAGTCAAAGGGAACGAATAGCGTGACCGTTAAATATCACAATTCGCACGCATGCCGAGGGTTCTATCATAACAAAATGTGCATTAGATGAGCTCACTCGTGCGGAGCTCCAACATGAAAAACAAACTATTAGATAAGCAACAGTATCGTAAATTAAAAACTTTTCCTTAAGTGGAGACTAAATTGCGAAAATTACCAAAAAATTTGACTTTTAGCTATTATGTAACCTAAGTAATTGGAACTTGTTTAATTTTATATACATTTATTATTTTATTATTTATTTAAAATTTACTTATTCACTCACTCATTTATTTATTCACTCGCTCATTTACTTATTTATTCACTCACTCGCTTAATTACTTATTTATTCACTCACTCGCTTAATTACTTATTCATTCACTCACTCATTCATTTACTTATTTATTTAATCACTCACTCATTTACTTATTTATTCACTCACTCATTTACTTATTTATTTATTCACCCACTCATTCATTTACTTATTTATTTATTTATTTATTCATTCACTCACTCATTTACTTATTTATTCACTCACTCAATTATTTATTCACTCATTTATTCATTCATTCAGTTATTTATTTATTCATTCATTTATTTATTTACTTCGCCCATCAAGTGGCTGCCTAAAGGACAAAGTATACAAAAACAAAATTATTATACGATGAACATACATAAAGGTGGTATAAATATCGTAATATTAGGGATGTAATATAATGTACATACTATCCCACATGTTATTGGGGGTACAAATTCAGATAACTAGATAACTGACACCTTGATATGTATCCACTTCAGTTTGTTAGTTTCTCTTCTTCATTTAACACTTTTCCCACAAATACATTACATAATTTACTAGCTAAAGTATTTTGCAAGGTCGTAACTGCGCCACGAAGGGAACAAAACCCGTCAGTATACGCCATCTGCTTTGCTTCAAAGTGTTCATAATTTCACCTGCTGCCCAGATAGTCTGGGGTCACTAGCCTTGCAGAAAGCTTCCTTTGCTTTCTCCCTCACAACAACCTGTCCCGCACTCTCGGGGAAAATACGTGTGGCTTGTATGTTCCAAAGTACTTGGAACTACTGACTAACCTGAAAACATACTACTCTAATTACCAAAATTATTGGTCCTGGACTTCCGGACGGGGACTGTAAATATACACGTTGCAGGTGGCCATTAGGGTGTGTTATCTCATATTCATTTAATCTCCCCTTGTGGCTTACCGGGAAAATACGTGAGATTTGGAGAATGTAATGCCGTGCAGACATGTAGTCATGGTAGCTTAGTCGCTAGAGCAACTGGACGGAGAACGAAGATCCATGGTTCAAATCTCGGCTTTACCTTTCCATCTTTTTACTAATCATGGCTAGTGTGAAAGAAAATTGTCATTCAAATCAATTGTGTATTTTAAAGAGAAAGAGGGGTTTTGTACACTATGTCTTCGTCTATCACTTAATCTTTACTAGTTAGATTATACAAAATACTCTCTAATGTAGAGGACTTCACGGACTATTCCCAGAAAATTCGAGATATATAGTTTATATTGCGTTTAAATATCTGTAATATGTGTTTGGCTCACACCTTAAAGAGTTGCCTTTTAAAAACGAAATGTATAAATCAATGGTTTTCACATGAGCATTATATATACAGAGTGGAAGTGAAATGATCCGCCAGACTTTAACAACAAATTTCGGTACATGAGCATTATATATACAGAGTGGAAGTGAAATGATCCGCCAGACTTTAACAACAAATTTCGGTACATGAGCATTATATATACAGAGTGGAAGTGAAATGATCCGCCAGACTTTAACAACAAATTTCGGTACATGAGCATTATATATACAGAGTGGAAGTGAAATGATCCGCCAGACTTTAACAACAAATTTCGGTACATGAGCATTATATATACAGAGTGGAAGTGAAATGATCCGCCAGACTTTAACAACAAATTTCTCATGTTGTGAATAACAAGAAAGTCTAATACCAAAATGTTGAAAGGTTTATAGTTTTGCAGAAAAAAATATTTTTATCAAAAAAATTTATCATCACCTTGCTGAATTATTATTCACTGAAGGTTCTTGATTTATGGCTATATTCACAGAAAATTGAATAAACAACCTTTTTCTTTGACGTATTTCAATAGATTCAGCAGTTTTTGTGTAAATTAAATTTAAAAGAACCCACAATTTGTTGCCCTTTTGTTGCAATAAATTGTGGGTTTTTAAAATGTAATTTAAACAAAAACCATGTGACCACGGAACCCTGCTCCTATTTGTCCGCTGTGCGACAACCTTTTGTCACTCCTTCGAGACTCTGCAGCTGCGTGCCAGACTTACAGAGGTCTTGGCGGACGACAGACAAGCGGTGGAAAGGGTTTTAGTAGAGAGTAACATGAGTTTGAGAATTTGAGACTTTAGATGTCTAGTTTTTATACTCTTTTGGCATCATTAACAATTTTGTTTTTATTTTGACTTTTGCCTACTTTATGTTCTTTTTTAATAGTAATTTTATTTTTGATTGAAGTTTATGTCTGGCTTTTGCCATGAAATGTTTTATAAGAGCGCTGATGACCATGCAGTTGAGCGCCCTTAAATCTACATCATAATTTACATTTCATTCATACGCCATGTTAAATGATTAATTATCTCTCAAAAAATGGTATGCAATACACGTGTGTTAAGTGTTTTTACTAATGCTCGGAAATCAAACAGATCTGACTGCATCTCGTATTTTCAAAAATTTCCTCGATCCAGTAAAAATCACTTACCATCCTTATATCGCAATGTACTACTGATATCAAGTTCTAAGATAAATGGAACATAGTATTGAGGAAGCTATAATTATGCAAATGTTGAGTCGTGGAAAAGACTTGCATTGTGGGCTGGAATACAGGTTAACACAATACACCTACGTTCACCGTTTGTGAATCATGACAGGCAGCCTTGAGTGAATAATCATTCGTTATTTATGCGCAGTTACTTTTCACATATTTGCAAAGTTTACGATTTTTGCGAATAAATAATGTGAAGCTGGCATATTTCTTCACCAATAACCATGTTTTCTTTCGTACAGTAGAATAGTTAACATCTACGAGTTATTGCTATGACCATACGCTAGACAAACGAAGGTTAATCACTATCGAGGTTCTATTCAAGCCATTTTAGTGATTATTTTTTGTAACAATGTACCATACATACTTGAAACTACGCATTTACAACATTTTAATCTCCTTGGACATCTATGAATTTATATTTTAATACTCCCTCATTCTTTTGATTTAGTACTCATGCGAGTTTCATGTCTGAGGGGGGAGGGACATGAAAGAGAAATTTTACAAAACAAACTCATACTTTAGATGAACTTAAAAAATAACAAACGGCTGCCAGTTTCTCAAAGGAAACAGCAAAATGTAAAAGAAAATTTCTTAAGCTGGTGCTAGAAATTCTCAAACAACGAAGGGAGGCACTTCCAACATCGTGCTTCATATATGAGAGTAATTTGTTCTTATTTTTAAGTGCTAATGTAATTATGTTAGAAATTATGTTAGAAATAACTTATACGACAAACCCTATTATATTTATTGCGGACTCTGTTACCAGCACCGTCGACACAACTAGCTTCGCCGACCGACCTCACGCTGCGAAACCGGTTCCACCAAGGTTTGCTCACCCCGTATTTTTAAAATAAAAACTATCCATTGCATGAAAATGTACATGGTTATTGTTACGAAAGTGTTAAGCAACGTAAATATAAAAAATCTGAGGTGTTGCACTCACATGACTTTCTCTACTCTTGTACCAACCATTCCTACAAACTCTTATTCGTATGTCTTCTTCGTGTTAGTTGAGACAAACATTTACAGAAATTATCTTATTGCTTATTTCCTTGCATGTAGGTGCAAGGGGAATATTAGAACATAGTAGGCTTTGAGCTATAGTGAAATCTTTTAAAGTTTTGAGATTCCGTTCTCTTTGCACACTTAACAAAAAACTGAATAACGATGTTCCATTTCACGAAAGATTTAAGTTTCCGAAACTCACACACATAACAAAGAACATGTCCGAAATGGTTCACTTTACAAGAAAATTTACTCAGACATAAATTGTGTATTTTAGCAAGATTTCCGTTTTTGTATAGTATGATTTGGTCTATCTCTAACGGTTTACCAGTTATGCAAAAGTCATCTAGAGTAGATACGACTACAGGGACTATAGCCAGAATATTCAAGATATACATTTCATTTGTCATCAAAATATCTCAAACATATGGCATTTTAATCAAAATCGTTAGAGCCATTTTCAAGAAAATTAAAATTTTCGAAAAGGTTTCCACGTAAAGGGTAGTTTAGAGTAGGGCTATTTTCTTCAATACCTCGTGTCGCATCCTTGAAAGACATTAAACTTAAAGACTAACTTTGGTTTTAAGTGACTTTTCGTTTTTGAATTATGTTGTCCACAGACTGACACGCAGACACGCGCGCGCGCAGACACACACACACACACACACACACACACACACACACACATTGATCTTTTTCTAAAAAAATATTTGTTTTTGGATTCAGGGGGTCTCAAAACATATATTTCCGGTGAAATCTAAACATTGAATTTTTGGTTGGAGAACAATACTTCCCCTACTTACCAGTAGAGAAAGTAAAATGACCTTCCTAGTACATATCTGTTGAAGGACCTAGATTTTGAGTTTGACTAACAAAATTGATGTAAATTAATTAATATATCAACAATGCAATTATATATTGAAATAAAATTGTGTACAGGCATCTCCTTAATGACTTGTAATTCCTGTGCAAAGAAGTAAATCAATGTCTTTAATAGTTCAGAAAGTCACCTCAGCGCCTCCTTATTCGCCTTTTCAGATACACAAAAACTGCAGCATGGCAATTTTGATTCTGCATTTTAGCTCATTCATATTTCAAAATTGAAAGTGGCAGGTGAAAAGTCAGAGGCACCCAGCCGTGAGGCTCAGCACCAGGCGTAGACCACCAAGTAGGTCATTTGTGTCTTACGTGGGGCTGTGAAGAAAGAAGGGGAGACCCAAAGGGCGACCAGATCGAACGACGATGCGCGCAAGCAAGGACGGGTACCTAACAATTTCAGAATGGCACGATTAATGTGCAAATCATGTTCACCAATCTTGCAACTTGTTCAAACTGTCCGAGAAACTCAAGGGTTATACGCAACTCCGGACTCTCGTTAGGCAAATTCTGCCTTTTTGGTTACAATTTATATATAGCTTTGCAACAAAATATGTGGGATATAAAATTAATGTATTTCTATACTATGCACTTAGAATAAGTATGTATGAACGAATGAATTTATTGAATATTAAATCATTTATACTTAGGCTGCCCTTGAACTTGGATCCCTCCCTTTCTCTCAGATTATTTACAAACGTTTACATTTTAACATGTGTTGCTGTGTATTACATTTACTATCATTTATAACTTTTTCAATTTGCCTTTTCATTTTACTTTTGTCTTTCGAAACACCTTTCTCCCCTACTCGCGTTATGCTTTCTTTTCCCCTAGATTATTTTAAAATTTTAAACTATCCAGTTCATTATTCTTTGCTCCCACTCCCTTTTCTTCCCTATGTTTACATAAATGTTCTACCCCTACCATGTGGGTAGAGAATTTATTGCACTTCACCCAAAAATCCTACATAAGATTTCACTGTAAATAAATGTTTTTAGGTCCGCTGAATTAAAAATAAAAAAGGAAAGATGGAAGGAAAGAAGGAAGGGAAGAAAAAGAAAAGAATATTAGAACAGCTGCGTGTGGGTGTGGTACTCGCAGATCTGTGAACACCAGAGCTCAAAAACAATCCCCCCATCCCAAACTACCCTTTATATGGTGTAATTTTCGAAAATGGTGATTTTCAGAAAAATGACTAAGAAATTTGCTTAAAACACACTATATTTGAGATATGTTTTGTGACAAGTGAAATGTACATATATCCTGACCTTTCTGGGAATGGCCTCTGAAGTCCGGTCATTCCGGATAACTTGCACAACTGGTTAACGGTAAGAGATCGATAAAATGTTACTATACAAAAATTTATCTCAAAGCACACAGTTTATTCCAAATATATTTTTTTGTGAAGACAAGCTTTCCCATATGTTCCTCGTTGTGGTTTTAGTGTTCAAATACTTTTGCTTTCCTCAACTAGGAAGTCTTTTTTTAAAGTCCTAGTCATATAAGGATAATGGAACGTCAAAGCCATCACATAAGAAACAAATCTTCGAAGAATTGACTATCACTTAAGGGACACTGAGTGAAATTTTGGTCAAAATTGTCAAAAAGTCGAAAATAGTTTTTTTACCTTAAAATGCTCCTGGAACTCCTGTGCATTTGCATCAGCTAACATTTTTCATATCCCCCAATTGACTATCACTTAAGGGACACTGGGAGTGAAATTTTGGTCAAAATTGTCAAAAAGTCGAAAATAGTTTTTTTTTTTTTTTTTTTTAAACCTTAAAATGTTCCTGAAACTCCTGTGCATTTGGATCAGCTAACATTTTTCATATCCCCGACTCCATGTGGTCATTACGGCCCTTTCAAATAGTGCTCTTCCCTTAACGTACACGGCATGTTCCTATATAAAAGCCTGTTTTTCTCAAAACTACATTTCTGCACATTCCAAAAGAAGGTCGCTCCTGAGTTTTGTTTCAAATTCAATGAAAATTTCCAAAAGTATTCATAAATAGCAGCTAAACAAAACTATGATTAAATATTGATGGTATCATTAACATGAATTCCAAAAACATGTTTGTATGAAAAAATCAATAATTTTTAAGATTAAATTTTCTTTGTTATTAAAAAAAATATGTACAGCATAATCAACAAACGTATTTGAAATATCTCTTCATACAATTGTTACCCATGTTTTAGAGTATCAGTTCTGGCAATATAAACCAAATTTGAAAAGTCAATAGACGCGAGTCACATTTTAAAAATGTGCCTATTAAATTCATAAAATGATTTATATATCATATATCCAATTTTAATGAAATTTGGTGTACATCCTATTCTCATATTACTAGAAACACAGTAAAAATTTCAGAAAAATCTGTCAAGAAATGTGGAACTTAATTTCACTCTCAGTGTCCCTTAAGCCTGCTGCATGCTCTATACCCATTGTACCTATAAGGAGATATGAGTTAAAACCATTGCTACAAACGTATATCTCAATTAACATGATATAGAAGAGTAAGTGTTCTTTAAGAACAGTTTGTGAGTCGAGTGAGTAGAGAAAGTCTAGTGAGATCAGCACATCAGATTTTAAACATTGTGTCAGCAAGAGTATCCCTGTTTTGCCTGATACAGCCAGGCACCACAATTCTGTGCATGTCTGTTACAGATATTCACGATGTCCTTGGGTTCCTCTTGTGCCAGCGTATGACTTATTTATTTAGCGCCATCAGCTTATGAAAACAAATGAATGCTAAAGCGCAGTAACGGGACAAAACACGGTCGATAAAATAGTGCTCATGAACAAAGTAAACGCAAAAAGAAGACTAAAGGATGAGTGCATGACTTTGCATCATCTGACACAGGAGGGTCAAAATCCGGTCATTAGTGCCGGCCTACAGTACCAATTAGCAGTATGCGTCATTACTTAGGCATAGTTCAAGCGGCGACGAGGTACGGCACGTGACGTCACGCTTTGTGGGCGATCCACTATTACTTCCTAAAAACAAATATGTTGTCGGTGTACGACGCGTTTCCTGCTTACCGGGTTGGGTGACCGGTGAAACACATGACTGCCTTACTGATAGGAAACGCTTGTGTAGTGTTTCAAATATAACAGGAGAACGATACCAACATTATCGTAATAAAAGGCCAAAATAGCTCCCCTTGGTGTCACTTTATTGCTTGAAGTTGAGAAGTGTAGGATTCAAAGTGCAGTTATATGGAATTTCCGATATATTTAACGCTTATCTTAAATATAACAATACAGCATTAATATTGCGAAGATATGTACATATTCTATATGTTGATACTACATAAAAATCCTAGCCTTAGTAATGCTGATATGGATGCTACTATGTTTTTGAAAACAGAAGAAGCGCGAGAGGGAAGCGGTAAATATGAAAGCAACATTTTCAACACAGGCAGGCGTGGCACTGTTGACTATCGGTGCATCTGTACGTTTGGGTGAGTGCTTGTAGGGCAGCAACAGGTGGGGCGGAGAGTAAAACTCAAAAGGGTGCATTGACTAAGCATTTAATAATGGGTCACATTTTGTTCACCTCTAGTTAAGTGATGTTCGCAGTAATTAAGGTATATACTGTTTTGTTATCAAATCGTATACGAAAAAGCAAGAAATAATACACTGGCTGGCCCCATAGCTCAGTCGCCTGCCTGCTGTTTGGCATTCTATGCGAGTATAACTTCCATTTTTTTTTATTTCTCTTAATTATGTTATTTAATTCATCTACTTTTAATTATTTGTGAATACTTACATTAGTCTTTCTATCCAGTTTTGTATATCCTGCTAAAGATCTCAGGAATCTCATTTCTGAAGATTGTATTTTCTGCAGGTGTTGGTTTGTATTGGTCTTTTTCTTTTTGAAAATTTAAATTCATCTGGTGAATAACAAAAGCTTAGTTAAATATTTCTTGTCTACCGATACCTATAGTTCCACATTCTAATGTAAGAGACATTTTCTTAAAATTAATTAAATAATTCAGGTTTAACATATCTGATGAACTCTCGAGCTAATAGCAGATTCCAAATTCAACATTTCCTGCTGTGCCAGGACATATACAACTATCATTTGTTATATTTAGAAGTCTAAATTATAAGATGGCTATAAATTAAGATCACATTCATTTTAGTTCCATTCCAATTATCATATATAAATTTTGCTTTCAATTTCACTTCATGTGTAAAGCTAAAGTGCAGACATTGAAGGTTTGCATTCTGTCAATTGGTATGTTCTTTAGCCTTTCAGTAAATCTACAGTGTTCTAAAATCTCGATGCAAAAATATCTAAATAACATGACAATTTCCAATACAGTAGAATCCCGAAATAACGCGGTTGTTGGAGGACATGCTTTAGGCACGTGTTATAACAATTCCGCGATATATCGAAATGTGAGCTTAGAAGTGACAAATCGATTACGCGAAGGTGGTGGGAAACATTGCACTGCAATAATAAATTACAGTACATTGTTAATTGTGTAATATACGGTAAACTACACCACTTTTAACCGAGCTGGATGGCTCAGGCAGTAACGTCTGTGGCCCGCATTCGGGAGGTCGCAGGTTCGATCCCCGTGGCCACGCAATCTGACATGGGTTTTTCCGTGGTTTCCCCATGTCACTTAGGTGAACGCTGGTGCATTATTTCATACCATGCTTTCCTTTCCAACAGTTCCCTTCATTCCATTTCCTTACCATCTTTCAGGAGTACTTTCAGGCAAGTAGTGTTGGCAGTACCGGGCAGATGACGCGGATGATTGCGCATGGTAACTGCTATTCTCGGCGCTAGGTGGCTTTTGGCCGGTCTTGTCGGGCTGTGATGGCTGTTTGGCAGGGTCTGACGCCGGGACGAAGAGTTCTCAGCACTTGTTAGGGATTTCCGCTTGGCCTGTCGCCTGTCTAGCTGCGATGTTCCCTCATTTCATCCCTGCCTCTGGGGGTGGCAGCCACAGGAGATCTATGTAGGTCGAAGTGAACGAGGTGCCTGTACCCTTTACACCACTTTTAAATACAATTACACACCAGCTATGCTATTCCAGTTTTGCAAGTGACCTTAATTTATACAGTGCATACCCATTTTACACCAACATAATTTTGCATTGTCTTAAAGAAATTACTAAGTTTTGTTTAGCGGAATAATTCACGTTTTTTCCCCCTCCGCGTATTGTTTGATTGTAGCAAGATGGATAAATATTGTTACATTCAGTTTGCTCCTCCGTACACAATCATCTTGTTTATGGTACTTATCACTTCACTAACATGCAAGATATCTTCTTTCGTGTGGATGTCTCGTTCTTCGGGAAATTCTAAGCAATGCAGTGGCCAAGGTCAACGCTAGGAATACAGTGGCCGCATTGGCCAAAGTTCACGCTAGGGGTGCCGAAAAGTATATTCCGGTACCGCTCTTTGAAGAAAAATTTTAACTAAGTTTCAAAAAAAAAAAAAAAATAAAGAGTAGGATAAATTTTCGGGGACATACTTTTCCTCCCTGTTAAATTCGAATTCGTGGTATTTCAGGACTCGCTATTTTGGGCTTCTACTGTATTTCACTTGCATACACCTGCTGTAAGTTATAGTCGTACTCGGAATGTGAAGCAAGAAAACAATTTTACACTAACCTATATTTTAGTGTAGGAACTATGAAAGAGATAAGGTATTTCAGAAGCAAGGACGGTAAGTAAAGTTTAAGAGAGTACTTTTCTTATACGCCTCATTTGGTCCATTATTTTTCGGTCCCGCTTATCGGCAAGACTATTGTAGACATCTTAAGAGCGCTTGGCGTCTCCAGGTCGGGAAAGCACGATAGTGACGATGGCTGCATTTTTGTGGTGATGATGCTTATTTAACTCCTGACACGAAACATCCTCCTGTAGCGAGGTGCGACAAAACAGTGCAATTATGATTCCAGAGAACCTGCTTCTCGGAGTTTTATACTTCTGCCATTAAATAATATACTGCTGCCAAAGCCACGATGTAGCGAATTGCCGAAATTTAGTTGAAAGCAACAGGAAGGGAGGGGGGGATCACCTGTGTTGTACTCCTGTTCTTACAAACGCCTATTCCTTCTACTTCATTTTAATCCATATATACATACAAATGGTTTTCTTACATATTTTATCGCAGATACAATAGGAATAGGGCAATACAGTAGGCTTAAGTGACAGTCAAGTCTTAAGAGCTGATCGCTTTGTGATGATTTTAACGTCCTATTCTATTTGCATGGCCAAGAGATAAAACAACGAATAATGACTTCCTCTTTGAGAAAAGTATAGGTATTTGAAAATTGCAAACCAATAACAAGGTAGATGTATCTCGGAAATGCTTAGCTCAAAAGCAAAAACCAAAAACCACGTATTTTGACATAAATTGTGTGCTATAACTAGATCTACTTTTTTGTATAGTTAGATTTTGTTTCTTCCTAACGACTTACCAGCTATGCAAAACTCATCCAGAATGAAGAAGACTTCATAGCTATTTCCAGGAAATTCACGATACATATTTCATCTACATCTTAAAGATGTGATATTTTGATCAAAATCGTTTGTGCCATTCTTGAGTAAATAACATTTTCAAAAATACCTTACCATTTAAGCTATAATTTAGGGTGGACTATTTTCTCGAAAATACTCGTGTTTTATCCTTGGAAGACACTGAACTTAAATACCCTACTTTTGTTTTTGAGTCATACATACGCGCGTGGAGACTCACGACCTTTTTCTAAAAAAAATTAGATTATGCAGGGGCCTCAAATAATGTATTCTCTGTGAAATATCGACATCAAAT
The DNA here is from genome assembly GCA_030765045.1 of Tenodera sinensis. Taxonomy (NCBI): domain Eukaryota; kingdom Metazoa; phylum Arthropoda; class Insecta; order Mantodea; family Mantidae; genus Tenodera; species Tenodera sinensis. Next base: position 148,823,517 of record CM060965.1, on the reverse strand, counting down.
TTTTGAATAGGATACAATACGTCCCGTAGGTACTTACTATAGGTAGATATTAGTGCAGGACTGGGGAACTGGTGCCCGCTGAGCGCAGCCTGCTCACGGTCTTGGTCTGATAACTATATTTAGCAGATAAAATGAAAAAAATTAAGGTTGCTCTAGGCATCCCGCTGGTTACCCAGGCCTGTATTAGGAGATAGTAAGATATATACAGTAAACAATTACTTTTGTGCCTTTTGTTTTTATTTATCATTTCATTTGACACATTTTATTATGACCTTATTTAAAGCTCCCGCAACTCGCTTGTCCTACACACAACATTCAAAAGTCATCGACAGTGAAAACCATAACGTCGAATAACTAGAACATGATACTGAAGTTCGACGTGTATTGAACATAAAATAAGGTGAACATTTTCAACATGTTCCTTAGCTGCAAAAAGAATAATAAGTAATATTTCCTTGCCTATTGCTTAGAAAGTTTCATTTTTTTGTAAAATATCATTGTTTCAGGTATTAATATGACTAATAAAATGTACAGACAGCTTCAATTTTGTGAAATAGTGAAAATATCTTCATTTTTATTGAGATTCATATGTGTGGGAAACCAAGTCAGACGAAAGCTGCCACAGATAAAATATCGTTAAAATCGCACGCAAGAAATTTGCTCGTAAATCAAAAACAAAGCTTGAGCGCCAAATAAAACTTTCAAACTCGTAATCAGCAATAAAAACTGCATCCATTGCACTATGTTTCATTCGTTTTCTCGAGCGGCCGATTTTGTAAACAATTACCCCAGCATGAATTGTCTTTGAATAACCTTGGTCGGCCAATACCAACAGTTGAATTGCCTCGGCCAATGTTGACCCGTTGCTTCATGTATGGTAACCACGAGATCTGTCCACACTTTTACTTTACGAAACAAGCACTAAGAAATGGACATCTTTCTTCTTATTTGGTAGTAATTGAAATACTATTGGAATGTGATGTAAACAACTGTGTAGAGCATACTGTCTTCTTGAGCCACTCCATTACAATCTTCACGATGGTTGTGTCCCAGTCGACATGCCTGCTCAATGCAAGCACGCCACCTAAGAATTGTGCACCAGTAGATTGAAATTTGCTATGTGCTCTGCCAACTTCATACCAAAAAATACTTAGACAGAATGTCTTTGGCGGGAACCCATTTCCTTTAATGTATAACTTCGTTTTTCAACTACAAACAAGCTAGAAATCGGACACAAAGGCAATACACTCGTCTCGCAGCTAGTGCTGGGAGTTTAACCCTCAGGTTCGATTTCTGGCTGACATGTGTAATGTATGTAATCTTTTTAGAGATACGATAACTCTTGTTACATATTTTTTACTGATTAGTTAATGAAGGTTTTGCCTCGAACCTAATGGAAATAGGCGGTTATTATCTAATCATGTGTTACATTATTGTGCATTGTTACATTATGTTATAAAAACTCCCTTTAACCTCCTTCCCCTCCCTCCGAAATTTTCAATTGCGCTGCTGGCCAGGATACAGTTGCATTCCGGCAGATGACCCAGATAAGTAAATTCCAGCATTTGTTCCAGTAACAGGTATTATAGTTCCTGACAAAACAAGAGGCCCATTTAATGTACTTTTATTTTTCAGCTATCTGCAACAGAGTATAGCCCATAACTTGATGTCGAAGCTTCTTCTTCTTTTCTTATTCTTTCTTCTTGTTGCTCTTCTTCAACACGACTTAAGCCATTTAGCCTGTTCCGGCTCTAAGGTCCTGTTCCTTACACATTTTCCTCGGTCGTCCTATGTTCCTTTGTCCTTGTGGTTAATAGTTACCTGCTATTTTAGGCATTCTATTTTCTTCCATTCTATTTAAGTGCTGGTTCTGTATTCTATTATTGTTTTGTTTAATTCTTCTACTTTTAATTGTTGTATTTGATCGCACTTGGTATCGAAGCTCTACTCTGAATTATTATTATTATTATTATTATTATTATTATTATTATTATTATTATTATTATTATTATTATTATTATTATTATTATTATTATTATTATTATTATTATTATTATTATTATTATTATTATTATTATTATTATTATTATTATTGTTGTTGTTTATTAAACTATATTAATATTTATTTAGTTATGTCTTAACTGAGATAGTTATAACTAATTTATAAATAATTTAGAGGTTGCATTGATGGTAGTCCAGGTTTTGCTTTGTAATTACAAACAAATCAACAAACACTGCGTTAGTGACTATTGTTTAGTCCCTTTATCAAAATACATTTCAGGCTTCCCTGCGCTCATGTCATGCTACCGCGTTAATAATAATAACAACAAAAACAATAATAATAATAATAATAATAATAATAATAATAATAATAATAATAATAATAATAATAATAATAATAATAATAATAATAATAATAATAATAATAATAATAATAATAATAATAATAATAATAATAATAATAATAATAATAATAACAATAATAATAATAAATTATAAGACTAACTATAACAATCAACTTGTTCAGGTACTACTTTGATTACATCAGTCAAATCAGTGTTGTCATGTTACATGTAGTTATTGTCATTATTGTTCTTATTATTAAAGTAATAGACAAAAACGTCTAAATAATAGACTCTTTCTTTTGATTGTTTCCACTAACCTATTCTTCAAGCCAATTCAGCAGCTACACTACAACTCTATTGAAATTAAATTTAAAAAATTAATTTCTATTTAATTCAAATAGGGATGTAGGAGTTTTTCTGTAGTGTTTAACGCCCGCTTTTACTACTACGGCACCGCAGGCGGTGACACTGATGATACGTGGAATGAAGATGGAGCACCGGCGGAATAATATGATGGGGGAAACCGAAGAACCCGGAGGAAACCCATCCCAGCGCCGCTTTGTCCACCACAGATCCCACATGTGGTCGCCTGGGATCGAACCCAGGTTGATGAGAAGTGAATGGTCTAACCACTCGGCTACGGCACGCCGAATGTAGTGTGGCTGTTGAAGGTGGCAATAATTTTACATTTCATTTTGAGTGTCTCATTTGTTTATGCTACTCGCTATCTTACTGACAATGCCGCAGCTGTCAATGAGACTAACAAATACTAGCAAGTTAGCACAATAAGCTGCACAGCGTTGTTGTGGGATTCAGCATCATTACTTTGTACTACTTTATTTTGTCTGTTGAAATGTAACGTAGTTTCAATTATCTGGAAGCATACTAATGGATGTTGCTAATAATGTGTTTCTTTTTCCACAGACTTGCTTCTGAAGTTTAAAAACAGAACTTTAATCGATATTAAAGAAGAGGTCAAAGAGGAATCTTCTTTCCGGGACTTGAGTTCACAGAATGACAGAAAAACGTTTGACATGAGCATTGAGGCTGTTGTGCATTTTAGCAATACACACAATCATCCACCCCCCCCCTTCTATAAAGTCTGGTGTATAATCATATTGCATTGGGCTAAACCAACAACACAAATCGCAAGGAATTCAATAAAACAGACTATCCCTAATTTCTCCTTCGTATCTCACTGAATATAACATCAGTCATTACCGATGCTTATAATCCGTAATTCTTGTTTCTTGGAATTTGCTTCAAGCTGTTCATAGGGAAAAGTAAAATGGGTTGACAGAGTACTAAGTAACTGTAAAAGCCTTACGGAAAAAATCATTCTTGTGGTCTAGAAAAATTAGCCATTTTTATTACACACCAATGAGTTGTATGAGTAACAAAGTTATACAACTGTTTTTCGGAGCAGTTATAAATATCACTGACGCCTGGAGCACTGATCATTCTAGGACCATTGTCGGTTTTGAAATGAAATAAGGAAGTTACTATGGTTATTGTTACATTTTTATAGTTCACTAGATGCATTTAATCATATAACTTTCTAGCATTATCAATACCCGACCCTAAACTTGATGCGGCTCATACATTATTGATAATTTCCCTAATGAAATAGGACAAAGATTCACTCTCGTTTGCCTAAAAGTGAGCTATTGTACTACAAACCCCTGACTTTTCACTTAAGGTCAGATATGCAAGTTTGCCCTAAGCTGCACTAAAAGCCGCGATTTGAGACACTACACAATGTATGGGGGCACTAATTGCAGGGTGCAAGTTAGAAATATTTACACTATAACTTATGATATGAATTTCCCAGAGCTTAAGGCTATACATCCGTGCGGTAGCGCCTGTAGCCCGCATTCGGAAGGTCATGGGTTCGATTCCCAGGGCCCAGCTACCTGACCCATGGGTTTCCCCAAATCGCTAAGGGAATGGTGGGAAGGATAATTACAACCCTTAATTTTTTGTCCCTCCATTTCACTATTTTCTCTTCACATTTCATCCTGGTTGGCTATTTCAGGGTTCTAAGTGTCGGCAGGAGTTTCGGCACGCATGGAAGGGACGTTTTTCTCTGTAAATCCTCATCTTGCGTACCATGGAGGTCTCCGGATCCCGGTGCCCCCAGGGGAAGTGTAAGCCCACAGGGGGAGAGGAGTTGATTGTACGAACCGCCACTGGGGAGTTGAAATCTATAGTTGCTAGGGTCCCTGCTGTCTGCACTCGTCTCTCAGGATCTTCTCACTTCACCCCTCCCTCCCAGGAGGGACATAGGCACAAAATAGATGGAGGTTCCCCTCTCCGAATATTGCTATAGACTCATAGAACTGTGCAAATGATCTAATTCAATATGCAGTGAACCAGAGGATGATAAAAAGAACCTAAAGGAAGTAGCTAACAGGTCACAGGAATTAAAAGCTGCACGCAAACCAAAGATTTCCATCGTTGAGATGAGCACTTTAAGCTGCTTCATTTATTCCACCGCTCCTCTTACATTTCCCTAACTGCTGTAATCATGCCGCAATGCCATTAGCATTCCGCTAAAACATAATTACGTGAGATTCAAGGCCAGTCAGGTAGGTATAAGAGCTTAGTCCCTGGCCAAGGTCTGCAACAAGCAAGTATCGGAGGAAGGAGCGGCAGTAACTCTATCACTGCATACCATGTAAACATAAAGGCTCAAGTAGGATGCACGGCTGATTTAACACGATATCAGCATTAACCAGGTCTTATCTATCAGCTAATGGCTGCTTGCTAATGTAGCGGCTCTGTTTAATTCCTAGCTATCACAGTTTTAAATGTTCACGGAATAGGGAAAGTGTATGACACGTAAAAAGGGAATTAGGTAATTAGTAATTACAATACCGCAATTGAGACACTTAAGGTAATATTTGTATGGAGGTAAAGGTTGTTAACATCTGAGTAGAAGGATTTTTAAGTAAATAGCATTTCATAGGAACCGTAGGGATATATACAAAAGTATTCAGGCACACTACAGAAACTTAATATTTGGATACTTGTCCTTTTCTTTGCATGATGGTTCTTAATATTTTAGGTATGGAATGCATGTGTTTCCTGGTACAGAACTTAATTGGTTCCATTCTTCTAGATTTATCTGTTTCAGATGGCATTTGTTTGTGATTATTCGGTTGTACAATGTATTTTGTGATTTTTTCAGATATTTTCAATAATATTTACATCTGAGGATCGAGGTGGAGCGTTCAGAATATGAGGACATACAATCCAAAGCTTGACTATATGTATAGTGTGCTTGAGATCATTATCCTGCTGAAAGTAGAATTTCCTACCTAAACTAATTTGTCAGCACTCTCACATTTTGTTTCAGTTTGTTCAAAGAGACATACTTGTCCATGAGACCATCAATTATTACAAGCTTAACCATACCTTATGAAGCCATACATCCCCAAACCAAAATACTAGCACCTCCGTGTTTGACCGTGGCTTGCACGTTCTTATAATTCCACTCTTTATTCTTCTGTCGCCATACATTCTCTCGGCCATCGCTATAGTACACATTGAATTTACCTTTATTTAACCACAACAACCTATCCCAGAACTCTTCGTATCTTACAGTAAATTCCTCTGCAGACTGCTTGCGCCTTTTGTGATTTACTTTACTGAGGTAGGATTTTCTCCGGGGTACTCTGTCATTGTAACCAGCACTTTTCAGCATTCTGGTAACAGTTCAGACATGGACCGATTCTCCTAGGTTTTCTCTTAAATGGGCTGTGATTTTGGATGCTGAAATTCGTGGATCTTTCTGCACCACTCGGACAACTGTCTTCCCATCCCTAGGACTAAGCTTGCTTGGATGTCCTTGCCTTGCACTGCTGATGACTGTTTTCCTTTCTTTGCAGATTTTTACGATGCTGAACACTGTTTTAACAGCAATAGCTGTTTCTGCAAACGTTTTGCCTTGGTTATAAAGGTTAACAAGACTTTTCTTTCCTTAATCTAGTTACCAGTCCTTTGCACCACCCACTGCGATTTAAATGCGACAACTACACACCCTGATGTTGTATGTGTACAAGACGACTGCAAACACAGTATTAATCCAATAGACAATGCATCTGGGTACCATTTACATCGATTGTGCCATCAAATTGGGGTGCGTATGAATACTTATGTCCAAAAATTAAAAACAAAATTGTTTTGTTGTTCAACTGCCAGGATTACATCAGTGTCGCCGGTGTGTCGGAATTTTGTCCCGCAGGAGTTGTTCTACATACCATTAAATCTACTGGTGTCGGCCTGGGCTGGATTTGAACCCCCGAGCTTGGGATCAGTAGGCCAGCGCCCAACCAACTGAAACTTGTCGGACAATAGGTCTGCTGACTGGGCATTGTCGACTGAAGGCGCATCTATACAAGATTGGAATAAATGTAGATCCTGCATGTAGGAGATGTGGCAAGGCAAATGAGAGAGCCACGCACTGGCGAGGAAAAGAGTCAAAATCTTTGAAAAAGGTTTCATACAACTGCATGAGCCTGAAGAAGTCTCCGTGAAAAGACTTGCTACCTTTATTAGGGATACAAGTATTCTAGGAAACTGAGAAACGAAGGAGGGTACAATAGACCAGCGAATGGTTGGGGTGCATATGGCATTAGGTTGACACTCCTTAATTGATTAGATTAGATTAGAACCCAGACCGACACTTACGTCCAAGCGTAATAACAGATGATGGTAAAGCAATTATCATATTTTGACAAAAAAGGATATTTGTATTGAAATACTAAGAGTAGTAGTCGGAGGGGAGAAGGCGACAAAACGCACTCACAAAGAAAAAGTATATGTGCGTTTTTAAATGTAATTATACTGGTTCAGCATTACATACCTATTAATTCTGAATACTTATGTCTGTGTGTGCGCGCACACACACATACACACACATAAACACACAGTGGATAGCCATCTAAGTTTCTTTTCCTTTTTGTCCCTTCCACTTGCAAAAAAATATTCTTATCGGTTTTCGTGGTTTCCCAGTTCGATAGGCGAATGCTGTAGTAGTTCTTCTACTACAAATTTCCCCTCCATCATTTCCTTTCATTTGTTTCACCTCGTCAGGGTTGAAGGACTAGGCAATGGTAGTTGGTGTGTAGAATTTGCGCTCAAAAGTGCTATGAGTACTAAACGCCTGCACCACAGCAGTTGAAGGAGCCAGCTCGACAGCAACTGAATCCAGAACTTTCCAAATGTGAGCCTCAATCGTTACTGCTGAGCTATTTCGCTCGCTTAGTCGAGTGGTAAAGGCAGCCGAGGTTTAACTACGCCTGTAGTCTTCCAGCTACACCCAATGTTACGCCTAAACTGTTTTTCATCTATTCTGTTGTGTTATTTCCGTTTATTTGCTGCCTTTAACATCTCAGATTATATCGGCAGATTTGGCTATGCGAACAATTGTTCATCAACAATGATATTCGTTCGTTTACATCTATTTCTAGTCAACGGACAGTAATTGTTTTTGTTTAACCAAATACATTAATTTATCCCCTCGTTCAAACTTACAGACTCTAATTAAATAATAATAATAATAATAATAATAATAATAATAATAATAATAATAATAATAATAATAATAATAATAATAATAATAATAATAATAATAATAATAATAATAATAATAATAATAATAATAATAATGACAATAACAATAATAATCCCAATTAAACAAAATCTCCTCTCTCTCTCTCTCTCCCCCCCCCCCCAAGCTTTCAAACCTTGAACTTCTAAATTTAAAGGCTAGCACACTAACCCTAACCAGCGGATACAGCTCATTTTGTTTTATAGCTATCAATAAATCAGAAACACGAAGAGATAAGATCAAACAATTACATTAGGTGTGGTGATGTCATGCAGATGTTATTTAACGTCTGGCACTTTAGTGTTATACGAATGCATTATTCAAGTCACGATGTCAATTAAGATATAAAATACTAACAAAATTAGTATTTACTTGTTCTAATGGCACCCAAAAGTCTTTAAGTTTTTTTTTCACAAACTTTGAAGTACAGGGTACATTCAAGAGATGATTCAATCATCTGGACTTCGATGGTAACCTATTGCTTAGAAAACCTTATTTAATTTGCATTCTATACATATGTGGTGTATCATACTGTCATGTGTTTTATGCATGTTGCACAGTTTTGTGTTCCAAGTAGTATGAAATATGATATTTACTAACTCCATTCAGTGCAGAAAATGTATTATCTCCCTAATAAGTTAAGAGATCTAAAAGACATCCGAGTTAAAACGGACATACAAGTTTATTAATGATTCCGTTAGCTACAACGTATCACACCAGCTTTGTATTTATTTTCTTTTTCTCTCTGTTATACAATAAATACTAAATAAAATCTATTACTCGATATTTCTCTATTCACGCGTTGATCTCTCCATGCAAAGTTTATGGAATGTTCTCTGAGAGTGCACTTTACTTGCCAGGCTTGAAATTTGTTGGAAAACGTATTGGTTCCTTCTTGGCGTAGCTTCACAGCTGCTGCTATTATCACAGAAATTTCTGTTTGGGGCAGGCATCTAAAAATGCCCCATTCGTTCATAAGAAAGCGCTGTCAATGCTTACTCTGTGGAAGCACAGAACACTAATAACTTTCGACACAGAGATAATATAGGTAACGCTGTAAACATAGCAACGAAAAATCAATTCAATTCAATAACGGTAGTAGAGTCTGTGCGGAATAAGTTGGCTGAAAGAGATGGTGATATTGATTGGAAATGACCTGAGTCCGCTCCCTTGAGTGCAATGAAGAACCCTCATTAAGGGAATAGCTTTTCCGGTCAAAATCATTCTTGTTGTCAAATCTCTTTCACTGTGACCCCTCTCACTCAGTATTGCCTAGTTAGCAGGAGAGGATCATCACAACACTGCATCCGTAGGGTGTGTACTGCTTTCTCTTTCTACATGCTGACTGCCAACTTATTCCGCACAGAATAGGTATAGTTCAAAGTGTGTGAAGATATGAACTTTACTACACATATCCAGAGGTGCAGGCATTTATATCAGGAATTGCTCTAAGTCTGTAGTTGTGGACAGGGCATAGAAACCGTTTTACCTACAAGAAGGGAAATGACCTTACCATTCCACTCGTAAATTTTAATGACACCAAACAAAGGCTGTTTTGCTGCCAAATACCGCAAGATTTCAACAAACGTGGTTGTTAGATCTCGCAATTTCACAGTGTTTTCTCACCTCTGAGTTCTACCCGTATACTTCCATGTGTGGATATACTGACGAAGTATTTTATATATTTAATGTACAGCGGTGATAAAGTGGCGCAATATCTCTCCAACCCGACAATAATAAAGCAGAGTCAAAATCCTAGTTCTTCATCGCAAAGAGCCTCAAATTAGGGTGTAGCTCATTCAATATTCATATTTTAAGTAACAAAGTCAGTCAGACAATGTATGTTATAAGCTTTTGTTATAGTACGAGTAATCGAATGCTTTATTTGGGGAAGTAATTCAGATAAATGACACAAGGAATGTTTTATATATATATATTATGTTTCACAGTAAAGGTTTAGTTATTGTTACGTGAAAAAGTAATGACAATGTCACCGCTCGGGTCGGCACGTGGTCACTCAACTATTCGTACCTGGGTCCGCGCGTGGTTAATGGCCTTCTTCGGCAGAACAACTCCAGTGTAAAACCATAGCCACTGTGTGCTGCCTTACGGCTCCGAGGGTCCGTTTTGGCAGTTCTAGTATTTTCCTTTTCTAGAACGTTCCCTTTCTATCTAGGGCCTATATAAGGGGCTGGCCAGTGCCCGGCAGCCAGTTAGTTGAGCGAGTCGAGTCAGTCGAGTTAAGTTGAGCTAACAGTGAACAGTTTCTCAGCCAAAAGTTGACATGATAGTTTGAGTACAATGGACAGTGCCAAAAGCAGTTCAGTTATGAGTTGTCGCTCAGTAGTTAGTGGTTATCCGATTCATGGGTCGGCTATGTTTTTACCTGTATTGTGTGTATAACAGTGCCTCAAGTGTGATGCTTGCGCTACGCTAAATGCCTAAGTAATAAATAAAGTGTGTTTAGTAGCAACTGGTGCTTGCAGTTGCTACAACAATAATAATAATAAATACCTCACACAAATGCAATTTTAGCTTCGGTTCCACATAAGTTATTAATTGATAAATAAAAAGTATTACAATTTTGATAGAAGTAAAGTATTATTATTATTATTATTATTATTATTATTATTATTATTATTATTATTATTATTATTATTATTATTATTATTATTATTATTATTATTATTATTATTATTATTATTATTATTATTATTATTATTATTATTATTATTATTATTATTATTATTATTATTATTATTATTATTATTATTATTATTATTATTAATAATAATAATTATTATTATTATTGTTGTTAATTATTAGTGTCATCATCCTCATCAGTATTATAATAATCATTATCACCACCTTTCTTGATATAGTACCTACGACACTTTATATATTTGCGCTACATTACCCAGCAGTTGAGAAAATTTGCTATTAAAGTGGTTAGCTGAAGGAATTGAGGGCAAAAAAGACGTGCCAATTCTTAATAGCACAGCATATACAGAAGTCTATCAGAAGAACCATATAGACTTTCTCCCCTAATCAATCAATTTTAACGAATGTTTTAGAGTAAATTGCACCTGCCATATTACTGGTGAGTTTCGTTGCTCTAGATAGAATGCTTTTGTAATTATAATTAGTTGATATGATTTTTATTTACAAATAATTAGATAGTAATAAAAGCTTCACTTTGCGTCTTGAATTGGAGTCTGAAATTGGGTATGCTAGGCGTTCTATTGGTATGCAATAAAATGTTATTTTTTTCCAAAGTTACATTAATTCATATTCGTCAGCGCATTCTGTCATAGATCCTAGCTGCAGACTAGAACCATAGCTTAGGCCTGCTCCGCCCACCGGGTGGCAGACATACAACTATACGCAGACTAACGTGGGTGTTATTTGGGACCGCATAACCTTATCCTTATCCTCTAAAAATCCACGACATTCCCATCCGGTGGAGGTTTTTTAGGCGAATAGTGCCATAGTGGGGAAGCCGACACTCCCCACTGTGTCCTCCAATTCAACGAAAGTCCATAAATGGTTTTCCTCCACTCGAAAAAGAAACCATTACAAATGCGAGGTCCTTTTTTTAATTTAGATCAAAACAAAAACATATCAGTAATAATTACAAAGAGAAAAGCTATATACTTTAATGTATGAGTATAATAAATTAAAAATGCAAATTTTTCTTTAACAAATTATCTTGGAAGCTTCAGTTTGATCCGTCAATATTTACCCAACAAAATTGTACCACTAACTTCAAAAACTGCTATATGAAGAAAAGGGTATTTTAATTTTAGAAACAAAGTTGTTGAGATATTCTCTTCACTCGCCCTGCAGCATATACGTTCCAGTCTCAAATATTCTTAGATGATATTTGCCACTCTTGTTACATTTATCGTTTTCATCTCTGTATCTGTGTGACTTTGAACACTGCTTGACAGGACGTTCATCTTTGTGCTTGCTTAATTTAGTGGAATGAGCAGACACTCTTGAGTTGCTTCCTTTAGTTCTATTAGATACTGTTCCTTGATTTAAAAGACATAAACTTCTGCCACAGCCATGTCAACCTTTTTGCTGAAACAGACTTCCTTGGGGCAAATATTCCAAATTCCATTACAAAGACTCATTTGCATTTTGTGTCTTTGCTCTGGTTTATCTTTCTACTAGTTCTCTTGAACACAGGTTTTATCGGTATTATGGTTGTCATGTTCTTTATACAGTGCCATTTACAGCTGTATGGATCTCTCTTTTGTGGCTCTTCCGTCAGTAAATTTCTAAGACCTGCACCCAGCATTTGTGTTATGCACTTTACACATTGTTACTTAGTAATGGTCTTTTCAACCCACAAATTTCATTTTCTGACCGCTGTGACCCCCACCTATACTCACAACAGGTGTTGTGAGTAGGGTGCAGTAATGAAGGTTGGGACTTGGTTAACGCCCCGGATGAACGCGAAGAATTTTATATCTGAATCCTAATTTTTCAGAACGCTTCCATAATTTAAGTGCAGCTTCAACTTAAATACACGTGATGATCCATCATAATCTTTGGCATAGTTTGTTTTATGTCATTCATACTAAAAATAAAATGCTGGGCTTTCTTTCCCTAATTTTCTTCCACTAATAATGCAAGAGTAGCAGTACTGCAATAAAACCTCATAGTCAATTACTAATCCTCTAAGAATGTCAATGACGCACTTCACTCCATAATTATTTGCCAATCCACGTTTTGGCCATGGATCATCATAGCTCACTGCCATGTTCGATGTATTATTAGGGTTAATGTGAACCTTCTCATTCATATATTTTCCATAATGTTTGCCTTGCCTCAGTCGATATTTTAGACAAATTGCAATTTTCCCTTTGAATGTCTTTTATAAGATTGAAATAACTGCATTGTCCAATCTATTGTGACAAAATGACAATTTGATCAATCCCACTCCTGACACCAGTGTAACAAAATGAGACCTTCCTATCATTTTATTCTCCTTCAAAACTTTTGCATAAATTACAGCTCTCTTTTGCTGACACAGTCCTTAGTCTTTCGTGACATTACAATGCAGAACGTTTTCTTCTCATAACCTCGACTCACTCCTTTCGCTGTCTCTCCACTTTCTCTGTCTCTAAAACACTAACTCTGGCGATCCAGTGACTCAGCACTCATGAAAACGTCTCACTTAGACGCGACGTATCTTTCTCGACGACAGTACCACACACACAGCTGTCTCGCACTTACTGACATACTGACCGACTCATGTCTGAACCGTAACCTCTCTAACTCGTTGTCTCGTCTCCTCATATAGCGGGGATGATGTTACAGGTCCTTTCTGGAACTTCTACAAACACGCCGGCCTCCGGATGGTTCTCGAAGGGTCCAGCAATCCTTTGTAAAGCGCCGCACTCATTGTTGTTAGTCACGTGAACACAAACAGTTGCGTTAGGCAGCCTGACCTTGAGCGTCTTTGTTTGCTCGCCGACCTGGTATGTGGTGTAAAGTATCTTAGACTCGACCATCCTTTGTTGTGCGCTGCACCCGGCGTCACAATATGTATACGTAAACCATCAGGGAATATTTTCATAGCTGCATGTCCTTTTTTCAAAGTTTAGAAAATTATGCTACCATTTTCTTGTTTATACCGAAACCACCTTTAGTTTCCTATTCAGTGGATGCACCTGTGCGTTTGCTTAAAAAGTTTCAGATAAAGCATATCCATAGACTTTACACCATGGGACTTTCTACACTACATATCACTCCTGAAAATATATTCCTCAAAACATTACTGTCAACAAGAAGATAATCTAGCTATACAACCACTTCATGTGCACTTAGGTACATGCACTTTGTAGCACATGTAACATTTTCAGAGCTATAGGAATATGATTCTTCAGTTTTATGTGCTGTAAATGTCTCCACCTTCTTTCATCTATAAATTTAGCCTTTTTTATTTCTTTTCCACAGACAGTTTTTCCATTATAGGTATTTGCTAAGACGCGACTACTAATATAATAAATCAGCTTCACATTTGGATGCTTTAGCTGTTTTGCAAACAGCTAGTTCATTTTCCTCTACTTTTGAACCTTTTGTAAACAGATAGCAGTGCCTGCACAGATAGCAGCGTATAGAGCAGATAGTATATTAAAAATGTAAACTCGAGAAAAACCAATTTTTCTACACAAGATGAAGATTACCTGTTTCTCATACCTTCTCACTTTTGTCTAATAGTCTCTCTTCTCGGATACATAGTTTTACCTTGTGGCAAGATGCCGCTTGACCACTCCTTTCCACTCCTGAATTTGACTGTTTTTGAGCCCTTTTTGAACATATTATATTCAAATTGTGCCGAAAATTTAAGCAGAAAAGGGGTGTTTAAATGTAGCGCATATGACATTTAAACCCTGTGCTGTATCTTTAAAACTGGCAGAATCTAAAAACGTTCACTGCCAACCGATGACTGAAGGTTTGGGGAACACTTATACATATGCATAAAGTAACGTGGGGAAAATAACATGTGTAGGGGAAGCGTGTGTGTGCTCACTTGTTGAACACCCCTGCTACTGCGGACAAAACTCTAGTATGCCAGTGATACTGGCAGTTGCTAGCGTTGTCAAATAGACATAACTAAACGTCTTTGTAAAATATTTATTGTAAATTGTGAAGCAATTCTTCATTTTTAACAGTGTTTCCTTTCCTTTCTATCTGGAAGTAAATTTAATTTAAATGGGGAGGTCGTTTAAGGGCCCTTGCACTGCTATCTTTTTAAAGATCTATTAACTTCGCCGTATTTTGTTCTCCAGCCAGGTAGCCCACCATTCAAAAATATTCACCAAAGCAGTAGATAACCTGTCAATGTTAGGAAAAGATCTCCGAAAGCTTGAACCATGCCGATACTTCGCAGTCGTGGAGGAATGAGATACAGTATCATCTACCTGAAAATTATTAGTTTGGATTAATATTATGGCCCAATTTGTTTAGGCGTTCTTTCACGAGACAATTCCCTATTTAGGCCCCCTTACCTAAGAGCGACAGGGTGGCTGAGGTCGATAAGATGGATATGGATTTCTGAACGTGAGGTCCACAGTTCAATCCAGCAAGGACCGTCCTCCCGAATGAAGTTCTTCTAGGTTTTCCTCAGTTTTTATAGCCGTATAGATACCCGAAACTTAGGCTTGGAATGTTTCCTTCCCATGTCTTTTCATTCCACATATCATGAATGTCCACTTCATGTGGCGCCGAATATATTAATAATGGGTGTTTAACGCTACACAAGGCCTATCCAAAAGAGAGCTGATTATTTATTGAATCTTACCAGATCTTTAGTTTCGTTCCCATCAAGGTTCTTAATAAGAATCCTTGAATATTTGCAGCCTTCAATTCAATTCAGTGGCGCTTACGCTCTCTAAAACGCAGCCTTTGGACCTTACCTTATTAGTCCTATTGATAATTCCAATTCAGGTCCGTAAATTGGACCCCAACTATCTTTTCAGTAATCTCATCCAGCTTCTCATTCCCAAAATTCCTACATGTTCCAGCACCCATTTCAGTTCGTCCAATTTTCAGCCAGTATCATATCTTCGTCGCATTCCCTAATCAGATTTTGTTTGTCTTACAATAATAATTGAATATCCTAAATTTTCAACAATAGACATTTATACAAATGTCAAGCCAAATATTTTACACGCTTCTTCACAATTAAAAAGGGAGGTAACTGTGCTACGCAAGAAAGTAAACAATTCAGTACCTCTTATTGTTGGCAACTCATGCATCTGTCATTAATGACCAACATGTATAGCTACGGCCATTAGAGCACGGCCTTCCGAATTCCACAATTCCGCCAAGACCTAATCCTTCCTAAATTAACTCCCCCCCCAGAGTTTCTAGTTTATTTACATATCTTGTGTATCAGAGTATATCGAAATGAATTACAGATTCTTTCTTCTCGAATTTGAAATTTAATTAAGTATTGTAATTATTGCATCCTTGGGTTTAAATAGTTGTTTATGAAACTAGTGCACAATCTGACTGATTGTGACACGCGTATATGTTTTTGCCATGGTAATGACGTCACTCATTTCCTGGCACTGGTGCCAGAAATATGGTGATTTCAGACTATCTGTGGCATCATAATAAGCCGTTTTAATGCTAGGATTGCATAAATGTTTTACTTTCAAATTTTATTTCCCAATAATCTTTTCATTTCATGTGTCATCAACGTGCCATATGCAGTAAGAACAGGCGTTAAATTTAAGTTTTCAGAATGTTTTACGATTCAAAACTATTTGTTCTTATTTGCCATTTAACACCTCTTGCATTGGTGAGAGTGCTGTGATATTCAGCTAAACTGTCATATTTGGTTTCTTGCATTCACAAATCTGTAAATATTACTAAATAATTAATGGGAATTTATACTTATGTTTCTCGATGCATAATGCAGGAAAGTTTATAACCAAGAACAAGTTAGATTATAGTGTTGTTAACATCGAGTGTGTCATTTTACCTGAAACACTGTCAACCCATCATGAACCTCAGAACAAA
The DNA here is from genome assembly GCA_030765045.1 of Tenodera sinensis. Classification (NCBI taxonomy): domain Eukaryota; kingdom Metazoa; phylum Arthropoda; class Insecta; order Mantodea; family Mantidae; genus Tenodera; species Tenodera sinensis. Next base: position 148,807,017 of record CM060965.1, on the reverse strand, counting down.
TACAGTGCGAGAACTTGCTACACGCTTGCTAAGAGGCCTTCAGTACTGTAATAATCGTGATTACGATTACACAGCAGGAAGCATAACTGACACGGAACCAGACCTGCGCATTCATCAGCACGTGGAGTTGTAGTCATTTCAAGTTGAAGGACGCCTTTATCTGTGACCAGTGCAAAGCATATTTCCATCTTTTGAAAGGAAGTTGAACACAGGTACACGATGCGTGACAAAGCTGAAAAAAGGCAGATTAACTTTTAGGGAAGTCCCTAATTCTCACTGGAATATGGGGATGAAGTAGTTCAGAATGTTCTTAACTAAAATGTTCTTAAAAAGGCTTAGAGTCATCTCAAGCTAGTTCCACACATCAGTGCTTTCTTTGGTTTACAAAATACGAAGAATCTCGTTTAGAAAAAGAAAGAGAAGGGAAAACCTCAAAGACCACTTCCTGTAATCAAGAAAGCTTGCTTAGTTATAAGCTAGAACTGCAAAGAAAGAAAAATACTAAAAGTGTTAGATATTTTCAGGGAATTTATACGAATACGCCAATACTAAACATAACTTTTAGCACAAACATTAGCGCCCGTACTGTGTTTTAAATACTAAATAGAGTAATAAAACAAGAACGATCTCTTCAATGACAGTATGAACATTTCAATTTGAACTGGTCACAATCGTTCATGTTACTATCCATGACAAAAGCCAAACAACTGTGATTACTTTATCATCCAATCTCGAATTCGCAAGTTGTATATTTTTTTGTTTTTCTTACGATAAGCGTAGCCTTTGACTTTTCTTTTACCATCATCCCTTATTTTCCATTGTAGTCCTCTTCTAAAAGCAGTGGAATATCACCAATGCATGCATTTTACTCTTGTTCCTATTAGCACTACTCTCTTATTCTCGAAATCATTCAGAAATTCTCAAAGTAGATGTTGAACGAAATGGTTGATAGGGACATTCCGTCGTGCACCTCGTGCATTTCTACTTTGCTTCGACAAATATTGTGTTATCTCTGAAAAAATGGAGTCCTATCGACTTCAGTTACATTTCAGTATAGGGGTAAAAGCATCACAAATACAGAAAGTAAAGACGAAAGGACACAATATAAAAATTCATAAAACGATGCCAACGAAGTTCCCAATTATACTCTAGGTGTTCTCCTGACTTAAAGCCCAAGAGCCTCTAGAGTATATACGTCACTAGATTCTTTCTTCCTATGTAATTCATATAATTTGGTATGCTAGAAAGAAACAACTAACAAATAAAAGTAAACACACACCCATATTCTAAAACAGTAACAGTAACAATTCTCAAAATACTGTTGATTTACATCTTAGTGAAAAATAAGATTTGAATTTCATTTCATTCACATTCACATTCTGTACCCACTATTCTTTGTTTTTATATAAGTTTCTTAGAAAATCACTCGTACTTGTAGGTTCAAGGGCAATACAAGAACTTGGAGCGACAGTTAAATATTTAAACACAGCGTCGATATGATATATCTTGAGTTTGTAATTCCATATTCTTTCAAAAATAAAATAATGACGAATTAACGTTTTGAAAAATTATATAGAATTTCAAGTTTCATTGAATACACAGGAAGTGGTTAATGGCACAAAATATTTTATCGTATTTAACGCGAAATTTGCCTTAAACGATATCTTCATTTGGTTGTAGCAATGTTTTACTAGCTCTCGCGGTTTCCAAGTTATAAAAACACACAAAATGCATTTAAAACGAAGAGAACTTCACTGGCTACTACACGAAAAGCTTCCATTAACCATGAGAATATCTTAAAAGCAGAATACTTTAAAATCGTTAGAATTTTTGTTTGGGAAAATAAAAGATAACTAACATTTTCCATGTTACATGTAATTTGAGTTGGGTAAATTTTTTAGTCTTCTTGCTGTTGAGAGGTTGACTTAAGTTGTAGAACTTAAATACCAAGTTTGGTATATACCAGACTTTTTGTTTTTGACTTATGTTGCTCATAAGCATAGGTACGTATACTGGGTGCCCCCCCCCCCCTAAAAAACACCGACAGTACTTAGTATGTTGTGCGGAATGGCAAACTGATTGGTTTTCAAATAGGAACCCCGTCCGAAAATGTACAGTTTGGACTCCGGAGAGCGTCGAAGTTTGAGAACAAACGGTTGTGACAATGTGTTAACATTCGTTTTGCTATCTTAATGCGGAAGGTGCGCAATCCTTTAACCATCTGTGTACTGGGAAGAACGACCTGAGCCTAGTAACACTTCTCCGATTCACTACATCCCTCCATAGGGTCCTTGGTACGCATTCCACTGCGCTACTTGTGTTGTTTCCAGTATAGTAACATTTCAACAGCAGTGCGACACGTGCCAGTACACAGCTGGGGAAATGACTGATATGAACTCTAGCGCACTTTGATCGATGGATTGGTAAAGGTAGACCAGTTCCATGGCCAGCACGGTCGTCAGATCTAACACCTCTCGACTATTTTCTGTGGAGTTGTATACGGAGTATGTTGTATGGCACTCTAACGTAAGCGAAGGCCCTTATGGGTCGAGTTCACGGAGCAATTGAAAATCTTCAAAGACAATCGCACGTGTTGGATTACGCACATGAGGCTTACCACCGCCGATATAGGCTCTGCAATGACGTGGGTGGTACACAGTTCGAAGAACATTTGTAATGTAGACAGCTCAATATTGGCTTTATTGACGAAATGTGAATGTACACTCATCTTACATTCGATGCGCTACAGCGTCCAAACCGTACATTTCCGGACAGGGATTCCTATTTGAAAACCGACCAGTTTGCCGTGCTGCACGACATATTAAGCGTCATTGGTGGGTTTTTGGGGGACACCTGTATATGTAGATGCACGGGCATGGGTACATTTCATTAGAGGAATCTGGGTATCTCAACATATATTTCCGATGCAATCTCGATAGAGAGTTCTTTCTGGTGGAATAAAATGCTTCTGGCTACTAGAGTTAAGCAACCGGGTGTGAGTGTAAACGTCAGACAAGTTCCTGGAGCGACAGTTTTATTACATTCTTACCTCTTAACATGTTACGTTTCTAACTTGATGGCCACAGTGAATGTTTTTAACCTTTCGACAAAATACTAAGACAAAGAGCTAATCTGCAGATTTGTGGCTCCCCTTTGTATCAGCAACTTAGTTCTCCATCGTAATAGAACTACAACATAAGCTCCAAGTTCAGTACAAAATAATAATTGCTGAATGTCCTGTATTTTTTATCCAGAAGCATAACGAACACCATAGCTGTCATAAATAAATACCGTCTACACATGGCTTTATCTCATTTTAAAGACATGTTAATGCCCGCAATAAATCTTGGGTTTAACTATTTCAAGCAGACTGCCAAAGACAAAATGTTCCTTAAGTTTCTGCCTGATCCATAAGAGCGGAATGGAGTTGTTAATAAATTTCTTTCATGGACTGCATGACATCATTTCTCAAACATGTTGTTTGGAACTGGCCTGAGATGGAATAGGCATTTTCGTGAGTTCGCTTTGTCTGCAGCAAGCATAAAGAAATGTCGTTTCAACTCTGTTCGACGTTTTCTAATTATGTCTTAATATGTATTGGTGCTACAGAAAAGTTAGTTATGATACTAAGTCAGCACAAACTGCAATAATTGTCTGTAGTGTATGTACGTACTGGTGTAACGCCGTTTGCTAAGACTATTCATGAGCAAAATGCAATAACAGTATCTCGTTATGACAATTTTGCTGTGAATTGACTGAAATTTAACACACACTTGTGCACAAAACGAATTTAGCAGTACGCACTGTTTGGTATCACCTCTCAGTTTCTTATCGTCTTAGGGGGTCTCGCAAGGGTTGAGGCATAACTAGTGACCAATGATAGTTGCAATACGGAGCTAGAGGCGTGGCTCTGTAATGAGAACAAGGAAAGGTTTAAAAGCACGTTTTAATTTCCTTTAAATGCCTTTTCTAGAAAAAGGTTGCAAATATTGCTTGAAATAAGCGGAATTTGTTGCGTTAAACGATTCTGTTTTATAATAAAAATTAACTTTGTCCTTAAAATCAGAAAAAACTGTTAAGTCTGAGAGTAAGCATAATAATACAATATTACATTGAAAAATATAAACACTTTGTTCCTTCTACAAACTCTCCCTATACTTATACTGGAATTTCAAAATCGTATCAAAGTAGCTTTAACATGTTTGCCTATTATGTTAATCTTAATACAGTTTCTACTTTCGAATGCAAGGTTTTCTTCTAATACCTATGCAAAAAAAAAAAAAAAAAAAAAAAAAAAAAAACCTGCCTTTCTTGGGTGGTATTAAAATTTAATTACCTTTCTGTGGTTTTGCAGTTTTTGAAATTTGTCAAACCGTGTTACCAGCTATAGACCAATAATCTGGCCACGTCTTGCTTCTGATGTATACCGCATGCTGTGAATCAAACAACACTTGATCTAATGAGTAACGATTTACTGAGCGACCAGGAAAAAATCAATATACTTTCCTTTCAGGCCAACGTGTCATTGATTATAGCTAGCATGAATGGTGCTATAATTGGAGAGGGGCAAAGAGAGGACCAATAATTTATTGAGAAGCCAGAAAAAACTAATACTTTCCTTTCAGGCCGACGTGTCATTGGTTATAACTAAAGGGCGGATTTCTGCATATTTGCATGTTTTATTCCTTCAAATATAAACATGTACATGGAAGAGGAAAATGCGTTTCATATCATTTGGAATCAACTGGCAAAGTTTTATGGTGCATAGAAATGCATATTTAAGGTATTAGCGCATATGTAAATAATGTGGGCATATATTACACTTTTTTCTCCACTTAATGCTAAAATATTAGTTTTTAACCCCACAAAACAAGTTTCTACTTTAGTCTTATGTTTTTGTAAATTAGTGTAATTTTGTTTTCATATAAAGCCAGAATCCCTATGTATGTAAAATATTCGCCTTTTCGCACAACAGTCACAATGCCGAGAAGGAGTCTGCAGTTTTAAATCTCAACAGCAATAAGCAATCTGGCCTTAACCATTTTCTAAAAGGAAGCTTTGGGAAGAAAGGAACGTGCTTGTCAACAATGGACAGTTGGTGGTAATTTCCTTTTTCGTTTACAACCGGTGATATTCTTTGAAGTTTGAACGTCAGCTTTATTGTACATTGTTGTTGACCACGGTGACAAAACAAAGCGGGAATCGAAGTTTAAATTCTTAGCTGTTTCTCAAATATCATTTTGTGGGTGTTAGTGGACCAGGACAATTGTATTTCAGTGCCGAAGGAAGAATCTAGTAAAATATCTTTGCTTCATCAATGGATTGGTGGGAATCACACATTCACAATAAATGGAAAAAAAATGTTCTATGCCAAGTCTGCCACAAACATGTATTTTAAATAACTTAGTATCAGTTTATCATACTATTAAATCAGTATAATTCTGTACTGAATGTATTTTCATCTCCAATAAAGTGAATTACATTTCACTATTCATTTTTTTTACAGGTTCCCTGTGAGAGAAAGTTTCAGATATGCAACACTTACTTACAAATAGCAGCTCACAAGAAAACTGCTGCTGGGAAAACCATAAAAAATTCAGACAACCTTTAACATCAGCATTTTCTGGAACAGTGGAAATTATGTTTTTTTAACAGATCTGTGTAAATCTTTGGTGTCGGCAAACATTGCTTTAAAGAAATTAAACAATTCAGAACTACGAGGATTCTTGGAGAAATATTGCGGAAGACACGTTCCTGACGAGTCTACAGTAAGGAAAGCTTATATTGGCCCTCTTTATGAAGAGGTAAGTTCCTTTAATTAACGAAATTATGAAAACAAACTTCACCATTACAGAAGAGCCATATTTTTATAAGAGCGATATGCACGAGTTTGTTTTTTTAAACTTTTCTCTTTGTAAAAGTTAGCACTGTATGTGTTTGAAATAGAAATTTCTGAAACATTTATTCCGCGATATATCACAAAGTTTGATTTTCTGAGCGAACTGGTTGTATTACAGCGAAAAACAACTCATTCACTTTTAAAAAGACTATCTAAAACCGAAAATCTCACAAAATAAATAATAAACATACAAACAAATAATAAACAAACAAATAAATAAATAATAAATAAGTAAATAAATAAATACAATGCCAATATTAATTGAATATTAGGTAACTGACTAGTGTAAGTGTGTGAGAGCACTAATTGTGCATATTAATATAATTGAAGAATAGTTAACAAGGTATTCAAAACAGGTGCAGAAGTATCGTGTGTCATTATTGGGAGTGTCTCAGCAACAAACGCCAGTAGTGAACAAGTCTTCGTACACAGTGGACGCTTTGACCGCAGTTAGGTACTAACAATAGTATTGTGAACCAATGTAACAAGTTTGTGGTTTATGCGTAACATAAATTTTTTTGTGATTTCCCGACTGTGTATACATAATTCCCACAACATGCAGCTTTTAACGTCAGAACAATTTCATAATCCCTAACTTCCTTTCCCGCCACCACCTGACCAGAGATATGGACAACTGCTGAGCATTTTCATAGCCTAGGCAAAGCCAACCCACAACTTATACCTAATACACTCTTAATAAACAAGGTGCCATCATTAAGTACCAACAAATTAATTGCACTGTATAAATCAAGCCAAAAACCGCCGCAATAAATAAACAAATAAATAAGTAAATAATTAAGACTCGTTAACGAGTAACACAGCAAGTAGGCTCATTCAATACTTTTATTTGCTATTTCGTTCACGTGATAATCTATATGTAGTTTTAGTTTTTATCACCAACATCTAGTATATGTAATTTTTATGTTTAACTATATCTTGGGAAAATCATAAGAAATTGAATAATTTGAAACTAGTATTTTAATTTACTGATATTTTCTTTCTAACATAATTTAAGATTATGTAGTTATTTTTGAAAATTACTTATGTAACGTTTGAGTTGCTATTCTCTCTTGTATAGAGTTAAAATATAAAATTTTTCATTTCGCGATATATCCACAGATATGGCGTTATGTTTAACACTAAAATAAGCTATTTTACTTCACAGAAAAATAAAATCCCTTATAATGATGTACAATTTAACTAAGATCTTTAGGAATTTTATAGTAATGTTTAAAATATATTTAATGTTGTATATTTTATCTTACTCTAGGAGTGAATTGGTGATCCAAACATATGGCTGTCCGTAGGCAAAACAACTGATTCATGTGGAAGATACAATACAATGACAACGTCACCTTGGGAAAACTTGTGGAATATGAACCAGGAACCTTATTGCCTCCAGAGCACTAGAGGAAACAAATCACTCCAACATTGTGCGTGTTGTTCGTGATGTATTACATGCTCTATAGCCTGTTCAGGAAAATGAAGAAAAGCTTTTGGCTGCTGCAGCGTATATTATTAAGGTAGTTAAAGTTTTAAAAATATTTTATCCGAAGGCAGTGCTTCTGACATGTCCACAAATTGTCCACACAGAGCACAATTTCCAGAAGTAAATGTGTTAATTTCTTCTGTGAAAAAAATTTTCGTGAAGATTCCATCAAGAATGAAATTATTTTCTCAGATGGTGCCAGATAATCGTCTTCCCCCAGAGCTCACACGTAGGGGAACATGGATAGAAGCAGCATTGTATTACTGTGGCCATCAGAAGACGTGAAAAAGGTGCTGGAAGCTTTGGGTGTGAATAAACCAGCAAGTATTGCAGTTGCAGTGAATGCATGTAATGAGAAAAGCTTACAGGATAAATTAGCTTTCATTAAAACCCATTTTAGTAAACTGCCAGCCGCAATCACATGTCTGGAAGCAAGAGGAGTGCCAGTATCTTCTGCTCTGCAGATATATGAAGCCGCCGTCGCCCAAGAATTACCCGGAGAAACTGGAAAGACACTTCGTGAGAAAATTGAAAAATCGAAGCCAGGAATCCGGGATGTGAACAGTGTTGTTACAAGGTGAATCTGAAAAAAGAATTTAATTCTTATTCTGCGAGTGACATAGCCTCTTTGCGATACTCCCCTGCGACCTCGTGTGACACGGAGAGGTCATTCTCTTCATTCAAACACCTTTTAAATGACAGAAGGAAAATTTAGAAAAATATTTGGTTATTTATTGTAACAAAAATGTATATGTGATCGATCCTTAAATGATTGCTCACTTACATTTCATATTAATTAGCTAATTACACACAAGATTAATGAGAATGACAATATAAAATATAATTATTAACTTCAATTAGCAGCAAAAAGTAAAAATATTAAAATTGTTGCTTCATATAAAATGAAATGAGGAAATAGTGTATTTTACTATTAGAAGAGAGTACATTTGTGTGCATATTTTTTTAATTTTAAGAGCATATTTTCAACCTTTTGCTCCATAGTTACATGCATATATTTATGGTTTTTAGTGCATATAAATTTGTCCTCTAGTTATAACTATGTCAAGTCAGCAGCATGAATACTGCTGTCATTGGAGAGGGGCAAAGAGAGAGAGAGAAAATAGAGAAAGCTACGAAGGCCTCGTTAAACAATCATGATACCCTTACATTGTATTACATTTGTTTTGTATACCAGTATCAAACACTTAGTATACGAGCATAGTACTCCATAGCACTAATTTCCATCTCGTCGAATATTTGAAGAACCTGAGCATTACTATAAGGGAGGGAAATTATTGTCAGAGTTGAAACCGCCAACGACGAATAGATCTCCATAAACAATAGCTCTTGCTCTAGCATTACTATTACTGTGTTTAATGCATACCATTTCACACATGCGAGAAGCTTATCTTTTATTTTAGTTGCTTAATATATGCCAACAATTTGAGAGCAGATGCGATGAATCCACAAAAAATGCAACATCAAACGTGATAATTTCATTTCAATTAGAAGATAGCCCCAGTCGGTTGTGACCATTGAGATTGGTCAATATAAAGGTTTGGGCACATAGTTAATTAATAAATACTCTCAACATTTAACTTGTCTCTGTAACATAATGGTTCTTGAAGCTGTTGTAAGGTTTGATTATCTCTCTAAGATCATAACGATAAACCCTTTTTAGAATTGCTTTGTGCGAAAATGTGCGCATATCAACCACTGTCTTTTGTGTTATCTGAACGATCAATTGGGCTGCCAAGGTAAAAGGATTTGGCGAATATCCGACCTTGGATGAAGGGTTTATCGCCGCGCACCTGTCGTTGCTATTTCTCTTGTCTACATATGCAGGAATTCTAAGGTAGTGATGTCATGTTTGCGATCTCTGTGCAAGGTGTCCGTTGTCAGCATCACACATACCGGTTTTCAGGCGTCCTGCAAATTGGGAGAATTCTAATTCAAAACTTAGTTGGGGAACACAGGATGTCCAAGATGTAGAACATTGTCTCACAGCAGCTAAGTATCAACATATAAAATTAATAGAATTTGAATTATCATAATATCAACCTCAATTAAAGGGTGCATTTTTTATGATAATAAAAGCAAGTATCCAACTAAGAAAACTAAAATAAAACTAACTGGTTTTGGCGTTCTATAGATTGTGTCTTTCTCATTCAGTACATTCATAATTTCCGATCTACTGTAGTATATGTTCTTCTCTACACATTATTGCGCCATTAGTAATAAACATACTTTCTGTCCAAAATATATAGTTCAGTTACGAGCAATGCTTTTAATAGAGCATTTATTATGAATAGAAATCATTTCAACAGTTAATTTAACTGGCTATGGCTTAAGAAAACTTGGATCATAATAATCATCAATGTAAACATTTCTGCTCACTAGTTCAAAATGTTAGTGACAAAGAGGGAATATTAAGGACAATTTTCCTAAAAATAATTTGATCATTTTGTTAATTATTATTAAACTTCCTTGCCAAAGTGGGATGAACAGAAACAAATACCTCGGCGCTAGAACATGTACGCTCTTAAGCATCTTTAACAAGGCTTAAAATAAGCAATTAGTAAAATATAGAGACACCTAGGAGAGTTATATACATCGCCGCTGATGATGCTTGCTACAGCTGCAAGCGAAACGTCTAGGAGAGGAATGAAGCACCCCAGTGGACCACGGCCTCTTAGTCCGGAAGCACATTTTACTAATTATGACTCCGGCCGTTAAGCCTTTGTTTATCTATGACCTTAAAATAAGTATTTAGGTTTTAATAGTTTTATCCAAAATAAGAACTATTTAAAATAAAACTAAATAAATTTATTCAGTCTCCACAATATTGGAAATGCTTAGAGCAGAATGCTTCTCAAAAAGAATTACACAAAACTCATAAAGGAAGATTTAAGTAAGCATAGCTATTTATACGATGAAATTTTTGGATTGGCCTTAATCGATATCCAATAACGGATACCTTAATCCGTACAATATTTACAACAATAGGAATGGCATATTAAAAATCAACAATAAAATGAAGAGGACGGATTTGGCCGCAGATTTAGCTCAAGATATTTCTGTTGGAGCGTATGAAAGAGCTGAGCATAAATTAAATTTTCCCTGTTTTGTGTAGTTTGCATGCACGTTTACAACCCGTGATTTGTAATGTGAGTAGTCTATGCTAGGAGGATAATGCAACTAAGGCATCCGTCAGTAGTATGCAGTTTGCAATATGATTTCGCGTTATAAAGATCAATATTTTCATGCACAATATAAACTGCGGAGACGTAAAGTTACAAAATAGAAGACTAGGTTTTGGGGGAAAATTATAAGAAAGCAAGCTATTTTCACTGCATTATTTTAATCGTCCTAAGCACCCTTTATAGTCTTTTCTGTCCCTAAAGTCGTATACTTTAATTAAACAATGCTCCTTGAGGCGCTGCACTTCATTGGTGAAATATTTTGGTATGCACAACAATGTACTTTGCACATTGTATTGCTAAGTTGCAAAGTAGTTTTTGGAAATGTACTAAGCCGACTGCTAAACAACAAAATATGCAGTGGACAATTCTCCTTTATTGTGGGAAAAATAAAAGTATCCCTAAAGTTATTTACGCAACTCAAAAGAATAGTTAATGCCTTTAAAAGCTTTAAAGTGCACTCATATTGTTGTGACATTTTAAATCATTTTATAATGCATTACTGATGAATACGTTACTTATTGTATAAAGACTGCAAGTTTGGCAATATCCAAATACAAGCAAAATTGAGAATGAAGAAAGTAAATATAATTATAATAATTTAGACTCCTCTTCCAATCTCATTGAATTTATGTGTAGGCAGCAATAATCACACAAAACATGTCAAAATAATTACAATAATAGATAAACAAAGCTAAATTTAACGCTTGTACATTGAATTTCTGCGTTTCCAAACCACACAACTAACAAGTTAGATACCACAGAATTCATGTGTGTGCGTAAGTGCTTCAATTTGTGGTACATAAAAACATAAACACTGAAATACCACAAAAGACACAAACAAGTGGCGACAGTAAATGAATCTCATTAGTGTTCAGCTTGGAGAGTAAACAGGGGTCATCTCCACCCTTTGTTAAAGGTGGGGCAAGGAATGTGCCATCCTTTCACTTGAAAGTGTGAGTTCTGACCAGTTGGCTGCAGCAGAAGTATTGGGAAGACCGGAAAATATTTAGACTGACAGGTAAAGAAGTCCGCATTTTCCACTGTTTAAAAAATGAAAGAGCAATGCGCTTAGGAAGGGAATAGCTGGAAATGAGTGAACTGGCAGGTGGCGGTAAGCATTACCAAGACTTAAAAATACCTGGAAAGAAGGTATTCCACAGCTGTTTAGTACATTTTAATATAACTGGCTCCATAAAATGATTCAGATAATACATCTTCTCAGAAAGATAATGGTACTTACAGAAGTAAAAAAAAAGAAATAATTTGTCTTAAGATTTCTATACAACAATTTATACTATACCCAGCTGCATATTACAGTGGAGCGTGGGTAATTTGAACGTATAGAATTCGAAATCCTAAATTCGAAGATTTTTCTTGGCTCCTTGAACTTTTTGTTAAAGCAATGTAAAAAAAATCCACATGTATTTCGAATTTCGTTTTCCTTAATTCGTAATTTTTGCTTAGAAATGTCAGTCGAAAATTAATTTAAACGCGGAAATTTAATATAACTTAGTCCATGTATTTATGCAAAAGAGGTCATCACTCCGGAGTTGTTTGTTATGTCAGAATGCAGTTGGAATGTTGTTTGTGGGGTAGAACAGCTTTCCTAGCTACCGGCCTCGAGCTTCAGTACCTACTCCCACATCCCCTTGTTTAAAATACGTGCGCCTCTAGTTATCGCTTCAGCTTCCTATTGTTCAGTGTGCTGCAAATCAATGCCACTGTGTCTCTTAGTAAACCAGTGTCCAGTACAGGACTTTACTTTTGCGGAAAAGTCATCATCATTCAAGAAGTTGAAAAGAGTTTGAAGAAAAAATCTGGAATCACGAAAGAATACGAGATACCACCGAACTCATTGTCAAGTTACCTGAAGAATACGGATAACATTTTAAGCAGTGCCTTAAGTGAAAATGGAAGAGTCGAAAAAGAGTGAGATAACCGGAAAACCCTAATGGATATACGTACCTGTATTGCTAAAATGTCAATTTTAGACCTAACTTTTCTAATTCAAACTTCTGGATATCAAGAATGCTTTTTCTTGACCCCTTTCTTCAAATTATCCAAGTTCCACTGTAGTTCCAGTGTGAACACAACCGATTTTGTCTTATTGTGGTTAATATGGAATTTTATAAACAAACATAATTTCAGTTACTCTGACAAACCTATAGAGGCGTTAGCGCAACATAAAGCTTAAACAATTTAATTACATTTTAAAGGTCAGAAAATACCCTATCCTACACATCAAATTAATCCTCTAACTATGAAAAGGAAATGCCCTAAAGCTCCTATAAGGATGCTGAACTGTATTTTTGGTCTCTTTTTTTCTAGGCCCTTTGAGGCTGGTTCACATCCATCGACAACGGCAACGAAACTTGAAATACGTGTATTCAAATGGGAGTGTTCACAATCGATGGGAAGTATTCCCGGACCTCGGGAACGGGAAAGATGATTTGCTCAAATTTTAACTTTCTTCCTCCCGTTACCAGGCACGGCATTTTAGATCCATATTCTTGAAATACGTGTATTCAAATGGGAGTGTTCACAATCGATGGGAAGTATTCCCGGACCTCGGGAACGGGAAAGATGACTTGCTCAAATTTTAACTTTCTTCCTCCCGTTACCAGGCACGGGATTTTAGATCCATATTCTTGAAATACGTGTATTCAAATGGGAGTGTTCACAATCGATGGGAAGTATTCCCGGACCTCGGGAACGGGAAAGATGATTTGCTCAAATTTTAACTTTCTTCCTCCCGTTACCAGGCACGGCATTTTAGATCCATATTCTGCGCATTAGACTTTTCACTGTAGAAATTAATCAAGGCGGCCGTGCCATGAAACTGCCACTAGAGCTCTCTCTAGTCGCAAGCTAAAAAAATATCATTGGTCAGTTAGAAACAAATGAATTGCAAATGGGTAATATTGACCTCCATTTTCTGGTATCTGGTGTCAACCAAACCATTGAGTGCTGCCTTGCTTTCCATTGCCAGAATCGTTATGGTTTCCGTTGTCGGGTGGTTATAAATCAGCCTTTATCTTAGTAGTTTTGCACCTGCTATTGAATTTGATTCTTCATAATCATTAAAATTAAAACCTTAATGTCGCATTTGTGCAGTATCTATTGGTCACAGGTTGAACATTTTCTCATATTAATATACACAAGTATATTACATTGTATTGAGTTACAAATATAAAACAAATGTTTGTTAACTATTAACATAAATGTATTGAAACTTTCAGTAATGAAACTTCTCTGATTTATTTATGAATATAATCTTGTGCTAAAAGTTGCAAAATTATGTGAGCAATTTATATTTTGATTTTCGTTGTTTTAGGTTCCACAGTTTATGGGGAAAAGGGCCTTTGAGGGAAAAATCTTAGATTCAAGAAAAATGTTTATAAAGTAAACAATATACACAGTATAGCTCACCAAACATTCCAGCTTCTGTACAAGTCCTAAGCATTCTAATATCAACTACCAATTCCAGCAGCAAGAAGAAAGTGCCAATGTTACACTTACATTTATATATTTTTTAGAAAAAATTATTCAGCTTTAAAATTTAACCCTTTCTATATTTTAATACTCAATACCTTAACGAATTTTAATTGAATTGTAGAACTACTTCAAATGAATGCAATATAGCATTTTAAAGCTGGCATTTTCAAAAACATGATCTGCCAAAAAATATTTTTAAATTTTTTTGAACATTTTTGTCAATACTAGTTGTCATAAGGGTTTTTCAGGAGGTATTTACCGTTAATACTCATATGGCACATACCTAACTTTGAAGTTCGTGTTCTTTTAGAGACTTTCTAAGATATACCTGTTTCAAAGAAGATGCATGGCTTATATTCTCTCCCTCATTTCAATAAACTAAGCGTTCTACCACGTTTGCTTGTCACTGAGCAATATCACATATTTAAGGGATTCCACGATGTCACGACAGTATTCATGTAACTTCCCCCACTTTCAGGGTTATGCTCAGCCTAGCATTAAGCCATTACAAAACCAACCGTTAGCAAAATGCAGGTTATGCCAACAGATTATCACTAACTTTACCCATGTCCTTTTATAAATATTGCTTTAGAAATGTATGTAGAATGCTGAAATCTTTATTAGTAAAAAAGCAAGACATTTCAGTTATGACACTCGGATAAGTTACCATTGAAATGCCCAATGTATTAATTCAAATAATAACAACGGTCTCTAAAACGAGGCGTGGTATGGCTAGTCAACGTCTGCAACTGCAGTGCATCATTTTATATTTAGTTACTTAAAATATTAATCTGATTTTAAAGAAAATATTAAGCTATAATCATTGCTAGATCATCCAGCTTAGTAATTTAAGTAGAAATTTCGTGATTTGGAGAAAACAGTCTTAAACAAACACAAAACAGTATTGTGCATTAACTAAATCAAATGAATAATAGCCCAATAAAGGAGAAAATGTTTGAAGGATTCCATTTTCTTCTTTCTTTCTTCTTCAATTCTTTTTCTTTTCTTTCTTACTTACTGTTTTTTCGGTCCCTGAAAAGGAAATATTTACATGCAGATAATTTTATTTCACGTAAAGTGAAAGTAATTGAAGAGAAGTTATTGCATTCCACAAAAAAATTGATGTCAAGATTTAACCGAAAATACAGTTTGTGACCTGAATAAAAAAGCAGTTTTAAGTGTATATCTATGAACAGCATCACCTAAAAACTAAATGACCTATACGTACCAAACTTGGTATTTAGGTTCAATTTCATCCACAAATGCGACGCCAGGACCGTCAAAAAATCTCCCCATTCCATTATCACGGAACTTCTTTCAAAATTTTGGATTTTCCACCAAAGGCTTTACCATTTTAATTATATTACCGCATACTTACAGCATTATAATGACAAATAGAACGTACATGCTGAATTTTCTGGGATTAGCCTGTGAAATCCTCTTCATTCAGAAGGGATTGTGAATAATATTTTATAATATTATACACATTTTTAAGACAAATATATTTCCAATAACCTTTTTTGTGGCATAAACCATTTCCGAGATATCCATTACTCATACTGTCGTCCATTTAAAGTCCTCTGATATTCTGTTGTTTCTCGCAATTGTATGAAAAGAGTATGGAATTTTAAGGTCAGCATGTAGCAGCCATTCTTAAATATTTGACTATTCCCTTTTTATTATAAGGATACGTATTATATAGCAATTTTTACAACGGTTTATATGGATGACAATAAATGACACAAAAAATAAGTTTTCAAAAGAATAGTTTGCATACCCACGTAAATTATAGAGAAAGTGGTATATTACCAAAATAATTTGTATAAACCCCTATTCAGTTCTTATATTTTCTTATACTTTAAAGCTGTTTTATTTCATTTAAAAGTTAGGACTAGATTATCGGGAGACTGCTTTAGTAGTAGCATTTAGATTTTGATATGATCAACTTTATTGAACCGAATCATTATTTTGTAATTTTTCAAGAGTTCATGTTCGATGAACTTATAAGCAGCAAGCTCAAAAAAGCTTCAAATTTAATGTTTCAATTAAAGACTTCAAACTATTAATTTCTCTACTACGTAAAGTACAGGAAGTATTCTATTCCACCCAAAAATTCGATATCGAGATTTCACCGGAAATAAATGTTTTGGGGCCTCCTAAATCCAAAATAAGCATTTTTAGAAAAAGTTGCCTGTATGTGTCTGTGTGTGTCTCTCTTGACAGTCTGTGGACAACGTAACTCAAAAACGAAAAGTCGGTTAAAAACCAAAGTTTGTATTTAAGTCTAATGTCTTTCAGGGATGCGACACGAAGCTTTACCCTAAACTACGCTTTACATGGAAAATTTTTCGAAAATTTTGATTTTCTTGAAAATGACTCAAACAATTTTGATTAAAATTCCATATGTTTGATATATTTTTATGACAAATGAAATGCTAATCTTGAATTTTATGGCTATAGCCCATGAATTCCTATTTACTCTGAATGGCTTTTGCATAACTGCTAAACGGTAAGAGGTAAACCAAATCTTACTACACAAAAGTGTAAATCTCGCCAAAATACACAATTTATGTCCAAATATTTTTTTAGAATGAATTATTTCGGAGATATTCCTTATTATTTGTATAAGTTTTGGAGAACTTACTTGTGTCAAACGGAACATCGCTATTCATTTTTACTTTCTCTACTGGTAAGTAAGGGAAGTATTGTATTCTACCCAAAAATTCGATGTCGAGATTTCACCGGAAATATATGTTTTGAGGCCCCCTGAATCCAAAAAAGTATTTTTAGAAAAAGGTCCCTGTGTGTGTCTGTGTGTCAGTCTGTGTGTCTGTCAGTCTGTGGACAGCATAACTCAAAAACGAAAAGTCGGTTAAAAACCAAAGTTGGTATTTAAGTTTAATGCCTTTTAAGGATGCGACACGAAGATTTTGAAGAAAATAGCCTCACCCTAAACTACCCTTTACATGGAACATTTTTCGAAAATTTTTTATTTTCTTGAAAATGGCTCTAACGATTTTGATTAAAATGTCATATGTTTGAGATATGACAAATGAAATGTATATCTTGAATTTTCTGGCTATAGCCCCTGTAGTCGTATTTACTCTGGGCGACTGTTGCATAACTGGTAAACCGTTAGAGATAGACCAAATCATACTATACAAAAAATGTACATCTTGCTAAAACACACAATTTATGTCTCAATAAATTTTCTTGTAGGGTGAACCATTTCGGAGATATTCCTTGTTATGTGTGTGAGTTTCGGAAAACTTTGAACTTTCGTGAAATGGGTCATCGTTGTTCTTTTTTTTATATGTTAAGTGTGCAAAGACAACAGAATCTCAAAGCTTTAAAACATTGGACTATCGCACAAAGCCTACTGTATTCTAACATTCCCCTTGTACCTACAAGGAAATAAGCAATAAGATAAGTTGTACAAATGTTTATCTTAACTAACACAAAGAAGATATAGGAATAAGAGTTTGTAAGAATGGTTGGTACAAGAGTAGAGAAAGTCATGTGAGTGCAACACACCAGATTTTTTATATGCTAAGCGTGCAAAGAGAACGGAATTTGGAAGCTTTAAAAGATTTGACTATCGCTCAAAGCCTACTATATTCCCATATTTCCGTTGCACGTTCAAGAAAACCAGCAATAAGAGAGGTTCCAGATGATAAGTGGCCGCCCATTTAAGTGTTTTGTCATGCCACAGCTGTGATGGAACAAAAGTTCTAGCAACTAAAACAAATATTTTAAGCCATGCTGCACGTAGGGAAGACGCTGTTTATGCACTACCGTTAAAAATCGCTGCTGTGGATGCAGCACCTTGTCTGTAACATCACAGATTTACATTTAATTCTGGTGGCAACAGCTGCTTTTCGTAGCTACAGACTGTTGAGTTGCGTTTTCTTCCACTAGAACCATATGCTTCACGTAAGTGCTGAACCGCTATGCCAAATTGCAAGAAGGAACTTCCTCTTCCGGTATGAATCTGTTGTATTCGTCACACGGAGTTCACAGGAGTACAAGTCCCGGCCAAGCATGGTAATTTAATTCTAAAACTGCTTGCCCCTATTTCGAGTAACTCAGCTTGTTTCTTATCATATACACGAGATACTCTCATTCATACAAGCTATAACAAAATAAAATCTCTTTTAACTTGTGTTGTCATATATTATGTGACATAGCCAGTTGAAATGAATGTGCAAATAGGTATGCATTCGCACATGCGTAATGACAATCTCTAGTCTGTTGTTGTTGTTAGCATTCTTTATCGTTTGGCCTTCGTTGTTGTTTGGTCTTTGTAGCCTTAGTGCTCATAACATGATCACTTACCAATCATTGCGTTTTCTGTCTTACACCATTGAAGAAATCTGTTGTATGTAAGGTAGTTCTGCTCCCTCGACTTCTTGGGCAGCAATTCAACTCTTTCTCCCCTGCTTGTAAAATTTGAGCTGGTTCTGCCAAATCGTTTTCCGAGTCATTCACATAATCTGTCATTAAATTAATCGATACAAGCCCTCCGCTTAATACACAATAATTACCATTGCAAGAAATAAGGGTAATAACAATAAATGATCTTAAAACATATTCCACTGAGTGTTATAATGTTCAATTTATAGTTGGTGGTTCAACTTAAAAATTCTACTTGTCCTACCAGATGTTTAAACATATATTTTATTTTATTAATTCTCTAGAAATTCAGAACTATGCACAAATTTTGCTGTGGGTCAGAGAACAAACACTTGTATCAGACTTTTAAAAGTTCAATACATAGCAGGAACTCCAACCACGAAACATCCTTGATGGTTTCCCAGGATATTTGAATCAGACTAGAAGGCTTAATGTACAGACGGACACGTCACCATGGTAGTTGGGCTCTAAGAAAATCAGTGCGGAGAACCCAAGATCCGTGGTTTGAGTCCCAGCTGTAGCATTGGATTTTTAAGGTCCAATTAAACTTCGCAACGTACTGTTTACACACGCTTATGTGAAAGAAAAATTTATTATTAATCATACTTTCTTCTAACACGTATAAAACTTATTCGAATAGCAGAAATTAAAAATTAAGCTATTTTAAAAGCCAAACAAATAACAGTGTGAAAAAAACTTTCAGCTAATGGTGAAAACTAAGTTAACTAACCTCTGTATAAATGTATTTACTCTGTGCTGGCGCAAAATACAGAGGAGCTGCCTGCAATCGACCAAAAGAAAAGAAAATATCGAAAATTATTCCAGAAATGCCTATATACTCGTCTTGAGATCTCCTTTGAATCTGGAGAAGGTTGAAGAAGGCAGAAAAGGCTAAATGCGAGCGTATGTGCGTGGCTACACACACACACACACGCGCGCGCGCGCGCGCACACAAAGTAGGTTTGCATCAAGGATGTAAGGTGATATTTTTCATAGAAATCTCCCACACAAGTCAACTATGTAAAAAATATGATTTGTCTCATTTTGTCAAAAAATAGCAATTGCGGATTCAACTAATTAGCATAAATTTGAGATAATGATTTGGCATATAAATTCGGCGTCTAATATTTTCTGTAAACATCCTCAAACGCCTCTTCATCCTCAGCAGAATTGTGTGTATTTGGAAAACCATAAATTGAAATAAAAATCGCAGGAAATATGTTTCTGGTGTTAAAATATAATTATAGTTTGTGTGAAATAATAGTTTTCGTGGCACTATAAGCTGCCAAATTATTAAGTAAAGTGTGTTTTGTAAATTTTAAAGGCCGATTATTTTAGATCGTTTGTTAATCGTAGCATAAATGTTGGCAGTTTATTAACTGTTGGCTGTTGCATTAACTTATTGGCAGAGGCAAGAGTTTTTATTTTTAACCATAAATGAGAAAGTAGTTCATTTACAGAATAAATTGGTTTGCATGTATTTGACGTAGTTTAGAAGTGATATATGGGATAATTTTGTTCACGAATTTTTGGGAATTCTTCGTATTTTCGAGAATATTGCATTTTTTAGCGATAAATGAGACATATTTGCTTTTTAAAATGTTTGCTGAGAAAAATAAACTTTTTCATTTATTGACTCATTGTCAAAGTTGTGCTAAAGTTTTGGTTTTAATAACAATGAAACTATTCACGTCTAATTCTTACGAATTCAATAACCGGCGTCTTTTGAGATCAACTGTAACAATATTACAAAATAAATATTATTGGCAGAGAGAAAGAAAGCTGCCAGACAATGCAATCGGTGAGTCTACAATAAAAGCTTATCCCACAAGGTCACATTTCCGTGTTATCAAGCCGCCGCTGTGTTGTGACGTTTAGAAGTTTTTGTTTTCAGACTGGTGACTGGATAGAGTCTGGCGTGAAAGTGTCACAACTGTATGTTGAAATCTGGTGATGCTGACTGATGGGCAATGGCCTTGATGACTGATGCATAATATATGTAGTGATTCATGTCGTGATAGTAATAAAATAAATGTTTTATTTGGAGCAATTTTGAACAATAATGTTATAGTAACATTACTTACCCGTTAATTTAAATTTCAATAATGTCTATGTGTATTAATTTAACCCGAAAATTTGTGCAAAATTAATGCGAATTTTGTAAAATAATTATCACCAAAAAATCTTGCCTTTGCTTATTGGTTATATTACCTTAATAAAATAATTTATGTGTGATGTTATTTGTGATTAACTGATTAGTATGAACTGGTCAAAAAATTAACAGTTTATTTCAATCGGTAGAAAAAGCTTTCTCGTCATATATAAATGCTTTATTTATATGTAAATGATTAATTTTCTTTATGGGAACCACTGTCTTTTCACAAAATGTTTCTTACTAGCTTAAGGATACTAAAAAGTGTCTTGTGGATATTTAGAATTAATAATTGGGTAAATGAGAACAAAAGATTGTTTAATCAGTCGCAGAATACCGGCAGTGCTGCTTTCGGTTACCTACTTAAAACCGTTTGTCAGAAGTACTATTGTTATTACTACTACTGGCGAAAATGGGTGCACATTTGGTTCTTGATCTTGCAGAGTAACAGTAACAATCTTCATAACCAGAAAGTTACAGTTTGTCAGCCCCGATTGACAGAGTAGCATCGGCTGATGATTACGGGCTTATTTCCTAACTTGAATCCTTGAAACATGCGTACACATACGTTTTAAAGCTTGAGAAATTGCCGGCCACTACCAAGTACTAACTCTTGTTCAGAGTTTGGGATTATGCTCACAGTAACAACTCAGCTGATGAGAAGATGCTCCTGATTGATGATTGTCAACTGGAATTGCTGCGAGAAAATGACTGTCGGTTGTTACCGCTTTCAAACTGAACCATACAGCTCTGCGCTAATATTGCAAGGTTCACATTCGGGAGGTTTCGGATTCAATTTCCCTCGGACCGGCCACTCGGTCTTTGTTTTTTCGTGGTTTTCTCAGGGCGTTGCTGAAGTGGTTCCTGTCCTGTTTGGCCTACTCTGTTTCGGAGTTGTAAGACCAGTTAGTGATGGACTTCACACTGTGTAAAGATTTTCCCCTGGCTCTTGGAAAGCTGGTTGGTGTGCTTCACAGGAGGGCGCGTTCCCGGAACCCTAGATTGATGATGGCGTAGGTAGTCTCGCGTTGGGTTAGGACTGTGTTATTTGGGATCGTTAGGGAACCCGTTCTTGCTAGCAAACATCACTCTCCCGATCTTCTCGCCCTTCGGGTTTCTCCTGCATCCCTTCATCCCGGGGGTCATGTAAGCACAAAAGGTTTACAATGGCCTACATTCGGTGCTAAGCTCCAGTGGCTGGGAGACCCCCCCCCCCGTTTCACAAATCCTAATCCAACTATCGTCCAACCTACCACGATAATAATTTCACTATATCGGGTGGAAGGTACTGCTTCGACCATACCTTAACCAGAGATTCTTCATGGTGAGTGTAAATATGTCCAATACAGTTATTGTCAATAAAGAACAGTTCCGCCGAAAAAAAATAATTTGTATCAAATATTTGGAATATCTGGAGTCATCTAGCTTCTTGGCGAATGGATGTAAATGGATTATTATTTCAGTAACTGTCGCGCACACACTGGATAAATAATACGTTATATCTTTTTATTTTAATCCGAATGAATTTAGTCACAATTAAATGTTAACGTGATGTTGCCATATCTCTCTTAGAAATTAAACTTTGCATGACATTTCAACATTAAATCGTGACTAAACTCATTCGAATTAAAGTAGAAATGCATTACAGCATTGTTCACACAATGTTTGCGCTACAGTTAGTGAAATAATAAACTATCCCCGTGGCCGCGCTCTCTGATATGGGTTTTTCCGTGGTTTTCCCATGTCACTTAGGTGAATGCTAGGGTGCATTATTTCATACCAGGATTTCCTTTCCATCATCTCCTTTCATTCTATTTCCTTCTCATCTTTCAGGTTCCGGGCATATAGTGTGGGCAGTGTCGGGCAGATGGCGTGGATGACTGCGTATGGTAACTGCTGTTCTCGGCGCTGGGTGGCGTCTGATGGCCCTTGTCCTCCGTCGAGGGGAAGCGGGACGCTTCTTGCGATACCGACCTGGACCCGCGGCGTGAAGCTGGCTGCTTAGCGGGGCCTTGCGCCGGGATGAAGACATCTCAGCACTGGTTAGGACTTCCACGCGTCTCTGGTGGGCTTGTCTAGCTGCGAGTCCGGTAGCCCCTTGGTTCCCTCATTTCATCCCTGCTCCTGGGGAGTGGTAGCCACAATAGACCTGTGTAGGTCGGCGTGAACGAGATGTCGTCCTCCGTACTCTACTCTTTAGCCTCTATACCCATTCTTCAAGAAGCTTGGTGGCTCCAAATATTTGACACATTTTTTTTTTTTTTCAGTGAAACGGTTCTTAATTGACAATAATTGTATGGAACATATTTGTTGCACTCATGTAGAATTCTGTCTAACGTATGGGCGAAGCAGTACCTTCCATCCTGTAAAGCCTCAGAGAGTCGAAATTTTAGACCTACCATCCACCTTGATATTCTAGCTTCCTTTATTTTGGTCTATGCGAAATAAAGCAGAGAAGAAAGAGCTAAGAGTTCACACCAGGTTCTTGATCGTCCGCAAACAAACCAATGGCGAATTACAGGTTCTGCTAATAACCGCACCTTCAACATGGCATAAGAAAGAGAGGATTCATGACGTAACCTGGCTTCCGTCATAGCATACAATTGTGTTACAGTTCTGCATGCCTATATTTAACAAAACAGTACAAATCAACATGGGCTATGAAAGTCAGTAAAGACAGTTATATTTACATTTATATTTTTTTCGTTCACATCCTCTTACACTTGCGCAATAAGAACCTTACTTATTGGTTCTGCTTACTACATGAAAACTAAATTACTCTGCAATATTTACTATCAAAACTGACAATGAATTTCAAATGCTCAGGTACAATTTAATGCCAACAGTTTAAGATAATGATCACAGCACCTAATTTTGAAATATATAGTTTGAAAGTGCCACTGTCAGGAAAGTTACGAGCCCTGAAGTTGTTTTTCCATTTGCCGCATGCACGTGGAACAGGAGTCCTGCATTCCAATGAAAGCCAAGAATCCTTGACATTGAACAAGTGAGGCACCTTGCAGGAGTACCTGACAGTGGGAGTGGCTGCTCTATTTCAGAAGCTTACAACATCAGTAACGTGATACTCGCTCCCAGGGGTTAACAAAATCCTTAAGCAGGAACTGCAGCCAAGCCTAACGGTATACCGCATACGGCTACATAAAAAGCAACGCCTTTACGATCATTGACTGCGCAGAAATCCAGGCTATTATGAACAAACTTTTAGCTTCGGAATACGTAATATCCTGTATATACTTAACTCTGCTTCATTGGTGAACTTTTCAGTAATGTTATTCAAATAAATAAAAAAGAAGTTGATGATAATGGTGTCATCATGGCAGCGAAAACTATGCGTTTTCTAAAATACGTAGAAAATGAGCAAGCTGCATCCCGGAACAGCAGTTTTAATTGTTTCTCTACGCTTATTTACTTGTCTGTTTGTTTACTTATTTATCTATTTATTTATTTACTTACTTACCTACTTACCTACAAGCAAGCCGCATCTCAGAACAGCAGTTTTAATTGTTTCTCTATGCTTATTTATTTGTTTGTTTACTTATTTATCTATTCATTTATTTACTTACTTACCTACCTACCTGCCTGCCTCCCTCCCTCCCTGCCTGCCTACCTCCCTGCCTGTCTGCCTGCCTGCCTCCCTGCCTGTCTGCCTGCCTGCCTGCCTGCCTGCCTGTCTGCCTGCCTGCCTCCCTGCCTGCCTGCCTGCCTCCCTGCCTGTCTGCCTGCCTGCCTCCCTGCCTGCCTCCCTGCCTGCCTGGCTGCCTCCCTGCCTGTCTCCCTGCCTGCCTCCCTGCCTGCCTCCCTGCCTGTCTGCCTGCCTCCCTGCCTGCCTCCCTGCATGCCTCCCTGCCTGTCTGCCTCCCTGCCTGCCTCCCTGCCTGTCTGTCTGCCTGCCTGCCTCCCTGCCTGTCTGTCTGCCTGCCTGCCTGCCTGCCTGCCTGCCTGCCTCCCTGCCTGCCTGCCTGCCTCCCTGCCTGCCTGCCTCCCTGCCTGTCTGCCTGCCTCCCTGCCTGCCTGTCTGCCTGCCTGCCTCCCTGCCTGCCTGCCTGCCTACCTGCCTGCCTCCCTGCCTGCCTGCCTGCCTCCCTGCCTGCCTGCCTCCCTGCCTGTCTGCCTGCCTCCCTGCCTACCTGCCTCCCTGCCTATCTACCTGCCTGCCTGTCTGTCTGTCTGTCAATCTACCTATTTATTTATTATTTTTCTGTTCGTCCGTCCATCCGTCCATCGGTCCATCCATCCATCGATCGATCCATCTATGTATCTATCAGACACTACACAAATGTTAACATTACAAAATCAAAAAGCAACTCTTTAAGCTATAAAAGTCACATTCTTCCAGCTACGATTTTCATCTGCTTCTTAAATTCCATAAAAATGTCCCCACACTTCTCAATTCTGGCTGGTCTTTAAAATGTATTTCTCGCTGTCATCACTTTTTTTCTATTTAGCAATTTCCTACAAATCAATTGCTTCCTTCAATAGCCTGTGCCTGAATATTTCATTAATAAATGGATCTCATCTTCCCTACCATAACCAATCCCTTTCATTAATTAATTTCCATACTCCAAAGGAAACCAAGCAATCCCTTTCCTTTCAGTCACAAAGCTTGAGATATAACTTTCTCCCTAATTCGAATTTTCATTCATTGTAGAAAGCAAGTGATATTTTATCCTTAGTTTGGGTATATGACATGAGCCTATATACAGGTGTCCCAAAAACACCGACAACGCTTAGTATGTTGTCATGGGACGGCAAACTGATCGGTTTTCAGATAGGAGCCCCCGTCCGGAAATGTACGGTTTGGACGCTGTAGCGCATCGAAGTGTGAGATGAGTGTACGTTCACATTTCGTCAATAAATCCAACATCGAGCTGTCTACAGCAAATGGGCTTCCAACTGTATGTCTCCTACGTCATTACAGAGCCTGAATCGGCGGTGGTGAGCCTCATGAACATGACCCAGTATGTGCGGTTGATTTTGAAGATTTTCAGTCGCTCCGTAGACTCGAGCCATAAGGTCCTCCGCTGACGTTACTGAAGTGTCATACACCATAACCTTCATAGAACTCCACAAAAATAGTCGAGAGGTGTCAGATCTGGCGACCGTGCTGGTCATGGAATTGGTTCACCTCTACCAATCCATTGATTTGAGTATGTGACGTTGAGGTGATTCCGCAAATTTACAACAAAGTATGCTGGAGCTCAAGTCAGCCATTTTTGCAGTTGTGCACTGGTACGTGTCGCACTGCTGTTAAAAGCATTACTGTACTGAAATTACACAAGTAACGCAGTAGGATGCGCACTAAGGAGGAATTTAGCGCATGCGCAGGGATGGTATTATGCTTAGGTCGCTCATACCAGTACACAGGTGGCTAAAGGGCTGCATACCTGCCGTGTTAACATACCAAAACTAGTGTTAACAAATTGTCACAACCGTTCGTTCTCAAACTTCATTGCTCTCAAGCGTTCAAACCATACATTTCCGAATAGGGGTTCCTATTTGGAAACCGATTAGTTTGGCATCCCGCACAACATACGTTGTCGGTGTCTTTTTTTTTTTTTTTTGGGGGGGGGGGCATACCCAGTATATATCTTATTAATGTGCATACTGGTGTCCAAAGTGCCCCTAATCCATCATTAACCGCTCTTTGATGATTCCAAACCACGTTCTATTATCTCTGTTTTTTTTTTTTTGTTTTTTTTTTTTGGTGGGGGGGGTAGGCAATTCATAGGCACTCACTGTTTGGCAATTGTTGAATCCTAAATAACTACTTAAATATTCTTTCAACTATACAAATCCTCTAACATCCCTATCCCTAACTCCAACACACCTGAATTTGTAGTGTTCTAAAATGGATTTGCAAAGCATTCTGATTATTTGATCTCCATTTATCCTACAATAAGTAATAACCCATACTTCAATTCCATATGCTCAATTTGATTTCTACAAGAGAGATATAAATTCTCATATAGTTTTCAAAAGAGTAAGAGCTGAGTACAGACATTTTCTCACTGCTCTCAACGCTAATTTACTCTTAGTACTCGCTAATTGACTTTGTTTCACCATTCCCATCATAATTTAGCTTCTAGATAGTTAAGTACTTTGAACTATCCTAATAGTTTTGTTATTTGCAAAATAGTTTTTATTTTTACTTAATCTGCTACTATTGTTAAGTATATCTACGCTTAACGATCAACATTAAATCCTTTGATTATTCTTTCCTACTTTTTGACAGATCGGCGCCGTAGCTAAGCGGCTAGACCGTTCGCCCGTGGCCCGGGTTCGATCCCAGGAACTCGCATGTGATATTCGTGATGGAAGAAGCGGCGTCTGGGCGGGGTTTCTCCAGGTTCTCCTGTTTTCCCCGCCACTCATTCACCAAGTCTTCACTATAGATTCGTCTGCAACCCTAGGCACTATCATGTAAATCCTAGGGGGTGTTAGTCCTCCATACTGGGAGGGTAATCCGATAAAAAAGAGAAGTAATTTTTGGCTGGTTTAGAAATTCAAATAAAAAAAGCTATATATTCTCCCAAGCAATATTATTTTATTTATTTCATATACTTACACATTTTGCCTTTGAAATGCATCTCATTCAATCTTATCCACAAAAACGACTCCAATAAAATAATTCCCGCGCCCCACAAATAAATCGGAATTGCAATGTCAACTGTTGATTTCAGCTGCCATCATAGAGGCAGGCCATAGAAATACAAAGGATCTTGATTTGAATGCATCATTCTAAAGCGTTTGTAAACCTTCTATCAAACATCCAATTAAAACTGCTGCTTCCTCTGGCAACATTGTCTATATTTCACACTATCAAAAGCGGGGTATTAAAGTAATGCAAAAGCTATTACAGTGAATCTTCATAGCCACAAATAAACCACAACTCGTCGAGAAATCAACAGAGAAATAAATTTATAAAGTTCATAGTTATCATAGTGTTAAGCACTCTTGGGTAACTACCCCTTTTCCACCAGTATTAGGAGCCTAGATGTGTTTGCTTCCGCCATGTTAACAAAATTCCCCAGCCACTCTCGGTCAAGTTATTCTTGGAGAGTCTTTAATGGTCTGGTTATTACCATCATTTGCCAACCCCTTCTACAAGATTGCTTTTCTTTCTTGTTTCTACCGTGTTTGCAGGTACATCAGATGTTAATGTATTGACGTTTTGTAGAGGGAGAAGTTAAACAAGTGGTTTTAACCTCAGTTGCAAAGATGAGTCTTTCAGAGACAGTGGTAGTGTGTGTGTGAGTGTGCTATAAAATTGTACAAGCTTTGGAAAATTATTCTTCATTATGCGTATCCTATATTAAGAGGTGACATTTTTATATTAAAAAAACTAGATTCGTGAAGGGAAAGCTGGCACACCAAAATGTTGAGCATCAACCAGAGGAGGCTCGGAAAATCAGAAAGGGCTGCAGCTGACAACAAAAAGAAAAACTGGTTGCCACATCGGCGCTGCGAAAAATAAACCTTCCATTACTCTCTCTGGCGAAGGTATCTTCGAAAATACATACCAGGTACGCAGTCTTATACAGTCTTTCAAGGGTCACTTAAAATTTCAAAGGAATATAATGTGTTACTGCTTTGCGTATGGCATAAACAAAAGCTTCACTTTGTTAATGAAACAGTAGATTTTAATTAGCATGAAACATTCAGATTTTATCCTAACTGCTTCATTTTTTCTGCACTTCGGAGAAATTCGTTTACTGTTGGGTCTCTAGGTAATCAACTAAAACGTGTTCTTAAATGTAACCCGCAATGGTTTGACAATTATTGTAAAAGATTGATGGGATGTGCCTCCTGATGCAGAATTCTTAATTCTTGTGATGAGCTGAAATTGATAAACCGGAGCACTAACATTCGTTCAAAGTGACTGCGTAGTTTACCACACATAAGAATGACGTCTGTTGCGTTATAATTAATAATATTAAACCGGATGTATCACAAAAATTCAAAACCACAACTACGTGCATTTCCATCTTATAATACTAGCTAAACTATTAATGGGAAAATGACGTATGGAGAAGTAAAACGATAAACAACACCCAATTAATTTTACGATACAGTAGTTTTTATTGCGGCAAGAAAAACCCACAAACTTGTTCCACATTACATTAAATGCTTCTCTGCGAATTTCTCTCTCTTTCCGTCTCACTATCTCTTTCCCTATCTATCTATCCATCCATCTATCCATCTATACCTACCTCTCTTTCTTCCGCTTTCTTACTCTCTCTAAATATCCTTCTCCTTTCCTCTCTTTCCCCTCCCTATGTCTTTCTCTTATCTCCTCTCTCCCACCCTTCCCCTCCATCATCCTAAAATCTGCCTCCTCTTTCTCAGCAACTCACATCTCATGTGAAGTTTTGAAAAGTAATAAAATACTTATTCTGTGGCGTTAGTAAAAATTAAAACAAATACCAAGCAGATGCTATTGTGTCTCTTTCGTGTTCATTTTATCGACATTTTGTAAATTACAAAATATTTTACTTTTTCGAAAACATATTAAACAAAATGTTTCTAGACTTTGTGGGCATAAAAATTAAGATGTATAGTCTATAACTGAGAAAATACAGAATCTAGCATTATATTTACCGGATTTTGTAACAATCGGCCCTTAATGAGTTCTCTATCACTCTTGCTCTCTATGTATGTATTACATATACATATTTATTTATGTTTTTGTTTGTTTATTATTTACTTGTTTATTTTTTATTTATTTACTTATGCATAACAATTAAATTCAACAAATGTTTCTACAAAGTGTTGCCGGTAAAGGTTTATAATTCTTAGAATTTAAATTTGTCTGACCTAGATGCTAAGCTTAGTGTTCATCCATCCTTTCCTCTATTCATTCACACACACACACACACACACACACACACACACACACACACACACACACACACACACACACACACACACTCACTCACACACACACACACTCACAGACATACACCATTTTATAAAAAAATACTTTCCTTTTACATTCGTGAAACATGTTAAGCACTCCATATTCTATGCGGTTGAAAAATTGTAAAAATACTTGAATACGGGAACCAAGACACTTAAAAAGAAAATAATATCTTGAAATAACAACTTTTTATTCCCTCTCTTCTCGTTAATATGCTTATGACACACAAAGAAAAACAAAAGAGGCCGAAAGAAAGCGACTTATTGACAAGTTGTGGTATCTGGTTACTGAAGCAATTTGTCTAAAAGTTATTACACGCTATCGAAGAGCATTTTGTCGGCAATCCGTTTTGGTTGAATGGATGCGTTAAGCTGGCCAGTGGCTGTACATGCGCAACATTTAAAACCTATCAGACAATAAAAGAAGAAACGAAGCCGATGGCCGCTGTAGTCCTTGAATCTCAATCAAGGGGACGTCTAGACTTCTCCGTGCGACAGATCCGACTGAGAAGTTGCCGCTATGATAAGGCTCCTTAGCAGATGAATAGGGCAGGCACCACGTGTGGGATATAAAGCGCTGCGAAACATTCCTGACAGTATAAAATCGTCGTACTTAACATTTGCAACACATTGTATTTTTTTCGGTATGTGGTATGCGGTTGTACACCTATGTTTTACAGCATAATCTCAGTTCACGTATATATTCAGCTGGAGATTTGAAACTTTCTTTTGATTGTATTAACACAAGTGGTTCCTGAAGTTACTCGTACTTATTTGTAATATTAGGAAGTTAAATTTAAATTAAATATTTTGCTTTAAAATAATCAAGTATCCGAACATTGTGCATGTCTGCTTTAGCTATATTATATTTATGTAATTTATTGTTTCATCGTTTTAGATATTGTGCAAAATTATTAGATTATTTGTCCCCTTATACTTCTAAAATGCATTTACTGAACTTCACTGAAAATACAAAATATTTTGCCTAAACAAGCTAACATTTCCAGCAAAAGGTTCGTTCATGTTTCTGCGGTGCGCTTTCTTGGCTGCTGCCTGTGAACAGCAAAACTCAAAACCATAGGTTGTATAAATATAAAATTCAACTTAGATCAGGCTGCTTTAAGGATAAAAGGAGATATTTTAGAGAATTTTCCGTGTCCCAAACAACTACAAAATCGTCTTCATAATTATATTTCCTAAACATGATCCAAATTTGTTGTATGCAAGATATTGGCGTGAGAAACACGTATGTTATATTTTTGTAAACAGTTTGCAAAGAGCGTTCCATCATATATAACTGGAAAGTTATACACAATAGACTAAGCTTCTACGGTACAGTGAAATGTAGACCCGTTAAAATGTATAGATCAGTAAGAAAAGTTGTTACACATAACACTCCCGAAATATTCAGTATTGTTCATTAAAATGTTCCTATGTTCTTAAACAGTATATTAAGATGTTAAACAGCCGACCCTCGTAGTCGTTAGAGCGCGTGTCTTTGGCGCTCCGCAGCGTAGAGAGTCGCGGTTTCGAGTCCCTCTCGGTCATGGGTGTTTGTGCGTGTATATGTATCTCTAGTCGCGGATTCGAGTCCCTCTTCGGTCATGGGTGTTTGTGCGTGTATGTGTATCTCTAGTCGCGGATTCGAGTCCCTCTTCGGTCATGGGTGTTTGTGAGTGTATATGTATCTCTGTAAGTATACGCAAACGAGTGTGTGTATGTATATTAACTTGACAGAAATAATCATCTGGATGGTGTAAACGGTCCTTGACGAACAAACATAAAAAATATTAAACCAGCAGTTTTTTCGTTCATTTTTTTTTTTTTTTTTTTTTTACTTTTTTTAAATTATTTTTTTTTTTATTTTTTTTTTTTTTTTTTTTTTTTTTTTTTGTGGGGGTGAGGGTAGATGGGGTCCACACGCTCATGTAAGCGTGACATCATAGCCAGCTGTTTAACGCTGACTATAGACTGAGTCTTTTTAAGAACTTAATTCCTCAATACATAAATGTTCGTTTTCATTTATATTAAATATTTATTGGCAAACTCGCGTACAGCATTTGCACATAGGCAATACCGGTGCAACTGCAAGCGATTTCGGTGCAAGTTAGACTCGTTTAATGCGAAACACCTGTTTTAGTTACAAAAGATGACTGTTACGCTACTTACTCTAAGAAAATTGCATTACAGGACTACTTGTTTTCGTAAGACCTTTATGCAAATTTCTGTTTAATTGTGTTTAATTCATACCATTGAAACAAAAAATAAATATTATATTTTCTATTATCCGACTCTCAGAAACGGTATGATGATTTAAATGCGCAATTTCAAAAGTTTTAATTTAAAGTTCAGATGATTTTCATATCTTGAAAATATCATATATTTTCATATCTGTAACATATCTTGTTGTTTTCATTAGCATTATTGTATAAAAACTAACAAATAACATCTTAAATATGTTAGAATATCGGACGTTACTTAATATACTAATTGTTGACAATCCAATTATCGCTGCTCATACTTTCATAGTTATTATTCATACAAAGATCTTCTAGAAAAGCTTTTTGTATACGTTTAAATCCACTCAATATAATATTTAATTTCAACAGAAATATAGTAAGTTTCTCCTACAGTTATTTCTCGATCCACGTGAAAGCATTAAAAGCAACTGCTTCCCTACTTAAGACACTTAAAAACTGTTTGTCTTATGTATATTCGATATTTAATATCTGATTAACAATTAAACAATGAAAACAAAGATGGTATTATAACAATATGTGGAATGTTATACAACTAAGAACTTAGTTGTTCAATAAACGAAAATTATCTAACAAAACTTCGCGCCGTGTTAACAGCTATTCATTAGTTTATAAAAATTAAAGTTTCTTCAATTATAATAAACGAATTTTTCACGTATAAACATAAATAAAATTAGTCGGAAACAAAATCAAACAGAAACAAATTAAACTAGGTATATATTGCTCATTTTGCTTCTCAGCTTCAGAGATTCTGAGATGAATATTGAGCAAAGGGTACGTGCATTATGAGTAATTATTGTCACGGGTAATCAAGGTAATCAATGAGAATGAACAGATTTTCCACCGCTCTATAAATATTTTATCTGTATCAGGATTTATATATTTGTTGAGTTGCTATTTGAAAAATTCGAGGCCTATTCCAGAGAAAGAAATTCTGCTGCATTCTCACACGTTTTCATGTAACACCAAAAGGCCCTGAAGTTAGCGTGTTCTCAAGTTCCGGTGCATCTCCTTGGGGGTGAAGTCCGATGTCTTGCGTGGAGTAACCATTTTACATTCTAGACATGCCGCAGGGAACTAGAATTTTGGCCCCACACGTGCCCTTGGGCAGCTCGGCGCCTGTAACAATCCATACCACGCATAGCAAGGAGTGAAACGTTGTCTCTAAGGCAAAATGGCAAAATAAAAGAAGCCTAACTACAAACAACACGTTAAATTCCTTTCCTATAGATATCCAAAAAGAATATTGAAATCTAAAGCGTTAGAGTCAAATAACCTTTGAACAAAAATACAAATGTATATTTTCAAAGTTACACAAAAATTTAATAACATATTTGGGTGAATTTTAATAAAGAGGAAGTCTGATCACGATAGGTCCGTGGTTTTAAAAATTCAATTGTCTTGAAAAGTTATGAATGACTGAATTACTTAGAAAATTGTCTGCGAAATTCATTACCATTCTATTTCTAAAAGAAAATTGTAACCTTCTTGTATCTAAAATTAAGAGCTGTATTGAAATGTAATGAAATATGCTCTCGATGCCACAACAATCAATCCAGTGTGCAATGTTCACCAACACTTGGCCATCGCATCGGCCCTCGCAGCCGTAGTCGCTGGAGCGTATGATTTTGGCGCTTCGCCGCGCAAGGGGTCGTGGGTTCGAGTCCCACCTCGGGCGTACGTGTTTTTCTGTATGTGACAGAATAAGAGGAGTAAACACTCAGAAAAACAACGATAAACGAAAATGGAAAAAAATCACGAAAACAAATTATTGGATCTCAAAGAGATAGTTCAGCACAAAATGGCATTCATGGTAATTTTATAAATAAAACAAGAAAATAAACGTCTAATTACTCGTGAATTATGAAATGACTTTAACATTGTAAATAATGATAAATGGTATTGAACTAAGAATTGGCTTATAAATGTAGGCCGAATCTAAGTGTAGAAAGCTTGAAACACAAAAGCAGTTTTTTGGACCTTTTGGCACTTTAATCCCTAAGATTTTTCTTTTACATATTGTTATTTCGGAGTTAGATCGTAGGCACTAACTTTGTTCAAATTTAAGAAGCCTTATTCATTTTGTTCTTTATAAACCAGAAGATCATTCATTATATTTAACAAAGCGTATCTTTTCAATGTGTGCATGAATATGTGAAGTAACTTTGAATTCATTAAAAGTATTTTTATGCAATTTACTTTTGAATGGCTTAGTGATTTGTTTTCTTGACATAAGCAATTTATTATAATCTTAAGTACCCACACAGTAAATATTTGTGCCTTCCTAAATAGTTTCACAAATAACATAAAATTTAGTCCGTAAAATAATATTTACTAAAATATAATAATTATACGATAAATAGCTTCTAAATGTCATAATTAATTCATAAACTGTCTTTGAGGAGTAAGAGAACATTTAAGAAATATGTGTTACAAAAGGCCACTAGCCGACATGAATGTACAATTATTTCTTCTTTCTTTTGGGGGGGGGGGGGGTTCACATTAAATTTGAAGTTCAGAGTTTCATCAAGCTTCTTCTTTCTAGAACTATGCAGAAATAATCAACAAATGCGTGTGAGGTGCTACAAATATTAGTAGTGAAATTCACAAAGACCAATTCTTTGGTTATAAATACAATTATTTGAACACATATTTACTATGTTGGGTTCGCCAATAATACCTGTAATAATGAAATCGCTTCGAACCAGTACTCTCCTCATTTTTCAGCATACTAGGCAACTTGGTTGCAAATAATCTCTATGAACTGGATACACATTTTTAGAATGACAAGTAATAAAATTGAGATGATGATAATAATATGATTCTGACCAAATACAAGTGTATTTACGTTAACTTTAAATGCACGACGAAAAGAAGTACCGTACATCTTAATTATGAGAGAATTTCAACGTATGGTATCTAGCATTTTATTAAATAAGTTTCACAGCTCCAACAAAACGCTTCTTTTTATGAATAATTGTCACCAGAAAATCACGGCTACTAACATCATATATCTGTTGAAGATATTACCCTCCTTAAAGAGTTATAAGCTCGAGAGGTCTACGCCCCTGAAAAACAGACTTAATTTCGAGTTGCTTTTCCTTATATTAAATGTGTTATTAAGGTTTCTATTTCGCATTGATGTTTATTCTTATTCTCTCTTTCTAGTTCACATATTACACATTTTTCCTCACGTTCACATGTTTCTGAAATTCTACGAATAGAATTCAGAACTCCATTTAGATGACCGCTTCTTTGTGGGAAACGTTTCAAATGTTATTTTGCAGTTTTGAGCCAAAAATGGGTAGTTTCTTTTTGCCATTCTTGGTCACTCATCCCTCTTCTCTCACCCCCTCCCCAACAACAAATGGAACCTTGACATTTCACTTGCGGCGGCGGCTCATCGCAGGTTCTGCTTTTGCTGCAGACGTGACTGAGGCAAAACCTTCGTTCTCGCTAAAGGAAGCGAGGCATCGTGACGGTGTTGAAGTTGGCCTGTTTTGCCCCAGGCAAACCGTGATCTTGGCAATGGACTCACCATCCCCTCCTCCGTCTTCAACCATTCCTCCACCAACTGACGGTCGAACTGGGAAGGCCAACTTGCCCCACCAAACCGCTGAGCAACGGTCCCATGCTGGCCATCGCAGCTAGCTTCAGTCGGCGAGCCAGCGAGCTACACTCAGTGTGGGTAGTACCGCTAGCACCAACAGAACAGTTAGACCGGAAGGAAAAACAACATTAGTGTTTTCATACAGTGTTCGCATTGGTCCAGTCTTTACGTCTATTTGTAAAACATGGGATTACTACAGTGGAATACATGTTTTCAATCACGAAGACTGGATCACATCATTCCTGACAAGTGTTTGCTGTAAATCACTGTGGTTTGGTGATAGTTACTTTATAGTGCGGTGACGTGCTTATCCATACTCAAGTGTGACAAACAATATATTACAATCGATATCTTTAGTAATTCGATGTATACTCTAGTGTGTGGGAAGGGAATATTGCTGTGTCCTGTGAACGCTTAGTGACAAGATGCCGAAGATCTTCCTGATTAAAAACCGGCTGCACCTGCAGCAGCAGCGTCTGTTAGAGAGCCAGAAACGGGCAGGGGCTGCCGGCGGTGGTGGTGGAGGATGCGGAGAAGACAGCGGTGCTGCTCTCACACCCCCGGGTTCACCCTTTTCGCCGTCGTGCCAGCCCCTTTCCCTCATCGTAAACAAAGGACCATCTCAAGGTGAGTGTTCCTTGGCCTTATGAACTATGTTTTAGATCATTTCACGACATTTCACAGAATATCACTTTTAAAGCAATGTCGAAATTATTGCAAAAATACAAGTGTAGTAACATGACAACACTAGACTCATCCACTACGAAAATCTATATTCTTCCTTAAATCAATTAACTAATGGTGATGGTGATGAATTAAAATGATGTTCAAAGTATATTTTCTTTATTCATGAAAATCCCTTGTAACGTAACTACCTTAATCAAGCTTAAAATTATGTGGCGAATGGAATTTAAAAATCAATTTTCGGAATTTACAATTTATATCATAATAAACAACAGTTCATAGGCAGGCATTAGTTGAGACCTGTCATTAGTAAAGTTCACTTCCAAAATTCCCTTCAACACTAAGTTTATGCTTAAAACTAAGATTTCGCAACTGTGCGTCATTGAATACATTTTTTTTTCTTTTAGTTAAGAAATACAATTTTATATGTAAATTCCTTCAAACTAACAAGAATGAATGTAGTAATCCATTTACAGATTTTCTTCAGACAAATGGTGTAATGTGTATAAGTTAACATTTTCCCAACCTCCCAGGAGGTGCATATAAACGATGGAAAATTTATCATACGTACTTCAGACCTTTCAGTTTATGCTAAAATATCAGAATTAATTTGCATTTAAAAGTATCCAATTGTTTCACGTGCATAGACTCACCTGTTCGTAAACAAGTTAGAAAGATGATATTAAACGATCTAATGAGACTAATCCGCTAATGTACTTAAGTCAACAGCACACAGGCTACATCTCTGCCGAACAACAAACGTTATTTCTCGACTTGTGTTAATTTAATGTTGTTAGGTAAAACATGCAACCTTTCACTCCATCCAGGAAATACGTGGCTCCGACCGCATGCAAGGCCACAAAAATACATTTATATCAAAACGGTATCTTTCGGGATGAAAAACGGGTTCTGGTTGGTGTTTTAAATGTTTAATCTCTGGCATCACGTTTTAATACATTAACTTTTAGAGCTCAATTCACGCAAAACTAAAATCCATCTTAAGAAGTCGTAACGAGTGGAAGCTTAACGTTGGAGATTTCAATGCGTGGTACACGCACATCTTGTGGAAAATTAAAGAATGCAGTTTGGAATACAATTTTCAGTATGTCTTCTACAATTTAAAAAGCGTTACACTGACTTATTAGAGAGCAAGGGTATCTGTATTTCTATTTTGCTTAAGTCACAAAGAAAAGGACTTTGAAATACCCGAATATCAGTATTGAAATTCTTGAAACAATTCTCTCTCTGTGGTCGAGTGGTCATCGTGCTGATTTTAAAGGCCTAGGGTTCACTTCCTGGTGAGTGAACGAGTAGGGTTTAAGGGCCCGTCGACAGCTAGGTCATTGTTTCCTGATGTGCTGGAGACACTTTTCTTGAATTAAAATAATTCTCTAAGTTCTAGAGTCTAGTGCTTGAATGGTGTTTTTCAAAGGAATAAAGTATTAAGGTGAAAGCCCAACAAATAATTGATTTAATTAAAAGTCAGTGTTAAAATGAGCGTATACTTAACTGAACCATTAAAAATAAAACATCGTGCATACATTATTATCAGCCAGAAGTACCATGGCCATGCATTAATCTTTAGGTATTCAACGTTTACATTGTAGAAGAAATGCATTTAACGAGCATTAAAGAATGGTTCATTGTTATTATATGGGTTTATGGATAAAAACCTTTACAAGTAATTTTTATTACTAGTTCTTCAAAGCTAATTACCATTCTTGTTATTCTTGGAGCTAAAATGAATATATATTAATTATACAGAACACAGCAATTTATTACAGATTCTTATAATGATAATTTTCACATTACTTTTATATTCAATCGTGTGTTACATTGGAATGTCCTCTGGAGAAATGACCATATGTTTCTGTTCCTAAGTCTGGAGTTACGGAAACTGTAGAAAAAAGCGCGACTGTAAAGCATGCGGTAATGTTTCACATCTCTTGAGCCGGCATTCTCATATGTCATGGTCATATGAGAAGGCCGCCTGGGGTATCCTTGGCTTGCTTCTTGCTAAATAGCGGTGGAAGGATAGCCCATCTTTAGCGTATTGCCACTCCCGAGTACGTCATGAAATCTGAATCCAGTTCCTCTGACGTGTTCAGTTAAATCGCGACGTATTCAAATTTGTGGAAGCGGTAACTGCAATCCCATGATGTAACCACTGAGACTTTCGCTGTCATTTTCAGAAACAGGTGAATAATTCAAGAAGGAAATACATTCCATATTAGCTTGAAGTAGACTTGGAACAGAAAAACAACAATAAAAACCTTTTATGTCATTGCTTATTGCTTACATTGCAATACATGGCGATAAGTAATTCAAGAAGTTCTTTCATAAGCGCCAGGCTGTTACCCCATTTCATAATGTAGTTTTGTGGGAAAAAATGTTGATTGCCTAAGCTTTTAGTAGTTTTAAAGTTTATGTTTGTATTTAAAGATAATATTTGGACCTTCCTTCCGGAATATCAGTTGAAAATTACATCATTTTGTTGTTGAACGGCCTTGTCAATTGCCAGGATCCCATCAGTGTCACCGGTGTGCCGAAATTTTGTCCCGCAGGAGTTCTTTTACATGCCACTACATCTACTGACATGGATCTGTCGTTTTTAAGCACACTTAAAAACCATCGCGTTGGACCGGGTTTGAACCCGCGACCTTGGGATCAGTAGGCCAGCGTCTGAATATCAGTTGACTTGGACACTTCGTGATCACTAATTTCAAAATAAGTCTAGAATAAACATTTTAAAATACTTTCCCTGTGTTTTGGTAGCTTTCGTTATAGAATAAAATAAAACAAAGCCACTTCTTAAAACTAAATTTCTATGATTTATTGGAAGTGTTAGTTCCTTCAGATTAATACCTCTGATTTTACCCAAAGACCCTTTCCTAAATCCTCCCTGCTATTCATCTTATTCCTGACTTTAGAGAGGCTCTCCTTGCTGGTGTCTCTGAAGAAATCATTGATACTATACACAAGCCGGTAGATGTAAGTAAGGTCGTATATGAACGTACTCGCGAGTCATTTGGTTATTTCTAGACATCAAGATGCCTGTTCAGGCGAAGGAAAATCTGAAATATGGATTCACAGATCTACAACGCCTTGTTAGCTTTGATTTAGACCTTTGCTCTCAAAAACAATCAAGGGAAAAGTCCGTAATTGAGTAGTGAGAAGCTTTATGTGTAATTTAAAAGCAAATTTAGCATATAAACTAAACTAAATATAGCGGCGCAACAGCCCAATGCCGTGCCAGGGCCTATCTCCCAACCACTACGTACACCACCTCTGTCCACAACGGGCGCCATGAGTGAGGTGTAGTACTGGAGGTTGGGACATGGTTAGCGTCACGAATCCATCCCAAATTTTACATAAGAAAAAGCTGTACAGTAGATTTTATTAGTAGCAATGTGGTTAAGAAAAGTTAATTTTGTGACAGAAATTCAGTCTTAATGTAGCAAGTCTTCCGATAATATTTCATACAACTCTTGATTGATTCTGTGTCACAGCAGAGAAAAAAGCGTTTCATGTTGTTGAATAAAGTTAGTTACCTCTAATTTCTTTAGCTATAAAGGTAATTTTATTTTCTCCCCTGCTTATCTATAGTAAGTAGAGGAAGCATTGCATTACACTAAAAATTCGAGATTTCACACGCTTTGTGGTTCGTGAATGATAAAATAGTTTTTATAAGAACATCCGTGTGCGTTTTCATGACCGTGAACACCATAACTCAAATATGAAAAGTCGATTATAATGATTATAAACGCAAAGTATTTCAGTTCAGCAAAGATAAACCTTCCCACTCCAGACTACCTTTTTATAAGGAACAATCTCTATTTTAAAACCGAAAATATGTAGGTCTCGTTAAAGCGTGTCCTTTTTTGTGCATGGAGTAAGCTATTGCCTAGATATGTCTTGTTATTGGTTTTAATCGTAATTTACTTAAACTTCCCTTAATTGGGAAGTTTTTACTAGCTTTTTCACTTGTTTTCATAGAAAAAGAACGGAATTTCAGAGCCATCACATAGCGACCAGTTCTTTGAAGATTTAACTGTCGCTTAAGCCTATCGTATTTCCCTATTTCCATTGCACCTACAAATAAATAGTAATAAAACAATTTTACCAAATGTTATCACGGTTAACATGAAGTACTTAGAAGAATGATCAAAATGTAATAATAGTTCGTTAAAGAATGGGCACAGAAAGTTATGTGAATGTGATTCATCAGAATTTTTTTCTTCTGCCTTTCGTTCCAAACTGTGATAAACCTAAGTACAATAGTTCCAGAAGTTGGACTTTTGAAGTAGCACACTTCACCATAGTAAAATGTTCCCTTATATAACATTACTTCTTTAAGTTTATTTTCTAAGTTAAGTTTGTACCTTGCGTAAAAACAGCCAATAGTGCTTGCTAATCTCAAGGATATGATTTCAATACATAATTCTCACGATACTGTATTGCAGATTTAGTTTTATTTTCTCTCCTTCTCATTACTTCCTTCTTTCTTTCCTACCTTCCTTCTTTGCAAATTATAATAGAACTTCTGCATCAAGGTGACAGTCTTGACCACTGGCCCACGACGAGCCACGTGAATGTGCTCAAATATGGTAGCCTTAATTCAGTAGATTTGATGTCATGTAAAAGAACTTCTGCAAGACGAGGTTCCAGCACACAAGGATTCTAGACACTAGCAGTTGCCAGCATCATTAACTAAGTAATACTTTATTTAGTATTATTATTAATCATCATCATTATCATTATTATTACTATTATTATTGTTGTTGTTATATTCGATATTATGATTGATCATATATTTGTATCGAAGCAATATACTTATTTAGAGTTTATCTAACAAACATAGATACAGTATTTATATTGCTAAAAATTCCAATCTAGAGTTGCTTTCTCCAGCTTCAACAAACTAAAGAAGAAAATTGAACCCTTAAAATAAATAATTTACTTGTAGAACCACTTATTGAAAAACTATAGAATAAGTTTACTCGGTGTTTAAATCAAGGAATATCTCCTCTGTTTAGAATAATAGCTTTAAATACATTAAATACTTGTCATGAGGATACAGACAAAAATTAACGTCACTATTTACTTTACACGAACACACATCATTATGTCTTTAGTGGATGCATCATCCTTACCGCTGCAGTTTATTTTATTTAAAAGGTTTGTACTGTGATGTGTGTTTATTCTTAGTTGACCCTTCGTTTTGAGTAAATATGCACCACCAAGCCATTTTCCTAGAAAACAGAGATAACAGTTGGACAAGTAGATAATTCCAGATAGTGTAACGGTATCGTTGAGAGGAAAGGATTTTGTTGCTAACGACAGGACAGGACGTTTATCCTGGTATATTTTTTGTGAGTATACATTAATGGCATATGCTGTTATATCCAGAGGATATGTGGAATTAAGCAACTTATACTCTACATTATTTAAGCTTTAGTTATAAGGATATATTTTCTTAACTCTTCTATATATTAAATATATAGATCATACGCATTATAGCATTTAATTGTCGGTATAATTAGTGCTATTGCTATTGTGTTTTCTACATACAAGCTTCTCTAAATTCTTAACTTCGATATATTGAACATACTCTTTCTATGAAAGAGAAAATCAACTGTTTCGTTACGCCTTGCTCTTACAACTCATAGCTATAAAACTAGCATTCACTAATTATTTGGTGGATCAGTGTTTAGTATCTTTGTGTTTGTTTTCAAGAATTTGTATCTGCCAACGATTTCCCAAGACTAAGCAGATATTCATCCTTAAGCTCATTTGCACTGCTAAGTGATTCATTTAGATATCCATCCAATGAGTTGCGAAGGATTTTAACACAGTATTTTTCTATATTTAGAGCAACCAGTTACAAAAGGTGTTCAAAATAGAACACTCCCTACGATATATCTTACTTTTTAAAGCGAAGTTTGTAATGTGCTGAAAGTAATATTTTATGTGCTTTGCCTAACGAAATATGCTTTGAAAATTCACAAAATAAACTTGTAAGTCATAGGATTACAAGAACATTGGGGTTTGTTTCTAAAATGTTTTTACATTTAAAAACATCTGCGTTACGGTTTTATATTTATAACTAATACTAAACAAAATCTCTTTTTGTGCTGAAAGCAATGAACTCACTCATTAGTTCTGTAACAATAATATATAAACACATAATACTAAATCTAGATTCCTGAATTCCTTTAACGTGATTATCTAGCATGGGTAAGGTCCCTTGGTTACAATCTTATATGTTGCACATAGATCTAATAGAACATAGCCACCTTTATTGCTCAGTGAGCCGCAAATGTGTGTTGTTTATAGTTTGTTTTCATTCTAAGTGCCTTCCAGGGCAAAGAGTCAAGGACTGGTTTCTTTCCTCTTCAGCAGTGAATATCTGTGGGCGAGGTACAAGCCCGCCCTCGTGAGGCCCGCAACATAAATACCATCTGACAGCCAAGTTCGCGATTGCAGTTCCGCTCGGTATATAATCTCTGGTCAAGTTCGAATACTGTAGACGAAAGTCCAATCAAATTTATATTTTCAGCAACTTCTGATTGTATATAATGTCGAGTATTTGAAAACGCTAAAAAGGCAGAG
Source organism: Tenodera sinensis (assembly GCA_030765045.1). Taxonomy (NCBI): domain Eukaryota; kingdom Metazoa; phylum Arthropoda; class Insecta; order Mantodea; family Mantidae; genus Tenodera; species Tenodera sinensis. The sequence goes on along the minus strand of CM060965.1, from coordinate 148,764,265 downwards.
CAGATAATCGAACAATGCTGAGTATTTACTATGGCTGACATTTAGATGCCTAACAAGCACTGCATTAAGTTGCTTCTGTAAAACTTAAGAAGAGCATAAGAAGAACGAGAAATTGGTGAAATCTTATTATGTTTACCAAAACTGTAGCATCGCACAAATGAGCTTACGGAGCCAGTTTACAAATAAAAGCACCGCTAAGTATACAACATATATCTCTGCAAAGAAAACAAGTTCTATAAATAGACTTCATGGTTATCACTGTGCTAGCAATATACCAGCCCAGTGACTATAACCTAATCGAATATTTAATGACTTTGTTGTTAACGCGTTCAAAGTCTGCTTTCAGAGGTTCACATAGCTAGCTACCTCTGGACTCAATGGTTCTCTATAACATTGATAATGTGACCTTCTAACACAATGTCCTTACATAGAAAGCTTGATAGCTCGTAATTAGCGATAGAAAGAAGCAGGCAGTATGTGAAGCCTTCAGCTTAGACATTGTGCCGAGCAGCAGAGTTATGCAGGTTAGCCTACGTAGTCAGGCTGTAGAACAGGAAGTTTGAGTCCACCAACCGGTTGGGACAAGACAAACCCACACGTGGAAAGGTAATTTGGCTCTGCTTTCCGCCTCAATTAAATATATAATAATGCAGAAACCCATTATATACGGATATTATACATTTGATATCTTCATGCGACCATCCCTTTCTTGTCACTTTCTGCAAGGCTCACTCTATTTCTGTAAGTTTCCGACTGATGATGATTATTATTATAATTAGTATTACTATTATTATCATTATTGTTGATTATTGTTACGTGATACCCTGTGTCTATGAATAACAGTCTATCTTGTCCGCAAGTTTCTAGAAAATGCTCTTTACACACATTTGAGTAATTCATTGGTAACAGTGATTCTACTGTCTCATTTATTATTTTATCACATTTAGCTCTTTTACTTTCTTTAAATAAATCTGCTTCTAGAACTAGATTTCTTTTAAGAGCGAGGAATAATCCCTTAGAGCAGGGGTCGGCAAATCTGCACCGGTTGATAATACGACGTAATACCACAGTAAGGGGCGAAGCAATACTTCGCCCTGCTTCACCCTTCCTCCTTCAAACAACACGCGTTTAAAGGTACACAAGCATGCGGTGAGAACCACATCGATACGGCATGACTGTTTCGAAACCACGAAAATGCAAGGGAGTGAGTGAGTGTGTGGGGTTTAACGGCCCGTCGACAACGAGGTCATTTGGGCCCAACGCAAGGGAACCTTCTTACATATTTATGTAGGTATGTTAGTAAAGTTAAAAAAAGTTCTAATACAAAAATGTTTATGATCTCAAAGCAATGAACCATGGCTTTCAAATTTTTGCAAATCCTTTCTCGTGGACATTCATACAGTAAAACCACAATTACGAATTGGAGTTGTGAATTTAAAGACAAGCAAATTTTGAAATCATAATTACAAAATAAGCCTGGTTTAAATTTATTTAGAAAGTTGGATATGGCGATATTTCCGATTTCAGTAATATGATGCGCATATTAGTTCTATACTTAGCCCAACATATGTGTGCGAGCAAGCTTTTGTCTAAAATGAACCTTATAAAATATAAAAGCAGATCGCAATTGACAGATAAAGCTCTAAATGCTTTGCTGGCGTCAGTATATACTTGTGAATTAACATTAAATATGTGCGAAACTATAAAGTTCTTGATAAAGTGAAAAATAAGATGAACAATTAATGTTCAAGCTTTCTCAGTTTGTATATATGTATTAAACATATGTATATAGAATCAAACGTGCGTTAGACAAGTTCTTACTCCGCCATTGCGGCTTTCCTTGTTCGAACTGTGCATTACATATGTGCATCACAAGCGGTGAACTCCCGTTAAGGGAGAAACCATTATAAAAAGAGCTCCCACGGAAAAATACTATTTCATAACTAAATACTCAAATTATTCAATGTTTCAACATAAACAAGGGTCATTCACTTTTCATCGTTGAACCTTAATTACTTTCATTCATTAATTCAAAGTTTTGCGAGCATGCCAGTTAGGCAGCGAAGCGTTGCAAATATCTTGTACTATAAATCGTGCAAGAAAAAGGAAAACAACATTCTTAGCTACCTACACTATTCGTCGCATAGATACTGCACTACAATATCTCCCACATTTGAATTACTAATTAATTAAACTATTACGAAGCAAACAAGCAGCTGCACTTCCTTATACAAACGCATTATTACATTTTCACTATCTAATGCACATCAAAGGCCATTTGTATCTCGAATTTCGACCTCCTACCAATACAGAAGCTGCCTTGCAAGAAACGGGGCCATGGAACAGAGGTCATCTGCTCTTGCTGGCAGAATGTCTTCAGGGTCACACGCAATCCAAACACGACAGCTGCACTGAATGCAGTAACAGAGATGTTTGAATTTGATATATCTGTCCAAAAGTAATAATACTAAAACAAACAACATCCTCTTAAATTTGTTGTACTGGTTTTGTTATGGAAAACAAGTCTTCTTATGAAGAGAGCTGATTGCGACTTCGGTAAACCCTCATCGTGTTGGTATAACCACCATAAATTATTAATGTACTTGAGCATCCTCAAACATTTGGGGATGATTGACTTCACCACACAAGCATATAGAATAATTGCATTGTACCTAGTAACGTTAGTGAATTATAGAGCAAAGCCAAGTGATCTGCAAGTTCTTCTAATTATTATCTGGAACCAATGTGGCGTCAAAGATTGCATCGGACATCAATCAGCCAAATGGGCTGTTAGTGTGGAAGTGCGAGACATTGCGGACGGAATATAAAATAACAGATAGCCAAAACATAAGACTGTCAGTCTAAAAATAGTCTTATATTATTTTGTTAATTATGCTCCAATTCATGCCACATACGAAAAGTAACTTACTTTCATTTTTTACACAGTATGCATTTCATATTATTCATTACCCTCTTACCCTAGTAATTGTACTGAATACATTAAAGTGATGGTCCCTTGAATATTCTTCTTCTGATTATCTTAAATAGAGAATTTGTCTCCTTAACTGTATCCTAACATAGGAGGTAATCGCAGAATCGTGCATACCAAGTTATGTTTCTAGTGACAACTATATCGTAAAAAAGATCAGTGTATATTTGCAGAGAAACATTGATTATAAGAGCATACTCACTGAAAAGAATAGAACTTTTAATCTCATTGTTTCTTAAGAAAACTAAACATATATAGTAGTATAGTATTTATTTTAAAGTACTCGTTTGTAAAGGATGAGTGCTTCTTCTATTATGACTGAGAATTCACATAGAGGCAATGTGAACCAACTGAGCACAGTTCTAGGATGATAGCAGCAAATGACTAAATTTCCGTTAAAAATGCTCTCGTGCGCAGTTGAGGGCTACGCTACAATATCACTGTAGCATGCGTCCAGGTAAGCTGACCATTTTGTTTCCTGTCCATTAAGATAAAGCCAGAAGAGGAACTGTTTTAAATGTATCGATGAGTCACGCTTGCCAGCCTAGTCTTTGTTTATCGTCTTGCCTTTGTTAAGGCAAAATCACGGAAAGTCCTGCTGAGCGTTCCGTGTGTACACTTCACAGACCAGATAGTGTAAATACATTTCAATTCTTGGCCCTTAAATCCATAAAGGTAAACAAAGAAAAAACATAGGGAAAAAGTGAAAAAATGAATATTATTATACTGGATAGAATAAATGAAAAGCAATAAAGAAGTTAGCAAAAACTAATGTAAAAAGAAAATACTAGAAGGGAAAGGACATCATATGCCTTTTTGGATGTGTATGTGTAGTTTATTTTGCCAGTTTTCTAACAGAGCTAAATATTTGGAATGTAAGTCTCCAACGATGCTGTACATCTCAGTTAAATTCCTATAGCACTGTGGACATACACTTTGCAATGTCTACGATAATTGCCGTTCAAATAATGCTAGAGCTTAAAATCGCATTTTCAGTCTTGAGTTTCTCTTCAAATTAAAATGCTTGAACTAATGTGCACCATTCAAGATGCTTATAATTTCTCTATCGTGCATATAAAATTTGAGTTCTCAATAAAGTTAGCACTATTTCGTTGTGCTAAAGGAGTTTTACTCTTCATCATTTCACACAACTTTTTCTGTTCAATGAGCATGGCCTAAGGATTTGGGTCCTGACAGGATCTCTGATACAAACGAGGTATTATCACACTAGAGGTGTGTATCAGAGTACACACAGCTTCTAAGTCTCTGGTAAACTGTGGGTTTATTAGATTGAGGAAGAATAACTGTGATCTAGAAAACTGCCCAAGCAGACGTGTGGCGAATGTCTATCCATTATGCTTTACGTAAATGTAGGGAGACAATGAACAAAATCTTGCAATCACCTTTAGTCCATACTATTAATTTACACAAGCGCGCACCATATCATAATTAAATAATTGGGTTTCAGTACTCTCGATCTTTCGTACTCATTGTTTTAATTTGATATCTTTCCAACTGTTGAACTGCAACATTTTCTTCACAGAAGACCTTCTGTTATAGAGGGGAGGAGTCCGTGAGCCCGTTACATGGCGGGAAAAGTTAAAATCTTAATCGAATTTTAAAAACCGGAGATTGAGCCAGAAAATGTTTCTCTTTAATAATAGACGCCATTTTCTTACGTACAACTTATTAAGGTAAACGGCTAGCAGATGTTGTGTATCTCAAGAGTTAGGTCACACAAGGTTCATAAGGTCAAGATGGGCTTCAAGATAAGGCCGGAAATTCCGAAAAGGATATAACAGAGGGCTAGTAAACAGACAACCATCTGTAACAGCTCTTTTACTGCTCTCCTTAAAGTTTCTGAAATTGTATTTTTTGAGTAGTGTGAGGAACATTCTAAACGTCTGCAGGAAAGCTCCCATTATTACGGTATTCTCGAATGGCTATATATGCAAAATAGTTTAATAAAATAAATGCGTTACTGCAGCAACATCTGTATAACGCATTGAAACAATCCATGTTAAATAATGTTATTAAATTACTTAGAAACTGCATTTTATTTTACTCTAGGTAGAATTCTGCTGCTTATTCAGGACAATTATTTCAGGATATATCACAATTCAATAATAATAATAATAATAATAATAATAATAATAATAATAATAATAATAATAATAATAATAATAATAATAATAATAATAATAATAATAATAATAATAATAATAATAATAATAATAATAATAAGAAGAAGAAGAAGAAGAAGAAGAAGAAGAAGAATACTGTTGTATTGTCACTGCCATATGACATACCGACATTATGGGTGGCCGAGCTCGTTAAGGCAATTGACTCGTAAACGGGAGGTGCAAGTCCAACCAGAACCGTACTCTCTGGCTGAGGTTTTTCCAGGTTTTCCTCAGTCTTCGTAATGAAAAATGTCGGCGAGATACTCATAACTAGTCTTGAAACGTTTTCTTCCAAAAGTCATTTCCGGATAAAATCATTCCATTTTACGTGGTAACAAGGAGCGCTAAACACTAAAACAAAAATATCATGATTTGCGTGTTAGATCCTGTCTCTCGTTCTCCAGATAATTGGCTTGAAAGTTCCTAAAAACAAACAAGCAAAAGCTATCAACCTTACCCAAATACACATACCACATGTTGCATACCAATAACGAGGAATATCTCGAAAATGGTTAAGTTCACAAAATATATGTTATGTGAAATAAAGTATCTTACGTTTTGCCAGTTATATAAAGATCATCCCAAATAAAGAGGACTTTCAGAAGCTGTTCTCAGAAAATTCAAGTTATGAATTTCATGTCATGCAAATGTCTTAAATAGTATTCTGAACAAAATCGTAAAGTCCATTTTTGAAAAATGAATAATAAGGAACATTTTTCCATGTAAAAGGTTGCGGTTATGTTTTTGAAAATCTGCATGTATCCTTAGAAGATGCTAAAATTAAATACTAAGTTTGATACGATTTTGTATTTAACCGACTTTTCATTTTTAGTTATGCTACACACACACACGCACGCACGCACGCACGCACACACACACACACACACACACACACACACACACACACACACACACACATACCAATGTTCCCTACTTACTGTAGGTATTTGTTAAATTCTGGGAGTCTCAAAACGTGCATTTATGGTAAATTCTCGATATCTAATTTGTGAGTAGAATGCAACTCTTCCTCTATTTATTACAGATATTAGATCAAGTAAAACCCTTCATGTTGAAAGATTTTAATTCTATAGTAAAATAAATTAAACCATGCTTTTTATAGATTTTAAAAACCAATAGAAAATGAGCACTTGATATCTGTGAGATAAGTTTTTTTTGTATAATCGGTTCTAATTATCGTGCGAATTATATGGAGAATGATTAAAATGAAATACCTTCCCCAATAGGTCATAAGGTATCCTTGACTTATCTATTTTGTAATTAAAAACTTGATAATCCCGGGATAGAACTCATATCCACCCACATGACGTTGAACCTTAACCACGTGACTTCCTGTGATGAGAGGGACTCCCATTAAAGGGCACATTGTTCCACTTTTATAACGGCATTCCACAGTCCTTCCACGTAAGGCAAGCGACACCCTAATGCGCATGCCTGTACCGCTACAGCTGGTATATGCAGGTGTCAGGTCCTCCATTAAAAAGCCAGCATGATTCATAATTTACGATCGTAAGCGCATCCTTTTATTAATGACTTCCCATTCTAATTTTGGACAGCATATTTATTATACCTCACAATGAATTGAACGATTCTGATTTTAGCATCATGCTGTTTTTACTTTCCTTGTTGCTTGCCTATGAGTAGAGGAAGTAGATATCGTGTTTCACCCAAAAATTCGATATCCAGATTTCACCTAAAATAAATGTTTTGAGGTTCCCTAGATCCAGAAAATAACTTTTAGAAAAAGATGTGTTTATGTATCTGAAACGAAAAATTTGGTTAAGTACCAAACGTGGTCTTAATATAAGACCAGTGCTTCTAAGAACCCGATATGAAGATTTAAAAAAAAATCGCCCACCCCAAAATAATCCTATTTTTTTATTAGAATGACACATGTGTAAGATATTTGCATAACAAATAACATGTATATATAGAATTTTCTGGAAATATACTGTGGAGTTCATTTTATTTGAAATTTGCGTGGTTTTGAATAACAATAAAATCTTATATTTAGACAAAACCTTGTTGGAAGAAACATTTAGAGATCATTTGTGCCAAATAAACCTTTTTCCTGTGTTAGCCGTTTTTGATACATCCAAGTTAAAATAGTCATGCTGAGCAACATATAAAGGACATGCTTGAAAGTTTTCGATTCTAGCTCCTCCCCGCCCCCACCCTTCCTCTTTTCTTTCCTTTTTTTTTTTTTTTTTACGGCACCGCAGGTGGTGACACTGATGATACATGGAATACAGATGGAGTTCCAGTGGAATTAGATGGTGGAAGAAACCAAATCCACCCCTGCACCGCTTTGTTCACCAAAAATCCCACGTGCGGTCGCCTAGGGCCACTCTGGTGAGAGGCGAATGGTCTAACACTCGGCCACGGTGTAACCCTCTTTCCATCGCAATTTATTCTTATTAGGAGTAAACATTTGTATAAGTTTCTGCACATTTTAGCTAAGCACGTCTTGCTTTTTGAAATCCTTCCCAAGTAAAAATATTTGTAAGTAACATGCATGAGAGTAATTTTTATATAAATATTATATATAATACATAACAAATATGTGAATCTGTCTTTAGTAGAGCAAGTAGTTAGAATGAATCACATCAGATTTTATAAGACTGTGTTCTCTTAATTCTTTAAGATTGACTTGAACTTTTCTAGTCTTAATGGTTACTATCAATTCGTGCTGTTATTCGCAATAATTTAAAAGTTTCATATAAGCAGTGGTAGTGCCAATGTATCGCAGATCACTCTGTAAACGCGGAATCGCATCTCGGTGGCTTTATGTCCCCGGGTATTTTCCAGGAAGCAAAAGTCTGAAGAAACGTAATAATTCCTAGACTGTCGAACTGAAAATATGTGAACTTGTGGAGAGTAGTCAGAAAACTAAGTGATGCACTACACGTGTTTACGAATAGTATTCCAAAAAGGCCTCCAAGGATAAAGAAAATAAAAGCGATTGGATCAATACAAGTTGGCGATCAAATATAGGTGCGTCAGACAATCTGGGCTCAACCCAAACAAACATCAAGGAAATAGTCAAGGTAGTCGGGTTCGAACCAGGTACCTGCCACAGTCCACATTTCCAGCTTCAACCGCCGCGCCCAGTTCGGAAAGAAAAGGTAGCTCTTTGGGAAAGTATTCAAAGTTATCCATCCAAGTTGAACAAAAAGTGGCACCAAGTATCTTATCAGCATCTCCATTGTGTACTGTGTCAGGAAGGAAATAAAGAAATATTTCAAACAGCTCTTTTGTCTATAACAATGTCTCTAAGAAAAACACTCCTCCTTCAGATAAGAGACGAGTTTTGCATTTATTATAATACCTTCCTCTCTGCTTCAGACAGAACGAGTAGAGTGAATTTAGAAGCTGCATATTCGTTCGGTAAAGCTTCTAAGTAGAATTTATTTTGGAAAACGGAATTCCCAGCAAGACCAAGCTACTTTATTTCATGTTCCCAAGCATACTATAGGTCGTCTAGGACTACCTCTTCCCAGGCATAGCCCCCATTGGCTATCATCAAACGTAGTAGAAAAATGCACCAAAACTGATTGCTCCTCAGTTCTGCAATTCCAGAACACGGTGAGGGTTTATTGTGTGAACAATAACTGCAATAAAACATAAGCTTACCTCTCACAATATGTGGTGAATCCCGAGCGAATAGGTTTTTAAAAATTAATGTAATAACTCTAATAAAAGGGCAAACTACTGGGAATTCCACTGCAGAGAAACATGCTAATTGTAATGCAGGTTTCGAAACATAAAATTTATAAGGCCCACTTACTTGGTATGGAGACAGAGTAACTACCTCTATTCCAAAGGGCCCAAGTTCGAATCTGCACCTCAAGCTGTCTGGGGATAATTTCGTATAATATATAAAAGCAGAATGTCTGTTAGCATTCTCTGGCAATGACTTACTATAATGACTTACTGTAATGACCAAAAAAAAAAAAAAAAAGAAGAGCTTCGAGTATTTGAGGTTAAAAAATTACTGTGCATTAAGCTCAAAATATTAAATACTTTTATTGAAATTATCCATAACTCACACTGAAAAAGTAGAAAAATTCAATAACTGCATACAGTGCGTTTTATCTTTAATTAAAATTAAGAAATTCCTGAACAATGTCTTTGTGTACTAAGCTCAAACTGAAAAGAAATGTAGCAATACGATAATACTCCATTGAAAATTTTATATTAAAAGGTAATTAATTGTAAATACAAACAAATTAATAATTTAATAATGGATTGGCATATCTCGTTCAATGTTTTTTTCTCTGTTTATGTTCTAAGTATATGGTAAAATTCAAAACAATCAGAAAAAGTTGGACTTTTTTATTTCCATTTATTCAGTCCCTTAAAGGATTATCCGGCGTGTGATTCCAAATAGTTCTTATTTTGATTTTTCAAGCAGCTATTTGTTATATATTTATTGCTATGGGTATTGCTAATTTTAGACCTATTGATATCTCTTGAAGAGAGATGCAGGTAAAATATTTTGGGCGATGTAGCTAAACTCTACCCTTACCCATTTTTACTTATTTGCGGTTTAGTTATTTATTTCCTTATCTACCTGATACAGTTAAATGTGCATTGAATTTGAATGGCTATTACCTGGAAGTAAGTATGCCGTTAAAAGAAGCGCTTATGTCCGGGACAACAAACTCAAGGAAATAAATCTGTGATAGATTATATGACTCAGGTGATAGATAAAGTGCAGGAACGAGGAAATATCTGGAAATCTGTATGACATGTGTTTAACCTTGCAACGTCCCCGAACGGATCTGAAGGTGAGCAAACCGCAAGTTGTGACCACACCTACAGTAGTAGTTAGTAATACATGCGCGCGCAGCGGAAACTCACTTGATCTAATCATACGTTTTGTTACAAAGAGTATTAAAAGGTTGCAAACCAGATTTTCCTTTGACTTGTCTAATTTTCGTCGTGTTAAAACTTAAGTCATTATAAAGCTTGTCTGACACTTTAGTACGGAAACTTCGATTCTGTTTCAAGTCTCAAAATGTAACTTTTTCACAAACGATATTTGTAACAATAGAGCAATAGTGACCTTGCAGGACAAATCTCACCTTCTCAATGTTTCTTGCGAAAGAAATAAACTTGCTTGTTATTTCTGACATTGAACAATTGTTATTTGTACTTCCCAGCCTTTCCAAATTTCGTTTCTTGGTCAAGGTTAAAGATTCTTTCTGTTTCAAATTCTCCTTAGGGTTACCATTTACTTTAATTACGTGCTCCAATAAATCCATGAAAGCCTTGCATATTAATATAAATGTTACCCTCACTTCACACTTTTTGACCATTATTTCATGCTGTCGTTCACCGTCCACTATGACTGCAGTTAAAGGACTTTAAGTTAAAATAACAACATGGAATTCAAATTAGGACGAAAATTATTTTTCATTAGGTAACATAATAACAACTGGGTGCTTTCCTATCCTACAAAAGGAGAGCAATTAGCTCTTCACTGAAGTACAGTATAGCACCAACAGTTTCCCTTTGACATTATGAGACTTGTCTTCCTTGCACACAAGTTTGACGCAGACGAATCGTCCGTGAAATACAAAGCTGGCATGCGGAGGAAGGAACTATGCATAACAAACACTCCACGTATTCAAATCACGTAGATTGCCACCATTTTTGAACACTCCTTGCCAAACTGGCAGCAGAAGGTCGGAACATTCTTATTACTTAATTCCAATGGGGTCGTCAGTATTACCCTGAAGTTATGGAACATTCCAAAATCGATGTATCAAACGATATAGATACTTGTAACAAGCATTGTAATATGCCAGCTAAGAATTGGGGACATACAGAAAAACTACTTTTATGTTAACGAGCCTCACCTTTATTTGATGCGCGGATGTACAGAACGGAGTTTCATTCACCATGAACGTTCAGTAATCATATCTTGCGTTCGCTATCTCATAGTTTCGAATAAATATAACAATCGGGGTGAACGATAGTAACAAAATAGTATTTGTGAAGTATTTAGCGCGAGGAAATAGCTTAAAATACATTTAATATACTTATCGTGACATTTTTTTTTTTTTTTTTTTTTTTTTTTTTTTGTCGGTCTGGGTGGCCTCAGTTGATTAGATGCTGGCCTACGGATCTCAAGGTCGCGGGTTCAAACCCGGCCCAGGTCGATGGTTTTTAAGTGTGCTTAAAAACGACAGCTCCATGTCAGTAGATTTACTGGCATGTAAAAGAACTCCTGCGGGACGAAATTCCGGCACACCGGCGACGCTGATGTGATCCTGGCAATTGACAGCGTCGTTAAACAAGAAAATAGTTTTTTAGTTGGTGACATATTTTGGTAAACTGGCTGCCTTTTCAAAAATATTGATTTTCTTATTTCTAAATATTTCACGGAAACCTTTATAAAAATAGCCCTAACCCAAAAGTAGCTTGTGAGTTACTTTGCTAGTAGATATTTATGTGTACTTTTTATACGAATGCCAGTTCTAATAACAGCGACTCTTTTCTTATGGAAGTTCTGTAACTGCTGAGGATCTAAAGTCTATATTGGACGTGAAAAACCGCTTAACTTTACTCAGAGACCTCTTTATCAAGCTCGAGGTTCCTTTACGTGCCGTAAATCTACGACACAGGACCACCAGCTTTATTTGCCATGTGAACGATTTTCAGCCCTGAAAAAAATCTGCCGCCCTCCTGTGGTTTGAACCCGCGACCTAAGGAACAGCTAGCATTTTACCCCTGGGTCGCAGATCACGACACATAGTTTGAAAATTTTACGAAAACACACATCACCACATTAAAACTTATAGAGATTGAATACTATTCATTGTTTCAGCGGAACTGGAAGAGAGCAAAAGGAAATACTAGATCAAGTTTTTGACCGACACATGTGATTCGCCTCTTACAATATGGATAACCCGTTTTATTAAAAAAAAACTATTCAACTCCAAATGTCTGCAATGCTTGGTCGCCCTTTAAGATTTCCATATAATTCATGCTCTTTTCCAAACAAATCACCTGCCTCGTAGCCTGTTGTATTACACGAAACTTATTTATGGCCCCAAACAAGGGAAACAATACAAAGAACCATAATTTATCCCTTATAAGATTACATTTCCTTCTGGTTTAATGGTTCTGCTGTCAATGTATAATACACAGGAAACTTCGCCGCGGATAAAAATAAGCAAATATATCGCTATAGTGTCTGGAAGACGAGCATGGCTCATACCAGTATTCGAACCTGATATTGTATCCTGCTGCGAACCTGCTTCAGCCCTTCACCGGAGAATGACCTTGATGAAGTGCAACTGTTCTGCTTGTTAATTGAGTTCATTAATCAAAGTGTGAGAGCAAAAAGTACACTTGAAAGTAACAACATACATCAGAAGAATTGCAAAGCACATGAACAACTTTATTTAACCTGTAATGAGAGAATTATTAAAAACATGAGAAGGCACAAAACTACAACGCCATCAAGGTAAAGTAAAAGTAGCAGATAATCATAACCTAGAGCGAGATGCACGTGGTGTGTGTGTTTAAGCGCACACTGATAAGCAAAAATTACCCTGCATGTTTAGGGTAGCTTTTTTTTTTCCTAACCTCGACTTAAGCTCTTTCTCTCTCTCTCTCTCTCTCTCTCTCTCTCTCTCTCTATCTCTCTATCTCTCTCCCTCTCTGTCTCTCTCTCTCTCTCTCTGCTTCTATTTCTCTCTGCAGTAAATGTTGAAAGTGCATTATAGATGTGTTTTTGGGATAAAAATAAACATGCAATTAACGGTTTTGTGCAGTATCAAATGCGATAATATAATAGAGGTTGAGTTCTTTACTTAAGAGTTTATTCAATAATTATACTGCGATCTTAATAAAAATCCTTTACACAGTATGCTTCTTTCACCAAACTTAGACCAAACCGTGTATTTCGGATTCAGGTATCTTTATGTTTAAAGATATCTACATGGCTCACATAGCTTAACAATATCCTTCGTACCATTCGTTGAAGTCACCCAAAGTATACCTACCAACTTCCAGCGTGTTTTGTTTTCATTGACAACTCCTTTCACAAATTCTGAAGGTAACATGATTTTCTTGCAGTACTTATTTCCAATAAGTAGAATTTGAAGTAATAACGTAAAAATTTTTACAAATGTATCAAATTATTAACCGTCAGATAAATATGGAAGACCTGGAGAAGCGACCAGAATAATTTTAATAGGAGCTTAAAAAGTCACCCCACCAGCACAGTAGTTAAAGTTCTCACTTGGGTCACGGTAACTTCGCCTAGGCTCACCACGAGGCTACTGTATAGATAGGGGTCGGTAGGTCGTGACATCGAAGTGAAACGATAACTTAGAGCTTCGGCCAATAAAAATGGGTTGTTAAAGGCCGCACAACTTGATACTGGTTTTAGCAAAGTTGAATATTTCTTGTTCAACAGTTTCTTTTATTACTGTTTTTTCAAGGTTATGGCTTGTGTTATTTGTTCACATACGAACAAAAACCACAGAGGTGACATCCAAGTCGTTATGTATTACCTCCCACAACTGTCCGTAAACATGTCATATGACGTCACAAGGAAGTGGAGGTGTGCATATACACCAGCAAAATGCTAGTAACAAGTTGCAAAAGCAGGGTTATAGATTTTAATAAGACGATTTTTACCGACGTATCCTTGTTCTACGGGACTCGCCGTACTACGTGAGTGAGGGTTCCATTTCCTAGAACAATTTCCTCCAAGGGCGCTGAAGCTCTCAGTTTGTTCAGCACTTGAACATAGAAGTTTGAGAGGTCAGTGTACTTAATTATGACAACTCCACTTTGATGCAGAAAATTTTGGCATTTGTTTCTAACACATTTTGCTTTAAAGAAACTACCTATGTAGTTTATGTATGCATCGAAAGCTGTACAGAGCTGTACAATCGTCAAATAAATTTGTCCTTAAAAAGTCCTGCAAGCTGACAGATGAACCATTCAACAAAGGCGTGTAACTCATGCTGCGGTGTCATATGAAATACCACCCGTCATACTAAAGAGGAACAATGATAACGGAGCCAAGTTTAAGGTTTTCATCATGCATAGTTTACCAACAATGTCACTAACCAACCGTTCGTCGTTGACCACAATCGTAATGGATTCTGCAGTTTAGTTTATCACTACAATAACAATGTTTTCATCCATGACTCAAAAGATCTCCCTTAAGACCTCGTTCACGTAAACGCTATCCACTTACCAGTTGAGTTCAGAGTCTTGTGCATGAGGATCGAAAACCCTTAGATAATAGAAGCAATCAAATTATTTCATTGTGTTCATTAATGTTTCTGTACGTTTAAAATAGTCATGGTGCAGAAATATTATGCATTGTTTTATCATTGCTCTACCAACCAATTGAATTTTAGATTTTTTCCACGTCTTTTCCCATTCGGGCAGAATTTGTTTACCCAACAGCTTGTTTCAGTTTAAGGATAGCGTGAAATAGTATAGAACTCATCGGTTTATCTCTCTGTTTCGCATCATAACACAGGAACATCACAGGGAATATGACAGTTTGTGCAAATGCTTTTTGGTTCTATGGTGTTGAAACGGGCCGCTTTTGAGCATACCGCTACAGGCTTGTGTTATGTAACGTCCGCCAGGACAGGTAATCACAGTAATTACAAACTACATCTCACCTTGAACTTGAAGAGCTCCGGGTTTTGCATCTCTCTTTGTACACAATTTCACACAAAAGCAACTCCGCACAGTTCCATTAATGCTGAATTTATCGTTCCAAGATAACACAAACGGTATCGACTATATATATATATATATATATATATATATATATATATATATATATATATATATATCTTCATCACTGCATATTCGATCATCTCTTCAAATGGAATTCTTTGAACATATCACACACCAAAATGGGTGGTGAGTCTATATTTTATTCATGCACTAGCACATTTCACAGTGTCACTCGTTTCTTTCGTCAATTTCTAGTGTTATCAGTATCACCTTCTCTGTGGTTTTATTTGCGTATTTTTTTCATTCTAAAACCGAACCTCTCTTTCCTAAAATATCAAAAAATGTATAATTAGTTTAAAACTTATAATTAATTTACGTAAACACGATACATAATTTTGTCTTTTCTACAATTCAATTTAGAGCATTTCAGGGAAATATAGTCTTGTATTTACTTCAACGTTCACCTCCCTCCCGAAGCTTTATTACAGAACTAGAGAAATAAAATCGACTTACCCTGATAACACAACCTTCAAAAGCTAAATAATATATGAGACACTTCATGTTTTGGACAAGGTAAATAGCAACGTCACAATGTGCAATTTAAGTAGAATCTGACTCAAATTACATTTTAAGTTTCACTGCAATATTCATTCTTTTTCGAATTGTGAACTTAAAATAGGCAGATGTAAGCTAACACTCACTCACTGAAATATTTCAAATGTGCTGTTATTTTCTCTAACGCCTACTTAAAGAAGTAGTGAACTATTGTATTCCGCCCAAATATTCGATGCCGATATTTATCAGAAATACAAGCTATGAACAATATGACTCAAAAATGGAGTCAGATAAAGACCATACTTTAATTCAGTACTTCAAAAGATGTAACAGAAATCTTAAGGAATCCGTCTACCTATTATCCTTTGTATAGAAAAAAATTACTGATTTGTATTCTCTCGATTTAAATTTGGATTAAAGTATCAATCTTCGTGCTGTTTGCATTAGGAATAAAAGTAGTTCTTTGATTTTCTGCAAATCGCTTGTGAAATACTCTTAATTCTGAATTATATACAATTTTGAATAATTTTACCCATACCATAAGAGATAGACACATACTATCGAAATGTGACGGTATTGGTAAAACATAATTAATTTCAAATGCGATTTTTATAGTTTAATCATTCCTGAACTATTCATTGTTATTGGTTTTATTTTCCAAAATTTGTACTTTAAAAAAGTCCTGTCGCCATTCTTTGTTTCGATATCTTGGAAGAAGAATAAATTTTCAAGGCCAGCTTATAGAGAGTCACTTTTTAAAGAGTGTATTATTGCGTCAGCCTCCTGCATACCCACGTAATGAAAATAGTTCTATAAAACATTTACCTCGATTAACATAAAGTATGCAGAAAAATAAGCGTTTATACCAACAGTTTGTAGAAAATAGATAAAAATAAACGAAAGTGGTGTGAGAAAGCAATGTGAATGTAACACAACTCCTTTCTTCTTAAAGAGTAGGTCATTAAATGCTGATATCAATCACCCTTACATAACTGAACTGTTCGAATGTTTGATAGCAATTTTATTGTTGTGCAGTGTTTTATATTACAATTTCGTAACTACTAGTATATTAGTGTTTTGACATCATTTGTTACAACACACTATGTTGAATGGTTCTTGTTGCACACCAAACTGAACACTACGTCAGAGATAGCCGTTTGTGAGATCATTATTATTATTACTTAATGCGTAGGAGGATAGAACCCCAAGATTTGACATTTTAGTGTTTCTCTGCTTAAAAAACACTGTTATTAAACAAAACCTACACCCATTGCAACAGTAGGTTGAGTAGTATGGAAACGTTTCTACTCGGAAAGACATAAATTTAAGAAGTATGGCTACTGATTCGAGGAGAGCAACATTCTTTTGTTTTCTTCTAATATAAATTCTACTGCAATGACTGGTATCAGATCTTGTGGTGCGGACATTTATATGGGATGAAGAGCTGTAAACTTGCTTTTAGATACATGATGCTGTATCCAGAAGATTTTAAAGATCCAGTAATATCTTAGTCTCAACATCTTTTATTCATGAAGCACATTTCGTTTTATCAAGGACTTAAACTTTAATCTAATTAATGGAAGTGTTCTTGTAACGTAATACTAGTTCAGCTAGGAATAATCCAAAGGACATGTTCTTGGTTGAGATAATTTAGCCATTAGAAAGGCTTATGACAACAAAAACAGGCTTATTCAAAGACTTAATCCTAAGCTCTGCCATCATTTTCTTTTTATTCAAAATGTATGAGTTAAACAGTCAGTGCGTTCCTAACAACACATCAAGCCTTCAAAAGTCCAAGCGGCAATCTTTCTAAGCAATGTTGCACCTTTTTCTGTCTTTATAGGAATCGTTCCTATACGTCACATTGCTTTCTTTTACAAATAAAAGTTTTTACTTGTCTCCATTATGTTACATGTGTCAGTTTTTCTCCAATAGTGATATCCCAATGTCTTATTTAGTATTCATTAATTTATAAAGAATGACATGTTGGCCAAAGAATATCGCATATTCCTTCAATATACTCATATACTCATAGAAATATACTCATGTGAGTTAATGTGAGTTGTATGGTAACAGGTTCAACGAATTACTATGAAAGTTTCCATCGAGATTGTTCGTACTGTACTGGTTTTATATTTGTAACAAGGTTGTTTATTCTCAAAAACCTTCTTTTCATCAAACGTAACATTACAACTTACTCACAGAAAGCGTAGCGAATCGTGTGGGGGTTTCCAGAGTCACAAACCGTAGAATTCTGCGGAAGCACTTTATCTGAAAAGCCTTTGCAAAACGTTACAGTTGTAGAAAACAGGGTCGTAAAACCCATGTTATGTTCCCGTAGATATCATTCAAGTCTTTGGCCTTTCAAAACACAAAAGAACGTGGCCCTTGAAATGTAGGAACAACAAGCACTAGAATACGCTTCTCAGAAGTGTCAGTTGTTTTTCATTTTCGATTTCATTAAATAAAGAAGCTTTTAAACTATTAAGAAAAGGTAATGGTGCGGATCTTAGCCAGTTTGTATCATACAATGTTACGTTACGTACATTTTCTTATACATTTCTGGAAAGATGTTCACCAATGACTTAACAATTGTAGATGATTTCTGATAACATTGTCAGTTTAATGGGAACTGACTCTAAACTAAGCAGTTGCTCTTACAAAAGTAAAATTAATATTCATTGAAAACTCTTTTTTGGATTCAGGGGCCCTCAAAACATATTTCCGGTGAAATCTCGACATATTGGGTCCATTACAATTATTCTTCCCCTACTTATACATAGTAGAGAGTAAAAATGTTACGCGTAGAGAAGAAAACCTTTAAAAAAGCATGAACAGAATCTACTTGATGACAAAGTCATACTACTAGCTGCACAGATAAAGTCAGAGTAATGTTGTTCATGATAATTCTCAGCTGTATGTGAAACGTTAACTTCTGCTCCTGATAGCTGTTAAGGTTTTTCTTGATAAAGCAATTTTCATGCACAATGCATGTATATTTTCAAATTCCAAAAACCCATTGGATGAGGAAGTGCATGCATTGTCCCTAAGAATTAACCTACGCTCTGTGGTACACAAACTGTAAGGCTTCAGTGAACACGTTAGTTGTACCGGCCGCAGGGAAGTGGGTAGAACGATATTCTCCGATTGTTTATCGTGGATGCATTTTAGGAGTCTTAGCATTGCTCACAGTTGTTGATACTATGTTTGAATGCAGCACAGAGTAATAGCTATGTTTCGCTAGCCACCAAACTCGAATGATGGCATCCAGTTAGCCACGATTCCGTGACCAGGAGGCCATGACAGCCGGCCGTTGTGGGAAAGTGATTAAACCTTGAGGAAAGAATGAGCGTCACTCAAAAACATGTTATCTTTAGACCCGTTACACATAGCTACTTCGGTTATTCCACTCACTTCCTTCTATATGCATGCTTCTGTTGTTTTTGATTAAAGGATATTTGGTAGGGTTCTTTCTTCACTGTTAAGTTATGCAATAAAATATCATCATTCTAAATGTATATAATTGTGACGAATCTATTTCTCTTTACGCTGAGGGACAAGGATCGGCAAAATCCAATTAAATTCGTTGGTTAGTATGCTAACTTCCAAATGCATAGGTTCCGGCCTTGATTCTCGGTTATAGGGTAAGGATTCTTCAACAAGGATTATTCCTCACTCTGCTCAGAACCTGGAAGTACGAGTGTGTGTGTGTGTGTGTGTGTGTGTGTGTGTGTGTGTGTGTGTGTGTGTGTGTGAATTCCTGACTAAATGGTTTTCACGGTCAAAGAAGATATAGAAGGAAAAACCTTTTACCAGGAGGCAAAACAAAAGAGGACATTAGACACAAAATAAATACTGGAAGATCTGCAATAAGAATCTTAAATGGAGTATTATGAGCTAAATATATATATATATATATATATATATATATATATATATATATATATTTAGGGAAACAAAAATTCAGATATATCAAATAATAATTCAAATTACAATGACATTTGGACCGCAACTTGGAAATTAAAATTTACAGTCAAAATTATTAGCCACTGAAATGGATTTTCTTAAACGTTCTGTTACTTACCTACTCCAAATTGAAAAGACTAAGAAACACAGAGATCCGAGGGAAAATTAACAAGAAAAAAGCAGTTTTTGATTACATAGAATGCAAACAGTTAACATTGTATGGACACGTGAGAAGGATGGAAGATGGAAAGATACTGAAGTAAATAATAGACTTAGTTCCACCGGGGAGAAGGAATAGAGGTAGGCCGGAACACACATGGATACAGGAAATGCAACTCATGAGGATTGGAAAGATCGAGAAAATTGGAGGAAGAGAAATACAATGTGAAATTTTGGGCACAAGAAAATGTATCAAACATTGAAAAACCTGTAGATATCTATGAAAAAACTTACTGCAAGGGACATGAAACATCGATCATTAAGTGTGGAATCGTCATTTATATGTACTTACCTACTTACCTGATGCCAAAAGGATTTTCTTCTAGTTTAGTTTGCTTACAGCGATAATTTCATAGAAATTTTAGTATCACTTGGAATACTCTTATTTCGATTTTTTACACTCGTAGACGGACATGATTGACTAGGAAATGAAGCCACTCTTTGATAAAATTGGTCAATCTGACGTACTCGTATATGAACGAAATATTAAGGGAAATGTCACTGAAAGTAACACGATTCAATTTACAAGCCACAAAAATCTCCCTCGCAGTTCCTCAGACATCTAGGAGTAATTTCATTGCTAGGTCATGTTTGAACACTCATATTAACCGCCATAATACGTGTTGAATGGTTGACCTTTTATTCCATAGCTTTCAATCGCAATGGCTACAAAAGGAAAAGCGTATAAGTCTCTCGTAAACAATTTGCGTTTTGTCACCAAGGCGTCTATTTTCCTGTTAGCCGTGACTAAATGTGTCCGAGGCTGCCCTATCTAATCTGTCTGTAATCAAAGCCCACCGAGGACAGTCTAGCGCACAAGGACTCGTCTGGCTTCCTCAGAAATGTTGCTCATGGTGGTGACACCCTGCCCCTGCGTGTTACTCCTGCACTACTTCCTGGAAACTCCTTGCCGTGTAGAGCAGCGCGCCTACATTCGGGGCAATGCTTTAAAATTGAAAATTATGTAATAACAGTAGGTAGTATGTGTTAATGACTCTATATTGTAAATTTTAGCTTTGATTATCTTTCAGTTTATTACTTTCTCCACTGGTAAGTAGAGGAAGTATTGTATTCCACCCAAAAATTCGATGTCGAGATTTCACCGGAAACATATGTTTTTAGACCCCCTGAATCCAAAAAAGGCATTTTTAGAAGAAGGTCCGTGTCTGTCTGTCAGTCTGTGGACAGCATAACTCAAAAACGAAAAGTAGGTTAAAAACCAAAGTTGGTATTTAAGTTTAATGTCTTTCAAAGTTGCGACACGAAGATTTTGAAGAAAATAGCCCCAACCTAAACTACCCTTTAGATGGAAAATTTTTCGAAAATTTTTATTTTCTTGAAAATGGCTCTAACGATTTTCATTAAAATGTCATATATTTGAGATATTTTGATGACAAATAAAATGTATATCTTGAATTTTCTGGCTATAGCCTATGTAGACCTGTTTACTCTGGATGACTTTTGAATAGCTCGTAAACCGCAAGAGATAGACAAAATCTAACTGTACAAAAAATGTAGATCTTGCTAAAACACACAATTTATGTCAAGTAATTTTTTTCTAGAGTGAACCATTTCGGAGATATTCCTTGTTTGTGTCAGTTTCGGAAAACTTAAAACGTTCGTGAAATGGAACACCGTTGTTCATTTTTTATAAGTTAAGTTAAGCAAAGAGAACAGAATCTCAAAGCACAAAGCCTACTCTATTATGATATTCCCCTTGCACCTACAAGGAAATAAGCAATAAGATAATTTGTACAAATGTTTATCTCAATTAATACGAAGATATAGAAATAAGAGTTTGTAAGAATGGTTAGTACAAGAGTAGAGAAAGTCATGTGAGTGCAGCACATCAGATTTTTTTATGTTAGTCGCGCAAAAGAACGGAATTTGAAAGCTTTAAAAGATCTTACTATCGCTCAAAGCCTAATGCATTCCCATATTCCCCTTGCACCTAAAAGGAAATAAACAATAATATAATTTCTGCAAATGTTTATATCAACTAACACGAAGAAGATACAGGAGTAAGAGTTTGTAAGAATGGTTAGTACAAGACTAGAGAAAGTCATGTGAGTGCAATACATCTGATCTTTTTTTAAACAATCTCAATACGGATACTTGTTACTTAAACTCATAGAACATTAGCTATAACAACCTACACGTGAACTCTATTTTCAGTAATGCACGCTTCTTCTAAAAATATCTGTTCTGGTTAAGTTTGTAATAATAGTACTTGTTTCCGCTTTCAACTTCCTGAAAAGGGAGGGAAAAAAACAAGAACAAAGAACAGGAATCTTCAATTTATATTCAATACTACATTGTGTGTGTTTTTTGCATTCAGTTCATGAGCGCGACACACCTAATTTTCTCTTCAATACACCATGCTTGAGATGGTGGTGAATTAACCGCGTCAGGTCAGAAAACCGTAGTATAACTCAAAGAAATGCAATTAGTTACAAGAAATGAGTGACACTTTGCATTCATCTATAGAAGCAAACAAAATGTTTACCCAAGTATTTTAGGTAGCCCACAGGAAAAGAAAATAGAATAAGGTAGGATTAGAAAAACAGTAAGAAAGAACGAAAACGAATAAAAGGTCTTTACTCGATGACAACTTTCGGAGGGGGACTTAGCCCCTCGACCGAAAGGCGAACTTTTGTGCCTATACCCCTGACACCCGGGCACCCCCTAGAGGATGGATGAGGCGAATGGATTCTAAGGAGTGCCAGAACGTTGCCGTGACAGAGCAGGTGGCGGGGTCCCTATATTTTCCTAGTTAGAAGCACCCCGGCGGAGGCTGGCTTAGTTCCCCTCCACCCTGGGGCTTGTACCATCGCGTGGGAAGCCTGGAAACCAGTAGGCTCGCCTTCCAATCCGGGGGAGGAGATTTCCAGTGCGCATTTGTTCCTCCTGCCATGCTGCTGCCGCGACGCTCGCCGACGCTTCCAGCCCTGAAAGAAACCTAACGGGATGAAGGTTGAAATAAAATTATTTGTGTAACGAAATGGAAGGACAGGAAATTCGTAGGATATGGAAATCCTTCCTCGCTTTCGCCTGGCGACCCGGGGAATCCACCAAAAGAAAACCATGGGTTAGGAAGGTCGGTGACAAGCATCGAACCCGCGATCTCCCGTATAAGGGCCACAGACGTTAGCCGCGAGCCTTCCCGTTCGGTAAAACAAAAGGCCTTACCCATGTTAAACATTCTTGATATCTAGCCCGACGGTCCAAATGACCTAGTTGTCGACGGGCCCTTAAACTCTGTTCACTCCATCTCTCTCTCTCTCTCTCTCTCTCTCTCTCTCTCTCTCTCTCTCTCTCTCTCTCTCTCTCTCTCTCTCTCTCTCTCTAGCCAAAGAAAGCTGCAGGCAATTTATTCTCAAAATATTGCACTAAGCACACGCGCTTATATATCTTCTTAACGTTCCCGCATGAATCATTGCAAAAAAAAAAAATGACATACTACCATGTTCACGTTCCCTGATTAGCTTACGGCTAAGTCAGTAAACGTGTATGGTAGCTATTTGCCATCTCTAACATCACTATTCTCACGGATTACACTATGTAGTTGAGTTGGTAGTTACCTCCGCGCATGCGCAGTGTTTACAGCATGAAATAATTTTGTTAGCATAACCCATAGCTTTTCTATTTAAGAAGTGTCTTAAAATTGACAGGTACAATAGAGCTTTCTTAAGTATTCGGATCTCCCCCTAATGCCACTGTTATATGTATTTTCCTTCCCAAAGTTATTATTTTTTACCAAAGTATCCAAAAAGTAGTATTCCTCCATACGAAAGTACATATCAAAATTAAAAACCGTGGCGGTTCACCGGTTTCCTCTGCCAAAACTGAAAACAGTATGTGAAATCCCATAATAACAATGCTGTAAGCAGTTTAATAAAACACCCATGAATATTACCTGTATGATCAGTTACATTATGTATCACACACATACATGGTACGAGTATGCAATTAAGTATTGATGCCGTCATTGTGAGCTCATTTAATGGCTACCTCTTTTGAAAAATTAAAATTACTTTGTTGTTTAATGACGCTGTCAATTGTCAGGATCACATCAGCGTTGCCGGTGTACCGGAATTTCGTCCCACAGGAATTATTTTACATGGCCAGTAAATCTACTGACATGGAGCTGTCGTTTTTAAGCACACTTAAAAACCATCGGTCTGGGCCGGATTTGAACCCGCGACCTTGGAATCAGTAGTCCAGCTTCTAACCAACTTAGCCACTTAACCAACTGCCACATGGTATACGCAATTAAGTATTGATGCCGTCATTATAAACCTATTTAATGCTTCCCTCCTTTGACTTGTCCTACTACAAAACTTTAGCTTTATGAACATTCATAAACACTCTTAAGCAGCAGCTGAAAATTTTGGCATTTACTGGCAAATTCAAGCATTTTAATGACTTGCCCGCCACAATGTATAGATAATTATACGAATGGATAAAATGTATACATTGAGAACCAGAATTATTGCAGCTGGTAATGGACGTGTCATTAAGGGAGGTCAGGGGTGCAAATGACCGCCTAAGTTACGAGATAGCAACCAGAAATGAAAATGAAACTCCTGACCCTAAGAGTTTTTTTCTTAAAATGTAATTTTTAAACAACCGTATTCAAAGACAGATGTGAAGCTTAACTTGTAATATCGCATGCACATTCTCACCCTGCTCCAGTAATGTGCAATTTATTCCTCTACGCGAAACAATTGAAAACAGTTGGTGATGGCAGCTACCCAGTTGTTTGGCTTCGCAGGAAGCAAGGCAGCTTGGATCGTTATCTGTGCTGGTCACGAAGATGGCGGACCTTGAGAAACACGCTTCTCTGCTCCGAGCAACGGAAAGAAAAGGTTAAATCCGACCTATGGGGCCGTGATGTTGGTTGTTTGCTATGGATGACTAGCATGCTGCAGAAGTTCACAACCATAATGCATATGTAGTTTTGCTTAAGCAGACGAGGGCAAACATCGTCTTTAAAACTGAAATTGTGTATTTTCTTGCTTTGCATCCTAAGGAAATCAAAGATCGAGTTTCTAAATGACAGAAAATTAACAAACCTTGCTGTCGGTGTGTTTTTCGTCAAGACTCTTTTACCCTGAGGACAAAGTAAAAGCATGAACAAAAATGATCTGGTTTTAAGGCCCATAGAAAATACGTTTGTGGGTTTTACATGCATAATTAAATTAGAGATACAATATTCTTTTATGGTATCAAATGGTCTCTGAATAATTTGTTGATAGTTCTTCGCCTTTTTGTTGAAGAAAAATGTGTGTTCAAGTTATGAAAATAAAAACACTCAGTTTGTTTGGAAAATTAACAAAAAATGCAAATAAAAGTATGAGAATGTGAAATAGGACGAACATCTCTGATACGCTCAAATCTTTGCAGAGTAAAGTGCATCCATATGGTTCTTACTTTGTGCAGAGAAGTGTTAATCACATTTGCGAATTACCAAAGGAATAACCTTCAACATACCCGTCAAACTGTAACTCCCACGTTTGCTTTCGATAATGGTGAAGTAAACACTCAGACTGTACTACTGTTACAGACCTTTGGAGCTGAATATATCAGAACTACTAGCTTTAGTGTGACAAATCCAGTTGCCTAACGTACTAATGAAGTGCCTGCTTTGAACACAAATCTTTGAGAATTCACTGAATAAATAATCATGTATTTATATGTCAGCTTAACAGTGTTAAAATGAAAGACTACAACTAATGTGTTAGGAGAAATAGAAATTGATAAATTATGTATATGGGTAATCACAACACAAGTAATTTAAATAAGAGCTGAAACATTGGAGCAAAGTAACTGAACCTGGGCCCAAATTAAAAATAAATGTCATAAAGCATCTTAGCACTTTGAACTTTTCACCAAAACACTCCTGAATATCAATCAAACACAGCCTATGAAATTAGCTCTAAAAGAATGAAACTTTAAAGAAGCATAATATACAGAATATATGTTTATTTATAAACTCAAGTAGCAGATGTTCTGATTGTTTTGAGACATGTCAGTTGCGCATACTTATTTATAAAAGAAAATAAGAACAATAGCAAGAAATACACACACATACACGCGTGTGCGCGCACTGACTGGGCATAACTGCAGGACAAGTTCAGACATTTTATTATAAGAAACAGACATAGCATCTCCGTAAAGTTTGATTTCGGATAGTAAACCTTTAGATAACTCGGGCATAAAGCACGGTAAAATCACGATCCAGGGTAAATAGTCTTATTCATCAATTCCAATTTCAGATGCGTCTTAATTAATGAATTAATATTAACAAGCTTTCATCCAGAAAGTACAAACGAAATTAATTCTGCATGACAGAATTATGTATCAGAGATAAATGCTATTTTTCCCATATTTGTTCTTCTCGAGAAATACAAACGTAATTTCAAAATTGGTACGTACAGACATTGAAAAGCCGGGAGAAAGTGGCAATTCATACTGCCATCTGTGAGAGTTTATAGAATGACGTGTTGCTATCAGCATCTTTCCCATTTAGCACAACAGAATTTAAAGTGTTCAACGGCTGAAAGAGGAAATGACGCTGTTACTGCATTTTCTTTTCTTTTTCTTATTTAATATGAAACACGTGGACTCGTTTTAATAGCATATTTTCACCAAGGCCAAACGAACACAACAACGACGTTTTTTAAACATTGCTTTCGGATGTTTAAAGAAGTGTAGTAGAAGGCAACTTCCAGGAAATTGTTAATGCTATCTCACTATTTCTGTTTTATTTGCTTTCTATGTTAAAAAATGATTATAATTCAAGAAACCCATGTTACAAAACTTATTGGCGTGTAAATTAGAAAATATTGGTACCTTCTTTAATAGGATCATTAAATGTCAATATCTCGTATATTTTCTTGAAGGATCACAGGTGACAGAATAATTATCAGAGTAGCTTCAAATTTGAAAGGTAATTAAATTGACTTCTTTATCGGAGTAGAGGTGGCTGCAGAAAGAAGCCTCTGGCTGCTACCTATATGCGTAATTAAACAAATAAATTTCGCACTAGGTCCCTTATATATGGACGCTAAATAAATAGTTGCCCATTTAAATTAATAATTAGTATGTCAATTTCTAAAAATATTTTATCGAATCAATGAAATAACATGTTACATAAACAGGACTTCATAAAACTAACAGGACTGAGTCTCGGTGCAAAACTTATTAACCTCTTCCAGCTGGGACCTTATTTCCACGTTGCGGCATCTGTGTTTGAAGGTTGAATTTTATGAAGTTTAATGAAAGTCATGTCCTTCAATGTTTTGTTTTCGGAATAGTTCTTTTGGTTGACCTTTTATCTACTTCATCGACTACCTGATCTGTTTTGCTCGTTTTGGCATTTTTTGTGCTGTTTATCTTTATTTTTCATTGTTACTGTTCCTAGAATCGCGGTTTCGAGGTTTTGCTATACTTCAGATTGACCATTGTTTCTACTCCCTCATAGGCGCCTCCGCCCCACCGTTCTGCTCGGCTGCCAGCGGTAATCCAAGAGCAGAAACATGTGTCTGTTCTCTCTTTCTCTCTTAGAACATCTTTCTTCTTTCCTCTCCTCCTCATGGCACTCTCCATTAGAACGCCGAGGAATTTGTTGGAGGGAGCCGCCATCTTGTCGACCTGCCCAGGTAGTTCTCAAGGTGACCTCCCTCCATCTTCTTTCTGTCTCGCTCACTGGAGGGAAAAACCACTGGACTGTACAACCATGGAAAAGGATACTTCTTAAAGTTGCATAAGTTCAGTGATTGCACCAAAGAATCTGATAAAACTGTACTTCTTGACTCTTTCCGAAGTTCATGGACTGCAGCTGAAGACGTTGTAAGAGCACACAACCCAAAATACTGAAAGCTTTGAGATTTAAAAGACTATCAATTATCATTGAATATGCAGTAATAATGACTTCCTCTTAAAAGAAACGATAAAATAAGCGTTTTAGTGATTACCATGCTACACCAGACTATAGCACTTCGTTACAGACTTTGGGATTAAGCAATTTAGAGTGTACGAAGGCATTGTTTATTCAAATGCAAAACCAAGTGGAAGTCACTGCCTCTGAGGATTGGTAAAGGAAAGGGCCACGATTGTAAGAAATAGGGCTAATTCATAGCTTACGCTCAAATTATTCCCACTTATAGTAATTCAAAATGAATTTTTTTATTTGCTCTTTGTATTAGAATTTTCATGGGTCTTCCCGTGAAACGAGAAAGCCTAATGTAGATATGCCGATTTCCTAGAGAGGACAAACCCTTAGTGATGGTGACGATGACGACAGTTTTGATGATGATTATGATGATGGTGATTATGATGATCTTGTGAGATATTAGAATTTTCAAGTGACATAGCCATTAAAGCTTCGCTTTTGCTGATATCAAAACGCAAGATTTACGCAGGCACTGTGTTCTGTAGCTAATTAGAAAAAGGCAGAAATCCTTGCGATAAGAAAGGTAGTAGAAGAACTAAACTAAAGAAGAAATTGTTTTCATCTCTTACTTTCTAAACCATCTGCGTTCGATTAATTAAGTTTGTGTTCCATAAATAAGCAGTAAGATACGGTAAGTTTGGCCCAATGCAGTCTTTAAATTTCCGACCTATTTGTAGAGATACCACAAAGATACTCTGCGGCAATAAACATGTGGAAGGGACGAAAAGAATGTTTCCCATTACAATTCCACCAAGAGCCATTACCGTGCTCCTGAATGTATAAGATATGCACTTGATTCGAGTGGTAAGTAAATCCTGCACGTTGCATAAGTGTTATGATTGTGTAAAACGGTTAGCATCCCGAGAATGGTTGGTCGGGATGTGTGGAAGCAACAGGTGGATCCAGGGCCGCTAGGGCACCGTCAACCGGTTCGTTCCGCCTCAGGGCCATTATCTCATCTCTCTTTCGCACGCACATCACTCTTTACGGTACATGCTGATGATATAACCGTGCATTCCGCCCGGATGTTCGGTCTCATCTTCACTGCTCTACGCTATTTGAAAATGCGAGTATTTGATGCACTGTCACGGAAGCGCACGTTTCGCAAAAACTATGCATGTGTATGGAACATTCATCTAAATGAAGGGAGTTTATGTATACCATCGGATATCAAAAGGTTTATGTTTGTTTATTAAATAAGCTACGCGCTATACAAAATGCATTTTAAATTAAGACATATTCACTAGTGATCCTGAGTACTATCTCAACGAAGTTCTGTGTTACTACCTTATATGCATGCCGATTACCGAATATGCATAGACACTTCTGCAAACCATTGCGTGTATTAGTGACAAATTGCTTAACTTAGATATAGGAATATTAACTAGTTTTTTTTTTGTTTTTTTTAATATATATATATATATAAAAGTTTTCACTGTTATATTTATGTAGGGCCGTCTATGTCGACGGGCCGTTAAACCTCACTCACTCTCACTCACTCACTAGACTATTGGAATTTTGAAGTTGACATAAACAAAGTCCAAGAAATAATCTTGCTCACTGGCGATAAAAAGAGTTTATGATGTATATGGGTAATAAATATTTGGAAATAATTATCAGTTTTACATGAATTAATAATGTCCTGTTTTCCAACTCTATTTACTTTAATTCCTGTCTCCTTCCTCCTCCCACTTTTTTCTCCATATTTTTATGTATTCGTAGGCATTTTATAGACTTTGAAAAAGGCAATAAGCTAGATACTTGACCTTTTGGAATGCTTATATTGAAGCACCAGTTAGGTTGTGATACCTTCAACCAGCAAAAGAAATAGGTGCCCATAAAGTAAGGCGAGCCAATTTTACTTTCACTAGTAACCCTTCAAGGACAACAAAAACTATAGCGTATGAAAAGGGACGAAAGAAGAAAGAGTTGGAGGCGTTTGGATTTATGGTTTCAAAAGCAAGCAGTTTTTGGAATGTTAAGGAGGGTCTCTCGGGCATAGCTACTCAGGTAGAATATCTCACTTTAAGTACAAATGGAAATAAAGAACAAAATGAGGACTTAGATAGCAGATCTAATTCATGAAACCCTAACAACTATGGCCATTCCTCATTCATACCTGTTGCTGAGATTAAGATATACATCATGTTTAGATATTCTTCTTCTTTATCTGATTACCCTCCCCGTATGGAGGAGTGACATCTCCTAGGCAAGCCTGTGCCTAGGGCCAGATGCCTTTTGGGGAGCAGACGAGCCTGTGAACCATTCAGAGCGAAGACCTGGAAGCGCCAGATATGATAGTGGAGTTGAGTATGATATGAAATGAAGGCGAAATGGATGATTAGAAAGGTGATGATGGAACAGTTGGTGGAATGAGCAGCAGGGAAACCGGAGAACCCCGAGAAAACCCACCCAGAATACCACATGCGGGATCGAACCCGCCTTGGTGATAGGCGAACGGTCTAACCGCTCGGCCACACCACCGCCATATTTAAATATTCACCAAGTAAAATAAAAAACAAAACAACTAATTCGGTTAAGTGTCTTGGATATATTGTGTTAATAACAGAGATAGGCAAGATAAATTAAATAAATTCCAAATTGTATGTGGTGTAATAAAAATAACTTAAAAATTGTAAAGCGACTATGTTGAAATTTTATAAAGTGACGACTGTTCCAATATTGACCAATGGAAGTGAGAAGTGCTGAACGCCTCACAACAAAAAAGTATAGAGGTTGCCGACACGAGTTTTTAAGATAGGTCACTGGTTACAGACCCTGCCCAAGGACTAAAAAAAGAAAGAATGAAGACATTAGAAGAGATATGAAACAATAACTGAATACAGGAGAAAATGGCAAGAGCATGTAACAGAATGAAGATCGAAAGCCACAAATAATACATTATAAACCTATAGATAGGAGTGTCGGCGAATGAGATGGGTAGGTAGGCTTGAAGGCCGAACAAGCCACAAGGCTTGTGCCGTGGTGATGAGATGATGATCGATTGATTGTTTAATTTTAAGGGCCCGTCGACAACTAGGTCATTAGGGCCCGTGGTGAAGAAGAAGAAGAAGAAGAAGAAGAAGAAGAAGAAGAAGAATTCGGTATATTAGAACCATACCTTGTTAATCTAAAAAATCAAAATCAATCTGAGCTATGAGGGAGTCTTTTTTTTTTTTTTCGAATTTGTAAAATCGGCTTTGAAAAGTCACTTTTTCTTTTGTACTACTTTTAATTCGCTAAAATATATAAATCATCAATATTATTCGTTGGAAAGTAAAGGATGAATAGGTTTAAATGTACGTTGAAGTAAATCTACGTATCACTCGCTGGAGATTTCAACGCTGGTAGAAGACATCGAACGGTACCAGCTAAACGACGTGATGCATTTAGCCTAGGGCACCTAGCCCAATGTCATTGACCGGGAATGGGGATAAACTTTGAAGCGTGAGAGTGTGATCATCCTTACTTCACGCTTGGTTTACATATATTCATCCAACAAGTATTCATTCCACATACATTTAGTGCTTTTGTACTTCATCCAAAATAAATGAATCTATTTGGTGACTTCAGTCTCAGGGCAAACCAGATCAGTTAGGATCTTGACATTCTTCAAATCAAATATAAATTTCATAAACGGAATTTAAAAAGTCTGGTGTGTTGCACACATATGACTTTCTCTACTCTTGTACTAGCCATTCCTACAAACTCTCATTCCTCTATCTATTTGTGTTAGTTGAGATAAACATTTGCAGAAGTTATATTATTGCTTATTTCCTTGTAGGTGTAAGGGGAATGTGTCAAACCTTTTAAAGCTTTGGGATTCCGTTCTATTTGCACGATTAAGATATAACAAAACGAATAACGATCTTCAATTTGACCAAAGTTTAAGTATTCCAAAACTCATAAATAACAAGAAATATCTCCGAAATGGTTCACTCCACAAAAACAATTCACTTGGCCATAAATTGTTTGTTTTGACGAGGTCTACATTTTTTGTATAGTAAAATTTCGTTTGTGTCTTACGGTTTACCAGTCATGCAAGAGTCGTTTGTGGACTATAGCCAGAAAATTCAAAATATACCTTTCATTTTCCTTTCGTATCCTTTCATAACATTCATATCTTAAATGTGACATTTTAATCAAGATCGTTAGAGCTATTTTCAATAGTCAAAATTTTCGAAGAATTTTCCATGTAAAGGGTAGTTTAGGGTGGAGGAATTTTCTTCAAAATCTTCGTGCCGCATCCTTAAAAGATATTAAACTTAAATACCAACTTTGCTTTTTAGTCGATTTTTCGTTTTTGAGTTATGCTGTTCACAGACACACACGTGCGCGCGGACCTTTTTCTAAAAATGCTTATTTTTAATTCAGAGGGCCTCAAAACACACATTTCTGGTGAAATCTCGACATCAAATTTTTGGGTGGAATACAATACTTCATCTACTTACTGTACGTAGTAGAGGTAAAAACGTGATAACCATAGTGAACTCATTCACTTCAGAGGCCACACACTGCAAACGGCCGATGGTCAATGCAAGAGTTAGTACTGCCAGACGAAACTGACGATTTCCAAATAGATCACAGTAAAGTAAAGACACAAAGTTGTTCACATTATGTTGAATAATCGATCTAGCACCTGCTCATTTAACTTGGGAATCTCTTTCACACGCGGTGTTGACCTGTTCGTGGGAAGTTCTCATGGCTTCGCTCAGGTAGATGAAACACATTGCACCTGGTCCTTCTACATCTGCCAACCCACGCAGAGCACTGGAATTAAACATTGGTTTTCGTCAGTTTGGGCTTAGATATGTTCGGAAAACAATTGTGGTTAAAGAAAGCAGTGCCTCTGTATGATAGCATAAGCGTATAACACTAAATGTAACAAGCGTGATTGTATTGAGACACTTCGAAAACCGTTTTCGAACCGTGGAGTTTACCATTCAAATTAATTTGCAAAATGATTTCATTTTATAGTTCCTCTAGTTTGTGCAAAAAAAGTAGTAACACATTCCTAATATAAAGACAAAGGCTCATTTCCCACAAGGTACATTTTCTAAACCTTAACTTTGACAATTCAAAAACTACTGAAGCCATTTAAAGAAATTTTCTGTGCTTGTTCCTGTATACATAATCTAGGTAATTGACTAGAAGTTATGCTCCTGTTTGCCAGGTTTTTTTTTAATGTTTAAATAATCTAGAAAAATCGCTTTGCTAATTTGAAAATAAATGTATAATATTCTTTATATAGATAGAATCCTAGTTCTAATCATTTCCGTAAAACAAAGCTTAGCCTCTAAAATAAAACCAACAGACTTTATATATCTTTAAAATATATTCAATATATTAGGGATAAACGTGGTTTCAGCATAGCAAGGTGTTATAATTAAATTAGGCATATAAATTAATTTTGTGAAATTGAAAGTAAGTTTGTCTGGCATGAAAGAAGTATTTTCAATAATTAATAATAGACTTGCGGATAGAGATGCAAAGGTTAAGCAAGCTTAAGTCAATGAATGGTCAAGCTTGGTCAATGAATTGCTGGACCTACAATTCGTATAACTTATATATGAAATGCAATTAAGAAGACTCGGTTAAATGCTATATTGTTCCTGTTTGCAAGAGACGCCTGTATCGAACAAGATAAATAAACGTCTACTTAAACTTCTTATTTTTATGGAGCAAATAATATTATGCATAGGTTTATTGTTATGGATATTTTCCGACAACATTTTTAAAATTGTACATTTTAGGAAGCACTCCATGCAAACTAAGGGTGCTTTTGTACTGATATGGATCTATTTGAAAGGTGTTCACATTTTTTTCAGATCCTTATACTAGCATTGTAAGTCCTTTTTACGATGTGCCCCAAATGACTATAAAAGTGTCGATAATTGTAAACCTATGAAAATTGTAGCCTGTAAGCCAAGGTATATATTCCGGCACCAGGTAAAAACCTTCATGAATAAACAGATCTGTAATCTATAATTGGTGGTTAAAAGTATTATGTTTAAAGAATTCAATAGCAACTTTGTATGGTTAATACATTATTATATATTACTAATTCACTAATCTTTATACCCCTTTAAGTAGTATCACTGTATCTTTCACCATGCATTGGACAGTGATGTCTAGAATTTAGTTAGTGGAGAAATATTTTTGTAAAGAAAAGGTGTTTCAATAAGTGTTCTGTTCAAATAAAATGTAAGTAAATAAATAAAATTGTTGGCTATGCTATATAAAGTTAAGGTTCCTTCTGATTTCTGAGCTTTGCTGACCACGTGTGTTAAGATTTCTCATCCTCAGGATTACCTTTCTATGATTATACTGATTAGACCTCTAACCCACGTGACCAGCGAAATGTGGGAAGTCTGAAGTGACGTTATTAAATAATGATACTAGGTACGTATGTATTATGTATTTACAATAGTGCGAAATATTGTTGCTTTCAGAACGAAAACCAGCAGAGGAGGAGAGAGCAAAGACACCAGAAACAAAACCAGGACCACGTTTCATCTCGTCCATACTGGGTGGTGACGTTCCTTACCGTGGACACATTCCTACAAGAGCTGAACGCAAGGAATACGCTGAACCGCCGCCGCCACCACCACCTCCACCGCCACCACAGCCTCCTCGCTGTCAGCAAGTATCGGTGATCCAGCGCACACCCGCAGTCACGGCTCCGAAACCTCCACCACCGCCAGATTCACCGTCACCCCCGCCGCCACCAGAACGTGAGCCAGAACAGGACGCGCCTATAGATTACCACGTGCCTAAGAAACGAACGGAAAACGACAACGAATCGACAGCCAAACGAATACCTATGGCTTGTCTACAACGGCCCAGGCTACCCGGACCTCTGCCTCCGCTTGCCAGGCTTGGAGGCGGTAAACCAAGAGCGGTAGCTGCAGGACATGGTCATAGCAATCGTGGAGGCAGTGGGGGTGGTGGTCATCAAGGTGGAGGCGGCTCACATAGCTCCGGTTCCATGTCACAAGGATCCTATGGTGGTGGAGGTGGTCTTTCTTCAGGAGGTGGAGGTGGAGGTTTAATGGGAAGTGGGGGAGGAGGTGGATCAATGAACCCTGGAGGGGGCGGAGGCGGGGGTCGTGGGGGAGGCGGTGGTGGCAACTATGGACCTAGTAGTCCTCCCACTGGCTCCCTGCCCCCGTTTTATGAGTCACTCAAGGGTGGAGGGTTGGTAGGAACTTTGGGAGGTGGAGTGTTTAATGGAGGACTTCAATATCCAGGAGGAGTGGGCAATTATGGTATGTTATCAGCACCATTACCTATGGACTGTGATACAGGACAGGGCCAGGAATCAGGGGGGTTGGGCTATTCAAAACAATACTCATTGCTGCAGAATGTAGGTGCATCCTATGGTCTCATTACAATAAAAGAAGATGAAGATGATGACACCATTCTGGGTTCTGGGAATAATTATGCACAATATGAAGACTCTATGTTAGTGGATCTTGCAGCAGCTAGTGGAGCTGTGGTGGATCCCCTACAGTTTACAGCCACACTCACATTCTCAAGCCCAGCTGATCACAACGCCTTGCTGGAGAGCCTTTCTGATGATCTGTTTCTGCAGCGGATGTCATCTGCCTCGCCAGATGATGCCTCAGATCTACTGACTCCAGAACCACAACCACAGACTAACATCCCAGGTCCAATTGAACCTTCAGTTGATCCTTTCCCAGAGCACAATGCCCTCGGCCTGAATCAAAGGAGCAGTTACAATGACACATCCCGCAACTTTGCTGCTCCAACACACTTCACTAAGAACACACTTTTCCTCAATGGTAACAGCAATAATCATAACAGCAGCACAACAGAGGGAAGTTTTCACAACCTGCCCAAGGAAAGACCTGAACTTGCCCTGCATATCTCTTCTAGTGGAAACAGCCAATCAGAATCAATGCAGCAATTGCAGGTAATTGATAACTAATGAAGGAATCCACCATTTCACTTATCTGTATTTTGAACTAATTTATAGCAGAAGCTTTCATGATAATTCTTGTGGATTGAAATGAACATCCAAATGAAAATGAGCAATAAAATAAATATGAATGTTTAAAATATTAGGCTATCAAAGTATCATATTTATCTGGATGTATATTAATATCATGCTCTTCTATCAAGTCCACCAATAGTATCATTGCTATTGTTTTTAAAGATATAATTACTAACACCTTAGTGCTTCAAATATTCTATGAAGTTTAAGAGGTAGAACCGGAACTTAAAAATTCAATGCCACAACTGGTTCTACCTCTTAAACTTTGCCCACACACGGCTTGTGTGTTTAAAAACACCAACAGTAAGTTTGTTGGCACAAATAAATAATAATTCTATGAAGTATTTATTTCAACCTATTTTTTCAGAAACATGTTATAAACATTCACACTTAAACTATTAAAACTTAACTCTTTTAATTGTGATAATCATATAAGCATAAGATTTTTGTCACCTAAAGTGGCCTTTAACTTTAGGTAACAAAAATCTTAAGCTAAAAACAGTTGGGAGAGAAATCAGCTTAAAGTCTCATTAATCACATACAAAGACATCACACTCATTTTCCCTCAAAGATGTTTTTGGTATTTCTTTCTTTTTCTTTTTTTTTTTTTTTTTTTTTTTTTTTTTCTGGGAAGGGGAGGCTTAAGCTGTTCAAACAACCCCTCAATTTCTATTTGAAGGTTTAGCAAAAAAAAGCTTGTAATACACAAAGAGCAGATAAAGGGAGAAATTTCCAACGTGATATGTTGAAAATGTTTTCTTTATTTCAATTGTAGCGAACAAAGCAAAATAGAAGTATTTCAGATTTTCCAGCATTAGTTTGTAAAAAGGTAGTTTCTGGCATAGCTACAAGCTTTTATAGAAAAACCTTCTTACTGGTAACTATTTATTTATATAAGAAAACAATTTGCACATGCACCTTACCCAACTACACACATAAGTTTAATTTGATAGCAAAATTTTATTTATAAGCCACTCATGCGTCTTGGTTCATTAGTAGTCTAACAGCTTTGAAGATAATCTATTTTTCAAAATGAGTTGAAGATGTATAGTTAAACCTAATTATTTTATTCCTTTATAGGAACTAAGCTTCAAGCTTATGATCATGTTGCTTTTTTATACCACGTAAATTACTGTATTAAAATCTCATATTGTTGTTTTGAGTATAAAAGTAAAACTATAAAAGTAAAATATATTGATTCTAGGTTCAGGTGCAGCAAACGCAACAAAACAGTGGCCTGCTCTCTCCGGGTTTAAGCTTTGCAGACTTGGATTCACCCACTACCATGTCACTGCCTTCCCCGGGATGCAGTCTGGATGGTACAACAAGTTCGCTATCTCCACCGGCCAGTATCAGTGGACGCAGAGACTCAACAGCTGCCTCAGCTTCAGCAGCAGCTGCAGCTGCAACAGACATTGCCAGCATACCATCTCTTCAGGTCCGTGTGAACATCCTGCAACAGAGGGTATGTTCCCTTGCATTGCCTATTTAACATTGTGCCTCTAATATCCTATCTTACACATGATTCCATACAACTGCTTAAACCCAAACTTCCAATAGCTAAATAAATAAAAAGGGGTGGGTAATGTCCGATGCTTTAAATGCTGTACTTTAGAAAATAAATACTTTTCTGCTCTTGAGTTTTAAATGTTCAGACTCATGTCAAGTGCCAATTCAAACAGAAAGAGATTCAAGTAATTACCACATATGATGCATACTGCCTCCTGATATTTCAGGTGTCACGCACAAACATTTCTACACTCCAGATAAGAGATTAATGTTATATTGACAGTGTCTAGGATGAGTTTATTGTGAAAATTTTAGCCTTAATCAAACAAAATAACATTGAGAAGAGATAATTCTAGGTATGAAAAGGGAGGGAGAAGTCAGCTAAGTGTGTTAATCCATTCCATGTAGCTCTATTAGAATCAACTGACTTATCTGACATAAAGACCGGAGCTGGTTAACACTTGTTCAGTTTAGATAACACATTTCAACTATTTATCCATCCTAAGTAGCTTTAAATCGTCTTACGCAGAAGGGGGAGGGGGGCTATCAGTGCACTAGAGAGAAGAAAGGAGAAGTAGTGACTGATGTACAGCAGGCTATATATTCCTAGATTCCATCATTGATCCTTGATCTCCTTGTCAGGCCCACTAATGATTTGATGGGATCTAAGTATATTAACTCCATATGGAGTCCCAATTGCCATCATGAGGCTGAGTGCACTCCAGACCAGACCTCCCATTGGGGAAAAATCCCTATGCCAGTACCAGGGATTGAACCGGGATCCTCCACAAGAGGCAGGCACGCTACCACTGTGCTATGGAGCCAGTCTGTGGTTCTTTTAAATGATTAGTACTATCTGTGTGTTGAACACAATGATCACTTAAATAGGTATATTACCTTTACTTCCTTCAACCACTGAATCCTGTGGAAAACTTTTCAATACCCATGAATGGTATAAGAAAATAGCAAAATGCACAGTTTACAGTTTACCACAACAAAGAAAGTCCCCAGGGAATGAAATGCAGGGGGAAATTGCCGATTAGACATGGGCCCAGCACTCTGCCTCACCCTCCTTGTTTATGACATTAGGGCAAGCTTTACTCTTGTGTGCTATACTTTCTCTGTCACACACACACTTGCTGTTCTTGTTGTACTGTTTCCAAATAGATAAGGGCAGCAAATTTCTGTCAGAACTTTCTTTCCATTGGCAAACAGTAGTGTTCATGAACATATGTGTGAATATAATATGTTCATAGACAAACCAGACTGTGCACTGAAAGAAAGAGAGCATTTATTTTAGTTTCATTCTATTGCATAATATCATGTTATTAGTTCTGCTTTCTTGCCAAAATAAACTCCTCTGATTTAACATTGACAGAAATTCAAACAACATTAAAAATGACATCCAAAAAAAGACACTGAATTTGGCACATGTGTTTATTTATTTTGTCTCTCCCTCCTTAACTATTTTGTTTTTGATAAATATGAACCTCATAGCATACATCTCTAATAGGTACCACACTGTCTTCCCATTTATTTCCATAAGAATCAGTTATGTGCAAAGCATTATTTTTGGTTGCATTTTCTCTAAAATATCTGAAATGGCATCGATAGCATTTGACATTTCTTCTAATGAAAGAAAGGGCATTTGTATCAACACAAATGATGTTATTCAGTTCAGTGTACTGAACAAAAAAGGTATT
The DNA here is from genome assembly GCA_030765045.1 of Tenodera sinensis. Lineage (NCBI taxonomy): Eukaryota > Metazoa > Arthropoda > Insecta > Mantodea > Mantidae > Tenodera > Tenodera sinensis. The sequence goes on along the minus strand of CM060965.1, from coordinate 148,725,423 downwards.
ATAAGCTTGTCTGCTTTCAGCACATAGATTAGATACCTACATGATGAAAACTTAAATACCAACCAGGGTTATTTTAGCCAAAATTTCATTTTTGAGTTATGCTGTTCAAAGATACACACACTTTTTTTCTAAAACTGCTTCTTTTTGGATTCAGAGGGCCTCAAAATATATATTTCCAGTGAAATCTCAACAGTCGAATACAGTATTTCTCCTGCTTACTATATGTAGTAGAGAAAGTAAAAATATGCCCTAGCAAAATGTTTATAGAACATACAAAATAATTCACAATTCTATACCTTAATTATGGTGTTTCCACATACAAGTTGGCTGGTTGGTCACTTGGCATATGAACTTCATACTATTACTGACTGACCAGTCAACTTATTTGTTGTATTACATGATGAAAACAAATATATATATACTAACCGTATACTGGTTTTGTTGCAGAAATATGACAACTTGGCATGACATCACAAGCAACAACTGATTTTTACTGTGAAGTTCTACCAGATTATGTGCTACTCACAGAAGGCTAAAGTAATTCACAAGAAAGATGAAACATTCTTTCATCTTTGTATTGAATACTACAATCTGTTGTGGCAATAACCAGATACTGAATCACTTGAAACTGTGAAGAAAGAACTCATCCAAGTACACTTTCTTTCCTTCAAGAAAGTTCACATGTTGCACATGGGGGCATATCAGAACTAAACCTTTGGGCTCAATTGAGCTCTAAAAACCAAGAGAGTCAAAAAATTCCCAACCAGCTGTGCAGTATTTAGTCTGTCTGCAGCCTTGGCACTCGTTGCTCTCTGCTACTATCATAGAAAGGCACAGATGAAATTATACAACATTTTTAAAACTACTTTTAAAGACTTTACTTACCAATTTTGAGAGGAAATGCTGAAACTGGCCACTGTCATCCATACATTTTTGGCACCACTTTAGAAAACTGTCCATCACTTACTGTAGCACACATTGAGAAATGCTGGCAATTTCCTGATGGATATTTTGCTTGGATTCTTCCAGGGTGTGTGAGTTTTTCTTGTACACTTTATGTTTTAAGTTACCCCCAAAATAGGAATTGTAGGGAGTTAGGTCAGGGATAGAGGGGGCCACAAATATCTACTAATAATTCTGTCCTGAAACACACTTTCAATTGTTCTCATCAAAAGATTGGCCATATGAGCTGTTGCAGAGTTTTGTTGAAAAACGGCAAAATCATGCTCCCTGTCTGTTAATTCTCTAAAAAAATAGGGGAGGGCAAAATTGTATTCATGCATGCAGGGTGTCAACTGTTAACTTGAAAAAATTGGCCTTATAACTCTTTCTCTGCTAATGGCACACTATACTCCATATTGTTCATGAAGTACCATGAAGGGGTACTTCATAAACAATATTAGGTTTCTCAGAGCTCCAATAATGATCTTCTTTTACAAAGTCGGTAAAGTTAAGCCTTTAAAAGTAGTTTTAAAAATATTGTATGATTTCATCTGCATCTTTCTATGATAGCGACAAACGGCAACGAGTGCTGAGGATATGGACAGACAAAACACCAGGCAGCCGGTTTGATGTTTTTTTTATCTCTCTTGATAGATTTAAATTTAAGTACAAGGAATAAAGTTGGTAGCTATTCCTTATGTGCATGTTCCAAAGCTTCTAATCCTCAATGTACCCTTTTTACTCCTAGCTAAGCCCTTATAATTAAACTGTATGCCCTTAAAAAGATCCAAAGCCCCTTGTTAGGTTCTTAAGTGATATGCATTTTGGCTCATTTTTTAGACACACCTACCCATGTTGCTCCTTGCTAAAATGTGCTGACTATGAGCTTAATATGATTTGTCCTTATCTCACTAAACCTAATCATTGCCTTTGATGTCATGCTATGATGCCAAATCTCTGCCACATAAGATACCTTTTGTTTGTTCTTTGTAAGGTTTTAATGTGATTGCTAAATTTAAGACACACAACTATGAAGCTATGGAACCCTTTTGTATCACAAGACATTTGTTTGCATTCACTATTGACTTGTAATTAATTTTGTTTCTGAACAACATCTGCATGAAGTATTAAGTAATGTATATGAATGTATCTATGGAGTAGAAAATCAATGCTTTGTTAATCAAATAACTGTAATTGAGATCAAACTGTTGATACCTAACGTAAATTGGCCCTTCTCTTTGAAACCTGGACAGAAAACCTTTTACTTATTTTTCTCCAACTGAGTCACTTAGATATGTTTAAATTGAAATACCTAATGTTATAATGACATAAATTATTCACTCATAAAATATTCTGTTTCTATCAACAGCTTGGTTTGCCCGGAGACATGCAAGTGGAGTTTGTAAATGGTGGCCATGGAATCAAGAATCCATTAGCTTCACATGAAACCATTCCCCGTGGTGGAAGCAGTTCTAGCAGCAGCAATGGAGCTGATTCTGACACTAAACCAAGCCAACAACAGTCTAATTCTGATGATCCAGCAAGATTTGCATGCAGGATGTGCTCCAAGACTTTCAGCCTGCAGCGCCTTCTTAACCGACATATGAAGTGTCATAGTGACATTAAGCGATATCTTTGCACATTCTGTGGCAAAGGCTTTAATGACACCTTCGACCTGAAACGACACACACGCACACATACAGGTACAGTCATTATATCATCCAAATACCAGTAACTAAATAGGGAGATAAATCATTTAAGTCAAAAGCCAATAAATAAGATTTTCAAATAAATAATACTCTGAAGTACTTTTAGCATAATTTATGTTGGTTTAGTGTATGGTTGTCATAATACAATAAATCATGAACTATAGAAATTGCAGTGCATTACAAGATATATTGCTGCTAGTAAAATATTCCTTCAAACAATATTTTAAGGGTAGGTTTAACATACTTAAAAAAAGCTCAAATGTGCATTAGATCTTGTAGATGTTTTGTCCTCTTAAATCCACACTGCATGCACATTATATGCTCATTTCTTACAAAAATAAGAATAATTTTCCTAATTTTGTTCTTGGTTGATTATATATTTTTAATAAAACATTATTAGAAATGAGGTTCAAAATTAGATTATTTTCTGTATTTTCATATAAATTTATAGGGTGTTAAAATTTTAATATTTAAATAGATTAAAATAATAACTTAATGTACATTTAAATTTTCACAATATGGAAATCAAAATATACAGCAACTTTCAATAGCATTTTAATAGGTTTGAAATTAACCATATAATACAGTTGTCAGCTTTTCTATATTGGAATTCCACTGATCAACAATAGCCAGAGTAGATAATTAGATGAATTAGAAATATGAAACTGAAAGTCAGTGTGAGTGAATGAATTGCCACAGTTAATACAATAATACACATGCATGTTTACCTTCAGTTAGAGAGTAGGCAGAAGAGTACAGCATATGTAAACAAAAAATGTATTATCTCCTTTGTTTATTATACTGGTATCAAGAAACACTTGAGTGTATCTCAATCTGAAACCAAGGATGAATGAAACAACATGTAAATATTCACTCTGCTGTCACCTCTAAGTCATACAATACAACAAATTTTATTTTATGGCATACAACCATATAATGAACATGATTTTATAGAACACTATTTTAGTTGCATTTACACTTAACTAGGCTCACCAATGTTTTTATTTTCCAGACATTTTGTCTGCAACCTCACAACATGTCTGCAAAACATGTTCTATAGCAGTGAAGTGTAAATTTTACTCAAATAGCATTCTATAAAATGAACACTTTGCTCAAATTTTAATTCATATTCTAAGTAAACATCAGTACTCGTAAAACTACAATATATTGTTACAAAGTGATAAATCAGAATTGGTGCAAAATCAAAAATGCTACAGTAAATTATACTTTTGCAGTATATGTTTTCCTTATGAGCACCCACAAATTTAAATCACTGACTGCCACTTCATATTGAGAAACATGAATATATAATATTATAAACGTTATGTGGGTAATGATAACTATGAAAGGGCTATTGGAAAGTTGCCTTAACTTCTAGTGCACATTTGAAATATGATTTCACATCCCAAAAAAGAGCATGAAGAATGGAAAATATCTCAGAATTTCAATTTTGTAAAAACTGCACATACTGTCCATAAACTCACAGAGTTTATTTATTGTGCTTAAAATGCAATTTAAATGAGTATTACAAAACTGATGCTTGTGCTGCTGGAAAGCTTTCTTTTTCACATGCATGTTAAAATAGAGGAAGGAAAAAAAAGAACAAAATTGTAATCATAAATAATTACTAATAGGTGTGCGACCATACAAATGCAATCTATGTGAGAAGTCCTTCACACAGCGCTGTTCTCTAGAGTCTCATTGCCTCAAAGTCCATGGAGTTCAGCATCAATATGCATATAAGGAGCGTCGTACCAAGGTAAGTGAACATTCATTTACTAACCACTTCAAAACTACTATTTTTCAAGGCTGGTTAGTGCTACACCCACTTGAGAAAGAAATCATTATAAGCTTTAGCACTTTTATATGAGTCTTTAGTTAATTGTCAAATAATTTTTAAAGCATATAGCACAGATTGAACTCGCAAATCTGACTGCAATTAAATTTTAATTTTATGAAACAATCTATTCCAGAAAACATTTTAACTGATTTTTACCAGAGAGAATCATAATTAAAAAGAAACCTAAGAAACTATCAGGTATATTAGTCATTAAAATATCAAATCTAAAAGAAACACATTTTATAACCATTGAATGAATGAACATTACATAACTATAAGTAACTTACTGAAATACCCAGCATTGTCTGTATTTGACGATTTATTCCTATAACTTGTAAACATAGGTTGCACTTGCTCAATAGCCTTGCATTTCTTTGGAGACATTTAAGACTTATTACTTCACACAGAGTTAATTAAATTACTTAGGTTACATCACATATAAAGCAAAAAAATAAATAAATAAAAATACCAAGAAAGCACTATGCAATAGCACTGTTGAACAGTTACAAATACTAAGAGGAGGTAAGGCGTGGGAAGTACGAGTTAAACATTTTGAGTTAAAAAGCAAGGTGTCACTTGTAGCGCTTTTGCATAACTTTAGGCAAGCATTAATGTACTATTTTTGCAATCATTTGCATGAAGTATACCTAACCCAAATTTTGTTACCATACATTCAATAGTTGTGTAACCAGAATTTATAATACTTAGTGATCACAAGTAATGTTATTTTGAACCAAAAAGTGCAATTTTTATTTTGCCCACAGTGACCAAGCTCATGATCACAGTTTTTGGTGTCAATGATTTTCTCATTGTATTTTGTATTATGAAAAACTGAAATGAAACCACTGAGCTACTCCAAAATGTATCTCAGAGTTTGCTGAGAGCTTGTCTTTTGACCATACATTTTCAAAAACTAGTCACTGGTATTATTTTGGTGTGTACAATTAACTGCCAGTGCCAGCGTACACCAATATTGAAGCATCAAAGACCACAATTTATATCTAATTAATAATTAATATTTAGGCTTATAAGTTATGTGCATTTCTTCTAAACCATTACATTTCTGTTCTTTTTCTTTCTTTTCAGATGTATGTCTGTGAAGAATGTGGACATACCACAAATGAACCTGAGGTGCACTACATTCATCTGAAGGAGAATCATCCTTACAGCCCTGCATTACTGAAGTTCTATGATAAGCGGCACTTTAAGTTTACCAATTCCAATTTTGCAAACATGCTTTTGCAAGTGCGATCCTGAACCGAAACATTAAATAATAAGGTGTAATGGTCTCTGCAATGGTGAAACATGTTTGCTTTATAAGCCTCACTGCTTGTTTCTTTCATGTCAAAATAGCCATAGCTGTGCTTGAAATTGTGAATGAATTGAACTTTACAGAACAGAACAAAACAAAACTAGAAGAAGTATAATTTTTCAACAATAAAAGAACATATGGAAAAGATTCTAGTTTAGCACTCAAAATTTAATTATTGTCAATGCTCTTAAAAGAATATTAGTTATACCTGTGGCACTTTGGCATAAATGGAGTAAAAATTATAAGAAGCTGTTTAAAAGGAAATCAGGATGGTGATCTTCTAGGCTTTCTACCATGTACCACAAATTTATCACAGACACAATGTATTCTGTTATAATGATTCATTTCATGATTTCAGAAAATGAGACCATTCATATTAAAAAATGCAGACTAATAAAAATCATATGTTAATTACTGAGTTTAATTATATGCATAAGTAATAAATATCTGTAGCTCTCCAGAGATTTTTATGAGTGATTTAAAGAAGATTAACTTTGTAGGTACCTGTGATAATATTGTAATAAAATTTAAATGAGTAAGTACAAGTGCAGCACTTATATAGAGGGGCTGAAATAATTAGAGGTGTTTGTATCGACAGGAAAAAATTCAGATCTTAATGTTAAGATTCAAATGATCCTGTGTGGGGGTGGCATGTGTCATTAATACAGGAACAGCTAGCTACCTGTACGAAGCATGACACTGGGGACTACAAGGGCAAAGGGAATGGGAGGTCAAGGTAAAAACAATCAATATAGCTAGATTAAGTCACATTTTCAGAGAACTATAGCAAGCCACAACCTAGTTAAGGAGTGATGACAGTGTACATTAGTTTATTTTATGGTAGCTTGAGTCTACAAGCTCTTCCTGAGTTTTCACGAATTTATATCGGGTACTGTGTGCAATTAAACAGAGGACTAAAGATGAACAATGTTCAGCCTGTCCCACTGTCCACTGAGATAAAAATTAACTTTGTGGAAGTTATCTCATTGGACTTGTAAAAAGCAACTTTTACTTCCACTCCCTTGTGACAAAGCAGTAAATACTGCTATAGCTGCTAGTATAGGACATCATTTTAACTATTTCAGATTGGTTTATGGTTGTAAAGTACTGTTGCTCATTCAAAAAGGTGCTTTGTGCTATCATCTTAGCAGCTTTTTCAGCTATGTTTCATTGGTATTACATCAGAGTCAATGTATATTTAAAGCTTAGAGTGGTGTAAATGTGTAGTTTTACAATAATGTACTCTCAGAAATATATGTTTATGTTAACTTGTTAAAAAACATCAAACTCATTACTTTTCATAGGTTCCTTGAAGGTAAGATGTTAGTTACTGCACTGTTATCTTGAGTTAAATATTAAAAATAGATCTTGCTTCCAGATTAACTTTTTGGTTTAATAGTATAATAATAGTTATTTTAAGAATGACATAACTTGATATGCATTTCAGGGAATAATAGTAATAAAAAAGTTCAAAAATATTAAAGCACCAAGGTAAAATTAATGACGGAAGTCCACTCTTTACACTTCTGCTTCAAACTCAATAAGTTTGATGAAATTACTTATAAAGCTGAAATTTTCATGTATTAGTAACATGGTGCATATCTATCTATTGTATTTTCTAGTACACACTGTCTTCACCTTATGTCAATATTTGTACTGAGAAGTATTTACTTTCTGTTCCCTTTGTTATCCAAATATTTATGTAGCTGAAAAATCTGTTATCATTTAATTTTAATCTAGATTTTAACCAATGATAAATAATTCAAATAATGTAATGCAAAGGAAAGTGAATTAGTGGCATTTGCAGGTTTCAGTTAGATCAGATGAGAACGTTCACAGCAATGTGCTATACTTAGGCACGCCGCATAACAGGTAACCAGTCATACAGAGAATATGGGTCATGTGGTTTCACTATGCAAAACACAAGAAGCATATCATTTTGGCCTGCTCTTTTATTGATGCTAGATACTATCACAGATCAATAATTACAAGGACTGGAAAGAAATAAGTGGCAACATACAAATCTTGTATGAACTATTTATGGTAAAATTATGATACTTATACAGGCCTATGTTGCCCTAAGTTGCACCCACTGCCAGATATGGGGAAGTCGCAGAATACCAGCAGTGATGCCCTCTTTGTTGATGTCTGCAAGAGACCGTCCTATTCTTCGATGTGCAGAAATGTATCCCTCACAGCGGTTCTTTCATCTTAGGGAACAGATGAAAGTTGCACAGGCTCATGTCCGTTGAATAGGTTTGGCTCTCTAGAATCTACCACCTCATCATACAAATGGGTTCCACATAGCTATTGCATTGTGACAGTGGGCCTTGTCTTACAACACAATGGGTGGATCCATGTCTTGGAAGTTGGATAGTTTCCTGTAATGTGCTGGACAAAGATGACATCCCAGATGATGTCCACATGCAGCAAAGATTGAATCAATTCAGTGATGTTTTTGACTTTATTCAGTCTCCACCTGGTTCCTGAGGCACACTATCACTCCTGTATGGAAAGCTGCAACCCAACATGCCACAGTGCGATACACAATAGCATCATTCCGCATGCTTCACATAGCCCAATGTGACATTCTCTAGCATTTTTTCTCAGGCCAGTTTGATCTTTGTCCATCTCAAATTTCATAAAGATGCCCTTTAGGCAGTGTGATATGATGACTTTCATTCAACGCCACTCCTATCATCGCAGCACCTACACTAAAGTGGCCACCTGAGTTGTGTAGCTCCCCCAACCCTTTACATGTGTTGCCAATTGCAGCTCGAACAAAAATCCCTGCATGGAGATAAAACAATGTTGCCACTTACTGCTTTCCAGCCCTTGTATTTAGTGTTCCAGAGCCTGATTATAATTATTTAGTGTGTTTTTATTGCACAGTTCGACTATTACACTTCAAATTAGTTTAGTGAATAAGTACGTCTTCTTAAAATGATTCTAAATCTTCTGGAGGTAATTCTCCAAGCTAAAATATGTAGCACATACTGTTGCTGGTTATTCCCTTAATGAGCTTAGCTACGTGAACAAAGGATCCATAACAGATTGCAAACAATTGTAATCTGGGAAGTATATGTTGTGAAGAAGTTGAATTTAATGCATTTTCAAACCACTGCTCAACAGTAGCCAGTAATTTTGGATTTACATGCACTACAGCACTCACACAATAATGAAAATTGATTCTTTTTCTTCATGAATTGTTCATGTTGTTAAAAAATGTTGTGTTGTTGTTGTTAGCTAATGCTGGATTTCTGACAATGAAGTCATTAATCTTCTTGCTCTCCAATATTTTTCACTGATGATAATGAAGAGAGCAATAGCAGTAATAGTAACCGTTTTTTAGAGAGCACCATATTTTTATGTTTTGGCGGTCACATCACTCTCTCACAACCCCCAGAATGTCTGGAGGACCACACCTGTCGTTGGTTTACGGGTCTCACCGACCTGACCGGGAGGATTATCAAAATAAATTCACCGACCATATCCTCTGATTACCAATCAGAGGACGTATTGCATGCCATGATAGGTCAGCATGTTAGGGGTTAAGATTTTATAGAGAAATGGAGAGGTTGGAAAAATGAAGACTCCCTATAAAAAATGCTGGTATACCTTCCTATTTCATAGGATTTCAAGCAGTTTTGCGGGCATAATAAAAATTCCATGCACTTGTGGATTATGTAATCAAAATAACTACAGATTATAACTCCCTCATATTTATTACCTATACTTCACATAAATATGGGAAAATATGTCAGGTGATCTAAGGGGTTCACGTTTTTAATATAAAATAATACAAGGCATTAAACATAACACATGAGGTGCAAGTCACAATATAAGAAAGCTCACAGCATTGGATAAGCTCTTTATAGGGTTATATTTATTACAACTTTAGAATATTGAGCACATTTGAAAATGATTTTACTATTATTTCCTGAAGAAAATTGTGAAAAACATTAGCAGTAGAATAATTTATTTTTAAAACCTTTTTTCTGAATCAGGAGAATACTTTGTACCAGATTCTTTGTTCTGTATGCATTACTGTTACAGAAGTACCAAATCAGCAACAGTTTTATGATTAGATTGAGAAATCAGATATCGCAGTAGTGTATTTAGCAAATGATGAACATCACTCAATGTGTCCCTTTTAGTTGAACACAAATTTCAAATGAAAAAAGGAACTGAAATGAATTAATATAAGAAAACAATGGAATTTCTTGTGTTCTAACTTGCATATGAACACCTTAAAATAAAATTTGCTATATTAATGTGGATAAAACATAGCCCATATTATGAAAAATATCAATAATTTCAGCATGTGATAATCCTCAAGATTTAGTTCAATCTTTCTAAACGAGCTGTGCATTACAATGAATTTCTACACATTCAAAGTAGGAGACTGAACAAATTAAACTAAATGGTGTCTTACAAAAAGTAATGTTAGAGCACCTATACTGAAAAGAGCATATTTTACAAAAATATCCAATACATTGTTCTTGTTAATATCCTTGTTACTTTTGTTATTGTTGAAATATTTGGAAAGATACAAAACCTCCAAATGTTTCTTTGTAAATAGAAATATATTAAAATAAATTGCTTATTCAAACTCATTCCACAACTCCTAATTGATTTACTGCATAAAATTGGGAGTAATCTAACAGAACTATTAAGAGTACTATTTATATATTTACATACCAGTATTCTCATCTTATTTAATGTCTCATTTCATTCAGTTTATTTTAGTGTTTCTTTAATGAAAGTTGTTTTTATTTTGACTGCAAGTATGTGTAAGAGAATGTATGAGTGTGTATTATATAATATAAAAATAAAAAAATACATAAAAAGATAGGTCTTCTGTACTTAATGCTTACCTTTCACAATCCCAATTTCACAGTCTCATCAGAAGGAAGACAGTAGACCAATATGAAAACTGAAAGTTAGAACTGAAGGATTGAGTTAATACTTTCTCTACTACTTACCTATGTACAGGGTCGGCTTCAAATGTTTTCCGACTCCCATGCTCATTGCTGTGGGGGGAAGCCATTTATCTATTATGCCAGGTGGTTTTAAAGGTCGATTGGCTGGTTCGTACCTGTCCACAAGGAGAGGGGCATAAGGTGTTTGTAAGTCCAAAGAGAATATCATTCCAACATTTCTCTTACACTTGTTCGTAAGAAAGTAATCCCAATGTAAGAAAAACAACATTCAGTTATAAACCCAGAACAAACTCGCAGTGAGGATGGAAACTAAATATTCAGATTAGAGGCATCATATCACTATAACAAAATTAAATTTAAAACGTTTAAATAATTTTAATATATCACATTTTTTTAAAGCCATTCATGGAGACACGTACATGTGCACCGTGAAATTTGCAAGTTGGTTTTATTCAGCAAACACGAAATCGTTTATTTCACGTGAAATTTCACATCAAAGTTTAAAACATTGAATGGCTGTTTGTCGGAAATAGCAGGAAAACAGAACTTCAAAGAAAAATAAAAGTTTAGTGTAACACAACTAATAGAACTACTGCAAATCACAAAAGAGCATGTTTCAAAAAACTAGAGGCATCAACCAATATAGGTTACAATGTAGCTTCTCCCCCTCAGCTTTCTTGCCTAACACCCTTTAAATCTGAACTGGTTTATCTATTATTAGTATAATTATTTATTAGTATTATTTATCATCATTATTACTATAATCATCATCAGAGCCCAGATTTGTATGCAAAAACAAATGCCAAAATATGCATTAAAACTCGTAAAATATGCATAAACGAAATGCAAAATAAAAATGGTATGCTTGATAAGTATTCTCATAAGTTCACCATTTAATTATTGTTTAAAGTATTAATTCTTTAAGTTATTTATGATGATCGCTGCCGCTGGCGCCACCGCCACCGCCACCACCACTACCACTACTATTATTATTATTATTATTATTATTATTATTATTATTATTATTATTATTATTATTATTATTATTATTATTATTATTATTATTATTATTATTATTATTATCATCATCATCATCATCATCATCATCATCATCACTATCACTATCATTATTGTTATTATTATTATTGAATGCATCATATGCACTATCTTTGTTTAAGGAATTGTTTAAACATATTTATTAAACACCGTTAATATTACCATAAAAAAGCAATGTTACTTATTTAAATACTTACAGAAAAGAACGTGCTGATTTTTTTGATAGAATAAAATTGTTTATTTAGCTTCTTGTCGGCTCCCTGCTGACCACACATCAGAGGAACACACACAAAAGCAAATACCTCTGGTGAAGCCATAGTTGAGCCGGGCGGACGAGGTGCAAGTAATTCATAAGAACATTTTTGTCTCTTTCCCCTCTCGTCCATCGGAAAACATTTGCAGCTGGTTGTACAGTAAGTAAAGGAATAGGGTAGACATGGAGGGGGGTTCAGCACGAAAGACAAAATTATTGTACCTATGCCCCAAGGGGGCACCCCATGGAGCAAGGATGAAGTGAGAGGATACACCGAGGGGCCAGACCCAGGCTAACGGCACAGAGATTGACAGAGGGCCCTAAGGTTTCCCAAGTGTGACGAGACCTCAAAGCCTTTAGGTCTTTCAGAGTTAACAAAGGGGAACCTCAGCACAAAGTCCAACGTCCTCAGATGCCGCCCCACCCGGACCTCATGGGTGAGGGACAGAAAGAGTTCCTGTGTGCCTGCCAAGCTGCACTTAGCGACTTTGCTGACGCTTGCGACTCTGAGAGAACCAATTGGATGAATGAAATGATTAATGAAACAAAATGGAAAGAATTATTTTCCCCAGTATTCACCTAGCAACCTGGGGAAACCCCCAAAAAAAGCTGTGGGTCAGGAAGGCCAGTCATGGGGATCGAACCTGTGACTTCCAAAATGCAGGTCACAGACATTACCATCTGAACCATTCCACTCAGTTAAGTACAGGAACTATTGCACTGCATCCTGAAACCGAAATTATAATGTCAATATATATTTGATAATAGAAAGAAACAAAAGGAGATTCTAGTCAATAGTTAAGGGGAAGACGTAATAAAGCTGAATAGATTAAAGTCTCAAGAATGGAAGCCTAGGCAGATTTAAATGAGTGATAAGGTTACAATTGTTGTTTGTACGAAGCCATAGTGATTCAGCGGGCTGATTCCTATCTCACCATGATGTGCTCTAAAGTTAGCCAATGGAAATTGCTTCCTTCGTGTTGCTCACGCAAAACAAATGCAACACAAGACACACTCGTCTTGAATCAAGCCGAGAGTACACGTGCAATTTCTGAGTTGTACGTAAGCTAGCGCGTATACATAATTCAGCGATTGCTAAAGGGTGACAAAGTTAAAGTGTTATAACGTTGTAGTTGAAGTTACAAAGTTACATTCTATTTAAATATCGTCGGCAGTTCTCTACAAATCTGGAAATTTACAAATAAAGTTAAATGTTGGTTAATTCTTCATTTGGTTCCATTCCTACCACAACTCACGCATACCCTGCAGATTAGGACCTCTTGCTAGAGCTAGTCCGGACACCAAACACGAGATTTTATAGGTCTTAAAGACGACATCTTCGACGTAGAGGAACGTTTGCGTCAATCCAAAACTTTGATATAAAGATTTCACAAGAAATACACATTTTGAGGTCTCTGAATTCAAAAAGGAAGCCTTTCTAGAAAAAGCTCCATCTGGATGTCTGCAACAGCATAACTCAAAAAGAAAAAGTGCTAAATACCAAACTTGCAATTTAAGTTCAACATCTTCCAAGGATCCAATACAAGATATCCAAGAAAATTCCCTCATTACAAACTACTGTTTACTTGAAAAAATGCTCGTTATTTTTTATTTTCTAAAAAAATTAGTAATAATTATTTAAATACCATATGTTCAAGAAAGAAATCTGCATGACAAAAAATGTATATCTTCAGCTTTCAATGAATTGTCTGAGCATTTCATTTGAATTATTATGCATAATTTTGTATAACTGATAAACCATAACTTGCTCCATAAAAAATGCAGATCTCAATAAAACACAAAATGTGATTTTGTTGTGGCATTCACTATTTCCATATTACTAATTTGAATTTTCAGGTACTTTGATACCTTTTGTCACATGCTGGATCATAATTTTTTTTTTCAGGGGGAAGAGGAGGTTGTGCAAGGAAAATGGCAATTCATAGCCCTCACATAATGATCCAATTTTAAAAGATGTGACTATAGCGCCCGCCTCTGTAGTGTGATGGTTAGCGTGTCTGCCTCACACTCAAGAGGTCGCAAGTTCGAATCTCGCTTAGGGTGAGTTATCCGGGTAAGGTTTTTTCCGAGATTTTCCCTTATGCTTAGAAGACGAATGTCGGATAACTTAAAAAGCTCCATGGACTTTGGGCTCATTTAAGCATCATTTCACCCATTTCACTCATTCACCATCCGATATGACACTATGTTAGAGGATGTTAATTTTTTTAAAAAAACAGTGACTATAGCTTCAGCTCTTCAGGGTTTTCTTTTTAGTGCAATTTCAAAGCTATCATATAGCAACTCAAGTTTTAAAAATTTAATTGCATTTAAATCCCACATCCTACAAGGAAATGTATAATAAAAGCATATCTGTTAACTTTGCTATGATTTGTTTTATGAGGGCACTAATGACCTAGTAATTGAGTGTCCTTAAATAGGCATCAATGCCACCGTTGCCACCACCACTACCACTGCCACACAGGTAGTTGTAAGAACAAAGCTCCTTATCTATAAGCATAATGTACACAAAATCAAGTACAAAGTCTGCAGGAAAAGAATCTAATGATTACATTCTAATCGCGTTCTCCAAATTAATGTTACAAAATCTTATTCTTTTATTTACTTCATATTAACTGAGATAAATGTTTGAAGAAATGATTTAACTATGCACTTCCTTATACAGGTTTATAAGGGGAATGCAGGAGCTGAAGTAATAAATCTTTAAGAAGTGGGTTGCTAAGTGCTCGCTTTGTAATTTCATTCCTGCATTAATACAAGGAGTAGAATAGAATAGAATAGAATCTTTATTGTCACATAATGTTTACATAGTAAGCCTAGCTGGTAAACTGGTGAGTCGTCAAGTTATACATAAAACAAATTTAAACGAAAAAAACTAATTCTAATATATATGGTATACAAGATTAAGTATCAATTACAAATAATACAGTACCTATAATATTGTGTCATCCATGAATTCTTGTGTGGAGTAATATGTCTTGTGTAATAACAGCTCTTTTACACTTTTATTAAATAGTTTTAAAGTTTTTATTTCTTTGAGTCGTTGAGGTAATTTATTGTATATTTTTATACCCATGTAATAGGGTATTTTTTCATATAATGTTAATCTATGCATGGGGTATTTTAAGCTGGACTCTTTCCGAGTGCCATATTGATGACGATTTTGTTTTTGGATGAATTTCTCATAATTTTTATACACATAGGTGGATAACTCTAAAATATATACAGAGGGCATTGTTAGAATTTTTAATTTTTTGAATAATGGTTTGCATGAATCTTTAAAGCTAGCATGTGACATTATACATATTATCCTTTTTTGAATTTTAAAAACAGTCTCCCATCCCGATGCGTTTCCCCACAATATTATACCATAGGCCAAGATCGAATAAAAATAGCTGTAATATACAATTTTTTTTGTTTCTATATTCATGATATTTGTCAGGCATAACATGTTGTAGCAGGCCGAATTCAATTTTTTGGTTATGTGTTCAATATAGATATTCCATTTTAAGCATTCATCTATGTGCATTCCTAATATCTTACTATAACCCTTTGTTGTAGTACTATTATTGTTGTCTAAATTATCTTGTTTCAGATTAGCATTAGCAGCAGTTTTAAATTGTATAATACTAGTTTTTGTTTTATTTAAGCTCATACCATTATCAGTGAACCATTTATCTAAGTTATTTAATGCATTCCTTATATCAGTTTGCAAACTATGATAACTTATATTTTGTAAAATAACTGATGTGTCATCTGCATACAATAGAATGTAAATGAAGCATTTCAAGAAAATATGAAGTATTTGAAAATTCAAACCACTTACAATGAATAAATAGGAAAGGCTTAAAAATGGTCTTAAGCATATGGTATTTTAATAAAAATCTCTGCCTCTTTTTTCTAAAAATTATTTTTCTTGGATTCAGGGACCTCAAAACATATATTTACTGAAATCTCAATAGATACTTAATGATTATAATTTAATACTTTCCCTGATTACTATAGGGAGGTAGTAGAGAAAGTATTATTTATTGTGCCTCATATGGTACGCCACCAAAATCATGTCTGTGTGCCACCTACAAACACATAATAGTCATCATTATGGCCCAGATGCTTATGACATGTCATAGTTTTTGTTTGTGGTTTTTTCCATGGAAAATGTAAACAAAGCACAATTTTGTCAATGGTGATTAAAATTATATGACAGAGGAACGTATTTTTCTTATTTAACGACGCTGTCAATTGCCAGGATCACATCAGCGTTGCCGGTGTGCCGGAATTTTGTCCCGCAGGAGTTCTTTTACATGCCAGTAAATCTACTGACATGGAGCTGTTGTTTTTAAGCACACTTAAAAACCATCGGTCTGGGCCAGGTTTGAACCCGCGACCTTGGGATCACTAGGCCAGTGTCTAACCAACTGAACCACCCAGACCGACATATGACAGAGGAAAATTGCTTAAAGTCATATTTTGATTTTTTTAACGTTTTTTGTCATTTTTCATATTACAGTCATATTTTCTCTTAAATTTTCATATTTTTGTGATATTTTTATATTTCTCTTCCAGTTTCACATATATGCTTGCAGGCATCCCAAAGGCAATTTTTCCCATCTCCTAATTCTTGTCTGTACAATTAGGAGGTCTTTTTCCCATTACAATGAAGCATGCAAATAGAAGATTGTTCCTTTTTGAAAACTTTCAAATATATGTAATTTGCTACTGTAATTATTCTTTCTGATTGCCCTTCAAAATGTGACATTTATTTCACTCTGCACAGAGCTGAGGGTTAGCTCTGGATTGAGCAATTAAATTCAAAATGCAACAATAAAATTAATATTACTTATTTATTATTGAGTGCGACATATTTTCAATATAATGTTACTTCAAACAGCATTGAATTTTTCACCCCAAAAATTTTAGGTCACATTTAGTGTCATATTTTATAATTTTTTTCGGTCAAAGTGCTTGCATACTTCTAACATTTTTAGGTCATAAACATCCAGGCCCTGATCATCATCATCATCCTGTAGCACTATGGCCCTTTAAGTTTAGCCTTGGCTTCCTTTATAATAGAGGCCCATAATCTTGATCCAACTAAGTCTGGGTCTTCCTCTCTTTCTACTAGCTCTTATTCATTCCCTCTATAATCTTCTTCACGGCTCTATCTAGGCTCATCCTTTGCACATGTCCTAGCCTGTCAATCCTCTTGATTTTATTGAAGCCACAATGTCAGGAGCATCATATTTATACATAATTTCTAAGTTTATTTGTCTACCACCTAGTAACACATACAAGTCAAATTCCTGCTTTAGTAGCTTTTTTTTAACCCCTACTAAAGGACTGAATTAAGATGAAAGCTAGATTCTTAAAAACTGCAAAGAAAGTCGTAGCAGCTTAAGTGTTTTATACTTCAACCTCAAGTTCAATCTAGTCTAGCCTAATCTAATCCAATGTTCTGCTTCAGTTGCATTCAGTAAACAATTTTCTGTAATGACACAACTGAACAAATTCCTGTAGGTCAAAAATGGAATCATTACTTTTGTATTAATAAAACTAATTAAAAAACACACTAAAAAGAGATATTAGATCTTGACGAAACAGAAAAACCTTATGCAATATAGGAAATTGAATGCTTATACAATGGACTGCAACTGAAATTGCTTTGCTGAGATAATGGCAATCGTAACAACTAATAAATTAGGCCTTAATAAGGTAATTATTATTTAAGAGGTAGAACTGGAACTTAAAAATTCAATGCCACAACTGGGATTTGAACCACAGTGGTTAGAGCGTCCGCCCGGCAAGCGGAAGGCCTGTGGTTCAAATCCCAGTTGTGGCATTGAATTTTTAAGTTCCAGTTCTACCTCTTAAACTTTGCCCACACACGGCTTGTGTGTTTAAAAACACCAACAGTAAGTTTGTTGGCATAAATAAATAATAATTATTATTTATTTATTTATGCCATCAAACATAGTGTTGGTGTTTTTAAACAGACAAGCCATGTGTGGGCAATGTTTGAGAGGTAGGCCTGCTTATTAGTATGGCTTTAATTGGTATATCACCATCAAAATGTAAGATGTAGAAATGGATGGAGAACGTCTACTATATTTTATAGCACTCCAAGATTATCAAGATATGACATCAAGATACTGGGAAGCAAGAAGAATGACTTAGTTGTTAACTCCAGAGCATTAATTACCTACCTACCTTAGTATGGCTCAAATGAAGCCTGAGCCACTGATGTACCTGGTGCTATAACTTTGTAACAAAATATTCTCATCAGCAGAAAAAAGAAATAATAAAAGCTACTAATAATTCTTGAGATAATTCAGCAACACTTAAGGAAATTATGTGAAGCACGTGTTATGACAAAGGGCACTTTCACTTCTTCATTTCAAGACTAGTAACATTTCATTTATACCCTTAAATTCATTTATGCTTTCGTCATTCACATTTGCAGTTGCTTAACATCCACCATATACCAAGAAAACCTGTTAATCAATTAGCAAGTGCTTTCAAAATATAGGGTATCCCATAAAGAACATCATTTTTAATTTAATAGTAAAACATAATTTACTTGAAAATTGCTAATATTGTATGTCAACATGAAGCACAAAGACTGCAATTAAACATGAAATATCAAGCAAATTTTTCCATGGCTTTGTCTATACACATTGGATAAAATTTTTGACGACTCTAGAGCAAAGTTCCACTTGAATTTGACCCATGACAAGTCTAACTTACTACCTTGAGCTGGGAGATGGTTCATGGATTGTTCACATAAACACAATTTGACATACCCTGATAGAAAAAGGTAACATGGTGTCAAATCACATGATCTTGGTGGCCAGTTCTGATTGCCATTGCAAGAGATGAGGCGAGCAGGGAATCTTTCTCTCAGTAACCCTGTTGTTTCAACGGTGGTGTAACAGGTTGCCCCATTCTTTTGGAACCACAAGTCTTCCACATTTAATTCTTGTAACTGCAGTCATAAAAACTGTGAATGGACAAGGGCGACATTCTCTACCAATTGATAAGAACGAAGACCTCCAGGTGATTTAATGTTCACTGTCGATCCTGTATCTTCAAATATCCTTACTCTGTACTGTTGACACATTAGGTGCATTTTACCTACCAAAAATTATAGAAAGTCTTCATACAGTCTTTGCATTCATCGTACTTGAAATGCACTTTCAAAGCCTGGATGCATTTATCCTTCATGTATTGCTCCATTTTAGCTGATAACAATATCCACAAATGACAACTGACAATGAAATTGATATAAACATGTGACAGCTGCTTAAATTTCAAGTCCAACAAGCTATCAAACTGAAAGAGGCATTCAATTTAAAAATTTCTTTCTTGTTAGGTTGAGAGAAACGTCAGTGTCCCCTTCCACTCTGCCTTCACCATAAAAGCTGATAAGATAAGGATCAGTGTGAAGCCAGGTTCAACTTACTTAATCCAATATGCCTTTAAAAGTCATGCAGTCTTTCTTTTGGATCTCACCTTCAGATAGTTTTACAATCCTATACCATTATTCATGGAAATAAGTGCTAAAATAACTTATTTCAAGCTAATCACCTATTTTCAAACATTTCATTTCTTCTTTTTGTTTACTGAATATAATTTTAGCTCATATTTGGACATTTCTACACAACATTCTGCTTGGACAAAGAAAATGATCTGTGCTATGGCAAAGGTTCAAAATACTTGTCATTTGCACATGTTGCTGGCAAACCAAAGCAAGAGTTTAAACATGCTTCTTATTTTCACAATGAAGGTAAAAATAGATTATATGGAAGAAATTTGGCACTTTCATTTCACTCTGTATGCAAAGTTTCAAACACCAGTTTCAAAGAAAAATGTGAGCCACCTTGAATAAATTACTCTCATGATAATTTTCGACAAAATTTCGTACAAACTCCTTTAAAATCTCTACTTGCAATGGCAGCCACACCTCTCTCTTCAGTCATGTTTATGAAGCACATTATTTAAGATATATACAGAGTGTAAATGAATAACACTGCATGAATTTTACTGGTGATAGACGCTTCATAGGCAATCAATTTGAGATAGGAAACCTATGGTCTAGGATTACAAATTACAGAACTGTGCCTTAAAATTGTTTGAGGGTATGCACGCCACTGATCATGTCCACTACAGTAGTACGGCATGTGAGAGAATCAGCAGGCGAACTTCGTAGGCTGTCTGTTTAGTCTAGTGGATATGGTGCCAGGGTGCGTAGGTATGTAAGTATTAGAGACGCAGGTTCAAATACCCATAAAACCATATTCTTTTATGTTCTTGAGGGTATGCACGCCACTGATCATGTCCACTGCAGCTGTATGGCATGTGAGAGAATCAGCGGGCAAACTTTGTAGCCTGTCTGCTTATTTTTTATGTTCTTTCTCTATTTCTTTCTTCTTTCTTCCTTTGTTCTTTCTCTGTCTTCCTTTGTTCTTTCTCTTTCTTTCTTCATTCTTTCTCTTTCTCTCTTTCTTTCTCTGTTTCTCTCTTTCTCTTTCTTTTTCTTTCTTTCTTGCTTTCTTTTTTTTCTCTTTTTTTCTTTCTTTCTCTCTTTCTTCCTTCATAAACACATGCTTAATTTAATTTGATTTACAGGAAACATTTGTGTCACACTGAAATTTTTCATTTAACTAATGCTTAAACTTTTTAATTCAAGTTTAACTATTATTCACACTTGCATGACCTAAATAGTAGGTATACACTGACAAGGTACATTCGCTAAGTGCCTCACCGATATTGAAATAAAATTAATGATGATGGAAACTTCAGGTGTAATATATATTGACTGCACCAATTTTAGCTGCCCATAGCGGTAATTATAAATGTTGGCAAGCTTTATAGATAGCAGTGCCATAATGAATAGAACAGGAAACACAGTTATGAAATAAAGTTTATTCCATTCCATTTAGCTGTATGTACCGTTTATTAAGAATGTTTATGGTTCTTGGTGTAGAAATCTGTTAAACACAAATGTAAACGATAATATGTGCATTGGATAAATTGTGCAGTTGGGAGTTGAGCAATTTGCATATTCTGTAACTCACAGTAATATCCTCGGATGGCATTTGCACCAATTCTTCATTCTCTAGGATTTCAGTGGTAGTAGCATCTCCAAGTTTCTTGATCAAACCGAAGATAGTGTTTGGGATGTCTCTTTCCTCTTTATGTACTCATACTTCACGTGATGTAGACGGTAATTCTATCTGGCGTAAAACCTCTAACACCTTGTTTGCGTCAATTCTGATTGTGCACGATACAAACACAAATTACAAAATTTACATTTACAGTTCACTCTATCACTCTCATACAAATACTCTAGTGTCAGAATATGCTTATCTGCACTGCCAAGGCACTATTCTGCCACACGCATGGATTACCTACAACTGATGTTCTGTTACAAATAAGTTAGCATGGGCAGCTAAAATGTGCGTTACTAACATCTAGTAGCTCGATTATGTCTATGTACAAAACAGGAGGTCAATGCCCGCAAGGCACTTGACAAATGTACCTTGTGAGAACTTCGTTTTCACTTAAATCAGATGGTTCAAGCCTAACTAGCAGCTTAGAAACAAGTAGGTAAATAATTGATAAGCACTTGAAAGAGCTACATCCGATTGAATTATTATAAACATAACTTGAATTAATATTAACATTACAATACAATAGGTAGATATAAGCAGAATAAAGGTAAGGAAATAAATAATGAGTAAGTGCAAGTTTCATATCTTGGTACCTGAACTAAATCTGATAATAAATTGAGATATACAACAAGAGAAAGAATAGAGGCATAGACTGAGCCTATTATGCAAATAAAAAGATTTTCTCTAATGGAATAATAACCAGAAATACTAAACTCAAAGATTATAAAACACTAATAAGGCCAGTAGGAACCTATGGGTCTGAGGTTTGGTATATCACAAGAACAATGAACAATGTAAAGGTTTTGCAATCTTTCAAAAGAAGGGACCTGTAAATTGTGGTGCACAGAATTGGAGAATAAGAAACAATCAGGAAATAAATGATTTAATAGAAGTAAACAATACTGTGTGCATTGCATATGATGGTGGTATTTTGCTATTTTAAAGAATTGGCACAATTTGCCCTTGCAATAGAAAAGGAAGGGGAAAAAAGTTTACCCATCTCCGGGTTTGAACCCGATTTCTAGGGACCATTAGGTCCACAGTCAGTCAGCATAGCCGTGCAACCAAGCCACACTTTCTAGAGCTACTCTGTATTTTTGCAGTCGTTCGCCTCAACCTGTTATGTATTGCAGTGGCATGCAGCCATATGTTAAGTCTCTAATTTAAGTGATTTTGGTAATGCTACAATTTAGAAATGCTTCTTCAGAGAGGCAGCAGAAGGCTTTACTAACTTTCTGGTAAGCACTATTTCGATTCCAGTGGATAATACTGACATATTTCTTTCTGTTTATGATTTACTGGTCACAATCTCTAATTACTTTGAATACGTATAATTTATTAACTTGACGTCGTGGACCATTGGTTTCCTATCTCAAATTGATTGTCTATGAACTCTCTATTACCAGTAAAATTTGTGTGGTGTTATTCATTTACACCCTGTATATATATCTTTGTAATGAAAACATTTACTCTATCTGCTGGTTAAGCACTGAAAAAACATTTCATACAAATCAAAACCTGGAGAGTGCAGAAATTGATACAATGTAATTTGATATTATCTTTCCCTTCTTCTTTTACTTTTTTAAGGGGCATTTTGGGGAGGGTGCCATCCTAGTCCGCCGGCCTGATACTCTGTGCATCTTAATAATAAGACAAATACAGGAAGGCTTGGTTTTTCCTCTCTTTCTTTGTGCCACTTGATGCTTCCTAAAACCTGTCTCCTTTTACTGGATTTGTTCAGAAAAGTTTGGTAAACAATTATTCAACATAAAGCTTTTAATAAAATGTTTCCAGCCATTAACATAAATATGTAACAGAATGGGTGATCAAACATTCATAACATAATATTTACACAATTTTTAATTTTATTTTTTTAATGTTCTTTCTCTGTTTACTTGTTCACTTCACTCCTATCTTTGGCTGCTTCAACAAGTCTTATTAGCTCTTCCAGATGGTTGACATTTGCTCTTGATATTCCAATACCTTCAATCTGAAAGAAATAGTTGTAAATGTAAAGTGTACATGTAAAATGTACTATTCTGCACGTAGATGATATTGTACCTCTATATTATATGCTCTATAATATTTATAAAAGATATATGCTTTAAAACCTCATGACAAACTTGTTTGAACAAGTCTTGGGTGAAATTATTATTTTCCACATATTTTAGATTAGATTTTGAGTACAGTATTCACTGGTATTGATCTAATAGTTTACTAATTACTGATAGTTTTTAGAAACGAAACTGATTTTTTAAAAATGTTTCTAACTCATACAGAAAAAATGTGGCACATTGACACACATGTAATTTAAAAACAGGACTACTTCCAACCCATCGTAACATGGATCTCAAATTACTTTTGGGTGAAGTTAACTTTCTCAGTTACATATAATGGTTCCAGTAAAAGTAAGTTATTTATTTTCATGGTTTTCTCCAAATATTGGATTTCATATTTCATATTTTATTTCTTTAGGAGGAAACAAAATTAACTTTAAATTTCATAGAAATGCAAAATAATTTGTACAGCTTTATAGTTCCCTAAAATGACTGTTACAAGTAGTTAGAACCCAATATCTTTAAAAAGGCAAATCTTGTAACGTATGCACACACACCCACACCCACCCACCCACACACACAGCCACACCCACACACACACAAAGAACACATTTTTTGTTCTCTCTTCTACAGAGCAATTCTTGTATATACATTATGTGTATGTTGGAAATGTCTCTAATAATTTGGAACAAATTTTTTATTCAGCTAAAATTTTGCAGGTGTCTTTCCTGAAAAAATATGACTTTACACAAAAAACATTTTTTATTCCCCCTTCTACAGAGAAATTACCTGTATACAAGGGTGGTCTGAAAAGTTTCCAACCTCAACATGAAGATGGCAGCACTTGTAAATAAAAGCTGGTGAATTTCGTTGTTTATCTGTTGACATTTACTCACCAAAGTTTCAGTCATTTTGGATGCTCCATTGTTATGTAACAATGGTTTGAGTGAGTTGATGTGAGTGTTTTTATAAAAATGGATAAAATCGAGTATCGAGCTGTCATTAAATATGCAATACGCCTACGCAAATCAAAGATGAGTTGGATTCTATGTATGGGATTCTGCACCATCATTTACCACAGTGAATTTTGGGCAGCTGAATTTAAACATGGCCATAAGAGCTTGGGAGATGATGAACATTCGGGACATCCAAAACCTGCAACTACCGGTGAAAATATTGCCAAAGTTCACCAAATGGTGCTAGACGACCGCTGAATTGAAGTGAGAGAGATAGCAGAGGCTATGAACATGTCAAAAGCACCTGTTTGTCACATATTAAATCAACATTTAGATATGAAAAAACTGTCCACGTTTTGGGTGCTGCATTTGCTCATGTTAGACCAAAAACGTGTTCGAATGAACATTTCCAATGCTCTGTTGGCACAGTTTAGGCACAATAAATCTGAGTTTTGGCACCGATTAATTACTGTAGATGAAACTTGGATACACCATTATACACTCGAATCAAAAATACAGTCCAAACAGTGGACTACAAAGGGGGAATGGCTCCAAAAACAGCAAAAACTGTTTTTTCGGCTGGGAAAGTGATGGTGACTGTTTTTTGGGATAGTCATGGAGTTATTTTAATCAATTATCTTCAAAAAGGAAAAACCATTACAGGAGCATACTATGCATCATTATCTGACAAGCTGAAGGCAGAACTTGCAGAAAAACAGCCACATTTGCAGAAAAAGAAAATCCTGTCTCACACCTCAGCGGTTGCAATGGTGAAAATCCATGAATTATGGTTTGAACTGCTTGACCATCTGCCTTACTCACCAGATGTAGCCCCAAGCGACTTCTTTTTGTTCCCCCATCTGAAAATTGCGCTTGGAGGACAGAGATTTTTGTCAAATGAAGAGGCAATCACCTCGTTAACAATTATTTTGTAGAGAAAAACCCGAGTACTATTTGGACGGGTTACAGAGATGGGAGCATCGCTGGGAGAAGTGTGTAGAGTTACAAGGAGACTACGTTATTAGGTCGGAAACTTTTCAGACCACCCTCATATTTCCGTATCTTGGAAATGGCTGTAACGATTTGGATCAAAGTTTGTGTTCACATAAGGTTTTGCTTTTTAACTTTATTTATGTAGGTCTTTCCTGAAAAAAAAATGGGATTAACTGATATGTTGCACTCTCATGACTTTCTCTACTCTTGTACTAACCATTCTTACAAACTCTTATTCCTATATCTTCTTCGTGTTGGTTAAGATAAACATGTGTACAAATTATTTTATTGCTTATTTCCTTGTAGGTGCAAGGGGAATATTAGAATACAGTAGGCTTTGTGCGATAGTCAAACCTTTTAATGCTTTGAGATTCCGTTCTCTTTGTGCGCTTAACATATAAAAAAAAAAGAACAACGATGTTCCATTTCACGAAAGTTTTAAGTTTTCCGAAACCCACACACCGCAAACATACCAACATCTGTATATATATATACGAAGGGTAGTCATAAAGTTTTAATTATCACCTAGAAAAAATAAAGTTAGGTAATTAATTTTTTGTCAGTTTGTAGGTACGTGTCTAAAGTCCTGACACACATTTAAATTCCGGTCCTCCAGACATTCTGGGGGTTGTGAGAGAGCGATGTGACCGCCAAAACATAAAAATATGGTGCTCTCTAAAAAGCGGTTACTATTACTGCTATTGCTCTCTTCAATATCAAAAAATATTGGAGAGCAAGAGGATTAATGACTTCATTGTCAGAAATCCAGCAATAGCTAACAACACATTTAAATTCCTGTGCTATATCACCGTAGCATGCTGCTAGAGGATGCAAAACAAAATGGTGCAGTTCATAAAGTGGAGTATTGTGCGGTAACTCATTTTCTGTGTTTGAAGGGGAAAAATGCTGCAACAGTCCATGCCGAGTTGGTGGAAGTGTACAACAACAATGCACCATCATATGACACAGTGGTCAGGTGACGCAGACACTTTCAGTGTGGTCAAACAAGTCTGTATGATAAAGAACAAAACGACAGACTCAACCATCATTGGACAAGGTGATGTTGAGTGTTTTTTGAGACATCCAAGGTGTTGTGCTGGCAGATTACGCTCAGAAGGGGCAAATCACAGTAGCATACTACCAAAATCTCCTGATAAGTTTATGGGAGGCTATAAGGATGAAGCATCACAGGAAGCTGATCAAGGGGGTGCTTCTGCTTCACAACAATGCCCCAGCCCATTCTGCACAGTACACAGTCACACATGCTGCTTCTTTAGGCTATCAAATTTTGCCTCACCCACTGTATTCCCCTGGTATGACACCCAGTGATTTCTTCCTCTTTCCTCAGATGAAGAAACCATTGCGTGGCAGGCATTTCCAGAATGACGAGCTGATTTATAAGGTGGAACGTTTCCTGAACAGCCAAATTCCTGACTTCTATAACCAAGTGCTCTTTCAAGTCATCCACCATTAGGAAAAATATGTCACGTTGAAGAGTGGATATGTAGAGAAGGATTAATATCATCACCAAGTTTCATGCTCACAGCTTTATTTTATCAAGGTGATAATTAAAACTTAATGACTACCCTTCATAGATTGTACGAATTGTATGTTGAGCGAGTAAACACCAAAACTGGTTGACCAATCGCCATGAAAATTAGCACATCTAAGTGTTTTTTCACGGAGGTTTTTATGCAATTCATTTTACCATGCAATGTATTACATTCACATGGTTTTCTCCACCCACTATTCTTTTACATAACACATTCACATATCCTTCTCTACTTCCTCTTCTATGGTATGCGCCAAAATATACAGTACTCATTTTTGCGCAGTGCGCAAGTGCAGGCCTGAGCATCTGTGTGTTGTTACATCGCTATGATGTATTGTTAATTGTGTAAAGAACGTTGTGCTCTGTGATTGGAAGTGACAATGGGTCTCGTGACGGAGGAAAAAGTGTTTATAGTGGAGTATTATTTTTGCTCGTACGGAAACAGTTATCAAGGCAGGCCAAGTTTAAAGTTAGTGGCAGAACAATATCATGAACACTTCAGTAAGCCAACACCTAGCAATACAGTTGTGCTATCTATTGCTAAAAAATTTCGTGGTACAGGTAGTGTATTGTGTCAACGCAAGGAAAGGTCTGGTAGGCCAATAATTGTGTTCGCAAATGAAAGTCATGAACGTATCCTCAATTAGGTGTTGCAGTCTCCAAAGCGAAGTCTTCAGCGAGCATCCCTGAAATAAAACATCAGCAATACGTCACTTCGATGATTGTTTAAAGACATAGGTGGATTTCCGTACCAAATACAGGTTGGGCAATGACTGACGGCATGTCAGGGTAGAATATTGTGCACAATTTTTAGCCATGGTGTACAAGGACCCAGATTTCTTGTTCAACGTGTGGTTCTCCGACGAAAGTCACATTCACTTGGATGGTTTTATCAATCACCAAACAATTGGCTTTCTTGGTTTCGAGAGGCCAGACACTATAGTCCAGAAACCACTACATAGTGTGTGTGTGACAATTTGGTGTGCAGTGTCAGGAAACAGTGTGCTAGGTCTGTATTTCATAGAGAATGATGATGGTGCACCTCTTACTGTTAACCAGGAATGCTATAGGAACATGGCTATTGGGCCATTTATTCAGGATCTAAGAAGGTTTTGTCGTGCCAGGAACATACAGATGAATAGACAGTGGTTCCAACAAGACAGGACAACCTGCCACACCGCTCGACAGTCTATGGCTATGCTGCAAGAAACCTTTCCAGTACAAGTAATTTCCCACGGGACTGAGTTCCCCTACCCGCCACATTCCCCCGATCTCATACCACCTGATGCTTACGTGTGGGGAATGTTAAAGGAGAAAGTTTACAATTGTCCAGATCCTCTCAAAACTGTGCCTGCATTACGTCAGAAGATCGTCTTGTTCTTCGGGACTCTGCAGCAATCTGTGTTCCGGAATATGTTGGAAAATCTGCGTGATCGTTATGAACACTGCCTACAGCGCAATGGAGCACATTTTGAACATTTACACTATCATCTCGATACATAAGGTAACGACTAGAGTCCGGATTTTTATGTAATTACAAATTTTAAATCCTGCATAATATTTCAATGAGAAGTAAAAATGTTGTCAAATTACGTCATTTGGGACTCCCTTACAAATTTTTATTCTACATTTTTTTATATATTTTGCACATTTCTACATATTTTAACAATGTTACATAAAATGTACATATTTGCTGGGTTTCGTTACAATTTTATTATTTTTTAAAAAATATTGTCACATTATAAACTACTATTTTCAAAAGTTTTGCTGAAAGCAACAAAAATCAATCTGCGAAATAGGATGCAGGTTAAATTAAGAATGCAATAATAACCACCTCGCCTCATTCTGCTTGTTGTCCGTTTATATCAAAGCAGGTGCCGCTCGACAATGTTGACCTCCAGTGTCACGTTTCTCGTAGCGCTTTGGGCATTTACAAGAACTGGAGAAATTGATTCTTACCATTGTTACCATTGTTGCGGTAGTAATATAATAGCTGCGAGGAAACAAAGTGACCCGCTGGACAACCATCAATATAGCGAGGCGATAATACTGCAGTTAGTTTCTTGCAAGTCTTAGTAAAATGGCACCAGTTGCGTCCTTGCTATCCTGCAAGTTGAATTCATTGGAGACATTAGATAGCGCCTTTACAATCAACGAAAAAGTAATAGTCTGTCAAGCATGCGGTAAAAGAATTGGCTGTTCCATGAAATCTCAATTGGAACAACATATCAAAAGTGTTCACATACACAACAAACACCAACAGTCTTCTAGAAAGCAAGTCTCTGCTTATAAGAACATTTTATCTGATAGGAGGCAAGCAATGACCCCTGAAAATATGGAAAAGTATATCGTTATTCACTATACGTAGAAAGAAGCAAAAGACTCAAAATGAAAATGCCTGGTCGTTCATTACATTAGATAGAAAACTGAAAATGCATCCTCATTATAAAATTTTATTATTTTGAATTGATTGTTTCACTCCTTGGTAAATTGGTTCAGTATTTCAACATTGTTTTACCGTCTAAAATTTAAGTAAAATAATTATGTTGTTAGCTAATGCTGGATTTCTGACAATGAAGTCATTAATCCTCTTGCTCTCCAATATTTTTCACTGATGATATTGAAGAGAGCAATAGCAGTAATAGTAACCGCTTTTTAGGGAGCACCATATTTTTATGTTTTGGCGGTCACATCGCTTTCTCACAACCCCCAGAATGTCTGGAGGACCACACCTGTCGTTGGTTTACAGGTCTCACCGACCTGACCGGGAGAGTTATCAAAATAAATTCACCAACCATATCCTCTGATTACCAATCAGAGGACGTATTATATGTCATGACAGGTCAGCATGTTAGGGGTTAAGATTTTATAGAGAAATTAGAGAAATGGAGAGGTTGGAAAAATAAAGACTCCCTAGCCCTCAGGAACCCTAATAGCATCGGGGTCGGAAGAGAACAAGAGATGACCAAGGTAGGGTCAGATAGAAAAGTTACAGTGAGGAGCAAGACACCAGTAAGTGGAAGTAATGTTCTGCTCAGCTTGGGTACCTTGTGGTCGCTATTCACATATCCCCTAGACGGAGACCCCGGAGTCTGAGTCTAGTAAAAGTTATACTGTAGTTTTCCATAACCAGAGATTAAAGTTGATTGGTTCATTTGAATGGACAAGCAATGGTCATGTAGCGTTAAGGATGGGAGAAATGAGTGCATTGCAAAGATCTCTCTGTGGTATGCGACAGTTGGCCACAAGGGTTAAGAGCCGACTACACACTTCTCTCCAGTCGCAAGACCACAGTAATTTTCCATTACAACATAATAAGGAACTGAAGACAAAAATATATACAACAGCAATAATATAGCAATGAATTTACTAACATTATGAGAAAGTTAATATACTAGAAAAACATTTGGTAAAAGATAACAGAACATTAGACAAATCAACATGATAGAAATAAAAAAAATTACAAACAGTACTTCTTGATTCAAAGCTCCAATTGGAAGAATTCGAACAGGCAATGAAGACATTAAAAAATGAAAAGCAACCAGGACCAGATCTTATACATCCAGAGTACATTAAAAATTTAAGAATAAGAGCTAAATAGACATTATTAGAAATTACTAATACAATATGGTATGAACAAGAGAATATGCCATCAAATTGGTGCAAAGCACTTGTAATCCTAATTCTGAAACCAGAGATTGGAGAGATTAGCTGGATCTAAATGGGGCAGTTAAGTAGAAGTTTTAAATAAAACATAACTACATAAAACCAGTATTAAAACATGGATGTGAAGTACTTTTAACTGCAACTGGGGACAAAATTAATAAAATTGAGAAATGGTAAAATGTCAAAATCAGTGTTTAAGATTGGTAACAGGAGCTGTGAAAACAACACCAATTAGTGCACTTCTTGCTGGCACAAATAATAACCCAATTAAAGCCAACATTGAAACACAAGCTGCACAACTATATGTAAAATTAAAACATTTCCAATTAAAATAATTATGTGAAATGAGTGATTTTAATAAATATAATCCAAAACACATTTTTTATTTCGTGATTACCTACTTGAAAATAAATTTTAGGTAAATTCTGCATAAAACAAAACATTTTCCCTATAATTAATTCTATATTTAGTAAATTTTAACTCGTAATTAATTTACATACTTACAGACCCATAAAATTTCAAAATTCTGGGTAATTTGCAGTCTGCATTTACATTTGAGGTGGTAATCTTAGCATTTAGATTATTACATGATTTTACATATTTTTTTGATATTACATATTTCATTACATATTTTGATGTTTTTCTTACATAAATATGTACATATTTTGCACCTTGATATTACATAAAAATCCGGCCTCTAGCAATGACAATAAGAGTGACATAATTTCCAGTACTGTATATTTTGACGCATACTGTACAAACAATTCATACATTTTTATACACGTTTTAAATATAAATGCAACATATAATACTCACACAACTTTTTCTACTCATTTTTTTTTACTACAAAACACAATAACACTTCCCTCTCTATTTCCTCTTCTACAAACAGTTCATACAATTTTTATATGTTTGGAATAGAAATGTAGCGCATTACATTCACAGGATTTTCTCAACTCAGTTTTCTTTTATTAAACACAATCACATTTCTTTCTCTAATTCCTCTTCAATGAATAATTCATACAATTTTCTATGATTGAAATAGAAATGCATACTACAATCACACGGCTTTATCTACTAGCTTCTCTTCCTGTAGTATTTGTTATTGCATTGTTATTGTTGTTGTTGATCTAATGTGTAGAATTTTGATCCATCAATTTTTCCCTAGCCAGCCAATATAAGTTGTGTATCTTCCCATTTGGTATAGCTTTCCTCAATTCTGGACATTAATGTAGATATTCTCTATTTAAAATCTTGTGAGCATTGCAGATCTTACATGCATTGCCTTATGCACTGTGTTGTAGTCTATTTAGCCTATATTTGTTATTGTTATTGTTCAAAAGTGCTTTTGCATAGTGTCGTTCCTGTGTTTTAATAAAAAACAAAAAAAATAGCTATAAAAGTAAAGTTGTCGCAATTGGTGTCAGGAATGCGACGAAAACCACGATATGGAACAGTTGATGAAACAAATGTTAGCCAAGATGGGCATAATGGCAAATGAATTCCAGAATGGGGCAGATGGAAACAAATATGGAAGCCAAACTGAAAAATGAAAACTGCAGAATCAAAAATATGGAAACAAAAATGAAAAAAAGAAAAATAATGTAAGCCCAATTGAAAAATGTAAACCCCGGAATGGAAAAGATGAAAATGGGAATGTCCAATATAAAGACAGAGCTATCAGAGAAGATTAACAAGCAACAGCTGGGGTTAGGGAAGCCATGGAAGAACTTGGCGGAAAGATGAAGGACCTTGGCCAACATGTTAATGCCCTGGAAGACAGAGTCGACGGCAACACCAGAGAACTGACCTCCATGGTGGAAAAAATGCTTGACAAAAATCTCAAACTAGGTGGATGTTTATGAGGGACAACTGTGTTCAGCAGTGGATGTCTTGCAACAGATATGATGATGGTTATGAAATATATATATGACTCTATATCTCCTGTATCTTATAAACGATAGTTATAGATCTTATAAAATAGTTATAATTATAACTATTACAATGAAACTTTATATTTAGTTAATATTTTGCTTTTCAAATTTATCAAAATAAGTATCTTCTCCAAAAAAAAACAAAAAGATACAAAAAAGGGGGAAACAAATGCCAGGAGAAGCTTAGTTGCACAGGTACTTCACTTTAAAATGCCAAAACATATGTAATATTCAACTCAGAATGCAAGTTTTACTATTTTACTATTCAGTCACATATTTATTATTTACTTTCAATCAGATACAAAAAATATACAAATAAATTCGTTCATGCAAGAAAATTTCAAAGCTAACTTTTCATGAATTATCCTAGGTTGAGGTGCAATAACCCATAGAAAGGTGTATTATCATCACTGTCAGATAGATCTTGAACAGCAATGGTGTATAATGGTTAGCTTGAATGCGACTGTTCCTCCTTTCCTTATTTGAGTTTCAAGTGGTAGGAATGTCATCCTGTACAGTTTAATGCAATAATCTGCTGAAAGCTAAAAGTGCAAAATTTGTGCTGATCCAGCAATGGCTAACAGAATATCCAGAATTTACTTACTATATAAACATAATATTTTGTGAGCTTTGTAACAAACCAGTATATAACAATAGTTGAAGTATAGAAATTATCATTCTCATAGATAACGTATTTGCAGGACTTTGGTTGTTCAAAATAAGTAACTACACTTTCTGACAGAAATAAAGCAACGCAACATTTAGGATTTTAATTCAGTTAATCCTACACTTTTAGATTTTGTAAAAAAAGAAGTGACATCCTAAGGCAGCATATACGAGTGGGACATAAGGCTATAGCTCAGCAGAAAACTTATATGAGACCAACTGCACTGACATAGCTCAATTCATCCATCAATAGCAATTTCAATGGTGATATAATCAGAGTATTTGTTCCTGCCAACATTCCAGAAATGCAATTGAAAATTCTGTTTAAGAGAACTGCTTGATCCTGATTGACCTTTGATTCTTCACCTCGTATGAAGGTAGAAGGTGAATAACCAAACCACTGCTGATTTTGTAAACTAAGGTCTACAGTCACTGTAGATAATTCGTAAGTACTGTTGTTTTGTGCTTATGCTGCCTCATATATGATTGCTACAGTTCCACTTCTTAAAGCTTTTTATACTAATCTCATGCAAGTAAGCTATCTAATGCATGCCCTACAAAGGGTTTCTGAAACAAACAGTAACAAATTCCCTCTTGTCAATTCGTTAATTTCCAATATGAAAAAAATGTTTTTGTAAAGCCGCATCCAGGAATACAACACTGAGAGAGAAATTTCCAGATATTCTAGTCCCACCTCAGCCTGTTGACAGAATATGGGAAACATCATTTGAGTCAGTGGTATGTTGTTTTAAATATTTTTTTAAGAAATGATACCAATTATCAAAGAAAATCTGACTGTACAACATGTGTTCAAGGAGTAAAAGAATGTAAGAATAACTCTTCAGTGAAAAAATAATATTGTCTATATAACATCAAACTTTTCATTCATGCCTGCAAGCAATGGATAGTTACAACGTAAAAACAATGTCTTTGTGGCCAAATGGCAATAGCTGTAGTTGTATACTTTAGGTGAAACTGGGAAAAAAAATTTTAAAAATAAGTGAAATAATGTATTAAATAACTATATGATTTTCAGTATTGGGTATAAGCCTTTTGATATGTGAGATAGAGAAATTTAAATATCAAAAGGCTGTTTAAAGAAGTTTCTACCCAGAAGAAAAAAGATTATTATATTTTTAAAAATTCTAGCGCCACATCCATCAGCGAAAAATATTGGACAGCAAGAGGACTAATGACTTCATTGTCAGAAATCCAGCATTAGCCAACATCATCATATTTTTTAAAGTTTACTTGCCATCATTGGGCTAATAAAAAATGTGCAAACATTTTTTTTAAGGAATATGGCATAACTTTGGTTCTTCAAAACAAATATAACATACAAAATTTTTCTAAACAGAATAAAATTCCAAATTATAAAAAATTTGGCATTTATCAATTTAATTGTTTGGATTGTGACAGGGTTTACATTGGTAAAACTAAACGTCATTTGGAAACAAGAATGAAGGAGCATTTTAGAAATATTAAATAAAAACAGATAAGTCAGCTGTGGCAGATCATTCTTGGTCATTTAATTGTGAAATAAATCCAGATGTGAAATTACTAAAACAATTAAATGGACCTATAGATTTACGGGTTTGGGAAAAGATATTCATTTTGAAAAGTATGGACCTCGTTATGAAATTTGAAATACTGCCGATCGACTGTAATAACAGGTTTGTTTTGTTTTCAGAGGTTGGTAATACATAGAAATATTAAGTAATTGGGCGTTTGTAGCTATTGGTAATTGTTATAAACAAGCGTATTGAAGATATGATGGAAGCATCAAGAAACATACTTGCTTAATATTTCAAGAACTTGCAGCAATACTGAGATAAGTGAAGCTTTTAGTCTCTAAATAATTGTTATATTTTAGATTTGTGCTGCTTCACTGTTAACAGGTTCAGTTTTTCATTGAATATGTAGAACTCTACTGAATCTTTGGATACTAATAATTATTCAACAACAATTGCTTCTTCCTAAAAAAACAAAACTGGCCAAAATTTCACCCAAGACCTCTGTTAAAATTAAGCTATATCCTAGTCTTTATATATATTACATGATATTACTCACCCCTTCACAGTAACTGTAAACATCAAGCAAAAGTTGATGTCTAATTTTATCATCATCACCAATTCCCTTTGCTTCACTGGATGCTGTGGTGGAAGTACGATCACGTATTTTCTTTAAACGCCGTAAGCTTTCCTCTGTTTTCTGCACTGATACAAGTACATCATCGACTGCACTGTGGTATCTGTTAAAAGTTAAAAATAAAGAGATTAGCTGTATTTGCTTCATTATAAGTACAAATAAATGTCATGGGACCAAGCTTTTAAGCTATAGGAATGGTTAGAAAAAAAGGGAAGCTGAGTTAATACCACACAGGTTTTAGGAAAGGGAGAAGAGCTACTGATAATATAATGATGATTCAAACTACAGTAACTAGCATTTAAGAAACAAAGAGGAACCAGTTTGAGTGTACTGAACTCCTATGTGGGTAGACACTGGATCAGTAAGATTAGGTAATAAGTGTTTTGTATGCTGCATATTGCAACCTCACTGGTGATAAGTTTTAGCAGTAAAATTCTAATCCATGATTGTAATTACGAAATGTAAGTAAACCATTCAAAAAGAGTAACTCATATTTTTACCATTCTGGGTTATCTGTAATAGTAGTTTATGTAACCTTTACTATGCTACGAGGGCTATTTATTTTTCAAGGTCCAATAGGTTGAGAAACCAAAACCATAGTGAAAATCAATTGAAGCTTTGTGCAGATGTCTTGTGCAGTGCCTCTAGTATGCCTGTTGATCATGTCATGTCACATTTGTCAGTTCTAAATGCGCTGTGAGCACATAAACATGTCTAAAACAATAGTGTATCCCGCCAAATGAGAAGTGAATGCTCTAATTTATTTTCTTTATGCGTAGGAGTGCAATGCAGCTGAAATTTATTGGTGAATGAGTAACATGTATGGTGAAACTTTCATGAGTAACAGCAAAGTGCAGCAATGATGCAGGAATTTTGAAGCAGGATGCAAGGACATTCATGATGCAGGCGGTCAGGAAAGGAAGCAAGTGTCACCTGATGATCCTGTTCAGCAATGGATCAGGCAACTTAAGAAAATTGTTGGCTCACAATTTCTGTGTTGAGCAATTTGTTTTTCAAAATCTGAAGGTCAGCTCTCTATACCATATCATGACAGATCCTTCAGTACCACAAACTGCGCTAGATGGGTTCCCAAGATGTCCAACCATCAGAAAACACAATGAATGGGCACAGCATACTTTGCTCGGCTACACACTGCAGCAGCAACACAGAAGTTCCACTAGCGTTTTCTATGAGATGTGTTTCATCATCCACCCTACAGCCCAGACTTAGCTCCATTTGATCTTCATCTCTTTCCTTACAAGGGTAGGAGTACAACATTTTGGCACACACAATGAGCTGTAGAGGCAGCCCATGGCCGAATGGTTAGAGCATTCGCCTACCACCTAGGTGACCCAGGTTCGATCTCAGGGACCCGCATGTGGTATTTGTCATGGACGAAGTAGAATAAGGTGGGTGTTCTCTGGTTTCCCCTGACACTCATTGCACCAACTGCTCCATTATCACCTTTCCAATTATCAATTTCCTCTACCTCACTATCATACCTGGTGCTTGGCTGACCATCCGCTTCCAGGTCTTTACTCTGTCCAGTCTATAGGTTCCTATGCTCCGTGACAGGAATCTGACCCTAGGAGGCACTATCCTATATAAGAGGAGGATAATCAGGTAAAGAGAAAAAAAAAAAACAATGAGTTGCAGACTAGTCTAGAGAAGTGGCTGCCTTCTGTTGTTGTTGTTGTTGTTGTTGTAGTGTTTAACGCCCTCTTTTACTACTACGGCACTGCAGGCGGTGACACTGATGATACATGAAGATGGAGCACCGGTGGAATGAGATGGCGGGGGAAACCGGAGTACCCGGAGAAAACCCGCCCTGACGCCGCTTCGTCCACCACGAATACCACATGCGGGTCCCTGGGATCGAACCCGGGCCGCCTAGGTGGTAGGCGAGCGCGCTAACCGCTCGGCCATGGCGCCGCCACTGCCTTCTAACACTAGGAGATTGGAAAGTTGGTACAGCCATGGTAAAAATGATTGAGCGCATTAGGAGAGCATCATATCTTTGATTTCCACATCGTGTGGCAGAGCAGTTTACAGAAATTGATATTCCAACATGCAGCTGAGTTTATTTATAGCCTCTGATCCTTATGTTATCATCTATTGAACTCTGTCTTGAATTGCCACTTTGCATTTGTATTTGCGAGTATGCATACAAACGTGAGTGGTGATTCAAGATAAAGGCCAATTGCCTATCTGATAGACAATAACATATGGACCAGTGACTATAAATAAATTCAGCTGCATGTTGGAACATAAAATTGTGTACACCACACTGCTTTTTTTTTTTTTTTTTTTTTTTTGGTGTGTGTTAACCAGGGGTGACATGAGGTCCGGTGCTGCCGAAGCAAACCGGAAAATTGTGGGTGCATATTATGATGGGTGGTGCATGGAGGCAGGTCTAATATCATGGCGGATGCCCTGACATTGACCTACGACTTGAAGCATTTATGTGTGGCATTGGGGGACCAATGGGAAATCTGGGGAGTGTGATGAAGTCGTATATCTGGTTGATTTTAGTCTCTATTGCTGTGGTGTCTTGGATTTTCTGTGTGATGGGGTAGATGGTCTCAGTGTGTTGGCGTAGTCGGGCGAGTTCTTCGCTGGTTTTGGTGAGAATCCTTATGAGCTCCGTGAGGTGTGTCTGGATTGCTGCTAGGGCATTGGTTGTGGCGTGGTCATGGCGCTGTAGGAGCTCAGTGACGTTGATGTTGTTTGCCGGCGTGTTGTTTTCTGTGACAGCCTCCAGCCGAGAGCCAATGTTCAGAACCTCTGAGTGGAGGCCTTGAACCGCATCTCGTAGGATGCTATCAGCGACGACGGGTGCTGGGACTGCTACGGTCTGTGGCGTGTGTATATGTGTCCGTGCCGGGGATATAGTGGGCACTGTGCTTGTCCTGTGAAGTGACCAAAGCCACTGCAGGAGGCACAGTACTGGCATCATCTGCGAAGATCATGTGATGTGCAGTCGCTGGTGAGGTTCTGGACGCCACAGTAGTGGCACCGAGGAGCGGCAGTGCAGTGGGTGTCTTCGT
Source organism: Tenodera sinensis (assembly GCA_030765045.1). Lineage (NCBI taxonomy): Eukaryota > Metazoa > Arthropoda > Insecta > Mantodea > Mantidae > Tenodera > Tenodera sinensis. The sequence continues at coordinate 148,687,158 of CM060965.1, read as the reverse complement.
GTCCATAGGCACAGCAGCGGCGGCAGGGTACTTGGCGTTCCGCTCGGCTCGCCTCAGCGCGCAAGCACCGCCCTAACAGGGGCAGGCCCGTGCGTAAGGAAGCTTCCCGGTCGCATGAATCGGCGAAGACTAGTCGCATGAGGCTGGATGGCCCTCTGCAAGTGATGATACGCGTGGCCTTCATTGCTGAGGTCCACTCGTGCTGTGCGGCGGCGAGAATGTAACGCGTTGGCAGGTCTCTGGGAACTCCGTAGATAACCACACTGAGGCCTGATTGGGCCACAGGGGGCGCTGACTGCGATGGTGAGGTAGTCAAAGCATTGCTACTGTAAGCAGGCGAGGTGCCAGAGTTGTCCGGTAGCCTGGAAGTGGTCGGCGGTGGATCCGTAGCACAGACCGGGAGCGGCGCTGCCACCACCGCATCCACAGTACTGCTGCTAGATGCGTCAGGAGTTGCTGTTGAGATCTCTGTTGATTGGCTGGTCTGTGTGCTTGAGGCGCTGGTATCGGCTGTAGTTGCTGGAACTTTGCCGGCAGGAACCAGTGCTGTGTTGCGAGGTTTCTTCTTGGGCATGACGAAGAACCGGTTCTGACGAGCTCTCAGGTAGGTCCTACCTGCTCCGCTGCCAGGTGCAGACTCCTCTGCCACACTGCCACAGGACGTGAAACTTAAATATTCTGCTCTCCTAATGTGCTCAATCAATTTCTCCATGGCCGTACCATGCTGTGAAAACTGTCTATTCTGGAGCAGCAACTATGTAGAGAAGTAGCATGTAGGTGTAGCTAAATGTTGCAAATAAAATATCTTTGACTTTCACCATAGTTTTGGTTTTGCGACCCATCAGATCTTGAAAAAAAAAAAGTAGCTCTCATACATATAAGTGCATATTAAAGGTGATGATTCCAGAGCCAACTACCAATAATTTTGCAAATTCAGGAGAACGTTGAATATTTTCAAATGTATCAACAGGATAACTGCACCAATGAGAGCACAATTTATTTTGAAGTGAACAGAGGTAGGTATCTGTAGTTTCATACATCATATTTCTGCTCAGAGAGACAACTGAATTATTTCCTTAATTATCTAAAACTACTGAATCTTCAATTATACCCAAATATACAGGGCTATTCAAAAAGAAAGAACAGATTTCAAACATTTCTTCCAAACTACAAAAGATAGAAACATGATTCCAATGTTCATGGAACGGTGGCTCATTTCTTGCCACACACGAATCGGCTGGTCTCCAGTTATCAAATTCACAGCTTCAATAATTCAATGTCGTAGATCTTCAAGAGTGTCAGACATAGGAGGGATATAAACATGGTCTTTTACGTAATCCCATAGATAAAAATCACACAGAGTATTTTAAAACATTGTTTGTAGTTGTTTGAAGTGAAATGGCCGCGACACCGTTCATTGTTATCGTTATCATAACAATGATTAAATCACAAGAGAAATTGAGCCAATGTGGTCGTGATTGGAACTTCTATCCCCGCTATTTCAATTGTAAACTTTTTCTGTCCATAAACGTTGGAATCAAGTTTCTATCTTTTGTAGTTTGGAAGAAATAAATGTTTGGAATCCTTGTTACAAGCAGGTTTGGCCAAAACGCGACAAGAGTTAGGAATAAATCTTTTAACCATGAATCATCATCATTCCATATTTATATTTTGCCATGTGATTTACAACAGTACTATGTATTTATGGTAATATTTTGAAAATTTCAAATTATGTACTTTTCAAAATTTCAATTTGTAAAGTAAGAACAAATTAGAAACTAAAAACTTGACTTATCTTAGTAATGTTGTTATTCTTTTAGCAAAAGAATAACAACATTACTAAGATAAGTGAAGTTTTTAGTTTCTAATTTGTTCTTACTTTAGAATCTTGTTGCTTCACTGTTAATAGCTTCAATTTTTCCTTATTTCAATTTGTATTTTGAATAAATTTCTTAATCAGAACCTAAGTTATGCTCTATATCACTGGAAAGAGCACAAAGAATGCTGCAAAATGACATCTTTTCCAACTCTGTAACTCAATTACGACCGCTCCTAGAATGATTTGAAGAACGCCTATCACGGTTTTTTGGCTAGTTTTTGAAAATGTCATATAACCATGTTTCAGAAACGGTTTGTGATAAAAAATTGAAATGTTGTATTTTCCTTAGTCTCAGTAGCCACTATGAGAACACCAAATTTTAGCAAAATCTAAAATGGTGAGGTAAAATTTTTATTTAAAATGCATTGATTTCACATGGAATGACCCTCATACTAATGATGTATGCAATACTACTGTTGGACATCTTAAGGGCTAATGGTATTTACTAATCATAACAAAATGTACTCATTATTTACATGCATCTGAGAATACATGACCGTTTTTCTGTCACTTTATCAATTAAATTTTCTAACTGAAAAGAGAACTTGCCCTTGGTGTTAATTGTACAAAATGTGTGTCCTTGTACTTACTGTTGGGTAATTGCTGAGAAGACAAGGATGAGCCACTGTTGCAGAAGTTCTGAATTAACAATATCCTTTTGAGTCCTATGAAACATTATTGGAGCAGCCAAGAGAGAAGCCACATAAGCACATGGTTTTACAGGCATTTCCCTGTTTGTACGACGAAAAAGTCTTGGAATATCATTCACTTGACGTAAATGTGGTAAGCTCTGCCCACTCACTTCTCCCAATATGAAATGTGTAACCAGTGACAGGCGTGAGGACAGCTGTTGCTCAGATTCATTCAGGCTTCCTTTAAAAGTGAAATATTATATATAAGAAACATATTAAAATTGATCTTGTCTGTCTTCTTTCTCTCAAACACTCTCTCCCTCTCTCTGTCCCATTCTCACCCACATATACCCACAATCTCTCTTCTCCCTCCTTCTCTATCTCCCTCTAACTTATGCCTTTTTATACATGAGAGTGAATATGTGTGTGTGTGTGTGTGTGTGTGTGTGTGTGTGTGTGTGTGTGTGTGTGTGAGTGAGCGTGTGTGTGTGTGTATGTATGTATGATCAGCATAATGGGTAAATAAACAATTAATTGGATAAACACCAAACTTACTCTTTAACAAATTGTGACCCTGTTGTGATAGTGATGGAAGTTTCTTCATTGCAAGATCCAATAAATATGGCAACTTTGACACCAGCTGCTGCACATCACTATGAAGATGCACCAAAAACTGCAAACGTATGGAGCAAGTGGTTTCTGCCGTCTCAGTAGTTAATGATGATGCAGACTGCATACCTTCTGCAGGCCATTTCTGTAACATAAATGTAATGTTTTCATTCTTAACCCTTTAATTCTTTAATTAAGCTTCACGTAAAGAAACCATACCAAAACCAAAATCTATATCATAAGTTTGGTATTGGGAATCTTGATCACACACAAGATAAAAAATTAGAAATATCATACCAGTTTGGTGAAATTAGATGTTTGTGTGGCTTTAAGGGGAATTATTGCATTATCTTAATCCTTACTATGTAAATACTTAATCTGTTTAAGTTTCTTACAGAGCAGGGACGATGCACTCTATGTTTAGGTAAGCAATGGGCTTCAGGTTTTATTAAACCCCATGCAATACACTTTTATTTCTAATGTTAATATTTTAGGACACCTGAAAAATACGGCCTAAAACTGACTAACCCCACACTATCAAGGTTTTATTGTTTACCAAAAGCACACAAACAAGACAATACCATGAGACCCATCATCAATGGCCTCAACTCACCTACCAACCACATTGCTAAGTGGTTAGTAAATAAACTACAATCATACACTAATTTTGAAAGTTTTGGAATAGAGAACTCCTTAGAATTGATACAACACCTACAGCTAAAACATCACAGAAAGTCACATACTTAATGACTTCTTTCGACATTAAGGTACTTTTTACAAGTATTCCAAAGGAAAAAAATACACTCCTTATAAAATGGTTGACCTGGACTTCAATAGATCCCACAGAAATAGATGACATTATTAACCTTATGGAATTATGCACAAATAACAATTTCTTCACGTTTGAAAACAAAATTCTACTGACAACAAAAGGATTAGCAATGGGGAGCCCACTGTCACAATAGCAGACCTGTGCATGAGCTACTTCAAAATACACACAGTAAATGCCTTACCACAAATTTACAAATTGTAGCAAAGGTACGAAGTTTGTCCGTAAAATAAGATTACCAATTTTTTTTCACAATGAAAAACATACTTATTGACATTGAATAATACATTTTTGGAAAGCTTAGAGTCTTTCCTATTTTTCGACATAATCGCTGTTTTGATCAATGCATTTTTGCCTGTGGTGTACCATCTTTTGTATGCCTGCATCATAGAACTCTCTTGCCGCACGGCGCAGATAGCTTAAAACGATTTCTTTCAGTTCCTCTCTGGTTCTGAAATGCGTCCTACCCAGATGTTTCTTCAAATCAGGGAAGAGATGGTAGTCACTTGGGGCTAGATTCTGGGCTGTAAGGAGGGTGTTTGAGAGTATCCCATCCAAATTTGTTGATAAGTCATAGGCCTGAAGAAATTCGCGGCCCACTTTAACACGTTTTTGTCTATGGTCCTTCATAAGCATTTTCGGGACCCACCTCGGTATACCCAAAATGATCTGTAAAAACTTTTGTGAATGTCTTGCTGACATCAGGATTCATCTCGCTGGTCTCCCGAACCATCACCCTTCGATCTTTCAGCATTGCTTCTTCCACTTTCACAATCATTTCATCCGAAACCAATGGCCATTGAGAACGCTGGTCATCATGGATGTCTGTACATCCGTCTTTGAATTCTCTGCACCATTTGCGCACGTGTTGTACGTTCATACACTAATCTTCATACACTTCACACATTTGGGAATGAATGTCCACCGGTGCAGGCTTTTTGCACACATATAAAAAGAAGAAGGAAAAAAAAAAAAAAATCACAAAGCATAATTCGCACCTGGCACGAGAAGCGAGTGGAAGCTTCATTTCTAACAGCTGCCATGACTGAACGTTGGAGACAGCTCACAGGCTGGGAGACTGGGAGAGGGAGAACCAAGCTACACGCCAGTGTTGCTGGATCTCCTGTAACAGCATTCCTCATGACTGCAGATCCTTGAGAACCTTATTTTAAGGGCAACCATCGTATATGAATGTCATGTTTGCTATCATTTCTCAGAAACCAAAAGAAGATTCTCTGAAATTACTGAACCTATAGGATAACCATATTAAACTTACAACTGAAGTACAAGAAAACAACACCTTGCCTTTCCTGAACCTTAAAATAACAAAAGATCTAGATGGTGTACACTCTGGAGCATGAAGGAAACCCACACATGCAGATAAATACATAAAAAATCTGATGTGTTGCACTCACATGACTTTCTTTATTCTTATACTAACCATTCCTTACAAACTCTTATTCTTCTATCTTCTTCGTGTTAGTCAAGATAAACATTTGATTATCTTATTGCTCGTTTTCTTGCACGTGCAACGGGAACATGGGAATAGAGTAGGCTTTGAGCGATAGTCAGATCTTTTAAAGCTTTCAAACTCTGTTAACACGGTTAACATATAAAAAATGAATAGCGATGTTGCATTTGAAGATTTGGTCTATCTCTAATGGTTTACCAGTTATGCAAAAATCATCCAGAGTAAATAGGACTTCATGGGCTATAGCCAGAAAATTCAAGATATACATTTCATTTGTCATAAAAATATCTCAAACATGCGGCATTTTAATCAAAATTGATACAGCCATTTTCAAGAAAATCATAATTTTTTAAAAATTCTCCATGTAAAGGGTAGTTTAGGGTGAAGCAATTTTCTTCAAAATCTTTGTGTTGCATCCTTGAAAGACATTAAACTTAAATACCAAGTTTGGTTTTTAACCGACTTTTTGTTTTTGAGTTATACTGTCCACAGACTGAAACACACACACACACACACCCACCCACCCACACCCATACACACACAACACTTTTTTTTGGGTTCAGGGGGCCTCAAAACATATTTCCAGTGAAATGTGGACATCAAATTTTTGGGTGGAATACAGTACTTCCTCTTCTTTACTATACACAGTACAGAATGTAAAAATAGATGCAACCTAGTTTCACATCAATTAGCTGTCTTTAGAAGTTTGGTTCACCATTTATGCAATGTTCCATTGAGTAATGAGGAGTTTTTGAAAGAGCAACAGCATGTACAAGAAATAGCGGTGTTAAATAGATTCGATCCTGTCATCATAAGGAACATGTGAAAAAGAAAGGAAAAATTCAAGGTAATTTCACAAACTACTACTTGACACCATTTACAAACACAAACTGGAAATATAGAAAACTTCATCAACCATCCTTGGGCTTTTAGGAAATTTGAACAAATCTTCAAAAAGTTAAACGTAGATTAGCACAACAAAAGCTTCCCACCTTCTCCCAAATACTGGAGGACATATTCTTAATTATTTGCTCCATATTTGCATTGGTTTTCAGTCATACCTTCAGATCTGTTGATATTTCATGACATATTTTCTTCTTCACATGTATAATAAATCAAGCAAGTACATTACTTCAGGGACACTGTACATACAAAATATAAACGTTTATCTCAAATACTTAGAATCAATCTTAAGTTCACAGTTACACGTAGATTAAGATCTCATGCACTGAGATGCTTTTTGCTCAAGGAAAGCTAATTTTATTCAACTGGATTGCAAGATGTTCCTATATGGGAACTAAGATTTCAAAGATTACAAGAACATAATCCAGTGAAATGCATCTCATGTATATCCACCACACCTATTAAATACATTGTAGACTTCATCAGCCAATGCTGAATTTTCAAAAAATCTACATTGACTGTAATTCTGCAATGCAGCTTTTAGTTTCCTCTTATATTGCAAGAGTTGAACACCCAGCAGATAAATAGATTACGCCAGAGAAAAGGTATGCATACAAAAACTAGTTACCATATCGTCCTGAAAATAAGTCACCACTGCATATAAGCTGCACCCCTAAATTTTGAGGAAGAAATAAAAAGACATATTTTGCACTAAAATAAACTGCACATTGATTGAGAGAAGGAAAAATCACCAGAAATTTACTTGTACTTAAGTGTAAGATGTGTGTACCATAAACATTTGTTCTAAGGTATGATGCAATACATTGGCACCTAACATAAGGGCAACATATTTCAGTATAACGCAAACTAATTTTGATGCTTGCATCACAGCTGCACCGAATTCCTTGGCTAAATGATGCTTTTTGCTCTTAATGGTCATTTATATTGGCATAAAACAGATTTTCTTACCAGTGTGGCGGGGATTTATTAAAAAGATGGTTAACACATATTAGCGTGGATATAGCGGCAATTGAGCACTGTTTTTGCTAAATGGTGTAAAGTTTGTTGGAGCAGGCGCGATTCCTATCTGCAGGGGATGTGGTCGTGGAATGGAATGCATAAATCAACGTACTTTTATTATAAACACATTTATTCTTTTTATATACACTTTATATCACTATTTCACTTGGTAAATAACTTTTAAGATTGGATGGCGTCCATGCCGGTTAAAAGTTTGTGTAATTCACATTCTCACACGCCATCAACAATTATACGTCTTTACATTTTGAAGTCACAGACGCTAATGATAAACTAGTCCTTTGGCGTCCCTATGACGCAACACCGCCATTCTTATGTATTCATCCGCGCAACAGTTCTCATTGGTCGAACTCAAAGTGACGGCAAGACATTGGATATTGAGTATTGAAAAAATTAGGTCCCTTATACATTCAAATTAAAAGAATTAAAAATTTACACACTCTTATAAAAATATTTACATGAACAATTTTCTATTAGTCAATATTCTGTCTCATATGCCCCTTGTTTTGTTTTTCAAGTTGTCACCTTATATACAATCTTGAAACACAATACAATACTTCTCCCTACTTCTATGATTCAATCACTTTGTACAATATATATTTTTTTTCTTTACAGTCTTCTTCACTGTTTGTCTTTGTCCTTTGTTTTGACATGATACAGCATGTCTTTATAAACTTCACATACTCGATTGCTACACAATGCATTCAATTATTATACAATACATATCCAGTTATTGTACAATATACCCAGTTATCATATCACATATGTTGTTATTATACAATACACTTTCAGTCATTATGCAGTACATATCCAGTTATTGTACAATATACCCAGTTATCATATCACATATGTTGTTATTATACAATACACTTTCAGTTATTATACAATACATATCCAGTTATTGTACAACACATTTGATTACTACACAACATGTCCAATTATCATACAATACATATTCAGTTATTGCACAATATATCCTGCTATCATGACACATATGTGTTCTGTTTTAATGCAATACATATTCAGTTATTACACAATACACATTCAGTTTTTGCATAAAGCATTTAGTTATTACTCAACATATTCAGTTATTACACAATATATCCAGTTATCATATCATATATGTTGTTATTATACAACACACCTTCAGTCATTATACAATACATATTCAGTTATTGTACAACACATTTGAATACTGTACAACATGTCCAATCATTACACAATACATATTCAGTTGTTGTACAATATATCTTGCTATCACATCACATATGTTCTGTTATTATGCAATACATATTCAGCTATTACACAATACACATCCAGTTTTGGCATAAAGCATTTAGTTATTACTCAATATATTCAGTTATTACACAATATATCCAGTTATCATACAATATGTATTCAGTTATTGCACAATACATATTCAGTTTTTATACAACACATACTCAGTTATTGTACATTTGACATTGACACAAATATAATTTAAGTGTTTCATGTGGTTTTTGACTTGTATTCATTGCTATGAGGAGAGAAAAACAGGATACAAATTTTGAGCTAATGATTATGATCATTTTTATGGCAATATTTTATTCAGTTCTTTGCCTTCTTTGTCTTATAAGCTTATGTATAGGCAGGTTATTGAGTCGGTTCTTAAACTCTGATGTTACATATGATACTAATTTTCTTAATTGGGTTATTATTCATCGTTGTTTTGGTTCAACATTTCTTCGAGTTAGGCATTGGCTATATTCATCTCAATTCATGGGCATTGTTTTTCTGGTTATGGTTTTCCTCACTTCACTAATTGTCATTTCTTTGTCTCTTATTTTTATAAGAGAAAACTTCTATACTTACAATTATTCTGTAATTGTATTATTTTTCTTCTCCATTTACCCTCGACATCTTTGTGTCGAAATATTATATCTTTTTCATCATAATCAATTCATTTTTATTTTTGTCCCTGACATCCTTATGTCAAAAACATATTATCTTCCGTCGCTATGATTCATTTATTTAATGACAATCAGTGTCCTCATCTGTCTTTGTTGACAATGCTCTTTGTGGTCGATATAGCCAATGACTATGTTGATTTTCTTCCTTGTTGTAATCCTATTTTGAATATAATTTTCTATAAGTAACCCGTCAAAAATTGTTATCTTCTTTCATCTCTATTATTCCTGCCTTACACATTTGTTGACAAAGGCTATTTGGTCCTTTCTTTGTATGGCTTCAATTTGTTTTTATGGTATCTTCCTACCAACTTGCCATTTGTATTCTGTAGCTCATATGTGTGGTCACCCAGCTGTTTCGTTATGACCAGTGGTCCATCTCTCTCTTCGTGTAGTCATCATGGTGTCGATGTCAATTGTAAGTTGCTGAGATATTGTTGTTTGTCATCCACTCGGTTGGGACGAACTTAGTTGTTGTGATTTCCCTGAGTGTTGGTGGTGGTTGTCGTTTCAGTATTTTGTGTAGTATCTGCCCTATTTGGCACATCTTCTTCTACTTCCTGCTGTCTTGTGTTGTTAGTGTACCATTGGTCTCTGCCCCTTTGGCGTGAACCTCTGTCATGTGACGGTCTGTGGTTGTTCAAGTGTTCCCTACTGGATCGCATGTGATTCACTTGATGGGCATGGTCTCCTGGTCTTCCACGATCATATGTATATGTTCTGTACCTCGATTCACCCCTCGGTATTGTGTCGTGGTACCGCTGTCTTGTGTTCTCCATCCTCTCGCCATGGTTATGTGGTTGTGGGAAATGGTGTGCCCCTCTCCCCCTTTCATGGGTATTCCTAGTATTTGTATGTTCTCCTTCGCTCTGGTTGTTCGTAGCCGTGTTTCGGTTTAGGATGGGTGAGTTTGGGTGACCGTTCCTATGTCTATGCTCATTAGGCCGACCATTTTGTGTTTCGAAGGCTGTCAGCAGTTCTATCATATCTGCAAAATCTACCGGCCTTGCAACAATTAATCCTGTTCTCACTGTGTCTGGGAAATGTCTCGTTATGCTGGCAATTAGTTCTGCCTCCGACAAGTTAGGGTCTAATAGCTTTCCTTTGTTGGCTACTTTCATGAAATAGTCGACTAATGACAATCCTTTGGCTGGATCGTATCTACCTGTCGCTAGCTCTACCCTAGTTTGGTTTTGTTTAGCTGGGCCCCAATACCTTGATAGGAATAAATTTCTGAATGAGCTATAAGACTCGTGGCCAGCTAGTGTTAACCTGAGCCATTCTAATGCCTTGTTTTTTAAGCTTTTCTTTACTATCATCATCCTAAGCTCGTTTGGTATCCTTTTCACTTTAAAGTATTCCTCCATCTCTTTAACAAAGAGTTTTGGATCGTCTCCCTTCTCCTCGTCAAATGTAGGTGGTGTAATTTCATGTAATATGCTGTTGGTGTAACATGTGTTATGTGTTGTGTCATTGTTTGGTTGTGAACCTCTTTCTCTGTATGGTGAGTCAACATTTTGTACATTACTCAAGTAACTCTCATCTTGTACATTACTTACATCTAAATCATCTTGTCTTTGCAATGCCTTCACAACATCATTTACATTAGCCAAATTTTCTTTCCCTTTCTTCATTTCTTCACAAATTGATTTTAAATCATTCTTTATTTCTAAGTGGCTTTGTTTCATATCATTTATAGCATCCTGTTGTGAAAGCATCACATCATTCATTGTCTTAATTTTAGGGATTACTATTTGTTCTACAGTTTCATTAATAATGTCTTTCTTTACAACCTCAATCTCTTTCCTTAATTCCTCAGTTATTTCTGCTTTTACATTTGTTATCTTACAGTCTACACTTGTATTACTTTCTGTTATTTCATCCCTACATCTAGCAATTTCTTCTTCTAACACAATTTTACTCTCTCTCATCTCTGATTCTATCTTTCCCATCCTATCTCCTACAATTTCTATCCTAGCTTCTAAGGCTTCCTTTGTTTCATTTAAGTTTTTATGAACTAATTTTAAATTAGTTTCCATTACTTTCATATTTTCTTTACACTCCTGTCTCCCTAATTCTATTTTCTGTTCTAGGTTCTGTCTACCTAATTCCATTTGCTGTTCTAAGTTCTGTCTACCTAATTCCATTTTCTGTTCTAAGTCTTTTCTCACTTCCTCCATTTTCTGTTCTATTTCTTTTTTATTATTTTCCAAGTCCTCTCTCACTCCCTCTATTTTTTCACCTAAACTTTGTTCTATATCCTGTTTCAATTCTATGTTATTTTGTTTCATTTTCTGACCTAATTCTACCTTGTTTTGTTCCAGTTTCTGTTCTAGTCTTTCAAACATCAGCATCATTAACCTTTGATCTTTGCTTATTTCCGCCTGTTCACCTTCTAATCCTTCCTGATAACTAGGCCTATCTGCCCCTTCCCCCACTCCTGTTTCTATCTCTTTTCGCGACATTTTAATTCCTCTATCTAATTCACTTAATGTTGAAAGTCCTGTCACTTTTCCACTTCTTAAAAACATGCACAATGAGAACAAAATAAAGAAACAAAAAATTTCGATCCTACTTTCTTTTCTGCTGGTTCTTCGTCCGGTTGTTTACGTCTCCTGGGTAGTTGGCTTCGCTAGATGATCTCCGGTGTTTTTCCCACGTTGATTCTCCGTGTATCGATGTTTTGTTGATATCAGACGATGGTCTTATGGCGTCTTTCTCCTTCACGATGAGATAGCGTTCTTTTGGTGTTAGCACTTCGCACTCTCAATTTTGCATTCCACTCCAAATTCGCGCTCCACGTTGGGCAAGCCATTTGTGGCGGGGGTTTTCTTTAAATGATGTTTAACACATATTAGCGTGAATATGGTAGCAAATGGAGCACTGTTTTTGCTAAAAGGTGTAAAGTTTATTGGAGCAGACGCCACTCTTCTTTTCAGGGGAGGTGGTCGTGGAATGGAATGCATAAATCAACGTACTTTTATTATAAACACATTTATTCTTTTTATATACACTTTATATCACTATTTCACTTGGTAAATAACTTTTAAGATTGGATGGCGTCCATGCCGGTTAAAAGTTTGTGTAATTCACATTCTCACACGCCATCAACAATTATACGTCTTTACATTTTGAAGTCACAGACGCTAATGATAAACTAGTCCTTTGGCGTCCCTATGACGCAACACCGCCATTCTTATGTATTCATCCGCGCAACAGTTCTCATTGGTCGAACTCAAAGTGACGGCAAGACATTGGATATTGAGTATTGAAAAAATTAGGTCCCTTATACATTCAAATTAAAAGAATTAAAAATTTACACACTCTTATAAAAATATTTACATGAACAATTTTCTATTAGTCAATATTCTGTCTCACCAGTATCCCTGAAAAAAATTATGGGAGTGATATTGGCATTGAAAGTGATGAGTATCCCAGCTGAAATTGGGTTATAAGCTAACAAAACAATATTGGTACACTTATACAATACCAACACCAATAAAATAATGGTAGAAGTTTGCATTGATGTGTAACAAAATGCCTCGTCAGTTTCATGATAGATGCTGGTTGTATTGTTGCAAATGAGCATACATTTTTTGCAACAAGGGTAGGTAAGAGACAAGGTAGCAGATATAAGCTGCACCCTAACATTTTGAGGGTAAAATTTCGATAAAAAGTGAGACTTATTTTTGGACCAACATTTTCTTTCCAATATTGCTTAAGTTCAAGGCTATGTACTATCTTTCACAAAAGTTGTGTTTTTAGCTAATGCTGGATTTCTGACAGTGAAGTCATTAATCCTCTTGCTCTCCAATATTTTTCACTGATGGATGGGGCACTAGAAGTGGCCGGGCATATTTGAAGATGGTCTCGGTCCACTTCCTCTTGCAGATCACATAGAGGACAGAGTGGTGAAGAATATATCCCAATTCTTTTCAAATGTTTTGCCAGACAATCATGTCCTATAAATAATCAACCTGAAGGTTGCAAATGCTGTTTTTCGAGGATACTCAGGAATTACTGTTTGAATGTTTGGTAGTTCCCATCTTTTATTCTTTGGTTTTTCATAGTAATATTTTGCAATAATTTTTTTAAATTCAGAGTTGACTCTAATCTTTTAGCTGCATAATATGGTAGATTAACTATAGATTTTTGTACACTGCTGGTACCCTTTTTGCAAGAAAATCAGCTTTCTCATTACCACTCAGTCCACAGTGAGCTGGTATCCATTGGAAGACTAGGTGTTTTTGAAGTGCTGTTAGATGGGTGAGGATTTTCCAACATTCTATAATTCTTTGGTTTTCTGGTGACAACTTGGAAGTAATTGCTATAATTGCTGCCCTGGAATCTGAGAGAATAACTGCTAGCTGAAAATGTGAAATTCTGTACAAAAGATTTTGTAGGGCCATTCGAATTGCTTCAATTTCTCCATCAAAGTTTGTAGATTCACAACTTAAAGATTTGTAATAGGAAAAGAGGTGACACATGACTCCAGTCCCTGCTCCATCTCGGTTTGATATCAATGATCCATCAGTATAAATATGGAGCCATTCGTGTTCTGGAAATCTAGTATGGATTGTCTCTAATGTCAATAATTTTAGAACACTAGTTGCAGTATCACTTTTCTTAACTTCTTCTGTCAGGTGTAAATAATATGTGATGTCTAATGTTTGTGTCGGATTGACTTCAGAAGTGAAGTTTTCCTTTGAATTAGGAAGGTATATATTCTTCTTGATGTCTTGAATTTTGGAAAGAAAGCTCTCCTGAGTCTTTAGTGTATGTGTAAAATTTCTTTTGTTCCATGTATTGAATGGGAGTCTGATCAACTTTTCGTGTTGAGTAAGAGCTGCTTTTTCTATGTCATATTCAATGGGGTATTGGTTTGTTAGTATTTCCATAGCTAGTGTTGGTGTGGTTTTGATAGCACCAGTAATCAGTCTCAGACTTTGGTTTTGAAAGATTTGAATTTTTCTTTTGTATTTGCTGTTACAAGAACTTCACCTACTTTCACAAAAGTAAATACATAACTTCAGTGAGACCTGCACGAAGGGTCACCTAATTCTCAGGCGTACTGTATAGATGGTATGAGAATTAATTAGTCATGTGCTTCCCTTGCTGTTCGGAGGACATGGCAGCCATGGGCTCGCCTCGCAGTTTTGAAAATAAATATTTCAGCAATCCTTCTACATTAATTGGCAAACACTGCACATTCAACTTCAGTGCAACTGCAGAAAATATGTTCTTATTGTGTTTCTATTAAGTTGTGGACTAGAGATAAAAACGATTCCAGTGTTGGGTGCTAGGCTTACAAACGTTAAGTTTTATCAGTGAGACTAACCTCATGTGTTCGCTATAGCAGAACTGGCTGTGTTCGTTCAAATCAATAGTGGTGGGCCAACATTAGTTTGAATCCCATTTAATGTTCCTTTTTTATTTCCCTTTTTCTTTTTTGCTTTCTTAACACAAACTTGTATAACAGATGCAGAATATAGAATTATGCAAATTAATGGAATGTATTTCTGATGAAGCACCTCCTTTAGGGACTTTTATTCCGCATAGCATTGTAACTCTTCCCGCCATCTTATGAATGCTGCAGTACAATTACAATTTTACAACTGAATGCTTTATAAGATATTAATTGCAATTGCTGAAAATAAGGCAGGGAACATGCCTACCACAAATTGTCAAACATTCCTCCCTAAATTAATACTCCCATTTAAATATTCATATTCAAAGATTATTAATCTAATATCTTCAAAGCAGCAATTTATATATATATATGTTCCGCATATCTAGGAAATGGCTCTAATGATTTTGATCAAGTTTTGCTTCCTAACTTTATCTGTATAGCTGTCTTTCCTGAAAAAATGAGATTTTATGTAAAAAAATGTATTTGCTCTTCTTCAGAAGTATTCTTGTATATACCACTGTAACGATTTGGCTCAATTTTGTATTCAGATAAGGTTTTGCCTTTTAAGTTTATGTATGTGGCTTTCCTGGAAAAACATGCTTTTATGCAAACAAAAAAATCTTTTAATCCCTCTTCTACAGAGCAATTCTGGTATATATTTCGCATATCTCAGAAATGACTAACAATTTGGCTCAAATTTTGTACTCAGATAAGATTTTGCTTTTTCCTGAAAAAGCATGATTTTACACACACACATACAAAAAAAAAAACTTTTCATTCCCTCTTCTACAGAGCAATTCTTGTATACCGTATTTAATGGACACCACCGCATAATGGAGGCACCCCAATTTGAATGCATGAAATTTAAGTAAAAATATCCCCACATAATACACGCATTTAATTTTTAACAAATTTTTGGTCATACAATATTGCAATGCCTGCAGCATTGGTTAATCTAAATTTGAACAACAATGGACATAACCAGCGATAATGATTGGTAGTTACAAAAGAAACATTGCAGTAACTGTGGCAACGTATAGTTTTCCGCATTTTCAGTATGAACAACAATGAACAGAACTAGTGATAACAATTGGTAGTTACAAAAATTAGAAACATCACAGACGTTTTCAGTTCGTTCAGTATCAGCAGGCTGTTATTGTTAGAAGTGTTAAGTTTGTTGTTTGCTCTCTACTGCTACCTATGGTATTCCAACTGTGAGAAATGGATACAAAGAAGAAATATTGCAGTTATGGAGCTGGTTTTAAGCTAAAAGTGATAACATTTGCCAAAGAGAATGGAAATAGATTCGTCAGCCGTGAATTCATGGTTTTGGAGTGCAATATGTGCAAGTGGCAAAAAACAGAAAGAAGCGCTAATGAAGACACCAAACAAGTCCAGAAAATAATTTCATGGGGCAAAGAGTGGAAAATATCCTGAACTTGAAAGTGACCTTTTAGAATATGTGCTTGAGTTGCATAACAATGGAATTGGGGTTTCACGTGAAATGTCCCAATAGCACAATGTATGGGAATAAGTAATAATGAGTTCAAAGTGAGCAGGGACTGGATCTTCCATTTTATGAGACGCAAGGGACTTTCATTCAGAAGACGTCAATTTACCAAAAAATGATGCAAGACTTTGAACAAAAAATTTTAGAATTTCCATTTCCTATTGTCGTCTCCTATCATTATTAGTAAAGCAAGACTCTTATTTATATAAATTAAACCTTTTTTAAACCAGAGTTACATATTCCTTCACATTCTCACAGCCACCCTTAATAAATAGTAGCTTCAGTTACCCCTCCTGTACATTCCTTCCAGTGATGGTAGGCTACCCTTTTTCTGAAAACGCCAAACATCCATTTTTAATTTGACTTCTAGTGGTGATGCTAAGTAATGTTCACATTCTTGAATTCCACACCTGATGTGAGGCATCAGCCCATAATGTCACAACTTGGTGAGCAATGCTGTTATCACAATTTGGTGTTGGCATCACAGAATTGAAGCTTACTCTTAGGTAATTATTATTTATTTATGCCAACAAACTTACTGTTGGTGTTTTAAACACACAAGCCGTGTGTGGGCAAATTTTTAAGCTCCAGTTCTACCTCTCTTACTCTTAGGTATTTAATTTAATGTAATTAGAGATCCAATTTCATTTATGGGAATGAATTTTCCTTCATTTAAGATTATACAATGTGGTAATCTCATAGAAAAATGAGCATACAGTACAACGATCTCACTTTCACAATTTTGCAACAGAGGATCTTGATTGTTAGGAACTAAAATTGTACTTAGTTTGGCTTAGTTATCAAATACCTGGCATCTGAGCAGAATATTCAACTTATTTCATGTCATATCTTAAAAAATCTGATGTGTTGCACTCACATGACTTTGTCTACTCTTGTACTAACCATTCTTACAAACTCTTATTCTTGTATCTTCATGTTAGTTGTGATAAACATTTGATAAACATTTGCAGAAATTATCTTATTCCTTGTTTTCTTCCCTGTGCAAAGGGAATCTGGGAAAACAGTAGGCTTTGAGCGATAGTCAAATCTTTTAGTTTTCAAACTCTGTTTTCTTTGCACGGTTAACATATAAAAAAAATGAATAGTGATGTTCCATTTGACAGAAGTATAAGTTCTCCAAAACTTACACAAATAACGAGGAATATCTCCGACATAGTTCGCTCTACAACAAATTTTATTTGGACATAAATTGTGTGTTTTAGCAAGATCTACATTTTTTGTAAAGTAAGATTTGGTCTACCAAGTTATCCAGAGTAAAAGGGGCTTCATGGGCTATAGCCAGAAAATTCAAGATATACATTTCATTTGTCATAAAAATACCTGAAACATATGGCATTTTAATCAAAATCGTTAGTCATTTTCAAGAGAATCATAATTTTCGAAAAATTTTCAATGTAAAGGATAGCTTAGGGTAGAGCAATTTTCTTCAAAATCTTCGTGTTGCACCCTTGAAAGGCATTAAACTTAAATACTAACTTTGGTTTTTAACTGACTTTTCATTTTTGAGTTATGCTATCCACAGATTGACAGACAGCAATCTTTTTCTAAAAATGATTTTTTTTTTATTCAGGGGCCCTCAAAACATGTATTTCCAGTGAAATTTTGACATCAAATTTTTGGGTGGAATGTAATACTTCCTCTAGTTTACTATACGTAGTAGAGAAAGTATAAAAGTGATTACTTTGCATATTCTGTCACTTGTTTCTTTCCCCTGAATGTTTCATTTTTTATATGTTTTCACCTAGAAATATCCAACATAATGTTGAATGTCACGGCACTGAAGATGGAAACAATTTCAATGAAAATTACTGTATTCAGAGCATCCAAAACTGTGCATGCCTTATGACATTATTATTATTATAAGATCCAAGTTTACAATATCACTGCATGTATTTATTTCACTCAACATTTTGAATCAGATACTATACCTCCTCCAGCACTTTTCCGATCCATGTGTAGTATCTTGCGACTATCTGCAAGCTTAACTTCCAGAACCTAAGAAGAAAATAAAAGTTCCTTTAATAATGTTTAAAAAGAGAAGAATTACCATCCAAAAATTATGCACATTTCTACAGAAGAGTAAATTTTTCATAATAAGGTTTAACATGAATGTGTTCATATACAAGAAAATTAAAAAACAGAAATAAATGGGCAAAGGAAACACTGAAAGTAAAGCATTACAACTGCATGAAAGAGAATTTTTCTTATTGCAATATATCACCAAAATGTTCAATCTTTTTTAATAAATTGCAATAATTGAAGCTCAGTTATGTTTACAGTATACCTCACTTACTTTTGATAATTATGAGGTATGCCTAAAAAGTATTCAACCTATGACCAAGAAAATCAGATTTACCTGATGGGATTGGGACCCTAGTCCCCTTGCGCATTCACACACTTAGCCCACCACTTAGCTCCTTCCACTTCTGAAAACAATTCTGGAAAGCTTCTTTTGGGATGGTATTAAATTTCACTGTCACATTTCTCATTATCTCTTCTCTGCTCTCAAAACGGGATCTTTTCAATGGCGTCTTCAGTTTTGGAAGCAACCAGAAGTCACAAGGAGACTTGTTCGGAGAGTAGGGAGGTTGGTGAGTGACTGGAAGTTTATGTTTTGCCAAAACAGTCTGGATCAGTTGCGATGAATGTTCTGGAGCTTTGTTATGATGCAACTTCCAGGTTTTGCCCTCCAGAGGTCTGGTATTTTCTGGTATTTTCTGTCTGGTATTACTGCATCACGAGATGGCACAGAACATTTTGATAGTACTCCTTTGTCACTGTTTGTCATTCTAGTGCATATTAAAGATGCACAGCTCATTGATATCAAAGAACACTGTTAGCATCACCTTGATTTTGCTTTGCAGCTGTTGTGCTTTCTTCAGCCTTGGAAACTCGGGATGCCGCCATTGCTACAACTGTGCTTTCGTTTTCAGGTTGTACCCGTAAACCCAAGCCTCATCTCCAGTTATCACAGTGTTCAAAAACTCAGATCCAGTGTTGCTAATGTCCAGTAGGTCTTGTGCAACCTCAAGATGGTGTTGTTTCTGTTCCACTGACAGAAGCTTGGGCACAAATTTTGCAGCTACTCTGCACATGTTCAAATCATCACACAAAATTACATGTGTGGAAACTTTACTGATCCCAAAGTCTTCAGCAATCTCTCATACAGTAAAACGTTGATCTCCCAGTATCATCTCTCACTTTCTCAACAACAGCAGCATTTTGAGCGGTTTATGGCATCCCAGGACACTTATCACTCTCCACCGAAGTGTGGCCATTTTTGAATCAGTTGAACAGCTCTTTAATTTGTACTACCCCTATAGCATCATCTCCAAATGCACGCTGAATTTTACAAACTGTTTCGCTTTGAGAATCATCTAGTTTTTGGCAAAATTTGATGCAGTTACTTTGCTCAATTCGTTCAGTCATCTTGAAAGAAAAGTAAATCTGACAAACACTTATAACAGCATCTAACTTGGAACCTGCAGCCAACGACTGGCACACAGGAACACAGTGAGAAAATTCAAGCATGCGCATTAAGGTTCCTCCTACCACCATGCAGAGTGGCGCTGCCATAGCATCTCTAACTTGCATGGCAAAAACTAAGGTCGGATACTTTTTAGACAAGCCTTGTAGAACAAGTTTCAGAACCTTAGTTCCCATCCTCAGCTTGCAACTGGCTAATTGATGTAGTTGTTGTGTCATCTGGTATACTATCGATGGTGGTGGTGATAAAAACTTGCTAAGCTGGTCTGTTTGCAGGAAGTTTAAATTCATAACTCAGTCCTTGTTTTTTCTGATGTGGATGTTTTCCCAAACATATCTTGCTGTCCTGAGAAGGTTGGCTTCCTGAATAATGTCATGGTGGTTGTTCGAAAAATGTGCTGGTATGCCTAATTTTTCAATCTGTTTGTATCTTACGCAAACCAGGTGTTCTTTTAATTTTCAAATTTCTTTTAGTCTTACCTATGTATATTTGGTCACAGTCTGCACAGAAGGGCTGAGAACCATAGTTGGCCATGTGCCATTTTTAAAAAATTGAGTTTTAGTTCACTTCACAATGTATTGAATAATTTGTACCATAATGTAACATTAATGTGTTCTTAACAACATAGTAATCTACCCTGAGAAAATTAAGTTAATAATATGATTTGAAACTTTCCTGGCGACGAACATATTCAAGATATTCTCGGGCTTCTAGCCAGATGTAGTGTTGCAGAGCGATCGACGTTTCGGGAGTGTACATCTCTCCCATCATCAGGATGATGAATGACTAGCAAGAGTGAAGAGACCAGTATATGTACTGTCTGCTAGTACGTACCGAGTAGAAAACACCCAGTCTAATGTGGAGGTTGTTGTTGTTGTAGTGTTTAACGCCCGCTTTTACTACTACGGCACCGCAGGCGGTGACACTGATGATACATGAAGATGGAGCACCGGTGGAATGAGATGGCGGGGGAAACCGGAGTACCCGGAGAAAACCCGCCCTGACGCCGCTTCGTCCACCACGAATACCACATGCGGGTCCCTGGGATCGAACCCGGGCCGCCTAGATGGTAGGCGAGCGCGCTAACCGCTCGGCCACGGCGCCGCCTAATGTGGAGGTGGTTCACCACTCCGTTGGAATCTGTGTTTTCTGAGTCGGTCGATTTCCAACTTTAAGACTGGTTTCCAGGCGGGACTAAACTGCAATCCAGCAATCCGGTTTAGTGTGTTCTTCTTGGAGGAGATGGACAGAGCATCCTTAACCCTCCGTTCCCATAAATCGCTACATTTTGCCACAATGGTCGTTTCTTTGAAGTTAGCTCTGTGGTCTTCTTCAAAGCAGTGCTCCGCCAGCCCTGACTTGTCAGGCTGCATTAAGCGTATGGACCGTTCGTGCTCCTTCACTCTGGTGGAAATGGTCCTGCCGGTTTGCCCTATGTACAGCGCCCCACATTCACAGGACATACGGTATACCCCTGGTACATTAAGGTCCAGTTTGTCCTTTGGCTTAAGCCTGTCAATGGAGACTGTCTCCTGACCAAGAGTTGTCTCCACAATGAAGTACTTCTCAGCATGTTTAAGTACCATATGGTCCATTGTAGACTGGCTGGATCAGTTTCCGCACTGCATCCTGTCGGATGAACACATGTGATGAAGTCATAAGTTCTGGATGGATGAATACAGATTTTGCAGAGTGATAACGAAATCTGACTGGCTCTAGTGATGCCATGTGCTGCATCACATTGAAGACAAAAGAAGGGATGTCACATGCCACTGACGATGAATCCAGGAAATCAGATGGAAGCTTGATAGTAACACCATAGGTCATTTCTGCTGGAGTGATATTATGTTCTGGTATTGCATAAGAATGGAGGCCCAATAAGATAGTGGGCAAGTGGTTGAACCAAACATCTGAAAGGCGGGCTCTTAAGGCTGCCTTGAGATTGCGATGCCAGCGTTCAACTTTCCCATTGGATGCTGGATAGTAAGCAGTAGTTTTAATGTGCTGTATACCCAAGGCTTTTGTGAGATTGGCAAACAGCTGGCAGTCGAACTCTCAAGTAATGTTATTAGTAACTTCTTCAACAAAACAGCTTTGTTTTGTATGTCTAGTTACATTATTTTATGTTGCTATGTAATGCAATAAGGTAGTTTCATAGATTAATAAATGTGTTATTTTAACCCAAAAACTACATCTAACAACTCCCAACGTGATCAAACAACAATTCCGTGAGTACATGCATTAAATTAATCAATGGTAATTATCATCATTGCATACGTACGCCATGTCCAACCAAAACAAAACCAGTCAAATGCCGGCATGGAAGTTTCACGAGCTGTGGTAAAAATACCACCGTTCTGGCGCAAAAATGTCAAAATATGGTTGATACAAGTTGAATCTCAATTTATTACCACCATCACTAACGAGAGGACCAAACTGTCTTCCTCTGTCGGTGGTGATGACTTTAGGTACCCCAAAACTCCTTTTCACAGTCCATGTATCATGAGTCGCCACAAAGGTTTACCTCAACAACAAAGTTGTATAATGCTGCAGCAGTTGAGGAAGATAAACTTTCAGATGAATAGTGCGAGAAACATAGGTGCTAAAGTTGTAACACTGGTTGAGGTCATTAATCTTGTAAGTGGATATCATAAGCATCATTACTATTACATTTTCATAAGTGTTATACTGATATTTTTACTGTTGTAGCATTTGGTTTATGATGTACGCTAATTTTGAATCCAAATCTATAATTTTGAGTGGCTGGTACAATAATTTTACTTTTAAATGTTGGCAACCCTGTCCACAATGAAGGGGAACTATTCCCAGAAAATTCAAGAGAAGCATTTCCTTTGTCATGAAAATACCTAAAACATAGTGTTTTAATCAAAATTGTTAGAGCTTGAGAGGTAGAATCTGGACTGAAAAATTTACTGCCATAGCCGGGATTTGAACCATGAATCTTCCACTTCAAGTGTGACTACTCTAACCACTGAGTCAACATGACAGCTTGCCCGTATGACATTAAATTTCCCTAACGATTGCCTACACACAACTTGTTTGTTTAAAAAATAAACAGTAAGTTGGTTGGTATAAACCAACAATTATCGTTAGAGCTATTTTTTAGAAAATCAAAATTTTTCAAACTTTTCTGTGCAAAGGGGTAGTTTGGAGAGGGATGTTTTTTAAAATCTTCAAATCGCATCCCTGGAATTATTCATTTTGGAGTTACGCCGTTCACAGAAACACATACACCCAAAGAGGCAGACACACATACACACCCCTTTTTCTAAAAATGCCTTTTTTGAACTCTCAAAACATATATTTCCAGTGAAATCTCTGTATCAAATTTTTGGGTGAAATACAATGTAAAGTACATTGTAAGTACATAGTAAAGAAAGTAAAAGCTCAGACTGATAATGCTATTCTTCTGTTTTGTCAATGCATCTTTTATCATAGTGGCTGCAGCTTAATGCACGCATGTCTGGCACTTGGAAGTGTATCCCTTAACTATCTTCCTTTCTTAGAAGTTTGAAATCGGTGTTGTTACAATTAATTTTAATGTAAAAGGTGAGTCAACAACTTATTAATTGTTATTAATTGACTCACCTTTTAGATTAAATTGTGATCTTTAAATTTTTTCCAACAAGGTTTTTATCTTATGTTTGTTAATGGATGCCTAACTTACATTTAATTTGTCTAGAACATTTTTAATGAATTGTTTTCCTTGATTTTTTAAGCATGGTGAATTGTCTTATTCATTTCCCCTTAGCAGATTTCTGAGCTTTCATGTTGTTGTTAGCTAATGCTGGATTTCTGACAATGAAGTCATTAATACTCTTGCTCTCCAATATTTTTCATTGACGGATGGGGCAATAGAAGTGGCCGGGCATATTTGAAGGTAGTCTTGGTCCATTTCCTCTTGCAGATCACATAGAGGACAATTCTGTTTAAATGTTCCACCAGACAATCATGTCCCATAATTAACCTGAAGGTTGAATCTACCGCTTTTCGAGGATACTCAGGAATTACTGTTTGAATGCTTGGTAGTTCCCATCTTTTATATTTTGATTTTTCATAGTGTAACGGATTAATTTGGTGGGGGCACGAAGGGCCGTTCGAAGAGCCAAAAGAGAGGGTGGCCGGCAAAAAGATGGAAGAGCTTGAGGTGACGTCAGAGACAAAAACCAGTTGTCTAGGTGATTCTACTGCATGGAGAGAGTGTGTGTAGGAGTCTACCGTGAGATGTGACCTGGAGTGGGTCAGCCCTGAGCAACGGGAAGTAGAACCAGGGGACCAATGCAAGTGGTTTGGACGGCACTGAGCCGTTGTGAATGCAGGACAGGCGTATAAGCCTAAGCCTGCTAGTTACATGTAATTCAACTTGGTGAATGTGGTTCCTTTGGGAAAGGAGCGGTATGGACTCGAATTGGCCAGTTAATTCTGGTAAGAGACATCGCTTGTGTGGAAAGGAGAATTCGATGAGTGGCTGTGAAACCAAAGGAGCCAGTTGTACACTGTCGACCAGGGCGTGGCTCTTCCTGGCTGAAAGTTCGCCATACATCTATAGCTTCGAGTGCCGACATCGGGATGAGTACCAATGTAATTAATACTAAAGGGAGCACGAAATAAGAAGGCACATGAGTAGCTCCAATCCCTACTCAGCTATGGAGCGCTGTTGCCGGCTCATATCGCTATGCGAAAGAAAGAGAGGGGAGATATGCACGTGAGCGTTACTGGTAGACAGCGGCGAGGATGGTGAAGGATTGCAAGGTGCACATTTAAAACCTGTCACAACAATTTCAATCTCTTTAAAATGAGACAATAGGCTCTCTAATCCTGTAATTTGTTTCAAATATAAATTCCTCATCTAAGCAGACAATTTTCATTTGCAATCTAATGTTTCAACGGAGTTCACATCTTTCAAGCTGAAAATTGGGCCTATTGACTTCTTAAGTTTTTTATTACATCCGATTCTCTAGGAACGTTTTCGTGTAAATATTTTTACTGTCTGAGTGAAAGTGTGATCATAGTTGCGCAATTTGAAACATTTTCTGATAGGTATTTCTCATTTTTTTCTCAATTTAGTGTCTATGCGGAGTGTCATGTTAATAAGTTTCTTATTAGGTATTCTAAGTGAAAATCTACATTATTCAACAACAAATGACAGCAGAATTTCAAGCAACCTTTTACGAGTAATATTCCTGTGTGGCCTTCTCGGTTGTGTATTTTAGACATATTTCAGCACTTAAATGTTCCTTATGATGCAATTTGTAAGTTATCAGAGCGAAAGCCCGGAAATATTTTCTTTTAATTTTAACCCCAAAGATGTTGTGGAACCTTTATAATCTATTTTATCCCTCATTAAGCGAACGAGCTTTTAATTCACCGTTATCATACATTTGGAAAATGGATCGACGCAGAACGTATTTCTGAAAGTCGTCCAGATTCGAAACCCGTTTTTCTGTCTAACGTTGTTTTCCGGGGGATTTAAACAAGGGCCGCCCTGATTCTGAAGAGGTTGTTTTACCTTGTTGCACTATACGCGACACTGAATGTTCACTTACATTGGCATGCCTTAGCTGTTAGCGCCCGACTCTGTTTAAATGCAATGTTCGCACGCACTTCTTCTGAGGACAATTCTTTTAAAAAGGTGTAAACATTGAAAATAATAGCCCGTGCATCTGAGTGTAGCACTTTTCCTTTCGATCTACTCGCCTGTACCAGGTTTTGATAATGACATGTTTGTGAACAGCAAAACGAGTTACAGTAATTATTAGACACACGTTACACTGCACATATACGTCAGCCTTGGAACATTCATAAGAATAAACTAAATTCCGTTTCTTGCAGATATCTCGCCCATTGAGAAGACAATTATTTGAGACGATAAGCAATTATTATGATGCAAGACAAGTGTTGTTTGTTATCGCTGAGCGCAGTGTTTATTCAATTGATCATATCTTGGGCTACAGGCCACCTAAAATTTTGCTTCTTGGACAGTCAGCTTCAAAATTTCTAGCTCTTTTCAATGGAATTCTTTGTAATAATGAGCCGTTGCTGGATTTGTTGAGCGCAAAGAGAAAAGTGAAAACCAAATATTGCGCTAGGCAGCGCGTTAACGAACTGGGCAACGTCGCCTCTCTAGGATTGGCTACTTGCTCTCACACACCTTCTTCTAGCTCCGCCTCATGTGCCTTCTTATTCCGTACAGCTTATAGTCTTGTGGAAGTGGGAAAACTCCAGAGGAACAGTTAACAAGGGGGGATTGCAGTGTATGAGGCCCTTTAATCAGTAAACCGGAGAGCAACTTGGTATAGGTGGAGATTGTAACAGACTGTAAGCAAGATTTATATAGGTGGAAGGAGTGTTAAGTGGTGGTAAGTTGTGGATGAGGACAGAATTGCAGTACCTGAGTACATGAAGCAAGATTTTCCAGTTAGATTGCATTTTCTCCTTTTCTTTTCTTAATTTCAAATTATAGGAAAATTTATTGATTTCTTCTAATACTTTCATGTTAATATTTAACAGAGTCCATTTATAATAAATGTTATGTTATGCTGTAGTTTGTTGTGTTACTTGGTAGTATCCTGTCTCGATCCTACGGAATACATTATTAGTAAAAAGAAAGGTAGTAGGTGAAAGTAAAGCGCAAAAGGAGGCGTAACAATAGTAATATTTTGCAATAACCTTTTTGAATTCAGAGTTGACTAATCTTTTAGCTGCATAAAATGGTAGATTAACTATAGAGTTCTGTATACTGCTGGTACCCTTTTTGGCAAGAAAATCAGCTTTCTCATTACCATTCAGTCCACAGTGAGCTGGTGTCCATTGGAAACTAAGTGTTTTTGAACTGCTGTTAGATGGGTAAGGATTTTCCAACATTCTATAATTGTTTGGTTTTTATGGTGACAACTTGGAAGTAATTGCTATAATTACCGCCCTGGAATCTGAGAGAATAACTGCCTGATGAAAATGTGAAATTCTATACAGAAGATTTTGTAGGGCCATTCGAATTGCTTCAATTTCTCCACCAAAGTTTGTAGTTCCATAACTTAAAGATTTGTGATAGGAAAAGAGGCGACACGTGACTCCAGCCCCTGCTCCATTTCCCTTTGATATCAGTGATCCATCAGTATAAATATGGAGCCATTCATGTTCCGGAAATCTAGTAGGGTTCCCGAGGGCTAAGGAGTCTTTATTTTTCCAACCTTTCTATTTCCCTAATTTCTCTATCACCTCTTAACTCCTGACATGCTGACCTGTCATGGCATATTATATGTCCTCTGATTGGTAATCAGAGGACATGGTTGATGAATTTATTTTTATAATTCTTCCGGTCAGATTGGTGAGACCTATAAACCAACAACAGGTGTGGTCCTCCAGACATTCTGAAGGTTGTGAGAGAACGATGTAACTGCCAAAACATAAAAATATGGTGCCCTTTAGAAACGTTTACTATTACTGCTAATTTCTCTTCAATATCAAATTAGGAGCTTTCAGTACATCCAACAAAATCTAACATGTTTTATCTGTGCTAAGCAACTCATCAGCAGATCACTATTGATGAAGATAACATGCCTCCAAAACATGTCAAGAGGTAATTTGAAGCTTGAGTGTAAGATCCATTCATTCTCAATCTTCAGCGTAATTACACTTCAGTATGTTTTTCAAACAAGTTGTATTCACATACAATTAATTTAATTCTCAAAAGAAACTCAAACTTATTTGTAATGCACATTTATTACAAGAGCTCAAATTGAGAACTACAGAAAGCAATTTAGAAAACAAGAAGGAAAAATTTGATTTTCTAAATGGTTTACATTAGTACATACCTATGTGTAAGTTGTCTCAGGAAAACACCTTCTTCCCAGCAACGCAACAGACAGCTCCAAGTAACGGTAGTAATCCTTAAGTGAAAGTCCAAGGATACTGAACCTTTTGCTGTATCCGCAGGACTGCCTTCATTCATTGCGCTTTCTAATAAGCCAGCAATTTCTTGAAACCTGTAAAACCCAAATGGGTACAAGAACAGAGCAGAATTATGTTGTTACAAGAAATATGATTAGGGCTTATGCATGTGGGCACAGGCCAATCTAGAACAAGGCAAAGAATTTAAAGCAACATAGATTGGTGCAATCAGTTCATGAACAGAAAAAAATATGGCAATATGACACAAAACAAAAGTTACCAAGAGTATAAAATCACGAGTTTTCACAAGTCTTTTAGTGGTATGAGGCAAAAATACAACTTTCCGTTATCTCATACTGGAAATACGGATGAAACTCTAATGAACTTCGGCATCATAAACAACAGAACTGTGGAAACAAAAGGTGTAAAAACTGTTCAAGTTAATAGTACAGGCCATGAAAAGAAGAAGTTTACAGTATATTAACATAAACAGTAAATGGAACAAAGTTAAAACTCATGGTCATTTTCAAGAGGGATCCCTTTACATATGCACTACAACCCTCAAGCAACCTAGCAGCAATGCTAAATCGTGTATCAATATTCCTCTTTATCTTCCCTATGTACTACTCACACACTATCTGGAGCCCCAGAACCTAATGCTATGAACAGACTGAGCCAAGAAGGCCTGTGCTTTGTCAACATAGTAATGTTAACCGTGTTGTAGTTCTCTTATGTTATCATATGGTTTGCTTTTGTGTTGTACAATAGAACTCTGCTATTCCAAACTAATTAGGGGTGTGGTCTGCTTGGATTCAGAAATATTTGTCTTATCTGACAAATTTCAAGTAAGCTTTGATTGTGTTTCCATTATCCCCTTTGCTGTTGTTTGTTTGTTTCTTTTTTTTTTTTTCCTGTATATAATGAGTTTTTATGTGCTCATTCTGTATATTTATTGACAATGTTTTGTACATCACAATTGACATATTCAATGTTCACCAGCCTCCATGGCTACTTGTGAACTTGCTGAACGCAATCTAATCTAATCTAATCAATGTGAGGAAGTGACAATATTGTGATTACCACGCACAACATAACAATCACTATGTTTCCATGGAGAATCAAAATCGATTTGGGTTCAAACCCATTCTCAATACGATCAGTGTTTCCATGTTGAATACAATCCAGAATGAGATCAATTTGGATGCACAAGGCTCGAGCATAAATAATTAAATCTTTTATGTTGGTCACTTGGTTTACATTTGTGAACCTGTAAAACATGTTTTCTGGTATTTTAAGTAGGTTTTCAGGTTAGTGAATGTATTCTAGAAGAACATATTGCAAGATTATAGAAACAATAAAAGCGGCTTTGTTGTTGTGTTTTATTACACCACTTTCGCTAAGAAAACAAAATGATAAGCGTGCAGTGTGTTACAATGAGTACAGTAAAAGTTAGCATCTTTGGCAGATTCAAATCGATTTCAATCTGGTAGGTGTTTGCATTTAGCAAAATTTTGATCTGGTTCCACTTCTCAGAGGTTCAGATCCAAGGATTCTGTTCAATTTGAATCCACATTTCCATGCAGTATTTAATCCTGAATGAGAACTCAAATTGATTTGAATTCCCCATGGAAACATAGTAAATCTATTCAACATAATGACAATGTATTCTTCTACCTGTGGAAATAGACAATTACATGCAATAGTGGCAGTATGGAGGTAGTTCAGTTTGTTTCGCTATTGTTTGCTGTCAATCTACAGTAATTTATGCTCTTTGCTCAAAAATTAATACAGAACAGGTGCTTGTGTGTGTTATGCCATGCACTACATTGTCTCTAAAAAGCGGTTACATTTACTGCTAAGTCTCTTCAATATTTATATTGAAAAATATTGGAGAGCAAGAGGATTAATGACTTCATTGTCAGAAATCCAGCATTAGCTAACAACAACAACATTGTCAACCAAATGAAAACATAGTTCCTGTGCATTGAAAGAAAAACTGGAAATGCTTACACAACTTGACAAGGGGGAAAACGTTACAAAACTGGCTATGGATTTTGTTTTCGGATTATCAGGAATTTCAGATTTGCAGGGTTTGGATTAGCAGGGTTCTATTGTACTTTTGAGTTTAACCAACTAAAACAGTAATTTTAAGTACTAACTGCCCAATCTAAAACCAGTACTAAATCCAGCATTAACACTGCAAACTCTTGTAAATACTAAAAGAAGGAGTCATGTGTTTAGCCATTGGCTAACTGGAAAAAGCAATTGCAGGATTCACAGCAGTCTACGCTATAATTTGAAGTACAACTGCATATAAGACTTAAAATGTCTTGTTGCAGTTTTCGACAATGCCATTTGAGGCCTCAAAATAAACAGTGTGAGTAGTATACTTTTTTCAATCTTTGTTTACATCCAATTTCATAAATATCAGAAGTTTCGTTAAATAATTTAGTGAATTTCTGAAAGACCCATGGATGGAATGTACATTTTCACAGTGGTAATTCAGTTAAGATCCATGAGCAACAGCAGAGAGACTACATAATAAACACACTAAGATAAGTGAACATCAAAGCAACAACTTTATGTTCAGTGTATTGAATCAAGGTCACAAAAACAAATTTAATTAATTAAATTGTCATATTATACCATTAATTTCTCTCACCTTATCTGAAAATATACAGGGAGATTCCATCTCTGAAGAAAAACTTTGAACCTTGGATGAGAACGTAACTTTTCAATTGCTGCTTGTGTTCCACAATACTGTTCTAATTTGGAAAGAAATTCTAGTGTTTCACAATATCTCTAAAAATAAAAATGAGGTCAGAATTAGAAACATTACTTTTATTTATAATATCTGCTCACACAGTAAAATACATTTATAGGCATATGTTCATTGAAACTTTTCTTGTATATTATTACAAATTATAACACATAATACACAACAGTAGCACAATGATTCGGCATTGAAAACAAATTAGAAGATGCATAAAATATTTTATTGTACCTGATGAAACATTTCTGGATTCCCAGGTGCATAAATTGAAGACAAATGCAACTCCAAATGCTCCTCTAATTCTGACCATAAACTGTTTACAAGAAAGTCAAATCCTTTCACAACCTGTGTCCTGAAATTGTAAAAATGTATATTGCTAATCAATGGTCACACAATAATATTTATTTTAACATTCATGAATATGTTATAATATCTTGGTTCATAAGTTTGAGTATCAAGTTATTTTTCTTAAACATTTCCAGTTATTTCAAGCTGAAAAGTAAAATATCAAACACCTTCAGAAGTTATAGTGACAACACATCAGTTCTAAACCAGCATAGCATTTCGAAGCAACACACAGCAACCCACTTTTTAAAAATCTGGCTTTTACTTTAGCCCAGTGTATTTTTCTTGTACCTACAATGAAATGACTAATAGAGGTTTATTTCTCTCAACAAAAAGGAGATACAAAAATAAGCATTTATAAGAATGTTTTGTACTCGTAGAAGAGGGAGTAGAGTCATGCGAAGAAACAGATTTTTTGTCTGTGCAACCATACAAATAAAAACTGCAATGAATGTCCAAATTGAGTGCATTAGTTTCCAATGACAATTTCTATTAAGTTAAAAGGGTTCACTGGTTTTAATCTGTATCATAACTTAGTATAAAATCTTCAGTTCCTCCATCAATTATGATATGAAAACAAAATAATGTTAGGTAAAAATTTAACAGACTATTCCACTCATACATAACTTGGATGAAATCAAACAATCATGTGCATAACAATTTCAAATTTCAACCAGTAACAGCCTTCATTCGCGAAAAATTCATCGAATTTCATTATCACCTTCTCCGAATTTTATAAAATAAGTCCAAAATAAGATTGAAGCTTTCCTGGTGATGAACATATTCAAGACATTCTTGGGCTTTGAGCCAGGTGTAGTGATGAAGAGCCATCGATGTTTCGGGAGTGTGCATCTCTCCCATCATCATGATTTCATTCATCATCCTGATGATAGGAGAGATGCACACTCCTGAAACGTCAATGGCTCTTCATCACTACACCTGGCTCAAAGCTCGAAAACGTCTCGAATATACCTCCTTTGCTTTGCTTATGTTGTGATAAGGTTAGAGAATCTAGCTGCACTGTCCTACAGATGCGCAACAGCTTGCATAATTTGATGAAACTGATCCACTAGGTTTAAATGTCAAAAAATGACTGACTCTTGCATCGGTGAAGCATCTAATGCTGAAATAATTCAAAGAGGGAAACCTCAGAACACAGAACAGAACAGCAAATATGTTTAATATAAAATGCGTCCACAAGCAGGAAACTAGGTCAGTGGTATTTAATCTTGTAGGCCATGCCAATGGACATTGATGTATGCCTGCTTCATTTTTCTTTAAGAGGTTAGTAATTATAACACAGCATTTAAATGACATTTCATAGGCTATATCATCCTTTAATTTGTGAAATAATCCTAATAAATGCAACTTTGATAGTCAAATTCTATAGATAAATTCACAATCACTCATGGCATTACTTATGATAATTATATTCTTACTCTGAACAGAACCACAGAACTGAGTAGTGGAGGAAAAGCATCAAGTAACTTGCCTTCGACCATCTGCTGTTAGTTTAAGCAACTGCTCCATGTTAGTATCAATGAAGTCAGTCACTCGAGCATACACTCCCTGGAGTCCTCTTGGATCAGCTTGTAACGAAGATTCACTAACAATATTATGCAGAGCTGGTGAAACTACCTCCTTCCTCAATAATGCTTCTGCATCTGCTATCTTATCCAGTGTAACATAAATTCTTAAACATCGAATGATTCCTTCATCATCCTTTTCCAAAAAGCATCGAAGAAACATTCCATCAAGACTAGTTGTCAGGAAATCCAAAATTTTCTTTGCATCCTGGAAAAGAAGAGCATAAACAAAGAAATCATGACACATGATATTTGATGCCATCAAGCAGAAAAGCTTAAAAGAGTGATTTTGCAGCTTGACAAATATCCATACACCTGAGCTTCACTATTCCTGTCTATTCACAGACAACTGGTTCTCTCAAGCCCTGACATTCAGCTGCAGGTATGCCAACAGAAGTTCCATCTACACAGGTGGAATTTGTTTGTAAATCTAACTTACTGATGATATAGTTGTGGTGGTTTAACTTGTCTCTAGGACCATAAAAGTGGAATGTCACCCCCACCATGCCTATTAGGGGCAGGGGGTAGAAAATAGCTACTGCAGGCAGAAACATCGCAAGTCTATTCATTCTGCCTCTTCAGTCCAACACTGATTGGACAAAAGGAGCCGAACCTTCTCTGACCTTTCCCATAACAGAAACAGAGCGGTGAGTATCTGTGTCTCTTTTCAACATATCTCTGTCTCCTTCTTTAGGCATGAGACATCAACCAAATATGGTATAAGAATACAAAATTAAATGAATTTCCACCTTTCAATAAGGCATATTCATTACGATAAAGGGAATGTACTGTATGGATAACATGAATATTGGAAGTGTTTAAAGTATTAAAACAATCCTGCAATTAATTCTTAAGAAAGACCATATAAATACTGATTAATCATTTATCTTTAATGAAAGGTCTCATGACCTTTTCATGGCACTGGTGTAATAGCAATATGGTGGCAAATGTAGCCAAATGTATTAAGGCATGGATTTGTAAACAGGTGGTCTGCAGTTCAAAACCTCCAGGACCATCAACCCTGACAGCTTTTTTTCCCCCCAAATTCTCATACCTGGCAAATGTATGGAAGTATGCTAAACCTAGACCTGAACATTTCCTTCTCAAATTTCCTTTTGTAATTACACTGCACAACAAATTTGAACTTTTTTTCTGTCCTTTAGATGAAACTGCGTGATTCTGTATAAACAAAAGGTGCTTGACTCATATCTGAAAACCAAAATGGTCCATCACGTACCGTTTTTGTAGGAGACCCACTTTCGATATTTATCGAAATTGATTACAGAGAAATGAAACACGAGGCTTGAGTACAGAAAACACATACACTAACATGATTTTTTGACCGTTTCCTCTTGTAGGCACCTGTTGATGTGTCCCTGGCAATAGACCAACAATACTCAGCATTCTTCATTCCATCGTCCACTAAAACGTTTTTCAAACATAGAAATGTCCTGGTGGAACCTTTCCCCATGCTCATCGCTTATTGCACCAAGGTTTTGAGGAAATAAGTCCAGATGTGAGTCCAAAAAGTGTAGTTTTAATGACATATTGCAACCTATAGCATGGAAGCATTCTACCATGTCACTGACAAGATCTTCATAGTTTTCAGAGTTCTCATTTCCAAGGAAACATGAGCACACTGATTTAAATGCCAACCACACTGCTTTTTCTCCCTCTGACAGTTTATTTTCAAACTCTTCGTCATAAATGAGTGCTTTAATTTGGGGACCAATGAAAACCCCTTCTTTTACCTTTGCCTCACTTAATTTGTTGAATTTGTTCCTGTTCCTGAGATGCAAGAAAGCCACTCCTCTGTCCAGAGCTTTTACAAAAATTTTCATTAAACGAGTTTAACGTGCAGTGGTGGTAGAAAGACACATTGTGGATTCATAAGTGGTTCATGTGCTATATTTTTGTTGCCAAGAATGAAGCTTTGTCTTGAAGGCCAAGATTTACGGGTGTAGTGATTTTTACCAATGGAGACAAGCTGCATTGCTGTATCTTCAATGTAAATTTGCCACACACATAACAAAATACGTCCGGCTTACTTTTACAGTGACGAGATATTATAATGCACTGAATGTAATATAATTTTCTCCTTAAAACACTTAAAACTGATCGTCACTAAAATATTCCTACCAGCAACACTTCAGAGAGGAAACTTCCGAAAATAAACAAAATTTTACAGTTAAAATGCTGACATAGTCGAAAGATCAAGCTGACAGTGAATGTTTGATATAGATATCCATTGTTTAATATGTGTACATATAGGCCTGCAGTGTAAATGTTGAATAGAATAAGCAGGTTATAAAAAACTTGATTAAAATTAACAAAGACGCAAATTTATCGCGAAAATACGTAAAAAACTAAATTTGGGTTTTTGGGAAAATGGTACGTGGTAGACAAAAACTAAATACAGATGTTATTTTCAGCCATACTTGTACAAGAAACACATATTTTATCTAAAGGATATTTTTCATGTTGTAGTGTTTTCATTTCACTTGAAGGAAGGAAGGAAGGAAGGAAGGAAGGAAGGAAGGAAGAGTTGAGTGAAGGGGAGAGGGTTGAAACAGGGCAACATATTGCTCGCTCCTAACGGTGATATTACATCATGTCATCAGTTGGAATAGATTTGCTGACCCCTGATATAAATACACTATATATCTATCTGTATGCCTGTTTATACATACTTACCTCTTTAGCTGTTACAGCCACATCATTTTCACATTTGAAAATGCAAAACTGTAGTTGATTGTATTCTGATGCAGCCCTTTCCATTAGAGCTGCATCTAACTGAAAGTTTTTGATTTTCTTATCAGCCACATCGGTATCTTCTGAACATTGTTTACTGTCAAGGTACAGAAGATTTCTTAATTTGCTCAATGAGCATTGTACACGTGCTAAGCGCTGAAGACTATATTTCTGTGCCTGAAGTTTTCTGCGAGCATTCAAGGAGTTGGAAAGGTCATTCATTGCTTCATCCAGGTTAAATTTCACTTGCTGTAAATAATGAAAAAAGTAAATACTCTCATTCAACAGAACTATGGAGATGCAAAATTTAATGGCGGCTGCTAGCTGACTATACTATTCTTGTTCTTGTGCAAATGAATCTTGTGGGTACAAATAATATTTATATCACATGATTTCACAGCAAGGCATGGCAAACCTATGATTGAACACTGTCTGGAGCCACCCATCATTAAAATTTGCAGCAACCATAAAACCTCACATAATGAATTAGCAACAAAAATCTGAACAACTTTTAAAAGACTCTTCCAAAGGAGAAATTGAAATTTTCAAAATCATATCACCAGGTGTATTTGAAGATATGGGAAGAACAGTTTGCATGGATTAAGCCAGGTAAGCATCCAGCAGTTTGTGTTCTATATAGAAAAAATATTAGTATTTTACACGGTGGACAGTCTGACCTGAAACAGTACCAACAATATAAAGGCCATAAAGAAAAGGAAAAATTGAAGCCCGGGAGTGGAAACAAAACATTTGATTTTTTCACAAATCTTAAAAACAAGACAAACATAACAGAATTGCATTAGTATATTTTCCATAATAATACTGTACAAAAATCTTACAATTGATTGAGATGTTAATACATAAATACTCTGCTCTGAAAGACTAGGAGAATTTATGGGGAGAGCAAGAGACAAATGGTTTACTAAAATAAAGCAATATTAATTATGTTAAGATCCATCATGCATAAAAAACCACAGTGTTAAAATGCAGGGTGGAATAATGGGAAAAAAAAAAAAAAGAAATAGCAACTCAAACTTATGTATATGAAAATTGTAAGATTTTTGTACGGTATTATTATGGAAAATAAATACTAATACTAATACAACAGAATTGCTGCATACGAGTTGAATCTGGTTTTCTATGCAGTGAAGCACCATTTAAGTTACACAAGTTAGACTGTGGTAATGAATTGGTGTCTCATATTTCAATGATTCAGTAGTTGCGTCTAAACTTTCCTATGGACACACTAATTCTGAAATGCTTGTGAAGAATGTGCTTGGAGCTAAAGTGCTAGTGATTTTTACTTTCTCTACTGGTAAGAAATATGTCTTGAGACCCCCTAAATCCAAAAGAAGTATTTTTAGAAAAAGGTACGTGTGTGTGTGTGTGTGTGTGTGTGTGTGTGTGTGTGTGTGTGTGTGTGTGTGTGTGTTGTGCACACGCGTGTGTCTTTCTGTCTGTCAATCTGTGGGCAGCATAACTCAAAAAAGAAAGGTCGGTTAAAAACCAAAGTTGGTATTTAAGTTCAATGTCTTTCAAGGATGCGACACGTAGATTTTGAAGAAAATAGCTGCACCCTAAACTACCCTTTACATGGAAAATTTTTTGAAAATTTTGATATTTTTGAAAATGGTTCTAACGATTTTGATTAAAATGCCATATGTTTATACGGCAAATGAAATGTGTATTATGAATTTTCTGGCTATAGCCTATGTAGTCCTGTCTAATCTGGGTGACTTTTGAATAACTCGTAAACCGTAAGAGATAGACAAAATCTTAATATACAAAAAATGTAGATCTCGCTAAAACACACAATTTATATCCGAATAATTTGTTTTGCAGAGTGAATCATTTCGGAGATATTCCTTGTTATTTGAGTCAGTTCAGAAAACTTAAAATTTTGGTGCAATGGAAATGGAAATTTTGCTCATTTTTTTATATGTTAAGTGTGCAAAGAGAACAGGATCTCAAAATTTTAAAAGATTTGACTATCACTCAAAGCCTACTGTATTCTAATATTCCCCTTGCACCTACCAGGAAATAAGCAATAAGATAATTTGTACAAATATTTATCTCAACTAACAAGAAAAAGATACAGGAATAAGAGTTTGTTAGAATGGTTAGAACAAGAGAAGAGTAAGTTATGTGAGTGCAACACATCAGATTTTTTTATATATTCTGCAATGTTCTAAACAAACTGGATGTAGCCATGGATGTATCAAATGGATGCAAATGCAAACTCTTCCCCGTGTGCATTCATAATTGTGACCCTCAGTGAGGAGTGGAAAATAAACTAGAGGATTTTGTTGAAAATGCCAGTGAAACTGCTGTTGTCATTAATGACTTGGTGCTGCAGAGTTTAGAAATTAAATGTGAGTCATTTGTCTTCATATAGTGCTGACAATACTAACATAAATGTTGGGAAAAACCATTCAGTGTACCAATTATTGTTAGGTAAAAATGAGACTATCCTGAATGCCAATTGGTCCAATCACATAATACACAATTCAACGAAGTATGCTACTGAAAAATTAAATATTGATGTAGAACAGCACTGTCCAACGCTGCGCCTGTGATGTATTTTTCTGGCACCCTTCATAAGCAAATGTTTATTCTGATGATTTCTACATAATGTTAATTGAAATTTAAAGAAAAAGCTATTTCCTTTCAAATATTGTCCCAGTACACATCCATGAGGTATGTTTTTGTACACCTAAAGCTGGATTCATTACTTCCCTAATCAGTGCTTTACTTTTTTCCTCTCAAAAGAAGGGTGCTTACTCTAAAGGTAGTTGTGATGGCACCCCCGTCTCCTTAGGTACGAGTTAAAATAATGTGCCTGGACACATCGGAAAGTTGGACAGCACTGATGTAGAGAATATCATGTTGAAAATTGACAATCACTTTTCTGGTTCTGAAAGAAGAAGACAACAGTTACACTTTCTTTGAATTTATAAGTTTAGAATGGGCAGAAATTTTAGGCATGTGTCCAATAGATGGCTCTCCTTAACTCCAGCTGTAAATCGACTGCTGCAGAATTGGGCTGCAATTAAAAGTTACTTCAAGAGTATTGATAACTGTCCAAAACTATCTACAGTGTTCAAAAATGAAGACTGAGAAAGATATTCTACATGAAACCTATTTCCTTTTCATAAGCAGTGTTGGAAATCAACTGGAAGTAGTTACAAAAGCACTGGAAAGATGTGATTTAAGTGTGTTAGAAACCTTCAAACAGATGAAACTATTAGCAAAAAAGTACAACAAAGAATGAAAGACAACTTCTTTGGAAGCAATGCAAAACAACTCATGAATGAGATATCCCCGATACCCCCATCACAACAGAAGAAAATGTTCCTATTTCAGTAATTTCTGTAGAAAATTGATTAAATATTTGCATTAAAGCTTCGATGTTACTGATAATAATCATAATGCTTCTTTAACACCTTTAACTTTTGTCTATCAACACTCAGTTTAACCCTTTCAGTCCCAGTGTATATTATAAGAAACATAGGCTTCATTGCCTATTTGTAATACTTTTAACAGTTTTTCTGCTATATTCTTGTTATATGGTTCGTCACCAATTAAACATATGTATTTGAGATGTTCTGAATTGTAGAAAATTATTTTTTTTACAATTTATTTTGTAGTGTTTTTTTTATAAGAAAAGAAGCAAAATCCATGCAACTGCAGTCAAATGATACCCCGTCATCATCCACGTGTGCCACCACACCGATTATATTACGTGGGCCCTCCCCGTCCTTTACCACATGCACATTTGACTGCGGTTGCCGAGACTCGAACTCACGACCTCAGGCTTTGAGTGCATGGCCAGTGCACTACGTGTTGCCTTAACGATCATGGCTATTGAAGCCAGCAGGCTGAAGGTGTTCCAGACCGCCTAATCTAAACCGGTTTCGAAATAGAGGAAGAACGGCATAAGTAGCAAAATAATTCGGGACTGAAAGGGTTAAGGATTTTGAAAGAGCAGTAGATATGCTAATTTAATTGATCATGTGTCTAATGACGACTTTTATGAAGAGTTCAGCAACTATTGTAACTTGTGTGCAGAAAGAAGGTAATAATGTTTCAAAGTGGATCCGTGGTTAAAATCCCAGCTATGGAATTGAATTTTTCAGTCCTGATTCCACCTCTTATAGAATTTACAGATGCTTAGAGCAAACCCAGAAAACTGCTTCTCAAGAACTTTTTCTCAGGCTGTCTATCCTATTGAAAACCAATGCACAGAGTTACTCGGCTTTGAGTTCTTGTTCAATGTCAGATGATGTAACCATCATTCTTGTTCATATCATTATGTTAATAGCGGAAAAGAACATGAGGTCAGTCAGCTTCAGATTTTTGGCAAATGTAAGTTGACATTTCTCATGGCATTAATGCTAACAGAGAAAAAAACAGTCGCATGTGCTCCCCTTTTCCCTCTCTTACTCTTTTGGACTATAATCTAATAATTTAGCACTAAATATTTGATCTGTATTGTCAAAAGCATGCAACACATATCTTTCAGGACTGCCTTTGTTGGCAACGCACACTGGGTCCATCAGTGTTACCAAATGACCATACCAACACAAAAAGTGCCATGAATGCTTAAATTTAAGCTGTAAGAGAACACAGGTAGCCTGTGTTCGATTCCAGAGACCTGCATGTGGTATTTGTGGTGGACAAAGGGCAACAGGGTGGATTTTCTCCAGGTTTTTCCCACCACTCATTCCTCCAATTGCTCCATTGTCACCTTTCCAATCATCAATTTCGCTGTATTTCATGTCATCCTCTTCCTCACTATTATACCTGGTGCTTGGCTGACCACCCGCTACCAGGTCTTCACTCTGTCCGGTCCATAGGTTCCTGTGCCCCCAACAGGTGTATGACCCTAGCATTGGCTTGTAAGTCCTAGGGGATAAAACTCCTACATAAGGGGAGGGTAATCAGGTAAATTAGAAAAAAAAAAGGGGAACAAGTTACTAAACTGATAGCCCATACTTTATAAAATGCTAAAACTAAACCCTGGCGTGACAGCCCATGAAGGGCCAAGGACTACCATCCAGCTGCTATGTCCCCCATCTCTGCCCATTACAGGCGTCATTGGTGGGGTGCAGTACTGGAGGGTGGGACGTGGTCAGTGCCCCGAGCCCTCCTGGTTATAAAATGCTAGCAACTGTAATTGTTGGAGTTTAGGCAGTTATTTTCTTTTTTGACAAGTAAGTCATTTTATATCATGCTCTTAGCAAATTTATCTGAAAACTACAATGTAGATTTTTACAAATACACAAATATGTTCAAAACAAGAGAAAATTTATCCCCAGATTTTATTGTGAGGATATCATACTTCCTTTCTCAAAAAATAAAAAGCAGCTCTAACGTACCATTATCAGTATACTTACAAGTATTTCTTCTTTTAACTGTCCAAGTGGTACTTGAATACCATTTATAGCTTTGTCCAAGCCAATAAGATTACTTGACAAATTGACAAAATCTGCATAGTCTTTATTTATCAACTCTATCATTGCAGAACGTAAAATCTTAAGATAAACTCCTAAATCATCTCGAAGAACTTCTAGGTTGGCTTTTCTTCTGTGGTTCTGAAGAAACTGGTCAACTGAAAATGATGCCTGAAAAAGTTAAATGTATCTCATCAATTATTTTTTATTATATTCTATTTATTTAATGTACTTTTCTCATTTGTGGGCTGCCAAGAAGACAAAGTATAACTTTACAATTAATTTATCTCTTAAAAAATTACAAATATATAAAATTAGTTATAAAACATTAAATTAATAATAATCAACATCAAGGGAATATAAATAAAAGGTCTCAATATTTTTATTATAAATTTATGTAGTAACTGAAAGTTAATGCAATTGAATATTATATGCCAATTTCAATGCATTTGCTAAATAAATATCATGATTACGAGCACAAATGATTTCGCATGATGAGCATTATCCCTTAATTGCCATGATTGCTATTATATATAGCAGGTATTCATCCAGGCCATAATCTACTCTCTAGCTCCTATCATTAGTCCAGTGTCCAAGATTTTTTTAGGTTGTATTTATTCTTGTAATAGGAAATAGTGGGTCCATAAATGGCCCTTTTTAAGCATCCACTTCTTCAGGCGATCACAGTCGGACTCAAAGCAAACAGTAGGATCAAGGATAACTGATGCCATCAGATGTCTTGTAAGCAATGATGTTGATGCACCTGCTACTACCACTGTTGTACAACCTGTACACTTCCTCATGGACCTCGAAACCTTTCTCTTTCACTTGTGATCAAGCTTCGGATCTTATGATGTCTGCTAGTTTGCAGCACTTCTCTATATGGACAAGCACCCAGAACATGTGCAGGTGTTTTGTGCTCCCTGCTACAACAGTGACAGCAGTGCACACAGCAATAACTCCAGCAGTCATTTTGATGGCATCTCTCCATTTGGAGCAGGAAAGTCTACAATGATCTCGGATATATTTATTGACAGGTGCATAGTCACTGAACAGTTTAACACCTTTTTCTTTTTGCGGTAACTCACTCCAATCTCTTATGAAATTAACAACTGCATCATTGAAGGATTACAAATACAAATATTGATATGTTGTAATTGAACTTCTCATGAGGCACAGAATAGACCAAGGCCTTTATATTTTCTTTTGGTATACACCATATAATCTGAAGCACCTGTTGGTAATTGTAGAATACTTTTTAGAGTACATTTTAAGATTTTGTCAGCATCAGTAAAACATTTTTGTGAAATGTTATCCACTGGGATAACTTGAAGAGGATAAATTAATGTCGTCCAGAGAGATAAGTTTAGAATAGCAAATTTGTGGTCTGCCTGTAGAAGAGGTGAATTTTCTTAAGTTTCAGCTTTCTTAAATAAATTGCTTAAGGTTTGAGGACCGTGGAAAACTTTCATCTTTTAAATTAGTGCCAAGGTAACGTATTTTTTCTTCAAGGTTTTGACAGTGAATTTCATTATCTTCGAAGATTATTGGATTCTTTGGTGAATATTTTCAATTTCTTATGGATAAACAAACAGAGTTTGATATATTGATGGTGACGCTAATTTCCTGAAAATGCTGTATAGCTAATTTAGTCAATTCTTTTGCTGCTTATAAATTGTTTCCTATTATCATGGTATCATCTGCAAAACTCATTACTGACAGTTACTCTGACAGTGAGTAACCATATGCGTCAGACAAAGATTGTTCACTTAATTCCTCCGAATGAAATCACTTGCTAAATTGTAAAAAATGGGAGATACAGGTGAACCCTTTAATACATTCCCTTTTATTTTAATTTGACTTGTTTTATTATTGTTAGTTTCAATTTCTTGCAAGTTCATTATTAAGCATGATAATTTGCTGGGAACTTCCATGATGTCTAAGTTTTATGGAGATGTAAATGACCTACATTATCAAAGGCTTTTCTTATATCCAGAAATACCACAGCAATATTGTCCTTTCTTGAGCAGATTTCAGACCAGTTTTGAGAATGGTAGTGTTCATGTGAGTTCCTGGTGATGAAGTAAAGCCTCGCTGATACAGTTATATAACTGTATAATCTACGCTCAAGTGCTCCTTCAGTAACTCTTCTGATCACTGAGGTGATTGTTATTGGCCCCCAGTTTGAAGGTGATGATTAATAACCTCCTTTATGTATAAGAACAGATCGAGCTGTTTGAAATGTCAGTGGTACAATTCCAGTCTCTAGCATCCTGGTAGCTATCTTTGCAATGATTTCTGAAGCCACGCCATTTTTAATTATTCTCATCAGCACATTGTCAGGACTGCTAGCTGTGCTAATTGATATATTTCCCATTGCATTATTTATTCCATTTGGATTCCTGGTGAACTTGATCACTTGACTTGGAAAATAGATTTGTTTCATGCAATATGTTATTAAGTTTGCAGGAAATACCATTTTCATTAAAACATTTTGAATTGCTTTTCATTTTAGCAGTATGCTTTTGGTTGCACATAATGTAAGCAACCTTACAAGCTCCTGTGTTATCGAAATTTAGCCCGTGTTGGGTTACGGCACCTAAGTTAATGTGTGACATGAATGGGATGACAGGGTCCTGCTTATCAAAATTTAGCCAGTGACAAGTTATGTGTGTATATGAATGGGATGACAGGGTCCTGTGTTATGGAAATGAGGTTAGGTAACTCTGTGTAAATATATTGATTTTAGTGCTTAAGGTATTGTACTAATAGTTGACAGAGAAATACGAGATACGCACATATATAAAATCCCTTTCCAAATATAAAGTTCTCCTGCCTTAAAAGTGAACAAATAGGAAGAAATATGTGCTTAAATTGTGGACTTAACATGTGACTGCACACTACTGCAATGGATAACAGGTTGTGGCGAATGGCTAAAGGAAAATAGGGCAGCCTTAAAACATGGGCCTTGGTCGCATGGTTATACAGACTGACTACGGAACTAATAAACCCGAGAAATCTTGGGATTTGAGTTCAAATCCCAAGATTTATTTATTCATTTCTGCTACAACAGAGCAAAGCTCCAATTACAGTAGCTACATGTAATTTATTTACACAAGCTTGACTAATGCAAAACAAGAATACAAGAAGGAATACAGAAAAACTAAAAATAAATGTATATTACGCAACAGGGCTTTCGAATTGGTTCTTCACCGCTGCACAGCCTTTTGCCTGAGCGAGTTTGAAGCTGCCGCGGCCGAGTTTGCCGCTACTAAC
The DNA here is from genome assembly GCA_030765045.1 of Tenodera sinensis. NCBI lineage: Eukaryota > Metazoa > Arthropoda > Insecta > Mantodea > Mantidae > Tenodera > Tenodera sinensis. Next base: position 148,643,328 of record CM060965.1, on the reverse strand, counting down.
AAGCCACACGTAAAACGTATAAAAATCTTTCCTTATAGAAAATGCTGGAAATGTTGTGAACAATGATTTAATCGATCCACAGCTTCTGTTCTTTTCAGATGAGGCGTGGTTTCATCAAAATGGTCGCGTGAACACTCATAACAGTCGGTATTCGGCACCTCAAAATTCACATCGTGTTCAAGAAATCCCTCATTATGATTCGAGATTTGGAGTTTGGTGTGCTGTTAGCACGACGAATAATTGGTCCAATATTTTACGACCAGACTGTAAAAAGAGAGGTACCAAAATGACATTTTGACCCCATTTTTTGTCATGATCTGTACTTGCAGTAGCAGAATCTTGTTGAAACCACCCATATGATTTCTCTTCTTCTGTCAGTTCATGAAAAATGGGGTCAAAATGAACGCGATGTGAATTTTGAGATGCCCAATACCGACTGTTATGAGTGTTCACGCGACCATTTAGATGAAACCATGCCTCATCTGAAAACAACAGAAGCTGTGGATCGATTAAACTGTCGTTCACGACATTTCCAGCATTTTCTATAAGGTAAGATTTTTATACATGTTTTACCTCCGGCTTGTTAGTAGTGGCAGATCGTCTAGGAATTCTTGAACAACCTACTACACGACTAAATGAAACTCTGACAGAGGACTGTTCCCTCTCACCTCACAACTAAACCTTCCTTATTCCCTGTTTCAGACCGCAGCCTGCCACAGAGCCCTACAAGCCCTCGGCAATGCCGAGGCGGATCGGGAGAACTAGGGCCTCCCACCAGTGTCCTACGTGCGCGGTAAAAGCGGGCCACCGTATGATGGAGTAGGACACTCCGACGACACGGCGAGACCAGGACAAACGCTTATACAAGACCTGCCTGCCTAGGGCAGACAAGAAGAAATCTAGCACGATAACATTTATATCAAGCATGCGTAAAAATCACAGACCATTAGCTGATTCTAACGACTTGCAGGTACATACCTGTGCAACACTAGACATAAGCCTAATTATTGCACGAAAATATCTTTTCACTCCAACGCTAACATTAGCTTATCTCACAACGACTTGCAGGTTTCACCTGTGCATCGCTAGATATAAGCTCAAATATTGCACGATCAACTTCAATTACACTAACTCTAACATTAGCAAATATTATAACGACTGGCAGGTAAACACCTGTGAAACACTAGATATAAGCTGAAACATTGCACGAATAACCTCAGGTATGCAAACACTAACATTAGCAGATAGTATAACGACTGGCAGGTAAATACCTGTGCAACCCTAGAATTAAGCACCACACAAATTACATCTTGACTAACAGGCCTATGCCTGTGCAACCTAATCATAAGTAAGCGTAATTGCGTCTAATATCAATACAAATTTAACAATGCATTTATCTCTCTTGGTCATGTCCAGGTTTCATGGGCATTACCAAAAAGCAACAATTGACTCGCTCGCATGAACTCATGCCAGCTTAAAGCTTCCAATTACTAACCGGGGTGCTATGCGGGACCCGACTAACGCACGATGATGCACGAAACCTTAGCATTGTACGAACTAACACGTGGAGGGGTTTTTTAGTGAGTAACCCTCCCCCTTCAGGGCGCAGGGACCCTCACACTGTTGGCCTCAGCATGTCGGCCTCCGCCTGTAACGGGTTTTTCCCCTCCACGGGAAAAAAAAAAAAAAAAAAAAAAAAAAAAAAAAAAAAAAAAGATCGTCTACGCCGAGAGACTGACGGACCTGATCTTCAGCTCCAACAGAACGCTAACATGGGGAGAAAGAAAACAGCGAAGACCAGCACAAAACCCGCGCAAAAGACTTCGGTCTTGGCGCGAGCAGACACGCCGCAGAGAACTTCGCCGGAGTCACCGCCAGAGCGCGCCAGCCGCTCTCAACCAGCCGCCCAGTCTCACCAGTCGTGGCTGAGTCTCCGCCACGAGCAGTCACGGCAGAGCCAGCGCACACGCCGCCGCCATCGCCACCCACAGCTTCCTCCTGGCGGCATAGTGCAGTAGTGTGCGGAGTTCCACGGGACTTTCCGTGCCGCTACCTGCTGTCAGCCGCCAGGCAACTGTGGCAATCCAGTGTCAGGGCCACGAGAATTCATACAGATCGCGGCCCTACCATGATGGTTCGACTAGAGTTTGCGGACCAGGCCGACCGGGAAGCTGCCTTGACGGCGGGGCTGCCCTTGTTAGGGCAATACCTGCGCATTGAGGCCAGCAGAACGGATCGCCTGGTCCCATGTCGCCGCTGCTGCCAGTTCGGCCACCAGGCCGAGACCTGCTCTGCCAGCCCGCGGTGCCACTATTGCGGTGCCCGGGAATTGACAGCGCAGTGCAAGGGTCACGACCTGCGACACCGCCGCCGTTACTGTGTCACCTGTAATGGCTTCGGCCATTATACAGGCCAGGCACAGTGCCCTCTCCATCCGCGCCGATCTTCACAACAGATCAACACAACAACGACCGGCACCGCAAATCAACAGCTCCAGTCAACCAGCTCCAGGAACTACACCACCACCGGCAGCACCACCAGTCCCTGCAGTCAGCCAGGAGCTACGGGATGCGATCCAGGACCTCCACGCGGAGGTACTGAATGTCAGCGCCCGCCTGGCTGCGATTGAAGAATCGCTCGCCACAATCTCTGCCGCAGCAAGTGGCACCATCACGAGGAACGTCACCGAGGCTCTCGAGCCAATTAAGCAGACGCTTGTACGGCTCGAGATCCCGACTGCCAACCCGACCACCACCAGGGACTTCTCAACACAGACTCGCCGCACCAAGGAGACACCACCAGGCCAAGGCAGCGGGCTTCCACATTCACGATGGTTACCCCTGCTCGGAGTTGTGTCGCTCCATGAAGTGTACGGCACATCCGGATTGATCCACTTCATCCAGGACTCAGCCATCATCATTCGTTCACCCATCATGACCATTTCATTCCACCACACGAATCAGAGCACACCACTCACCATTATCAACAATGACTGCTACCAGGGGGCTCTCAGGGCTTAGGTCATGAGTGTCTCCTGGCCTTCAGCATCACCACGCTGTTACTGCCTCTGGCAAGCAGCTTCCATCGTCACCATAGAATGCGCAGGTGCATTATTGCGGTACTGCAACACCGAGGTTTTGACCTCTGGACTCTTCCGGTGGGGTTTTTTAGTGAGTAGGCTGCCCGGGTTCGAAGCCCGGGTAGGAGTCTTACACTCACATGCGTGCATGCGGTTAGGGCGTAAGTAGCCTTTTTCCCCACCACAAAAAAAAAAAAAAAAAAAAAAAAGTAGTGGCAGAGAGGATCATCGCCGGATATGGGAAGAAGAAAGCAACGCAGGAAATCACCGCCAACGCCGGGTTCTGGAGCCACATCGGCCCCGGAAGCCAAAAGCATCATCAACGCCGAGACAGCCAGAGAAATCGACACCGCCGAGACAACCAACACAGCCGCCGTAGTTGCGGCCGCCGCCGCGCCGAGCGCCACTAGCGCCGACACCACTTCACCGCAGTCAGAGAGGCAGCTAGTCGAGCGGCCGCTGCCTTCCAGGCAGGAGGCTAGCTCCCCGGGAGCGGCAGTGACAGTGCCAATCCTGGAGCTGCCGGAACCACCACCGTCGTCCTCAGAACTTCTCCCGGCCCATACACCACCGCCGCCGGCACACACTGGTCCCCCCACGGGAGCCAGTGTTATTATCCGAGGAGTTCCTCACGACTTCCCAGCGAGGCATCTACTCAGCGCAGCACAACACGAATGGCCGTCAGCAATGAGGGTCACTCGTATCGTCACCTCTCGGGGACCAACGCACATGATAAGGATCATCTTCGCCGACTCAGCAGACCGAGAAGCCGCCATAAGGGCGGGCTTGCCCCTACTTGGACGGTGCCTCCCTGCTGAGCCCGTCCGCTCTACACGACAAGTGCCCTGTCGCAGATGTTGCAGATATGGGCACGACGCCACCACCTGCAGCGCCGCACCTCGGTGCCATTACTGTGGGGCCTACGGCCTCACTAGTGAGTGCACCAACCATGATCTACGCCGTCGTCGCCGGTACTGCGCCACCTGTAATGGCTTTGGCCACTTTACAGGTCAGGCGCAGTGCCCGCTTTACCCGAAGGAACTCAACAGGCAGCCAATACCTCTCAACGCAGCCTCACAGCCACATGACACACCCTCACCAACTTCGGCCGACGCACCTGCACCACGCAGCACCACTTCCTACGCAGCTGCAACATCAAGTGTGGAACAACGCAGCACCGAGGCCAGGGAACTACATTCCACAGTCACCGGCCTTGACGAACGATTACGCCACATAGAGGACGTCTGCACGGAACTGACCTCAGCCGTCGCTACTCTCACATCAGCAGTTACCGCCCTGTCGCAACAGTCCGAATAAAATCTGAAATCAGATTTTATTTTATTTTAATATTCAGATTTTATTTTATTTTATTTTTTTGTCGCAACACTCCAACAACGACATGCAGAACACCACTTCAGCAGTCCAGGAATTCCGAGAAATTGCCACAGAGAGTGTCACAGCTCTCTCTCAGACCGTCTCGACACTACACGCTAACACCAAGAAGCACACACGGGAGAGTCGCAAGCGCCACGCTGCGGTCGCCCGGCAACTCACGCATCACACCAGGGGCTTCAACGCGGCAGCCCGGATCCTACATCAACTCCGAGCAGCCGTCATTGAGCTGGAAAACAGTGACGTTTTCGAGTCCATACAGCGAAAGCTGTATAGGATAGAGAACAACATCACCACGACTAAAATAGACGCAGCAACACAGTACCGCCACGCAGATACTGTTGAGCCACTGACTCCAAAACAACTCCAACGTTACCGCCAGTACGGCTACAACCTTCACCTTGACTCCGAACCATGTACTTACCTATGCGAGGAAGCACTCTGCCCCGCTCAGGGAGTAAGCTTTGACCAACTCTCCCCTACGCGAAGTGGTCGACTTGCTATCTAGGAGATACGACATAGGCACATCTCCCCTCTAACTACCAGAACAACAGGATAACGGGAATAACAGGAAATAAAGAACCCACTCTAACTTCCCAACCACATTTACCTTCTACTTTCCCATGTGTCTTGGCCAGGGCCCTAGGTCATGGTCGCGAGTTCGAATCTCGCTTAGGGTAAGTTATCCGGGTAAGGTTTTTTCCGAGGTTTTCCCTTATCCTGAGAAGACGAATGTCGGGTAACTTAAAGCTCTATGGACCTCGGGCTCATTTGAGCATCATTTCACCTGTTTCATTCACTCACCGTCCGATATGACGCAAGGTTGGAGGGCATTTAAAAAAAAAAAAAAATAGGTCATGGTCATGACCTGGACATATCATTACCTGCTCCCGCCAATGCGCGGAAGCCTCATTGCCACCTAGACTAACGGAGGTGCTTATTGCGGGACTCCATCACTCCCACCCTATACTTACTTCCCTAGTGTTAAGTTTTTAGTTGCTAAGTTCTCCCCTTCCCTGCTCCCATCCCGGCGAGATAAGCCAACTCTTTTTCCCTCCAACTCTATTACTGTCTCTCCTTCCAAAAAAAAAAATATATATATATATATATATATATATATATATATATATATATATATATATATATAGTAGTGGCAAACCTGGCCGTGACAGCTTCAAACTCGCACAGGCAAAAGGCCGTGCGGCGGTGAAGAACCAATTCGAAAGCCTTGTATTATTGAAGACAAGACATTGCACATTGTAACCAAACAAATAAGTGATACAACAGAGTAAATAATAATTAAATAAATTTGAATATAATACAGAAATTACAATAAAGTATTAAGAAACTAAGACTAAAAATGAAACATATATTAAACTACTATACAAGACTAGAATTCCAAATGTTATACTGATTCTGCAGATAATAATAAGCGATACAACTGAAAATCAAATGCAAATAACTCCCATATTTAATTGTTTTTTAAACTGCTTGTAAGGTAAGCTAAAATCCAGCTCTATTTTAGTTGAAAGTTTATTGTATTTTGCGTACAATCTAAGGACAGGAGAATTTTTATGAGACAACGTTATTATGTGTTTATACAGAAACAGGGTTGCCAACTCATACAATAATTATGGGGGCATACGATAATTTTAATGTTTGTACAATGGTTGCCAACCCATGCGATAATTATGGGGTGTACAATAATTTAAATGTATGATAGTTTGATATTAGCGAAATATCATTTTCACTGGTTTGTTCCACCAGCAAAATTAAACTAATTACATATAGCTACACCACTTTGGCCCTCATGGCCTGTCTCCACCCCATAGCAACCTTTCCCAACCCTACTAAGCCTGCTACCCTTTATCCTCTTATTGCCAGTGTGCCCAGGTCTGATAATCTCAATGAAGAAGGCACTGTTCAGAAAATTGATGATCAATGGAGAAAACTCGGAATACGTGATATTCTGAGTGAAATAAAGAATATGCCTGAACCTGGCAGTTTCTGTTAAACACATGTCCCCTTGGTGGAAATACTGATTTCAAAGAACTAGCAGCCTTTACATTATCAGTGGTTTCTTTGCCCCACAGAAGCACTTCTTGTGAGTTTTTTTCTAAACTGGGTTTAATAAAAACCAAAGTTAGAAACAGATTGGCACTAGATACAGTAAATGAACTCTGCTGATGTTGTCTCAGCTTTTGAAAGAACATGGTAGATCTCAAAATCTGCGAGTCACGGAGAAGATGTTAAGGTTTATCTCAACAACAAATTTGTATAATGCTGCAACAGTTGAGGAAGATGAACTTTCAGTTGAATAGTGCAAGAAACATAAGTGCTAAAGTTGTAATATTTGTGGAGGTCATCAATCTTGTGAAGTGGATATAATAAACATCATTACTCTTATATTTTCATAAGTATTATACTGATATTTTTATTGTTGTAGCATTTGGTTTATGATGTACGATAATTTTCAATCCAAATCTATCATTTTGAGTGGCTGGTACGATAATTTTACTTTTAAATATTGGCAACCCTGTATAGAAATAATTGTTTACCTATTACTTATGCATTTTATGCAGCTAAAAGATTAGTCAACCCTGAATTCAAAAAAATTATTGCAAAATATTACTATGAAAAATCAAAAAATAAAAGATGGGAGCTACCAAACATTCAAACATAATTCCTCAGTATCCTCAAGAAACGGCAGCTGCAACCTTCAGGTTGATTACAGGACATGATTGCCTGGCAAAACATTTAAACACAATTGGGATATATTCTTCACCACTGTCCTCTATGTGATCTGCAAGAGGAAATGGACCAAGACCACCTTCAAATATGCCCGGCCACTTCTAGCACCCCATCCATCAGTGAAAAATATTGGAGAGCAAGAGGATTAATGACTTCATTGTCAGAAATCCAGCATTAGCTAATAAGAAAATGAAATTTAAACAACTGTTAAAATTGTTCTTGATTATTAAATGTTTTTACAGTATTGAGGAATACTTGTGTAAATAATAACTGCTTTGTAATATGTCATTAACAATACTACTTCATTTGTATTCTATAACTTATAACAAATTCAATTATAAATTGTTGTGCCTGCTGTTAATAGTTCATTGTGCATATTCTGTAACTACTTTGGTTAATAGTGTTTTGTATACATTATATTTACATTATTAATATTAGTAGTAGTATTAGTATTATTACTATTATGATGATTATTAATTATTATTATCATCATCATCATCGTCGTCGTCGTTGTTGTTGTTGTTGTTGTTGACTGGATTCAATTGTGTACTACACTGTATTGAATTGCAATAAAATTGAAATTGAAAACTATTACTCTACGATCAGAAAGTGAGACTATTTTGAATTCATTAAGCAGTTGACTATACCGTAAGTTCTGATTATAAACCACTGTGAGTTTTGTAATATAAGTATCTGAGGAACTTTTTCTGAACCTTCTCTATTTGATTGTTCTGACACTTATGAATTGGTGACCATACAATTGAGGCATATTCCAAATGGATAAACTTTCTTTCCCCTTCCCTTTCTTTTCCATTTTGAGAGTAATGTTGTGCTTATGTTTCAAAATAGCAAAACACCACTATATGCAATGCACAGCGTTTCTTTACTTTTGCTTCATCTCACATCTGATGGTTTAGATTGGTTATGAGATTCACTGGTGTAGGGAAGTGGTGACCCCATCGCTCAGTGGGAAACCACTGCAAGCAGCTTCCAAGTATTGGCAGGAAAACCAAAACCTTTCGGAGTTGGGAGGAAATCCCCTTAATCCCTACCTCAAGAACTCAGGATCTACCCGAGTACCCTGGAGATAAAACAGGGACCTTAGGCACTGGGCTATTACCCCACCTTAAGTAAAGTCGGATTCAAAAGGAAAATGTGAGCCTTGGACACAGATAACCCCTGACACCACAATATTGGTAGACCAGGTGGTGGTGGTGGTGGCAGCGGCGGCGGTGGTGCATTGATTTTAGAGGTCACCGTTTTGAGCAGTTCCATTGAAATTTGCGCCTACTCATATTTTGTTTCCTTACCTTTGCTCTGCTTGTATCTAACATTTGTATTGATAAATACAACTTATGTTTATAATAATTCAATCACATGTAGGTCTTTCAAGTGCATATCAATTATTTAGTTGTTTGTAAGCTGATAGTTAAGCTTAAATAAATAAATAATAATTAAACCATCTGTTTAAGAATGTAAGAAGTTTTCAGTGTGTATCTATTATTTGGGCCATGAAAGAGTAAATAATAGCTAAACGAATTTGAAATGAAAGCTTAAGCATTGGTTAAATGAAAAATTACAACACCACACAAATGCTTCCTGTAATTCAAATTAAATTCAGCATGTACTTAAGGAAGAAGGAAAGAAAAAGGAACATAAAAACATATGTGGCTAAGGAATTTGAACCTAAGCTTTTAATCCATGTGTTCCTTCGTCGTCCTTGCAACATATCCATTATGTTAAATACTCAGACTACGAAAGCCATCCACTAGTTTTCTTATCACACATATACAGCTGCAATGGACATGATCAATGTGCATACCCCAAAAAGTTTTAAGGCACAATTCTGTAATTTGTAATCATAGACCATACGTTTCCTATCTCAAATTGATTGTCTTTAAACTATTACCAGTAAAATTTGTGCAGTGTTATTCATTTACACCCTGTATATAAACCCTAGATTACTATTTTTCATCTGATAGACTATGTCAGGTGGGAGCATTGAACAAAACACTCACTTCTGGTATCGCACCATTTCCCACCACCTGAGTACCTTCATATATGACAGTAAAAGGAGTACTGCCTGATCAGCTGTATTGTTTAGGAGCAGTGTTGATGTCATCTGGGAGACGAATGTTTACTGTTAATGTAAATATGACCATACAGATTCCCTGTTTTGTTGTTTTGATAAGACATTTGTGTCATACAAATGCAAATCTAATAAGGTGGTGTTCTCTTGCCTATAACACATGAGCAATATACAACTGATTGATAAAGATCTTCACAAGCTAGATATTATAAAATATATATTATAGAATTTTACAATGCTACAAAAGACAGTTGACAATTTTGACCAAATATGTACAAGCATGTCTTGTAATAGGAAAACACTCAGATGGCCAATGTGCATTTTCTATGAATGCTCAATATGACATTGGTAAATGTCACAATATGCTGCAAAATAACAATAATGAAGAAGGCAGTATGTGAAAAATCTCAGCATGGAGCTAATGGCACCCTGACTACATCAGCACTTGAAATTGGCCAACACTAAGCGATCATTAAAAGCTATGCTTGAGAAAGTTCTAGGTGTTGATCGTTTTGCCAGAAAAAAGAGCAGAATTCAAGAGAAAAATTTGTGCATTTTGTCTATCACATTTACAGCATATGGCCAGGTTCTTTTGTCACTATAGTTCTTGTATTATGTGTGGTGTACATTAAGGAAAATTGTACATTGAATATGATGAAAAGGCCTAAAATGCATTCAAACATCTCAAAAATGAGCAAAAAAATGTATAATATATATGGTGCTACTTTCCACATAGTGGTTGCATTTTAAGTTGAAATAAATGCATCCTCCGTCACACTACTGTTTAGTAACAATGTCTTTCGCAGCATAATTTAGTTGCCTAGGGTTAATAACTACAAAGTATTCTGTCTTACTAACGGAAAGTAAGTAAATCATTCACTATAGCAAGGGGAGGAGGTGTATGAACTAATTTAAGGACACAAAAGGGATGCAAGCCCAAGAAGTAAGATTTTGTCACTCTGTTACAGTTTACTAGTTAGTAACAGTTTACCATTTTCTGCACAATAACCCAGTTTCAGAATGAAGACTTCAGAGGTAATGCCAGTAAATTCAACATATACATTTCATTTATCATGAAAATATATTAAACGTGTGGTGATTTAATGAAAATCATAATAGCCATTTTTGAGACAGTCAAAAAAATGTTCCATGTATAGGTTAAGTTAGGAGGGGGGAATTCTTCTGCTGAACTTGAATATCAAGTAGCTTAGTAGGTATTTACCCAACCTTTTGTTTTTCATTTCTCTCCTCTCCCTCTCTCTCTCATACGCACATGGATCTTTTTCTAAAAATCCTTTGGTTTTCTTTTTTAATTACTCAGGGAATATCAAAACATGTAATTCCAGTGAAATCTGAGGATCATATTTTTAGGTGGAACACAATATTTCCTATCTTACTGTAACTTACTTTAAGTGGTAGAGAAGTAAAAATTGCACTGATATGAGAGGTAGAACTGGAACTTAAAACTTCAATGCCACAACTGGGATTTGAACCACAGACCTTCCGCTTACCGGGCGGACGCTCTAACCACTGAGCTATCGTGACAAACTGCCAGAATGGCATTAAATTCTCAAACCAGTTCGTATTTCTCCTGGTTTGAGAATTTAATGCCATTCTGGCAGTTTGTCACAATAGCTCAGTGGTTAGAGCGTCCGCCCGGTAAGCGGAAGGTCTGTGGTTCAAATCCCAGTTGTGGCATTGAATTTTTAAGTTCCAGTTCTACCTCTCAAACTTTGCCCACACATGGCTTGTGTGTTTAAAAACACCAACAGTAAGTTTGTTGGCATAAATAAATAATAATTGCACTGATATATTTGAAAATATTTTCAGATAACTGCAATGTAAAACAGTGTTCCAATTCCCAGCTTTTTGGATATATTTCCTCCATGGGTGTATAAAGACGTACCTAATTAAAATCCACTTTGCGACGTAAGTGCAAATATTAACAATAATAAATAATTGTTCCAGGTTACGTCAACAAAATAGTAACAATCAAATGCACTAAAACAGAGCATGTTTTAATACTGGTTCCACGTAACGGAAATCATCCATCACATGAAAACTTTTAAATGTTTACCTCTACTCGAAAGTTTTGGATTTTGAACATGCAGTTTTCGAAACGCAAGGACGACAAATCTGCTATGTGTTAATTAGAACCTAATTTATAGACATTGGAAAGCCGCTAGATCATTTTATCTACGTAATCATTATGATGAACTACACTTTACCCTATTCAATGTAAATGTTCTGATTACCTTAATAAACTCATTTTTATCAAAACACAAATCACTTGGTGCCACAGGCAAAAACTGCGTTTCCGACGGTGATAACATTTTACGATACTATTGACAACCAAAAACACCTGAATAACTATCGCCTACTAATCATTCGCTTCCATTTGTTTCCAAAACAAACAATTGACAATCGCCACCCCTCCTACTATAACCGCACCCGCCCAATATATTACAGGGCTGACAAATGTTTGTGAATGAAATTGTCATTATTACCTGTGCTGTATATACAAATTTTATTTGAAATAAATAAATGCCCAATTGTTACGCAGTGCTCTTTATTTAAATATATAATCACACGTATTAGTTTTCGCTAGCACAGACTTTAAAAACCCTCTCATTATAAGAATAAGTGATGAAATGAAGTTCCTACTCGTGTATGCCATTTAGGGTATTAGTATTCGACGTTGCTGACCGATGTTTAATTGTTAATGTTTAAGAAAAGGCTATGACAAGTTTAATTTTCAGTCGAGGATGTGGAATGCAAATCCTATTAAGAAACAAGACACCGTTCTGCTACAGGTTTGCTTAATATTTGGAGATCTGTTGAATATCATTTGTGTATTATATTGTAACTTTATATTAATTATCTGACAATTTTTAAGTTACGTTGAACAGAAAAAAAAGCAAGCATGATGTGCCTTTAGTGAATTTGATAGGGATATATATTTATGGTTCTTTCTAACCAGGTTAGGTTATATAATTTACTGTGGAAGCACAGCGGCAGGCACAGTAGGTACAGCTGACAGGCGAATCTGACTTGTTTGAAAGTAATGTCACCAAATGATAAGTTTCTAAGTACAATTCCAAATAACTGACTTCAAAAACTGTGTGCTCAATGCACAAAATAAGAGCTGGGCCTTTAGTTGAATCAAGAAGAAACTGTCATTGAAATTAAATATCAAAGAAAAGGTAACCGAGGTCTCTCCTACTGTGTGTCTATGCCTGTTCTAGTCCCCACATATTACAACCACCTCCTGGCACACCAATGCTTATGAATAAGTCTACATTTATAGCTTATACAAAGGCCTAGAGATTTATTTTGTTTCATGGGCTTTCCCAATAGAATGAGTGAATAATAATGTGGCAAGTTAAGTTTGTTGAAAACATTTTTACCCGCTCCAGAATCGGTTAAATTTTTGTAAACAGCAAATCACACTTGTTTATAGTTGGGAATCTTATATTAAGAACATTGCACCTACTGTTTTATAGTGTGGTCATAGTGCATCTTGAGAATAAGAGAAGGGAAAAAGGAAAATATGCCACAGAATTTTATGGATTCAGATTTTGAGATTGTTTTTCTTGACATTCTATAGTATGCTGCGCAGTTTGATACATTCTCAAATGCCTTCAACCATCACTTTAACAACACAAATGGAGGCACAATGCCTTCTTAAGTATTTAGGGAGTTCAAGTAATCATGGTGAAGTCATTTAGTGCAGTAAATACATATATGTTCTTCCACAGAGGTTACAGAGGTTAGGTAATGAGTTAGGTATATATATAGCATGTTTTAGGTGACATCGCATAGATGAGGGTAAAATTGACCCAGCACACTGTAGAATGTCCATTTTTCCTAGGTAATTAGAAGGATAATATGCAGATTTTTCAGAAAAATCCAAGTGCTCAGATGTTATATGGGATGACAGAAATGTAACAACCCTTTAATGAAAATGCTGGTCATTAAGACATCAATATGGCTTTTGTTGAAAGTATTCTTGGAGAATCCAAAACTGGCTTGCTTTTTCTAAAGACAAAAGCATACTACTGTCTTATAGTATTTACCTCATATCAAAAATGTTGCAGAACTAATGTAGTAGTAATTTACAAATAGTTACTTACTAAATATCCAACAGATAAGCAAAATAAAACCATTGCAGCATACATAGGAAATTTACTCTTTAAAAAAATGAAGCTTGTCTGCTAAATATGACTTTTAAAATCATTACCAGGAATAAAAACTCTACTGATTGCATTTATGTACCATTAGGTTTTTCTATCAACCCATTTTCTGTTTAATGACCAAGAAAATTAAGTGAACAGTTCTTAATGTTGAAACTAGTGACCAAAATTAAAATGGCAATCAGTAATCAACTAGGACAAGGTGAACTTAAAATTACATATCAAATTTTTCTTAATAGTTTTGTTACATATTACACAGTCTTGCAGTGGAATCGATTTTTTTTATTATTATTAAACAAAAAAACTTAAACAGCTACATAGGTACTTGCTAAAAAGTATGAAGAAATCCGAAGGTAAAGGTGTTTAAAAAACTCACCTGAAATTAGGTACCTATTCTATTCATTTATCTACTGGCAAAGTAATTGAACATAAAAATCATTTGCAAATATGATACTCATTTCTCTAGCTTTCCAATATCTTGATACTCCAGAAGAGCCAAACAGAACTGGGCATCGTAGCAGGTGATCCCTACTCATGACTTCTTGTAGACCACAGAGCATGCAGATAGTACTAGGTAGAAGTTCAAAATAGTTGGTGTTTTACTAAGATGTCATGTCCAGTAGGAAGACGAAACATCACAACAGCTTCTTTTCTTTCTCTGTCAGGTATTGTTTGTAATATTTACTTCCAAGATTTGGCGAGGATTCTGGAATCTAGTTCTGCATTAAATTGTTGGTTTAAGGGGCCTTTTGTAAAAATTTTGGTAGAGTGGTATGATGATTTTGTATTTGGGTTAAGTGTAAGCATTACACCTTTCTTAGCCAGTACATCGGTTTGCTCATTTCCGTACAGTTGGCAATATCCAGGTATACACTGTAGGGTAGATTTCTTAAAATAGTGTTTTAGTTTGTTTAAAGCTATTCTACAGTCCAGGATTTCTGTTGACTGAAGGGACTAATGATCCAGTTGCTTCCATGGCAGATTTTGAGTCACTTAGAATGACAATTTTGGTGAAACATTTCGAGATGTAGGAGTAATTGCTGTAGAGCTGTCCTTACAGCCTCGATTTCACCATCAAATGCAGTTTTGTAGTATCCGACAGATTTGTAAACGGAGAAAATAGAGCTGTCTACTCCTGCTACTGTATTTAAATATTCCTGTAATTTGGAGCCATTTGCATATACATGTAGCCAGCTATTTTCAGAGTAGTTACTATTGATAGTTTCCAATGCTAATCTTTTGAGAGTAACTTTGTCTACTTCTTTTTTCTTTATTTGCAGGTATACATCTGTTGAGAAATTGTATTGTTCTTCTTCCATTGGGTTCTAGGCTTCATAAAAAACTGTGGTTGGTTCAAAGGTATTGAGTATTGTTCCTTCAATTTGGAAACTTTCTGAAGGAATCCATGTTGAGCTTTCAAGTTTCTTTCTGAATTTGTGTATATGTGCCAGTAGTAGTCATCTGGATTTCTGTTTAGTTTTTTGTATAGTATAATTGATTTCCCTTCAGACTTTGTGTAATGGTTTAAAACTCATTAGTGTTAGCATTGCTTCTATAGGAGTAATTTTAATTGTGTCAGTTATCAGTTTGAGAGCTTGATTATGTATTCGTTCAGGTTTTCTTATAGTTATATCCGATGCACAAATAAATGGTTCACAGCAGTATAACGTTCCAGGGAGTATGCACATCTAATATGCGATGGCTAGTGTTTTGTGGGCACATCCCCACTTACTTCCTGCAAGACCTTTCAAGATCCATAGATGCTTTGCAGTGTTGGAACTGATGTTCTCTATGTTGTTTTTATGATAATTTATTATCAAAAGCTACTCCTAAATATGTGAAGAGATCAGTTTGTGGGATGACTTCTGTATTGTATTTGAGGATGGGTTCTTGTATTCTTCTGTGTGCTAGAGAGAAAGGTTGGAATTTAGTTTTAGACATATTCACAGACATGTTTGTATTACACTATGATTCCAGTTGTTGGAATTCATTGTTGAGAGTTAGTTCAGACTTGATTAATGCTCTCTTTTTGGTTGCTTCTGTCCAGAATACCAGATCGTCAGCATATAGAAGGCAGTTTATATTTGGTACAGAGTTTAGTTCATCAATGAGATCATTTATATACATGTTGAAGAATGTGCAACTTGTTACAGCACCTTGTGGTACCTACTCCAGTTTGCAATATTTTGCATTGTGATAGTCTTTTCATATTTCACTTCACAGGATCTAATCAGTGAAAGCTTTAAATCATCTGTAAATGTTATTTTTCACTTCAGCTTTTGCCAATTTCAACGGGAGATTCTCTTTCCACACTGAATCATATGCTAAGAAATCAATAAAAACTGGAGTGAGAACATATCCACAGTCTAGTGCATCTTTAATGTGTTGTGAAAGTTTGGTTACTTGTTGGGTTGTTGACATGTGTTCCCTAAAACCTGCTTGCTCGTTTTTTATTATATTTTGATTTTCCAAATGCTAGGTGAGTCTACAGCTGACCATTCTTTACACTTAGATATGCTGCAAATGTGCTGGATTCTACAATGAGCGAAACCTCCCAAAAGCAATCTCTCCGGACCAGAGAAGGCTGTCTTAAAAACGCTGAACAGCAACAAAGAGATATCAGCACAGCAGATAAAGGAAATGCCACTGTCATCTTGAATGTTTCTGATTATCAACTTGAAATCTCTGAATTACTGGATCCAGCTACCTACAGCAAACTTCTATGTGACCCCAGCTCACGCATCTTGCGAAAAACCAATCAGCTCATCAAGCAGTCTTCAGTACCTGTGGAAAAGCAACAGCAATTCACAAGCAGAGAAGCCCAACCTCCTAGACTATATGGGATACCGAAGGTCCACAAACCTGGAGTACCACTCCGCCCCATAATTAGTGCCATTGGATCTCCTACCCACTGCTTGGCGAAACGTCTGGCCAAACTCCTTCAGCCCCATGTTGGTAATACTGGCTCTTACATAAACAACTCTGCACATTTTGTATAAATTTAGGCTTTCACGGCCGATATCTTGACTAGAAACCCGAGTCCTGTATTCTACTTAATTACTATGCCCAACTACAAAGGGAAGCCATAGAAATCTACAAACACAAAGACAACTTTAATCGCAAGCAAGAAATATGTCGTGTACAGAAAGCATGGATACCGGTCTTAGATAAACTTTCAGACACATACAACTGCTGTAATAAAACCCCGCCTGCACCCAGCCCACCAACCGATACGAGCCAATCACCACCGTAGTCAGCGCAACAATGGCCCGCCCACCCCCACCATACAATAAAAACCCTAATGGTCATTAACGGTCTTTGCTTCCACATCTCTCCTCTCTCCCTCTCTCTCTCTCTCTCTCTCTCTCTCTCTCTCTCTCTCTCTCTCTCTCTCTCTCTCTCTCTCTCTCTCTCTGCTTCCACATTCGAACTCTTACCAGTGCAGACAGCGGATCGTGTTACCCTGATGATGCCAAGCGAAGTACTTGGTGAAACGTTGGTATCTATAATGCCTTAGAAGACCACGGCCTACAAGCCCGGAAGAACTAAACATATTCAATAGTCTGCACATTTTGTTGAAAGGCTGAAATCCTTGACCGTGCAGCCCAATGACCTTATAAGTTTCAACGTTACTTCTCTGTTCTAAATGGTGCCCATCCAGGAGACTGTTACTTTTCTACCAGAATTATTCCCTGAGGACATTACAAACTTATTCCGCCATGTATTAGAAACCACTTCCAGTGGAACCAGGAGTTCTATGAACAGAATGGAGTGGCTATGGGGAGTCCGATGAGTCCCAGTTATTGCTATTACATGGAACATTTTGAGCCACCACTTTGGATTCTGCTAAACAAAAACCCATATGCTGGCTTCGCTACGTAGATGATGTGTTCGCCATCTGGAGCCATGGACAAGAGACCTTGACAGATTTCCTACGTCACATCAACTGTATTCATCCACACGTACAGTTCACAATGGAAATGGAGAACAACGGACAACTACCATTTTTGGACGTACTCGTAGCCAGTAAGCCCGATGGTACGCTCTCTCGCACAGTCTACCGCAAACCCACACACACAGACATACTACATAAATCTCCAACCACCATCCCGGTCAGAAGAGAGCTGCCATTAAAACACTAATAGATCATGCCAACCACATCTGCCAACGACAACTTTCTCACATTAATAGTGCTTTGCAGGCCAACGGTTGCACCGGCCAGGAAGTTAAACGTGCCTTACACCCCAGAGGACAGCCCTGGTCTACACCAAAACAAATTGACCTTAAAGAGAAGAATAAAGCATATCTGCCATACATCAAAAGTATTACTGATCACATTGGGAAAGTTCTCAGAAAACACGACATCCACACCATTTACAAATCCACAGGGTGTTTATAGAATTCCGTGCTCGTGTGACTATCTATATAGGGACCACTCAACGTATAGTAAACACACGCACTACAGAACACAAGAGATGTTGCCGTTTGGAAGAAACAGAAAAGTCTGCAGTCGCAGAACACACATTGCTAGCGCCAGGGGAACACATTTTTTGTAGTGTTTTATGCCCACTTTTACTATATGTGACACCGCAGGTGGTGACACTGATGGTACATGGAGTGAAGATGGAGCACCGGTGGAATGAGATGGCGGGGGAAACCGGAGAATCCGGAGGAAACCCACCCCAGTGCCGCTTCATTCACCACAAATCTCACATGCGGTTGCCTGGGATCGAACCCGGGCCGCTTTGGTAAGAAGCAAATGGTTTAACCACTCTGCTGCAAAGGGAACACATTATACGGTATACAGACACAGCTATCCGGTCCTCCACAGTTCATTATTACGCCCGGTTAAGTCTCGGAGCTATAGAGATTTTCAAAAATAAGGATAACTTCAATAGGAAGGAAGAAACAAACCACTTAAATAAAGCTTAGCATCCAGCATTATACAAAGCACGCAAAAAACCTTACTGAAGACAAATTCAAAATACCAGCCCGTCGACAACAATCATAGACAATGAAAGCAGCCCCCACTTTAACCCATCCCACGCAACAGCTGAACCAATAAACATTGGTTTGATTGATTGTCCCAATCGTCATATGCCCACCACACATGCTAAGTGTAAAACCTGCGAAGCCAAACGGTTCCGTATCAGTCATCACCGAGACTAGCAGAGTACTACGATCACACCGCTGAGGAAGTTCAACGCAGCTTCGAACGAATCGTCTGAAAGGAGATTTTCCACTAGGGCCTAGGCCACGGCCCATAATCCCCGATAATCATTTTCTATTCTTTGCGTTGGTTTAGCCATTATGCTGGTTAAAGAAACGTGTCTAATTTTGTAAGTTCTTAGGATGCTTTTTCTTGTTTAATATTGGCATAATTATTGCTCTTTCCCATAGGAATATGATTGATACAGTGTTCCTTTTTAGTTGAAATGTATTAGTATTGTTATTTTAGCTTCATGTCCTAAAATGTTCCAGGAATTCTGCATGAATATTATCTTTTCCGGGTGACTTTTTAAGTTTTAACTTTCGTATTACCTGTGAAGCATTAAGATGAGAAGAAACTACAGTTCAAAAGTATTGGAAAGCACGAATGCTAATGGCTTCATTGCCAGATGCAAGGTACTAGAAAACAACAACTTTCGTATTACTATAAGAAGCTCTTGTTAAGAGAATGGGACATTAAAATTATAGATGCTGATGTTTGTGGGAGTTGAATGTTGGTTTTGTTGGCTTCTATTTTAATATATTTTGACATTTTTCTCCATAACACCCTTTTTTGTTTTTGAGAATAGTATGAAGCAAACGCATTAGCAAAGTCTTTATTAGTGCTAATAATTTTGTTTCCTATCAATATCAGTTCTCTTCTTTGGGTACCTTTCTTGTTTTGTTGATAAATGTATGTTTTCTTCGCTGCTATTATTATAGTTTGTTGTAGAGATAAATTAATCAAAACTGTTTCTTTTAAATTCAAGAAGTGATTTCTTCAGTTTGGCTGCACTTTGTCTCCATTTTATTACGCCCTATTTACCGGCCTGTTCAGCCATTTTTCGTAGTGTCACATTCTTGTTTGAGGTGTTCGAGGTCTTTAGACAAGAAGCAGTTATATCCTTTCTGCGCTCCTCTGGGAATGTATTGCTTCGTTGCCTTTAATATTGATATTAATATTGTGCTTAAAAATGACAGCTCCATGTCAGTATATTTACTGGCATGTAAAAGAACTCCCACGGGACAAAATTCCGGAACACCGACGACGCTGATGTGATCCTGGCAATTGACAGCGTCGTTCAACAACAAAATAAAAGTAATGCCGATATTGCTCCAGTTTGAGCAAGAAAGCGGGGGGGGGGGGGCGTTGTCCATGTTTACATTATTTACATTAGGACTAATTCTTTCGATGAAACCAGCTTAAGTAAGTTTATTCTGTAGGCAGCACAGTTAATAGTTATCTTAGTAAGTCGAAATTGTTTTCTCTCCTTAGGCCCAAGTTCGCGGGACTTTAACTTGGCAGTTTTGATGCTAGGATAAGAGAATTTGCTATTGTAACTGATAACAGCAAACCTCACAAACTCACACGTATGTTTATGGAGATATCCGACAATAAATCTGATATATCCTCAATATAACTCACCCAATCAGTTTTCCTCGCATTACTTATAACCAGTACAATTGTGATCCGTTACTTCCTCTACTACGTATAGTGAAGTAGAGGAAATATTGTGTTCCACCCAAAAATTCATTGTCGAGATTTCACCGGAATTATATGTTTTGAAACCCCTGAATAAAAAAAAAAAAAAATAATAATAAATAAATAAAAAAAAGCGTTTTTAGAAAAAGGTTGGCGCGCGCGCGCGTGTGTCAGTAGACAGCATAACAAAAAGAAAAGTCGGTTGAAAACAAAAGTTGCTATTTAAGTTCAATGTCTTTCAAGGATGCGACACGAAGATTTTGAAGAAAATTCCACCACCCTAAACTACCTTTTACATGGGAAATTTTTCGAGAATTTTGATTCTCTTAAAAACGGCTCTAACGATTTTGATTAAAAAGCCATATGGCAAACGAAATGTATTTCTTGAATTTTCTGGCTATAGACCATGTAGTCCTATTTACTCTGGATGGTTTTGTATAACTGGTATACCGTAAGAGATAAGGCCAAATCTTACCATACAAAAATGTAGATCTTGCTAAACCACACAATATATGTCTAAATAAACTTTTTTGTGGAGTCAACCATTTCGAATATATTTCTTGTTATTTATGAGTTTTGAAGAACTTACACTTCTGTCAAATGGCACTCGTTCATCTTTTTTATATGTTAACCGTGCAAAGAGAACGGAATTTGAAAGCTTTAAGAGATTTGACTATAGCTTAAAGTCTATTGTATTCCCATATTCTCCTTGTACCTACAAGAAGATAAACAATAAGATAACTACTGCAAATGTTTATCTCAACCTACACGAAGAAGATATAGGAATAAAAGTTTGTAAGAATGGTTAGTACAAGAGTAGAGAAAGCTATTTGAGTGCAACACATCAGATTTTTTTATGTTAATTTGGATGTATCTGATCTGACATAAAAATGTCCGAAAACTTCGTGGGATGAAGGAAGAGCTCGTGAGTCCCCAAACGGCAAATCAAGATGGAAGAGGAACAATGTGAAAGATGTTATCGAGGGTTTGTGGGTTTAATTCGTGGTCATCAACGGAGATATCGAGGAGATCCATGCCTGTACCATTTTCTTTTTCAGTTTTTCTTTATTCAGGGAAGGTTTTGCCTGGTGCCGGTTCAAAGGGCCCGGAGTACAGACTACAATTAACATTCATTTATAATGAATGTATATATTTACAATTTGGGGCTTTATCAAAAACCCATACGGTGACCATCATTAGGTCACCAAGAACAGTTTTTGGTTGTAGGTTTGTACTTTTTTAGTGTCTGTTTCATTCATTTATATACACACATACGCATTCACTCCTGAGCATATCAGAACTGTATGTCCCCTCACGCGACTTTCACTGGACACACCAAAAATATGCGTCCCAGCTTACGCACTGAATTATTTATACTTCACTTTGTACATTATTTACAGTTTTCCTGTGCGGTCAGGATGTAGGTCCTGTGCGGGCCTCTGTGTGGCCTAGGTCCGGAGTTGCATGGGCACGCATTATTCGGCGAGGCGTGCCACGTCTAGGACATTTTAATTCTAGCATGTTTGCGGTGCTTCGGCTCGCCTTTGCCAATGTTGGCGATCACGTAGTATTCATAGTTTCTAATGCGCGTCCATGTTGCCTTGGCTCTTTTTGCTATTACCTCTGCGATGGATGGGATCTGGGTTTCAAGGTGAAGAATTTGGTTAGTGGTACAGAGCAGAACAGAAAATATTTTTCGAAGGGAGAGAATTTGAAGCGTTTGGATTTGTTTGAGGGCAGTTTTGGAGGCATTGGCCCAGGCCAGACATGCCTACAGGACCGCCGAAAGACTAAATGACCTATATAAAATCAGTTTGGATTTGAGTTGCAGCTGTTTCCTGCGGAAGATGGGGACGCATAACTTACCTATATAAAATCAGTTTGGATTTGAGTTGCAGCTGTTTCCTGCGGAAGATGGGGACGCATAACTTACCTATATAAAATCAGCTTGGATTTAAGTTGCAGCTGTTTGCTGCGGAAGATGGGAACGCATAACTTTAGCTGCTGTCTACCTTTGTTGGCGCTATTTTTTATATGGGTGGACCAGCACATCGTGCGGTTCACGGTGAAGCCTAGGTATTTAACATGCTGACGACAGTACAGAATTTGACCACGGACCGTTAGGTCCATTACCAAAGTGTGGTGTCGCTTTGAAAAATGTATTAGTTGGCATTTATTGGGGTTAATTTTGATTTTCCAATCATGGAGCCACAAGAGGAAGTTGTTTGTATATCTTTGCATTTCTGCAAGGCCGAAACGAGGATTTTTGCGGTGGTTGTATATTGGGGTGTCGTCAGCGTACATGGCGAACCTTGCTCTGGCATTCACTGGGAAGTCATTGGTAAATATGTACAGAAAAGGTGACATGATTGCCCCTTATGGGACGCCAGCCCACATTACTCGTTCCCTGGAGGAGGAGTTTACCATTTGAACGTAGAATCGCCGATTTTCTAGGAAATTGTGCAGCAAGTACATGTAATTTTGAAGGGCCGGGAAATTGCGGCCGAAGGAAGGCTTGGTTTAATAGGGCCATGCAGGAGCTACGTTGTCGATTCTTTTGGCTGCACCTTTGAGGAGATGCCCGTATCTGCGCGGTAAATAGCGAACCCCAGTGCCAGTCGGCGCAGGATGCAACAGTAAAGCCTCTGAGCGTTCGTAAGAATCGACATGGCAGCAGTCCCTTTCCCAAGGACGGGTGCAGGAAATCATTACCTGCCGTTGATCGTGGTTAATATAGGTACTGGAGAACAACTTTCTCTGCCGGTACGGGATCCCTGGACAAATTTCGAATCCAATCTTAAGCTAGATCTGCTCCAACATCTCGGGAAACACAAGACGTTGCATTATTTACCGTACCACGAGGGCTAAAAGGAAGTCGCGAAGCTTCAAAGTTCCTGGAAGGCCCATATAAGGGATTCAGTCATATCAATAATGTGGTATACCGCATTCGGCGTCGCCCGCCTCGGTAGCG
Organism: Tenodera sinensis; assembly: GCA_030765045.1. NCBI lineage: Eukaryota > Metazoa > Arthropoda > Insecta > Mantodea > Mantidae > Tenodera > Tenodera sinensis. The sequence goes on along the minus strand of CM060965.1, from coordinate 148,620,162 downwards.
TGATGGTTAGCGTGTCTGCCTCACGTTCAAGAGGTCGCGAGTTCGAATCTGGCTTAGGGTAAGTTATCCGGGTAAGGTTTTTTTCCGAGGTTTTCCCTACCCTGAGTAGACGAATGTCGGGACCATGGACCTCCGGCTCATTTGAGCATCATTTCACCCATTTCATTTCATTCATTCGTCCGATATGACACACTGTTGGAGGACGTTAACTCAAAAAAAAAAAAAAAAAAAAAAAAAAGCATTCGGCGTCAACCCGGAGGGAAGCTGGTTATAGTCCATCTTGGTTGACTTGTTCCATATTTTGGAACCACTCTTGACAATCAGCTGTGAGGGAGTTATGGGACACAGCTATGGGTCATAGTTATCGCATAACAGGCACCTACCGACCGAATGTCTAGTTGGACAGATCCCTCACAGACCTACTGCGGTAATTACGAGTCTTGGCTACCCGGTTCCCTAGCCGCTCACCATCATTTCACTCCCATCATGTCCATCAACTGTGCCACGTTAGCCATTCTCGTTGCTATTCTTGATCACCCTCTTCCTCTTCTAGAGTTATTATGACTATTAGTCTGTAAGGTCTTAGGTTTATTAACTCCTGTCTCACCAGCAGGGATCTTTTCTATCTCCGTGATCCTGCCCCACGGTTTCAGCGACATGTGCTCTCATTTACAGAAATTATCTTATTGCTTATTTCCTTGTAGGTGCAAGGGGAATAAATATTTGAATACAATAGGCTGTGAGCGATAGTCAAATCGTTTTAGCTTTGAGATCCCGTTCTGTTTGCACGCTAACATATAAAAAAAATGAACAACGATGTTGCATTTCACGAAAGTTTTAAGTTTTCCGAAACTAACACAAATAACAAGGAATGTCTCCGAAATGGTTCACTCTAGTTTATTTAGACATACGTTGTGTGTTTTAGCGAGATCTACATTTTGTATAGTAAGATGTTGTCTATCTCTTACGGTTTAGACTTATTCAAAAGTCATCCCGGACTACACAGGCTATAGCCGGAAAATACAAAATATACATTTCATATCTTAAACATATGCCATTTTAATCAACATAATTAGAGTATTTTCAAGAGATCAAAATTTTCCATACAAAGCGTAGTTTAGGGTGGGGCTATTTTCTTCACAATCTTCGTGTCGTATCCTTGAAAGACATTGAACTAAAATGTCAACTTTGGTTTTTAATCGACTTTTCGTTTTTGAGTTATGCTGTCCACAGACACACACACACACACACACACACACACACACACACACACACACACACACACACACACACACATACGGACCTTTTTCTAAACATGCTTTTTTTTTTTTTTTTTGGATTCAGGGTGCCTCAAAACATATATTTCCGGTGAAATCTCGACATCGAATTTTTGGGTGGTATACAATACTTCCTCTACTTACCAGTAGACAAAGTAATGAGAGCTGACCACTTAGTATCAGAGGAGCAAGTAGGATTCAGAAAAGGAAGAGCATGTATTGATGCAGTTTTCACACTCAAACAATAGAAGAAGGAAGAGGGTTCAACTGTGAAACACATTCAGCCTTTATAGTTATGGAAAAGGCCTTTGATAGTATAGGTAGAAAATTATTATGGAGATATTCAAAAGAGGATATCCAAAACACCTCTAGAACCCATTATGAAGGCTTTATCTTTCTGAAGAAAGATATCTTTATGAAGAAATCAGCATATGCTTCTTTATATCATTTTTATAAGAGGAAACCTAACCGAAGAGATTCCCACTAATAAACGAGTAAGACAGGGCTGTAGTTTCTCGCCGACACCGTTTAATATTTATATTGCTGTTCAGGACATGGAAATCTTGTGTTCACCCAGGAATATAATTAAATAACACTTTTTCAAGCTCCCTTTTATATACCGATGATATAGTAATCATCAAAGACAGTGAAGATAAATTACAGAAATCAACTTATGTCTTTTTTAATGATTTATTGATCTATCAGCGCATGTGCGCTCTACAGACCATTGTTGAAATACACAACAATAAATAAAATATAAATGAGGTAAAACCCACTGGGGTTTAATACTGTAATACTGACAGTATTAGTTGAAATCAAGTCAGGTCCTGCTGTGATAACTGGTCCAGTGGTAGACGACTCTTGATGCGGATTGGAAGGCTCTTATCTTTCATATGATAGAGATATAGGTAGATCTCAATAAAAAGCGCAATAGTTTTCGAAATGTTTGTGGTACAATCCATGGATCCTTAAAAAACAAAACATGAAAAGATAAATGGATACAATTTTTAATACGATTGCTGTGCCCATACTAACTTATGGAAGTGAAGCAAGAACAGTGACAAAAAGATAAATCAAAAGTCCAGACAGCCGAAATGAAATTCATGAGAAGTACACTAGAATGTACAATACTGAGTAAAAGTAAGAAGACAGATATTTGGGAGAAACTTGGGGTGTAACCATTGCTGGAGAAGCTAAAAAAAGAGCATACAATTTTGTAGTGAACATCTACAAAGGATGCCAAACTACAGACTACCAACTTTAGCAATGGGATATAAACCAAAAGACAAACGAGATGTTGGAAGATTAAGAGCGAAGTGAGCACCAGAACAGGTTCAATATTAACCCAATCCTTGAAGTGAAGAAGAAGCATTCACCTCTCCAGTGCCATCACGGCATCCTAATTGGATTATTTCCAAGGCTGGATGGGGAAAATTTCGTTCCCTCATTCACCTTTGCCACAATGGTTTTGACACCATTGATGAAATGGTGGAATATTTTACCTGCGCTATCTTACTCGCAGTGCTACCAGCATTCCTCGATGTTCATCTACCCCACGACACGTTCTTGTGCCCTGGTGAACCAAGGAATGTCGTTTGGCTATTACAGCACGCAAGCGGTTCTGCGTGTTTTTCCACTTACATCCAACGGAGGCAACTGTTATTTCTTTTAAACGCTCTCATGCAAGGGCGCGTTTTGTACTTTGCAGTGCAAAACGTAGATCCTGGGAATCTCACGTCGCTTCCCTTTCCCGTCGTAGTTCTGCACAACTGGCGTGGACTGCTGTTCGACGTGTGTACGGCAAATGTCGCCGGACGATAATCCCCGGTCTTGCCGTATAGGGCTGCACTTACACCAGCGAGCAAGATATCGCCGACGTCCTTGCTGACTCTTTCGCGGCTGACAGCCAAACCCTAAGCAAGAACACCGCCTTTCTACCCATCAAGAAATCTGCGGAGCGGATAGTCCTCGGTTTTAACAGTGACTGTAATGAACCGCAAAATGCCACTTTTACGAAGCGGGGTTGGCGTATGCTTTGTCTCTCGCAAAAGACTCCTCTCCTGGTCCTGCTGACATCCACTGACAAATGCTCCTTCATCTTCCACCTGCGGCTCTCTCCTTCCTGTTTAACATCTACAACCTATCTGATTTCAGCAGGACTTTTCATCCTCCTGGCGCGAGGGTATTGTCATCCCTATCCCTCGGCTCGGGAAAAACCGGGCATTTCCCTCTAACTACCGCCCTATTTGCCTAATGAGTGTCGCTTGTAAGACCTTCGAACGGATGATTAACACTCGCTTAGTGTGGTGGCTAGAGACGAATAACTTGTTGATCAATGTTCCGTTCGGTTTTCCTCGCCATCTGACCTGCAGAAGGCCTACGACACTACATGGTGCTAGGGTGTCCTCCGTAATTTGCATGAACACGGTTTACGCGATCGTATAGCGATCTTCCATAACGTTTTACAACTTCGCTGATTTCGTGTCCGCATTGGCAATATGCTCTCACAAGATAGGATCCAGGAGAATAGTGTATCCCACAGGTCGATTCTCAGTGTAACGCTTTTCGCTGTGGCCATTAACCGTATCGTCAGTGTTGTTTGTAACGGAATCCCGAATTCATTGCATGATGACTTCGCCATTTACTGTCGCTCTTATAATCTTGAGCACATCGAGTGTCATCTGCTGCAGTAGCTGACCATAGCATCCATTGCCGAGTGGGCGCTTCGCACCGGTTTTCAGTTTTCCCTTACGAAAACACAGCGTATGCACTTTGTTCGAGATCGTAGACTACACCCTCTCCTGATCTCCATTTTCGTGGCGCACCTTTGCCGTTTGTTACGGACCTTAAGTTTTTGGGTCTTCACCTCGACAGCAAGCTCACCTGGCAGCACCATATTCGTCACCTTCGTGCTTCCTGCAATCGTTCGCTTCGGGTACTCGGGGTTTTATCTGAGGCACCTTGGGGCGGCGATTGCACTGTGATGTCGAGGCTGTGTCGCTCGCTGGTCCGGTCCAAATTACTACGTATGTGTTACCTATGGCGCGGCGTCCGCCTCTAAACTCCGCCTTTTAGACACTGTCCACCATACTGGTATCCATCTTGCCACTGTGGCTTTCCGTACTAGTATGAGTGTCTGTATGTTGACTCCGGCGAACCTCCACTGTCTATTCGGCGCTCGTTTTTATCATATTCTTACGTGGCCAGGTTGGCAGGTCACCCTTCTTTTAAATCTGTATTGCTCCCGGAACTGGCTCACCGTTATCTGCGGGATAGCACTATATCCCCGTCCAAGCGATTTTCGGTTTCGCGAACTGTTCGCTGCGGATGTTCTTCGAATGCGTGCTGTAGAGCGGTCTTCTCTCCGTCCCCCTTGGCAACTCCAACGTGCCGGGTTTGACCTTGCACTTTCAGGCTGCTAATGTGGCTACCCTCCAATCGGAGTTTCGTCACTTTCTGACCGAACTTCTGGGCCGTTACCGGACTTACACTCCGATATTTGCCGATGGTTCCTAGTTGAGAGAGGAGGGGAGTGCTACGGGATGTAGTTTCGTATATTATGGTGAGGCACACAAGTATCACCTTTCGGACTTCAGTTCTGTTTTCACCGCCGAGCTGTTTGCTGTATTTTATTGCCTCCTTTTTATTTTCAGCATAGTTCCTGGAAATGTTATCATATGTTCCGACTTTTTGAGAGCTATTCAGGCCCTGCAACAGTTTCTCGGCACGTCCACGCTCGTTTTTAAAATTCAGACGCTCATCTCTCAGTTGCTCTCACGCGGGTACCAGTTGGTCTTTACTGGGACCGCAGGTCATACGGGCATTCCGGGCAATGAAGCTGCGGATGTGGCTGCTAAGTCTTCTTGCCGTTTGCCGCAGTCTTCTACCATCACTTTATCCGGTAGGGATGCTCAGCGCTACTTCCGTCGCCATCTTCTATCGGTAGTCTGGCTGCAGTCTTGGGAAGCGTTGGCTGGCACCCAGCTGCGGACATTAAGGACAGCGTTCAACCCTAGCTTACGTCCTGAAGGCATTTCAGGCTGGCTGAAGTTATTCTTACCCGCATGAGGATAGGTCACACGCGAGCCACTCACGGCCATCTTCTGCGTTGTGACCCGGCGCCTGTCTGTCCGATATGCAATGTTCGACTCTCTGTCGCACACGTGCTACTGGATTGCCCGAGATACTCCTGTGCGCGCCAGCCCACTGGTCTGGGTTCTACGCCAGCCTCAATTTTGGGCGACAACCCGATGTCTGTAGCCAAGGCTCTGCGGTTGCCCAAATTGGGCTTGTTTTTTAGTTTTTTGAGGTTTTTAACTCTTTAACATTTAATTTCTAGTACTTTATCCCTGTTACGCTTTACCTTTTAATGTTTTAGCTTTCACTTTTTACCCTTTTTGGTACGTGGTTGTTTCAGGTTTTAAAGTTAGCATACTCATTTGCCATTTGTTGTTTTTACCTGTTTTCAATTTTAGTTGCCTATTTTAACCTTCACCTTTTAACCAGCTAAGTTTGTGAGTGTTTTAGGTTGTCAATTTTGACTTTGGTCCCAAATGACCTAGCTGTCGAAGGGCCCTTACACTCCACTCATTCACTCACTCACTGCCTGGAAAGATAAGCACTCTTACCCAGCATAAACAGGCCAGTATGAAGTGATCACTGTATCAATAGTGTGGCATGCCACATTCAGCACTAACCCCAAGGGAGGTTTATGGGGTCCATTTGATCGGTTTACTCCTTATTGTGAAGCTGCTCATGACAACGAGGCCTTAGGAGGTAGCTATGCAACGCAACTATGGGCCTAAATTATCAGGTAATAGGTATTGACTGACTGTCCAGTTGGAAAGATAATGACTCTCACCCAGCATAGACACTAGAAGTTGTTGTTAGCTAATGCTGGATTTCTGACAATGAAGTCATTAATCCTATTGCTCTCCAATATTCTTCACTGATGATATTGAAGAGAGCAGTAATAGTAACCGCTTTTTAGAGAGCACCATATTTTTATGTTTTGGCGGTCACATCGCTCTCTCACAACCCCCAGAATGTCTGGAGGACCACACCTGTCGTTGGTTTACGGGTCTCACCGACCTGAACGGGAGAGTTATCAAAATAAATTCACCGACCATATCCTCTGATTACCAATCAGAGGCCGTATTACATGCCATGACAGGTCAGCATGTTTATAGAATATGGTTATATTTATTATGCTTTAAAGTTTGAAGTTATTTTTGAAAGAGTCAGTATTGGCCCAACTGCACCTGAGCTGATGAATTAGATATTCGCCACGCAGACCATGCTAAATTGTTGTTGAGTATAAAGGTGTAGTGGGTTTCCTTTGTTTATTTTTCCTGAACTAAGAGTAGTCTCACTTATATTGCCCCTTCAATATAGAAAACACTTTGTGCACCCTGCTATTTGAATGGTGGTCTAATTTACTTTCCAGCAGGCGCTAATGAGCCACCTGATAAACACATCTGCAATTAGGGAGGAAATTTTTATCATTTTAATGAATGTCGAAAGTAAGGGAAATGCGTATGAGCAAAGATCATTCTTAAACTACGGAGGGTGCTTGGAAATGATTTACAATAATACTTTTATACCCGATTTATTAATAAAACGGACTCAATATACAAGGGATGTCTCAATATACTCCCCACCAACGTCAATACACTGCTGCCACCTTCCTGGGCACTTCATTATTGCGCCATGGAACCATTGTTTGGGGTACTATGCACCCACTTCTCAAGTGCATGGTAGTGGTTCGTCAGCAGTTTCTTCAAAAAATCTGGATCTTCATTCTCTATTTCCAATAGTCGATAACAGATTTCTATTCTGTTCTCCTTCTGGCCTGTGTCAAGTTCCATGGAATGCAATGTGCACCCAATTTTCATCCATCCTTCCACAAAAACCATGCAGTTCATCTTTGTGTATGATAATCACCTTCCGTCTTGCCCATGGTTTTCTCTACTTAACAAATAAGCGCTATTCTTTCACTATACACCCTCTTCAGAATTACCATCTAGTATGAGAGGCAGAACTGGAACCTAAAAACTCAACGCCACAACTGGGACCCGAACCACAGACCCCCCCGCCCACCAGGCGGCCGCTCCAACCACCGAGCCACCACGACAAACCGCCAGAACGGCATCAAACCCCCAAACCAGCCCGCACCCCTCCCGGCAAACCACAAAGGCAGTCCCACATCAGAGACAAACCACCCCAATGGCGACCCACCACTGCAAGCACTCCATATCCCAGGACTAAACAACCTTCAGGTGGTAACCACCACTTATCTATGCCAACAAACCCACTGTTGGTGCTCCCAAACACACAAGCCGTGTGTGGACAAAGTTTGCGTGGTATATAAAAATTGAATATTAGCATCAGTTCATCATCCTTCAAGAGGACCTGTCCATAGATAGAGCGATATTTTTTAAAAAGCAATTGTAAATCATTTCCAAATGCCCCTCGTAATTGAATTAACTCGCATAATGTTAAATTATAGTTTATGAAATAAAAGACATTTACAAACCTTGCCTCGCCTTTCAGTTTTTTCGTAATTTGCTTTAGGAGCTGCAATTCCTTCTTTGCTTTAACGCTAGAAGTGCTATCAGGAGATAACAGGGTGGTTCTAAACATTTTCTCTCCTCCCTAACACACACGCACGCACGCACATGCACACACCCACCCACCCACACACACACACACACACACACACACACACACACACACACACACACACACACACACACACACACACACACACACACACACACACGCTCACGCGACATACCCGACACACACCCACACCCACCCACACATAAACACATGCACACACACAATTCAAAACGGGCAATTTCCAGTAAAACGTAATACCATTTATTCGGGGTGGAATGCAATACTTCCTCTATCTACTGAATGTGTGGTAGAGAAAGTGAAGCGGTAAAGATACTGTGGTATTTTTGCATCTGAATACTAAACAGCAAGAGCAAACCACAGCAATGATATCAGAATAAGCATGTCTTCTTTCTTTCCCTCTTTGTTCTTTTCTTTTTTTTCCTTTTTTCTTCCAGAGCTTTAAAGTAATTTTTGTGCTGCAGTTTTGTAATTTATATTAGAGATGACTTTTTTCTAAAACTTGGAAATCATTTTCTTGTGTTATCAAAGTGGCAGTACTGCAAATACTTGTGCATCTGACATTTTGTCAAGTCTATTCTGATTGTATTTATTATTGCTAGAAATATAATATTACTTATTAAAAGTTTTTTTCTCTTTTTCAGGTTACAACAAGTTTGTCAGAAGTCGAGTACATCTTTGAAAAGCTCCAAGAATATTCGACAATATGTATTTTCACGTTACATGTTGTTTGTCAAAACTTACGAACGAGTGCTGGAAAAACGATTCCCAACAGCACTGCATGTTTATCGAATCTTCATGGTGGGGATAAAGGACTTTTATAGAGATATGAAAGCTTACTTTAAATTAACAAAAAGATTGGCAGTATCAGTAGATGGTTTAAGAAGCTTTAACCGTAAAGAACTTGAGTTATACTACAGTTTACCAAAGGACATAATGAAAGTAACACCAATGTTGTTGTTATCTGCACTACCTTTTGCAAACTATGTTGTATTTCCATTGGTGTAAGTATGTAATTAAAATATGTGGGCTTCATTTAGTTACATAGCACTGATTTGCTTATTTATGTTGAAAAATATTTTTGTACTTTTTCGTTGGATGATTTCAGTCCTCTTCCTCTTAAATTTGTTTCATTGATGTGGAAGAGTGAGACATGATGTACTTGTGACTAAGTCTCATATTAACCAAGCGAGATAGCTCAGGTGGCAATGTCTGTGGCCAGCATTTGGGAGGTCGTGTGTTTGATCCCTGTGGCTGACCTTCCTGAACCATGGGTTTTTCCAAAGGTTTTCGTGGGTCGTCAGGGAAGGATTTTTGTATCCCCAAATTTCCTGTCCATCCATTTTGTTATATTAATCATTTCATTTCAACCTTCATCCCATTAGATTTCTTTCAGAGTTGTAGCATTGGCAAGCATTGTGGCAGCAGCACAGCAGCGGGAAAGAATGTGCTGTGGAATTTTCGTCCCTGGAGTGGAAAGCAAATCTACTGGTTTCTGGGCCCTCAAATGGGATGATACAAGCCCAAGGGGGAGAGGGGATCCAGTTTTCAAGTTCTGTTTCCCCCTTGGGAATACAAACTCAAAGGAGTGGCAGAGGAATTGGGCTGAGCCAACCTCTGACAGGGTGCCTTTAACAGGGAAAATGCTCTGTCGTGGCAATGTTCCAGCTGCCCTTAGGATTCATTTGCCTCATCCATGCTGTCAGGGATGTCTGTCAGGAGCGTAAGCACAATTGATCGCCATTCAGTCAAGGTGCTATAGTCTGATTTTTAAAAGAAGAACATGTCAAATGCCAGCTTCTCCACATGGAAAGCTGCAGTGTTGTCAATAAGCAGATAGCGATAACCCTCAATACTCAAGACATATAAACAAACGTTCGGGTTTATCTCACGGCAGCGAAAACATGCACATGCAATCTCTAGTAGCCTACTATCAAAACAAAGGCAATTTGTTCTCAATATGAATAAAGTAATTTGAATTCACTATGTTTATTCGAAGTAGTCTAACAACACACTATGCAACTGAACATCCAAACATTCCCTGCATGAGCTTAGCGATAACTAACCTGAGCAGTAAACTATTTATCATTGCGGCTAATGTGGCAACCTTTGTTTACGTTTCTATAGCAATGACCTTCCCCTCTTACCCTTAACCCCCCTTGCTTGACTGCTGCCATGTGCCTTCTTTTAAAAATCAGACCCTAAGTCCTCTGCCAGTTATAGTGTCAAGTCTCATATTAAGATAAATGAAACATTCAGTCTTCTCTGGAAAATATCAAATAAATTAATGCCAATTTCTTAATTTAAGATGGTCTCTTTCTTTCGAATATTAAACATTTGAAGGCAAAGACATTCTTTTAAGACTTTAAACTACAAACAGCAAGAGAAAGATTTGTTATTTCAGAAAAATAGCTTTACATTAAAAACATTTAACACTTTCAAATTCTGCAATATTGCTCCCCTTTCCCCAGAACACAAAACACAAACCATAATCAAAACAGTTTGCCCATTTTCATCAACAAATGTAATGTTCCCATAATTGCTCATCTTCCCCCAATAGCATTCAAAATCATCAGTTCATTGTTCTCACAAAAGTTAGCTTGTAACCTATTCAAGATGCTCTCGGGCTTCGAGCCAGGTGTAGTGATGAAAAGACATCGACGTTTGCTCTGGCCATCTCCTCCGAGAAGAGTACACTAAACCGGGACGCTGGATTGCAGTTTAGTCCATCTTGGAAACCAGCCTTAAAATTGGAAATCGACCGACTCAGAAAACACAGATTCCAACAGAGCGGTGAACCACCTCCACACTAGACTGGGTGTTTTCTACTCGGTACGTACTGGCTGACAGTACTAGTCCCTTCACTCTTGCTAGTCATTCATCCTGAAGATGGGAGAGATGTACACTCCCGAAACGTCAATGTCTTTTCATCACTACACCTGGCTCGAAGCCCGAGAGCATCTTGAATATGTTCGTCGCCAGGAAAGCTTCAAATCATATTTTAGCTTGTAACCCTTCTTGTGTATCACTAAGTTTCTTATTTTCTATTACAGACCCTTCTCTCTAGAGAAGGCTTGCTCCTCTTGAATATTATTTTATCTTGCTTGTAGGTGCCCAAATTTAACATTAAAATCCACAACAAATATTGTCTCTACCATATCTTTGATTTCCTTCGTTTTTTTACTGATCTATGAAAAAAACATCTGGATATGAAAGGGTGAATTCTTTGGGGGACTGTAAACTACTCCTAAATATAATGATATCTTTGGCATTAATAGCCACATTCAAGGGTCCTTCTTCCCAGCTGTAAACAAACATCCCTTCCCTTCCCTTCCCTTTTTACGCCACTGGAAAACTTTGTAAAGTGAATATCTTGAGATACTACATATAATAGCTATTGTGATATGATACACAGTAAAAGCTTAAACAAATAACAGGAAGGTTAATGTCAATAAAATAAATCATAATATTTATCACAAAAAATTACAAATCAAAATATTTGGCAAGTCATGTATTTGACATTTCAATGTATTCTATTGAATCTATCTACATTAATAGACCAATACAGTAAGCACAATAATGCTATTCATTCTGAACATTTACATAGCTGCCAATAATGTTATAGTTCCTTTAATTCCCTTCCAAAAAGTATTTAATATGATACTTTTACTGTACAAGACAAATTGTACTCCAAGTTACTTTTTACTTTCTCTACTGGTAAGTAGGGGAAGTATTGGTATTGTATTCCACCCAAAGATTCAATGTCCAGATTTCACTGGAAATATGTGTTTTGAGACCCCCTGAATCCAAAAAAAGCATTTTTAGAAAAAGGTCTATGTGTGTGTCTGTGGATAGCATAACTCAAAAACGAAAAGTCGGTTTAAAACCAAAGTTGGTACTTAAGTTTATTGTCATTCAAGGTTGCGACACGAAGATTTTGAAGAAAATAGCCCCACCCTAAACTACCCTTTACATGGAAACTTTTTCAAAAATTTTGATTTTCTTGAAAATGACTCTAACGATTTTGATTAAAATGTCATATGTTTGAGATATTTTTATGAGAAATGAAATGTATATCTTGAATTTTCTGGCTATAGCCCCTGTAGTTGTATTTACTCTGGACGACTTTTGCATAACTGGTAAACCATTAGAGATAGACCAAATCATACTATACAAAAAATGTAGATCTTGCTAAAATACACAATTTATGTCTCAATAAATTTTCTTGTAGGTTGAATCATTTCGGAGATATTCCTTATTATGTGTATGAGTTTCAGAAAACTTAGAACTTTAGTGAAATGCTACAACGTTGTTCATTTTTTTATATGTTAATCGTGCAAAGATCCTTGCACCTACAAGGAAATAAGCAATAAGATAATTTGTATGAATGCTTATCTTAACTAACATGGAGATATAGGAGTAAGAGTTTATTAGAATGGTTAGTACAAGAGTAGAGAAAGTCATGTGTGTGCAACACATCAGATTGTTTTCTATACAGGATGTTTAGATTAACAACTTAAAAATACAAACTGTGCTAACAATTACAGTATTCAATTAAACATTTTAATAAATATGTTTATTTATGGCAGAACTGGCCACATCACAACTTCTAGGCATGATTTTCTTACATATGTTCATCTCAATTCCTGTGAAATAAATGACCCCATAGCACCTGAACCTCTTATTTTGTGTACAAGCATGCGCAGAAACAATTACTCCACAAGAAAGAATGATGCTTTTTCTAGAATCCTAATTTTTCCTCATAATCTCCTAGAAATTCTATGGCCATCCCCTAGTAAGATACAAGGGTATGTATGCCCTGTCAGTACCACTCCTTGTTCTGGTTACAAAGCCATTTTTTAAGTGCACAACTCCCTCTTTGTCATCCTCAAGATTTCTTCCAGGAATGGCATCCCTTAATGGTCCACAGTGAAAGTGAAAGTCTGAGTTAGGTCAGAGTTGTAGGGTGGACGGGGAACACTCCAGCCCTGTTTGGTGAAAGTTTTCAAACTTGTGTGGGGCTGAGCATCATAATGTTGAATCAAGCAATCATCTGGGTTGTTCTCTTGCTGAAATCGCTGGAAGTTCTTCTTAAGTTTGGTTAATGTGTTGACATATGCTTTGGAATTAATGGGACTGTCTCTTGGCATCACATCAATGAACATGACACCCTCACAATCTCAAAAAATAGTGATTATGACCTCACTGGCAGAAGCAGTTGCCTTCTAATGGCCTCACTGTCTGTAACCAGCAACTAATCACACCTCAGTCAGCTGCATATGCTCCAGAGACTTCACCAGGGTTGCCAACTCGTACGATAATTATGGGGATGTACGATAATTTGAATGCATGATAGTTCAATCCCAGCGAAGTATCGTTTTCACTGGTTTATCATACCAGCGAAATGAAGCTAATTACAACTCAATATTTATTACCCACTAAAGTCTTTCCTCCCTTTCATTAATCATCTTCTCCTTCTCCTTTCCATCCTATCTGTGCAGAACTTTATTCTGGATCGTTGTTCCCTTCCTCACTGCCCTACAGTCAGCAGTTGTGCATGTTGCGTGCTCGCTTGATGAATTTGCATTCCTTGATCATTCACCTTATGAGTTAGTGTAGTGTATTGATGTTCCATGCTCCTCATGTTAATTATACTTTCCTGGTTCATTGTCTTCTTTTTGTCTATCTCACTGTTTTTTTCTTGCTCTGATGCCCCTTCTGCCATTTTACTATCAACCCATAACTAAACATTTCTGACATATGCTACTTCTTCTTGCTCGTGTGCCATCATCTTTGTTCTATTGAGCCAAGGCCATCTTTATTTTAAACAGACCTGGAGATGGAAAGAGATGATATTAATGACGTCATCACGGGAGGCTTATGTTTATCACTTGTTATATATATATACTTTATATATATAAACTTATTTAGAAATTTTATTTTATTGTATTTTGATTGTTCGAAATGATTTGTTATTGTTTTATAGTACTTATTTTTTGAGAGTGATTATGTGTGAAATGTTATAATTTGTGTTTGTTTTTATTTTCTTGTTTTTTGTTTTTATGATATATAATTTAATTTATTTACCTTTATAATTTGTTATATATTATATTATTTTGTAATTTTATTTTATAATTTTTCTGTAAAGTATGTTGTATGTATGAATGTGTAGAATAAATAAATTTTAAAGATCTGGCATATTAGCCCTGGTTTAAGTGATTAGGTGTCAGGGTTATTATACAGATTTTTATTTTATTTTATTTTGTTTATTACGGGAATGCAACACATCAGTGCATGGTTGGAATGCTAAGAAGCTGCTTGTGTCTTACGTGTCAGTAAGCAATTAAGTGTACGAAAAATGGAATTACAAAGTGGTGTAGTTTTTAATGCAAAATGCCTAGGAAGTATTGTGTGCCGGGTTGTACCTCAAACTATAAAACATGTGTAGAAAAGTATGTTACAGTGTTTTCGTTTCCAAAGGATCCACACAGGAGAGAGCTGTGGGTACGTGCTATTCACAGGGATAATTATGAACCAGGTGTGGTATGTATTAAACATTTTTCTGAACAGCACATAGTGAAGGAATTTACTGCTATGCGAAATGATGGAGGCGTTTTGTAGTACCCAGAACAACTCTAAACTTACTGAAGATGCATGCCCTTAACTAAATTCCTAGAAGAGCAGGTAAAATTGGTCAGTCAAAAGCCAATTAAATTTACGCCTGATTCCCTGTTATGGGCGTGCTCAATTTATTTTTCTCACCTAGCAGCTTATAGACAGTTACGTGATTCCAATGTTCTTTCTTTACCCCATCCTGATTACGTCAGACAAGTTTCTCAAACCCTCATTCCTGATAGAAACTCGAAATCATTGCATTTAAAATATTTATCAGAGAAGGTAAAAGTGCTTAATGATCACAAAAAAGTAATAAATTTGTTATTGGATGAAATTTATGTAAAACCTGTAATTTCTTATAAAGGAGGTAACATACAGGGTCTTTCAAATACACAAGAACCTGCAAAAACATGCAAACTTTTATGATAACATCTTTAACATCCAGGAATAAAGATGTTGTAGCTCTGTATCCAGTGAAAAATTTAACAGCACAAAAGCTGCATGAGCAGATTCTCGCTGTAATTAAAGCCTTGACTGGATTTGGATTTAGGGTATCGACCTTGATATCAGATAACAACAGAGTTAATAGAAACGCTTTTGAGAAGCTGTGCAATGGTTCTTTAAAATGCTGCCAGTGAAGCAGATGAAGATATCTTTATACTATTTGATACAGTGCACCCAATTAAGTCCATTAGAAATAATTGGTTAAATCAAAAGGACAGTGAACAGAATTTCACATACTTATTCCAGCCATATATTTTCCTTCTTCAGCAGAAATGTCATCAGAGTTAGTTCCAGCACTGCTAGATGTGCCTCCTCCTGTTCCTCCAGCACAATATGCAACTATTGAAATTTTTGAAAAAATACATGTAAATGAAAAAGGAAGTGTGAAAATAGCATCATTTTCTGCTAAGGTTTTATACCCATCATCAATTGAAAGACAAAAAGTGGCGTATGCACTGAAACTTTTTGATGAAAAGAACATTGCAGCACTTAAAGTAATAAAAACTCTGGATGCACGAGAGACAGTTAAATTTTTGGAAACAATTTTGTTCTGGTGGAAATGTGTAAATGTGAAACATCCACTCATAGGAAAGCACTTAAGAGATAAACTTTCTGATCCAGTCTGAAGCCCAGAATGCCCATCAGTAGATTTTCAAAAAAACTTCACAAGGTGGTTATAGGAGTGGGACAAGATATGCGTCTATGAGAGTGGAGATAAATTACATGGAAAGTTATCATCTGAAACTCATACAGCACTTATTTATACCACTAACACTCTGGTCAAACTCACAAAATTCTTATTGGAAGAAATGAAATTCGAATATGTGCTTCTAGGGAAATTTCCTCAGACCTTGAAGCTAGTTTTGGTCAATACAGGCAAATGAGCGAAGGAAATTACAATGTTTCAGTAATGCAAATTTTGCAGTCAGAAAGGAAGTTGAAGCTTATGAGTCTTGTGACGCTGCATTCCTCAAAAGGTGGCTAATTTAAAATTAAAGATATAACGCATGACACCTCAATAGAAAGTCATATGGAAGAGGAAACAGAGGAAAATGCTTTTGATACATTTGAAAACATAATTTATGAATATAGGAACGTCTACATAAGTGAGCATAATAAAATGACCCTAATATATATTGCAGGATATGCAGCTAACAGTATTGTGCGTAATTTGAAGCGTGAAAACTAGGAACAATATATGCTCTGAATGCAGAATGGATTTTGATGTTCAAAATTCTGAAGTTAGGGCTTATTTAAGGGTAATCGATAGGGGAGGGCTGAAGTGGCCATCACAGTTCGCCTATGATATAACGGCATGCATCTTCAGTATATTTCAGTGCTTAATTTCTGAGACATATGAACAAGAATTTCTTAAAGTAGAAAACCAGAAAAACTTAATTCTACATTTAGGTGCTGAGACATGTGACAATAATATCGGTACTGACTGTAATGCTAGTGATTGCGAGTTACCGGTCTGCTATTTTGACGAGGAAAATAATAAAAGTAATAACCAACATCCTATTGAAAAACTACTGCATTATTAAACAAGACAGTTTGGTATTATCTACAGGCAAAAAAAAAGAAAACTGGAGATATATTCACATTGAGAAGGTAAGAAGCGTGCTCTGCCATTAACAACTATGCAAAGCATGTTTTCCACTAATATACTACGACACAATAACTTTTAGTACAAAATGTGAAAATATAAATGAATGCATGCTTCTTCCAGCGCAGAAATGCTGTAAAACCTGTGATTATTCCGTATGAATTACTTGGAACGTCAGCCTCGCGTTGTGACGTCACGAATCGCATATCCAGGCCTGTTATTTAGAGATGGCCTTGATTGAGCTCCTCAGTAGTTCTGTTTACTTAAGTTAGAACCCTGTTGATGTGGATGTCCATTCCTCTCACAGTTTTTGCTTGTTTTATCTGGAACCAATGTGTGTTAATAAATTGTACTAGTATATTTCTTCTTCCTCCTCTTCTCTTACTGAATTCAAAGACCATAAAGTCTGTATTATCTTGTTTACATCCCTAACCCTCTTCCCAAAAGCTCATATATCTGTCTTCTTGTATCCCTTCCTATTCTTTCCATATTTTTCAGGTTCTCCACTCTTCTAATGTTTATAATCTTGTTTTCCATTTCCTCCACATTCCCATTTTTCTTGTCAGCCCTTTCCATATCTATACTTAGTTCCAATAATCCTTCCAATTCTAACAAATCTCTCATCACATTGGTTGTTTTCCTGACTGCCTTGTTTATTTCCTTCTTCCTCTCATTTGTAGATGCTGTGTCAAGACATGTTCACTTCCTTCTACTCCCATTCAAGAAAGAAGAATTTGTATAAAAATACTGCTATCTCCCTCACACAGTGGCCCTGAGTTCCTTTGACCCCAATCTCATGGATAGCAAACTAGCCAATTTCGAGAGAAAAAAAGTACCTCAGGACACCACCATCCTCATTACACAAAGGCCACAGTAACAGTAGAACTTCCACCCATGGCTAGACAATAGGTTCCAATCAAATCAAAGATTATACATATACTTAGCAGAATAACCAGAATAAATATAGCATAAAAAATCTGCTCTCATCTGCACTCAAAGACAAAGTTCTAGAAAAACAAGAATTTGTCTATTTATCTATTTTACAGATTGCAACCAAGTATATGTAGGAACCCATAGAAACTCATAGGAAAGGATATTTCCAGTGTATTAAATACAGGCAGACTGGTAAATCAGCAACAGCAAGTCATTTTTGGACTAAACACTGTAACATAAACCCAGGTGTTAAAATGTTCAAACATAGCAATCCTACAGCATTCACAACATGGGAAAGAATTTACATTACCAAATACAGTGATAGAACAATGAACTTTGAAATCCCACCAAGAGGTAATATAAATTGATTCATTAAGGAACCACCAGATAGCTCCAATTTTTCAGCTGATAAGTAAATGAAGTTGAAAGTGCACATGTTGCATTGATTATTATTAGCATATTGACAGTTAAATATACCAAAAGAAACAACTATCTGATAATTATTAACTAGAGAATATTAAGGATCAACTGAATGGCCTCTGTTTATAAAGAGAGGACATATTAATAGAAGTTCTGAGAAACTTTTAGTTGGAATGTTTGAGGTAATAGCTAGGCAGTTTTAGGCTCATTGATTTTTAATTGGAGATCTTTGATATGTCATAAGATTTATTAGGAGATGTATGTTGGAAAGATGCAGTGCAAGTCCAAACTGTAGAGGAAATGAATATGCTGTATATATTTTGTTGAAATTTCATGGAACTGAGGAATTAGGAAAGTTCTGACTAGTCAGAAATGATGTACATTTCATAAATAAGGGGCTACTAATGAAGAAAATCCTTACAGATGAGTCCATCTAAGATGATTTGGTGAGTTCCTATACAGAATAATGTTGAATTGGAAACTGTCATTCAATAAGATGGAATAATTCCACTTAATATATACAAAGTGACATAGACAGTGAAACTTTTCAAATGTTTTAGAGGTAAAATAGTTGAACTATGGACATTTATAGTTTTACTTACACTTATTTTTGTCCAGATACGTTTTGAAGACCAGTGTCTTCGTTCTCAACAGTTTCTTGATTGGCAGTTGAAGAGGAAACCTTTGTTGTGGTAGTGACTGTGCTGTATCTGGGTTGCTGGATATAAATTTCATTATGTTGTCTGCTTGTGGTATATCACAGCACAGATAACAGCACAGTCACTACCACAACAAATGTTTCCTCTTCAACCACAAGTCGAGAAACTGTTGAGAATGAAGGCACTGGTCTTCAAAACGCATCTGAACAAAAATAAGTATAAGTGAAACTATAAGAGTCTATAGTTCGACTCATTTACTTCTAAAACAAGATGTAATAAGTTGAGCTCAGTGGGGAATTAATAATAGATAGCTTCACATTCCATGTTTAATACTTTAATTTTAATTGCAGGTTTATACAGATTTTTGAGGTTTATTTGGAGTGGCCTGGGTTAGATTCCTTAGACCTCTTTGTGTGTTTTGCTTATCATTGAATATGCAACAGCAGTACTTAACTTATTATTAAACCATATGTCCTGTGCTAATTATGTTTTCTCTTTAATGCAGGTACTTATTCCCCAGACAGCTTCTCTGTCCTCATTTCTGGACTCTACAGCAGCGTGTAGAGTTTGCTGTGATTGAACAACGTAAACGATTATACAATTACAAGCCAGTGTTCCGGTGTCTCCAAGCTCAACTTCATAATGTAGAAGAAAGACGAGAATATCAGAACTGGTCCAAAGTACTTGGACTCTTGGGAAGTGGTGTGCACCCTACACCAGAGATGATCATTGCTGCTGCAGATCTCTTCCGTGGTGATCCTTATCATTTGTCTTACATTTATCCTGGACATGTGGTAAGACTATAGACAGAATTTCTGATTGGTCAAGGGAAAAAGTAAAGTTTGTAATGAAAAATTAAGATATCTTAATTGCCATATTTTGTATGTACATTTATGTTTAAACTTTCATTCAGAAGTATTGAGTGTAAAAGACTGGATGACAACATGCACTGAGTATGACAAAACTTTAAAAAACATACAATGTAACCCAATGGCACAACAGCACATCTGGGCGAAGGTCTACCGCCCGACTCTTGCATCCCCTACCTCGGCCCACCACAGGCATCATGAATGGGGTACAGTACTGAAGGTGGGACTAGGTCATTGCCCTGGTCCCTCCTGGCAGTTATGCAGTCTTCTCGACCAGGCCTCCTAGTGGGAGAAAATTCCCGTGCTGGTACCGAGAATCGAACCTGGATGCCCTCCTTGGTAAGCAGCAGTGCTACCATTGCACTAAGGAGATGACCAAAGAACACATAGGTGTATTATTTGAAGCTCTCTGCATAATTTGGTGTACCACATTTAATCACATAATCATATCTTTTTTATGTTTTCTTAATAAAGTAAAGATATACAGTGCAACCATTATGAAGAGAGTAAATTTTTTAAGAATGTGATTAGACAGTGATTAGTGTATGGTAACAGTAATAGGAGCAAATCTATGCATATTGAAGCACAGCCACATTACACTGTTCACAGTTGAAAAGCAAGGAGAGCAGAAGGATGGGCAATAGAAGTGATGCTGACACCGCAATACAAATACAAAAAAATAATTAAAAAACAAAGAAAACTGTGACTTTGTAGTCATTGAATTAAGACTCATCTATTATTGAGAAAAGCGTTTAGGATAATGACTATAAAAAGAAACAGCATACACAATTAAAGAACAGGATAGTTACTGACTTTTATGTGCTAACCAAATGATTTACATTCCTTGCCATTCCATTTGCTTATCGCTAGTCATGTGTACTAAATCCCATGCTTTACATATTTGAACCAATCAGATTCACTGATGGGCTGGCTACTATCTCGGCAGTCAGCAGACTGATGGCATCAACAATGAGGAATATTTAATTTAAAAGGTGAGTCAATTAATAACACTAATTGACTCACCTTTTAAATTAAATTAATTATAACAACACTGTTTTCAAACTTCTATGAAAGGAAGATAATGAGGAATATGTTACAATTCACTGCATACCTGTACTCTCTCCCATGAATCTAACAGGTTGCAGTGGCAGCACTTGTTTTTCAATATTTCTCAATAGCAAACACCTGTGACATTATGCAGTGAAATGCTAGGTCCTGATTTGTCAATAAATCAAGATGCAACCATTATGCGACGGTGAAAATTATATGATAAAGTATGGCACAGAGGACCAAATGTCATTTGAAAACTAAAGTAAAGAAGCATTTTAGAAATAATGTAAACTTATAAATTAACTGGCAGGTCATTATTGGTCGTTTAATCATGAAATAAACCCAGAATTTAAATCATTAAGGCATTTAAATGGACCCATAGATTTAATGGTGTGGGAGAAAATATTTATTTTAAAGAGTAAATATCATGCAGTAAATTTTGAAATGCCATGAACTGGTTCTGCCTGCAAGTTTGTTTTACCTCCAGTAGATTGCAATAGATATGAACAATTCATCGCCTAGTGATGGTAACTATAACAATATAAATAAACAGAGAGTAACAAAGAAGCTGAAGATGCAATTCATTGATTACAAAACATGTTCTTTTGAATTTGTATTTTAAAAACAGAAAAAGGAAATGATATCACTAAGTATTTATTGTATCTATTATAATTAAAAACCTGTTTACAAATTATAATTATCAACAAAACTACATAATATGCAACATTGTATAAACAATGCAAATGGAAAAAACAATGTGCCACAAAGAATATCTGAGCAATTCCAGTTGTAAAGGGGAAGAAAGAGACTGAAAAATTCAATGTCATAGCTGGGATTTGAACCTCAGATCCCAGTCTCACAAAGCTACCATGAGTAACGTGCCAGCAGGATATTAAAATTGTCCAACTTACTTGCATTTTCCCCAGTAAACCATAAAGAGATCTCAGACTCATATGAGATAACATATTTCAATGGTGACTTACTATGCTGTAAGTACTTAAGTCCCGGGCTTCATAGTTAAATCCACTATATGGTCTATCAAGCAGCTCATTGGTTAGAGCAGCCAAACAGAGGCCAGAAGATCCATGTTTCAAATTCTGGCTATGGCATTAAATTTTTGAGTCTCATTCTACCCCTTTCCAACTTTGTCCCACACATAGCTAGTGTGGAAGAACAATTAATTTCTAGTTCCAATTGTTTTTGAGAAAAAAAGAGTTAAGTTGAAAAATTTAATGATGACAAGATAAGGGTTTTTCTTGTGCCCCTTAAATTATGAGGGCAGCCCAGAAAGTTCCAGATGTTTTGGTCTATTGTGGCAATGAGTAGAGCTAGAGCCGCCATTTTGGTGTCTGAACATTCCTACATTCAATACGCATCCAGCTGTGGTAGAGCAAGAACTATACCTTCCTTACTTTGCTTTCTGTGAGTAGTAAAAATGTGTGCTGCAATAGAAAATCTCCCCACTTGTGAAGTGTGGTCTGTGATTAGGTTCTTGCTGACTAAACAAAACAAACTGATTGAAATTTGTCAACTTTGTGATGTTTATGGACAGGGAATAATGAGTTAAAGCCAAGTCAGGCAATGTTGCATTGATTTTCAAAATGGCCATACCAATGTTCAGGATGAGGACCACAGTGGTAGGCCTAGCCTTGTGACAGGTGAACTGGCAATGAAAATCAATGACAAAATTCCTGAAAATTGTCGCTTCATAATTACAGAACTTTGGGAATAGCGATGAAGAAATGGCTCAGTACAAAATGCTTTGACACTGACGCCGAACTGCATGCCAGTATAAACCAGTGGTTGAAATCGCAGGTGGCAGAGTTCTACAGATAGGATATTGAAAAACTTGTGCCACGGTATGATAAATGCCTCAATTTGAATGGAAATTATGTAGAAAAATAGCTTGAAAGCGTACCTTTCAAATGTAAACAATAAACTTTGATTTTTTCATTTTGTTAATTGTTTATTTCAAAATATCTGGGACTTTCTGGACTGCCCTCGTATTTGTCATTTAACTTTTCAGTGAGAAAAATTAGAAACAAACCCCTAAGATAAACCTAGTTTCAAATTCATACTTAATGATCAAAACATAATGATCCATGTTAAAGTACTCATAGAAACTTAAAAGTGACAGTTCTGCATTCTTTTTCAGTAAATATTATAAAAATAAAAATATTGAGTTATTTCCGCAATAAAAGTCTCTAAATGCTTGCTTTTTGCTTGTTCTCTTTAAGACTGGATTGCTGAAAATGCATGGAATGCACCTGGGTTTGCGAAGACGACATAGGTTGGCGCAGAGAGCCAATATTCTTCATGAAATGGATAGAGCAATTGCAGAGGAAGGTGGTGTGCATACGCTTACTCAGGATGAACTCCGTGTGGTAATTACAGTACTCTGTTATTTAATTCATATGAAAGAGAAAACATTTACATTCTTCTCTCTATAGAAGTACCTCAGAAGCAGCTATTCATCAAGATTTTATAACAGTATTTTCAGCTTTTAAAAAACATACTTTTCTGAGTAGTTGCAGTCTTCTATGCATTTTGGCGGCGCCGTGGCCGAGCGGTTAGCGCGCTCGCCTACCACCTAGGCGGCCCGGGTTCGATCCCAGGGACCCGCATGTGGTATTCGTGGTGGACGAAGCGGCGTCAGAGCGGGTTTTCTCCGGGTACTCCGGTTTCCCCCGCCATCTCATTCCACCGGTGCTCCATCTTCATGTACCATCAGTGTCACCGCCTGCGGTGCCGTAGTAGTAAAAGCGGGCGTTAAACACTACAACAACAACTCTATGCATTTCCAAAATTTTTGAAATAGATTTGGTTTAGGTTTTATATACCCAGTGTTTGCTCCTACTTGGGCTATTCCATTTCATACTGGACAAAAAATGAGAAAGTTGACCTCACATTTTTTAAAATCATTAATAATTTCTATGTGTATCATTTACTGTAAAAGAAAACAATTTTGTGAAGCTTACGTCATAAATGCTTATAGTTTTTTGCTTAACATTTGGTAAAATTTGCATTATTTTCCGAATGAGACAACTTCTGTGCCATTTAACTCAAGAATCCTGCATCAGATTTCAGTAAACTATGATTCATTTTGAAACTTAATGTCTGTTGATGGTGATATATAACAATAACATAGCAATAATTAAACAATTTTTAAAAACTTTTTCTTCATATACTAAGCATAAATGTCTTTTTTTGTAATGATTAAACTTATATAGGCATAAACCCCTTTTATTACACATTAATTGCAGTTTTCAGTTTTTTGGAACCCCTTGTTTGAAATGTGGAAAAATATAATGAAACAATGAATATTTAAGATCGCACTGTACTTACATGTCACTCAGCTGCCACTTGTCACTCAACAGTAGATCTACAACGTCCTTGACTGACTCATGGACCAGTGTGTAATTTGGTGCAGTATGACTAGGGGATTTGACGCTGTTTCTTTTACTTTTTATTTTTTCTACAGCTGTCCGTTGAAGATGCCATAAAAATGTTAACTAATATCATTTTGAAATTAAATGCTGAAGCATTCTATATTCCATTTAAAATGGCAATTTTCAGACAAAACATGAAGAAAATTGCATTAAATATAAGTTTTAAAAATTTCAAACAAATACCACTGCAAGTTTCAAAATATTAGCTTCATTTCGAATTTTATTTGAGAATTTACTTTGAATAGTTTCTGAGCTGTGAGTCTCAGAATCATAATTTTATGAAATTATGGTAACTTCAACCCTAGAAAAGACTCAGAACCACTTGTTTATCATAGCTGTGATTTTGCAAAAGACATTAATTTGTCTACTTTAGGAGACAGAAAATTGAATCCTCCCTCCCAAAAAATGCAAGGTTTTCTCCTGTCTGAAATGAAATGGAATGGTCCATTTATGTGAATATTCATTCAGGAATCTTTATGATGTCTTTATTTTGAGTATTGTAGATTTAAATAAACAAACCAATATCAGTCTTATCGACATTCGTTTGAATTACTACACATAATGCAGTCTCTTTGCTGTTGGTCCCAGACCTGAAATAATAATTTGACAGCTCTGCTGCATGCATTTCTTAAATCCATTTCCAAGTACTAGGAAGGTTTAGAAATACTTGTGAACCCTTTCTAAATGATTTGGTAGAGCTCTATGTAATCAAGGCTATAACTTTTGATGTGGAAAGTAGGGTGACTGCTTATCCCAAACTTTTTGTTTGTTCCACATGGAGCTTTGGACAGATTATGTTTTTTTTATTTTCTGTACTAGTTATCTATAGTAGGTAGAGAAAGTATTGCATTCTACCCTGTAATTTGAATATGAGGTTTCATTGGAAATCCGCTGCCTCCTTAAGACCTCCAGGCCTGTCTGATTTGTTTAGGGTTTACTCCCCTAGCCTTTGGAGAACAACTCCCTATGCTACAAGGCAGCAGCAAACCAGAGCCTCTTCTGCCAGTTTTTGAGGTTACTGATGGGCCTTCTCAGTTACCATAGTGGTACCATAGAGATCCCCACTGTACTTCACCCCATCAGTCACTCCCCTACTTCCTGTTGCCCACCCCTTGGGATGAGGACCACAGAGGTTGGATTTTGAGGGGCGATGACATTTTCAGATTTTCTAAAATTGTAGCACCTGAAAAAAAAGAACAAATCCTTCATCCGACCTTGCTACAGGCCAAGGTCATGTCAATTTGTGCCAAATATCCTTGATATTAGGTCTTCAAAATGCTTAAAGTTGGTGCTGTTTTTATAATTATATGAGGTGATGTTGATGAGTTTTTGACTCTTTCGTTATCTCGGGTCGTGGTACTGGATGGAATGAACATACACTCGGGGTTAACTTTAGTGAAATATTTTATTCGCACCTTCTTGTTCACAGTATTTAAATCGTATTACAGTAGTAAGTCTTTTATTTCAGTGGATCGACTTCCCTAGCATCGCCGAGATTTAATGTCTGAAAATTTAGCGATATTTCGCTAAATGTGTTTTCTATCACTTTACACTTCGTCTATTTTACGTCCTTTTATTTAATCGCACACTTCGTATTAACTCACTTATTAAAGTTAGCTAATGTTTTACTTATTTTACACAAATTAACGGTCTTTAAACACTTAGTAAATTTACTTTCACTATTTTATGACGCGCACACATAAAAATGCGTCCATCTATATCAAAGATACAGACGCTATTAACTAGACAATTGGCACCGCATCACACTTCTTTTTGTGTACATCCGCGTATGCGTCCATCAAATAGTTCCCGTATTGTTAGGGAAGCGATCCTTAGCCATTCTCCCTTCGCTTTCAATATTGAACACATATAATTCTTTTATTTATACACATATATTAAAAATAAATATGGGAATATTTATGACGTCTTTAAACAAACTTAATTGTTTGTAACAATGAACATTAGTAACACGTTTTCGTCATTTAACCAACTCATACCAACATCAAAAACAAATTACACTCTTAACAAATATTCACATAAACGATATTCTTTTGGGGTCTTACAATATCCTGTCTTAAAGTAATAATGAAAAAAAAGATTGAATTTAGCCTTTCAGTGTTCACAAAGAACAAAATATTGATTAAACACAATTTAAATGTCACAAAAGTTAGATACTTATCTCTCTCAGTACATAAGGAACATATTGTTACATAATTACACTAATGGTGAAGCTTACTCAGAATCTGTAGTTTTATTATGTTCACTAATGACTCATTTGCTTTGCAGGCCTGTTTCATACGTGGATTAAATCCAATCACAATGAAGACTGATGACATACTAGAATGGTTAAATCAGTGGCTTGCAGTATCTACAGCAGTGGACAAAAGTGCACTTTCTTTGTTGCTTCATTGTCCCATATTGTTGGCTTACAATATGCCAACAAACTGGGCTCTTATTCATTGAGAAATATGTGTAAAATCACTCTTTAAATATAAATATTTAATAAACTATTTATTAGTAATTTCAATCTTGATTTTTAGGTGCCCTTTAATATGGTCAGTTGTATTGAGTGGAGAAATGATACTCATAAGGAAAGTACCATCCCCCTCATGCCAAAATCTTAAAATTCCTGTGACAGTAGCAATGTACAAGGGCAGTTCCAAAAATAAATTCCAGTCTCATCATTCATGAGCAGGAGAGTGGTAGCAGAGCTATTCTTGATTCCCAGTGTAGCTTGGTTCAGTATGCTCTGGCAGTGTGAGCATGAGTTTGCATTCGATTGTTTGTCTCTCCAATATGGTTGTAAAGTGCATGCAGCAAATAAAAGTTCCTACCAAGCATGAGGTACATGCAATGACATGATTTCAGGGGGGAAACCTAATGGTAGCTGCAGTTCATTATGAGATTACTGCAGTGTATGGGAACATCAAGTGAGAGTGTTAGTTTTTGTTGGAGTTGTCAATTTAAGATGGATGCACTAGCACGAGGGTCACTACAAAGTTTTGAGCTGTGAGAAAATGAAAGTTGATTCACTTGAATTGGATGCAAGATGGGATAGCCACATCCTTTGTGAGTAAACTGGTATCAGATAGCGACTCTCGCACCCCAGGAATTCCAGCAGTGCAAGGATGAAGAACACATAGTCATCCCTGCAATGGAGCTTGGAAGAGAGCAGGCATGTTTTTGTTCTTCTGTCAAATTGTGAGGGACCCATCGGGAAGTGACCTTCCTCACATGAAGGAATTCATGGAGCATTTTCAAAACTGCTGGCAAACATATCTGCAATGCTGCCTCAATTTCTTTAAATCTTAATGCAATTATTTTCATGAAGCATTTTTCTCAACACTACAATGTTTTTCTCAGCCACTGCCATTACTGGATGGGTGCTTCTCTTCTCATCTTTCAAAGATGTTTGGCCCCTTTTAAATTCCTGAAACCATTGAAAATTGTGGCGTGGGAAGGAGCAATGTCCCCAAAAGTCTGTGACAAACATTCAAGACTTTGGCATTGGTTTAACCGTCTTTTAAGATCTTCGAAAAAAAATCATTGAGCAAAAATGCTCTCTTCCAGACTCCATTACAAGGACTGACTATGTGTGCACCTGGGGTTGTTCATCCTTGTGCTGCTGGATTTTCTAGAGTGGGAGAGTCGCTATCTGATACCAGTTTACTCACAAAGGATGGGCTATCTTATCCTGCATCCAATTCGAGTGAATCAACGTTCACTTTCTCACATCTCAAAACTTTGTAATGACCCACATATCCAAGATGATCAAAGTGGGGTATTTTTGTGGATGAACTATTGCAAATATGGATGATGTGATCAGACATGACATTTCACAATTTCAGAACTCCATGAGCATTTTGTGTAAATCGCAGGACTGTTCTTATGACATAGTGACACAAGTCACTATTGCACATTTTGTGCTCAGTGGCTGCCAGAAATTCCCCAAAGCCGAAAGAACATGAAGATGAGAGCAGCATTCCATTTGTTCTTGCTATGAGGATGAGGGACCAAACACCAGTTGACCACACAACTGACAATGGGGAAGATGTTCCAAGAACTAGTTTTTAGTAAATAGATATAAGTGGAGGAAAAAAGCATTTAAAGTTGACTCGTACAATATTCTACACCTGGTATCTAATTTCAGCACCTTCCAAGGTTGCTACATGAAAATTTTCAAGAAAATCCCCACTCCTATTCCAAACTTCTCTTTCTATGGAAAAGTTTTTATTGCCTTTTATTTTCTTAAAAGTAGCTCTGATAATTTTGATAAAATCTAATATCTTTAAATGAGCAATTCTTATATATATATATATATATATATATATATATATATATATATATATATATGAAGACCTCCCTCAAAGAAGGTTGTACATCACATGTTTATCATTTTACAGGAAGTTAGAAAAAGTGTCAGTTCTTGGAGCTTTATTCATCTTCACATTTTTGTCATGGGTAATTATGTGTTACAGTATGTATCATCATACATTGATATCTATCATTCATATTTTACTCTGTGTAGTTATTTGTCATCACTTTTATATCACTTTCCCTTTAATAACATTTTATATCCTGAAAAAAATCACTGTGGAATAACGTTGTATATCACTAAAATAATATTTATCGGAACACAAAACTCTTAATGTTGATATTCAACACAGTTACTTTACTAACTTGCTGTAATACTACAATTTGTATGGTTAATAATTCTGCAAACATAGTAAAAAGCAAGTTATATCCTAATATATAGTTTTTTTTAGGAAAAGCATTGTAAACAAAGAGATTTAACAGGTACAAACACAGAACAGTATGACAAATTCACTCAGAAGGCAAGTTCACATAAAATGCCCTATATTGTTCATCAAGATATTTACATATATCCAATAAATCCTTTTTTTCTCTGCTGATAGAGAAGTGCATTGTACAGCAAAGGAAACTGAATTGCTTGTATCGGGATGGTAGCGAGTGGCTGATTTCCTCTTCTTTTCTTAGCAACACCAAGGTTCAATAGTGTTGTGAGTTTGTCTTACATACAATGCATTATATACGTGCACTTGGAACATGGTATTGAAATTTGGGGAGGGTGTGGGGTAACAAAATTAAACAGGATACTGTTGCTACAGAAGAGATGTATATAATGCCGTAATATATAGCTTTAAGCTCTTCTACATTAAGGTATTTTGCAAAGTATTTTAGTAGGTATATGTTTTTTGTGATTTTCTTACATACTTCGTTTACATGCATTTAATATGTTAAGTGTTCGTCAAGATATATTCCTAAAAAATTTTGATTAGATACCTGTTCTGCTTTAGTACTTTCAAGTCTTACATTTATGTAGGTTAGTTCCTCCCCCCTTTTTTGTTGATGCTGAAAATGTATCAGTTTGGTTTTTTTTATGTTTAATTTAAGAGAGTTATCTTTAAGATAATTTGAAATTTGTAGCAAATTTTGAGAAATTTTGTTTTCTAGTTGTAGCAAGTTTTTTCCTTTACAAATGAGTGAACTATCGTCAGCATACGATATGAGTTTCAAATCGGTTGATTCCCCCAAATCATTTACATACAAAATAAAGAGCAGTGGCCCTAGGACAGATCCTTGAGGTACTCCAGATTTTACATTTAGAATGTTAGATTGAACAGATTTGAAATGGTTTCCATACAGCCAAGTTAGTTCACAACATTGTTTACGATTTACTAGATAAGACTGTAATATTTTATTTATTTTCCCCCTTATCCCATAATTTTCTAGTTTCGTTAACAGCAGTTTATGTGACACACAGTGAAATGCTTTAGATAGATCTAGAAATAATCCTATAGTATTCTCGCCTATGTCCATATTTGTGAGTACTCCATGGATAAATTCTATAGTGGCACTAATAGTCGAGTATCCCTTTCTAAATCCATGTTGGAAGTCTGCTATTATACCATTTGCATTTAAGTAACTTATTATTCGTTTTTCCAGGACTTTTCATATAATTTAGCAAATATTGATGTTAAGGTAATAGGCCTATAGTTCGACTCATCCATTTTATTACCACCTTTATATACAGGATGCACAATACCGATCTTAAGTTTTTCGGGGAAAGTACCTTCATTAATTGAATAATTTATTAAGTACACCAGTATGTCCATTAGAGCATGCTTGCATTTTTTGAGCATAACAGGTGAAAAGCCATCCCAACCACTGGATCTCTTGCTCTTAAAACCATTTATTACTATATTTAATTCCTGATCATTTGTTTCATTTACATACATGGATTTGGATATATTTTTATTGCCGATTCCCATTTTATTTTGGACAGAAGCATTTCCAATATTAACAAAATAATCATTGAATATGTTACTAATATGTACCGGGTTTGTTATTATTTCTCCATTTCTGTTTAGGTAAATATTATTTTGCTCTTTTACTTCTGGATTTTTTTGCTCATCTATAATTTTCCACATTGTTTTAGATTTATTTTCTGAATTTTTAATTTTGTTCAAGTAGAATTTTACTCTGTTTGCTTTTACAGCTGATTGATAGTGTTTTTTATACTCTGTATGTAATATTTTATATATATCTAGCTTAATATCCCTTTTTCTGAATTTTTAATTTTGTTCGAGTAGAATTTTACTTTGTTTGCTTTTACAGCTGATCAATAGTGTTTTTTGTACTCTGGGTCATCTCTTGTTCTCTTCCGACCCTGATGCTATTAGGGTTCCCGAGGGCTAGGGAGTCTTTATTTTACCAACCTCTCCATTTCTCTAATTTCTCTATAAAATCTTAACCCCAACATGCTGACCTGTCATGGCATGTAATACGTCCTCTGATTGGTAATCAGAGGATATGGTCGGTGAATTTATTTTGTTAATTCTCCCGGTCAGGTCGGTGAGACCCGTAAACCAACGACAGGTGTGATCCTCCAGACATTCTGGGGGTTGTGAGAGAATGATGTGACCGCCAAAACATAAAAATATGGTGCTCTCTAAAAATCGGTTACTATACTGCTATTGCTCTATCAATATATTAAATATTGGAGAGCAAGAGGATTAATGACTTCATTGTCAGAAATCCAGCATTAGCTAACAACAACATACAATGCATTAGGATTATCTGTGTGAATCTTCAACCATCTAAGTGTAGTGATTCTCAAGTGTGTTTCACGACTCATGGTAGCTTCAAGAGTATTAATAGCAACAAAGTCATTCTGGCTCATTTCTTTTATAATAGGTGAACTTAAGCTTCAGCTATCACATACTTCCATCCAGTTGGGACCATAACATCCATAACTCTCCTTTTCTTTTCAATCAAGAACAGCCTTCTTTAAAGCAGTCCTGGGGTTACAGATTCTGTCCTGAAATTCAGATATTACATACATAACACCACTGTCGGTAGAACAACAAAATAAATTTAAAATCTTAACATAAAAATTTTAAGTGATTTGAATGTACAAATTTTAAATTTTGGGGGTCAATGTACAATATTCTCTGTCCTTTCTTTCCTGTCTATTTTAATATACACACATATTCACCTTCCTTGGTCAAATTTGTTTCTTCCTACTTTTTTATGTTATATTGATATACAACGTTCTTCCGCTTACCATTTCTGATGCAGTTTTCCCAGGTACATCTTTACCTGCCGTGGATATATAGCATTTCCCACTATTCCTCCTAATTTTCTTAAGATTCTGCTTCCAATTAGAAGGATTTAATTGTTTTCTTTTAGTTTTGTTTAAGGTTTTAATAGCTTTCGGCGTCAAAACTATTTTGATATACAACATTATTTCAGGATGGCCAGTATTACAACTGCAAATAACCCACTTGAAAGCACAAATTTCCCATCCTCTTGCCACAGAAATAATGCCTCGTTTGATGTATAACCTTCTACCACTAATAACTCAACATTGTTGTTGTTGTTTTCTAGTGCCTTGCATCTGGCAATGAAGCCATTAGCATTCATGCTTTCCAATACTTTTGAACTGTAGTTTCTTCTGATCTTAATGCTTCACAGGTCTTCAAGTGGTCTTCATTCATTTCTGCTGGATCGTTACACAGGACACATATTGGTGAGGCGTATGTGGCTTTCATGTAACTGTTTTCTTAACGGGCACCAGTTTTACAATGTGGCAGTTACATCACCCGACTTAAACTCCCATTATGCAAGGGGGACCACACCTATCGTTGGTCAACGGGTCCATCGGACCTAGCCGGGAGGACTAAATAGGTAGTATTTAGATCCACCAACCTTCCCCTCGTGTGCCTCTGAGGGACGCTGTTGTGCTGTGATAGGCCAGCACATATGTAAATGACATTTCCTCCATTTTAGATGAAACAGTTATACCACTGTGATTCGGTCCCCAGAGCCTCATCTGTTAAAAGCAGGGTGCACCACGGGCAGGATGAGGATGGGAATTGGGTAGGAGAGGCTATAGGAGGCGCATCACTATCCCTTACTACCCCTAACTCAACATTGTCAAAAATGTGATATACAACCTTCTTTGAGGGAGGTCTTCATATATATTAGGATTAGAGGAGGCCGTGATAAGCTCTAGTTGAAGTTTATATTCTTCCTGTAGCCTTTTATCTGTTTAATAGTTGTAATTATTTCAGAGTGTTAATACCTATATTCGAAAAGTGCACAGTTAATTACAGTGTTGGTACTATTAGCACCCTTCAGTTTAATTTATATTGCTAAGAAAACCCGAAATGAGTTTGCCAGAAACATCTGCCAAGTTTAAGAAGCAGAAGCTGGAACATGATTCACCGTTTGCTTCACAGAACATATATTCTGCTTTACAGGAAATGGAACATGAACCAGCTCATGTACGAGGGTGATTCAAATATAAACGGTAATTTTGTTAAAAATATTTATTGATTAAATATATACACAAGTGACTACATCAACATTTCTCTATATAGCTTCCTTCACACTGTACACATTTTTGCCAACGTTTCGGAAGCTTGAACATTCCTTCTTCAAAAAAAGTTTGAGGGTACGTCACCAACCAATTCCACATATGCTCCTCGACTTCGTTGTTGCTTTCAAAATGTTTCCCTCCAAGCAATTCTTTAATGGGTGTAAACAAAAAATAGTTTGGGGGGGACAAGTCTGGACTATAGGGAGGGTGTTCAAAGGTTTCCCAGTGCATGTCCGCCATTGTGTCCATTGTTAAATTGGCGGCGTGAGGCGTAGTATTGACTTGGAGCAGGATGATATCTCTGATGGGCATACAACGTCTTTTGCTTCAATAGGCAGCTTTTACAGACCTTAACATTTGGCAATAGGACTCATATCCATTTATGTAGCTTTCATGTAACTGTTTTCTTAACGGGCACCAGTTTTACAATGTGGCAGTTACATCACCCGACTTAAACCCCCATTTTGCAAGGGGGACCACACCTATCGTTGGTCAACGGGTCCATCGGACCTAGCCGGGAGGACTAAATAGGTGGTATTTAGATCCACCGACCTTCCCCTCATGTGCCTCTGAGGGACGCTGTTGTGCTGTGATAAGCCAGCACATATATAAATGACATTTCCTCCATTTTAGATGAAACAGTTATACCGCTGTGATTCGGTCCCCAGAGCCTCATCTGTTAAAAGCAGGGTGCACCACGGGCAGGATGAGGATGGGAATTGGGTAGGAGAGGCTATAGGAGGCGCATCACTACCCCTTACTACTTCTAGCTCTGGAAACAATCAGTACTAGGTATCCCACAGAAGAATGGCTGCACATATATACTGATGGATCCTCCAAGGAAAACCTTACTGGAGCTGGAGTTACGTGTTCACATTTTGCCTTTTATCATTCTGTTGGCAGAGACACAACAAATTATGATGGAGAAATAGAGGCTATACACATTGCTCTCCGACAATTATTAAATCTTCCCTTAAATAAATTTAACAAGGCAGTAATTCTTTCAGATTCTAAAGCTGCAATTCAGGGAATATGTTCAAATACTACAAAGAAGTCAACAAAAATTAGAGAATGCTACAAAATGTTAACACAACTCCAAAAAGTTAATAAGACTGTTCATCTCCAATGGATTCCAGCACACTGTGGAGTCATGGGGAACGAAGCTGCAGACTCACTTGCAAAGAAAGGCACAACAATAAAACAAAAGTCTAAATTCAATTTCTCATATTCCTCAATAAAACGCTTGATCATTAAAAAATTTTCTCATTCATACCTACAAGAAATAGAAACAAATGCCAAAGATAAAAAATGGATTAAACTACTTTCCAACCCAGATATAATCCCCCAGAGACCAAGGAAAACAGCGGTTGCAGCCTTCCGACTATTGACAAATCACGACTGCTTAGCAAGTCATCTCTACAGAATAGGTATCTCAGCCTCACCAATATGTGTCCTGTGTAATGATCCAGCAGAAATGAATGAAGACCACTTGAAGACCTGTGAAGCATTAAGATCAGAAGGAACTACAGTTCAAAAGTATTGGAAAGCACGAATGCTAATGGCTTCATTGCCAGATGCAAGGCACTAGAAAACAACAACAACATTTGGCAATAGTAAGCTGAAGTCACTGTACGTCGATCATGAAGAAAATTAACCAACTTCTGCTGCGATTTCTTCAACAGTGGAGCGGTGATTACCTTCAATAAGTTCTCGAACGGCACGGATGTTGTCATCTGTGAGATTTGACCTAGGGCGTCGAGCATGACTTTCGTTTTCCACAAATTCTCAGCCACCCTTAAATTGTCTGGCCCAAGTAAACTCTCAATTCTGTGACAGTGTAGTTTCCCCAAACTGTGCCCTTAAACGAGTTAAAATCTCCGAAGGTTTAATCCCTTCATTG
The DNA here is from genome assembly GCA_030765045.1 of Tenodera sinensis. Taxonomy (NCBI): domain Eukaryota; kingdom Metazoa; phylum Arthropoda; class Insecta; order Mantodea; family Mantidae; genus Tenodera; species Tenodera sinensis. Next base: position 148,585,336 of record CM060965.1, on the reverse strand, counting down.
GTTAAAAACTTGATAATAATGCATTGCGCAACAGATGAAGGAACCTCTTGCTCACTCATGGCTGTACTGACGCCAGAACCTAGCGAAGCAGCTAACAAAGCTAGTTCCCCCTCCCTAACACACCAACCTTCAAACCCCCCCCACTCCACTGCCCCGCTCTGAACTGCTTCCTCCGTGATATGCAACAATTACCATTTATATTTGAGTTACCCTCGTAAGTATAAAAGCAAATGCTAAACAAATCAAAGATACTGTTCCGCCTATTTATGTCACTAATATTGTAAATATGAATGGGGTTAAAGCAGCATTGCGTAACCAAAACATAAGTTTGAAACACATGACAGCGAGAATAAAGTTAAACTCTCATTTGAGACAATTGAAAACTACAGGTCGACAGTCAGCTATCTGGAAAGCAACAAGACCAAATTTTACATTTACCAGCTAAAAACCGAAAGGAACTTCAGAGTGGTTGTTAGAGGACTGCATCCCACATGCGATACCAAAATGATGATGGATGAACTTTCTGAACTTGGCTTTCAACCTGCGCAGATGATACCCATTCACCACCCAGTAACAAAAATATCTCTACCTTTATTCTTCCTGGACTTGAAACCTAACATCAATAATGAGAACATCTTCGATATTGACTGCTTAAAAGGGGCAGTAGAAAAAATAGAGCCACCCAAGCCAAAACGTTCCATAATACAGTGCATGAATTGCCAAGAGTATGGACATAGTAGAAACTATTGCCATAAGGCGCCACACTGTGTGAAATGCACTGGTTCACACCCTACAGCCAAGTGTAATAAACACCCAGATGCACCTCCAGTCTGCGCTAACTGCAAAGAGCAACATACTGCAAATTATAGAGGCTGCCATGTACATAAACTACTACAAAATTCAACACAGCAAACAAGAATTGCAACAACAAAAACATTTCCAGCACCAGTAACTTCCGAAAATGCTTCAAAAGCTAATACACGAGTCTTCAAAGGTGCTACTTACGCTGATGCTGCAAAACAGACACAGTCCTCTGATGATAATAACTTAATTAGCAAACTTGTTGATAAAATTGACTCACCAGTTTCAGTCATTATTAACACATTAAATCAAGTCCTGCCTGTGCTTATTAACAGCACAAAATGAGCACACAAGAAATCATAAAAGTCTGCACAAGGAACACCCGTAGTATCAATAATAAATATCATGAATTACTTACATTCGTCCAAATGTACAATATTGATATTTTAATGGCTACAGAAACAAAACTTTCACCTGATATTCATTTTAAGCTACCTGGTTATCACATATATAGAGCAGATCGTCCTAACAATACTAGAAAAGGAGGTTCAGCAATATTTATAAAATCAACTTTGGCTCATGACGAACTAGCCCCAATCAAAGAGATTCAATTTCAATTTCAATAGAATATCTATATATATAGGAAAAACAAAATATCAATTTTGCTCATTTTACTCTGCCCCAGAAAATAGACTGACAATTGCAAGCTTTTGGGATATTTTTCACGTAATGGGTTCTCACTTTCTCCTTGGGGGAGATTTTATTAGCAAGCACCCTAGATGGGGTTCAATGTAATAAATCCAAGAGAACGTATTCTACATGACGTAGCTTACCAGCTTTTGCTAAATTTCATCCTTCCAGTAGAGCCAACCTACTACCTGGATAGAGGAAATACTCCAGACTTTTTCATAACTAAGTATGCAGACAACCTCTTCACGACACCATCTGTACTTCATGACCTTAGCTCAGATCACTATTCTGTAACACTGACAGCATTAAGCATGCCTGAGATCAACAACTACTCCACAGCCAGTATTATAAAGGAGCCTTTTGATTGGACTCGCTATACAACAACACTTGAAGACATTACTGATTTAAAAATTCCTCTTAAATCAGCTCGTGAGATTGACATCGCTGTTACAGTGCTAACAAGAAACATTCAGTTCACAGCTAATGTATCCACCACTCAACAAGTATTCAGGAGGTCAAATAGTTACCAAATGCCGCTGTCATCCCATATTAAAACTCTTCTTCAAGAAAAGAGAGACTGTCGGAGACTATGGGAATGCACTAAATATGCTGCTCACAAAACAGCATACAATCGAGCTACCCACCACCTGCATACTGCACTTCGAAAAGAAAGAAGTACTGCCACGTATAATCATCTTCTCTCCTTGAATACAGCCGATGGTTCGCTTTGGAAGAAGACTAAATATTTAACTAGCCAACCAAATATAATACCACCATTGTATCTTAATAACGTGTGGTACACATCACCATAAGATAAAGCAACACTCTTCAGTGAAATGCTCCAGGAGCAGTTCTCGCCTAATCCTAGTGAAGATTTGGAATTCGCCGAAAATGTAAGTGAAAGTATTTCAATGTCTCTTCAACTTTCCCCATTTTCCTCGTTCTTTACTCCAAGGCAGGTGTATAATGCCATACTTAGAACACCGGTGAAAAAATCCCCTGGCCATGACATGATCACTCAGCCATTACTCAAAGCATTCTCCAGAAAAGCACTCGTGTTTCTAACTCAACTCTTTAACGCTGTTCTTCGCCTTACTTATTTTCCACAGAGTTGGAAACATGCCATAACAGTAATGATTCCTAAACCTGATAAACTGAAACAAGACCCTCAACCATATCGTCCTATCAGCCTGTTGCCACTGTTTTCTAAAGTCTTTGAAAGGCTCCTTCTTCCGCAGCTCCTCAACATCTTACAGCCACTCATTCCTGACACCCAGTTTGGCTTTAGAGCTTCTCATTCGTGTCCTCAACAACTTCATCGAGTCGTAGATACAATACTGGATTCTTTTGAAGAAAAGTCTGTTTTGGACTATTTCTGGACATTCAAAAGGCATTTGATAAAGTCTGGCACGAGGGCCTTTTTATTTAAATTAAAACCCCTTTTGACTGATAAACTGTTTCTAATCATCAAATCATACCTCATGAACAGCTACTTTTCTGTGAAGTATTTTAATTATCAAACTCAATCCCAAATTATACAAGCTGGAGTACCACAACGGAGTGTGCTTGCTCCCTTTCTGTATTTAATCTATGTTTACGACTTAGCTACCTTCACATAATAACACCACAATAGCGTAATTTGCAGATGACATTGGAGTCCTTTGCAAAGGACGAGACAACTCAGCAGTAAACAGTCTGCAACAGTTTGTAGATAAAATACACAAATGGTGGTCAAAATGGAGCATCCGCATGAATCCCAAAAAGTCTAAAGCAGTAAGGTTCACATATAAAAGAAAAACTGAAGAATATGTAATCACCTTTGAAAACGAAGAAATCCCACAAGCTAAAGCGGTAGGATACTTAGGCCTAACATTGGATTTCCAACTCACCTGGAGCGCCCTATCTCTTTATTAATCAAAAGATTGCGATATAGAATCGTCCAGTTAAAATATTTACTTAAAGAATCGTCTCCGTTACCGTTACACATCAAGAGCATCATATATTTTTCTTTAATAAGGCCAATCTGGATGTACGGATGTTCGATATGGAGCTCTGCTTCAAATTCTCAGATAAGGAGGATCCAAACAATACAAAATCGGGTTCTTCGAATAATAGCGGATGCCCCATGGTACATCCACAATTCTACTCTTCATTCGGTTCTTGCTACACCAAACAGTAGATGCCACACTTCGCTCCTGGTACCATCGACTCTACAGATCCTTCACCAGTCATCCCAATGGTCTATTAAACCAGATTCCTCTGCACCTACCACCACAGCGACTCCATAGAAGACTGAAAAGGAAACAATATACCGACCTCGTTGAAGATATTAATTAAATTAAATATGAGGACAATTAATGAATTGTAACCTCAACACATATTTCCTTATTTGTAAAGTATGCAATATAATCTTGTAATAGCACAACTGTAATACACAGTTAGTGTAATAAAGTTTATTATTAAAAAAAAAAAGGATAAGGTTTTACTTTTTAAGTTTATCTATATCTTCTACAGAGCAATTCTTGTACATATATTCCTGGTATCTCAGAAACAGTTGTGAAGATTTGGTTAAAATGTTATATACATATTACTTTGCTTACCTAATATGTAATATGTAGGTGTCTTTGCTGAAAAACTGCAATTTTACACCAAAAAATAGCATTTTTATTCCCTCTTATACAGAACAATTCTTGCATATATTATGTGTCTCTCAGAAACAGTTATATAGATTTTGATCAATTCAGGCAAGGTTTTGCTTCTTAAGTTTATTTACATTGGTGCCTTGCCTGAAAAAACGTAATTTTATATTTAAAAAATTTTTATTACCTTTTCTGCAAATTATACAATTTGCTGTATGTCTGAAATAGAAGTCCTATGTATTACATTCACACTGTTTTCTCTAATTCTCAAATTTCTCAAATTCAGGTAACACATTCACACCTCTTTCTCTATTCACTCTTCTATAAACAATTTTCCATAAAAACATGATTTTACACAAAAAAAACATTTTTTATCCCCTCTTTTAAATTAAGTCATACAATTTCCTGTATGTTTGAAATGGAAATGCTATATATTACATTCATTCTGTTTTCTCTACTCACTTTTAGGTAATAAATTCACATCTCTCTCTACTCACTCTTGTACTAATAAGTCATACAGTTTTGTGCATGTTTGAAATAGAAATGCTAAATGTTACATTCACAGTGTTTTCTCTACTCACTTTTAGGTAACACATTCACATCTCCTTCTCTACTCATTCTTCTACAAACAATTCACATACAAAATGGATGTTTGTATATATGTAACTGTTAATCTCGAAAATAGCTTAACCGATCACAGTGAAATTCGGCATATATATGTCTTTTTCATGGAAAAAGCTTTTATAGTGATCATTTTACTATGCAATATATTACTTTCAAATGGTTTTCTACTCACTTTTCTTCTTGCTTAGGTTAAGTTATCCGGGTAAGGTTTTTTTCCAAGGTTTTCCCTTATCCTGAGAAGATGAATGTCGGATAAATTAAAGCTCCATGGACCTCGGGCTCATTTGAGCATCATTTCACCTGTTTCATTCACTCACAGACCGATGTGACATTACGTTGGAGGATGTTAACTTACAAAAAACAAATACTCGCTTTTCTCTATCGTTTATCAACTTCATACATACCAACGCCTATACGTATTGTATGTTGAAGAGTGAGTAAACTCCAAAGCCAGTTGACCAATCGCCATGAAAATTGGTACATCTAAGTGTTTTTTTCATGGAGAAGGTTTTTATGCAATCCACTTTATCAACCAATGTATTATGTTCACATAATTTTCTCTACTCCCTTTTCTTTTATGTAACACACTACTCCCTCTTCTACAAACAATCCATACATTTTTCCATACCTTTGAAATATAAGTGCATTGTATAACATTCACTACTCATTCTTCTTTTACTACACACAATCACATTTCTCTCACTACTCCATCTTCGACGAACCATTCATACAATTTTCTATGTGATTGAAACAGAAATGTCTATTACATTCACACAGCTTTATCAACTAGCATTTCTTCCTGTAGTATTTGTTATTGTTCAACAGTGCTTTTGCTCAGTGTCGTTCTGGTGTTTTAATAAAAAGTAAAGAAATAGTTAAAAAAGTGAAGTTGTCACAATTGCTGTCAGGAGTGTGATGAAAACCATGATATGGAACAGTTGATAAAATGAATGTTAGCCAAGATGAACATAATGGGAAATGAAATTAATTCCAGAATGTGGCAGAGGAAACAGATATGAAAGTTGAATTGAAAAATATAAGCTACAGAATGGAAAATATGGAAACAAAAAGGAACAAAATGGAAACAAAAATGCAAGCCGAATTGAAAAATTTAAACTCCGGAATGGAAAAGATGAAGGCGGGAATGTCCAATATGAAAATAGAGCTATCAGAGAATACTAATGAGCAATTGGCCGAGGTTAAGGAAGGCATGGAAGAACTTGACAAAAAGATGGACCTTGGCCAACAAGTTAACGCACTGGAAGATAGAATCGACCGCAGCACCAAAAACCTGAATTCTATAGTGGAACAAATGCTTGACAAAAACCTCAAATTTGGTGGATATCTATGGGAGAGGCCTGAGTTCAGCAGTAGATGTTGTTGTTGTTAGCTAATGCTGGATTTCTGACAATGAAGTCATTAATCCTCTTGCTCTCCAATATTTTTCACAGATAAAGCAGTAAATGTAACCGCTTTTTAGAGAGTACCATATTTTTATGTTTTGGCGGTCACATCGCTCTCTCACAACCCCCAGAATGTCTGGAGGACCACACCTGTCGTTGGTTTACGGGTCTTATCAGCAGCAGATGTTTTACGGCTGAAATGATGATACTTATGAAATATTTATATGTATCTCTATATCTTTTGCATCTCGGAAATGACTCTTAACAATTGCGACAAACATTTTTACTCAGTTAACGTTTTGCTTTTCAAGTTTATCTAAATAAGTATATTCTCCCAAAAAGCAATATTTCACAAAAAAAAAAAAAAAAAATAAAGGGAGGAAAATGCCAAGCGAAGCTCGGGCACCCAGGTACAACCATATTATATGCAGTCATAAGCTTTCACAGCTGGAGTCAGAATAATGACTGCTGTATTCTTTCAGGCTGATAAGCCATGCTCTGCTGGAGTGTTGATGTCCAGATGTTTCGTCCTCATCTGCAGTTAACATCATAATATTCTAGAAGAAGATCCAGTTCCAACTTAATGCCATATTATGCTTAAGATATTTGCATGATAAATAACATGTGTCTTAAATTATATAACTCATTCTCAAGTTGGAGACAACTTGAAACCCTGGGTCAGTTTGTGCTAAAAGAACCTGCAACATTACTAAGATAAGTGAAGTTTTTAGTTTCTAATTTGTTCTTACTTTAGAATTGTTTAACTATTATTTATACTTGCATGGCCTAAATAGTATGTACAAACTGAGAACTTTGTTTTCACTTAAATGAAATGGTTCAAGCCTAACTAGCAGCTTAGAAACCAGTAAATAGTTGATAAGCACTTGAAAGAGCTACATGCAATTGAATTATTATAAACATAAGTTGAATGATATTAACATTATAATACAGTAGGTAGATACAAGCAGAACAGAGGTAAGGAAATAAATAATGAGTAACTGCAGGTTTCATATCTGGGTACCTTAATTAAATCTGATAATAAACTGAGTGATACAATAAGAGAAAGAATAAAGGCAGGGAATGAGCTTATTATGCAAATAAAAAGATTTTCTCTAATGGAATAATAACCAGGAATACTAAACTCAAAGTTTATAAAACGTTAATAAGGCCAGTATATGTATATATTTACACAGGGTGTAAATGAATAACACCGCATGAATTTTACTGGTAATAGAGGGTTCATAGACAATCAATTTGAGACAGGAAATCAATGGTCTAAGACGTTAACTTAATAAGCTATACATATTCAAAGTAATTAGAGATTATGATCAATAAATCATAAACAGAAAGAAATATGTCAATATATCCACTGGAATTGAAATAGTGCTTATTAGGAACTTAGTAAAGCCTATCTGTTGTCTCTCTGAGGAAGTATTTCTAAATTGTACTGTTACCAAAATCGCTTAAATTGGAGACTTAACATGTGGTTGGCTGCATGCCACTGCAATGGATAAAAGGTTGTGGTGAGCAGCTACAGAAATACAGGATGGTTCTAAAATGTGTGCTTTGGATGCACGGCTATGACGACTGACTGTGGACCTAATGAACCCCAGAAATTGAGTTCAAACCTGGAGATGGGTAAACTTTTTTTTCCCCTTTTTTTTTCCATTTTGAGAGCAATATTGTGTTTCTGCTCTAAAATAGCAAGATATCACCATCATATGCAATGCACATAGTATTGTTTACTTCTATTAAATAATTTATTTCCTGATTGTTTCTCACTCTCCAATCCTGTGCACCACAACCTACAGGTCCAAACATTTGTTTGAGTATTCTTTTCTTGAAAGATCGCAAAACCTTTTCATTGTTCATTGTGGTAGACCAAACCTCAGACCCATAGGTTACTACTGGCCTTAATAACGTTTTATAAACTTCTGGCTATTATTCCATTAGAGAAAATCTTATTCCCTGGCTGTATTCTTTCTCTTATTATATTGCTCAATTTATTAACAGATTTAATTAAGGTACCCAGATATGAAACCTGCGCTTACCCATTACTTATTTCCTTACCTTTGTTCTGCTTGTATCTGTAATGTAATGTAAACCCCGCGTGACAGCCCACGAAGGGCCAAGGCCTACCGCCCAGCCGCTGCGTCCCCCACCTCTGCCCACTACAGGCGTCATTGGTGAGGTGCAGTACTGGAGGGTGGGACGTGGTCAGCGCCCCGAGCCCTCCCGGCCAGTTATGCCGTCTTCTCGACCTGGGGCCGCTACTTCTCCATCAAGTAGCTCCTCAATTGGTCCCCCCGGGACCTAACGAGGCTGAGTGCACCCCGTGCCAGACCTCCCAGAAGGATAAAATCCCCATGCTGGTACCGGGGATCGAACCCGGGTCCTCCGCGCCACAGGCAAGCGCGCTGCCAGCTGCGCTACGGAGGCGGCCGCTTGTATCTACCTATTGTATTGTAATGTTAACATCAATTCAACTTATGTTTATAGTAATTCAATCGCAAGTGCCTATCAATTATTTACTCGTTTCTAAGCTGCTAGTTAGGCTTGAACCATCTCATTTAAGTGAAAATGAAGCTCTCAGTGTGTACCTACTATTTAGGTTATGCAAGTATAAATAATATACAAACTTGAAACAAAAAGTTTAAACATTAGTTAAATAAAAAAATACGTGACACAAATGTTTCCTGTAAATCAAATTAAATTAAGCATGCACTTATGAAAAAAGAAAAAAAAAAGAAAGAAAGAAAGAGAAAGAGAAAAAGGCAAAGACAAAGAAAGAAACAAACAAAGAGAGAAAGAAAGAACATAAAAAAATCTGATGTGTTGCACTCACATAACTTTCTCTACTCCTGTACTAACCATTCTTACAAACTCTTATTCCTATATCTTCTTCGTGTTAGTTGAGATAAACATTTGTACAAATTATCTTATTGCTTATTTCCTTGTAGGTGCAAAGGGAATGTTAGAATATAGTAGGCTTTGTGCGATAGTCAAATGTTTGAGATTCTGTTGTCTTTGCACACTTGACATAAAAAAATGAACAGCGATTATCCATTTCACGAAAGTTCTAAGTTTTCCGAAACTCACACACATAACACTCCGAAATGGTTCACCCTACAAGAAAATTTATTGAGACATAAATTGTGTATTTTAGCAAGATCTACATTTTTTGTACAGTATAATTTGGTCTATCTCTAACGGTTTACCAGTTATGCAAAAGTCGTCCAGAGTAAATACGACTACAGGGGCTATAGCCAGAAAATTCAAGATATACATTTCATTTTTCATAAAAATATCTCAAACATATGACATTTTAAAAAAAATTGTTAGAGCCATTTTCAAGAAAATCAAAATTTTCCATGTAAAGGGTAGTTTAGGGTGGAGCTATTTTCTTCAAAATCTTCGTGTCGCATCCTTAAATGACAATAAACTTAAATACCAACTTTGGTTTTTAACCGACTTTTCGTTTTTGAGTCATGCTGTCCACAGACTGACACACACACGGACCTTTTTCTAAAAATGCTTTTTTTGGATTCAGGGGACCTCAAAACATTATTTCCGGTAAAATCTCGACATCAAATTTTTGGGTGGAATACAATACTTCCCCCACTTACCAGTAGAGAAAGTAAAAAATGAACAACAATGACCCATTTCACGAAAGGTTTTCCGAAACTCACACACATAACAAGGAATATCTCCGAAATGGTTCACCCTACAAGAAAATTTATTGAGACATAAATTGTGTATTTTTGCAAGATCTACAGTTTTTGTATAGTATGATTTGGTCTATCTCTAAGGGTTTACCAGTTATGCAAAAGTCGTCCAGAGTAAATACGACTACAGGGGCCATAGCGAGAAAATTCAAGATATACATTTCATTTGTCCTCAAACATATGACATTTTAATCAAAATCGTTAGAGCCATTTTCGAGAAAATCAAAATTTTCCATGTAAAGGGTAGTTTAGGGTGGAGCTATTTTCTTCAAAATCTTCGTGTCACATCTTTGAAAGACATTAAACTTAAATACCAACTTTGGTTTTTAACCGACTTTTCGTTTTTGAGTTATGCTGTCCACAGACTGACAGACACACACACACACACGGACCTTTTTCTAAAAATGCTTTTTTAGGATTCAGGGGGCCTCAAAACATATATTTCCGGTGAAATCTCGACATCGAATTTTTGGGTGGAATACAATACTTCCCCTACTTACCAGTAGAGAAAGTAATAAAAATATGGGCTTATGGATATTTGAACCCACAGTTTTAATACGTGCGTACCTTCACGTTGTAGCACCATATCCATGACACTAAACAGGCAGGCTATGGAATTTGCCCGCTTGTTCTCTCATATGTGTTACAGCTGCATTGGACATGATCACTGGTGTGCATACCCTCAAACAATTTTAAGGCACAATTCTGTAAGTTGTAATCTTAGACCATAGGTTTCCTATGTCAATTTGATTGCCTATGTACCGGCTATCACCAGTAAAATTTGTGCATGTTATTCATTTACACTGGGTGTCCCAAAAAACACAGACAACGCTTAGTATGTTGTGCGGGATGGCAAACTGATTGATTTTCAGACAGGAACCCCTGTCAGGAAATGTACGGTTTGGACGCTGGAGAGCATCGAAGTTTGAGAACGAATGGTTGTGACAACTTGTCAACATTCGTTTTGGTATCTTAATACGGGTGGTATGCTACCATTCATCCATCTATGTATTGGGATGAACGACCTGAACATAGCATTACTGTGCATGCGCTAAATTCCCCATAGAGTTCTTGATGCGTATCCTATTGCGTTACTTGCGTAGTTTCCAGTGCAGTAACGTTTTTAACAGCAGTGCGACACGTACCAGTACACAGCTGCTGAAATGGCCGACATAAGTTCCAGCTCACTTTAATGTAAATCACCTCCACGTTGCATATTCAAATCGATAAATTGGTAACGGTGGGCCAGTTACATGGTCAGCACGGTTGGCAGATCTGATATTTCTCGACTATTTTCTGTGGAGTTGTATGAAAAGTATGGTTTATGGCACTCCAGTAACATCAGCGGAGAATCTTATGGCTGAAGTCCACGGAGTGATTGAAAAGCTTCAAAGGCAACCGCACGTATTGGGCCATATGCATGAGCTCACCACCGCCGATACAAGCTCTGCAATGACGTAGGAGGTACACAGCTCGAAACCCTTTTGTAATGTAGACAGCTCGATGTTGTGTTTGCTGAAGAAATGTGGACGCACACCCATCTCACACTTCGATGCGCTAAAGTGCCCAAACCGTGCATTTCCGTACAAGGGTTCCTATTTGAAAACCAGTCAATTTGCCATCCCACACGACATACTAAGCTTTGTCGGTGTTTTTGGCACACCTTATACAGTTTCATGTAACGTAAAATGTGTCATATTTGCGTGACAATAATTACTTCCAGTTTTTGTAAAATGTAAGCAAAGCGATTCAGCAGCTTATTCTGCTGATTTAACTTTGCTTTAAACAATTCCCAAAGCATAACTGTCAACTACATTTTATTTTAGGAGGGTTTAGCCATTTAAATGTGCACTTCATATGATACATTTATAATTAATAATTTATATAACTGTTATTCTTTATTTTACGTAAGAGTGTAGAATATATTCGCTCCTTTCTGCCATGACAGCGTCGCTCCCATGCAATGCAGAATTCAAAAGCCAGAAGCTGCTCACGTAGTGATGACAGTTCGCATGATGCACACGTTAAGTCACCCCATATGTCAGCCAATCGTAGGGACCCGCAGAGGAATACAATTTTGTTCTTTGTTCACATTCATGAGCGTTGGCAGACTTTTTTCCAGGGGGGGGGGCACATGTTGGAAGTTTGCAATCAGATATTATTAGTTCATCATTTTATTGTGAAAATTTATATTTGTTGCAGTTAACCGTATTGATTTGTGCTAAATAACAATTGTTCTAAATTAAAATAATAGTTTAATAGTCCGTAATTGATTGCACATTAAGTTCACCAACCTCCAAGGGGGAGCCGCGGCCCACCCCCCTTGCCCCCCGTTAGCGACGCCCATGTTCACATTGCAGCTCGAAGTAAGACCGGTGAATGTATAGCCTACAGAGCTAGTAGCTGGTAAACTAGACGAGATTTTTGATAGTCTTCCCTTATGGGTTGACGCGCATTAGGGACGTATCCACTCCCGTCCTCTGTGTTGTTGTAGTGTTTAACGCCCGCTTTTACTACCACGGCACCGCAGGCGGTGACACTGATGATACATGAAGATGGAGCACCGGTGGAATGAAATGGCGGGGGAAACCGGAGTACCCGGAGAAAACCCGCCCTGACGCCGCTTCGTCCACCACGAATACCACATGCGGGTCCCTGGGATCGAACCCGGGCCGCCTAGGTGGTAGGCGAGCGCGCTAACCGCTCGGCCACGGCGCCGCCCCCGTCCTCTGTGTAAAAGTAGAGGCGGCTTTTTAGGTATCAAGGTATTGCCGTAATGCAAAGACTCGCGGAAGTGAGATTGCAATGGAATGCCACCTTTCCCTGGTAGATCCTTCTTCTCAACCATGAAGAACCCGTAATTCTTATCCCTCTAGGGGTAATAGGCCAGTTCGTGGCGCCTGCTCATCTGTTAAAAATTGGGGAACGGGTCAGAATGGCCCTCAGAGTGCAGCATAACGCTTGCCCAGGATAAATCGTACCGTCGATGAACATCCCACCTGTCATTTCCGTAGAAAACCCGTGCTGTCGCCGCGCTAATTGGTATAGCTACCCGAGAAATTTAAAAAACGGCCCACCTTCTCCACGGACATGACTGTGGAAGAACGTCCTCTCTCCAATAATTCAGTTCAGTCTACCAATGTCAGCAGTAGCCCATCCCTATTTTGATTGTTACAGGTAGTACCTGGGCAACCGAGCTTCGCTCGGCGTTTTTCGCCCGTTTTTTTTTTTTTTTTTTTTTTTTTTTTTTTTCCTTTTTTCTTATGAAATCTTGTTTTTGTGGGAGAAGATATTTATTTAGATAAACCTGAAAGGCAAAACGTTAACTAAATGAAAATTTTTGTCGCAATTGTTAAAAATCATTTCCGAGATACAAGAGATACAGAAATGCATACAAATATTTCATAAACACCATCATTTCAGCTGTAAAAACTGCTGAACGTAGGCCTCCCCCATAGATATACACCCAATTTGAGGTTTTCGTCGAGCCTTTGTTCCATTATGGAGTTCAGTTCTTTGGCGCTGCCATCGACTGTATCTTCCAGGACGTTAACACATTGGCCAAGGTCCTTTTTATTTGGCTTCCTTAATCCCGGCCAGTCGCTTGTTAGTATTCTTCGATAGATCTCTCTTCATATTGGACATTCCCGTCTTCATATTTTCCTTTTCGGAGATTACATTTTCAATTTGGCTTCTACTGCTGAACGCAGGCCTCCCCCATAGATATACACCCAGTTTGAGGTTTTCGTCGAGCATTTGTTCCATTATGGAGTTCAGTTCTTTGGCGCTGCCATCGACTATATCTTCCAGGACGTTAACACATTGGCCAAGGTCCTTTATCTTTGGCTTCCTTAATCCCGGCCAGTCGCTTGTTAGTATTCTTCGATAGATCTCTCTTCATATTGGACATTCCCGTCTTCATATTTTCCTTTTCGGAGATTACATTTTCAATTTGGCTTCTGCTGCTGAACGCAGGCCTCCCCCATAGATATACACCCAGTTTGAGGTTTTCGTCGAGCATTTGTTCCATTATGGAGTTCAGTTCTTTGGTGCTGCCATCAACTGTATCTTCCAGGGCGTTAACACATTGGCCAAGGTCCTTAATCTTTCCGTCGAGTTCTTCCATGGCTTCCTTAACCCCGGCCAGTCGCTTGTTAGTATTCTCCGATAGATCTCTCTTCATATTGGACATTCCCATCTTCATATTTTCAGTTTCGAAGATTACATTTTCAATTTGGCTTCCATTTTTGTTTCCATTTTGTTCCCATATTTTCTATTCCGTAATTTACATTTTTTCAATTTGGCTTTCATATTTGTTTCCTCTGCCGCATTCCGGAATTAATTTCATTTCCCATTATGTCCATCTTGGCTAACATTTGTTTCTACAACTGTTCCATATCGTGCTTTTCGTCGCGCTCCTGACATCAATTGTGATTACTTTACTTTTCTAACTATTTCTTTATTTTTTATTAAAACACCGGAGCGACAATAAGCAAGAGCACGTTGAACAATAACAAATACTACAGAAAGAAAAGCTGGTTGATAAAGCCATGTTAATGTACTACACATTCCTGTTTCAATCATATAGAAAATTGTATGAATTGTTCGTAATTGTTCGTCGAAGCGGGAGTAGTGAAAGAAATGTGATTGTGTTTAGTGAAAGAAAAATGAGTAGAAAAACTGTGTGAATGTTATACGTTGCACTTATATTTCAAGTGTATGGATTGTTTATAGAAGAGGGAATAGTGTGTTAGGTAAAAGAAAACGGAGTAGAGAAAACCATGTGAACGTAATATGTTGCATGATAAAATGAATTACATAAAAACCTTCGCCATGAAAACACTTAGATATGTCAATTTTCATGGTGATCGGTCAACCTGTTTTGGAATTTAGTCACTCCTCATCATACGATATGTATAGTTGGTATGTATGAAGTTAATAAACGATAAGGAATAACATGTGAATTGTTACGTAAAACAAAAGTGAGTGGAGAAAATAGTATTAATGTAATACGTTGTATTTCTGTTTCAAACATATAGCAAATTGTATGAATTGTATGTTGAAGGGCGAGTAGCCAAAGAAGAGTGATTGTGCCTCGTAAAGGAAGAATTAGTAGAGGAAATCGTGTGAATGTAATACGTTGCATTTATATTTCAGTCATAAAAATTATATGATTTGTATGTTGAAGGGCAAACAGAGAATACATGAATGTGCTACGGGAAAGAAAAGAGAGTAGAAAACCATTTGAAAGTAATATATTCTCTAGTAAAATTGTTACCATAAAAAACTTTCTCCATGAAAAAATACATATATGTGCCGAATTTCGCGGTGATCGGTTAAGCGGTTTTGGGGATTAACAGTTACATATATATAAATATCCAATTTGTGTCTGTAGAAGAGTGAGTAAAGAAAGAGATGTGAATGTGTTACCTAAAAGTAAGTAGAGAAACCACTGTGAATGTAATATGCAGCATTTCTATTTCAAACATACAGAAAATTGTATGACTTATTTGTAGAGGAGTGAGCAGAGAAAGAGATGTGAATGTGTTACCTAAAAGTGAGAGGAGAAAACAGTGCGAATGTAATAGCACTTAAATTTCAAACATACAGAACATGGTATGACTTATTTTAAAAACGAGGATTTTTTTTTTTTTTTTTTTTGTGTAAAATGACATTTTTTATGGAAAATTGTTTATAGAGGAGTGAGTAGAGAATGAGTAGAAAGAGATATGAACGTGTTACCTAAAAGTGAGTAGAGAAAACACTGCAGCATTTCTATTTCAAACATACAGAAAATTGTATGACTTATTTCTAGAAGAGTGAGAAGAGAAACAGTTATGAATGTGTTACCCAAAAACAAGTAGAGAAAACAGTGTGAATGTAATACGTAGCATTTCTATTTCAAACATGCACGAAATTGTATGACTTATTTGTAGAAGAGTGAGTAGAGAGAGAGATGTGAATGTGTTACCTAAAAGTGAGAGGAGAAAACAGCGTGAATGTAATAGCACTTCTATTTCAAACATACAGACCTTGGTAAGACTTATTTTACTTTCTCTACTGGTAAGTAGGGGAAGTACTGTATTCCACCGAAAAATTCGATGTCGAGATTTCACCGGAAATATATGTTTTGAGAGGAGAAAACAGTGTGAATGTCAAACATAGAGAACATGCTATAACTTATTTTAAAAGTGGGGATAAACTTTTCATTTTGGTGTAAAATTACGTTTTTTATGGAAAATTCTTTATAGAAGAGTGAGCAGAGAAAGAAATGTGAATGTGTTACCTAAAAGTGAGTAGAGAAAACACTGTGAATGTAATATGGATGTATACAAAAATTTAAACAAATCTTTTAAGCCGTTTCTGATACCGGGAATATATATATATATATATATATATATATATATATATATATATATATATATATATATACATATACAGGAATTGCTCTGTAGAAGCGGGAATAAAAATGTTAATTATTTTATGTAAAATCGCGTTTTTTCGGGAATTACACCTATATAGATGAACTTAAAAAGCAAAACCCTGTCTGAATACAAAATTTGATCGAAATCGTTACACACACACACACACACACACACACACACACACACACACACACACACACACACACACACACACACACACACACACACACACACACAAGAATTGCTCGTTTAAATATATTAGATTACAGGTAGTGTGGTCAGCATAATTAATTACTCTTTGGTAGGTTAAAAATCGCCTCTCTGACAGCCTGAGTAACTGGGTGTCTCCTATTATACTGACTACCAATTTATCTTCAATAAAACATTTTTACTGAGATTGTTGTGGCCCTCAGCTGTGGCTAGGCATGGATTTGCTCACCCATTACAAGGTTGTGTTCGATTTTTCTACATTTAGCATCTCTTTGCAATTGTCGCATGAACAACCCTTTATATGTTCTTGCAGGAACGTTTCAACTACCTCCTGAATCAAATTACTTGAGAACCACCAGTGCGGATTTTTCTAATCTGGTTAAACGCATCTATGACAAATCGATATGCATTTTTTAATGTAACCAAATTTTTCTGAACCGGCAGAAGCAATACTGCAAAAATAGAAGAAGAAAAATCAGCCATAAACATACTTTTGCATCCCTTTACTAATAATCCTACATAGCCTAAAACTTTGTTTGCAGAAACAGCTTTGAGTCACGTGCATGCAGTACCCTTAATTCAGTCCAACATTTCTCTTAATTACGCCACAAGTATTGTTGGTGGTGCCACTTTGCATATTAATTATAAACTTTCCCTACAGCACAGAAATCTGTCAGATCTGATACGAAAAAAATCGGCTTACTTTTGCTGCCAATTTATAACAGCTAGGCACCACATCCATGAATGAGTTTCACAATGATCTTAAGGATCCTAAACTTATTAAGCAGAGATCTTATCCGGTGTTTCATAAACAGCGAGAAATATAGTTAACAGGCGATGCAATGTTTTATGCTTGCTTAATTCTTGGGTCCTCTAGCCCCTAGCCGTCGCCCGTCGTATTGGTAATACGTCGGGATGGTGACTATCACTCTGCGTTGATTATAGGAAACTCAATGCCATTACTGAAACTCCATCGTTCCCTCTGCCCTTAATTGACAACCTTAGTTATTTAGGAACACAATGGTATTTGCATCCTAGATCTTCCTTGTTTCAGAAAATAAGGAACAAACACACATGCTTCATGGCATCCAGTGGACCATTTGAATTCGAAAAACTGTCGACCCTGGTCCACCCTGCCCATTTTTCTCATGTAGTTGATAACTTATTGGGGACCTCACATATGAAAAAGATTGTTTATTTACACCAAGGATGTCAATTTTGTGACCTGCGGTTTCATTCGCCTCTTTCCCTCTTCAGCACTTGCTTCAGCACTGTGTTTTGTGGTGGTCGAACTTTACGGCGACATAGTGCTAAAAGAATAGAAGCTGCATGGACGGTAGGCAATCGAAGAACAAAAGGTGGATGGGTTAAACCTCCTCCATTAGCACTACTGATTTAAACGATCTTCTTGTATTCGGTTCTACATTTACAAAGATTATCTAACAGCTGTTTTTCGTCTCTTGGAACACTAATTTCAAGCTGGAACCTTCTAAATGTGACTTCGCTGTGCAAGCAGTTAAACTGCTGGATTTTCAGGTGTCTGCTAGTGGCATCGAAACTAACGCCAAGCTCGCGGCCATTCAGAACTTACCCACACCTAAGTCAATTCGTGATGTTAGAAAGGCGTTAGATCTGTTCAGTTTTTATAGGCATTTTATTCGCAATCTTCAAACTATTGCACATCCGTGGCACACCCTTACCATAGGAAGGACCAGTCCTTCATGGTCAGATCAGCTGCAAGTGTTAACTTCTAAGCCTAGCTCGGCTAGGCAGTAATTGTGCCGGAGTGGCCTACCTTCTTTCTCTAGTTACCTTGGCTCGGCTCATTGTAAGCGCGGGGTGTATTCAAACATTCATGTGGATAGTTCTAAAACTGACATGCGCCACTTGTGTCAAGGAGCATCTGATGATGTTTTGCATCCAATGCCGTACGCTTTGCGGTCCCTTAGTAAACATGAACAACGTTGTAGCATCAATGAATTAGAATTGTTGGAATTGGTTACTGCTTCATCACATTTTCAGTTCCTGTTATTTAATTATCTCATACGTCTTCAGTGGCCACCATCCTCTAAGACATTTTTACTTTTTCTACTGGTAAGTAAGGGGAGTATTGTATTCCACCTGACAATTCGATGTCGAGATTTCGCCGGAAATATGTTTTGAGACCTCCTGAATAAAAAATAAAGCATTTTTAGAAAAAGGTCCGACTTTCTCTGTTCTTGTACTAACCATTCTTACAAACTCATTCCTCTATCTTCTTCGTGTTAGTTGATATGAACATTTACAGAAATTTCTTACTGCTTATTTCCTTGTAGGTGCAACCAGAATATGGGAATACAGTAGGCTTTGTGCGAGTCATTCCTTTTAAAGTTTTGAGATCCCGCTCTCTTTGCACGCTTAACATATAAAAGAAATCTGGTGTGCTGCACTCACATGACTTTCTCTACTCTTGTACAAACTATTTGTACAAATTCTTATTCCTATACATTCTTCGTGTTAGTTGAGATAAACATTTGTACAAATTATCTTATTGCTTATTTCCTTGTAGGTGCAAGGGGAATGTTAGAATACAGTAGGCTTTGAGCGATAGTCAAATGTTTTAAAGCTGTGAGATTCGGTTCTCTTTGCACACTTACCATATAAAAAATGAACAACAATGATCCGTTTCACGAAAGTTTAAAGTTTTCCGAAACTCACACACATAACAAGAAATATCTCCGAAATGGTTCACCCTATAAGAAAATTCATTGCGACATAAATCCTGTATTTTAGCAAGATCTACATTTTTTGTACAGTATGATTTGGTCTATCTCTAACGGTTTACCAGTTATGCAAAAGTCGTCCTTTGTAAATACAACTACAGGGGCTGTGGCCACAAAATTCAAGGTATACATTCATTTGGCATAGAAATATCTCAAACATATGACATTTTAATCAAAATCGTTAGAGCCATTTTCAAAAAAATCAAAATTTTCGAAAAATTTTCCATGTAAGGGTTAGTTTAGGGTGGGTATATTTTCTTCAAAACCTTCGTGTCGCATCCTTGAAAGACATTAAACTTAAATACGACCTTTGGTTTTTAACCGACTTTTCGTTTTTGAGTTATGCTGTCCACAGACACACAGACACACAGACACACACACACACACACACACACACACACACACACACACACACACACACACACACACACACACGGACCTTTTTCTAAAAATACTTTTTTGGATTCAGGGGGTCTCAAAACACATATTTCCGGTGAAATATCGACATCGAAGTTTTGGGTGGAATACAATACTTCCTCTACTTACCAGTAGAGAAAGTAAAAATGAACAACGATAATCCATTTCACCAAAGGTTTAAGTTTTCCGAAACTGACATACATAACAAGGAATATCTCTAAAAATATCTACAAAAAATTATCCCGACATAAATTGTGTGTTTTAGGGAGATCTACATTTTTGTATAGTACGATTTTGTATATCTCTTACGGTTTACGAGTTATTCAAAAGTCATCCAGACTAAACAGGACTACATAGGCTATAGCCAGAAAATTCAAAATATACATTTCATTTGTCATACAAATATCTCAAACATGTGGCATTTTATTCAAAATCATTAGAGCCATTTTCAAGAAAATCAGAATTTTCGAAAACTATTCCATGTAAAGGGTAGTTTAGGATGGGGCTGTTTTCTTCAAAATCTCCGTGTCGCATCCTTGAAAGACATTAAATTTAAATACCAACTTTGGTTTTTAACCAACTTTTCGTCCACAGACTGACACACACACACACACACACACACACACACACACACACACACACACACACACACACACACACACACACACACACACACACACACACACACTCATACACACACGGACCTTTTTCTAAAAATGCTTTTTTTTTTATTCAGGTGGTCTCAAAACATATTCCCGGTGAAATCTCCACATCGAATTTTTGGGTGGAATACAATACTTCCCCCACTTATCAGTAGAGAAAGTAAAAAGCTTATCCGGATAACTCACCTTAATCGAGATTCGTCGGTCTGAATGGCTCCGTTGGTTAGACGCTGACCTACTGATCCCAAGGTCAGTTCAAATCCGGCCCAGACCGATGGTTTTTAAGTGTGCTTAAAAACGACAGCTCCATGTCAGTAGATTTACTGGCGTGTAAAAGAACTCCTGCGGAACAAAATCCCGGCACACCGGCGACGCTGATATAATCCTAGTCATTGACAGCGTCGTTAAACAACAAAATAATTTTTCAACCGATATTTGAACTCCGGACCTCTTGAATGTGGGGCAGACACGCTATCACCACACTACAGAAGCGGGCTCTATGCTATCTGCGCAACATGAAAGATGTCACTGGCAGATTACCACGTATGTATGCAAAAATACATTACCATCCTTCACAAGGCAGGAGAATTACACCGTGATGCTTATTGTTTATCTCGTTTTCCCATCAGTGCCCCACTCGTCAGGAAAACACACAAATCGAGGAGCTGTCTTCGTGTCTGTTATTGCCGACAGAAGTAGCGTTGGAACAGAGGAGATACCCCGCTTTAAGTAATTTGATATGGAGCAGCCTGCCATATACCCTTATTGCATAGTCAATCCTCATGCTACATTTTGAAATCAGGAATACTTCATCGGAAAAATATTTATTGAAGCATCTATTAATTTGCACTTTTAGTCATTCTGAAGTATCTTAAAATGATATCCTACATTCAAATCACTATGATCTAGTAGTTGGACATCTGGATTTTACTAAAGCCTTTTCTAAAATAATTCCCCACTGTTACTGGATTGTGCAAAATGAGGTAGAGGTGTTCGTTAAACGTTGCCCGTCCAGCCAATTGTGCAAAGGCCCAAATAATTTAAACCTGCAGAGCTCTTGTAATCCATCATAGTTGTGAAAGCTTTGACATTGCCATTATGGGGCAATGGCGTAAGGCACAGAATGGCAATACTGTTATTATAGTGGGCACGGATTACACTAGCTTGTGGATTTCAACTTTGTGTTCGTTGCCTAAACTAAAGAACGCGATTTTATATAATGTTGATGTGCTGAATTCCTAATTTTAAGTCTATTTTTATCACGTCAGCTTTTTTTCATTTCTTTGGCGAAATCACTTTATAGATATTTTATAGTTAATTTCTTAACAAACTTTTTATTGCACTACTATATTTCAAAACCAAAAACTGTAGTTAAAAACACAGCTTGCTAAATTAATGTGTACACTCGTAGTTATTCATTTATGTCACTAGCATGTGTTTACTTTCTCTACTGGTACGATTTTCTTGCAAATGGCTCTAGCGATTTTGATTAAAATGCCATATGTTTAAAATATTTGTATGACAAATGAAATGCATATCTTGAATTTTCTGGCTCTAGTCTATGGAGTCCTATTTACTCTGGACGACTTTTGAATAACTCGTAAACCGTAAGATATAGACAAAATCTTACTTTAGAAATAATGTAGATCTCGCTAAAACACACAATTTATGTCTGAATAAATATTTTAGTAGAGTGAACCATTTCGGAGATATTCCTTGTTATAGGTGTGAGTTTCGGAGAACACTTTCGTGAATTGGAACAACGTTGGTCATTTTTACTTTCTCTACTGGTAAGTAGAGGAAGTATTGTATTCCATCCAAAAATTCGATGTCGAGATTTCACCGGAAATATATGTTTTGAGGCCTCCTGAATCCAAAAAAAAAAAAAAAAAAAAAAAAAAAAAAAAAAAAAAAAAAAAAAAAAGCATTTTTGGAACAAGGTCCGTGTGTGTATCAGTCTGTGGACAGCATACTAAAAAACGAAAAGTCGGTTAAAAATCAAAGTTGGTATTTAAGTTTAATGTCTTTCAAGGATGCGACACAAAGATTTTCAAGAAAATAGCCCCATCCTAAACTACCCTTTATATGGAACATTTTTCGAAAATTTTGATTTTCTTGAAAATGGCTCTAACGATTTTGATTAAAATGCCATATGTTTGAGATATTTTTTATGACAAATGAAATATAGGTATATTTTGAATTTTCTGGCTATAGCCTATGCAGTCCTGTTTAATCTGAATGAGTTTTGAATAACTCGTAAACCGTAAGAGATAGACAAAATTTTATTGCACAAAAAAATGTAGATCTTGCTAAAATACACAATTTATGTCCAAATAAATTTTCTTGTAGGGTGAACCGTTTCGGAGATATTTCTTATTATGTGTGTGAGTTTCGCAAAACTTAGAACTTTCGTGAAATGGATCATCGTTGTTCATTTTTTCATATGTTAAGTGTGCAAAGAGAACAGAATCTCAAAGCGTTAAAAGATTTGACTATCGCACAAAGCCTACTGTATTCTAATATTTCCCTTGCACCTACAAGGAAACAGCAATAAGATAATTTGCACAAACGTTTATCTTAACACGAAGAAGATATTGGAATAAGCTTATTAAGAATGCTTAGTACAAGAGTAGAGAAAGTCATGTGAGTGCAACAAATCACATTTTTTTATATGTTAAGCGTGCAAGGAGAACGGGATCTCAAAGCTTTAAAATATTTGACTATCGCTCAAAGCCTACTGTATTCTAATATTCCCCTTGTACCTATAAGAAAATGCGTAATAAGATAATTTGTACAAATGTTTATCTCAACTAACACGAAGAAGATATGGGAATAAGAGTTTTTAAGAATGGTTAATACAAGAGTAGAGAAAGTCATGTGAGTGCAACACATCAGATTTTACTAAGTTTTGTCCTGTTTACAAAACTGTTACATTACATCGGCACAATTTATCACCCAGGGAGTTACACTATTTGTTTCATAGTTGAGAGTCTTCCTTAGGATCACTGAACAAGCAACAGGCAATGAACCAAGTGTGTTTCTTATTGAAGGAGAGAACCCCTTTAAACTTCGCTTGGAAGGATCAATAATAGTCTCCGTTCACTGGGGTCATAGTTTGCAGACGGTTTGGAATTGGAAGTTCAGGTTGTAGCAGAAATTCTTTCACATTACTGCAATAAACAAGATGATCATATTCGAAGAAAGAGTATTGAAAATTTATTTCGCGTTATTGGTACCACTAAAATGATGTTCCTGGACACATTTGTTTTCATGAAGTCTAGAATCTAATAACTCAGCTAACTCTTTTGGGAGGACAAGATCGCTCTCATGTTAGTCATTTCCTGGAAGCTCACGTTGCACGAGCAGATCGTGTGATTTCTTGGGAATCATGCTCTGACATATACGTGGAGACAGTTTAGCTGATGTGTAATGATAAAGACTTCACTCACATATCTTCTCAACTAACATTTTCTATTTAACCCCCTTCCTTGAATTTTGGTGTAGCAAGTTATTTTCACGTGCTAGCACGGCACTCCAGTGTTGCCAACTTAGCCTTTTTAAGGCTAGATCTGGCCTTTTTGAGAACCTATCTAGCTATAAATTTTCCAAAAAGCTACAAGTAGCTTTCCTGGCCTTTTTTCTAAGCTTCATTAGCCTTTTCTAGCCTTTTTCATTTTTTACTTATCTTCCAGTACCTTTAAAATAATACATCATTTAATCTCGCTACTGCAGCTATTCCACATAATGATATAATCCTTTTGGCGAATTCATGAATCTTTTGAATCTGGGAGTATGGATTCCACCAAGTTGTTAGATTCTTTGGCACTTTTTAGAAAAAGGTCTGTGTGTGTATCTCGAGCCTGTGGATAACATAACCCAAAAACGAAAAGTTGGTTAAAAACCAAAGTTGGTATTTAAGTTTAATGTCTTTCATGGATGCGACACGAAGATTTTAAAGAAAATTCTTCACCCTAAACTACCCTTTACATGGAAAGTTTATCGAAAATTTAGATTTTCTCGAAAGTGTCTCTAACGATTTTGATTAAAATGCCATAGGTTTGAAATATCTTTATGAGAAATGAAATGTATATTTTGAATTTTCTGGCTATAACCTCTGTACTCCTATTTACTCTGGACGACTTTTGCATAACTGGTAAACGGTTACAGATAGACCAAATCTTACTATGAAAAACTGTAGATCTTTCTAAAATACACAAGTTATGTCTGAATATTTTTTTATAAATTGGACCATTTCGGAGATATGCCTTGTTATTTGTATTTCTGTCAAATGGAACATCGTTATTCAGTTTGTTATGTTAACCCTGCAATGAGAACGGAATTTGAAAGCTTTAAAAGATTTGACTATCGCACAACTGTACACTAATATTCCCCTTGCACCTACAAGGAAATAAGCAATAAGATACTTTGTACAAATGTTTATCTTAACTAACACAAAGAAGATATAGGAAAAAGAGTTTGTAAGAATGGTTAGTACAAGAGGAGAGAAAGTCATGTGAGTGCAACATATCAGATTTTCCATGCGCAGTCCCAGACGAAATATTGAAGCTTGCTGGTACAAATGCTGCATACATGTAAGAGCCTAAGGGAAATCCCAGCTGCAGCAGTAGAAATGAGGCAGAGGGGGATGACGAAGACTACGTTTATTTTTGCTAGGTGATCTATGCGTACTTTTTAATAATGTAGTTTTCTAATATTTATATAGGTATTAAAATATAATCTAGCCGTTTCTAGCCTTTTTGGCAAGCCGATTTAGCTTGTTTTATTGAATTATAGTTGGCAACACTGCTCCAATCTTTAAGTCATAAAGTCCATAAACGAAAACCAACAGCTGTCTATCACTGACCATCCCTTCTCTCTTCTCACACTGTAATCCTACTTATTAGCCTTATTTATTTAGATTAAAACTTATTTTACCAGGATACATTTCTGTTTCCATTGAGTTTATCCTCACCACATTCCCGGACTCCCTGGAAAATACCTTTCTGAACTATCACTCAGTACTTCCCTTCCAGTCCCCGTAGATTACCCCTCTGGTGGATACGCTAAGCAACGTTCACGAAGCTTCCATCCAATGTTAGACCCACTGAATGCCACAGTATCATTAGCTTTGGTTGGAAGAACGGCTATTCAGCAGGTACGTA
Organism: Tenodera sinensis; assembly: GCA_030765045.1. Taxonomy (NCBI): domain Eukaryota; kingdom Metazoa; phylum Arthropoda; class Insecta; order Mantodea; family Mantidae; genus Tenodera; species Tenodera sinensis. Next base: position 148,559,816 of record CM060965.1, on the reverse strand, counting down.
CCGCACAGGGCAACCAGATCCCATCCACCTACTCCCTTTACTGAATTCTTTTTTTTCTCATTGGTTGTGTAATATTGCTTTGCAATTGCAAGAATCGTTACTACTAAATCACGAGCACGAGTATAAGGTTTGATCTACAAAATCCCAAGGATCTGAATGATTCTGGAGATAAACTGGAAAGATATCTTTAGATTCAGATACTGTTCGTGAAGGGGAAGATGATGAGAGCAACCTGTGTAATGATACCAAGTATTGTACCTATAGGTAACGAGCATATCATCATCATCATTATTATTATTATTATTATTATTATTATTATTATTATTATTATTATTATTATTATTATTATTATTATTATCATCATCATCATCATCATCATCATCATCATCATCATCATCATCATCATTATTATCACCGTCGCCGCCAACGCCAACGCCACCGCCATCACCATCATTATCATTATCATTAAGGCCCGGATTTTTATGTAATATCAGGGAGCAAAATATGTACATATTTGTGTAACAAAAAACATAAAAATATGTAATGAAATATGTAATATCAACAAAATATGTAAAATTATGTAATAATCTAAACGCTAAGATTACAACCTCAAATCTAAATCAGACGGCAAATTACCCAGAAATTTGTAATTTGATGGATCTGTAAGTACATAAATTAATTACAATGAGTTAATACTTACTTTGTTGTATGCAGAATTTACCTAAAATTTATTTTCAAGTAGGTAATCACGAAATAAAAATGTGTTTTAGATTCTGTTTATTAAACTTACTCATTTCACATAATTATTTTACTTAAATTATAGAGGCTAAAGCAATGTTGAAATACTGAACCAATTTTTCATGAGTGAAACAATCAGTTCAAAATAATTACATTTTATAATGAAGATGCGTTTTCAGTTTTCTATCTCTTGACATACAATGAACAACCAGACATTTTCATTTTGAGTCTTTTGCTTCTTTCAAAGTACAGCAAACAACCATATACTTCTCCATATTTTCAGAGGTCATTGTTTGTCTCCTATCGGGCAAAATGTTCTTATAAGCAGAGAAGCTTCTCTCCACGTCACACGAAGTAACAGGAGCATGCGTATTTTAGCATAGGAATCTGATTTGCAGAGAAATGTTTTGGTAAATCTACACTGTCACCATTTAGCAGTTCAGACACGGACACAAGCGTAGAGTACCCTACATTCCTGTTTAGCACAGATTTGAATTTTTCACCTGCCTTCCTTCCTACAACTACACTAAGCTTCTGTGATGCACGTTCCATTAAATACATAGATTCGTGAAGAAGGGAACCTGATACTTCCAACTGCTTGATGGTGCTAGGCAACCAGCCGAAGTTACTCTTGATGTAGGCACAGGAACTTGCCACTTTCGGATCTTTAAAGATGTCCTGAAATTCACGTATGGAAACAGCTACTTCTGAAGAGAACATGTTCACCACTGACTCGACTCCTTCAAAGTGTTCACAATAAAAGTTCACAGCTTCTAACCACGTATTCCATCTTGTAAGTACTGGCTCAGGAGGCACAGGGACATGTTGAAGATGATTTTTATAGCACTGAATTCTGTGCGGTGCTTTCACGAAGACCTTTTTTGTTGCTAATATCAACTTATTCACACAGGGAAAATTACTTCTTACTACTTCAGCAACACGTTGCAATGCATGGGCCAAGGAGGTACATTCGGGTAGAAAACCTTAAGGGCAGTAGCAGCTTTAATCATGTACGCTGCGGCATCTGAATACACAATTAAAACCTTCTCCTCACACACACACACACACACACACACACACACACACACACACACACACACACACACACACACACACTCTCTCTCTCTCTGGCCACAGAATCTTCACCCCATCATTTACATTTGCAATTGTAGAATGATTTGTTTGTTCTAACAACAGTTAATGTACGTTAAAACTTTTCTAAGGCAGTCTCCCAGGTCCCATAACACAAATGTGTCATTAACATACCGAAACAAACAGGCGAGTTTTTGGGGGTTCGAGGGCAGTGTAGCGGCTTCCAAGTGTTCCATATAAAAGTTGGATATAATAGACTAGTCAATGGACTACCCTTAGCAACAACATAAGCTTGCTCATAGTATTCATCTTGCCACAGGAAGTAAGTGGTAGTTAAAACATGTTGGAATAGAGCCAAGATATCAGAAAATAAGTCTTTGAGATGGGTCAGGGCATCATTGACAGGTACCATCATGAATAAAGACACTGCATCGAAGCTGACCAGTTGATCACGAGGTTTCAAAGAAAGTGTTTTTATTTTCTGTATGAAGTGTGTTGAGTTTTAATATGGGTGTCCGCCTGACCAATATGGGATTGGAGTAAGCTGGCTAAGTACTTGGCCACCGCATGAATCGGTGACTCAGTGGCACTGACAATAGGACGGAGAGGAATATCCAGTTAGAGAATTTTTGGTAAGCCGTAAAGCCTAGACGCCAGTGCTTCGGTTCTCTTGATGCTCCGTTTGACCTCGGCCGGTATAGATGACTGCATAATAAGCTGATTAGTTTTCTTTAAAACCCGTGTTGTAGGGTCCTGGAGTTTTCTGTATGTGTTTGGGTTTACATTGTGGCAGTTCCTTGTCCGCTGAAACAATGATATAGGTGTTGGACTTTAGACTTCGTAACCCAAGTCTTTCCTCCTTACTCAGATAAAACCCGGGCCATTTTGTTCTTTGCAAAATTCTCGAGGCTTTCGCCGTATTTCCTCTGCTGGTGGTTCAGGTAATTGTGCGATAGCCGCTTCTATATTAGCGATAATGTCCTCAGTTGGAACTACCGACGGTATAACTAGACTCCCCCTTTTGTCAAAACTGACATGTGGGCTTTAGTTAGGTTATAAGTTGAGAAATGGAGACTATGCGGTTGGAGTCATGAGGGCTTTGATAATCGGTTGTAGTGTCTGTGTTGCATCTTGCGGTATTCCGTAGCAAATTTTCATACATCTGTCTTTGAGTGATTTTCTCGGAATTGGAAAGCATTGCAGAGAAAGTGATCTGGCCTATCAGGTTCCAATGGCTCCAATGTAGGCAACTGCTAAACTGAAGGTGTAATCTCAATAAATTGTAGTTGTTGGCTCGTTCCCGAAGGTTTTGGTGGGTGCGCTCCTTCAAAAGTGCTCGCTCGGTACCGTAACAGATGCGGTGTGATCAAGCAGTTTTTATGTGGTGTTTCTGTAGAAATGTGAGAGAACACAAGAGTTTAGACTTATTAATGAGTAGCGCCTCCAGGCGCTGAATCAGTTGATGAGTATCCTCCCGTAGAAGCGGTTCATTAATAAACGAAGGCTTTCACGGCCGGAGTCATAATTATTATTAAAATATGCTTAAGGACTAAGAGGCCGTGGTTCACTGGATTTCTCCTTTCCACTCCCAGACGTTTCGCTTGCAGCTGCGGCAAGCGTCATCAGCGGCATTGTAAAACTCTCCTTGGTCTCTCTGTCGCCGGCAAAAAAATGCAGGTAGGTACCTCCCTCCCTTAACCTGATTGGTCCATGTGTTTGTTAGAGATGGGGGCGTAATTTTCTGTGATTGGTCCACAGGGTTTGGCTGTGGATCTGATTAGTAGAGCAGGATACCATATCTTAAGAAGTTTGAGAGCTTCTTCTTTCTTCTTAAAGTTTTCTTTATACGTATACATTTCGATTGCTTCACAGTATAGGCGCGCATTATGTGAACAAGTTATTCAGAAATAATCAGGAATAAATTGAACTACACAGGCTACAGCCAGCAAATTGAAAATATACATTTCATTCGTCATAAAAATATCTTAAACGTATGGCATTTCAATCAAAATCGTTAGTCATTTTTTAGAAAATAAAAATATTCCATGTAAAGGATAGTTTAGGGCGGAGGAATTTTCCTCAAAATCTTCATGTCTCATCCTTAAAAGGTATTAAACTTAAATACCAACTGTGGTTTTAATCCACTTTTCGTTTTCGAGTTACGCTGTCCATAGACTGACACACACTCACAACCTCCCCCCCCCCCCAACCATAGAGCATTTTTTTTTTAATTTAAATTCAGGGGTCTCAAACATATATTTCTGGTGAAATATCTACCACGAAATTTTGGGTGGAACACACTACTTGCTCTAATTGCTATACGTAGTAGTGAAAGTAAAACTAGCACATGCTCAGGCATGCTCTTGTGAACAAATTTTTGTCTCCCTATTCTTATTAGAATATGTTAGATGTTTATTGTTTTTATGCAATGAGCTAAATGTTGAACGTATACCTGTTAAATGTCACATGAATTAAAATAATGGTGTGGCTTACCCAGTTCAAACACATAAAGGGACTCTGTTCAAGAAACAAATCCCCTCTGCATCTCACAATAGCTGAATCATTATCCAGCTGTGCAACCAATCATAATCTATTTTGGATTGTTTGTCACATACCGATAATTCGTTTGGAGCTGTAGGCTTATCGGGAAAGTTATAGCATAGCGGATACAAGAGAAAGTGTGAGCTCTCCCGCTAGTTCACTGCATGATCCGTGGTCCCGTGGCAACTGACCGAAACTGCGGCGTGGCGATCGCAGTCGCCTTAAAATGCGGCCGAACTACCTAGTATGTGATTCGGAAGTACAGACAATTTTATACGTATGCGTTGTGAGTAATTAGGTACATAACTTGTGAAATTGCTACTAAGTTTGTGCATAAATGTGTGTGTTCTTCAAAACGTAAGTTTCAAGCAACATCAATAATTGATTAAAAATGCCAACTTGTTTTGTACCCGGGTGTCGTTCAGGATACACAAACTGCTCAGAAGCTAGACTTTTTTTGCTCCTCCTAAAGATAAAAATCTGTTTTACAAATGGGAAAAGTCTATTCCTAGGAAAGACACTAAATTATCTGTTAAATCTAGTATTTGTGACAAACATTTTCCAGAGGACTTTTTAGTGAAAGTTGATTCATTCGTTGTGCATGGAAAACTAGTTGAAATCCCTAGAATTAAATGGCGGTTAAAGCCAGGGGCAATTCCCTGTATATTTCCTAATTTACCCAGGTACTTAACTACAGTGCATAAATCCCGAAAATCTCCACAAAACAGAATCAAAAAATTACTGAAAAAGCAATATTCAACAATCAGTAAATTACCAGATGCAGGATCCAGTCAACCAGTTCTTATTTCAAACGCGCCGTCCTTCAACAATGAGGAATTCACAGAAAACAGTTCTAATTCCTCCAAGGTCACAAACACAAGTGTCAATAATGAAATTGCTACACTGAAGAAAAGAATTAGAAACCTCAATAGAAATTTAGTTAGAACTAAAATCCTGCTATCTGAAGAGAGGGCTAAATTAAAAATAGTAGAAAAGAAATTCGCTACTAATTGTTGCGAACATAAACGCAATTTAAATTATTTAAGTAAAAAACAAAAGCTGGTTCTAGATACAATGCTTAAAAAATACATAATTTGCATGATTGTTTAATTTTTCAGCGTAAAATCATGTAAGCAGATATTTCCCACTGTTCTTCGTTAATTATAATACCCATTATTGTAAAATACCATCCTATATTATGTGTCAAGGAAAGACGATGTTTCAAAACAGTATTTCCAATATTCCTGCTTACGATTTTAGGTATTTAAAATGCTAACTGATAATATGAAACCCATTTTTACCATGCGTTCGTGAACTAAAGTCAAGCGACCGCGACACCAGTGCCATCTTGTGAGCGAACCATAGTAACTCCCGAAGAGCTCAGACTATCTCTTCTATCCGCTATGGTTATAGTAAAGAACTGGCATACTCCAAACTTCTTTGAGTACACAAATGAAAAAGTATGTACATAATTTCAATATTGAACACTGCAATTCTTTAAAAGGGTCAACTGTATGTAAATTGAAAAATAAATTATTTTGCTGGCCTTGTATTCTTTTAGAAACCAGTAGGGAAGCATGAAATAGGCAGCTTTATTTGATATCAGTATTTTCATTTAAAGGGTTGTGAACACTAGTGAAGAAAAGTTTCTCAATGTAGTACTTGTCCACTGTTATGCTTGACTTAACCCAGATTTATCGCAGTTAGTACAATTCATAAAGGAATATAAAATATTTTGCAACACATTGACAGCTTTTGTTCATTTTTTTCTCCTTCAACAAAGCGTATAACTATAGTAAATGCATCAGAAGCAGTGGCGGCTCGCAGTCAAAATTTTAGGGTTAGGCAAAGTGTAACAATAACAATAATAATCATAATACAGTAGAACCCTGTTTATCCGAAATAAAGGGGGCGAGGTCATTCCGGATAACACAAACAATATATTGTTTGTTTAATAAGTGCAGAGTGAATGAGTGTGACTTACGGTCGAATTACCGCCAAAACTAAAATTAATGAAGAAATTGAAAAATTGTCTGACTGTAGCATTGTGTTAAATAGCTAAAACACTCCTCTTTTCATTGTCAGTGCGCCGTGAAAACGGACTTTGTAACTGGTATTATAACACACAACCCCCTAGTCTGTAAGTACTTACAGGCAAAAGGTATTTATTTCCCATCAACACATAAAACAAAACCACAGTACACAATAATACTAGCACAGAGTGACAACGAAACGATTCGGATCTGAGATCTTCGTTCGTGGAGTATGGCTGTTCGGAAAAAGTCGTATAAATTTAGATTTGAGCCGGCTAAGTGTTCTGAGTACTGGCAGACGCGTCTACGCATGCTCGGAGTGCGTATACAGACAGAATATTTCCTTATCCGTGTTCGAGGGCCTTGTACTAAGGAAAGGGGGCCGCGCCGGCACATGTTAAACTAGCCGACTCTCCACTACCTAGTAGGTTCCATGCGTATCATTTCTGCCGCGCGTTTCAAACACGCAGCGCAGTTTTGATGAATCGGAATTGAGATTCTAGGATTTGACCATGCGCTGGTCATTATAACCGAGAAAACTTTTCTTGATCTACAATTTAGGGAAAATGACGATTCAAATGATAAAATGCAGAATCATAGCTAAACATTATTTGTTGATGTATTATGGTAGGGCAGGCAATGCCTACCCTGAGGAGCCGCGCCTGAACAGAAATCACGAAGAGATTTCCATCGGCGTCAGTTACATGCTGAGATTACAATTCTAGGATTGATAAAACGGGGCATGAGAATAGGACAGAAGTGATCACATTTTTTTATCATATTATTAACCCAGACTCCTGGGATAATGGCACTTATATTTGTGCTAGAGCATATTTACCATTATTGAAGGTTTCCACCTCTTCTTTTCTATTTTGAATTTTCAGTCATAGGTTGCTAACCGCCGGTTAGCAACGGCGCCTGCATTAACGTTTGGACAACCTTGGAGAATAGAGCTCCAAAAATGGCTTCCTTTTCTCAACTGAGAAGTCAATCTGCGTTAATTTCTGGCGCCGTAGGAGACGATTACCACCTTCGCTCCGTTTCAGTCCAGATTTACTTCCCTCCGCAGATGAGACTCGTTTCCTAGGGTCGGTCTTGGACAGGAAGCTTAGTTGGTCATCTCATACGGCGCAACTAAGAGCATGATGTGACCATTCCCTGAATATCTGGGTGGCTCAGTTGCTTAGACGCTGGCCTACTGATCCCAAGGTCGCGGGTTCAAATCTGGCCCAGATCGATGGGTTTTAAGTGTGCTTAAAAACGACAGCTCCATGTAAGTAGATCTACTGGCCTGTAAAAGAACTGCAGATAGCGTCGTTCAACGACAAAATATTTTTCCCCTGAATGTCTTGCGAGTACTAAATGGCAAATCGTGGGGAGCGGATCGGACAATTTTGTTGCGAATGTATCGCGCAATGGTCCGATCCAAACTTGACTATGAGTGTATGGTTTATTCGTCAGCATGGCCATCTGTTCTGAGAAGATTACACGCGGTCCATAATAGGGGCATCCGTATGTTAATAGCTTTCCCAACAAGCCCAGCCGTGGGTCTTTGCGCCAAGGCCACAGAACTTCCTCTGCAATATCGGTGTGAGATTCTCTTAGTAAATTATGGTTGCGCTTAGATGTATGCCTAAGCATCCAACGTTCGCTTCTTTTTTCACCACCATGCTAAGAGAACGGTGTAGGTAAAGCACCCTTAGTCCTAAGCCAGCAGGGTTTCGTTTCCAGGAGCTTCTAAGGAAGCTTGCAATTGAACGATCTAGGATGTTTGCTAAGGGCGAGAAGCTCTACCCCCCTTGGTTACCTGGCACGCTCCATGCATATCATGGGATGACCGTACACCGGAAGTCCACGATACCTATTAGTAGTATTCGCACGTGTTTTTTGAATTTTTGTCAGGCCACCCTGAACGACGTCATATTTACACCGATGGATCCAAGAGCACCAGTGGTGTTGGATGTGCTTTTGTCTATGGAACTGAACCACATACATTCAGTTTTCCTAATAGCACTTCGATGTTTACTGCAGAGTATGCAATTTACCGAGCTGCTTTATACGTGCGCCGTCGTAAGTTAAGTGACTGCCTGATTTTGAGGGTTTCCCTTAGTGCACTTCAGAGTCTTCGTGAGCTGTACAACACCCAGCCTATTGTACAACGTAACCAGGATGCCCTCCATGTTTTACACACTTCTGGCGTTGACATGGTATGTGCATGGATTCCTGGTCACGTAGGTTTGCTGGGGAATGAAATGGCGGATTTGGCAGCAAAGACGGCAAGTACAGAATCCAGTATTACCATCTCATATTACTTCGGAAGACTTTAGGCTTGAAGTGCGGAGAGCGGTGCTGTCGTGCTGGCACGAATGGTCAGCTCTCCACAGTAATAAGCTTAGAGAAGTGAAAGGACTTCCGATAAACTGGGTAACTTCCTGTTGTATATCTTGCCGCGAGGAGGTTAGCTTGGCTCGGTTCCGAATTGGCCACTGCAATTTTTAGCATGGTTACCTATTTAATAGGGACCCTGCCCCTCTATGTCCGCTGTGTACAACCTTTTGTCAGTCCATCACGTGCTGCTAGTGTTCCTCTCTAGCGCACCTTCCAGATTATCTGCAGCTGCCTGTCAGACTTGCAGAGGTCTTAGCGGACGACAAAACAGCGGTTGATAGAGTTTTTAAATTTTTAGCACAGTGGAACGTGAAATTGAGGATTTGAAATTTTACTCTTTTGACATATTTATAACTTTATTTTAATTTCGGCTTTTGTCACTGCTTTCTATATTTATATATTTTCCCTTTTAGTAGTAATTTTATTTTTTATTATAACTTTATATCTGGCTATTGCCATGAACTGTTTTTTAAGGGTGCTGATGACCACGAGGTTGAGTGCCCTTAAACCTACAACCCCACCCACAGACAGACATACGGTCACACACACCTCCTAAAAATACACTTTTTAGGTTAATGGTTCTCGAAACATGTGTTTCTGGCTGGAATGCAATACTTCCTAAACCAATAAGCTAGAGAAACTAATATTGCTAAGTTCTTTGTAATTATAGTCTCTTTCCTGTTTCCTTTCTATAAGTGTAGTGATGAAAAAATGTCAAGCTTTTTCTGTTAAATGAATTATTGCTGTTATTTGCTATTCCACATTGGATGTATGCAAAATAAAACTACTTTTGCATTACAAGTCAAATCTATTATTCACATACTTTACTGGAAGACTGAATGGTTGACAATGATGGCAAGGAAATATTTTTTTCAAATAAGACAGGTTTATATACAAAACATGTTTATTGAACTCAAAACATATACAATTTATAATATAAAAATAACAAGTTTTCATTTGTATCACATTTATCATCAATTATTCTGGAAAATGTTAATGCTTGCTAAAGTAAAACGAAGTAAACTGTAAAGCAATAGAAGCTAACCTAATTTTCTAAACAAACAAGACTATCAAAACATTCAACAACTTAAAAAACCCTTAAGTAATAACAAAATAAAAAAGGAAACACTGATCTTTTAATTTGGAGGAGCATTACCACAAATATATTTTACCTATTCTGTAACATATTCAGATCAGATAATGAACCAAACTTTATTTGCATTATGACTAGCTAAAAATCGTGGTAAAATTTTAGCAATATGTACAGCAGTAAATTCTAAAAGTTATTTTCACAAAAGTCCACATTAGTACAAAAATAGAATTAGTGCTAATATCTGTGTTTTAAATTAAGTTTATTCATTTCTCTTACCCTCTTACGGAGTATTGCAATAATTTATTTAAAAATTTGAGCATTTCCTTTTCCAAGTGGCATATAATAGACAAAAATATTTTTATTGAAAGTTTAGCAAAATGCAATTCCCTTTGTACTTCAATAATATCACCATAAATATGGATAATGTAGTCATACTTCTCGTGGCACCCAACATCTATTCTAACCTTGTTTCCTTCAACCATAAGGACTCAATTTATCCATACCATGATCTATGCAGCTGAGTATAAATCTCAAGTTTTAATTTGATAGTGGATGATTGCACATAATACCCAAATGACCCGAGATCATGTCCATGTAATATCCATGTGATCATATAATGTTTTCAATATTTCATCCAATAGGTATGAATGCTGGCAGAGTTCCTAGTTTTGGCCTTTCCACAACAGTTTCACTTGAAAATTCATTACCAGATAGCTCTATATTCTCGTTGTCCATAGTTTCATCTGCTCTTCTAATGGGAGTGTTCTGCCAAGATTTCATCAGGTCAACTTTCTGCAGTATTTTTATTCTTTTTATTTCCAAATCAGTTTTATGTTCCTTCAAATCTTCTTGAGCTTTAACTTCAAGACCTGCTTCCTCCAACTGAAGTGAACCTTCCTGTTCCTCCTCCTGGTAGTATCGCTTTTGTGCCACTTTTTCTTTTGTGATAACATTTTTATTTATGGGTGTCTTTTTCTTAATCCTGCTTTTACCTACTGCAACATTTTTATGAGGATATGGGCAGTACTTACCATTTGAGCACTTCCCATTTTCAAAATCTGGACAAATGTAGATATGCCTCTTCCTGCACTGCTTAAATTAAACAAGAAAGAATATATGAATTAAGAAACTTAATACGGAAATAAAGGAAAAGAGAAATTAAATAGTTTTTTTCTTTTTCTCTCTTCTCTGCGAAGCATTTTCCTTATATGTACTCAACTTATGATTACAGCACTATTTATTATATACATTAATATTTGTTTTGCAAAACAAATGGGAATCTTGAATTTCAGACTGCAGTTTCTCAGATTATCATGTGCATTATCGGCGTCACTTTTGTTTATATTGGTCATTATCGCAACCAACACAAAAATACTTAATGTTTCTATGCATTACCAACTGCTGAAAACAAAACAAACTTGTCAACAGAATCAATTGGCTGTATTTCAAAATTCATTACATGATCTTTATTTTTCAAAATGAATATCTTTTCCCAAACCATTAAATCTATGGGTCCATTTAACTGTTTTAATAATAATTTAACCTCGAGATTTATCTATGTGTATATATTTAATATCTTTAAAATGCTCCTTTATTCTGGTTTCCAAATGATGCTTGGTTTTACCAATATAAACCCTATCACAATCCAAGCAGCTAAACTGATAAATGCCAGATTTTTTATGATTTGTAATTTTATCCTTTTTGGAACAATTCAGCAAATTGTTTCTTTTATATTTATTTGAGGAAGCAAAGTTATACCATGTTCCTTAAAATTGTTGTAAATGTTTTATTAGTCCAAGGTTAGTAAGTTAACTTTAAAAATTACAGTGAACTTTTCTTTTCTTCAGAGTAGAAACTTCAACAGCTTTTTGATATTTCTCTACTTTTTATGTATAAAACTATTAATTAGTGCAGAGTTGATAATGTGTTTGTACTGTGTTAAATTCTTCCTTATCAAGGGATATATTTATGAACCTATTAAAAACAGCATTTAATGGTTTGGGAAAAGATATTTTGAAAAATAAGGGTCACGTAATGAATTTTGAAATACTGCCAACTGCTTCTCTGTTAACAAATTTGATTTGTTTTCAGCGGCTGATAACACATAGAAATATAAAGTATTTTTGCATTGTTGCGATAGTGACCAGCACAACCAAATTTGGCACTGATGATGCGAATGATAATGATGGATGATAGTTTGCTTTTGATTTCAAGAACTTGCAGCAAATACTAAGACAATTGATGCTTATACTATGATAGTTATATTTATAGAATCACAAAAAAAAAAAAAAAAAATTTTAAAAAAACTTGTCAAATAGAAGAATATGGATATGGTGATTCATTGCTGCTCACAGTGTTTCATACAGAGATCACTACTTATAATGCAAAATTAAATAGAGCAGCACATGTTAAAACAGTAATTATTATTATCATACTAGGATCCAGAAAGTTTGCATCCTCACTGCTGTAAAAAGGTGGGCTTTGTACTTCTTTTTCCCATGGTAAGATTACTTCTCCCCCCATTTCTTGTATGTGCTTCACCGCAGTCTCTTTATGATGCTGATTAATTTGTTTCAATTTTGAGATTTGAGATATTAGCTTGTTTTCTTCTATGAAAAATGAAGTAGATACTTATGTTTCATATTTAGCATATTCTGATACTGGAGTAGAAGAAAATTACACAAAATACTGGAAACAAGCAGCTCAGCTAGTTTCAGTGTTTCTACTACTGTTAAGCTAATTATTATACATAAAATGCTATTAAATTAATGCATTATTTGTCATAAATGAAAATTTTATGGGAAGGGATAAAATGCCGCTTTTGTCCCCGAGTTTGGAAGGTGGGACGTGAATTGATATGGAAATGATGATATGAAATGATATATCGTGAAATGATATATCAAAACATTCAATGTTCCCATTTTTACATTGTTTTGGGTTTGGTTATTTCAAAATGCAGTTGTATTGTATTTCAAATGTACATACTAGTCCTGCGGTAAAAAGAAAATTTGTTTATTCAAAGTAACCATTACATTTCCCTTCTGCCTAAATCTGTTTTTTGAACATCTTTGGGGATTTAAGTGAACATTGCTCATGGCACGTTTTAAGACCTTGGTTTAAAAGACCCATTTCTTTTACAGAGAAGTCTTGATCAGACATTTCGTTTAATGTCAAGTCACTATTCCCCAGTTTACCACTAAAACACTCCCACCATTGATCAAAAACTGACTCACATCAATTGGTATGTCATCACTAGAGCCTGCATTTTTGCATATTTGCATGTTTTATTCCTTGATGTTAAACATATGCACATATGGAATAAATTTGTTCCATGTTGTAAGGAACTAATTATGGAAGTTTTATAGTGCATATAAATGCATATAAAATCCCCAGCAAATAAAATGTCTCTTTTATTGCTTTGTTGTTGTAGAAGGACTAATCTATCCCTAAAAGGGTGATGAAAAACGAGAACCTAACTATCAACAATGAGTGGTTCTTGATACAATATAAAATGTGCCTATCAACAACTTAGCTAAATAACGTTCAACAATCATGTCGCAAATCTTTGAAGTTTGGTGCCACTGTCACAGCACAACTTGATACTGTTTGTATTATGTCACAAACAAAGCCTTCTACCGTAACGATAACATTTCCAAGGATTAAAAGGTAGCTTTTAGATTTGTAACTACTGTGGTGTTACTCATAATATCTGAAGTGTGAGAAGGAGACATAATAATTTAATTACAATGCCGAAGGAGAAGACGAGCAAAGCATATTTGCTTCGGCAGTGGACTGAAGGAGATCCTATTCTAACAACAGATGGAAATAAAGTACTCTGCTAAGTGTGTGAAAAACATGTACGTTCTATTTCTGTATTTTCACAATATTTTAAAATTCAATGTGATTTTTGAGTTAGAGATTGTTTCTGTTTAATTTAAAAACTTAAATTATTTTGTACCATTGTTATAGGTGCCCTGCGACAAAAAATTCCAGATTACACAACATTTACAAACAGCTGCTTATAGAAATGCTGTTAATAAAAATATCTCCAAGAAACAAACAACTTTACCAGCAGCATTTTCTGCAAGCAGGGGTGGAAATGATGCCAATGATCATTTTTCGAAAGATATCTGCAGAGCATTGGTTTCAGCCAACATACCTTTATATATGTTAAATAATATAGAATTTTGGACGTTCCTGGAGAAATATTCTGGATGAAAAGTTCCTGATGAATCAACAATAAGGAAAGGCTACCTTAGCAAACTCTGTGAAGAGTAAGTTTAAACATTTATTTAATGAAATTAGTTTCGGTGTCAAATATCACCTCTCCCCCCCACCCCAATATTTTGAGCTCTATAAAAACATGTCAATTATTTAAAACTTTTTTTAAAATGGAAACAAAATTATGTAGCACCACTAAGCTTGATTTAGTTTACTTTATGGTAAAAGTTTTAAGGGAATGCACCAATGAAAATTGTCCAGTCTAAAGAAAAAAAAACTCCATTTTTAATAGCTTCTGAATCCAACTTTGTTTTTGAACTAGCGGATGTTTCAGGATTGTAAGGACGGTTTTGAAATGACTTTGCGCACTTGGCTGCAAGCCGTTTATGGTTTTAAAACGCAATTTTAAGGCACTTCTTTTTTCAGCATTTTTGCATATTCAAAATGTTTCACACGATGTTATTTTCATCCAATCGTTTTGAAAATTGTTATACTTGTTTTAAAGACCCAAATAAATATCATTGTCATACAACTTTTCTGAGTGGTACTAAGTGGTTATCAAGTTGTTAATTTTTTAAGAAAAACCGAAGAAAGCAAATATAGAATTTCAAGAGTTTTTCCTCTTAAACTAAAAAATCGCAGAAAATAATTATATAACAAAATTGTAGTTCCCTAACATAGAAGTAACATTTTTTTTTTTTGAAAATTGCATCTTGTGGCACATTTTGCTTATACACCTTAAAATTGTACTTTGAAAATGAATAACTTGAAAATTAATGAAGATATTGGACTGAAATGCATAGCACCATTATGTCTATACAATACGGACATGAAATTAAAATTTAAGTTAGATCGGATGGATAGTTTAGAAAACAGCAATGTAACTAGTGCATTCCCATAAATCTGATCCTCCAAATTACACCCCTGATCCTTACTAATTTTCAATAAAATAATTCTTTTTAGGAAATACAAGAAATAAGAGATGATATCGGCGACTCAAACTTGTGGTTGTCTGTAGATGAAACAATCGACTCATGTGGGAGATTTATTGTCAACGTCGTCATGGGAAAAATGACGGAATCTGAACCAGGAACATCTCATCTCATTGTATCCAGGGTACTGGAAGAAACAAACCATTCAGCAATTGCTAGGAATGTTTGTGATGCATTACGTGTTTTATGGTACTAAGGAAAATGAGGAAAAACTCTTGATGATCATTACAGATGCAGCAGCATACATGATTAAGGCTGCTAAAGCTTTGTAGGTATTTTATCCTAAGGCAATTCATATGACTTATTTAGCACATGCTCTTCACTGGTTGGCAGAGGAAATTAGAGCAAATTTTCCAGAAGTAAATGCCTTAATTTCCTCTGTGAAAAAAGTGTTTGTTAAAGTGCCATCAGAGTGAAGGTATTTACTGATATGATGCAAGGTATTTGTTTGCCTCCAGAGCCAACCCTCACGGGATGGGGTACATGGATTGAAGCAGCTCTATATTACAGTGACCATTTAGAACATGTGAAAAAGGTGTTTGACGTGAAGCAGCAAGTATCCCTGCTGCAATTAGTGCCTGCAATGAGAAGAGTCTCCAGAGTAAATTAGGGCTTATTAAGGCCTATTTTAGTGAACTCCCAGCCACAATCAAATGTTTGGAACAAAAAGGGATGCCTCTATCTTCTGCACTGCAGATATACGAAACGGCTGTCACAGGAGACATTCCAGGAGAAATAGGAACGTCTCTTCATAACAAAATTGAGAAAACTGAAGCAAGGAATCCAGGTTTAATGTTTCTCCGGGATGTGGATAAGGTACCTCAAGGAGAATCTGAAAAGCAACTTAATGCTTATTCTGCAAGTAACATAGCCTCGTTTTGGTACTGTCAAGTGACTTCTTGTGAAGTAGAGATCTTTCTCTTCATATAAAAACATTTTAAAGGACAGATGGAAATCATTTCTTCCAGAAAACTGTGAAAAATATTTAATTGTTAATTGCAATAGAAACAGTGAATTCTAAAATAGACAGAGAGAGAGACAGTAAAAAGTATTAATTTTGTTAAGGTCTGAGATTAAATATAAACTTACTGTTTCATTATTTCATTAAAATTAATTTCTGAAAGTTAAAATATTTAATTTAAGTACTTAATTTTTATGCCAAAATAGATTGAGAGAGTGAAGTAATGAATAATAAAAATTTTTAATGACTTGGCTTAAGAATTAACTTACAATTTGATTAATTCATCACGATTAATAAACATGAAAAAGTTAAAATAATGTATTTTATTCTTTGTGCATATTTTGAAGTTTTTAGAGCATATTTAGCAGGTTTTTAGTGCATAGATGCATGTATCCATACTTTATAGTGCATATAAATCCGGGCTCTAGTCATCACCAGAAATTACAGACTATGTATTTCCGTCAAACCTCAGATTTAGCAATGGGTAACTCCCTCTCACCCTTCTTGGTAGAAATTTACATAAGCGCATTAGAAATAAGAGTCACCAAATGTTTCCCATGGATGTTCGAACTCTGGCAGTGGTGCGTAGATGACATATTTGCAATAGTAAAAAAAAAAAAAAAAAAAAAAAAAAAAAAAAAAAAAAAAAAAAAAAAAAAAAAAAAAAAACACATCGATGATGCTCTAACACTCCTGAACATCCAGGAAAAAAGCATAAAGTTCACTGTGGAATTGGAAAGTGATGAGAAAACTACCATTTTTGGATTTACGAATAAACAAAAACAAGAATAGAATAAACTTTGGCATTCACAGAAAACCAACACAGTCGGACAGTTACATAAAAGCTCGTAGTCATAATCCAAGAAGTCACAAACAGGCAATTCTCAATAGTTTAACACACAGATCGGTGAACATCTCCCTTCCAACAGAAGAATACAAAGCAGAATATTGCAAAATAATTGAAATAGCACAAAAAAAATGGCTTCCCCAAATCATTAGTAGACAAAAATGTGAAACGAGCAGAAACAAAAAAGTTACTAAAAGAAACTACAACACTCACAGCAGCAGAAACAAAAATGACATTAAAAAAATTCACATTCCATCCTTGGGCCATCGAAAAATTCAGAAAAGTTTTCAAAGAACAGAACATTCAGCTATCACCGGTGAACCACTACTCCATAAAAAATCTACTGAACTCAAACATCAAAGATGCCATCCCACCCAATAAAAAATCTGGCATTTACCAAATTGAATGCAGTGACTATAATAAAGTGTATATAGGAAAAACCAAAAGAAATTTAGAAATAAGATTCAAGGAACACTTTAGAAACGTAAAAAACAAACAGTTGGAAAAATCAGCAGTTGCCAACCACTTTTGGACAGAAAACCACAACATAAAGCCAGAACTGAAGCTCCTCAAACGCTTAATGGGAAAACAAGAGCTGTCCACATGGGAACGAATCTTCATTTTGAAAAATAGAAACAGACTATTCAATTTCAACATCCCCCAAAAAGATATTTTCAGTAAGTTCCTTGAACCACCACCAGAGGAGACCTCAGAGAAAACATCACCATCCACACCTGGGAGAACCCGTCGATGTGCGGTTGATAATGAAGGGCAGTCAAGCCTTCAAAACATATTCCGGTAAAATATAATTAAGTGTTGTGTAGTGTTATTAACCGACTTACCTTTTTGGTTTACACTGATTATTACAATGCTGTTTTAAACTTCCAACCAAGAAGATAGATCTGGTGTAAGTGCCTGTGGCTATAAATAATCATCTCACATGCTTCCTAATACAATGTCACAACAGAAGCAAATGTATATTTTAAAGACATAAGAGTGAAAATTAGAAATAATTAGAGAAGTGAACAGAAAGGAAAAATAAAAAAGAAGTTCTTAAAGCTTATTGCATTTCTTTATTTGTGATCTTATTCTCTTGAAGCAATGCAACAGTATATAAGCGGGCGATCCAGGGAGAGGAGGTGAAGAAAAAATGTATCAGGGGTATAGATGATATGACATGATTTTGGCATGCATATGCTAATAAATATTAATCAATATGGAACTGGTGACGGAGAAAGCAGATGAGTTGTCACTGAAACTAGAAACTGAAGAATTCTATTATTTGAATGGCTGGTCATATTATTTCAAGCTCTGCCACATGCGTAGCTCTTTGCAGTGATGCAACTGTGGTTAATACAGATTGTTTTCCAGGGGAAGGATACTGTGGTCCAATAATTGCAGACTACAATGTGAAGAAAATTTTCAACACAAACAAGACAGCATTTTTTTATAATACTCAACTGATCAATGCTGGTAGTCAGTGGTGAAAATTGCCACGGAGGAAAGGCATACAAAGATTGTGTGACAGTTTTTCTGTGCTGCAATGCAATGGGAACACAGAACTACTACCACCACTAGTTGTTGGCAAATTTAAAAGAAACCTGGTACTTCAAAGGAGTAAAGCATTTATTTTGCCAATACCAGGCATCCAAAAATGCTTGAAAAACTGTTCTGAAATTGGACGTTTGCACTTGAAAGAAAAATGGCATGCTTAAAAAGAAATATTCTACTAGTCCTTTATCACTTAAGATCTCACAATCAAGACAACATGGCTTTGAAACATGCACAGTTGCTATACTTGCCACCAAATACAACAAGCCATACACAACTCCTAGATCAAGGCATTATAGTCTGTTTTAAGCATGTATATCATAAAAGGTATGTGCGATATCTTTGAGAGATTTCCAGAAATATTTTGTATTTGAAGCAAGAAAATTGGATGTATTGTATGCAATGCAAGGATGGAGTTGGCAACATAGGGATGGAGCTGAAGTATTGGTGGTAAAACACTTTCGGGAAACACAATTTTCGCAAAGAAAACTATCCAGTACAAGAAAGCCACTGCGGAAGTTGCAGCCAACTGGGCAGTACTAAGCAAAGTAATGGAAGCCAATGGAAATGTTGAAGACTAGGTCAAAACTGATGAGTCAGAACTGACTGCCACCCGGATTTCGGCAACTGTAAGGAGCAGGTAGTTGATGTTCAAGGAGAACAGGGAGTGAAAACTGCCTTATTCCATGCAAGGACACATTTACAGCATTGTCAGTGATTAAAGATGTAGTGAGTGCTAGTGCTTGTGATCTGGGTGTGTACATTTTAAAGGCTGTATAAATACACTTTAAGACTTTGCAACAAACGCTGGAGCAATATAAAACAGAGATAATATATGTATATATGCCAATAAAACAAGGTAAATGTTTGCTCTATGTGCAAAATGATAGCAATTGTTCACATGTGCAATGTATCATGAAAAATATTGATTATTGCAATGTCAGTCACGTATATGTTCATATATTTTGTTCCCCAGCTTCCTTTTTATTTGCCCCATATGACTTAAAACGTAATTCTTGAACAACCATACTTAAGCCTGGTCCATGCAACTGCAGGTCCAAGACATTCAAGTTTATAGAGTAATGGAGGGAAACAGTTGATAGGGAATCATCATTAAGTACCATAATCTTGCCAAACTAAAGTAGCACTAGTAAGAGTGCATGACACAATTACAATTACAAGAAAACTGATCATATTATGAAAATGAAGCAATTATATCAACATTATAGCCTCATATATAACTTCCTTTAGCCTTTTTGAATTTAAACGTGTTTATACAGGTATATTGTACATTAACTAAAAATAGAACATAATTTTAACAGTAACACATGACTGATACACAACTGCTGGATTGTATCCAATTACTATTTTTCATCCAATCTTAATACTGCATCTAGGGAACGAAATACACCACTGTGCACGCTAATGGTGCAAATATATTCCTAATCAATGTACTGTTTAACATCCATTTTTATGACACCATAGGCAGTGACACTTATGATATACAAAATAAATAATTGAGGACGGGATCTCTTCAGGACACCTCCCCATGTTTGCCACTAATAAGGACTAAGGAAAATCCTAACAGGGAGGATGACCCTGGTGGGATTCAAACCATGAACCCCCTCGTTCACAAGTCCATGCCTAAATGACTTCAACATGTGTTGATAGGATGTGCATGAAGGTTCAAGCACAAGACCACAGTTGTAGAGGATTCAGTGAAAAGAAATGCTCCATCTTCATAACTCCTTGGCAGATGGCAGCATGGTATGCAACTGGTACTGAATTGTTCAGTAACCTCTCCTCTACAGCTGCAGTTGGTAGGAAGCCTTAGCAATAAACAGTTGTACTGTTACATTATACAAAACGGAACTCTGCATAGACAGTCGAATTAAGCAATGTGCTGCTACTGAATTTTTAATAACAGAAGATTTACCCGAGGAAATTCATCACATAATATATCAGTACCTGGGCGACCGAGCTTTGCTCGGGATTTTTCGCCTCTGTTTTTGTAAAATCTTGTTTTTTGTGGGGGAAGATACTTATTTAGATAAACTGAAAGTCAAAACATTAAATAAATAAACATTTTTGTCGCAATTGTGAAGAGCCATTTCCAAGATACAAATATTTCATAAACACCATCATTCCAGCTGTAAAATGTCTAATGCTGAATGCAGGCCTCCCCCATAGATATCCACCTAGTTTGAGGTTTTCGTGGACCATTTGTTCCATTATGGAGTTCAGTTCTTTGGTGCTGCGATTGACTCCAGGGAACATGGGCCAAGGTCCTTCATCTTTCCGTCGACTTCTTCCATGGCTTTCTTTACCCTGGCCAGTCGCTCGTTAGTATTCTCCGATAGAATTATCTTCATATTAGACATTCCCGTCTTCATCTTTTCTGTTTTGGAGTTTGCATTTTCAATTTGCCTTCCATTTTTGTTTCTGTTTTGTCCATTTTGTTCCTATATTTTCTATTCCGTAGTTTACATTTTTCCAATTCGGTTTTCATATTTGTTGCCTCTGCCGCATTCCGGAATTCATTTCATTATGTCCATCTTGGCTAACATTTATTTAAACTGTTCCATATCGTGCTTTTCGACGCACTCCTGACATCAATTGTGATTACTTTACTTTTTTAACCATTTCTTTATTTTTGATTAAAACACCGGCGCAAAGGCACTGTTGAACAATAATAAATGCTACAGGAAGAAAAGCTGGTTGATAAAGTCATGTGAATGTACTACGCATTTCTGTTTCAATCATGTAGAAAATTGTATGAATTATTCGTAATTGTTCGCCGAAGCGGGAGTAGTGAAAGAAATGTGATTGTGTTTAAAAGAAAAATGAATAGAAAAACCATGTGAATGTTATACGTTGCACTTATATATCAAATGTATGGAAAAATTTATGGATTGTTTGTAGAAGAGGGAGTAGTATGTTAGGTAAAAGAAAAGGGAGTAGAGAAAACCATGTGAACGTAATACGTTGGGTGGTAAAAGGGATTGCATAAAAATATTCACCATGAAAACAATTAGATATGTCACTTTTCATGGCGATCAGTCAACCTGTTTTGGAATTTACTCACTCTTCAACATAAGATATGTATAGGCATTGGTATGTATGAAGTTATAAATGATAGGGAAAAACATGTGAATTGTTACGTAAAACAAAAGTGAGTAGAGAAAATAGTATGAATGTAATACGTTGTATTTCTTGTTCAAATATATCAAATTGTATGAATTATATGTTGAAGGGCGAGTAGCGAAAGAATACTGATGGTGCCTCGTAAAGGAAGAATTAGTAGAGGAAGTCGTGTGAATGTAATGCGTTGCATTTATAATTCAATCATAGAATATTATATGAATTGTATGTTGAAGGGAAAACAAGAGGATAAATGAATGTGCTACGTAAAAGAAATGCGAGTAGAAAACCATTTGAAAGTAATATATTGT
Source organism: Tenodera sinensis (assembly GCA_030765045.1). Taxonomy (NCBI): domain Eukaryota; kingdom Metazoa; phylum Arthropoda; class Insecta; order Mantodea; family Mantidae; genus Tenodera; species Tenodera sinensis. The sequence goes on along the minus strand of CM060965.1, from coordinate 148,537,907 downwards.
GTAGTAAAATTGTTACCATAAAAGCTTTCCCCATGAAAAAATACATATACGTGCCGAATTCTGCGATGATCGATTAAGTGGTTTTCAAGCTCAACAGATATATACAAACATCCAAGTTATATAGATGATTTGTAGAAGAGTGAGTAGAGAGAGATGTGAATGTGTTACCTAAAAGCGAGTAGAGAAAACAGTATGAATGTAGCATTTCTATTTCAAACGTACAGAAAATTGTATGACTTCTTTGTAGAAGAGTGAGTAGAGAAAGAGATGTGAATGTGTTCTAAAAGTGAGAGGTGAAAACAGTGTGAATGTAACAGCATATCTATTTCAAACGTACAGAACATGATATGACTTATTTTAAAAGTGGGGATAAAAAGTTTTTGGTGTAAAATCACGTTTTTTATGGAAAATTGTTTATAGAACAGTGAGTAGAGAAAGAGATGTGAATGTGTTACCTAAAAGTAAGTAGAGAAACCACTGTGGATGTAATGTGTAGCATCTCTATTTCAAACATACAGAAAATTGCATGACTTCTTTGTAGAGGAGTGAGTAGAGAAAGAGATGTGAATGTGTTCTAAAAGTGAGAGATGAAAACAGTGTGAATGTAATAGCATATCTATTTCAAACGTACAGAACATGGTATGACTTATTTTAAAAGTGCGAATAAAAATGTTTTTTGGTGCAAAATCACGTTTTTTATGGAAAATTGTTTATAGAAGAATGAGTGCAGAACGAAATGAGAATGTGTTACCCAAAAGTAAGTAGAGAAAACACTGTGAATGTAATATGCAGCATCTCTATTTCAAACATACAGAAAATTGTATGTATACTTATTTGTAGATGAGTGAGTAGAGAAAGAGATATGAATGTATTACCTAAAAGTGACAGGAGAAAACAGTGAGAATGTAATAGCATTTATATTTCAAACATATTGAATATGGTATGACTTATTTTAAAAGAAGACGATAAAAATGTTTTTTGGTGCAAAATCACGTTTTTTATGGAAAATTGTTTATAGAAGAGTGAGTAGAGATAGAGATGTGAATGTGTTACCTAAAAGTGAGTAGAGAAAATGCTATGAATGTAATATGCATGTATACCAAAATTTAATCAAATTTGAAATACCGTGAGTATATACAAGAGCTCTGTAGATGCGGGAATAAAAAATGTTATTTTTTATGTAAAATCGCGTTTTTTTGGGAATTACACCTATATAGCTGAACTTAAAAAGCAAAACCCTATCTGAATACAAAATTTGATCGAAATCGTTAGAGCCGTTTCCATGTTGCGCGGAATATATATATAAGAATTGCTCGTTTAAATATATAAGATTTTTGGTGCTTATGTTGATGTGAGCACTGTGAATCATTTCCTTTCAGATACCAGAATCTGGGTTATCCATCGTGCACAGATCTTCCAGAAACAATGCAAAGACGTTGTGAAACACAGATATGCTTGCAGTTTGAGTGATACGACGATCATCTTAAACCAGTCTGTCAATTTTTTGCATGGTTAACTCAGTGGCTGTTCTCACAATATGTCAAACACTTTGTTGCCATGAAAGTCATGTTTCTGCCTCACCATCTTTAAACTTACTGGCTCAACAACACACTGTACTCATATAAACACAGTCATCATAAATGACTTGCACTCTATGATGAATTTCTTTTTGGGTGACACTTTCTGCTATCAAAATTCAATAATAGATGTATTGACTATTTGAACAGGGTTCCATTCTTTACATTATAACAATGGAACTATTCCAAACTGTGGTTTCCTGCCAAATAGAGTTGTAGAGGAGTCTACTCAACAATCCAGTATCTGCTGCAGATCAGTGATGCCATCTCCTATAGAGTTACAATGGTAGAGGCATTACTTTTCATTCAACCCCCCTCATTATGCAGATGATACTACATTCTTTAATACCAGCACAGACTTTATAAATCTAAAAACAATTGCTGAGGATACCTTGAGGCAGGCAGGTCTTTGGTTCAGGGCTAATGGCTTCTTACTTAATGAACAAAAAACACAACAACTATTGAAAGGTAGAACTGGAACTTAAAAATTCAATGCCACAACTGGGATATATATATACCAGGAGAAATACGAACTGGTTTGAGAATTTAATGCCATTCTGGCAGTTTGTCACAATAGCTCAGTGGTAGAGCATCCGCCCGGTAAGCGGAAGGTCTGTGGTTCAAATCCCAGTTGTGGCATTGAATTTTAAGTTCCAGTTCTACCTTTCGAACTTTGCCCACACACGGCTTGTGTGTTTAAAAACACCAACAGTAAGTTTGTTGGCATAAATAAATAATAATTACCATCTGAAGGTTATTTAATCCTGGGATATAAAGTACTTACAATAGTAAGCTACCATTGGGGTAATTTGTCTCTGATGTGAGACTGCCTTTGTGGTTTACCAGGAGAAATACGAACTGGTTTGAGAATTTAATGCCATTCTGGCAGTTTGTCACAATAGCTCAGTGGTAGAGCATCCGCCCGGTAAGCGGAAGGTCTGTGGTTCAAATCCCAGTTGTGGCATTGAATTTTTAAGTTCCAGTTCTACCTTTCAAACTTTGCCCACACACGGCTTGTGTGTTTAAAAACACCAACAGTAAGTTTGTTGGCATAAATAAATAATAATTACCATCTGAAGGTTATTTAATCCTGGGATATAAAGTACTTACAATAGTAAGTTACTATTGGGGTAATTTGTCTCTGATGTGAGACTGCCTTTGTGGTTTACCAGGAGATATACGAACTGGTTTGAGAATTTAATGCCATTCTGGCAGTTTGTCACAATAGCTCAGTGGTAGAGCATCCGCCCGGTAAGCGGAAGGTCTGTGGTTCAAATCCCAGTTGTGGCATTGAATTTTTAAGTTCCAGTTCTACCTTTCAAACTTTGCCCACACTCGGCTTGTGTGTTTAAAAACACCAACAGTAAGTTTGTTGGCATAAATAAATAATAATTACCATCTGAAGGTTATTTAATCCTGGGATATAAAGTACTTACAATAGTAAGTTACCATTGGGGTAATTTGTCTCTGATGTGAGACTGCCTTTGTGGTTTACCAGGAGAAATATGAACTGGTTTGAGAATTTAATGCCATTCTGGCAGTTTGTCACAATAGCCCAGTGGTAGAGCATCCGCCCGGTAGGCGGAAGGTCTGTGGTTCAAATCCCAGTTGTGGCATTGAATTTTTAAGTTCCAGTTCTACCTTTCAAACTTTGCCCACACACGGCTTGTGTGTTTAAAAACACCAACAGTAAGTTTGTTGGCATAAATAAATAATAATTACCATCTGAAGGTTATTTAATCCTGGGATATAAAGTACTTACAATAGTAAGTTACCATTGGGGTAATTTGTCTCTGATGTGAGACTGCCTTTGTGGTTTACCAGGAGAAATACGAACTGGTTTGAGAATTTAATGCCATTCTGGCAGTTTGTCACAATAGCTCAGTGGTAGAGCATCCGCCCGGTAAGCGGAAGGTCTGTGGTTCAAATCCCAGTTGTGGCATTGAATTTTTAAGTTCCAGTTCTACCTTTCAAACTTTGCCCACACACGGCTTGTGTGTTTAAAAACACCAACAGTAAGTTTGTTGGCATAAATAATAATTACAACAACTATTATTTACACTAAAAGACCTGCCAAGCTTAAATAATACCAAAGAAGTCAAATTTCTCGGTTTAATAGTTGACAATAAACTCACTTGGGAGCCTCATGTTAAACATATCACTGCTAGGCTCTCAAGGGTAATATTTCTTTTAAAAAACCTAAAAAGCTCTGTACCTGACACTTACATCAGAACTGCTTATTTTGCTTTCTTTCATAGCATTATAACATATGGTATTATACTTTGGAATAATAGTAAATATATCACTAATACCCTACTATTGCAAAAGAAGACCATTCGAATAATATCGGATGCAGATAAATTGGCACATTGTAAGCCACTATTTGTACAACTAAGAATAATGACAGTAGTGAACTTGTATATCTATACAGTCCTCATTTATATAAAAAAGAATATATCTGATTATCGCTATAGACAGGATATCCATAAATATAACACAAGAAATACAAACCAAATTGATACAGCTTATAATAGACTGTCAAAATCACAAAACAGCTTTGAAGCATTAGGTATAAAAATGTATAACGCACTATCAAATGAGGTAACACAACTGACGTATAATAGATTTGAACGTAGACTTTATGACAGATTATTAAACAATCCGTACTACTCTCTACAAGAATATTTTGAAAATTCAACTCAGCTGTAAATATCACTGTTATTGTATCTTATCTTTGAAATGTACATTGCCATTCAACAAATGGATATATCCATATATGCTCCATACTTGGGTCTATAAGACAACTGATTGTACTAAAAGTAATATATAGTAGGTCATAGTGAATATCGGTAGCATTATTTTTATAACTGATATTTGTAAATATGTATATATATATAATTTTGGTAGAATCTATTTGTTATATATAACATGTAAACTACACTGACGTTGTCTATTGCTGTAACAGGCCTAATGACAATAAAATCTATTACTATTATGCACCTGCTTTGGTATGTTTTTCATTATTTCAAAATCATACAACTTAAAGTTCAGATTTTGGTCCTAACGGCTTCGAAATGAGGTTTTGCTGTAAATGAAAACTATGTTTACGAGATGAATGCTCACTGATGCTTAGAAATATTTGAAATTAGCCACCACTTTGTGCTTGAAGATGTGAACTGCTGCCTTTCCTAGCGCTTGTATATAGGATTGCAAATTATGGTTTAATGAAACTGATACAATATCTACAGTTTATTACAAACAGGGTTTAAGAATAAACATTCGCAAATTATGGTACTTAAAAAGAGTATAAGTTGGAAAGAAGACAGGCTTTAAGGACACTTGGTAGTGATTTTGGATAAAAAAAAAATAATAATCTTAATATGAATCTACATACTTTGCAGAACATGCCCTTATAAGGTTTTTATGTGTTTGTGGCCAATAAGTGCATTTAAATGGAGTTTTAAATATGGCAGCCTGGCTGTCACGCCCCCTTTACAGTGCACAACATTATCATCTTTTGCCATTTACCGTAACTTGCTTTTTTTAAACGTTGGGTGCACTTTTCCAAAAAACTATAATAGAGCTTTGATTTTTTGTGCATATGCAGAATGTACTGCTCTAATCAGCTGGTAAAAGCTTTTTATATTACACTTTCATGGAATTCCTTAAAAAATGTTTTCATAGGTACATTAAAAAATTGAAAAATAAAGAGTACATGGTTATTTACTTGTTAAATTGCTATTATTGATTAAAATGTCTTAATTTTCACCAGCTACATTGAGTAACATGTTTGTAAAGTAACAACAAAATTTGAAATGTGTCACTAACTGTTAAGGAGAAAAGTGCACCTGAAGAAGAAAATGTACGGAAAATCATTAGAATTTTTTGTTTATTGGAATATCGATGGAGTAAAAATTTGAGAAGTAGAATTGGAATTGAAAAATTCAATGACACAGCTCGGATTTGAACCACAGACCCTCCACTTTCTAGGCAGGTGCTCTAACCATTAGGCTTCTGTGACAACCTGCCAGAATGACACTGAATTCTCCAACCAATTCGTATTTCTCCCGGCAGTATCACATCAGAGATAATTACCCCAATGGTGACTTACTATCGTAAGTACTTTATGTCCTGGGATTAAATAAACTTCAGATGGTAATTATTAATTATTTATGCCAACAAACTTACTGTTGGTGTTTTTAAACACATAAGCCGTGTGTGGGCAATGTCTGAGAGGTACAATTGGAACTGAAAAATTCAATGCCTCAGCTGGCATTTGAACCCCAGAACTCCCACTTACTAGGCAGGTGCTCTAACCATTAAGCTACTGTGACAACCTGCCAGAATGACATTGAATTCTCCAACCAATTCGTATTTCTCCCGGTAAACCACAAAGGCAGTCTCACATCAGTGACAATTACCCCAATGGCGACTTACTATTGTAAGTACTTATGTCCCGGCTTATGTGCTTGAAAACACCAACAGTAATTATTATTTATTTATGCCAACAAACTTACTGTTGGTATTTTTAAACACACAAGCCGTGTGTGGCATTGAGATTCTGCAAGGAAATTTATATTCTGACACTGCCAAGTGTCCTAAGAAGGAATAGAAATTGAAATGGTTTTATCTAATTAGATGTTAGTTTCAATAGTATTGGTGGTAAAAAATGACAAATCTATTCACAAATAAAGACTATTTCTCAGTGCATACAAACAACAGACCTATCTATAAATTCCCATTTCACTTCTCTATTTATTGTCTCCTAGGAATAATGCTTGAAGATTCTATGGGCTAAAGTATATGAATTTTTGACAATATAAGAGCACTAATACATCTAACACTGAAATAAATGGTTTCATAATGTATCAACTTGTTAGCAGTTCATGGAGAGAAAAGAAAGTGGATTGGGAACAGAACCAATGTAAAATAGCACAGTGCAGGACAAGCAATTCCCTGTAACACAACCTCTGTATTGTGCAACAAAATTGAAGGTAATTTTTCTCTCATGCTCATGCATATACACACACAAATTCACACTGCAGACTCTACAGAGACAAAGAAATGATTCTAAGGAAAATTCTCCTGCACCAGCACAGTATTGAATGCAGGGCTTCTGAGAATTAAGAGAAACATTTGAAACTCCGGGATTAAAAGAAAAAGACAGTATATACAAGGTTCTTCATCTAAAACCTAACGGCCACACAGCATTTTGCCTGTGCATGATTGGGTGTGCCACAGTGGGCTTTGCTCCTACATAAACTCAGCGCATAAAACATGTACAACACTCTTACGTTATAGAATATGCTGGAAATGTTGTCCACATTCGGCTAAACAAGCATTATATCCAGAGAACACATTCTGATCACACGATTAAGTTGGGGCACTGTAATGTTTCCAATTTCATTTCTAATATTTTGTTTTAGTTCTTCCAATGTATGAGGATTTATCTCATAAACCTTGTCTTTCAGGTTACCCCACAAGTAAAAATCACACAGTTAGATTGGGGGAGTGAGAGGGCCATACACCAGCACGAATCACTATCTTCAAACACTTCCCTAATTTTCATGGCCTCCTCTGCTGTATGGGCAGTTGCAGAATCTTGTTGAAACCACCCATATGATTTCTTTTCTTCTAAAAATGGGGTCAAAATGTCATTTTGGTACTTCTCTGCATTTAGTCTGTTCATAGAATACTGGACCGATTACGTGCTTAATGCTAACAGCACACCAAAATCCAACTCTCCAATCATCACGACGGATTTCTTGAACATGTGGATTTTCAGAGGCCCAGTACTGACTGTTAAGAGTGTTTACACGATCATTTAGTTGGAAACATGCCTTGTTGGAAAAGAACAAAGGCTGTGGATCAATTAAACCATCATTCACTAATGAAAGAAACAATTCATAATAATGCATTTGTGATATTGGGTCATCTTGTTTTAAAGCATGGATACTTGTACACTTATACGGTTTAGTTTTAACAATTTAGTTGCTCTATGTGCAGAAGACTGAAATTCCCACCTGTGGTGCTAATTTTGGGATGGATTTGGTTGGTGAATGCTGAAAACATCTGCCTATTTGGTCTAACTTTTCCTCTGTTAAAAGTGTAGATTTACGCTTTCGTTTTTTGTTTTCCACAGAACTAGTGGATTTGAATTTATTCAGGATCTTGTGAATTATAAATCTGGAAGGAGGCTCTTCACCAGGGAACGTTTGAATACATGCTGTGCAAACATGGCTTGGTGATTCCCATTTATAATACGAGGGCCGTTCAGAAAGTAACCTCCGATCGGTCACAGTGTGGGTAGTGGGGGGAGTAGCGACGCCATCTGTGCATTCACGCACTCAGCAGGTCAGTCGGCATCAAGCCGTGGTCGAGTGAACGTCATACCTGCGCTAGTTTAGTGTTTGTGGCCGTTTGAAATGTGTGCTGCAATAGAAAACCCCGCCAAATGTGAAGTGCGTGCTGTTATAAGGTTTTTTACAGCCAAAGGATATTCTGCAGCAGCTATTCATCGTAAGCTTTGTGCCGTGTACGGACCAAGAGTTATGAGTGAAGGAGTGGTCCGTGAATGGGTACGTTTATTTAAAAGTGGACGAGAAAACGTTCATGATGAAGAGAGGAGTGGTAGACCATCATTGGTGACGGACGAACTCGTTCAGACAGTTGATGCAAAAGTTCGTGAAAACAGACGTTTCACAATGTCGGAGTTGTCTACTGATTTTCCACAGGTTTCTAAGACTCTCTTGTACGAGATAGTGACAGCAAGATTGGGTTACCGTAAGTTCTGTGCACGTTGGGTGCCCAAAATTCTTACCGACCACCACAAAACTCAAAGAATGGCCTCTGCATTAGACTTTCTGTCACATTATGAGGACGAAGGTGAACCATTGTTAAACAGAATCGTGACCGGGGACGAAATCTGGATTAAGTACGTGAACCCTGAGACAAAAGAACAATCAAAGATGTGGGCACATTCAAATTTGCCTACCAAACCAATAAAAGCCCGGCAAGATTTTTCTGACCGAAAATTGATGGCAACGGTGTTTTGTGATGCAAAAGGGTTGTTGTTGGTTGAATTCATGGAACGTGGGACGACCATTAATCAAGACGTGTACTGTGAAACACTAAAAAAATTACGATGGGCTATACAGAACAAACGCCGTGGTATGCTGACTTCCGGTATCGTTTTTTTGCACGATAACGCCCGTCCTCACTCTGCTCGCAGAACAACAGCCCTTCTTGAGTCCTTTAAGTGGGACGTCAACCATCCACCTTACAGCCCAGATCTGGCGCCAAGCGATTATCACCTCTTCATGCATATGAAGAAATGGCTTGGGTCCCAGCGGTTTGATGACGACAAAGAGCTCAAAGATGTGGTCACAGGCTGGCTCCAGGCACAAGCGGGTGATTTTTATGCAGAAGGAATTTCAAAGCTTGTGAACAGATACGATAAGTGCCTCAATCGTTATGGAGACTATGTAGAAAAATAGTGCAAAGATGTAGTTGTAAGATGTATATATTAAAATATTTTTATTTAACTTAGTGAATTTTTTGCAATCAACCGGAGGTTACTTTCTGAACGGCCCTCGTAACTTTTACACATAACAGATATAAGGTAAGAATGTTACAAATCCTTTATGCGTGGAGTTTATGTAGGAGCCAAGCCTTCTGTAACACACCCAATCACATACGGGTGCATCTGTGCAAGCACTAGGTTTTAAATGAGGAATCCTGTATTAATAATAAGAAATCTGGGGGAAGTCCTTAAAATAATAAGGCCTAAAGTATATATAAAATAAGAGTTTGGGGGAGGCAAGGTTGTTGACATCAGTAAATAGGAATGGGTAGAAAATGAAAAAACTGAAGCTACTGACTGCAATGCGATATAAATCAATAAATATTATTAATGACTAAAGCTTCACTTGTCTTTTACAGTAACATTTTTCAACAGGACTAGTTCGGCAAAACAACTGTTTGCATCATTGCTTTTTGACTGTTTGGTTATTACAGTTACAGCTGCTAGGTGACAGATTGTTTCTTTCGCCATTTCTTGCTGACTATATCAGGAGCCTTTTTAAAATACAAGTAACTAAAGCATTTCCTTTAATCTTGAAACTTGCCATAAGTATATAATGATAATTTTGCTCTTGTTACTGATAAACGTAAAAATGAAGCTTTAAAACTTTAGATCTTATAAGGTAAATCTATAAAATTCACACTAAACTGTTACGCTTATTTTTCATCCAATATGCCACTATTTCAGAACATTAATCTTTTTCAGCTAATATTGCATATTTGCCAAATCACTTCACATCGATTTTCACACACTTTTAACACTATATTGCACTGATTTATTGCAGAAGTAGTAATACAATACTTCCTCTACTTAGTAGTAGAGAAAGTAAAAATACCTTTAGGAACAATAACTGACAGCTATATAATACTATTTTTGTGAGTGTGTCCGTCCGTCCGCGTGTGTGTGTGTGTGTGTGTGTGTGTGTGTGTGTGTGTGTGTGTGTGTGTCCGTCCGTCCGCGTGTGTGTGTGTGTGTGTGTGTGTGTGTGTGTGTGTGTGTGTGTGTGTGTGTGTGTGTGTGTGTGTGTGTGTGTGTGTGTGTGTGTGTGTGTGTGTGTGTGTGTGTGTGTGTGTGTGTGTGTGTGTGTGTGTGTGTGTGTGTGTGTGTGTGTGTGTGTGTGTGTGTGTGTGTGTGTGTGTGTGTGTGTGTGTGTGTGTGTGTGTGTGTGTGTGTGTGTGTGTGTGTGTGTGTGTGTGTGTGTGTGTGTGTGTGTGTGTGTGTGTGTGTGTGTGTGTGTGTGTGTGTGTGTGTGTGTGTGTGTGTGTGTGTGTGTGTGTGTGTGTGTGTGTGTGTGTGTGTGTGTGTGTGTGTGTGTGTGTGTGTGTGTGTGTGTGTGTGTGTGTGTGTGTGTGTGTGTGTGTGTGTGTGTGTGTGTGTGTGTGTGTGTGTGTGTGTGTGTGTGTGTGTGTGTGTGTGTGTGTGTGTGTGTGTGTGTGTGTGTGTGTGTGTGTGTGTGTGTGTGTGTGTGTGTGTGTGTGTGTGTGTGTGTGTGTGTGTGTGTGTGTGTGTGTGTGTGTGTGTGTGTGTGTGTGTGTGTGTGTGTGTGTGTGTGTGTGTGTGTGTGTGTGTGTGTGTGTGTGTGTGTGTGTGTGTGTGTGTGTGTGTGTGTGTGTGTGTGTGTGTGTGTGTGTGTGTGTGTGTGTGTGTGTGTGTGTGTGTGTGTGTGTGTGTGTGTGTGTGTGTGTGTGTGTGTGTGTGTGTGTGTGTGTGTGTGTGTGTGTGTGTGTGTGTGTGTGTGTGTGTGTGTGTGTGTGTGTGTGTGTGTGTGTGTGTGTGTGTGTGTGTGTGTGTGTGTGTGTGTGTGTGTGTGTGTGTGTGTGTGTGTGTGTGTGTGTGTGTGTGTGTGTGTGTGTGTGTGTGTGTGTGTGTGTGTGTGTGTGTGTGTGTGTGTGTGTGTGTGTGTGTGTGTGTGTGTGTGTGTGTGTGTGTGTGTGTGTGTGTGTGTGTGTGTGTGTGTGTGTGTGTGTGTGTGTGTGTGTGTGTGTGTGTGTGTGTGTGTGTGTGTGTGTGTGTGTGTGTGTGTGTGTGTGTGTGTGTGTGTGTGTGTGTGTGTGTGTGTGTGTGTGTGTGTGTGTGTGTGTGTGTGTGTGTGTGTGTGTGTGTGTGTGTGTGTGTGTGTGTGTGTGTGTGTGTGTGTGTGTGTGTGTGTGTGTGTGTGTGTGTGTGTGTGTGTGTGTGTGTGTGTGTGTGTGTGTGTGTGTGTGTGTGTGTGTGTGTGTGTGTGTGTGTGTGTGTGTGTGTGTGTGTGTGTGTGTGTGTGTGTGTGTGTGTGTGTGTGTGTGTGTGTGTGTGTGTGTGTGTGTGTGTGTGTGTGTGTGTGTGTGTGTGTGTGTGTGTGTGTGTGTGTGTGTGTGTGTGTGTGTGTGTGTGTGTGTGTGTGTGTGTGTGTGTGTGTGTGTGTGTGTGTGTGTGTGTGTGTGTGTGTGTGTGTGTGTGTGTGTGTGTGTGTGTGTGTGTGTGTGTGTGTGTGTGTGTGTGTGTGTGTGTGTGTGTGTGTGTGTGTGTGTGTGTGTGTGTGTGTGTGTGTGTGTGTGTGTGTGTGTGTGTGTGTGTGTGTGTGTGTGTGTGTGTGTGTGTGTGTGTGTGTGTGTGTGTGTGTGTGTGTGTGTGTGTGTGTGTGTGTGTGTGTGTGTGTGTGTGTGTGTGTGTGTGTGTGTGTGTGTGTGTGTGTGTGTGTGTGTGTGTGTGTGTGTGTGTGTGTGTGTGTGTGTGTGTGTGTGTGTGTGTGTGTGTGTGTGTGTGTCTCCAATGTCATATCGGACGGTGAATGAATGAAATGGGTGAAATGATGCTCAAATGAGCCCAAGGTCCATGGAGCTTTAAGTTACCTGAAATTCGCCTTCTCCGGATAAGGGAAAACCTTACCTTACCTGGATAACTTACCCTAAGCAAGATTTGAACTCACGACCTCCTGAACGTGAGGTAGACATGCTAACCATCACACTACTGAGGCGGGCTGATATAGGTCAGCTACTGCTTTTAGGAAGTGATGCGTTTTTGCTAAGTAGCCTTCAAAATGTCCTCCTTTCGGGCAAAACACAAATTTCAACACAAATTCCAGCAAATGGTTAATTTTGAGGTGAACAAAGCCTCGCCATCCTAAGTGTCGCAGGCTCTCCAGCAGTTGCTGACTGTTACTGTATCGGCAATATCCAGTCCTTTATTAGCTGCAGAAGAGTTTCGTGATTGCTTTCTTTGATAGGTACTAGAAAGAAGTGGCTTTTACCCCCACTCTCCATACCACCAAACACCCATTATCCTTCCACAAGGTGGTACCTGTGGTACCTTCGTGTCCAAATTTCAATTTACCAATTTCCAGAATTTTATTTCTGCTGCCAATTCACCTTAGCTTGTCTACCATCAAGTTCACATATATTTCGCGGTTTTCCCATCTCATCATTTCCTGCATATATCGCTAAATGAATAGTTCCCTGCTTTTTATTCATTGGCAATACTACTTTCCCCAGCTTCTCCTACTTTGCTTTTGTCCCTACTATGTGTATTCCTCGTATTCTGTCTGCTCTCTAACCAGGTTCGAAAAAAGGCTATTTGCATGTTTTTAGAAGTCTAACAAGGCAATATCATTATCTTAAAACAATATTATGCACTCATGTTATGTATGCCAATACCCAACATTGACTAACATCAGTATTTGTGATGGAAATTTCATTTTGGCAAGCACACAATATTAACCCTTTTTTCTAAGGTACCAAAAGCATTTGGATGTGGTGTAAGATTGGTGACTGAACTTGCTACTGTAAATGTTACTGTATTTCGTTGTGAAACCTTATTTAACATTACACTTAATCTTCATCATAAATGGCCATAATTCCAGAATATTTAAAAAAAAATTTTAAAACTAGCATGGGCTTCTGAGGCCCTATTGCCTAATAATTCATGGACCATGGTATTGTTTCTGAAGTGTGGTTACCGAGCTTCTATGTAATCTTCAAACCTTGGGAGTCTTCTATTAAGGTATGAGCAAAATATTTTTCATATTATGTAATTTTTTTCATAAACACTCTATGAATGCATAAGCAGGACGTTCAAGGCCCTAAGCATATCTAAGCTTCAATTTATTTGTTATAGCAACAGTTGGGCAACAATGCAGTTAGTATACACTATATTCTTGGGATTGTTACAACAGTTAAGGAAATTAATACACTATTGAGACATTTGAGTATTTTTCATTAGTTCAAATTTCCAAATACAGTCTGCTGTTTGTGACACATGCTTACCAAATGGCTTTGTCCTCGAGATCTAAATCAAATAAGTGAAGTGTGCGTGCTTCAAGTTCTTTTTTTTTGAGAGAATAGTAACTGCATGGGTAGGAGACAATGTTGGCAGCTATGTATTTTTGGAGATGAAAGCAATGAGAATTCAGATTGGGGCAGGGGTAACATACAGCAACATGTAACTGAAAATGGTGATTCATCAAAGGACAGTGATGTTGGAGGAGATAATGTAAATGTAAATGTAAATTCTAGTGAAGTTACTAGTGTTTGCATTTCCCATAATGGAACAATATGGAGTAAAAATTCTCCTCCAACTGCTAGGGTTCCAGCTCATAACAAGGAACCTACTAGGACCAATAGTAAGTACTGTAAAAACTACTACTAAATGCATGGCATTATTTCATGTAGATGCCTAATGCATTTTGAAAATTCATAAATCACAGATAATAAATTATTGTAATCACTATAGTTTACAATAAAAATGCCATCCAAAATCAAGTACTGAAAATATAGTAAAACGATAGGAGGGCCTGAAAGGTCCTGCTTATGCATTCTCCGAAAAATTCAGAACCATGCATACCAGGGTTAAGCAATTAAATGGACTGAGATTTAATGGTTTGGGACATATTTTGAAAAGTAAGTATTGCATAATGAATTTTGAAATACTGCCGACCAATTCTGTTGATAAATTTGTTTTACTTCCAATAGTTGACATACAATAAGAAAAAAAATCCATCACCTAGTAGCCGTAACTGTAACAACGAAACAGTCAACAAGCTGATGATGCAAACAACTGATTTGTAAACATGTTGAAAAAAACATAATTATAAAAGATAGTGAAGTTTTAGTCACTATATCAATTAATATTTGTTAAGTCAAGGGAAGGTTTAGCATGGATGAGAATAAGGCCAATGTTCCTAGGAGGGTTAAGAAATTTCATATGGGGAAACAAGGAAAGTACATTATCAATAGAATGCAAAGTGTTAGAGAAATGGAGACAAGATGTTTTGCATTCAAAGTGGAACAAAATGAAAAAGGAAGTGGTAGCCATAAAAATTTTAACCTCTTGAGCGATGGCCATTTAAATGTCCGCGAGCCGAGAACTGCTAGCATTTAAATTCTTAAATGCGCTTCGTATATACACAGCTGTATTTTGTGTAAATATTAAGTTATTTTAATGAAACAAAAACTGGTATAAAACTCGTTATTTGCAGTATAAATGTACGTCATCAGCAAAGTTGAGTTGTATTTACAAAAGGTTGAAATGGCACAACTTTGCTTCACTGTGGTGAAAAGTCAACTTTGCTCTGTCGAACGCATCTAATATATGTTCTGGGAAAGATTCAGTAAAGAAACACCCATTGTATGTGTGGCTAATGCGTCAGCATCCTGTGAAATACATCGCTACTGCTTGCGTGGTCTCTTAGTCATCAGAATAGATCAACATTACAACTTTTGCTTACGCGAGTTTCGTAACTGAGTAGAGTCCGTGTCTTTCTTTGTTGAAATACATACGTATTCTTTCCTGCTTGTAGCTGAAGGGAGAAGTGGTATAAAAAGGAGTTTTTGCACCAACTGGATATAACCATATACAACTGTTTGGGGATTTGGACAGCTCTCTAAACCCACACAGGACAATGACCGACCTTGACTACCGACTATAAATAACTCACAGCCTAATTGAACAATACCACGTTGGGGGTTGAAAATCCAAAACCCCTGCACCCCTCAGACTTCAAGGAAAACATTATCCTAAAAGGATACCACCAACAGCAAAGAAGTCCCGCCCATTTCGAAAGTGTTTCGTGTGCCGCAAGAAGGGAATTCGCGAATGTGGAGATGTACCTACCCTTGTGTGTTTATCCCTGTTTTGAGGTAAATCACTGCAGAACGAACATATTAAGGTAAGCCAATAAAGTATATAGACCTTACTAAAATGTTTCATAAAGGGAAAATTATAATAAGTTGAGTTGCATAAGGGATAAATAAGGGTTAAATGTTTAAACGCACAGGACGCCCATATCGCTCATCCGCCATTTTAAATGGACGTCATATGACGTCCATATCCCTCAAGAGGTTAACAGTTACAGGAGAAAAAAGAAGGAAGACTTAAGAATGATTTTCAAGTAAGACCAACGAAAAATGGTAAAGTAACAGAAGCAAGGAGAGAGGACCAGGAACAATGAGGAAGGAGAATAAGAGAGAGTAAAAAGCAGAAGCAAGAAAGAATCAGGGCTCACTGAAAACCAAAGGGCCAGGGTGCGAGGAACCTAAAAAAAAAACCTAGACTCAATTCTACTTTCAATGTAAGGAACATAAATATTTCATATAAATGTATAAACTATTGTGTGCAGTTAAATATCCTGAAACAATGAATATAAACCATGAGACGGATGAAAAATTCCAAAAAACAAATTAGAATAGAAAAAATGAAGATGGAACTGGCAGATGCATAATAGAGGAGGATTGGAGTTTAAAGGTAAATAAAAGTAAATTCAAGGTTATGGTCTGTAAAAAAAAGAGAACAAAACTTATCAGAGATGACATGTGGTTAGAGAATAAAATTTAAGTGGTGAAGAATCTGATTTGGGGTAAGGCTAAATAACAATGGGAAATGGGCAGAACAATGAAAGAAAAACAATTCACTGGCCAAGAAAAACTCAGCACCATAAGAATATACGAAAAATGAGAAAATATAAAATATGAGAATAAAATAGAAACATAACCCCATGGCACAACAGCCCATTCTGGTAAAGGCCTACCGTCCAACTGCTGCATCCCCAACGACTGCCCACCACAGGCATCAGTGGGGCACAGTACTGAAGGTGGGATGTGGTCAGTGTCCCAGTTCCTCCTGGACGGTTATGTGGTCTTCTCGACCAGGGTCCACTACTTTTCAATCAAGTAGCTCCAATTGGCTCCTTCGGCACCTAACGAGGCTGAGTGCACCCCAGAGAGAATAAAGTAGCTAGAAAATAGTGTTACTGTGCCTGCAACTAATTACTGACACCATGGTATGGGCCCGAGTGCCTACCTATGTTAACAATCTGTCTCTTGACAGGAAAATAGGCAGTAAGGAAACAATTGCTATTGTGTACCGTTCTGGAATCCAGATACTTTGTTTCGTGCAACTCAAGAGTATTCCTTTTCCAGAAGTTTTCTTATCGAGTGCAGGACCTACATAATGCACTGCTGAGCACCCAGCAGAGAAACAGGAAAAATATGGTAGCTTATGGCATGACAGCACTCTGATGAGAGTACTCCCATATTCTAATATTTTCTGAGAAATGGTAAAAACACATCATATTTTTTTCTTTATGTTTTGTAGTCACTGGTTATTACTTAGGTGTTTTATGTAAGAATCAGACTAAAACCATGCAACAATATATAGAAATAACAATGGGTTTTAATACCCTTCTATTATCCTGAATATTCTCAGGTTTATTATATTGTTCTTTATTGTGTTAAAATATAAAGAAATAAGTGTTGTTTCTCTTGTTATTACAACCAGTAGCTCATCAAAATAGAGGTGGAAATACTCAGTGATGGCATTGTTAGGATCCACTGTAGTTCCGGCTAGAAGCTGACAAATGGATATCTTGTTGGAGCTGGGGTTACCTTGTCACCTATTTGCAATTGTGCCCATTGTCTTGCTGCACTTAGATCTACAGAATTACTTGAATCTGAATCAGAATCACTTTAAGTTAATGCTTCTGAACTGTAGATTCCTCAAGGGAAATACTGTAATTCCAAATTTTATTTTATTTTGGATTTGGATGTGTTGCAGGATAGTAATCTTCATTGTTGGAGAAATGTAAATATTTCTTCAATGCAGTCGACATACTAGTTCTAGATATCATGGAGCATGAAGATAGCCATTCCATCTGGCGGTGTGCGCCAAATTGAAAGGTTCTGAACGAGAATAATCGGAATAAAACCACAGAGAACTAAGATTGAAATGTTTACGAGGTAACTCAGGTTAGACATTTTTAAACCACTTCTTAATTTCGAGTATTCTCGAGTTAATATGTGAAGTGGTTAAAGGGCTTTTAAGAATGACTGGGGCAGTGAAAAACCACTAATATATGATAAAACAGAATGGAAGGGTCTGCCATGCACAAGAACAGGAATAATGCTGTTAAGTGGTTTATAAGTTGCTAAAGAATTCTGTCTGCTATATGGTATGCAAAGAATCTGCATTGCTTAGCAGAATGTCCAAAAAACTGAAGTATGGAGAGAAGAATTATAAAAGAGAAATGGGCTAAGTTGCAGATAGAGATATTGTTTTTAAAACTTTCTGGAAAGAATAGGAAAGAATTTCTAAAACACTTAGGCCAATATGTGGGAAAGTTAAGAGAGAAGTGGTGAAGGAAAATCATTAAAGAGAACTTACCACACATTGTGATATATGTAATACATAGAGGAGGTAAAATTAAAGTCTCAAATTATGGTGATAATACACAGAGAAAATTAAGTATAGACCACCCAGGTATTAGGTGCATAACATCTTAATCTTAAAACTTAGGAGATCAAAAAAATCAATCTGCATTATTTGTAATGCTTAATAGAAGAAACAAATCCATTCATTCATTTGTAACAGTAAAAAAAGAAAAGAAGAACAAGAACCAATTCAGCTTCCTTATTTCATTTGAGTCATGAACACCCACAATAGCTTGCACTTCAAATTAAAAGCTGCACTACATTAATAATACAGGAGCATAAAGGTGAGTGTGCCAGAATTTTAGCAAAATTTCTTCAGATTAACATGAGATTGTTTACATTCACTTTCCTAAATGAATTCAGTGTTATTAATTGCAAACATCTGGGGGCAGGATCAAACCTATAATCTTGGGCATAGAACTCAACCAACTACATCATGCAGAATAACAATACAGAACAAAGAAAAGTATTTTTGGGTCTTTCATTCAATTAACAAAAAGAATGGCTTAAAAACTATTGGATATGTACAATATTTCCCAATCAGAATATGAAATATTTTACATATAAATCTCCGCACTCACCTTTTGACCTTCAGGACAATAACCTCGAAGAAAATTCTTGCAAATTTCTGCCTTTGGATTCACCTTCACATGCAGATATGGGCATGAATCTTTTACACAGCAACCTTCCAAAAAATACCTGCACGTTGGCATTTTTTCTGGACCAACTTCATGAGACAACATACAATTTTTAAGATCACAGATGCCTTGCAAGAACCTGTTGATGAAACCATACCATTTAGAGTTATTTCACTATCACAAATACAAATTTCAGCTTTTGGTGTTCAAAATATGATTCTGTGCATCTCAACCATTTTACTCCCACAAAGTTCCATTGCTATTTTGCAGTGTAACATTCAAATTATTTATGTGGAATATTACTAAGTTAAGTGAAGCTTTTAGTTTCTAATTTGTTTTTACTTTAGATTTTAAAAGTAAACCGGTTAATAATTTGCACAAATTTGTAAATGCTGCTGAGACAGCCTTTGATCACTTCAAATTAGAGGTCAATTACCAATCCAATGATACATTAACATTATAGTTCTCGATCATTCTGATCTCTGTCATCACACACCAAAATGTCATCTAATTCTTATAATACGTATATTCCTAATGAATAAGATTAAAGCCATTTATGCAATTTAGGCTCTAGTCCTTGAAATAATTTTTTCTCCAACACAAGACTTCTCTCTGCAACTTGAAAAGCTGAGGGAAGACTCCCACATAAATATTAAGGCCAGTCAGCCAATATTAATACATCTAAGTGAAATTGTAATGAAGTGCGTACTTACTTCCTGCACACTGCTACTTGTTTTGGGTCATGGATATGTGGGCATATGCCTTTTGCCAATTTTGAACATTTTCCAAATCGATGATAGAATATGCAAGTCTGATTGCTCTTCCTCATTTTGTTTGTCAACATAGCAATACTCCTCTGTTTTGCTTGGCTATAAAACAGAAGAAAAATATATTACATTTAATGCTATACAATTAAGAGTGCATCTTGAACTGATAATGCACAAGAAGCCGTGTATTAGAAATTTGATTAATGTAAGAATATTTGATATATGCTATTTTTATCTAACCATATTTTCTCTAAACCTATACAAAAATATTCCTTATTTGTAACACACGATATTACAATGTAATATACTTTGTAATAGTATGTTTATAGAAGTATGCTTTGTGAATTTTTTTAATTTATTCCATGTTCAGAAGACATTTCCGTAAGTCTTTTTCTTGCGGTTATTTATGTAATTGTTTTAAGTTTGGCTAGTTCTTTGAGAGCTTGTAGTATTTAAGCTTACGTGGTTAACAACAAGGAAGGGTGTTTACTTTACTTTAAATAATATTATGGGTTTAACATGTCCAGTACAATAACAGAGTGTTACGCTCCTTTTGCGTTTTGCTTACACCTACTACCTTTCCCTTTCCTTACTAGCGTATTCCGCAGGATCGTTACAGGGTACTACCAAGTAACACAACACACTACAGCATAGCATAACATTTATTATAGTGAAAGGTGTTAAATATTAACAAGCAGTTAGTTAAAAAACAATAATTTTAACAATGGACTCCGTTACGTAGTAACTTAAAAATATTAAAATGAAACCACCAACTTGATAATGAACGCTATTAAATATTAACATGAAAATTCTAAAATGAAAACAAGAACCTTTCCTATATTTGGAATCAGTTAATTACAGAGAAAATACTAGCTGGAAATCTTGCGTACAGTCTGTGACAATATCCACTAACTAAACTACCGAGTTGCTCTCCGGTTTACTGATAAGGGGCCTCGTACAGAGCAATCCCCCTTTGTTAACTGTCCCTCTGGAGTTTTCCCACTCCTACAAAGTATTATTAACAAAACTGATACTCATCCCGATGTCGGCACTAGAAGATATAGGATGTACGGAGAACTTCCAGGCTGGAGTAGCCACGCCCTGGTCGACAGTGTACAACGGTGTCCTCAGCTTTCACCGCCATTCATCGAAGCCTCCTTCCACATAGGCGACATCTCTAACCAGACTTAACTGGCTCAACCACCTCAGAAGTCCATACCGCTCCTTTGCCCAAGGGAACCACATGCACCAAGTCGTATTCCATGTAACTGGGAGAATGAAGTTTATGCGCCTATCTTGCATTCCCCACGACCAGTGGGTGCCGATTTGCACTGGTGCCCGGGTTCTACTTCCCCTTGTTGATGGCGGACGAACTCCTGGTCACATCTCACGGTAGACTCCAAAAAAACGCACACTAACTACGCAGTAGAAACCTCTAGACCACAGGCTTTTTTCTCTGGCGTCATCTCAAGCTGTTCCATCTCTTGCCGACCACCCTCTCTTTTTGGCTCTTCCAACTGCTGTTCGTGCCCCCCACTAATTAATCCGTTACACTCCCCCCCTTTAATCTATTGTGAAACAATAGCCTTGAAGAGGTGAACCCTTCATCCTACCCCGGAGAACATCTCAGTTTACAATTCCTATTCCTATTATTTCTTCAATTGAGACACATGCGCAAAGCTTGATTTTCCAGTCCCGCTCTCCGTCAATCGCACTGAGACTGGAGATGTGAATTCTTCTATAAGCCATGGGCCCTTATATCTCGGGGCGAGTTTAGCCGTGTACTTATTACTTGCCTTACTCTGGGGATGATTCTGTACGTACACTATATCGCCAACCTGAAAGTGAGGAGCTTGTCGTCCCGCATTATAGTACTTAGCCACTTTATCTCTAGCCTTCAATAAATTACGTCTGACCCGTTTCCAGGTCTCCCGAATCTCGGACTCGCTTACTTTATCCGGCAAAATGTCCTTAACCCCCCATAAATTAGATAGAGGACAGTTAGGCTGGAATTTAAACATTAACCTGAACGGGCTCTCGCCATGACTCTCGTGCCTAGCCGCATTAAATGCAAATTGCAACCAGTACAAGTTCTGGTCCCACTTGGTGTGATCATCTGAGTGATAGGCAATCAACGCATTCTTCAGGTTTCTATTAACCCTTTCACTTTGTGACGCCTTAGGATAGTAGGGTACCATGAATACGTTACGAATGCCACTTCCCCAACAAAACGATTTAAACGCCCTTGACTTAAAACACGTGGCATTATCCGAAACGACTTCCTCCGGTACTCCGAAGACAGCAATTATGCCTTGCAATTCCTTAATCACATTATGGGTGTTCGCTTCACGAACTGCTCGTATCCAAACATATTTTGTAAACGCATCAACTATCACCAGCGCATGTTTATTTCCCATCTTGCTCCTCGGAAATGGTCCGATGTAATCGACAAACAATCTCTCCATTGGCCGTTCAGCTACCTTGGAGGCCAAATACCCCACTTGCTTACTCTTTACAGGCTTGCTCTGTTTACACCTACGACACTGAGCTACTCTCTGGGTTATCTCTTTATCCATTCCTTTCCATCTGAAATACTGTTTGATCCTAGCTCTGGTTTTAAACCCCCCTAAGTGCCCCCCACTAGGCGCTTCGTGAAAATAGGTAAACAGCTCTGGCACTAAGCTCTTTGGTACCAGAATCTTTGCGTCCTGCGTTCTATTTTTACAACACAATACTCCATCCTGTACGACATATTTTGGTACTCCTTCCCCCCCCTCAACCTGTTGCAATAGGGGCCCCAATTCACTATCGTTACGTTGATAGGTCCGGATATCTTCAAACAACGAGGGAAGATTTGATAATATTGTACATACTTTTCCTGAAACTTGTTCACAATTATCCACTGGCGTCTGTTTTAACCAAGTTTGTAATGGGATATAAATACTCGGTTGAAAACCGAGATAAGCTTTTGCTCTCGCTAAATCCACTACCATTTGTGTATGTCTAACAAAGTCCGCTCCTAGGATCAGTGGTACAAATAATTCCTCTATCACATAAACTTTATAGTTCCAACTAAACTCTCCAATTTTCAATGGAATTACTAAGGACCCAATAATCTTCAACGGGCTGCTATCTACCGTAATAAATTGTGTTTCCTCAACCATTAGATCTCTACGCTTATCCTTAACATGCTGTGCATTAACTAATGTTACTACACTGCCCGTGTCAATCAAGGCCAATGAGGGAATCCTATTTACCTCTATCTTTATAAAAGGCAATTCTTTATGCACTAAACCCTGTATTACATTTATTCCGTGAACCAGCCTTTCCCTTAATTGTCCGGAATTCCTCCCCAAGGACGAGTTTTGAAATATCTGCTCTCCCCTAAGCCGTTTAACATCACAATCTTTTACCATATGACCTGGCTTATTACAGTAATAACACACGAACACTTGTTTACTCTCTTGTTTCGTTAGTTCGGCATTCGATAGTGGTTGCCCCATTTGATTCTGAGGCCCGCCCCTATTTAAACTTGGTAATTGTGTATATTTCAAAGCTACCTCCTCCAACTCTTTAAAGGTCGTGGGCTTTGATTTACTCAAAAATAATGACCGGAGTTCGATATGAACTGTATTCTGTAATATATTACTCACAATCTCTTCTTCTGAAAGTACTACTTTTAGTGCCAAGGCTACCAACTTCTGCTGATTAATATAATCTAAAATACTTTCCGAAGTCCGTTGTAGCCTAAAAAAATGTCGATATAGGAGCTCATGAATTTGTGCTGATGACAGAAACATATGTAACACCTTACTATGAAAACTATCTAACGAGCCCTCTTCTGCAATTATTTGTAACAACACCGACTGTAAATTCAAGCCTACAAAAGGTTGTAACATCTGTAACACAGTCACTTGTGGTGTTCGGAAAGCTTCAGCTTGCATTTTAGCTTTCACCAAACAAATGAGAAAATCCAATATGTCGTCTGGTGATTTTACCTCAAATATTTTTAATGACGCTAAGAACGCTTGCCATGGATTCGGAACAACAAGTTTCGCGAATTTAACTTGAAGTAGCTCTGGATTGATATTCTCAGTATTTCCTGAACCAGTTGCTCCTTTATTTTCAATTCCGGTGGCATCTAATTGTGTTGCTAATGACGACAAGCGCCTCCCCAACTTATGAAGCTGTTCATTATTTTCTCCTTCTAACAATCGTGCATTTTCCTTTATCCTAAAACTCCAATACTTTAACCTTCCAACTATTCTTCGTTTCTGACTCGGTGTGATTTCCGATAACCTAAGTTCTTTTAACATTTCATCAAATAAATTAACATTCGCCTCACAAAGTCCGATTTCCTGTACCGGATCAAAACTCGCTCCGAGATTAATTGGGCTTGGTTGGCTTAATGCTTCTCGTAAACTTCTGGCCAATTCAACTACTGTACTTTTTGAATCATATTTTATCTGTCTTATTTTCAGTTCTCTTTCCAACTCCGTACGATGGAGGAATTCGGGCTGAAATACAATTTCCATTATGACACTGACAATATAATTGACCTGAAACACTATTTTGTGTACTTTGTAGTATCCTGTTAAATGTTCCCACCGACACTAAAACGTGTATGTAGGACAAAATGGCTCTGCTACCAGTGTTACGCTCCTTTTGCGTTTTGCTTACACCTACTACCTTTCCCTTTCCTTACTAGCGTATTCCGCAGGATCGTTACAGGGTACTACCAAGTAACACAACACACTACAGCATAGCATAACATTTATTATAGTGAAAGGTGTTAAATATTAACAAGCAGTTAGTTAAAAAACAATAATTTTAACAATGGACTCCGTTACGTAGTAACTTAAAAATATTAAAATGAAACCACCAACTTGATAATGAACGCTATTAAATATTAACATGAAAATTCTAAAATGAAAACAAGAACCTTTCCTATATTTGGAATCAGTTAATTACAGAGAAAATACTAGCTGGAAATCTTGCGTACAGTCTGTGACAATATCCACTAACTAAACTACCGAGTTGCTCTCCGGTTTACTGATAAGGGGCCTCGTACAGAGCAATCCCCCTTTGTTAACTGTCCCTCTGGAGTTTTCCCACTCCTACAAAGTATTATTAACAAAACTGATACTCATCCCGATGTCGGCACTAGAAGATATAGGATGTACGGAGAACTTCCAGGCTGGAGTAGCCACGCCCTGGTCGACAGTGTACAACGGTGTCCTCAGCTTTCACCGCCATTCATCGAAGCCTCCTTCCACATAGGCGACATCTCTAACCAGACTTAACTGGCTCAACCACCTCAGAAGTCCATACCGCTCCTTTGCCCAAGGGAACCACATGCACCAAGTCGTATTCCATGTAACTGGGAGAATGAAGTTTATGCGCCTATCTTGCATTCCCCACGACCAGTGGGTGCCGATTTGCACTGGTGCCCGGGTTCTACTTCCCCTTGTTGATGGCGGACGAACTCCTGGTCACATCTCACGGTAGACTCCAAAAAAACGCACACTAACTACGCAGTAGAAACCTCTAGACCACAGGCTTTTTTCTCTGGCGTCATCTCAAGCTGTTCCATCTCTTGCCGACCACCCTCTCTTTTTGGCTCTTCCAACTGCTGTTCGTGCCCCCCACTAATTAATCCGTTACAAGAGGATGAAGACACTTTTGCCACTCAAATGTAAATCAAATGATTTCTTGTGCTTCAATTATTATGTGAGTGTGTTATCTTTAAATCGATATGAGTGCAATTAGGTGGTGAATTCTCTCTAATCATGTATTTTCTGGAGCAACTAAAAATTTTATCAATCCTCAGATTTATTTCCCACAAAAGCTTTGATTACTTGATATTGTAGTCTGCTGTAGTCAATTACTATATAATGAACACTTTCATAATTGTAACACTTTGTAGCAAAGTATGGAAAGCACGAATGCTAATGGCTTAATTGCCAGACGCAAGGCACTAGAAAACAACAAATAATTGTAACACACTACCTTCTGCATTGTCAATAAACCGTCTACATTGTGCATGTTTTATCAGTAATGTTTATTAACTCTAGGTCAGGGTTATTGCCTGGAGGGTTGTATATAGACAACATTTTATAATGTTCATTATATTATCAAATATCAATTTTGGCTCTGCCTTTTTGCCTGCTTATTTTGAACTTTTTAAATGCCTATTATCTAGTCTCTAAGCATAATATTGATAACAATTAGTTGTAGAGGCTCAACACCACACATACAGTCCGAGGGCTAAAGGCCAATTTACTCTTAAGTATTATTTACCAAGGAGGAATTTGTGTAAGATGATAAATAAGTACATTGTAACAAATGATTATTCCAATTCTGCCAAAGTATTTCTTGTTGCCTAAATGTTCACTGCACTCAACTTCTCAGCTGTCTTTCGACTGAACTCTGCTTGCTGTCATCTCTGTCTCAGCTGACTTCTCTCGGCATTGTCTCTGTCTCAAAAGCACTCACTGTTGATTCTATCTTGACTGATTACGGCCAGGTACTAATTGGTCACTTATACACTCCCCATAACAAAGGTGGAATGTTCTCAAAGGAGAAAGGAGGGGGATTCTCTCAAATCTGCTGTCAAAGAACTTTTTAGAACTGCAGGAAGCACACAAAGGATTTGTTGCTTGTGCTATTGTTGTGTAGACCGTTTGATCTAAAGGCCATTATTACTGGACCATTTGTCCTAAAGGGCCGGTTGCAGGTGCAACAATCTACACATTTACGTAAAGAGGCTGGTATGCTACAAGTTGTGCACATGGCCACTTCCAACAATCCAGGTAGTATGTAAAGGGGCTGGCATCTGCACACACAGGTAGAGCCTGACGGCATTACACCTGGTCACAATATATCAACTGTTACATCTTTCAACAAGGCATATGTCTACAATTTAACTTCTACACTTACAATACTGTATACATATTATTGGTAAGCCCGTAGAAAATGGAGACAATCCAATTAGAAGAGCTTTAGCAACAAGAACACTGCTATACTCACAATTCAAAACCAAGGCTAATAATTATGCATACGTTTTTAACTAAACAGTAAGGTGCTTTCATTTGCGAATAAGGATCAAACACACACATGAAACAATTCTGTCATATGAAATGTGATAATATTTAAATGAATAGGTTTCTGCAAACTCTAAGTGGGTATTAATGAAGTACATAGAACAGGCAATGGATTTTCTAAATATTTACTTCTACACAAACAGTATCTATGATTACAATAATGGTCTGTGAGACTGAGCTAACAGAAAGCTCTCTATGCTACACATCAAAAGCAAAATATGTACATCACATATACCATAAAGCAGCTTTTAGTACAAACCTGAGTAAGCTTCTCGCCTTATGAGTGTTTGTTCTAATAAGCACATTTGCAGATTTTTGTATGTATGTTACACCTCCAATATCAACCCTCTTCAATGGAGAAAGATTTTTAATGTCTACATTTGGTTTACTGCTGTTTTTCCTGATTCGTTGTAGTGTCTTTCCTGTTGAATCCATTAAAAATGCATTTCCTCTAACATGAACAATGCATCGATGCACATTTGATCCACCTGCAATTAAAATTTACAATAATACTGTAATATTCTTGCAAGGACAACAATTTAGAGGAATGCAACTCCTATTTTACTTGGAAATATTATGTTGTAACCAAATTCTTTCTCTTCCTTAACTTCATAATTTTGCAATGCCTGGTCTCAGATAACTTAGTCTCACACATGAAAACGGCTTTGTACTTTGTTACTTTGTTTTAAAGGCTCTAGTGAACTGAAGCACTGTCCTAGTGATAATCGATACTACAGAAATTTGTATGTCTAACTGCATTTAACCAATCAATACATGCATTTTTGCAACTCACCATTATGCTTTAGTTTTTTTAAGACTGCAATATGAACATACAAATATCCATTAATTTAGCCAATATTAGATTGTTCAATATTCACACTGCCAGCCACAAAATAAGATACAGGTATCCATTTTAAATACACAGAGGCACAGGAGAAAGGGACAAGAGAGTATGGGAAAACATTCCCCTATTTAAATGGGCTGGTGATACAAATGACTGATTTGTGACACCAGTCCTATAGGAATATACATACAATAAAACCCCCTTTTTATAGTTTTCAAGGGAATGTTCAAAAAGGTGTAAATGGCAGGAAATGGTAAAACAAAGAAGTAAATTTTGAAACATGGATTTATTTATTATTAGGCTATAATGCTATATATATATATATATATATATATATATATATATATATATATATATATATATATATATATATATAATGCAATATTTAATACATAAATAAATACCTATACACTAACATCAACTGTTTGAAAGTTTGAAATAGTTAATTATC
The DNA here is from genome assembly GCA_030765045.1 of Tenodera sinensis. NCBI lineage: Eukaryota > Metazoa > Arthropoda > Insecta > Mantodea > Mantidae > Tenodera > Tenodera sinensis. The sequence goes on along the minus strand of CM060965.1, from coordinate 148,510,270 downwards.
TTTGCTTCTTATGCATTTGTATTAGATCCACCTGCCTCTCCATAGCATATAGAGCATCAAATGACCATTCTCTTCTGAGGCACTCACAATGAACTACCTCAAAACAGCTAATGTATCCATTGCTACTTTGCTGGTGGGTATTTTGTGTTCCTGGCCAGAGCCTTCGTCAACTGCTTCTTCAAGGTGGCTGGAAACAATGTCTTCTAATGTGGGCACCACTGACGTTATTACATCGGCATCAATGGTGACATAATCTTGAAATGAAGAGGACCTACTCATCACAGCCACATTGCTGGGCTCTGACAACTCCTCTTCCTTGGGCAGATGATCCTCTTCTTCCACGAATTTGAATCCTCCTTTCCGGTAACAGATATTATAACAGGACTAATACTTGATCATGCTTTGGTCACACAATGTATGGCATCAAGAACTGTTATGGCCATTTGCTTTGGGTCCATACCACTATTGTGTATAACCTCTTTGGATTCAACTTCAGTTGCTTCTATGGGTGACTGTTTAAGATATGGCCTTCAAGCAAAAACAGGCTTTATCAGTTGTAAGTTCAGTACTACTTAAAGTCAAAGTTTACATATATGCCCCTAGCGCATAGAGAACCTTAAGACAAGTGTTGTATATGACATGCAGGGACCAAAGAGGATACAGACAGTTTTCTCCACTAGCATCTTCCTGTACTTAAATTTAAGGCTGTGAATTATGCCCATATCCAGTGGCTAAGGTTGTTATCTAATGCTGGATTTCTGAAAATGAAGTCATTAATCCTCTTGCTCTCCAATATTTTTCACTGATGGATGGGGCGCTAGAAATAGCCAGGCATATTTGAAGGTGGTCTTGGTTCATTTCCTCTTGCAGATCACATAGAGGACAAAGTGGCGAAGAATATATCCCAATTCTGTTCAAATGTTTTGCCAGACAATCATGTCCTGTAATCAACCTAAAGGTTGCAACTGCCATTTTTCGAGGATACTCAGGAATTACTGTTTGAATGTTTGGTATTTCCCATCTTTTATTTTTTGGTTTTTCATAGTAATATTTTGCAATAATTTTTTTGAATTCAGAGTTGAGTAATCTTTTAGTTGCATAAAATGGTAGATTTAACTACAGATTTCTGTACACTGCTGGTACCCCTTTTTTGCAAAAAACTCAGCTTTGTCATTACCACTAAAGTTGACTTGTACAATTCACCAGGAGAAACATAAGTTTGATGTTTCTTAGCTGTGGAGCTTCAGGATGGGCAGCACATTTGTTCAAGAACATTTTCCAATGATTTGCCCCATTTTAGCATCCAAAGCATGCAAAGTGGATGTGAAGATGCTACCAATCATCCATGCTGTGACATTAGCATCATACTTTGTTGGAAAACTTTTTAAAGTCCTGAAAAACCTGAGCTTCTTGACCTTACCAATTACTAGGGGGGTAACTTTTTGATCCATCCCGATTCCAGCTCATTGTGGAATAACTGGCAATGAGCAAGCAGACATGTCAGTGAAGAAAGGATCCAAAATTATTTATAATGTAAAACAAAAAATCCCATGTGTTAATTAAGCGAATAATAAAAAATAAATTCACACTGAAATTTGAAAGATATCTCCCCTCTTTTGAAAATTTAAACTAGCAAGAAATGGAAGAGAAAAAATCAGCTCAATCCCAAACTCTCCAAGAAAATTAACTGTTGCTATTTTTCATCTTCTCAGAGGCCACAATTGTCTCAGTAAACATATATACAAAATAGGATTAGTAACCTCTCCGCTATGCATGTTGTGCACCGAAGAATATATGGATAAAAACCATCTAGCAGTATGTGAAGGTTTGAAGGTCCAACAAGATTTAATTTCCAAATATTGGAAAGCCAGACAGAAAATGATTTTATTATTAACCCCAGAGCATTAGACACACACACTTATATTTATTTATACCAACATACTGTTGGTGTTTATAAACACACAAGCCATGAAAAAAAAATTTTTTTTGTTGTTTAACGACGCTGTCAATTGCCAGGATCACACCAGCGTCACCGGTGTGAAGGAATTTTGTCCCGCAGGAGTTCTTTTACATGCCAGTAAATCTACTGATATGGAGCTGTCGTTTTTAAGCACACTCAAAAACCATTGGCCTGGGCCGGGTTTGAATCTGCGACCTTGGGATCAGTAGGCCAGCGTCTAACCAACTGAGCCACCCAGCCATGTGTGCACAATGTTTGTTTGCATAAATAAATAGTAATTACCATCTAAAGGTTATTTAGTCCCAGGACAAAGTATTTACAATAGTAAGTCACCATTATATGAGACTGCCTTTGTGGTTTACTGGGACAAAAATATGAATTGGTTAAGAATTCAATGCCATTCTGGCAGGTTCTCACAGTAGCTTAAGGTTAAAGCACCCGCCTGGTAAGTGGAGGGTATGTGGTTCAAATCCCAGCTGTGGCATTGAATTTTTCAGTTCCGATTCTAACACGCACGCGCGTGCGCGCACACACACACTTTTTGATCAATCAGCACTGCATTAGCAAAACAGTCATCCTTTACTTGCTGAGTTTTCTACCATGACACTTTCCCCCATTAAAACACAAAGCTCTGCATGGTAAAATGTTGTAAAACCCGTTTCATCAATGTTAAAAATTCCATTTGGTTCATAACCTTGAATAATACCCGGCAGGTTTTGCCTCCACTCTTATACAGTTTCGACATTGATGCTTTTGCTTTTGTCACACAATTGATTGTGCACCAAGTTTGATGATTCTTGAACTGATCTATCCACTCGTTTGAGGCAGTAAAATATGTAATTCCCAACTTCACAGTAAATTGAAGGGTTTTCTTTTGAAGTATGGCACCATCAACTGGAATTCTTGCTACTCTTGTAGAAACAAACCACCACACCACAAGTTTGTCCATCTGATAACACGATGATGTATGCACATGTTTTGCATTTTTTGGATATTGTACCACTTTGTTGAGAATGAAGCTCAGTTTTTGATCTATTCACAATTGCATTCACAGTTGAGACGGGTAATCCAAGTCCTTTCACCAAATGAACATGTGTTCTGACATATGAATCAACATGATGCTGAGACGGGAACTTCCATGTATATATATTTGTAATTATAGAACAAGAATGTAAACATAAGACTCATAGGTATAAGTATAATTTTTGTATTATGAATTGTGAAAGAAGAAGAGGGACGGTTTGCCTTAAAAGTCCAAGGACACAGCTGCGGAAAATATATACCCCCCCCCGCCATAACGGTACTAGAGAAAGCACGTGGGTGAGATACATAAATAGGGGAAATTCAATAGACAGAGCTGCCTGTCATGCTGTTGCTACCAGGGTGAACCTGTAACATGTAGATGTCTAGTTTCACACCAAAAACATTGCTGTGTGAAAAGCGACAGTGATTATTGTAAGGTGGAAGTAAATAGTGATATTAAAACGCAATACCAGAAACTCACCCAGGTCTGTACTTCGAGGCATTGATGTGGTGGAGAATAAATCAGAAAATGTCTGCGCTGTATTTGGTCATCTAACCTCGCACCTGAGAAATATCCTACTCTTGCCTACCTAAATCCTGGTACCTAATCCCACACAAACATCAGCGTAGCGGCGTACAGCGGAAAGGCAGCTACTGCACCGGATGAGCTACCGAGACATCGAACCCTAAGTGAGTCGTCACCAAACCGGGTGACCAGCTGGACCCGTTACAAGATTGGTACCCTACCCGTTACAAAAGGTGCCCAACCCGTTACAATGCAGAATTTCAGACTTTTCATGCAAAGAAACACATTTTCTATCGGCTTTCTTCACTTACATATCACAACACTGGTATTGCTACAAATCATGACTAATTACAGTATTTGAGAGGTAGAACTGGAACTTTGCCCACACACGGCTTGTGTGTTTAAAAATCCCAACAGTAAGTTTGTTGGCATAAATAAATAATAATTACACTATGTTTGTATTATAACTATGACACAATGCATAAATCGCAGGCTTCCACACAAATACCATGTGAACCCAAAATACACAACTGATACAGCATCTGAGCACCAGCAACTTAGCAGAAAATGGAGATAAGTGAAAGTAATTCAATGAAAATCAATGCTGCCAATGTGGAAAATGCGTAAAGACGGGAAATACAGCTGTTCAAAAGTCGTAAATGGCAGGAAGATTATGTATTGCTGATATAGGGTAAGTGAAGGGACCTATGAAAAATGACAAATGGTAGGAAAACGTAAATGGCAGGGGATGTAAAAAAGAAGTGTTACTGTAATTATAAAAAATGAAGTTTTAGTCACTAATATTTATTAGAAGTATTTGATAATTTCCTTAACTCTTTTATTTAATTTTCTGTACATGTCTACTGAAAAGAAGCATGTACATATATTGTTTTTCTTTGGTAGATTTAGTTATCTTATTACACAAATGAGATTTAGGACCTCTAAGGTTAAGGTTAACCTCTTGAGCGCTAAGGATGTGAAATCACGTCTATTTAAAATGACGAATAAGTGTTATGGGCGTGTATACTCGTCCTGTGCATTTGTGCATCTAACTCAACTTATTTTAATTTTCCCTTTATGAAACATTCCAGTAAAGTCTCTATACTTTACTGGCTTACCTTTATATGTTCCTTCTGCAGTGATATGCCTCAAAACAGGGATAAACACACAGGGGCACATCTTCACATTTGCAAATTCCCTTCTTGCGGCACACGAAACACTTTCGAGATGGGCGGGACTTCTTTGCTGTTGGATAGGATAATGTTTTCCTTGAAGTCTGAGGGGTGCAGGGGTTCTGGATTTTCTACCCCCAATGTGGTATTGTTCAATTAGGCTGCGAGCTATTGATAGTCGGAAGTCCAGGTAGGTCATTGTCTTGTGTGGGTTTAAAGCTCTCCAGATTACCAAACAATTGTGTATGGTTATATGCAGTTGGTGCAAAAATACCTTTTTATACCACTTCTCACTTCAGCTACAAGCAGGAAAGTATATGTACGTATTTCAAGAAAGAAAGAAACGGAGTCTACTAAGTTATGAAACACGCGTAAGCAAAAGTTACAAACATGAGAATGAGTTGGACACAGCTTGAAACCCAGGGTCAGCAAAAAAATAACAACATTACTAAGATAAGTGAAGTTTTTAGTTTCTAATTTGTTCTCACTTTAGATGCTCTATTCTGATGACTCAAGAGACCACGCAGTGCTTTATTTCACAGAATGCTGACGCATAAGTCACACACACAATAGCTCGACTACTGTTTCTTTGAGAACTTATATTAGATGCGTTCGACAGAGCAAAGTTAACTTTTCACCACAATGAAACAAAATAGTGCCATTTCAATGTTTTGTAAATGCAACTCAACTTTGCTAATGACGTAAATGTATACTGCATATAACGAGTTTTATTTCAGTTTTTGTTTCATTAAAATAACTTAATATTTACACAAAATACAGCTGTGTATATATCAAGCACTTTTAGTGCATTTAACAATTTAAATGCCCTGTGCTGGATATTGGGTAGCAGTTCTCGGCTCGCAGATGTTTTAAATGGCCAGCGCTCAAGAGGTATTAAGGTTTCTCTGGTTAAGGTTTCAGTTAGCGGTTAACTTGAAGTTACACCCAGATGTCAGTATTACGACCTTCGGTTAAGGGCTAACCATGAGTTATTTCTGGAAGTACACTAACCACAATCTCAAGTAGCGGTTAGTGCATTAACTTTGAGTTTACTTGTGTTTCACACCCAAAAATGGCATATTTCCAACCACAATTGTATGTAGACAGCGATTCTGAAGATGAAATGCTGGTTCAGCATTTATTTAATAGAAGAGCAAAGAGTTTCAGAATGCACAAAGATAATTTCAAGAAATGGAATGAGGAAGAGTTCCGACAAAGCTACGGCATCCAGAATTTTTGCGGAAATAAGACATCGAATCAAATTTACAACAAAGGAAGTTTTCAGATGTATACAACCTTATACCAGCATAGTTGTATATTCTTCACAGTCTTAAAATGAAATAAAATACACCACATAAATTGTAGGTATATCTTGAGGGCATTAGGTTATGGAAATATAATTCTAGAGCCCTGTAAGTGTAGTGGATTGATACAAGTAATACAATGTTTTGTGCAATTATTTATTTTTACATCGGCACCACATTTTAACGAATGTAAATGTAATAAACAGAGCATGGAAAATTACACATTTTGCGAATAGAAAGTACACGGAAAACTATACAATATGTAGGTACACATAAAAGTTCAAAAACACGAGAACTTAAGATCATTATATTTAACTGGTAAACATTGCATTTTATTCATTGTGGGCACAAGTGAGAGTGAGTGTGTTGGGTTTAAGGGCCCGTCGACAACTTGGTCATTAGGGCCCCTGTGGGCACAAAGATTACCTTTTAAATAGTAAATGTTTGCATTTTATTCATTGTGGACACCACGATTTTGTGCTTCTTTAAAGCATTTCAAGGCTCTGAATGAATAGTGAATAAAACAGAAGATATTTTTAGGTTATGCAATGTTTACAAATCTCCAAACCTTCATTACAAGCACTGTACACACATCTGTGATGTGGTTAACCTAAATGATTGCTTCACCTGCGAGATAGCGTTGCAAACACAGTGAAAGCCTAATGAAAAATGTTACCAAATGCTCGCGTGGCATTATAATCCTCAGTGTAACAAATCTACAGTCAAATTGAGTTCGTAATAAGAGGCACCGAGCCTAACCATCAGTTAGCAATAATCAAAAGGTAACAAACCATGGTTAGTAACCAGAGATTGTAATACATTAATGCATAATTAATGCATCTGTACTTCTCACTCTTCTCTAGGGTACACATTACAATAATTTGTGCAAAACAAAAGTTTTTTTAAGAAGCTTGCACTTAAAAAGATACACGAGAAACAACAAACTTAAATAAAATACTTGCATATCCATTGCCTACTTACTTTTCGTTTGAGAGTGCCGAAGTGCTTTACTGGCTCCAGTTTTCTCTTTTGGAGTAATACTTCTTGCAAGCTTAAGCTTTGAAGACCTATAGAGAACACCACCTATTCGAATCAAACTCAAATGTGAGATGCTGTGCCTTCCATTTTTTGTTTGTTGCAGTTTTGCACCTCTATTGCTGGAATACAAGCATTATGATTAGATTAAAATTACCTTAAAATCCAAGTTATGCAAATGAAGGGTTCTGTTGTTAAGGGAACAATCTGATAAACATTTTGGGCACTATTTCCGAAATGGTGTGCCCATCTTTGTAATCAACCGTTGTGGGTTACACATAATGCTAGACTATGATGTCTCTAGCATTTTGTCACATGTCAGATTCTTAATATTCAGGATCCATTTTGCAAAATTAACCTTCCTACAGTGATGTAAGAGTGATGAGTAGGGACCTTTAAAAGTTGGTTCCATTGGTCAAATTTTCAAAATGTAACTGGTATTAAACCTCTATTGCTCAAGAAGTCAACAAATCCTTGTACCATGAAAATAATGTACTAAACACATGAATTCCTTAACATTATCAAGCTACTCATCAATGAGAGAAATTGGACGGGATGTGATAAGAACAAACAGAACAAATTTTACTTAAGATGCATCACTGTACTCATGTCTTTATTTTATTAGGTTATATAAAACTGAAAAAATGTTAACTTTCAAATGAAATCGCCAGTATGGATAAATTATACACTATAATTTTTTTTATTTTTATTATTATTATTATTATTATTATTATTATTATTATTATTATTATTATTATTATTATTATTATTATTATTATTATTATATTTGGAAAAATGCCATTGTATATGATTATGAGACCCTACTCTTTGGTAAAGTGCACAGGCATAATGAATTGGCTTCAAAATGATACAGGTAGCACAAGAAGTCCAAGGCTGAAGTGTGTCTGGAGCAGCGATGGAAATTGTTATATTATTATTATTATTATTATTATTATTATTATTATTATTATTATTATTATTATTATTATTATTATTATTGATATTGTAATTGTCATTTAACTGTATCTGATAGTAATTATACTGTATTTTCTTGTTCAATAGTTTGTTGTATTTTAAGTAAAAACTATTTATTAACTATAGCAAATTATCCCATATCATATAACTATGATCAGAGGATGAATAAATCAATAAAAATAAATAAAATGAGCTGCATATTAATAAAACCAAAAATAATCTACAAGAAATTTGTAACTAAGCTTAAAAATACTTTTGCAACTAATGAGTGAGTGTGTCAGGTTTAAGGGCCCGTCGACAACTTGGTCATTAGGGCCCCTTGCAACTAATGAACCTAGGATTGAAAAAGACCATCCAGAGTGACTTTCTATATTTATTTATTATCACTGTAAAAGATTTCCAGAGCCATATTTTTACAGCAAACTGCTGAAGGAAGGAAAAAATGTGCCATGATAAGTATTTAGAAGTAACACATCGAGAGAGAGGAGCAATCAGGTAACTCTTTCTGTACATCTATTGACCTTTTCACATTACATGAGACTAAAATTAAAAGATACATATGCTTCCAAGCATGGGCATCAGCAGACTTTTTTTTACAGTGGGGGGGTGTTTGAAGTTTGTAGTCAAACCATATTAATTCATTATTCTGTTGTCAAAAGTTATACTTGTTGCAGATAACCACATTAATTTGTGCTGAATAAAAATTCTTTACATGAAAATTAAAACAATAATCTAATAGTCATTCATTGATGGCACATTAACCCTTTCAGTCAAGAATTATTTTGCTACTTATGCCGTTCTTCCTCTAATTCAAAACCAGTTTAGATTAGGCGGTCTGGGACACCTTCAGCTAACTGACTTGAATAACCATGATCGTTAAGGCAACACATAGTGCACTGACCATGCACTCAAACCCTGAGGTTGTGGGTTCGAGTCTCGGCAACTACAGTCAAATGTGCCTGTGGTGAAGGATGGCGAGGTGCCACATAAAATAATCGGTGTGATGGCACATGTGGATGATGACTGCAGTATCATTCGACTGCGGTTACATGGATTTTGCTTCTTTTTTTTAATAAAAGAACACTACAATGTAAATTGTAAAGAAAATAATTTTGTACAATTCAGAACATCTCAAATACATATGTTTAATTGGTGATGGACAGTACAACATGAATACAGCAGAAAAAAACCGTTAAAAGCATTACAAATAGAAAAAAATGCCTATGTCCATTATAATGGACACTGTGACAAAAGGGTTAAAAACATTTTTTTCAGGGAAGGAGCTGAGGGTACACTCCCCCCCCCCCCCCCCCCCCCCCCCTGTGACATCCATGCCTCCAAGGTTACATGCACTAACATCACAGTATCAAGAAGAAAAAAGGAAAACATTTCCACATTGTATAACAGCAGAACTGAAACAGAAAACAATATGAATGGCAAATGGTGCCTCCCTTAAGACCTGGCAAGGCTCCATCATCACCTTTCCACTCATCCATTTTACCTGCATATCATATCATCCTCTTCCTCACTTTCATACCTGGTGCTGGGCTGATCACTTTCTCTCAGGTCTTCACTCTGTTCGGTCCATAGGTTTGTCTTCCCCAGCAGGCACCTGACCCTAGGCACAGGCATGTAAATCCTAGGTGTCAGTCCTCCATACGGGGAAGGTAATCAGATAAAGAAGAAGGGTTCTATCAAAATATACAATTATTCTATTTTGAGTTTCATTTTGTTCTCAAATGGTTGGTTCAGGTTGCACACATAGTCAAAATGTATATTATTGTGAATTTCCATTCAGATCATATGGATGGCAATTCCATTTCCAGAGAGTATTATGCTATTGTGCTTGCTGTTTCGTAGTTCTGTGCTTGTGCACTGTATTCCAGGGTTCCAACAAACTTCTCAAACTGCCACAATCAACACGTAGCAATCACGCTTACAACTGACTAGAGCCCGGATTTTTATGTAATTACATATTTTAAACCCTGCATAATATTTCAATGAGAAGTAAAAATGTTGGCGAATTACATCATTTGGGACTCCCTTACAAATTTTTATTTTACATATTTTTACATATTTTGCATGTTTATACATATTTTAACGATGTTACATAAAACGTACATATTTTCTGGGTTTCGTTACAATTTTGTTATGTTTTAAAAAAATATTGTAGTCACATTATAAACTACTGTTTTCACAAGTTTTGCTGAAATAACAAAAACCAATCTGCGAAATAGGATGCAAGTTAAATTAAGAATGCGATAATAACCGCTTCACCTCGTTCTGATTGTTAACCGTTTATTTCAAAGCAGGTCCAGCTCGACAATGTTGACCTCCAGTGTCACGTTTCTCGAAGCGCTTTGGGCATTTACAAGCACTGGAGAAATTGATTGTTACCATTGTAACTATTGTCGCAGTAGTTGGCATCTTGTAATATAATAGCTGCGAGGGAACAAAGTGAGCCGCTGGACAACCATCAATACAGCGAGGCGATAATACTGCAGTTAGTTTCTTGCAAGTCTTAGTAAAATGGCACCAGTTGTGTCCTCGCTATCCTGCAAGTTGAATTCATGGGTGAAATTAGATAGCGCCTTTACAACAAAAGGAAAAGTAATAGTCTGTCAAACATGAGGTAAAATAATTCGCTGTTCCATGAAATCTCAATTGAAACATATCAAAAATGTTCTTCGCATACGCAACAAACACCTACAGCCTTCTAGAAAGCAAGTTCTGTTGACACAAATGCAACAGGAACTGTCAGGAAATGATTTTTTAAAGACCTATGCACTGCAATGGTTGCAGCTAATATTTAATGGCATTAACTTCAAATTCCTCAATTTCGCTCCTTTCTAAAAAATATTGCAATAAAGTTATTCCAGACAAATCTATTCTGAGGAAAAAGTATTTTCATGTGTGTTATGGAGAACTAGTTGCTCATATACGGAATGAAATTGGAGACTCCTGTATTTGGTTTGCCGTCGATGAAACTACAGATGACATGGGTCGGTACATAGCAAATTTAGCAGTAGGAAAACTAGATTCCGAAAGTCCTTCTAATCTGCTGCAAGGTGTTGGAACAAACAAATAATTCTACAATTGGAAGATACATAAATGATGGGATGAAGATTCTGTGGCCAGAGGGTGTGTGTGAGGAAAAGGTTCAGATGCTGCAGCGTACATGATTAAAGCTGCTACTGCCCTTAAGGTTTTCTACCCGAATGTACCTGCTGGGCCCATGCATTGCAAAGTGTTGCTGAAGTAGCAAGAAGTAATTTTCCCTGTGTGAATAAGTTGATATCAGCAACAAAAAAAGGTCTTCATGAAAGCAGCGCACAGAATTCAGTGCTATAAAAATCTGAGCCAGTACTTACAAGATGTACCCCATCTTGTAAGTACTGGCTCAGGAGGCAAAGGGACATGTTGGAGATGACCACGTTAGAAGCTGTGAACTTCTATTGTAAGCATTTTGAAGGAGTCCAGTCTGTGGTGAACATGTTCTCTTCAGAAGCAGCTGTTTCCATACGTGAATCTCAGGACATCTTTAAAGATCCGAAAGTGGCATGCTCCTGTGCTTACATCAAAAGTAACTTCGGCTGGTTGACTAACACCATCAAGATATCAGGTTCCCTTCTTCACGAATATATGGTTTTAATGGAACGTGCAACACAGAAGCTTAGTGTAGTAGCAGAAAGGAAGGTAGGTGACAAATTCAAAGCTGTGCTAAACGGGAATCCAGGGTACTCTATGCTTGTGCCGTGTCTAAACTGCTAAATGGTGACTATGTCGATTTATCAAAACATTTTTCTGCAAATCAGATTCCTATACTAAAATATGCTACTATTATTATTTGGGGAGAAGCTTCTCTGCTTAAAAGAACATTTTATCCGATAGGAGACAAATAATGACCCCTGAAAATATGAAGAAGTATATAGTTATTCACTGTACGTTGAAGGAAGCAAAAGACTCAAAATGAAAATGCCTGGTTGTTCATTGTATGTCAAGAGATAGAAAACTGAAAATGCATCTTCATTATAAAATTTAATTATTTTGAATTCATTGTTTCACTCATTGATACATTGATTCAGTATTTCAACATTACTTCAACGTAATTTAAGTAAAATAATTATGGGAAATGAGTAAGTTTAATAAAGATAATCCAAAACACATATGTTTATATCGTGATTACCTACTTGAAAATACATTTTAGGTAAATTCTGCATACAACAAAACATTTTCCCTATAATTAATTCTATATTTAGTACATTTTAAGTCATTGTAATTAATTTATATACTTACAGACCCATCAAATTACAAAATTCTGGGTAATTTGCAGTCTGCATTTAGATTTGAGGTTGTAATCTTAGCATTTAGATTATTACATAATTTTACATTTTGTTGATTAAGCCATTGTACCTGCTACCTCATAAACAGCTTTATTGGTAGCTTCTTTTTAATTGGTAAATGTTTTTGCATTCAAATTGTATTAATTGCTTAATGTATACTCTGACAAATTACAAGTCCAATTACTTTTAATGTCACTTTATTCCTGTTCTAAAATTGAATCACAAAAACCCAGTCCTCTGGCTCATTGTTAACACAATTTACAATTCGTGGTGACTTTGCAAGTCACACCTGCTGTCTTGTAAACTTGACACACACTTCACTGTCTTTCTACTCTGCCTGACAAACAGCTGGCTTCGATGATCATACTCACTATACTTGGCACCAAAAAAGGTGATTGACAATTGCTTACCATACGGCAGAAAGGTCTAAATGCACAGGAGGGGATGGATGCGTTATTATAGCAACAAAACGAAGAACCAATTAGAGCTAAGATGTTTCTATAGCAACGGTACATGCGAAACCAGTGTTGTCAATATTAAGCATGTGATTAGCATGTGCCTGACGAGCAATCCAGCAGTAACATAAACTGTGCATCTTACCTTCTGTTTTTCACTGCAGTATATACAATGCCTTCCTGTAGCGCCACTTTGCAATCAGAGATTGCCATGTGCTGACAAGTTCGTTTACATAATTCTATTTCCAATCATGTCTGTGTGTTTTATTCCTTTCCATTACGCAGTTATGGAGTAGGACATTACAAAGTGTTGTTAGGAACTGCGTATATTTAACTCAGGGGTTTCCGTCTAGGGGATATGTGAATGGCAACCACAAGGTACCCAAGCTGAGCAGAGCATTACTTCCACTTACTGGTGTTTTGTTCCTCACTGTAACTTTTCTATCTGACCTTACCTTGGTCATCTCTTGTTCTCTTCCGACCCCGATGCTATTAGGGTTCCTGAGGGCTAGGGAGTCTTTATTTTTCCAACCTCTCTATTTCTCTAATTTCTCTATAAAACCTTAACCCCTAACATGCTGACCTGTCATGGCATGTAATAGTCCTCTGATTGGTAATCGGAGGATATGGTCGGTGAATTTATTTTGATAACTCTCCCGGTCAGGTCGGTGAGACCCATAAGCCAACGACAGGTGTGGTCCTCCAGACATTCTGGGGGTTGTGAGAGGGCGATGTGACCACCAAAACATAAAAATATGGTGCTCTCTAAAAAGCGGTTACATTTACTGCTAAGTCTCTTCAATATTTCCATCAGTGAAAAATATTGGAGAGCAAGAGGATTAATGACTTCATTGTCAGAAATCCAGCATTAGCTAACAACAACAACATTTTGTTGATATTACATATTTCATTACATATTTTGATGCTTTTTGTTACATAAATATGTACATATTTCGCACCTTGATATTACATAAAAATCCGGGCTCTACTGATGACTAATGCCAAACAGATCCATGCACATTAAGCAATCATGGATGATGAATAAAATAACAATGCATGAGAAACTAGGAGAAAAAACGGCTCATGTTTAGAACAGCTCACTTTCCACTTGCCAGCCAGATTGTAAGTCCGAACTAACTTACTGCGCATGCGCCAACAGTAGTTTCACAATCGCCCACTAGATTTCACTGCATGACTAGCAGACGATTTTCACATCTGCCAACATTGCTTTTTACACTACACTAGTTTTCGTTGCCAACACATTAAACACAAATGCACTCACTCGCGTCGTTGCCGCCACAGACATACACCGCTATCGCCTAGCGCAACTCCATACTATTGTTGTGGATTCTGTACATTATTTTGCTCTTGCTCACACAGATATATCGCTAGTGCGAATTATTGTGTACATTATCCTTATTGCCTTGTTACTGGGTCCACGATACGCTGGCTCGTTCTTTATTATATTATTTTATTATATTATTTTATTATTTTTATTATATTATTATTTTTTTAAATTTATTTATTTATTAGGAGGAAACAAAAAAACAAATCATGAAGTTTACATTGAATTTAAACATTTAAACATTAACTTTGCGTGCCTTGATGATTTTCTTGTGATATTGTTGATCACCCAAAGCTAGCTGAAGGTTCTCAGGAACCTTATGATGATGATTATTATTACATTTATATTATATATTATTATTTATATATAATACTATATATTATACTTATGTTTATTATATTTATATTATAATATATTAATATTATTATATTTTTATTATGTTTATTATTTATCGTTCTTTTTTTGTTTATTTATTTTATCTTTTACCTTTATCTATCTTTATTTTATCTTTTATCTTTTTTTGTTTATTTATTTTATTTTATATTATTATTATTTAATGCTATTATATTTATTATATTATATTATATTTTTTTATTATATTTTTATTATGTTTTTATTTATCGTTCTTTTTTTTATTTTATATTATTATTTTATTATATAATGTTATTATATTTATTATATTGTTATATTTTTATTATGTTTACTATTTATCCTTCTGTTTTGTTTATCTATTTTATTTTATATTATTATTTTTAATGTTATTAGATTTATATTATATATATTATATTTATTATATTATTATATTTATATTATTATTTATCGTTCTTTTTTATTTATTTTATATTATATTATTTTATTGTATTTTTATTTAATATTATTATATATATATATATATTATATTTAGTAGTATTATATTATTATATTATTTTTATTAATTATCGTTCTTTTTTATTTATAATAGCATAATCCAATATACTGATAAACCTAGCCATTGCGCTACTTGCTTCTAGGAAGGTCAACAGCATACTGCCGACTCCCGCAAAAACATTCAAACTTACTATTGGCAACAAACTCCTAGGGACATTCTGCTGTTGGCAGCGCTGCATTAACACAGCAACTTCAGCAACTTTCCTGACCATTTGTACACACTGCCGAGTGGGACTTTGCCGAAATTCTGACCAAGTGCTTGCGTAAGCTGTTCTAAACAATATCCGAAAAAACAATGCAAATTTGTTCTTCCAGACTGAAAGAAATACAAATTTGCACTAGTTTTTGAAAGTTGTGGAAACTGCATTATTGACTCAAAAAACCAAATGCTTCACGAAAATATTTGCCTTATCGCAAATACAAAAATAAAAGTTCCCTAGGGACCCATAATCATCTTTTGTATTTTGTTACTAAAATTATAGTGAAATGTATATGAAATTGAGTGAACAAGAAAATAACTGAAAGATGAAGAAGAAATGGAAAAACTAAATCAATAAGACATGTTAATTTAAAATTTTAGTGACAAAACAAATATGTGTAGCACACAAATAGTGCCATGCCATAGCTGCATAAGAAAGAGTGAACAAATTTAGTATGTGAATATCACAAGTTAAAGAGAAGAAAGTTTTGGGTGATTTTAGGTCTATAAAAGATGATTATAATTTTAAAACAGTTTACTTACCATCCTTGGGTTAATAAAAAATTTACAAAAGTTTTAAAGAACATGGTATAACTTTGGTTCCACAAAATAAATATAGTATAACAAAATTGTTGAATTTTTCTATAAGGGATATGATTCCAAATTATAAAAAATTTGGCATTTAACAATTTCGCTGCCTAGATTGTGACAAGGTTTATATTGGTAAAACCAAACATCATTTGGAAACCAGAATAAAGAAACATTTTAGAAATATTAAATATAAACAAATTGATAAATCAGATATGGCAGATCATTTTTGGTCATTTAATATGAAATAAATCCAGAGGTTAAACTATTAAAACAATTAAATGGACCCATCGATTTAATGGTTCAGCAGAAGATATTCATTTTAAAAAATAGGGATAGCGTAACAAATTTTGAAATATCACCGTCTGACTCCGTTATAATTTTGTTTTGTTTTCATAGGTTGGTAACACAGAAAATTAAATGATTTAGATGTTATGATGGTATAAACAAGATTTGAAGTGACTAGGGCTAGGAAGTTCATGCATTTCCATGTTTTTTCGTAGGGGTTAAAAATGTATGCTTTTACATTATGTGCAGGAATTATGGAATTTTCAGTTATTTGAACATGATTTTACGCTGCATATAACTGCATATTTTCTTGATTTTGATAAATGCATAATATTTCAATATTATAGCCCCTACATTGCATATTTTAATAACTTTTATGGTATTTTATTGTTTTTTACATCTGGACAATATTTTTCATATTGGTAGTATTGCAAATGATGAGACTCACAAAGATTTCAATATTATTGCCCCTATATTGCATATTTTAATGATTTTTATGGCTTTTACTTTCTCTACTGGTAAGTAGGGAAAGTATTGTATTCCACCCAAAAATTAGATTTCGAGATTTCACCGAAAATATATTTTGAGACCCCCTGAATTAAAAAAAAAAAAAAAACATTTTTAGAAAAAGATCAGTATGTGTATGTGTGTGTGTGTGTGTGTGCGCGCACGCGTGTGTGTCTGTGGACAGCATAACTCAAAAAAAAGGATGTTAAAAGCCAAAGTTGGTATTTAAGTTTGTCTTTCAAGGCTGCGACACAAAATTTTTGAAGAAAATAGCCCCACCCTAAACTAACCTTTACATGGAAAATTTTTCTAAAATTTTGATTTTCTTGAAAATGGCTCTAACAATTTTGATTAAAATGTCATATGTTTGAGATATTTTTAAGACAAATGAAATGTGCATCTTGAATTTTTTGGCTACAGCTCCCCAAGTCGTATTTACGCTGGACGACTTTTGCATAACTGGTAAATCGTTAGAGATAGACCAGCTCATACTATACAAGTGAGTGAGTGAGTAGTGGGGTTTACGGGCCCGTCGACAACTAGGTCATTAGGGCCCGAAGTCCAATATAAAAGCAATCAAAGAAAATAAAGCCTCACCCCCTTTAAAGCTAAAAAGTGAAAGTTAAAATACCTAAAAATGAACGTTAAAACCACTAAAAAGAGAGCTAAAACAGGTAAAAAAGGAAAAGTAAAAACCAATAAAAACTTATATTACGAAAAACGTAAACTAGTTACACTGTTAAAAAAGGGTAAAAACACGAGTAAAACATCCTAAAAGTATATTTCTGCCAAGAAAAAAGAAATCTTACACTTGCTTACCAAAATCGATACGCGCAACAAACCGCAGTACTGCATTTACAGCTGCTGGGTCGTTGCCTAACACAGTGCACAGTGTAAGACCCAGGCCAAAGGACTGGCGCTCACGAGTATACCGTGGACAATCAGTAAGGACATGTGCAACGGAGAGTGCGACATTGTACGTCGCACAGACAGGCTCCGGATCACCGCGCAAAAGGTGTGCATGCGTGGCTCGAGTGTGGCCTATCCTCAGGCGGGTTAAAATCACCTCCTCACGCCTGGAATCCCTGCAAGATGTTTGCCAGGGTTGTACCGTGTCCTTGATTGTCTGTAACTGAGTGCCAGCTAACGCTTCCCAAGATTGTTGCCAGAGAGTAAATAGATGGCAACGAAAGTACTTCTGCACATCTATATAGGGTAGCGTAAGGGTGGAATATTCCGGAAGGCGACATGCAGACTTCGCAGCCGCATCCACCGCCTCGTTGCCCGGAATACCCACATGACCTGGGATCCACGTAAAAACGAACTGGTATCCGCGAGATAACAACTGAGATAAAAGTGTCTGTATTTTAATAATTGATGCCGAGTTGCCAACAAATTGTTTCAGCACCTGAAGAGCACTCAGGGAGTCGCAACACACAATAAAATGTCCAGGAACTGACCAGGAGATAAAAAGTAAGAAATAAAAGATGGCAAACAGCTCGGCGGTAAAAACTGAGCTGGCGTCTGGAAGGTGGTATGTGTGAACATCACCGTTGTATATAAATGTGGAACCCGTCGTACTACCCAACTGGGAGCCATCGGTGAACACCGGGGTATAAGTCCGGTATCGGCCCAGAACTGCGGTGAAGAGTTGACGGAACACCGAAGGAGGGGTAGCAGTCTTTGGACAGCCCGACAGCTCCAGGTCAAAGCGTGCACGCTGGAGCTGCCAGGGAGGACAGTGGCAAAGTGAATGCCGCTCTACAACTGGCAGTCGGAGGGCGTTTGCGACAAGCAGTTCTCAAAACCTGATGCCACTTGGACGGGAGATTGTTTTATTCCGCATATAATGGTGCGCGAGGTCTGGACGCAATATAGGTGGAAACGAAGGATGACCTGGATGAGCGGCCAACCTTGCCACTTAAGAACAAAGTAACAATGAGCGTCGAACAGACAGTGGAGGTTCGCCAGAATCAGCATACAGACAATCCACTCTACTTGTGCGGAAAGCCCCAGTAGCGAGACGGATACCAGTGTGATGAATTGTGTCTAAAAGGCGGAGTTTCATACTATACAAAAAATCTTGTTAAAATACACAATTTGTTTCAATAAATTTCTTTGTAAGGTGAACCATTTCAGAGATATTGCTTGTAGTGTGAGTTTCAGAAAACTTAAAGCTTTCGTGAAATGGAACGGCATTCATTTTTTATATGTTAAATGTACAAAGAATGGAATCTCAAAGCTTTAAAAGATTTGACTATCGCACAAAGCCTACTGTATTCTAATATTCCCCTTGCACCTTCAAAGAAATAAGCAATAAGATAATTTGTACAAATGTTTATCTTAACACGAAGAAGATATAGGAATAAGAGTTTGTAAGAATGGTTAGTACAAGAGCAGAGAAAGTCATGTGAGTGCAACATATCAGATTTTGTATTATTTTTTCCATCTATATAATATTTTTCATATTGGTGGTATTGCATATGATGATGCAACTCGAGAGGTGGCAACAACTAATGCTGAGTCATGTTGTCATGCAGTGAGTGCCCTGTTTCCATCCTTTCATTATATGTATCTGCGTAGAGAATAATCAATGTGTTATCTGAGAGGTTTATATTAACAAAGGTAAAGTGCAGATCAATGTTTTGAGCAGCACGATTATAGCAATGCTTGCCTGCCCACCAGTAGTTGTGTCATGGTCTTCAAATGTAACAGCGTTGTGAACTGGTTTCCACCAAATTAAATTAGGCATATAAAATGTTAAAAGCTTATGCCGAAAATAAAACCAACTTCGAGTGCAGAAAGAGTTTTCAGGTGATTTAATATCTACAGATAATAGGGTACTGTTTTGTGGAGCGTGTGAGAAAAGATTTTAAATAGTTCAGCACATAAACACAGCAAAACATACGCAGAATTTAATCAGTAAACCTGTTCAAAAACAGCTAGTAGAGTTCTACAAGAGTCTTCCGGGCTGATTTGCCGTGGTCTGCTGGAGTAACTTGGTCCAGACGTTTCGTCCACTACTGCGGTGGACATCATCAGTGGCGTGGTCGAAGTCTTCTTGGTGAAGGTACACTTGTGTCTGAGGCGTTGACTGTGTACCTTCACCAAGAAGACTTCGACCACGCCACTGATGATGTCCACCGCAGTAGTGGACGAAACGTCTGGACCAAGTTACTCCAGCAGACCACGGCAAATCAGCCCGGAAGACTCTTGTAGAATTTCAAACACCGGCCGTGAAAGCCTATGCCTACTCACCGCTAGTAGAGTGTTTAGGAAATAGGATTACTGAATTTTCCTATGACTTGTGCCAAAAATTTTTAGCTGTTAATATTCCCTTGCTCAAAATTAATCCGAGATTTAAAAACTTTCTTGGCAAGTACACTTGAAGTATGCCTGAAGAAAGTACACTACGTAAGGCTTATGAAGGACATTGTTACAATAACGTATTGTCAAATATGCAAAATGAATTAGCGGATCAGTTTGTGTGGTTGTCTGTTAATGAAACCCCGGATTCTGAATGCCGTTCTATTGCGAATATAATCATGGGTGCTTTAAATAATGAACAAAAGACTACATCTTATCTTCTTAATGTGTGCGAATTGTCGGCCACTGACAATGTAACTGTGACCCAGTTTGTGATGGACTCTTTGAAATTACTATGGCCACGTGGAATCAAATACGACCGGTTACTTTTATTTGTTACTGATGCAGGTTCTTACATGGTAAAATCAGGACAAACTCTGATAGGTATTTTTCCTAACTTAATAACCTGTTTAGCACACGCTCTTCATCGCATTTCTGAGACAATACATGATTCTTTCCCATTGGTAGATAGATTTGTGTCCAGTACAAAGAGATTTTTTGTTAAATCTCATAAAAGAGTTAAGTTGTTTAGATCAACAGCATCTAATATCCGACTTCCTCCTGCACCAGTGTTAACTCTATGTGGAACATGGGTCGATGCAGTTTTATATTATGCTGAGCACATAGAAATAGTCAAAGAGGTTGTTAATTCATTGGACTCGAAAGATGCTTCATCAATAGAAACTGTGCAAAATATTCTGTCAGGCACTGGATTAAAAGAGGATCTTAGTTTCATATCTACCCATTTTTCTTTCTTACCAACAGCATAATGGCATTGGAAGCTGTAGGATCTCCTTTGCATGAATCACTGTCTTTGAAAAAACAATATGTGATCTAAGTTCGGTTCCTGGTAGCATAGGACAAAAAGTGAAAGACAAAGTGAATGATGTAATTTCAAAAAATTCTGGTTATAAACAGATGTGCGATATTCGAGACATCCTCGAAAGAAAACCATCTGTCACACCAAGAGACCTGACTCTCTCTGTGAAGCAGTTAACTTCATTTAAATATGCTCCGATAACATCTTGTGATGTGGAGAGAAGTTTTTCACGTTACAAAAGTGTTTTGCAAGACAACAATGTTTTAAGCTGAAAATTTTGCAAAGTGTTGGTTGTGAACTGTAATTTAGCAATTAATACTAGCAGCAGGACCACTTCCGATTCAGCCTCTAAGGAATAAGGTAACTTTGTTTATTATTTATACTAACTCGTCTTGTCTACTGCAAAGGGACATTGTTTTAATTAAATAGTGCATATTTCTTCGCATATTTTCAAGTTTTTAAGACCATATTTAATTGTTTTTAGGGCATGAACTTCCAAGTCCTAGCACTGACAATACATTTGAATTTAATGTGAAACTGCAATCTGCAATGGAATTCAAGAACTTTCAGCAGATATAAGATAAGCAAAGCTTATAGACTAAGTTTCTAATTTGTTCTTAGAAGAATCAATATTAATAGATGTAAAATTTGGTAGAAGCCCATATCTATTGATACTGGTTATTCTATATTTTATTTAGTTCATTCAAAATTATCATGGACACAAAGGATAGTTCTAATAACTATACAACCAAATACATTCATTTTCATTGTTTCTCTTTAAATGGACTCTTAGTGATTGGTGGGCCTCTTAGTATTTATGATTTTAGGCAACACACAGCACCAATGGGGTTGTGATTTTATACATATTAAATATACACATTTGTGCCACAAAATGAACACACCTGACTTTAATCCTATGCATGTGTTTATGATTTCATTTAATTTTGTTATTTGAATAACAAATTGCAAATAAATTAGGTTTTTCACATTTTATGAATTTTATTTCAAATTTTACCATATTGCTCTTCATAAAAATTCTAATTCAAGTATTTGCACATAAGTTTCAGATAAGTGTATACTTTGGATAATATGAAATAGAGCATATTTATCCGTAGATCCACTAGTGGACATATGTAGAGATGCATAGGCACACCATCTTTCACATACACAAGTGTTTGCACCCACCTACATGCATATCTCTCTCTCTCTCTCTTTGATTAGCAGTTTCCCTAAATAAATACACAATAAATATATAAATGTTGGTTTTTATACTTACATCCTGACCTTTCTGTTCCTTTCTCCTTTTGAAGAAAAAAGGCTCTTTGAACTGTTTTGGTTACGATAAGCACTAGAAGTGCATAATTTTTTCTGATGTGCTTCCAAAAACGCCATGTTCTTTTTTGATATTGCAGATTCATATTTTAACGAATATGTTTTCACCTTCTTAAGTCTCCTTATATTCTTGTCACTTTGGTTGTCTACAGAAAAGCGTGAATTTGGAGTAAGCTTTTTTCTGCAGGTAGTTCTTGTTATTTTGTACTTAGAACACACTAACTTAGCAGCCTTTATAACACTACTTGTGGATGAACTGGAAGAAGTCCTTCTCCTACTACCAGAAAATGAATTTCTTCGCAAACTTTTACCTAAAAATTTGTAAGCATTTGTTGGAAAGTGGGTTGTTGCTTTTACATCTACGCTACGTCTAGCTCTGAATGCCTTACATTCCCAAGAGTGTAATGATCTGTTATGCACTGGTGAAGTGTTAACACGCTTTACAGGATGTTGAAAATTTCTATGTATTGAAGTAGTGCCTGTAACTCTATACTGGTGCCTAAGAGGGTTCCTGACTAGTTTTGTATTGGAGCAGAAACTATAGTTCCTGCCAGTAATTTCTCCAACACGGGTGGTAACTGAGTGAAATGGCTCTTGCTTTTTGTTAGTGATAACATCTACCGTTTCAAGCTTTCTTGAATTTGAATTGCTTCTACCAGTCATGTTTCCCTCACAGGAAACTGAATGAGATGGCACATGCTTTTTGGAACTAATGTTGTCTTCTGTTATGAGCCTTTCTGAACTTATATTGCTGTTTTCTTCTTTTTGCAAATCAGTATAAACCATATGAATAAGAGCTTTTGGGTTAATGTGTATCGAATTTTTCTCATTTTGATTTGCCTTTGGTTTGGGTAATCTTTGTCCTGTCATATCCAATTCAGAGAAATTTGTTTTCAAAAAATTGGGATTAAAATACATGCAATGTTTCTGAGTACTAGGAAGCTCTGATCTGGGTGCAGAATCTTTCAAATCTCTGGACATAGCAGGTTTACTTGAAGAAAAACTGCTATTTATCCAAGTTTTATGCACAGAACTATTATGTTTTAATAACATATTAGAAGAAATAGGCATTTTGAGATTATTCCCATAGCTCTTATTTGTATTGATTTTCTGATATTTTGATATAGTACTGTTGGAATAAAGATTAGCTCCTTGTGTTGGTAAAGCTCTTCCAATTGTTTTCTTTCCATTATTATGCTCCTGTATCAAACCTGCAACAAGAACAAAGAACAATGTTAAGGCTAGTCTTCTCTTTCCCTTTCTTTCTTTTTTTTTATACCCAAGGATATGCAGGGGTTATGTCTCCAAGTTTTTGCGATCAGATTCAGGTTTTGAAGTCAGTTTTCAAGATTGTCCAGTTACAGTTTGTCCAGATTGCACCGACACTCCAAATGCACAAGAGAGGAGAAATTAGAAGTGACTGGAGTGGCGGAGAACACGCGAGTGATTTCAGAACCCAGGCAGTCACATCCACAAGCAGTGTATTTTTACATATTGTAAACAATTATTGCATGGTTATCATAAGCAGAGCAACTGGTATACTAATTGTCATTTCTCCCATTATGCAAGTGGGCAGGTATCTGCTATTGCACATCTATGCTTTAAGAGTGGGGGAGTGCCATGACAATCTGGACAGGCTGTACCTAACAAAGTAAGCAGTATTAACAGGCTCTTAAAACTAAAACTGTCAAGGCTATTGTTTCTCTTTCTTCAAGCTCAGTATTTACTTTTAGTTGTCACAATTTGACAATACTGTCAATTGTAGTGCCTGATCATCAGATAAAGACAAAAGAGGCTTGAGGTATAGATAACACAGCTTATTGGGATACCCCAAAAAACAACTGTGACGTTCTCCCCCAATTATGGCATGGTCTGGTTATATTTGGTGATATTCCATCTGGTAGGTTGCATTAGTACCGCCAACTGTTCGCAAAATATAACCATGGTAAAACTACCACCATAGTTGGTGTTATTGCAACCATTATGTTGCCACAGAAGTTCTTGTTTTTGAATGCATTGCAAAATAGCCACCTGATAGATTTTAGAACAAGATTCTGCTTAGATGCCATATTAATTCACGGATGCAATTATACTGCTCGTGTTTGTGTGATTCTGTGTTGAACTGCCTTAGACTAATATATGCAGTTATAGTTACAGTTTTTTTTTTTTTTTGTGTTTACAACACAGTAGTGCATTAAATATATATTATGATATGAAACAGTTTTTAAGGATGTTACTGCAATTTAAGCCAAACATTGAAATGCTATTTGGAACGATTATTTATTATTTTAATAATCTTTGTTGGGGTGAAAGTCTTTACGAAGTTTTATTTCTCACAGCCTAACATCAGTTGGAGAGTTAAAAGATTCTATTACTATTATCACAGGGGTAGTACGGGCATACCATATTTATGAAAGAATCAATATTTTCGTGAATGTCTTGAACAATTTATTAACACTAAGAAGTCATCAGGCTTCTCATGAAACAGTTTTACAATTTTTTCACTAAACATGGTAGACTTTGACATTTAAGAACAAAATGGCTAGGCACAGCCAACAATTGTGAAAAGTCAATATTCTTTTCTAAACCTGCTGCACTTGATTGATCTCAATATCACTGACGATATTGTACCTTTTTATGAGGATCGCAAAAATTCGCAATTATTTACTTTACAATATATAATCAGTATTTCTCATCGTTATAACATCTATCAGAATCACTTCCTCCTCCTTCATTGTATCACACACAAACAGAAATAGTCAGCCTACGCTGCCTATATTTTATTTATTTCAGAGGGCTTTCTGTTGCCTCTATATTTACATTTTGAACTATTTCAGAAGGCTTACACAAAAATACTACCTCAAGATATTTAGCGTTCGGAGGTGACCTTACCCATAACTATTATTGCAGAACAAGATTTGTAGATGAATAGTTTCATGTATTGCGAGTTAACGAAGTTCAAGCATTATTATTGTTTTAAGGCATGTTACTTTAACCCTGTGATATTTGAGGTTAGAAATAATGCTTTTATTTTGTACATTGACAGTACTGCTTTTTGGCATAATTTCATCTGCAGTTTAGTGTAATGTCGGCCATATAGAATTCTTGGGAACTTTTGATAAGCTGTTTCCTCTATATGAGAGGGGATATGAATGTTAATCTGCTCCCATAGTTGATTAGTTTACTATGGAATTGTGTGTGTTAGCCACGCTGCCAGATCTAATATTTGCATGTAACTGCTATAATAAATATTACACATATATCTTACAACAAAGTTTATTGATCCTAGTGTGCATAAACATTATGAAGACAGTAAAAGGTCAGAAAAGGTGTATATAGCATATTCCTCCAACTTGCCTTCTGGTGGCATGCAGCATCTTAGCAGCAACAATTAAGAAATGAGAAGAAAATGAAACTATTTTAACTAAAAGATAACATTTTGTATAATAAGAATAATTACAAAGAAAGCATTGAAAACTTGTTCTCGCTTTTTAATAGGAAGTGTATACTTGGCTAAATTATATTTGCCTACACTGAACAATTGAGAAATACCAGGTTTACTTTTTGCAGATGATTTAGCGGTAGGTTCAATTTCAATTGGAGGATTATCAAGGGTTATACAAATTGTACATGATTATTGCAGGAAGTGGAGTTTGAAATAGAATTATAAAATGTCAAAGGCAATGGTTTTCAAAAGAGGAAATAAATTGAAGAGGGAGGAAAAGGGGAATGTGGGAGGGGAGGAGCTGCAAGTGGTGAGGAAATTCAGCTATTTAGGAGTGAGATTGAGCAGTAATGGGAGATGGAATGATCAAAAGGTTAATGGTTTAGCTAAGGGAAAAACGGTGATGAATGCTAAAAGACTATGTTTACAAAAGATACCAGGAATACAAGCCAAGTGGCTGGAAAGAATATATACTGGTGCCGTTTTTATAATTTGGTCTTTACTTAGCATACCGGAATAATGTTCTTAGTGAAAGATGTAATAGTTTGATATCAGACGCGACTCTTATCTACAGGGTTGTGGTAACAGAATGGAATGCATAAATCAATGTTCCTTTATCACAACATATTTATTCGTTAATTTACACTTTCAGCACCATATTAATTAATCAACAACTTTCACAGTTTGGTAGAATCTACACTGTATAAAAGTTTGGGTGAAAGTTACATGTTCACGCGCTACCAAAAAAAAACCCATCCTTTCATCTTGAGCACACAGACGCTAATGAAAAAACAGTCCCTGGCGTCTGCCTGACGCAACACCGCCATTCTTTTGTATTCATCCGCGCAACAGTTTTTATTGGTTGAACTCAAAGTGACGAGAAAACATTGGCTATCTTGAATATTAAAAAAATAAGTCCCTGATACACCCAAACAAGAATTAGAAATTTACACACTCTTACAAAAAATATTTACATGAATGATTTTCTATTGATCAATATTCTGTCTCATATGCCCCTTGTTTTGTTTTTCAAGTTGTTACCTTATTTACAATCTTGAAACACAATACAATACTTCTCCCTACTCCTATGATTCAATCACTTCGTACAATTTTTTTTTTTTTTTTTTTTTTTTTTTTTCTTTACAGTCTTCTTCACAGTCTTCTTCACTGTTTGTCTTTGTCTTTTGTTTTGGCATGATACAGCATGTCTTTATGAATTTCACATATTCAATTACTACACAATACATTCAGTTATCATACAATACTTATTCAGTTATTGTACAACACATTTGGTTACTACACAACATGTCCAATTATTATACAATACATATTCAGTTATTGTACAATATATCCTGCTATCATACCACATATGTTCTGTTATTATACAATACATATCCAGTTATTACACAATACACATTCAGTTTTTTTTTTTTTTTTTTTTTTTTTTTCCATAACACATTTAGTTATTACTCAACATATTCAGTTATTACATAATATATCCAGTTATCATACAATACATATTCAGTTATTGTACAACACATATTCAGTTCTTATACAACACATACTCAGTTATTGTACATTTGACATTGACACAAATATAATTTAAGTGTATCATGGTTTATTATGTGGTTTTTGACTTGTATTCATTGCTATGAGGAGAGAAAAACAGGATACAAATTTTGAGCTAATGATTATGATCATGTTTATGGCAATATTTTATTCAGTTCTTTGCCTTCTTTGTCTTATAAGCTTATGTATAGGCAGGTTGTTGAGTCGGTTCTTAAACTCTGATGTTACTAATGGTACTAATTTTCTTAATTGGGTTATTATTTATTGTTGTTTGGTTCAACATTTCTTCGAGCTTAGCATTGGCTATATTCATCTTAATTCATGGGCATTGTTTTTCTGATTATGGTTTTCCTCACTTCACTAATTGTCACTTCTTTGTCTCTTATTTCTATAAGAGAAAACTTCTATATTTATAATTATTCTGTAATTGTATTATTTTTCTTCTCAATTTACCCTCGACATCTTTGTGTCAAAATATTATATCTTTGTCATCATAATTGATTCCTTTTTATTTTTGTTCCTGACATCCTTATGTCAAAAACATATTATCTTCCGTCGCTATAATTCATTTATTTAATGACAATCAGTGTCCTCATCTGTCTTTGTTGACAATGCTCTTTGTGGTCGATATAGCCAATGACTATGTTGATTTTCTTCCTTGTTGTAATTCCTAATCTGAACATAATTTTCTATAAGTAACCCATTAAAAATTGTTATCTTCCTTCATCTCTGCTACTCCTGCCTTACACATTTGTTGGCAAAGACTATTTGGTCCTTTCTTTGTATGGCTTCAATTTATTTTTATGGTATCTTCTTACCAACTTGCCATTTGTATTCTGTAGCTCATACGTGTGGTCACCCAGCTGTTTTGTTATGACCAGTGGTCCAGTATACAATAGCTCCATCTTTCCAGATCTCTTCTCAGATGCCTTGGATGCTTTGTGGCTTTTTAAGAGCACCTTTTCTCCAATTTGTGGGGACCATTTCCTGACGAATCTTTTCACCTTGTTCCTCCCTTTTTCAGCCTTCTGCTGTAATCTTCTGAATGCCAATTGACATTTTTCCTTCTCTGATAATTCTCTTTGGGCAGCCATCGTGGTGTCAATGTCAATTGCTAGTTTCTTGGGTTTCGTGTTGGTCATCAATTCGATTGGGGCGAACTTGGTCGTGGGGTTCACCGAATGGTTAATCACCTCCTCTATATATCCGCATTTTTCCGTCCAGGAAGTGTGGTCTCTGTGGCAGAGTAAACGAAAATAAATACTTATATCCCTCATGATTCTCTCAGTCGTTTCCCTGGGGATAATATGCTGAGGAATAGTACAATTTTATTCCTAATGTTTCTAAGGTGTTCTGGAATAACTTGCTCTTATGCATTGTTGCATTGTCCGATAGAATACATTTTATCCTCCCATATTTTGGGATGTAGTCCTTGACGATTTTATCTAGGCATGTTCTGCTTTTAATGTTCTTAATGGGGTATATTTTGGTGAATTTTGTGAAAACATCAAACATGACAAAGATGTATCGGTTTCCATCTTTCCCCCTTGGTAGCTCTCCATGCTCGTCAATACACACCAATGCATTTTTCTCGTTCCTCACGATGGATTGTGGGATGACATCGTACCTTACATTAATTGGCTTGGCCTTCTGACATAGGTCGCATGAGGAAATTAACTTCCTGACTTTCTTGCCAAGATGTTTGATGTACAATACTTCCTCGATTGCAAGCATTGTTCTCTCAGTACCAGAGTGAAGCATCGAGTGGTGGAATGCCAAAATGACCCTGTCCTGTAAGGAATTTGGTACCATCATTTTCCACTTCTTTACGTCGCGACCATGCAATTTAAATAGGATGTTCCTAAATTTGCCTATCTTGGCATCCAATCTTGGTATTATGTCTGGAGCCTTGTCGAATAGCCTCTTCAATTCAGGGTCTTCTTGTTGTAGCTTCGCTATGTTTTTGAAGTCTTGTAAGATTTCGTTGCTTTCTTTGCTATTTATCTGCATGATTTTAATTTCATGGTGTGGATTGTATATCGTCTCAGGTATGTGACTCTCCGACCTTAACCTTGACAATAAGTCACTGAAGATGTTCTCCTTCCCCGGGACATGTTTGACCTCTATGTCGTGTGACATTATCTCATGTATGTACCTTGAGGTTTTGGAGTTGGTTAGCTTGCATTTTTGAATGAAGGACAGGCTTACGTGATCTGTATATATAATTATTTTATAATGATATATATATTGTCTGAACTTTTGTAACGCAAAATGGATTGCACCTATTTCTAATTCGGTTATGCAGGCATTGGCTTCTATCTTGTTTAAAAATCTAGAAGCTGTGGCAATCACATGTTTGTTGCCATCTGCATCTTCTTGTGCTAATATTGCTCCATATGAGTGCGCACTAGCATCGGTGTATACTAGAAAAGGTGAATTTGGATCCGGTCGTTCCAGGAGAATACTGTGCTTGAAAAGTTCTTTGATATTCTCAAAGGCCACCTGGTGTTCAGCATTCCATTCCCACTTAGTATCTTTTTTCAACAGTGCTCTAAGGGGTACCAATTCCTTAGCGTAGTTGACCACGAATTTTGACTGGTACTGTAAAATGCCCAGAAACCTTCTCAACTGTTTTAAGTTACGTGGGGGTGGTATATGCTCTATGGCCTTGACCCTCTCCGGATTAGGTTGTATACCATCAGGTGTAATGATGTGGCCTAGAAATTCAGCCTCTTTGACGAAAAATTCAGACTTTTCTAAATTTAGGGTCATGTTGCTTTCCTGGAACCTGGATAATACATAATCTATGTGATGTAAGTGCGACTCGGGATTCTTGCTGTATATCAAAAAATCGTCGACATATTGCGTTACAAAAGTCTCGATGGTATCCCCAAAAACTTTGTCTAGAGCCCTCAGTAGTGCACTGCTACTGGTCGATAGTCCAAAGGCACATTTTAAATAATGGTATACCTTTCCTTTGTGCAAGAAACAGGTATATTTCCTGACATCTGGATGAAGAGGAATTTGCCAGAATGATGCTGTCAAGTCGAGACTTGTAAAATGTTGACCTCCCTTCAATTTCGATATTAGTTGGTCTACCCCCTCAGGCCTGTAATGATCTGGCAAGGTATGTGCATTTATCTTCCTTGCGTCGATGGTCATCCTCAATTTTCCCCCTTTCTTATGGACCCATACCACTGGATTCACGTAACATGAGTCTGACGGCTCTATTATTCCGTCCGCTAACATTTTCTGGATCACTCTGTCAGCTTCCTCCCTGATGGAGTTGGGGATGGGCCTGGATTTATGTGAATAGGGAGTAATATCTGTTACTGTAAAAGTATGTACGTACTTATTACACGTACCTGGCTTTTTATTAAAAACTTTCCTGTTTTTAACCAATATTTTCCTAAGTTGGTTTCTTTCCTCTTCAGAGATGCCATGTGCCCCCCAGACCTTCTCATCGATTAGCTGTGACATCGATTCTTCTCCATCTGTTGGTAGTGGTTCAGGTTGGTAGTTGTCCCACGTAACATACTCGTCTTCTGTGCAGATCCAATGGCTGCAAACGTTAGTTTCCTCCTCGCTCGTCCAACCTGTTTTCTTCTTATTTACCCTCAGGTCTACCAACCTATTCTCGTGGACATTGATGTTCTCCACAAAGAATTGTTCATCCGGATGGATCCCTGTCTGGTCTGGTTCCTCCTGGCATGTTTCTTCCTCCAGGAACTTCGCAGTGCATTCTGAGGCTCCTTCCTTAATAATAAATTCATGTAGGTCATAGTTAATCACCGACCTCCAAAGGTTAAGCAAATCACTGCCAATGATTAGGGTAGCTGTTAGTCTAGGTATTACTAGGGCAATAAAATCGAACTTCCAACTTCCGATTTCTATTGCCAGCCTTACCTGGTATTTAACATGTTCCTTTTTCTTGCCAATTGCTGTGCTGCAATACACTCCACACACAGGCAAGAATTCAGC
The DNA here is from genome assembly GCA_030765045.1 of Tenodera sinensis. Taxonomy (NCBI): domain Eukaryota; kingdom Metazoa; phylum Arthropoda; class Insecta; order Mantodea; family Mantidae; genus Tenodera; species Tenodera sinensis. The sequence goes on along the minus strand of CM060965.1, from coordinate 148,479,110 downwards.
ATTTCTTTTAGTTATCAGTTCCTGGAATAGCTGTTCGTCACATACTGATGTGCTGGCTCCTGTATCAATCATCGCTGGCAATTCGATACCCCATACCTTCAGCCTGATCATTGGTGGATTGGTTATTTCCTTTCTTTCACTCGCCTGTCTTCTCAAGGTACCTACATTACATTGGTCAATATTGCCCCTACTGCCACACAGGTCAACTTCCGGGACACAAAGTTGACTTGTACTTAGTTTTCCTGGACGTTGGAGGTGATCGTCGTTTCTGTATTCTGTGCAGTATCGGTCCTATCCGGCACATTTTCATTCTGTTCCTGTTGTCTTACGTTGTCGGTGTTCCCTCGGTTTCTGCCCCTTTGACGTGAACCCCTATTGTATGACGGCCTATGGCTGTTCAAGTATTCCCTACAGAATCGTATATGATTCATTTGATGGGTACGGTCTCCTGGTCTTCCACGATCATATCTATGCGTTCTGTATCTCGATTCACCCCTCGGTATCGTGTCGTGGTACCGCTGTCTTGTGTTCTCCATCCTCTCGCCATGATTATGTGGTTGTGTGAAATGGTGTGCCCCTCTCCCCCTTTCATGGGTACTCCTAGTATTTCTATGTTCTCCCTCACTCTGGTTGTTCGTAGCCGTATTCCGGTTTAGGATGGGTGAGTTTGGGTGACCATTCCTATGTCTATGCTCATTAGGCCGACCATTTTGTGTTTCGAAGGCTGTCAGCAATTCTATCATATCTGCAAAATCTACTGGCCTCGCAACAATTAACCCTGTCCTCACTGTGTCTGGGAAATGTCTTGTTATGCTGGCAATTAGTTCTGCCTCCGACAAGTTGGGGTCTAATAGCTTTCCTTTGTTGGCTACTTTCATAAAATAATCGACTAGCGACAACCCTTTGGTTGGATCGTATCTACCTGTCGCTAGCTCTACCCTAGTTTGGTTTTGTTTAGCTGGGCCCCAATACCTTGACCTTGATAGGAATAAATTTCTGAATGAACTATATGACTCATGACCAGCTAGTGTTAACCTGAGCCATTCTAGTGCCTTGTTTTTTAAGCTTTTCTTAACTATCATCATCCTAAGCTCGTTTGGTATCCTTTTCACTTTAAAATATTCTTCCATCTCTTTAACAAAGAGTTTTGCATCGTCTCCCTTCTCCTCGTCAAATGTAGGTGGTGTGGTTTCATGTAATATGCTGTTGGTGTAACATGTGTTATGTGTTGAGTCATTGTTTGGTTGTGAACCTCTTTCTCTGTATGGTGAGTCAACATTTTGTACATTACTCAAGTAACTCTCATCTTGTACATTACTTACACCTAAATCATCTTGCTTTTGTAATGCATTCACAACGTCATTTACATTAGCCAAACTTTCTTTCCCTTTTTTCATTTCTTCACAAATTGATTTTAAATCATTCTTTATTTCTAAGTGGCTTTGTTTCATGTCATTTATAGCATCCTGTTGTAAATGCATCACATCATTCATTGTCTTAATTTTAGGAATTACAATTTGTTCTACAGTTTCATTAATAATGTCTTTCTTTACTACCTCAATCTCTTTCCTTAATTCCTCAGTTATTTCTGCTTTTACATTTGTAATCTTACAGTCTACACTTGCATTACATTCTGTTATTTCCTCTCTACACCTAACAATTTCTCCTTCTAACACAATCTTATTCTCTCTCATCTCTGATTCTATCTTTCCCATCCTATCTCCTACGATTTCTATCCTAGCTTCTAAGGCTTCCTTTGTTTCATTTAAGTTTTTATGTACTAATTTTAAATTAGTTTCCATTACTTTCATATTTTCTTTACACTCCTGTCTTCCTAATTCTATTTTCTGTTCTAAGTTCTGTCTTCCTAATTCCATTTTCTGTTCTAAGTTCTGTCTACCTAATTCCATTTTCTGTTCTAAGTTCTGTCTCACTTCCTCCATTTTCTGACCTATTTCTTTTTTATTATTTTCCAAGTCCTCTCTCACTCCCTCTATTTTCTGACCTAAACTTTGTTCTATGTCCTGTCTCAATTCTATGTTATTTTGTTCCATTTTCTGACCTAATTCTACCTTGTTTTGTTCCATTTTTTGGCCTAAACTTTGTTCTAGTCTTTCAAACATGATCATCATTAACCTATGGTCTTTGCTTATTTCCACCTGTTCCTCACTTTCTAATTCTACCTGATAACTAGGCCTATCTGCCCCTTCCCCCACTCCTGTTTCTATCTCTTTTCGCGACATTTTAATTTCTTTACCCAATTCACTTAAGGTTAAAAGTCCCACTACTTTTCCGCTTCTCAATAACATGAAAAATGGAAATAAAATGTATGTAAAAACAAAAATTTTGGATCCTACTTTCTTTTCCGTTGGTTCTTCGTCCAGTTATTTACGTCTCCTGGGTAGTTGGCTTCGCTAGATGAGATTCCGGTGTTTTTCCCACGTTGATTCTCCGTGTATCGATGATATCAAACGATGGTCTAATGGCGTCTTTTTCCTGCGCGATGGGATGGCGTCATTTGATGTTAACACTTCGTACTCGTAATTTTGCATTCCATTCTAAATTCGCGCTCCACGTTGGGTAAGCCATTTTGGTGCCGTTTTTATAATTTGGTCTTTACTTAGCATACCGGAATAATGTTCTTAGTGAAAGATGTAATAGTTTGATATCAGACGCGACTCTTATCTACAGGGTTGTGGTAACAGAATGGAATGCATAAATCAATGTTCCTTTATCACAACATATTTATTCGTTAATTTACACTTTCAGCACCATATTAATTAATCAACAACTTTCACAGTTTGGTAGAATCTACACTGTATAAAAGTTTGGGTGAAAGTTACATGTTCACGCGCTACCAAAAAAAACACATCCTTTCATCTTGAGCACACAGACGCTAATGAAAAAACAGTCCCTGGCGTCTGCCTGACGCAACACCGCCATTCTTTTGTATTCATCCGCGCAATAGTTTTTATTGGTTGAACTCAAAGTGACGAGAAAACATTGGCTATCTTGAATATTAAAAAAATAAGTCCCTGATACACCCAAACAAGAATTAGAAATTTACACACTCTTACAAAAAATATTTACATGAATGATTTTCTATTGATCAATATTCTGTCTCAATACGATGGTGGTGGAAGCAAAAATGGCCTATGGAATAGAGATCTGCGGAAGTGAGGAGGATTGGGATGAGCTAGATAGAATAGATTATTTTGCACACAGGTACTGGGATTACCTATATCAACACCAAATGGTGCAGTAATGTTGGAAATGGGAAGGTTGGATTGTAAGGGAATGATTATGGAAAGAATATTAAAATATTGGTATAGATTAAGATTAATGCAAGATCAAAGTATACTGAGGCAATGTTTAACAATGCAGGAAAGAGCCCCTAATGGGATGAACTGGGTTCAGGGATTGAAGAGAACTCTACAGGAAATTGAAATGAGGAATCTGTGGGAGGAGAGGGAGCAATTGGCTAGAAGTTTTTGGAAAGAGGTAAGGAATATGTTGGAGGATATAGGGAGACAGGAATTATTTCAAAGTCTTAGAGAAAAGAAAGCTTTAGCATTATATAGTAAACTAAAGGAGGAGCGGCGTAGAGAGAAGTATGTGGATGTGTGTAACAGGGCGGGAAGAGATAGTTGGGCATGAACTAGATTATGTATACATAGATTAAGAGGAATGAGAAAGGGAGTAAGCTTGGATATATGTCCTTTGTGTGGGGAATGGGATAATGATTTCCACTATATATCAGAATGTGAAGAAACAAGGTTGTGGAGAGAAAAATTTTTGCCAAAGAAATGGGAGAGGAATAATAAAGAGTTTAATAAGATTAAGATAATGAAGCTAAGAAGGGAAGCTGATATAAACTTATTAGGGGAATTTATGGCAAGAATAAGGGAAAAATGGTATAGGAAACTGAATAGAAATAATGTGGACCAGGGTGGGCCCAACCATATGTAAATAACCACAGAGTTAAAATGTATGGTGGGCCAAAGAATAAAATTAGCAACTCACAAGGTAGGAAAATATTGTAAAATTGAAAGTAAGGGTACTGTAGATGTTTTTGATGTATTTATTTTTTTGTAAGTTGGTTTAATTGTATTGTTTTGAGCATAAATAAATCATTCACTTGTTCAACTTGACTTGGCTAAAACATGACCTGACAGCAGGCAGCATTTAATAATACGTCTAAGACTGAGATGTAAGTATAAATATAAAGTTTATTTATTTATGCCCACAAACTTACTGTTGGTGGTTTTTTTTTTTTTTTTTTTTTTTAAACACACAAGCCGTGTGTGGGCAAAGTTTGAAAGGTAGAACTGGAACTTAAAAATTCAATGCCACAACTGGGATTTGAACCACAGACCTTCCGCTTACCGGGCGGATGCTCTACCACTGAGCTATTGTGACAAACTGCCAGAATGGCATTAAATTCTCAAACCAGTTCGTATTTCTCTTGACAAATGTTATCACTCATACGCTGTTTTTATTTTCTAGCAGATAAGATTAATAATTTACAAATAGCCAAAGCGATATAATTTAAACAAATAGTTTAAACATTAAATTACTGCCGACCAAAAAGGTAGCTTCAAAATTTGGCTATGGCAACTCATTTGCTAGTCCAGCTAAAGCAAAGGAACCATTCTTTTCAAGAATTTAACAGGTATGCTTCAAATAGTTTGATGCTCAACATGCGAAAAAGTGTGAATAAATATGCATAAAAGGCCGTAGAAACTAAAAAGATCTGCAACAGGTTTAAGTATTATCGTAGTTCACTATGTGTGTTTAGAGAAAATTTAATACTTTTAATTTAAAATAAATACATGAACCATGGTTATGCCCTGAAAGGGTCCTTGAACTGGCCACTATTACCAACCTATTTAAAATTTATCCTCCTTTCTAACTTCACTCCAAAACATACCCCAAGGTCAAGTAAAAGAGACCACCAAAATTTCCAGTTGCTACATGTGCATAACTTGATACAAAGGAATGACATGGTGTTCTTAAACATTGCCATGTGTAGGCAATGTTTGAGGGGTAAAATCAGGATTGACAAATTCAATGCCACGGTCGGGATTTGAAACATGGACCTTCCGCTTCATGTGCAGCCGGGATATGAAATATGGACCTTCCACTTGACATGTGTGTGCTCTAACCCACTGAGCTACTGTGGCAACTTGCCGGTATGATTGGGGAATTTAATGTCACACTGGCAAGTTGGTACTACAGCACTTTGACATCTTTTAATAAAATTTGCATTCACTCATTAATGACATTTCTCTTGTTATATTGTTTTATAACTTTTCTGGTCTACAAGGATTATTCTTGTATTTTCTTTTTTTTGTTCTTCTACACTCAAAAATTATCAGCTTAAAGTTAGAGCAGGCTCTTTACCCATGAAAGCTACTCAGGAACAATATAGTTCAGATGTACTTTTTATTTACACATGCTTTTTTAACACCAGCAGTGCAGTGCAAAAATAATGGCATTGCACTATTTAACCAGATAAATATTGAAAACTCTGACAAACAAATCATTTTTAATACTATATGCTAAATTTCAACACAAACTGTCTGAATTAAGTTTTCTTAGTATATGTACACATGTTGGCAAGAAAAATGAGTCATGTCTGGAATGCCAGGCTACTTTGATGGCAGAGAACAACTCCATGAGTACCAAATTACTTGCAGTTTTCAACAAGTAAGTCTGTCTGTCTCTCCGTCGGTATGTATGCATTCCAGACATGACTCACCTTTTTTTTTTTTTGTCCATGGGGGTACATGAATACGCTGTATTAATTATGGAAAAATTGAAGCTATTAACAGTGAAGCAACAAGATTCTAAAGTAAGAACAAATTAGAAACTAAAAACTTCACTTATCTTATTATTTTGGTGCTGACCCTGGGGTTTCAAGCTATATCCAACCCCAGGGTCAGCACCAAAATAATAAGATAAGTGAAGTTTTTAGTTTCTAATTTGTTCTTACTTTAGAACGCTGTATTAATTTTATAGTTGTTACGGTTGGCAATATTGGAAGCGTGGCCTCCAAATTTAGCACCGTGTTTCCAACTCCATTTTACAAGGACCACGTGGTTTCAATTGCTTTGGTGTTTGCACAGGTTTCTTTCCAGTAGGTAAACGGTATAACAATTTCTCCAAATTCTACTATTCTGTAATCATTTATATGCATGCTGTCCACACAAATTTACGAAGTAGCAATGTGATCTGTAGATGTATGAAATGTTTGAAATTCCCACTAAAGAACTGGCAACACCACATCACGAGGCCTTGAGAAATGTCAGAGCCAGAGATCCACTGGCAGTACAAAAACGTGTGCTTGGTGCTGTACCACCTGTGGGTAATATCACTTGCTTTGGGGTGAGTTCACAGCGAAAGAAGAATACAATTTTAAACAATATACATAATACTAACGTGCTAAGTAATTGCACTCCTGCAGAAGCTTAGATTTCTCCATGTTTTTATTATCCATTTGCGCCAATGTGAGGACATGCAATCTGAAACACACAAAAAATTTTCTGAAAACACAACTGTAAATGCCTTGCCCTATGCATAAAGTCTAATACAGCTTAGTTTATAAGTTATGAAATGGTAAATAAAACAGAAAGCTATGCAGCAATATATGCATCAATTCCATGTATGCACTTTATTTCACAAAGTTATAAAGGAAACAAATATTATAATAATTTCACATTTATGGATCTTGCATTGTGGAGAATTAAATGACTTGCAACAAGAATACTAGAACTTTGAGATGGCAATTAAGGAAAAGCAGATTTTAAAATTTTTTCATTGCATGTGTATAAAGTAAACACAATTTATAAAAACAAAATTGAGGAAAAAACAATGATCATTTTCATAATACAATAGCACAATGACGACTTCCAGACCCAATTTTAGAATAAATATTTACTACAAAGATTGTGTAATAGGGTTTGATTTTGTATAAAAAAACTTCCAGACTCTGTGAAACGGAGTACTTTAATTATAGTTTTAAGAAATATTTAATAAATGTGACTACTTTGGTCATTATGATTGTAGACTAGCTACATATTTGTAAATACAATAAAACCTTGTCAATCCCAACCCCTTTAAACTGGATTTTGGTTAAATTAGACAAGCATCCTTAAAAAAAAACTCTGAATCTGCAAATTGCTAACTTAAATTATAGTACTGTACTAAAACAAATTTAAGGAAATTGCCCATTTTATTTTTGTATAACAGGAATTTCTAAGAAATACCAGAATGCATTAGTGACAATGGTATATTAGGCTGCTCCCCTCCCACATCCTTGTTGTACCTGTGATAGGGCTTGCAACTCTTGTCAGAAGGGTTAGTTTAACACTTGCCTTTCTCAGTCATTAAGCTAAAGAAACAAATCGAGTGCAAAATGTTATGGTGTGACGTTGCTTGTGTATATGCACAATATGGAATCACAAAACAAACAGTTTCTGACATAAAAAAGAAAAAGGGTGAATTCTTATCATTTTTACTTTCTCTACTGGTAAGTAGAGGGAAGTACTGTATTCAACCCATAAATTCAATGTCAAGATTTCACTGGAAATATGTTTTCAGACCCCCCTGAATCCAAAAAAGCATTTTTAGAGAAATGTATGTGATGTGAGGTGGCGTGTGCTGTGGTGGAGTGTGTGTGTGTCTGTGTGTGCGTGCGTGCATGTGTGTGTGTGCATGAATGTTTGTGGAGCGTGGTGCGTGTGCCTGTAAGTCTGTAGACAGCATAACTCAAAAACGAAAAGCTAGTTAAAAACCAAAGTTGGTATTTACGTTTAATGTCTTTCAAGGATGAGACATGAAGATTTTCAAGAAAATAGCTCCACCCTAAACTACCCTTTACATGGAACATTTTTATTTTCTTCAAAATGGCTATAATGATTTTGATTAAAATGCTGTACGTTTAAGATATTTGTATGACAAATGTTGTTGTTTTCTAGTGCCTTGCATCTGGCAATGAAGCCATTAGCATTCGTGCTTTCCAATACTTTTGAACTGTAGTTTCTTCTGATCTTAATGCTTCACAGGTCTTCAAGTGGTCTTCGTTCATTTCTGCTGGATCGTTACACAGGACACATATTGGTGAGGCTGAGATACCTATTCTGTAGAGATGACTTGCTAAGCAGTCGTGATTTGTCAATAGTCGGAAGGCTGCAACCGCTGTTTTCCTTGGTCTCTGGGGGATTATATCTGGGTTGGAAAGTAGTGTAATCCATTTTTTATCTTTGGCATTTGTTTCTATTTCTTGTAGGTATGAATGAGAAAATTTTTTAATGATCAAGCGTTTTATTGAGGAATATGAGAAATTGAATTTAGACTTTTGTTTTATTGTTGTGCCTTTCTTTGCAAGTGAGTCTGCAGCTTCGTTCCCCATGACTCCACAGTGTGCTGGAATCCATTGGAGATGAACAGTCTTATTAACTTTTTGGAGTTGTGTTAACATTTTGTAGCATTCTCTAATTTTTGTTGACTTCTTTGTAGTATTTGAACATATTCTCTGAATTGCAGCTTTAGAATCTGAAAGAATTACTGCCTTGTTAAATTTATTTAAGGGAAGATTTAATAATTGTCGGAGAGCAATGTGTATAGCCTCTATTTCTCCATCATAATTTGTTGTGTCTCTGCCAACAGAATGGTAAAAGGAAAAATGTGAACACGTAACTCCAGCTCCAGTAAGGTTTTCCTTGGAGGATCCATCAGTATATATGTGCAGCCATTCTTCTGTGGGATACCTAGTATTGATTGTTTCCAGAGCTAGAAGTTTTTGTATTTCTTTTGGTGTGTCTGATTTACTTATTTCCTCTATTAATTCCAAACTGAAGGTAGGTTGCAGTAATTCCAATGGATTTTCTCTTATAAGTAGATTTTCTCTGGTGTTAGGAATGTTCAATTTGGATTTAATCTGTGTTACCTTATCTAGGAAACTACTATGAGTTTTAAGGATTGAAGGGGGGAGGTTCTCTTCTGACCATTTAGAGTTTGGCAGTCGTAACATTTTCTCGTGTTGGAGCAATGCTTGTTCTTCTATTTTTGTTGTTATTGATGGGGTCCGTGTTAAGGCAAGCATGGCATCAATAGGTGTGGATTTAACTGCTCCAGTGATTTGTATGACAAATGTATATTTTGAACTTTCTGGCTATAGCCTATGTAGTGCTGTTTACTCTGAATGACTTTTGAATAACTCGTTAAGGTTTAGGATAGACAAAATCTTACTATAGAAAAAAATGTAGATCTCACTAAAACACACCATTTATGTCTAAATAATTTTTTTGTATAGTGAACCATTTTGGAGATATGCCTTGTTATTTGTGTCAATTTTGGAAAACTTAAAACTTCTGTGAAATGGAACATTGTTCATTTTTTTTATAAGTTAAGCATTGAAAGAGAATGGGATCTCAAAGCTTTAAAGGATTTGACTATCGCTTAAAGCCTACTGTATTCTAATATTCCACTTGCACCTACAAGGAAATAAGCAATAAGATAATTTGTACAAATGTTTATCTCAACTAACATGAAGATATAGGAATAAGAGTTTGTAAGAATGTTTAGTACAAGAGCAGAGAGTCATGTGAGTACAACACATCTGATTTTTTATTAAATGTGATGTGAATGAGGACAACTGTCAGGTTAAATGAATGCGACAGCCAGCTGAACAACAGTTATAGGATGTGACATACAAGTGGTACAAACAATTTTGTGCAAACAGAATTGCAGTAAGAGGTGCTGAAATTCAAGCTGTTGCCAAGCAGCTTGTAAAACTTGGTATCCATGGATTTTCAGCTAGTTTGAGCTGGTTATACAGATTCCACAAGTGTCATAACATAGTGAACAAAAAAATGTGTGGAGGGAGCTTAAGTGCTGATAAGTCAACTGTTGACCCATTTAGAAAAAAACTAAAATCTGTCATTCAAGAAGAAAAGTTAGATTTGTCTCAAGTGTATATTGCAGACGAGATAGGTCTATTTTGGTGCACCTTGTCCGAGAACATGCAAGCCTCCAAATACTTAAAAAATACACCAGGACAAAAAACTTGCAAAGAACATGTTCTGGCGTTATGTGCTAATGCAGATGGAAGCCATATTTTAAAGCCTGTTGTCATAGGTAAAAGTAAACAACCAAGGGCTATTAAGAATGTAATGTCCACATTGCCTGTGCATTACTGCAACTCAAAAAAATGTGTGGTTTATGGCAGACATCATTGGTTTTACAACCATGCTGTAACTACAATAAGAAAACAAAATCATGTGAAAGCCATAATCCTATTAGATAATCATCCAGATGCAAAGAAACTGTGTAGTGCTGATGGTAAGATCAAATGTGTATTCCTGCCACCTAACACAACGCACTTGATACAGCCAATGAACCAAGGTGTTTTCTACACTGCAAAGAAGTTGTACAGAAACAAATGCTTGTCTGACCTTTTCGAAGTTGAGGAGCCTCTGGACAGTGAAAATAAAAGGACGGAAAAACACTCCAAAATATAAAATTGTATGATTTCAGATTCATTATTTTCACTTTTGCAAGTGCAGTAAGCAGTATTTCGAACTCTACATTGACTAATGTGTGGAAGAAACTTTTGTATGATAACTGTTGAATTAGCCACCAATGCAATTGAATTAAATGACTTCACCAAGCACTGGTTGTGGGTGGCAACAAAGCTGTCATAGAAGACAAGATAGAAGACTGGCTTGACGGAGATGAACTTGATCCAGACTATTACACTATGATTGACGAAAAAATTGTGGAAAGTGTAAGCAATGGAAGGGACGCTAGTAGCAAATCTGAAGCTGAGAATGTGTTGAAAGTGAAATTAAGTGAGGTTAAATAGCATCTGAATTGTTTAATAGACTTTGTCGAGAAAACTGACAATAAACAGATTTCCACATACTATCATCATATGAGGAGTCTTCGTGATTTATTGTGAAAGAGATGTGTGATAAACCACAAAAGAAAATTGACAGTTTCTTCAAACCAAACAAATAAAAAATGTGTAATTAAAATCAGGTGGGCCTACGTTCCAGTAAAATTATACAGTACATACTGTAATTTCATTCACAATTTTACTTTCTAATCTCAATTTTTCTCTGTGGTGTTTCACTTAATCCAGACTTTTGACAATCCGGACAACATTAAGCCCCAATTGGTCTGGATTAACGAGGTTTTGCTGTAATCTCAACTTGAACATTGTAATTTAATTTGACAATTTGAGAAACTGTGTGTAGCAGTCTATTGATAAAAAAAAGTAATTTCAGATTCTATTACCATCACATATGTCACATTTCACCTAAAATCCATTACTTATGCTGTTTTCCCAGATAAAAATATAAGTTAGTGTTTCTTCATATACACAGAAATTCATAAGATATGAATTAATGATATGGTGCATATTCCTTCAATTCAGTTTTGTATGTAACCTTGATGTAAATGACCCTACAATATGCATTTATTGAACAGTGGCAATATATAGCTATTGTGCAGCATTAATACGTGGTATACTACATGCTGCTGCAGTCTTATAACGCCAACTTTATTGGCATACTAAACCCCCATCCCTACTCCACTTGGAGTCAAGTAACATCCTTTCAACATCCCAGTTTCCATTTAGGAAACCACTATCAACAAGTAATGCCACACATGTGCTAAGTTCTTTTTTCTTTCCCTGATTACCCTCCCCTTATGTAGGACTTACAAACCAGCCTAGGGTCAGACGCCTGTTGGGGAGCAGAGGGACCTCTGGACCAGACAGGTGGTCAGCCAAGCACCAGGTATGATAGTGAGGAAGGCGATGATATGAAATGCAGGCAAAATGGATAATTGGAAGGGTGATAATGGAGCAATTGGTGGAATGAATGGCAGGGGAAACCGGAGAACCAGGAGAAAACCCGTCCAGACACTGCTTCGTCCACCACGAATACCACATGTGGGTCCCGTCTAGGTGGTGGGCGAGCAGTCTAACCACTCAGCCACAGCGCCGCCATTATATTTTCAGACTCAGGGAAGGATGAGGAATAATCCTGACTGGAGAAATATTCTTACCCCCCTGCCGGGAATCAAACCCAGGACCCCTTGCACAGCAGGCAGGTGCTCTACCAACGGTAACAGTGGTATCATGTGGTTGAATTATTACAGCATGCTTTATTATTTTGTCCTATACTTAAGTCAAAAAGTATATTATGGCTCAGCATTTGTTTTCTACTGCACAGCATGTATTTATTTATGGTTTGTATGTGTCAACTCAGTAAACTCGCCAAGTGAAAGTGCGATTTGCAGAAAGATTTCCAGGTGATCTGCGATTTGTCTCTAGGGAAGCATAAATTAAAACAAGATATCTGCTAGGAAATTGCCAGCATTTCTCAATGTGAACTATGGCAACTGATGGATAATTTCCTAAAGAGGTGCCAAAAATGTATTGACGACAGTGGCCAGTTTCAGCATCTCCGTTAATAACACTAGTAAGTAAAGCCTTTAAAAGTAGTTTTAAAAGCGTTATATGGTTTCATCCATGCTCTTCTATGATAGCGTCAGTCAGCAACGAGCGACGAGGACACAAACAGATAGAACACAGCGCAGCCAGTTTACAGTCTTTTGGATCACCCATTACCACTCATAGGAACAAAAGGGTTTAATTTTCCTTCCTATTAATTGTGAATGTTTACACTGTAATACCTGTATTTTAACTGTCAAACCTCGTTCTGGTCAAGATCCTCCAAGGGGTCCTATGCTGTCCTTTATTATTCTTAAGAATAACTAGTGACTTCCTGGGTAACCATAAAAAGCATTCAAAACCTGTACTGCTTTTTGCACCTGATATAGTACATTTATACATCTGACAGACCGCCCCGCGGCAGCTCCACCAGAGGTGCATTTGAACGACCAGCAAATAACAGGTACGGAACACCAACTACTGCAACTTAATTGGGCTTACCTGCATCAAGTTGAAATTGATCAGCTTCAATGCAAACACTTTCCCTAAATCTCCGAAAACAATTCTGATTTACTCAAAAAGTTCATGTTGACTGATCGTCTGCATTTCTTTTGCGATTTTGTCCTTCAATTTTTGTATCGCGTTCAGATTTGATGTGTATACTTTATTCTTTAATGTTCCGCATAAATAAAAATCACATGGAGATAGGCAGGGGAACGAGGTGCCACAATCCTCAACTAATGGTCACCATACACACTTCCCAATTCCTACATACAATTCACAGCAGTGTGTGTTATAGCTGAATCCTGCTAAAGCCAGTCACATAATCTTTCATTTCTTGTTACTTGCAGAAGAAAAACATATTTAAACTAGAATTCAACTGTTGTGTAATAAAATATGGGATAGATAATTCTATGCACACTTGCTGCGCACCAAACCCAAACTGTTGCAATGCAGTAAGCCTAATGTAATTTAGAACAGCAGTTAGTGTTCTGTACTCATAACTTGCCAGTCATTTATGTGTAACTCTGGCTAAGGGTGTGCCGGCCCTCACTGCCGCTGTGAGGCAGTCCAGCCAAACTACAAATGCGCTGTATAAACACATCAGTCATACGAGCAAATTTCAAATTCAGGTAATATCCCATTTCAACAGCTCAATACTTGGTTTGATGCAAATAAACTTCCCACCAGGTTTGATTCAGTACAGAAGAATCCCATATCAAATGTTTGAGGTTTCATTTACACAAAGAGCCCATTTGGGCAAAACAAAACAATCATTCTAATGAAACTTAGCTTGGCATCCTTTTTACCTTAGAAAACTTGATCTTAACTAGAATGCCATAAGAACAGCTTACTTTGCCTTCTTTCACACTCTTGTAATATTCAGAATCTTCTGGAGTAATGCTATATAGTATAACTTTGATGCAAAAACAGTAGCTCTGTGAATTTATTATGCTGCTCAGCCTCACCATTCTTGTAGGCCCACATTAAAAAATCTAAATTTTCTTTCTCTTATTGGAGAGTACACTATCTTGTAGATAATTATGAGTTGTATTATAGATTAGATTGGATTGTGTTCAGCAAGTTCACAAGTAGCCATGGAGGCCGGTGAACAATGAACATGTCAATTATAAACCTTGCTAATCATGAACACATTACCAAGCTTGCAGACTTGTACATTTCAGCAAACAGTTTAAAATCGTTTCAAAAAGACTGTTACAAAATAGAAATACGTAACAGTCTTCCAAGTTCTCTAAGTTAAGACAGTCAGCCTATAAGACACTACATTTTCACAAAGTAATCTAATTAGGTATTTAGGTATTTACATGTAACTTGTAGGGATATTTTATTAATACATATAACAGTAAAGGCTGAACTTAAAATTATAGGCTGTAACCTACACGACTGCGTTGTTTTAGGGTGTGAACACGTATTTACCTATAGGTACTTATTAGTGAAATTCCTAAGATAGTGCCACTTACACGCCAGATGTAACCATGAGATGTCCACATATTTACATACAGTGAAAGAAACATACTATCCACTACAAATGAAATACGGGATGGCGAAAGTTGTTGCGAAATTGGGCATACTTACAAGTCAACACCATCCGCAAAGCAACACACCTTCCTTTTCCTTCAGTTTTTATTTACGCATTCGTTGTAATAATAGTATTACTATTTCACTTCTCATCTAAAAAAAGGTACAATTTCCACCTTTTCCTATGGACTAATCTGTATCTACACTAATACGAAACCATTTATCACTAATCCACAGAAGAGATACTTACAAAAAGCAATTGACTATAGCCCCCTCCGTGCCTAGCACAGAACACCTAGTCAAGGTAACTAGCAACCATGGAGTAATTATCTGTGGTAATAGTCTGGAGAGCTCAATGGTTCACCATTTATTATGTTGTCACGTGACCAGTGACGTAGATTTCATCGACAGGTAAGGAGGCGCAATTGCCACTATATTGTGATAGGTTTCAGTGATTTTAAACCATACATGTGAAATGCTTTTTCTAAGAGAAACGGAATTTATGCATTATTGCTGCTGCTTTGGTTGCAATTAGGAATTCATGGAAGGCGATGGAATAACCTTACATTCGTAAGGCTCCACTAATGGCATTCGCTGATAGTTAATTCCAGAATTTACAATACCTACTGAAATAAAACTGAGAATGACAAAGGAGTAAAAGCGTTCATCAACAACTTTGAATTATGTTCCATAGAATACAATAGCCTGTCACAAAATGCAAAACACACCTAGGAAACATAACACAACACATTAGAGACTCTTTCTGAAGTTATTACGGACTCTAAACCTAGAGTGGCGGAACTATTGCACTCCACCCAAAAACAGGATACCGAGTTTTTACCAGAAAAACGTGTGTTGAGGTATCTTGAATAAAAAAGCTCATTTAAAAAAACGATAAATAATACGCCTGTGTCTGTGTTTGTGTTCGTAACAGCATAACTCAAAAACGAAAAGTTGGATGAGATACAAAGCTTTTACCCTCCCCCCTTTAAAACTACCTTTTTCATGTAAGAGTTTTCCTTATTTTTTATTTTCTTAACAATTGCATTAATTATTTTTATTTAAATTCAATATGTTTGACATTAACAAGGAATATAAAATGCATATTGTGACATTGGGTCGTACAAAAACATGCGGACGAGAGGGAAAGTGTGACCCGGGATATGGCGAGCGACTGTGTGTACGTGACCATAAACAATGATGCCGGTAAAACATAAAGGAGGTCCGAGGCTACAGGGCAGCTATTGACTCTGTGTATGTGATCGAACAGAGTGATAACACCATAACGTCCAGAAGCTTCCAGTAATTCTGCTGAGTCATTGTGTATGGAGGGTTCTCGAAAGTCACGTGACACCGGCCCCAGTATAAATAGGACAAACAGTGAGTTCAGTAACAGCCGCCGCCGAGACAACATGGCAGGAAAGAAGAAAAGTAGAGCCAACGCAGCAGTGGAAGATGCTTCAAAGGAGCTTGAAAAATCCAGTGCAGCCTCCGCCGCACAGCCAGTCGTTTCGCCAACTCTGCAATCTCCGTCAACGCCGCCAGAGCTTGGTATCTCAGCCTGCGACACCACGCTGAAGCCATCCATCGACCGGACACAGATAACGCTGCCAGAGGTTGAATACCGAACGCCCACGCCGAGTCATTCTAACCTCACGAGACTGCAGAGTTATAGCGCTGTAGTGCGTGAAGTACATCGGCAGCTTCCGGATTCTCTTCTCCTAAGCTCCGCCCGATGTCGTTCTCTTCTCTCATGAAAGCGACGCACATCGTCACCGCTAGTGCGCCTGGAATTCTGTGATGGGGTGGATTACGCGCTCCCTTGGCTGAAGAGCTCCCTGCTCTTGGGCAAGTGCTCCCAGTTGAGACTAGCCGGGCAGTCGCCCTAATCCGAAGCGACGCTGCTGCCAATACGGCCACACCGCCGACGCCTGCACCGAGCCCCACGCTGCCACTACTGCGGCGCTGGCACCATCACCACACTCTGCACCAGCCACGACCTGATAACTCGTCCCGTGTATTGTGCCACGTGCAATTGCACCGGTCACTTCACGGGCCAGGCGGCGTGCCCCAGAAAGCCGCGCCGACAGCCGGCTACAGCTCACCTGTGACCCTCACAACAACCAGTCTCCGACTCGCAGATCATTACCACCCAACGCCAACCACACACCAATGCCAACCGCCAAAACGCCAACCAACAACACGCCACAGACAATAGTCTCCACAACACCGCCGCTCTGCGGAAACTCCAAGACACCCTTCCGACTCTCACCAACCGGGTTACTGCACTACCCATAGCTGCAAGAATCAGTTCATCAAGACAACAGTAGCCACCGTGACCACTTCAACAAGCCGCTGGAGAAAGTGGTCATATATATCAACAACTCCCGTATTTTCAAGGTTCAAAAGTCCCTAGAAGAAACCCTGCAACGAAGCATTAGAAGCTGGACTCAGTAACCCTGAAGACTTGCTAACATTCCCCAGACCTTCGCTGTCTTCCACAGTTAGATTTATGCCCTCCTCAAGTCGCAGGTCGGTGTCAGGGCAGCGGCCATGACACCTGACCTGCCCACATCTAATTTTCCGGCCATGTACTCATAATTTTCTGGTTGCTCCGGTGATACAAGACACATTCTACCCCAAAATAAATTAGTGCCACCATAGAATTCCCTTATGTAGTAAAGTTTTAAAAAATTAAAAAGGTTCAGTTCAGTTTGAGTGTAGTTTTAGTCGTCGTGTACGGTCAGTTTTAATTGCGAGATTGCGTCGGCCAGCCTGTCAGTGAGTATGTATGTATGTGTCGTCGAGTAATTGTGTCGTAATAGTAAAGGCAGAGCCAGTGCAAGTGGAGAAAGACATTGAAAGACTGAGAAAGATTATCAGAAGAACAATTGTGTGTAATAGAGAAGTTTATAAACTGTGTTAACGAGAAGGAAATTGTCTATTTGTAGTAAAAATTTAGAGGAAAATAAAGTATTAGACAAGTAACACTTTGGATTTTGCTGTTTTGCATTTCTGTGAATTCATCTTTACTGAAAATGAAGATTAGAAAATGATATTTAGCACGGAAAGCATGGAAGATAGCCCCCCCCCCCCCAAAAAAAAAACAGTTCCAGAAAAATCGTAGAGGTAATTAAGTACACAATTTGACCAATGTACCTTTTTGCCTAGTGCAAACCGTTTTCTAAATATTTCATGCCATCAAATCTTGTCAAGCGAGAGGTATATTTGACAGAAATAGTAAAAGATTGAGAATTGCATTATTACTTCCTCTACTACGTATAGCAAGTAGAATTATTGCTTCTTCTTTTCCTGATTACCCTACCCTTATGTAGGTCTTACCCCCTAGGACTTATAAGCCAGTGCCTAGGGTCAGATGCCTGTCGGGGGCACAGGAACCTATGGACAGGACAGAGTGAAGACCTGGAAGCAGGTGGTCAGCCAAGCAACTGGTATGGTAGTGAGGAAGAGGATGGGATGAAATGCAGGAAAAATCTATTGGAAAGGTGATAATGGAGCAATTGCTGGAATAAGTGGCGGGGGAAACAGGAGAAAACCCCCCTGACGCCGCTTCGTCCACCACGAAAACCACATGCGGGTCCCTAGAATTGAACCTGGGCCGCCTAGGTAGTAGACGAAGGCGCTAACCGCTCAATCACGGCGCCGCCAGAATTATTGCATTCTCCAAAAATTCGATATTGAAATTTCACCGGAAATACATGTTTTGAGATCCCTAAACACAAAAAAAGCATTTTCAGAAAAAAGTCAGCGCGCGTATGCGTGTGTGTGTGTAGCTAAGTCAAAAATGAAACGTCTGTTAGATACCAAATTTGATATCTAAGGGCTGCGATGTCGCCGAGAGGTTAGACCATTCACCTCTCACCAAATCGATCCGCATTCGATCCCAGGCGACCACCTGTGGGAGTTGTGGTGGACAAAGCAGCACAGACGCAGTTTTCCTCCAGGTTCTTCGGTTTTCCTCGCCATCTCATCCTACCGGTGCTCTATCTTCATTGGATGCATCATCAGTGTAACAGCCTGCGGGGCCGCATGTAGTAAAAGTGAGTATTAAACACTATCCCAAGGTTTCTAGGTCCAATGACTTCCAAGAATGCGAAACGAAGATTTGCTAGAAAATTTCATCACTTTAGAATATCTTTTACATGGAACATTTCTCGAAAATTACTGCTCTAGTAGTTTTGATAAAAAAAGTCAAATATTTAAAATACTTTTATGGAGAATAAAAGTATATCTTGAATTTTCTGGTAATGACCTCAGAAGTCCTCTTCGGCGCCTAGTATCAGAAGCCGCCAAATCCACTTTTGACCAAACTGATTCCTACATCGGTTCCGATAGATTTTACCTCAAGGAGTTCAATACAGCCATGATATGAGAGCAACTTCCAACACATTTTATTAAAATAGTGTCAAAAATCCTATGTGTTATACTCACATGACCTTCACTCTTGTACCGGTCGTGAAGTGAGAAATGAACAAATCTCGCGCATAGGGGAAGCTGCTTTCCTTCCCTCCTTTTTTTTAATTAACGTCCTCCAACATTGTGTCATATCGGACGAATGAATGAAATGGGTGAAATGATGCTCAAATGAGCCCGAGGTCCATGGAGCTTTAAGTTACCCGACATTTGTCTTCTCAGGGTAGGGAAAACCTCGGAAAAAAGCCCTACCCGGATAACTTACCCTAAGCGAGATTCGAATTCGCGACCTCTTGAACGTGAGGCAGACACGCTAACCATCACGCTACCGAGGCGGGCTTCCTTCCCTCGCTCTCTGCACTGGCTGTGAGGGGGAAAGGCGGGCGAGCTTGCCACGAATGAGTAAACCGCGTGCAGCTGAAACAATTGCAGTTCACATGGAAGTAATTGTTGGCATATAGCCATAGTTATAGCCAAATCAATTTGTTCGCTATAATGTTACCTTTTATACTCATATGTCATTAGCAATATGCACTAAAGCTATGCTAGAGAACATCACTTCTTCGTGGACGGAAACGTTATGACTTCTGCGCATACATGACTGCCCAACTTTCCCCAACATCAGCCTTTCATGTGAAGAGTTACCACTGCGCAAACAGGGAAATTGCTCTTGTCTTGCCTCACGACCTATACTAACCATTCTTACAAACTCTTATTCCTTCATCTTCTTCGTGTTAGTTGAGATATAAACATTTTCAGAAATTATCTTATTGTTTATTTTCTTGTAGATACAAGAGGAATATGGGAATAGAGTAGACTTTGAGCGACAGTCACATCTTTTAAAGCTTTGGGATCCCGTTCTCTTTGCACGGTTAAAATATAAAAAAATGAATAACTGTCTTCCATTTCATTTTTGTAGAATATTTCTCATTTCTACAATACACAGCCCAGGTGGTTGTTCTAGGCGTTGATTTATTAACCCTCTTAGAGCCAAGGGGTGCAGCGCCTACCAGGCATTTAAGTGCCAGAGCCGATATGAACGGCTTCGGAAGTATGACTGTTTCAGTGCTCGAGTCGATTATATCGGCTCGCGAAACATACTAGAAAGATATTTTTGCGACATGTTTTAGAGAGGAATACAAACCCTTAGAAGCGTCCTGCCGTTTTTCTTCCAAAGGCAGGTTTATAACGCTATTTGTGGCATTCATAATCTAAACAGTCCGCCAGTCTGTGTTGGTATGCGGTGCATTTCGTATGAAAAAAAGACACGAGGTTTCTGCATAAGGCGTAGAAAATGAAAAGCTTTGAGAATATTTTGTTCAGTGTGAGGTACATAAATGCCGATGAGCTTTTATCAGATAGTGACAGTGACATCGATTTTTGTAACCTCATCTATGGTAAGCAGCCTCCTTCTCTTTATTGGTGAGTACCTAGAAAAACACACCTAAACTACACTTCTGCACCTCATTCTTTTACAATACATAACTAGAACTCTAGAATAATGATGCATGCTGTTTTGTTTAAGCACACCACTCTTTCATTTTATACGGGTCATACTATTTTGTGTGCATTTTTATAAGGAATTTT
The DNA here is from genome assembly GCA_030765045.1 of Tenodera sinensis. Taxonomy (NCBI): domain Eukaryota; kingdom Metazoa; phylum Arthropoda; class Insecta; order Mantodea; family Mantidae; genus Tenodera; species Tenodera sinensis. Next base: position 148,458,586 of record CM060965.1, on the reverse strand, counting down.
TAAGCTGAAAATGCGGAAACGACGTTTTCCTTAAATAAGCTTTACCTTTAATGTTATAGGGTAGTTAAATTATATTAGAACCCTTTCACGGCCTCTCTCCCCTTCGCTGCTCCCGTGCCGGCTGCCGGGACTTCGTACTGCCATTTCCCGCTCGGAAGAGCGCCGGCACCAACTCTCAATGGTATTGCTGCAAAAGGTGCTATCATTCAGTGCGGTAAACATGGTGCGTCACTAATCTGTGGAAGAACTTGCTTTTCCGTTAACGTCCTCCAACGTAATTGTAAAGTTTACCTCAAACATGCATCTACTCACTTTGTGTGCAGGAAGTGGGTTGAAAAGTTTCCGAACTCTGTACCACCTGCAAGGACAGCCGTACATGCGGTCGTAAATACATTTGAAGCTTCGGGTTCGGTGTTTCACAGAAACTTTAGGAAGAGGCCAGTGTTAACTGAAAATAAACTGTATGACATTGGTGGAGCTTTGGAGCATTCGCCTCGAAAATAGCTGATAACACTAATGCAGCAAAAAGGTGTATCTCGATCTTCTGCGAGAAATACTACACGTCGGTTGAAACTGAAGTCCCATCGCTACACAGTGTGCAAGCGTTAAAGCCAAATGACTCCACATGTGAATTATTGTACCTAATTTTTCCAATCCATAGAAAGGGGTTTCATTGACCCTCAGCTTTTAGTTTTCACTGATGAATTTTTGTTTCATCTAAGTGGGCGTGAATACCAACGGAATACTCAAAACAGTCGCTACTGGGCTTCAGAAAAACCTGTGCTACTGGATGAAACACCTCATTATCATCGAAATTTGGAATTTGGTGTGCGATAAGTGCTAGAAGAATGACAGGGTCCATATTCTTTGATGAAATAATAAATGCAGAGCAATATGAGACGTTAATTCTGAAGCCATTTTTTAATCGCTTGACAGAAAAAAACATCGTATGATTGGTTTCCGCAAGATTCTGCAACAGCACATTCGGCTGCCGTATCATTAAATGCAGTAAGAGAGGTGTTTGATGATAGAATTATTAGTGTTGATTTGTGGCCCCGTCGTTCTTCCGAACTAAAGAGTTGTGATTTTTATTCATGGTTCATTAAAAGACAAAGTGTATCGTTCCATCCTCATACACTACAGGAACCTAGAGAAAACATCAGCAAGAAATCACAGGAATTCCTGCTGCTGAGCTTGGGAGAGCGAGTGAGAATATTTACACGAGAGATGCTGCCTGCTTGAGAGCAGGTCAAGATTTCCAGCATCCATTACAAGGTAGGGATTTTAGTTCGCCTCTGCCGGCGTAAATTCCTCTGCGATTGCCGACTGTCTCGCGCAGTAGAAACAGGCCGCGAGAGTGGGTTCGAATATAATTTAACTAACCTATACATTTAGGGGCTATTGAGGGGTTATCCAAACGGTTGATACTACAGATGCAGACCTTACTAAACGTGTCTTGGTTTAAAAACGAGACACGTTCACTGTTTTATCACAGAACATAGTTACTTATATACGCAGTTTGGGGCAATAACGATTTTCATCATATAAAACCCGTGGTATTTGACACCGGTGATGGCACCCTACCAGTGGCGGCCGGCCCTAATGTGCTTATGTGCTACAGCACATAGTTAAAAGAAGAGAGAGAAAATTACTTCATTTTATTATTTTCCCTAACAAGAAAATGATATCTTGAAACAGACACTCCGATAGGTACCTATCCATTTAGTATGGATTTACCCGTGAGGTATAAAAGATGTAGTCATTTTTTACTCAAGCTATTTGTCAGTGTCAGCCAATGGTGATGATTGGTAACTCTTTTGCTATAGACTTGAGATATGAGTGCAAGATAGAATGTCTACCCATCCTGGTGCACCCAGTGTCCGTCTCTGCACACTTAGCAGGTCAGCTTGTTAATCAGCAAGTCAGGCAGTGTCAAATAACGAGAAACCGAATGCAGTGGAATGTTTGGTGTAATGGGGAAGCAGCAAAGCTAATTAACCCAAGACATCCTTGGGTAAGCGATAGCTTTTGCGCCTCCTGGGAAGATGGTGATTATATTGACCCAGGGTATTTACCAGCTGGTTAGGGTGTGGCGTAAGTTTAGCATACATTGAGCGGGCTCTTTCACGCACAACATCCACAATGTATGGGATGCCAGAATGAGTGTGGAGGATATGGGAAGAAAATCTACGGTCAGTATCGTAGATCAGCCCAAGGGTCCTGTTCTGCACGACTTACAGTCTGCGGATGGTGGTTTGAGCCACGAATCCCCACGCCTCGCATCCATACAGGATCAGGGGAGGGATGATCGCACGATATAAGCGTAACTTAAGACGTGTAGGCATAGTGGACCTAAGGACGGGATAGAGCTTTCCCAGAGCTCCGTGACCCTGGGCAGCTTTAGCTGAGACATGCTTAGTAAAGGTAAGTCCTCGGTCAAGTTGTACACCAAGGTACTTGGCTGTGTTGACCCAAGGGATTCTCCTGCGGCCAAGTGTCAGGTCCCTATCTGGTCTACACGTACGAATTTTACCTAACAGAAAAGCAGAGCTTTTCTGTGGACTGATTCCCATCCTCCACTTTTCACTCTATCTGTCGATGGCGTCGAGGTGTCTTTGTAATGAGGGAAGGCAGTAACGTAGATTTTTGTTACGGGCCAGTATGAGGACATCATCGGCATATTGGCACGTAACAGTGCCGGGTTCAACTGGGAAGTCAGACATGTATGCAGCAAAGAGCAGTGGCGACAGAACACTGCCTTCCGGGACTCCAGCCGCTATTGGTCTGATAGTTGATAACCTGCCCTCCACTCGCACCCTGAAAGTGCGGTCCCGAAGGAAGCTGGCTATGAGGGACAGGTAGGGGGAGGGGAGATCTGCATCTCTGAGTTTGTACAGTAGGCCCTGGTGCCATGTTGTTGCAAAGGCCTTATCCACATCCAAAAGCACTGCGACAGTTTTGAAGTTTTCCTGGAAACCCAGGGAAGTCTTCTCAACCAGACGCAGAAGCTGTAAGGTAGTGGAATGACCTTGACGGAACCCAGAACTGGTGATCCGGAATGAGCTGCCTTTCCTCAAATAGAGGAGTTAGGCGGGACAGTAGAAGTTTTTCAAAAATTTTGAAAATGATTGGAAGTAGACTAATAGATCGGTAACTTGATGGTAACTTGGGATCCTTGCCTGGTTTTAATATGCAAATCATTCTCGCTTCCTTCCAAGCCGAAGGGAAGTGTCGAAGATGCAGGCAAGCATTGTAAATCCTCGTCAAGTGGATAATGGCTTTGCGAGGTAGGTGTTGTAACATATGTGTCGTAACACCATCATATCCAGGGGATTTGTTGGGTTTGAGACACCTAATTTGCGAGGAAACTTGCCTTGGGGTGACAATTGGTATGCGAGTCGCCTCTTGTGGTGGCGGTGGGTCCTCATAGAGGTAATCCACCGTTGCCTCAACTAGTTCAGAAAAATCTTCATCTTCTATGTCCTCTCGGGACTCAAATTGGGACTCTAAATGGTCCGCGAAATCAGTGGCTTTCTCTTGCCGTTCAAAAGATAGTCTCCCGCGAGTGCCATGTATTGGATGTTGGTATAGCGTTTTGTCCCTTTTCAGGGATTTAATTATCCGCCATGGCTTCTTTTCTGAGAGGTTAACGTTCCTCATGGTGTTTTCCCAGACCTCTTTGCGATGTGCGCGTAAGAGGCGCCTAGCCAGGTTTTTGAACCGCAGATAAATTGCCTGCAAATTGGGATGACGGAAACGCTGCCAAAGCTTCCGAACTGTTGACTTAGCTCTTAGCAACAGTCGGAGTTCATTTGGGATGGTTGTGGGATTAGGAATATTGCAAGGAATGCGGTAAGTGTGCCCTCGTATCACATTTGATATTTGTCGGGAGAATGCAGTGGCCGCTAATTCTAACGACTCGATAGAATCAATACGCGGTCTGGGATCCACCGATTGGTTCAGTTCAAGGACGGCTGCATCCCAGTCTACCTCGTACGACCAATCAGGAGTTACCAATGCTGGCATGTTGACATTAGAGTATATTAATACTGGATCGTGGTCAGAATCCAGTTCATTGACTGTCGTGAGGTCTATATTGAATGTAAAATTCTTAGTGACCATCCAGCACGTTCGGTCTCCCTCGCGCAGGATGAAAAGTGGGCTCTCTCGGTCCATGCGCAATGAGGCTTGGGTTACCGCTTATAAGGCGGAATAGTCCTCGCCCCTTCGCATTGGTGGCACTACTATACCAATTGGCATGTTTTGCATTTAGGTCGCCTGCAATTCAGACCACAGGGTGGAGGTTTAATAAAGCCGTGTAATCTGCTTCATAGAAGTGGTGATCAGGGGGGTCATATGCCACAATCAGCAGTGTGTCTAGACCACCTAAAAATAGCCTAATAGCACATGCTTCTACATGCTGAAGTTGTGGAACAGGGAAAGGCTTATGTGTGATATTGTTTTTAATGAAGATGGCTGTACCTCCCCCTTGTCGGCCAACCCTATCAGACCGATGGGTGACGTAATTAGGGAGGGAGAAGTTGGTGGCAGCATCCAAATGAGTTTCACAGACCATCAGAAAGTCGATTCCGAAATACTGTACAAACTCAGTGAGGTTAGGGTAGTGACTCCGAATACCGTTGGCGTTCCAAATCGCAGCTCTGAATGGTCTCCGGACATATCTTCCGGCCATTACTGAGCGGAGTTGGGATAGAGCTGCTCCAATGTCTGAAGCAAGATGGAATGCTTCTGCATGGGGGTCAAGTCGGGGTTATTCAACTGCATCTTACAATTTCTAAGTGCAGGAAGCACCTTGTTTATTAAATCCCCAAACCACGAGGATAGAGAGCTAAATTCCTCCAGGTCTCTTTGCGAAATAATCGCAAATGTGGAGGAGGTTGTCGCCGTGTTAGGCAATGGTACAATAGGGGTAGGGGGTATATCCCTAACCCGGGAAATAGGCTCTGCCTCTGCAGGTGTAACAGTATTTATTACAGGAGCTTGTGGCTCCGGAACTAACTTGGGAGCAGAAGATTTGCTCTGCCTAGGTTTCCTGTTCCTCCTCTTCTTGCGTGGTTTTGGTGCAGGGGGTATAGGCGCTGTTGCCTTTTCCATGGGACCTGGAGGTGATGGCACAGCATTTGACGTTGGGGAAGTATTCTCGGGTGTAGCAGCCTCTTTTTCCACACTACGCAGAGAGGACTCTGCCTTATTTAAGGCAGTGGCAAAGGACAGCCCTGGACGAACCTCTTGATCTTCGGGACGGTTCTTGCGGCGACTCTCAATGATCCTCTTCCTAGTAGAGCATCCTTTGTACACACTTACGTGTGTACCGTCGCAGTTGGCACACTTGCACTCTTCCCTAGGTTTAGGGCAGTTCTCTAGTATGTGGTTCCCAGCACACCGCAAGCATGTAAGCTTACGCTCACGCATCATGCTGGAGTGGTTGTAACCCATACATCTATAACACTGCACTGGTCCCTCTCTGCCGTAGTATCGTTCCACTCTTACGACAGTGAAAATTAGTTTTCTCACGGTATCAATAGGCTGCGTTTCTTGTTTATGTACTTTGTCCAGTACTACCAAGAAAAGTGGCATAGGAACTTTGCTCACTATCCCCTCAGTGTTTACAGTTCTCTTGAGCTGTGCCGCCGAGTTGACAATTATGCTATGCTCTTCATATAATGCGGCTTTAATTTCACCAGGGGTACATTCTGAGTCTAATCCTCTGATGACTCGACGCTCAATGTGAGGGCGTTGTGGTGAATACGAGTAGAACGTGATGTTCAGTTCTCGTAGCACTAACTTGGCTTTTTCAAGATCAGCCAAGCTGTGGGTCAGTATATGAACGCACTTAGGCTTGCGTTTTGCCTCAAGGGTTTCCCTGAGGTGTTTAGCCAATATGCGCATGACCCGTACGTGGTTCGGGAATACATACGCTATGATTGGCGGAATCCTTGGCGCCTTTTTGGCTTGGGATGATTCAACATTCTAAGCATGTTGCATCAGATTGGATGATTCAGCATTCTGTGCATGTTGCATCATATTGTTTGGCGATGGCGTCTTTTTTCCCCGTTTACGGTTTTCCACAACCGTAAACTCCCCCAGCTCCATATCGGACTCGGAGTCAGATTCGGGTAAGGGATCGTTTGAACCCAGGCTTTCTAGATCTGCCATGGGTAAGTGGCGTGGGGTAGAGCTCTTACGCTTTTGCGTATCAGTTTTGGAGCGCTTCCTATTAGGCTCCGCTGCTTCAGGAGATAATGACCTGTAAGAAGATGAATTAGATGGAAGTTGTCCATCATCGGCAGTCATTGCGGTTGCCCTCCGGCTGCTCACAGAGGTCCGGACCTCCTCTAAGGCGGCGCCTTTGCGAGTCATTTCGGCTCGAGGTTTCAGGCACGAAGCCGTCTACCTTTGGCTTAAGACTTGTGAGCCCGCTGTCACGTTTAGTCTGTCAGTCCGTTGGTCAGTCACAGAAAATAGAATACAATAAGAGAGTAGTAAGAAAGGGTTACCTGTAGGTAGCTCTTTATACCGCTCCGGGAAAGCTTGCCTTGGGTGAGTTCTAGAGCTTGCTCCCCAAGCCCCTTTAAGAACTTCACCAGTTGGCTGGTCTAATATGGTTATATTAGATCGACGTTGCGTTGGGTGAGTTCTACAGCTTACTCTCCAAGCTTCTTTAAGAACTTCACCAGTTGGCTGGTCTAATATGGTTATATTAGATAGACGAGTGAAGCACATGTGCAGCCACCGACGTCCACTACAACCGCTCCACCAAGTCGGCACGGGATCTCCTGCTCCTGCGAGTTAGCCTGGATACCGTCTTTCCACCATAGTCCACAAACGTGTGTGCTCTTCGAACACCAATGGGCGAATGAATGAATGGGCAACAATATCCTTATGCTCATTATATTAATTGCTACGCGCACCAATTAATCTGGTGATGGAACGTGCCGCGTCGCAAAATCGAGCTGCTAGGATATTTTCCAGTACACTTTAGGCATTTCCAGCATATTTTTCTAGGTCTCCCTAACGAGTTGCTGCTCTAGAATCAATCATTTCCAAGAGAATTCCTAGTGGCTCATCAACACGATGGAATTTTAAATCTAGAACCGTAAATGTTATTTACGAAAATAAAGGTGAACTTGCTGAATCTTTCTCGGAATTGGAGCAATCTCTTTCCTCAAAACTCAGTATTCAATGAGCTCGAGGGCTTAGGCTTAATTTGGAAGATCCCGAATTTAATTACATGCTCTTTTTTTCACAAAGTTATGCCGCACGCGGACATTCTGTACAATCAGATACAAGTCAGAAATGTTGACGTGATTAAAGTTAAAAGCAATGTGACGACATTCATTCAGGCGATGCATAATATAAGGCACTCTCTGGTAGATCGTAACAATGAAGAAACTCTTCCATGGCCAATGATGCACAGGAAGTATGCGATCGAATCATAGAAGAGGCTCGCACTCGTTTTCAATCTCTCGGTCACTTAAATTGCGAAAAAATTCATTGTGAGAATTTTTTGGCATTCTCAAAGCAATTGCCAGATAATCTCATGGATGAAGTGGTGCAATCTTATCCCTCATTAGACAAAAGAAGGCTTAAAACAGAGCTAAGTGTGTTATATTCCCGACCAGATTTCAGAAATATAGCTGGTGCTGTTCCTCTATTGCAACTTATTATAAAGCAAAACTTAGCACAAGATACATTCAGCGAGTTCCCCAAACTTCTAAAAATCCTAGTGACAACACCTATGACAAATTCTGAGCCCGAGCGATGTTTTTCTACTCTGAGGAGGATTAAATCGTTTCTGAGGAATTCCATGAGCCAAGACCGCTTGGTGGCCCTTGCAATGCTCTCTATAGAAAAACGTCTAGTGCTGCAAATCGAAGGATTCAATACAAAGGTGATAGAGAAGTTTGCCAACAGGAAGGATAGAAGAATGTACTTCAAATTTCGCCAGTAGGGTGAGTGCTATTATTGTACCTACTTGTATTGTTATATTAGTGGTTATCGTAATTCGGTTGTAGCACAGGTTTAAAAAGTCACGAGCCGCCACTGCTCCCTACATCCGACTCCGGAAATACGAGCAGATGGGTTAATGGCACTAAGAGGTTTAAAGGACATTAAACTTAAAAAACTGTCTACTGTATGGATGTCTGTGCAAAAACATAGAATTAAAAAACAAACAACTGGTGCTTTAAATACTAAACATACATGCATTCTCCTATTTACAGACAACATATAATATATCAGACAATTTTATTGCGGAACCTACACTTTTGCTATTTATGACCTTGTTGATGGCCACGCTTCACCGTGCATGCAGCATGAAGATAAGGCCACACAGGACTCACAAGAAATCGACTTGTTTGCTGAAGTAACTACAACAACTTTCTCCTGTAAAGAAGCTCCTTGCTTTTAGTGACAATGCAGTGGGTCAGAACAAGAATAAAAAGGTAATTAATGCTGGATGTACATCATATAGCACTTTTTTTGCATACCACTGGCAAAGATTTTGACATCACAGAAAAGAGCATGATACATTACTTACCTATGTAATTATACCTGATAACTTGGTACAGGTTGTGGCCGTAAATTCCAAGGTACGACTTCTGTCTATAGAGGCTATGAATAAAGTGATCAGATGTCACAGGTATTCACACATTTCAGTGGCTTCGTTTTGAAAAGAAAAGCTCCTGTACACTGGTTTAGAAGACTACCTACAATGAACACACGATCCTTGATTTCACTGGTCTAAGAGAAAGAAAACCAGGACACCCAAGCTCAGCGACAATAGACTTAAATTGCTATTTAATTCATCACCTACTGTAACAGAGAAATGCCTACCAGAATCTGCAGCAGTTGCTTCATTTGCGCTCCCAATTTACCATTTATTCTATAGAAATCTTAAGTAACAATAAAGAATATCTGCTTCCAAACCAGACAGATCACCAGCAAATGGAGGGCCAAGCCCACTATCTGCAAATGGTATGGTGCCTTTTGATGATGCTATGTGGCGCTCAGAATAGATCGTTTCTATAATGAAACCAAATGAGATGGTTTGTCAGGCACGGCTACGGTATAGTACGTCCATGCCATGGAATTACCTTAAAAAGAGAAGGAATGCATATTTTGAAATATTTGTATACTCCGAATGAAGTATTGCTTACTATTAGCAATGTCTTGACTACCGGAAAACCATAGGCGCTGAAGGAAGGGACTACAAATTGTAACTTTGCAACAGTATTATATTACTATTCTATGAACCCACACCACTTCACATTTAGCACGGATTAACAGCTTTATGGAACTTCACTCTGGGCACTAGCGGTAAGTGGAGGGACAAGAGGATAGATCAAATCTGTGCTAGTATCTATCACGATTATGGTTGGTAACATATGCCAATCAAAAGTACCAACAGATACACCTAGCACTATGCTAGTATGCCTGTATTGAGAAGTGAGAAATAAGGCATTTATCACTAATTTGAAATGTAAAAGCGAAATATAGTGTTTTGCTATATCGCATTCTTCATTTATTTGCCATTGTTCATACATAAAATTAAATTAGTCGTTTTCTAATATTACCTGCATTACCAGCAATACAGCCGCCGATTAGAAGAGAAGCCTGTGAAGAAGCCTAGCTGACATGCTAGGAAAACAAACTTGAATGCATGGGTGCTGCCATGTAATATTGTCTTTATTTAACTAGATTAGAGAGCATGAAAAAAGGCGGGTCGCTGCACAGAAAGTGAGAGATAGAGCCACCATCCGCCCTGTTTTGCCTTCCCGCTGTTTCCACGCGTATCATAAACTATGTGACACACGAACTGCATCTATAGCGATATTGACGGCTATTGGTTGAACAGGTCACGTGTTTTTCTGTCGCCACTGCACATTCAGTGCTCACCTGCCTTCTTGTACACACTCTGTATTCTAACAAGAATAAGCAAAGATTATGGGAACTTTTTTTTTTTTTTTGAATTAACGTTCCCCAACATTGTGTCATATGAATGAAATGGGTGAAATTATGCTCATGGAGCTTTAAGTTACCCGATATTCGTCTTCTCAGGGTGGGGAAAACCTCGGAAAAAAACCTTACTCGGATAACTTACCCTAAGCGAGATTCGAACTCGCGACCTCTCGAACGTGAGGCAGACACGCTAACCATCACGCTATCGAGGCGGGCTGAATGGAACTTAATAACAAATTTACGCGAAAGCGAATTGGCTTTTTCGTATCAGGCTTGGAAATGGGTTGAGAGAACTGAAGAATGTAGCGTTTGTGACCCTTTTATGTTTAATCATCCTAATTATCACAGTATTTTGGGGAGATTCTTTTATGATTGCAAGAGATTGAAGAATCCTGTTCTTTTGCCTATAGAACGCTGTCCAAATTTATTTTGGTAGTACAAATATGTAATGAGATACAACAAGGAAATATATGAGCTCTTCAAAGAACCAGAACTGTCCACTGTGGCCAAATTAAAAAGACTACAGTGAGCAGGGCATGTACAAAGAATGGATGAAGGACAGATACCTAAAAAGTGAAGACAGGAGTGATGTTTGGAAAGCGACCGATAGGTAAACCTGGGAAAAGGTGGATTCAGTGAAAGAGGACATCTCAAATACACATGTTTAATTGGTGACAAACAGTATAACATAAATATAGCAGAAAAAACCGTTAAAAGTATTACAAGTAATCAAAGAATGCCTATGTCCATTATAATGGACACCGGGACTGAAAGGGTTAAATAAGTAGCTCATTTCTTTATCAGCATTAAGTTTTCTTCCGTAGGATGTGAACTGAAAACACGCAGACCGACACCAGCGTTTAACAGAATTAAGTCGGACAGATCGCAAACGTCTGCTGCAAGGCATCCACGAACGTGGATCTGTGTCGGAGCCCCATGAAGTATGTTTGGCATTCAGATTACCGAGAAATAGGAGTGGGGTCGGAATCTGTGCCAAAAGAGCCCGAAGATCGTGCTGGTGTACGACACTGAGCGGCAGCAAATAGACAAACACAAGCCCTGCAGTTGTACACCCACCGCTACAGCCTGTAGCGGCGTGTCAAGCGGGATGCTGGTGGCAGAGTTGGTATGCGCCACCAGAATAGCAACACCACTGCTTGCTCACCGATCAGCTGCAGTCATATCTAAATGCCGAAAAACCGCGAAGATGGAGAACTTGATTAGATTGCAAGTGAGTTTCTTGTAGACACACGATTGATGGACAGCGTTGAACAACTAGATGCTGTATGTCCGGAACTCATTAACATTCCACTGGATTACTTCCATGGTTAGATTAGTGGTTAGTTTTCATTCTTTTCTTCTTCATCTTTACCTTGACCGACTTTGGACCTGGAGTTTGAAATTCGCCATCCTCAGGCGACTCCTTCGGTGTTCGGGAGTCTGACGAGCTCCTGCGGCTCGCGGAACGGGAGCGCGAGCGAGACTTCGAGGATGCACGGCTGCTGGCGCGAACAGTAGGTCTAGAAGAATGGCATTCGACTGGCTGGCTACTAGTTGGTTTGTGAACTGAGGTCTGCACGGCTGAAGATGTAGTAGCCAGTGCAGGTGTGGCGCTAGGAGGTAGAGAGCTATTCGCGGAGAAGTCCGTCTGTGTCGAAACATCGGCAATAGGAACGTGTCGTATGCCAACGGTGGTCACAAGCGTACGACGAACCTCGGAGGAATAACCGAAGATGGTGGGTGGTTTGAGCTGTTCAAATCGCCGACGTGCTTCAGGAAACGTAAGGCGTTCCTTAACACTCAGCTCCAGAATGCTCTTTTTGTCGAGATACTTCGAGCAGTGACGCAAGCTGGATGGATGATTCCCTCTACAGTTAACACAATGAGGGTCACTGGTACAAGCCGTGCCCTCATGGGGTGATAGGCCGTAACGCTCACAAACGGCAGGATGGCTTCACGCGGTCTTAGTATGTCCGAACTTCTGACACTGAAAACAGCGCGTAGGGTACGGGACATATTGATGTATGGCGGCACGCTCGTAACCGCAGAAGATGTATAGCGGTAACTGTGTGCCCTTAAAAGTGAGGAACCCGTACGTAAATCCTTCTTTCATGTCGGACGGTATGCTTGACACACACGCTGGTCGGAGAGGCAAGTAACAATCTCCTCATTGGTCCCAACAAGGTCGCTTTCAGAAGTTTCTGAGCCTCGTCTACAGAAGTCACCTCGATTAAAAGCGTACCGTCTCGAACTCTAATCGTATTTTTCACAGTGCCACAAATCCTATCGATTTACCGTTTGATACAAAATGGGCTAAGGTCCTTGTACGTTTTCCCGTCACATGCCATGGTCATCACTAAAAACGAGTCAGATGAAGGGGTTTTGCGCGGATGCATTATGAATTTGACCCCCATCCGGAACCGTCGGCGTCAGCCTGCCATCCGCGGGCCAAAGAAAAGAAAGACACCAAAATCTCCACGGTCTGTGCCGCCACGGAGACCGCTCCATGACTGACCTCAAGGGATACTTCAGAGGGGCCATCATCCGGTCTCCACTGCTTCACCACGCGCACCCCGGCTTTATTCCCTCACCACAGGAATAACTGCCTGTGGCTCCCACTTTAGGCCACGCTGCCTCAACGGAGTCAGCATGGATTCAGAGGACTTATGGTCAATTACATCGGATTTGTCAGCGGTAACACGTCCAGCCGGTGATACTAACCTGACGGGACACGGGCATCGGGGAATTAACACAGGCCGTGCCCTCAGGGAGCTACGTGGGTGTACATGATGTGTGGACGGGTTCCGCAACTATGGCAACACATGGGGGCAGTGTGAAGGGTCCGCCCCCAACCTTCGCGCCCGAGACCTCTGAAGAGCACACAAGTCGGGGGTCGCACTGAAAACCGTGGGACAGGACCACGGAGATAGGAAAGATCCCTGCTAATGAGACAGGAGTTACAAACCTAAGACCTTACAAACTAGTACTTACAATAAACCTAGAAGAGGAAGAGGATGATTAAGAGTAGTGGTTAAACCAGCTATACGTGGCCACAGTTAATGAACATGGAAGGGGTGAAATGAGGGTGAGCAGATCGGGGCCCCGGGTATGCCAAACCCGCACCTACTACCTACCATAGTAGCGTAGTAGGCCCGCTGGGGAGTGTGATTCGGAGTCCTCTTCTCCTAAATAAGTCGTCGACCAAGACTACCGAGGCTCATCTATCCGTTGTGGAATGTTCTTTGCTTCCCCTCACTTCTTGCTTACCAGTAGAAAAAAAAGACTCACTTAGTAGACCGTCAGGATCATCGAGTATTGAGCCCCTCCGCCACGTCAAGGCGACATTCCCTCGGAAGGGTATTAACATGATGGTACTAAAACAATTACACTGAAGAAGCCAAGCCATCTTTTAAGTTGAGAGAGAAGCAAACAGCCTGCAGAATGTGAGCCTTCACATGTTTATGGTTGTGTTTTTTGTAATATGGAAGGGTATCTATTTATCTTATAGAGTTTAAATGAGTATTCAGTTGCTGTTTAGATAGTAACTGAACAAGTGTAAGATAGTGCAATGGCTTTTAGCTGTGAATGTACTGGTGAGTCAAAGAGGCAGGTATGGCAGTCAGGTTTAAAGTATTATTTTTATGGCCTACATTTTTTAAAAGATACAACAATAAGAAAGACAAAGATCAACTCATTGTCTCAAGAATGCTCAATGCCATACTGTTGAAGTATGTGGTGTAGGTAAAGAAAGTGTCTCAGATGTACAGGGAGGCAAGAAAGTCTGATCATTGTGGTGCTCCACCATTTGTGTCACCTAGAAAACATATTAGGCCTCTAAAGAGGGTTACAAATTTAAGTTACTTTGACAAAGACACTATATGCAGAACTGAGTTCAAGTTTTATAACCAAGACAAATTTCTAATTATACACAAAATAACTTGCAATTTTAGAACTAAAATATCATACAAGGGATCAAATTCATCTACTTATAGACTTTTAAGAGGATTGGGCTTCAGGTGCAGAAAGACAAATGATGGGCATCAATTTTTAATGGAGAGGAGCAACATTGTTGCAGAAAGGATAAGATTCCTATGCAAAATGTACAAAATTCAAAATTCTGATGATATGAGACCTGTATGTTACTTACAAGGAAACTATCTCAGCTCGAACGGCTAAAACCAATTGGAATCGTGCTTAAAATATTGTGCTGTATGCGTTCAAATATCTGTCAAAGTCATTCATTTGTAAAACTATGTGTGTGTGACTGCTAGCGCCCCCTGAAGGTCAGTGTGCTAGCCTCACTGCACCATAGCTGTACAGACAGTATGAGTGTGACCGTTGCAGTGTTTGGTAGCAAAGTGCACATACTGGCATCAAACATGAGTAGACTGAAGCCAATTAATCCTGTGAACATTGTTAACCTACTGTGCAGGAAGATACGGCCAACTTACACACCGGTAATGAATATGTAATTGGAGTGGAGGAGGAGCCATTTGCATGCATGTTATGAGAAATCAAAATGCATAAATGCTATAGGGATTTAATAGAAATACATAGTGGCACATTGGATATGAATAGTAATTGTGAGTCTGGTGGCAGAGAAGAAACTGCACATGTCTATGAGAGTTCTGACAGTTCTGGAACGTCCTCTCCAGCAACTGAAGGAACTGAAAGTCAAAGTGGAAGTAAAGTATTGTGCAAACAACATGACAAATTCTACAGATGATCTATTAAAGAGGCACTTTACCAGTAGATCTTTGGAGGAGAAAGTAAGAATTAAAGATTTAAATCTAAGTCAAAGGGCTGCAGGAGGTGGTAAAAAAGTGAGACCATGGTCTTCAAAATGCATCCAGATAAAAAATAAGTTAAGTGAAAGTTGAGTGTCTGTTTGTCGACTCAAATACTTCTACAAACCATTTAAAAAGTTTCATTGTTTATATAACTTGTATATGTTAAGTGGAATGTATTAAAACAGTTGGGTCTGCAGGTGTGATGTTCACAATGCACTTCTTCACTTTCCATGTTTGTTATTCAGAAACAGTGATGCGTGAGGTACAGGGAGAATGAAAGACTCAGGACATATTCATGCATTAATATGGAAACATAGTAGAAATCAAAACATGTAAACAACACACTTGATCTTAGTGCATTGAGGGTTACAAACCTAAAGTTATGAAAAATTCTGCAGCAGAAAACAGTGAACCACAGCTTAACTTTTTGCGATTGAGCGAGTATTAGTTTTTATTTCAATATAGTGTGATGTAAGGCTCAGTGCTCAACTAAGGACCAATGGGGCCAAGCTAGTTCACATCACATGCCGTGTCAGCAAACGGGCAAAGATGTTCAAGGCTGGGCTACCTCACTGAACTGCTGCATGTACATGACTGTAAACAATTGAGGCAGTGGAAACAAAAGGAGTGTCGAGAACATTGCTGAGACCTCTAGCTAGTCATTTCTGGTGCGTGTTTGTGTAGAAGTCAAGAAAGGTCCATGTGATGTCATCCCCAGTATATAAGGAGGCCCGAAAACAGTAGATTGAGTTTTAAGATTTGAGATATGGACATGAGACGGTCAGTGTGTCAGTGAGAGTGAGAGAGCTGTGCATGTGTGTGTTGCAATGAGAAGACTCAAGAGGCATCACGAGTGATTGTAACGTCCTAATTGGGGTATGAGAGTCAGAGGAAATGAAGAAAGACACTAAAAGCACTGAGCAGGGTTATGAGAAGTAAAAACTGTGAATTCGATAGCCCAAAGGACTGTAGACGGTGTTAATGATTAGAAGAAAACTGTATTTGTGATAAAATTTTAGAAGACAAAGTGATAGAATTGTTTTGTTGTTGTCAGCTAATGCTGGATTTCTGACAATGAAGTCATTAATCCTCTTACTCTCCAATATTTTTCACTGATGGGTGGAGCGCTGGAAGTGGCCAGACATATTTGAAGGTGGTCTTGGTCCATTTCCTCTTGCAGATCACATAGATGACAGAGTGGCGAAGAATATATCCCAATTCTGTTTAAATGTTTTGCCAGACAATCATGTCCTGTAATCAACCTGAAGGTTGCAACTGCCGTTTTTCGAGGATACTCAGAAATTACTGTTTTTGATTTTTCATAGTAATATTTTGCAATAATTTTTAAGTGACAGAAAAGTAAACAGACTGATTTTGTCACAATATTTTTTGTATGAAGTACTTTCACATCTACCCAAGTCTTCATTTTGATTATATATTGCAAAGCACACAGTATATTGTGAGAACCTTTAAAGCTACAATGCATACAAACCCCATTCATGTTTAAATATTCACAGACTTTTACAGCATATTTCTCATTACTCCTTTTATTCCTGTTCCACTAAAGGTATACACATGTAAGCTGTAAACAGTAAGAGAAATGGAAGAAGTGGTTGGATGTCTGAAATGTATGGAAATGAGATGTCAAGAATACCCTTAATTGTCAGAGAAAGTCTCTCTGAATTGTAACACTCCAGTGTATCATGATTCTATATCTTTCTAGCTTCCATATACTCATGTTTTAAACCATCACTCTCCGAGCAGAAACTGAAGTTCTTTACATTACATCAACATTGAAGTCCTTAATGCTCTTTCCATCAGTCATCAGATGAATGCTGTGATTTCATAATTTCTTCTGTAAGTCTTCTCCTTTCTTCAGCTTGCCTCATTCTTCGCAGAACTAAACTTTCAAAATCAGTCCCTGTATTTAAATTTGGTTCATTCTGTAAAAAAATGCAGAAATGTCAAATGCCAGTGCGTGTAAATAGAACAATGATTATTTATTTATGCCAATAAACTTACTGTTGGTGTTTTTAAACACACAAGCCATGTGTGGGCAATGTTTGAGAGGTAGAACTGGAACTGAAAAATTCAATGCCACAGCTGGAATTTTTCAGTTCCAGTTCTACCTCAGGAACAATGATTATTTCAGCTAAGTGCAAACTTACCACAATATTAGGTGAAAAAGAGAATGATGGAAAAGTTGATGGTCCAGTGCGTGCTTTTTCAGCCTGCGTATTTCCCGGAGCATGTTCTTCACCTGAATTTTTAAATACTGTTTTAGGAAACACTCGTGAGGATGTGAAACTTGCTCCTTCTTTACCAAGCATTTGTAATTTGAGAGGATTTTTGGTTAAGCCTCTTTCTAACTCTTGTGCCATTTCCTGTAATAGATGAATAAAGCTTAAAATGAACCTTTGTGAAACATTCTGATGTATTTTTTTATGCTACATTTCCTTCCTTACAAGAGGCATCCATCATTCTTGAAATGAGTGGACATGAGAACCCCGTAAAGCTTTGAGACTCAGTGGCAGGGAAGACTGTAAATAAGTTTTATTAGAAACAAAACAGTTATATTCTGATTTGATGAACTTTGTTGTAGAAAAAGTCTGCCCACACCTAATATAGTTCCAATTGATAAAGTCTTTGATCTTGGGATTTTCTTCTGAAGGGAAGTTATAAATTATTTTGCTCTTTGAACTTGTCCTTCAGTGTCATCAAATAAAGAACTTCTAATTGCATTAATAGCTGAAAATCCTGAGTTATGAACGTGCATCTAAGTCTGACAACTTATCCGACAGCTGTTTAATCTACTCTTTATGGCAAATGAAAATACAAACACTGAATCATTTTCTTGGTGGGTTGACTCACGTTTAAAAAGTGTTTTGAGTGATGCATTATTCAAAAAGTATAATGTTCTACCTAAACTCTAGGATGTGCATATAAATGTCACAATAACATGCACCTCCTTTCTGTCAGTCCTAAAGTTCACTCAAATTAACAGCAATGTCACAAATAGATATGTAATGATAATGATGATAATGATGAAATAGATGATGTATTATATAATCGCACCAAAGCAGCCTAGGTTCAATCCCAGGCAACCACATATGGGATTTGTGGTGGACAAAGCAGCGCTGGGGCAGATTTCCTTTGGGTTCTCCAGTTTCTCCTGCCATCTCATTCCACCGGTGCTCCATCTTCATTCCATGTATCATCAGTTTCACCACCTGCAGTGCTGTACGTAGTAAAAGCGGGTGTTAAACAGTACAAAAGATAAAAGAAACCTATTATCGATTAGCAAATGACAATTTCCTGTAATAGTCCAATGTTTCAATTTGTTAGTTTTCATTTCTATAGGCATGTTGAACTGCAGTAGCAGCAATGAGTAGGATTCTCATATGGTAGTTGTATAGCAGATTGTATGGTTATATTTGGTTCTGCATTGTATCATAATTAGAGCTAAGATCTGTGTGTAAATACATATTCTTTCCCTTTGCTTATACATAACTAAAAATAATAAAGGTCCTTAGCTACCGTGTAATAACATGTTATTACATATTTTATATATTTGAGCACAGTGACATTTTTTATATACTTCTATCTTGTTTATGCAAAATAAGATATTCTGTCTTTACTGCAAAAAAGCATATTTTGCATTTGAAATACAGTAAACTTCGGATTATTAATGTGTGGATTACCTGAGCATCTCTATACTCACAGTCACCCCTATCCCCACCTCCTACATTCACTATCACACCCACAAAAAAAAGTATATACCTACATTATTCTTCATCCACTTGTTAACTAAGCTTTCTGTGCTTGAGTTGCTGAGAGAAGGAGGTTTAGCAGGCAGCAATAAAGGATTCTTGCATGATAATAGATTACCGTTTGAACTGTTGACAGCCTGTCTTTTCTGTGACAATCGAAAATATACTCAGTTTTCTTGTGTTAATCAGTATTTAAGGTCATGAAGCAAATTACTCTTTAGTTCATAAGTTGGTGTTTAATTGAATTCCACCTGCGATGCCTCGTGTAGCATTAAAATTATTGTCAAAGTTAAAGTTGTGGGTTACAATAGATGATTCATTCACTCTGATGGACCCATTATTCTCTGCCAGGCTTGTAATAAGATACATGTTCAGTGAAATCACAACTTGATCAACATGTATGCAGTGCCCTGGATTCTAGCAAGTCTTATCTGAAATGCAAGTCTTTAATTGCAAGGAATGCATTCTTCTAGGACATGCTTCTCCTATGGATTATTGCACTTTTGGACTCTTGAAAAGGGCATTGGGAAGTAGGTGCCTTCGAACAATTGGTCTTTGGAAATCCTGTAAAAAGTAGTGAGTACTTCTGGACATGACTGCACTAAATGCTCTTATAATTCCTTTAATATGCATGCCTCCTAGCAGTGAAAACTTCCAAAATATGCACATAAATATGCCCATATAAAATATTCAAACTCATTATTAAGACAAAAAAATAAAGATTCAAGTCAATTTTTAAGAAATCTGAATATTAAAACATTGCAAAAACCAAATGACTGATTTAACTTGGCAAAATTTATTATTTCTATTAAAGGGTCAGAATATATTTTCCTTATATAAGGAAAAATAAAAGCAGTATGAGTACTCACATTTAGTTCTTCTCTGTCTCAGCTTCCTTTTTGTTGCAGTTTACGCTCACCAAACGTTTTACATTTTCCATTGTTAGCCACCTAGTGTTGCTCCTTAAGATATCCTTATATCGGGAAAAACTTATCTTCACCTCACAAGATGATAGAGGTGCATACACAAAAGCTGCTATTTGATTAACACTGAGTGACTTTTCACTAGACTGTTGGGAACGTATCTCTGTTAAAATTTCTTCAATTTCACATATTTGTTCATATCCTGGGTTTTTTGGAACAATACTACGTGCTTTTTCCTTCACTACATTGCCAATGATTCCAGGTACTGAATACAATTTAGAGATTGTGGTTTTGAATGCACTTAACGACTGGGACAACTTAGTGTTGTCAGTTTCCAAACAGGTTATGGCAGATGGAATATGAGAGAAATGTGCAGATATATAGGAAAGGTTACTTTCTACTTCTGGGTTCTTTAATATATCTTGGGTAACTTTAATTGATTCAGAATTTTTGGGATCAAATGTATTCACTACATTCCTGACTGTTTCCAAATGTTCGGTGTAATAGAGAACTGCACATAACCATGTTCCCCAATGCATTATAATAGGTTCTGGTGGAAGTGGGACATTCGGTGCAGTTGTTTTGAAAGCTTGTTTTCAAATACTTTCTTTACAGAGATACTAGCTTATCTACAAGTGGGAAATTTGCACGAACTGTTTCTGCAACCCGATGTAAACCATGTACAAGACAAGTCAGAAGTATCATATTTGAAAATATAACTTTCAGAGCAGTGCCAGCTTTTATCATGTAACTCGCAGCATCAGTTACAAAGAGTAATACATGCTCGTACTGAATACCATCAGGCCATAGAAGGTTCAACAAATCAATAAAAAATGTTGATATAGAAGAGCTATTTGTAGCAACAAGTTGTTCTATCGTAAGGAGATATGGGGTGGTTGGTATGTTTTTATAGAGCGACCCGACAATAAAATTTGCAGTAAACCGACCTTCACTGTTCTGCGTTTCGTTGACTGACACCCACACAAAATTATCTCCAATCTGTTCTGTAATGTTTTGAATTGTGAGATTGTAACACCTCTTCACATAACGTTTGTAAAGAGCAGATTGTTCTGGCACTTTATACTTAGTATACTGCTGAATGAAATGTATGAGTGTGGGATTGGTGAGTTTTCACAATGGAATGTCTGCCTCTAAAAATGCTTCACTGAAATCAAAGGAGAACTATGAAAAATTACTGTCTGAAAATTCACTTAACGGTTTTTGAACAGGGACACTTTTTGTGGACTTAAGTTTGATATTATTTTTGTGTTTATTAGTATTCAAATGTTGAAATACTAGAAAACACTTTTCACAACTAACCGTTTTCTCACATGCTCCACAATACAAAATTCTACCATGTGTAATTATCTGTAGTTATCTGTTCTACCATCTGTTTGAAACTCACGTTGATATCCCTGTAACCTACCTTTGTCATTCACTTTTACTTTCAGCATGATTCTATGAAAACAAAAACTTTATACAAGCTGCACTCCACTGACCTCAAGTCAGAACTCACAAATGATGAAATGAGGAATTATTGTGATTTGTGAACCTGCTGTGAAATTTAGGAGGCGAATTTCTAAAACAAACTATAAAGTAACACTTGAATATTTTAAAATTCATTCCTCTAATATTATACAATTTATTATAATTAAAGTGCAATTAAACAATTAAGTTGCAACTAAATTAGGTAATATTATATAATGTTTATAAACAACAGTTGAACATAATTCCGAGAACTCTTTAAGATGCACCTTTATTTATACTGCTAGAATGATGAAATAAACAAGATAAGGTGGGGATTTCCCGATATGGCATAGCTAAATGTGTTGTGGGGTTGAGTTGCAAGTTTCTATCATGTTGCCAAGTTTCAAGACCGATTTGTATTTGTATGTGCAGCAAATGCACAAGAAATAAGTACAAATTTTAAATTTTCTATGTAAAACAAGCAAATATGCAGCATAATTTGAAAAATACAGAAATATTATGCACTTTAACAAAACATGCAAAATATGCCATTACATGCACATTAAAATCTTATTTGAATTGTTAGAAATTTAGTAATTCACTCAGATGCCAATTGAACGTACTTTCTGGGCAACAGAGAAAAAATATGCATTTTCATATAATTCCTATCCCTAGTGATTACTCAGATGAAGGGACAACAAATATAGCATGACCAGTGGTGTAGATAATGCTTTTCATAAGGTAGAAAAAAAATTTAAATTGTTATCAGAGATAGGAAACAACCCTCCGTATTTTGGTTAAATGGTCAACTTTTTTACTGTGTACTGATAAAAAAAAAAGGTCTCGTCCTCAATCACATAATGTTACTCAGGAAAGCAATTCAGAATTCAGTGATTCATGATAATGTGAAGAGTGAGTGATGCAATGCTGTGTAAAAAGCATGTGATATTAGCTAACTTTTAAGGCAGGGCAATCACTGCTGTACTGGGAAATAGATTATGCAATAAGGAAGTGTCTTGATTGAGCAATCACTGCAGCCAATTTGTTTGTGAAAAGTGACAATGTGTGATGAATACAGATAGTATTAAAAATATAGAAGGTGAAACCAAGTGATGTGGGTAGACCTAAAGACGAAACCCAACCGTGGCCCTTATGTGCAAATGATGTCACCTTGTCTCTTCACCCAATCTACTTCTTTTCTGCATGAAGCATTTCCCCTTCAACCATTCAGGTAATCAAGCATTTGAGAAGTTTGTTTTTTCAGTCCCAAGTGTGTGTGGGCAAATGTTCTCTCCCCTCTTTTGTGTAAGTTTGGGGATCACTGCTTAAGAGCTTACAAAGTTAATTTTCTAATGATTTTATTAGTTCAGATGCTAGTGGGTTATACTGTAAAGCATGTGAAAAAAATATTGGGAGTGAAAATTGTTTTAGGTGGTTCAACTTATTAATACAGCAAAATGCAAGGAAATGATTGCAAAAAAATGTGACAAAAGTGACATCTACTAGTTGAGGTATGGGAAACAGATTCACACAGTTTTCACCTGACCTATGTTAAGCACTCCTTACAGCTGATACTACTTTATGGAAAATAAATAATCCAACTTTGTGTAATTTTTTTTTTTTTTAGAAAAGTACACCAACCAACATGTGCCTGACCGAAGTACATTACAGAAAACATATGTTTCCCATTATTACAATAATATGTCTGCCATTCAAATTAAGTTAGCAAAGTTTCTCTGGATCTCAATTTATGAAAAAACTGATGAAGGATATTCCATTGCAAATGTAATAGCAGGTGTTCTAAATCAGCAAGAAGGAGGTGTACCACATCTCTTACATTGTCTGCAGAAGTTACTAATAATGCATCACTGAGTCAACTTGTGATTGATTCTGTGAAATTAATATGGCGTGGTGATAGCAAATATGACTATGTACTTTTTATTTTTAATCAATGCAGCAGGCTAAGTGATCAAAGTTATTCATGCTTTTCACTGCATTGTAGAAACAATTAGAGTATGTTTTCCTAAGTAGATAAGTTAATCTCTAGTGTGAAAAAAGTACAGTAGAGTCTCAATTATCCGGCCTAAACTGGACCTAGGCAACGTCGGATAACCGAAAATGTTGGATAATACAAAATAAGTTGGAAAATAGAATAAAACATGGTAGGTATACTGTATTACTAAAACAACTGTTGGTTTTTCGGTATTTACTGAATATTCAAACCAATTGTACATGTGATATTGAACAAAAGAACAAAAAGAAGCTCCAAATGTCTTAAGAAAAGAAACTTTTCAATGAAGTCTGCTTGCTTGCTGAATGACGTTTCCTTGCTGCGAGATTTCACCATTGATGAAACATCAATACCTCAGTTGCACTTGTCTCCAGCTGTTGCTCCACAAATCTTAATGCTGTCTCTAAAGCACTTAAACCTTCAGTCTGACTCATCTTCTTATCTTGTTCTTCAATTCCCCGTTCTGCTTCATCCTCATTTTCATTGCCATTCACGAAATCAACAATATCAGGGTCTGTTAGTTCAAACTGTTGATCTTCTGCACACCAGCTACTCGCATCTTGAGTCGTAGCATCCTCACAGCCAGGAATGTGGTTCAGTAAGGGAACAATGTCACCTATGTCTTTTTGTACCATCTCTTCTTGGTTTTCAACATCACCCAACAATATATTCCAAAACTTTGCTAATGTCACGGTTTCAATTTCTTCCCAACCCTGAGCCACCCAGTATGCAATGTCTTTCATGTTGATGGATCTTAACTTTTCCATCATGTCCTTGCCATTGTCCATTTCCTCTATCAGGGACAAAAGGAGTTGCCGCCAATATTTTCTTTTCAATGTTTCCAGCACACCTTGGTTCATTGGCTGGCACAATAACGTCACCTTAGGTGGGAGAAACAAGACCTTGATATCACGACTACTAAGTTCTTCTACATTTGGGTGTGATGGGGCATTGTCAAGTAGAAGGAGAGCTTTCCTTGGGATGTTGTTGGAAGCTAGAAACTTCTCTATAGATGGCACAAACTGTGAAAAGAACCAGTCTTTAAATATGGCAGCAAACATCCAAGCAGAATTCTGGATAGTGTAATGCACTGGCAGAGCATTGACAGAAATGTTTTTAAATACTCTAGGCTATTTGGATTTACTAATCATTAGCAATTTTGCTTTGAAGTTCCCCGTAACATTACTGCAGGCAAAAATAGTAATCCTTTCCTTACTATGCTTGTAGCCAGGTGCAGACGCCTCTGCTCGGGCTGCAAGAGTTTTAGATGGCAGCATCTTGAAATTTAGTCCAGCTTAGTCACAATTAAAAATCTGATCACTAGTTAATCCTTTAGCAAGAGTTAATTCTTGGAATTCCTTTTTAAATTTCAAAACGTCATCAGAATCATTGGACAGTTTTTCACCGCAGATATTGATCTGTTTAATACCATACCATTTTTTCCAACGATCAAACCACCCAACACTGGCAGTAAAATTAGGATCCCCTTCAATGAACTCTTTCCGGAAATACAGCGCCTTCTCTTGACTGTTATTGGTAGACCCTTTTCTCGTTTTTGAGTGAACCAAAGAAACAGCGCCTTGCTAACTTTTTCGTATTCACATGGTTTCATTGTTTTTCTGTGTTGTAGTGCATCACTTGATGCTCTGGTAGCACACACTACTTTTCAATTTCTTCCCTCTTTTTCTTCCGGTCCCCCACTGTGTAACATGCCTAACACCATAATCTGAAGCCACTTTTTGAAGTTTCCCCCTTGTCCAGTCTCTTTAATGCCGACAACTTGTCTTCCATGGAAACAACCATTTTCTTGCTTTTATTTGCCATACTGTACTCACAGGAAACGAAAACAGTACCGTCCACACCCAAGCTATATCTGCACACTCACAGAAGGTTTGATGATGCACATTAATAGCACTGAAAAGCAATTTACTCCTCAGTGTTGTTAGCCTAGTATGTTAACACTTTTATATGACACAGTCAATTCCAATTACTTTATTCGTTTAAGAGGTAGAACTGGAACTTAAAAATTCAATGCCACAACTGGGATTTGAACCACAGACCTTCCGCTTGCCGGGCGGACGCTCTACCACTGAGCTATTGTGACAAACTGCCAGAATGACATTAAATTCTCCCGGCAAGCGGAAGGTCTGTGGTTCAAATCCCAGTTGTGGCATTGAATTTTTAAGTTCCAGTTCTACCTCTTAAACTTTGCCCACACACGGCTTGTGTGTTTAAAAACACCAACAGTAAGTTTGTTGGCATAAATAAATAATAATTACTTTATTCGTATTGAGAACGAACTACCTTTGTTTTGATAGTAAGCTAATATAGATTACATCTGCATGTTTTCGCTACCATGAGATAAACCCGAGCATTTGTTTATGTCTCAAGTATCGAGTGTACCGACTATCAATAGTTCGCAGCCTAATTGAACAATACCACGTTGGGGGTAGAAAATCCAGAACCCCTGCACCCCTCAGACTTCAAGGAAAACATTATCCTAAAAGGATACCATCAACAGCAAAGAAGTCCCGCCCATCTCGAAAGTGTTTCGTGTGCCGCAAGAAGGGAATTCGCGAATGTGGAAATGTGCCCCCGTGTGTTTATCCCTGTTTTGAGGCATATCACTGCACAAGGAACATATAAAGGTAAGCCAGTAAAGTATATAGACTTTACTTAATTGTTTCATAAAGGGAAAATTAAAATAAGTTGAGTTAGATAAGGGATAAATAAAGGTTAAATGTACAAATGCATGGGATGTGTATACACGCCCATATCGTTCATCCGTCATTTTAAATGGAATGATATATCTACATCTAGATCCAGCTGTTAGAAAAGATGAGGTCTAATCTTCCACTACTCCTGAACCTATTTTAAACCATTGGGAGAGTTGGATCACAGCTGCATTGTATTATGCTAAACATTTAGAGTTAGCCAACATAGTTATGAGACAGAATATTGACTAATAGAAAATTGTTCATGTAAATATTTTTATAAGAGTGTGTAAATTTTTAATTCTTTTAATTTGAATGTATAAGGGACCTAATTTTTTCAATACTCAAAATAGACAATGTCTTCTCAATTGTTTGAGTTCGACCAATGAGAACTGTTGCGCGGATGAATACAAAAGAATGGCGGTGTTGCGTTATACCCACGCCAAAAACTACTTTCATTAGCGTCTATGACTTCAAAGTGTAAAGACGTAGAATTGTTGATGGCGTGTGAATATGTGAATTACACAAACTTCTAGCCAGCATGGACGCTATCCAATTTTAAAAGTTATTTACCAAGTGAAATAGTGATGTAAAGTGAATATAAAACGAATAAATGTGTTTATAATAAAAGTACGTTGAATTTATGCATTCCATTCCACGACCACATCCCCTGATGATAAAAGTGGCGTCTGCTCCAACAAACAATACACCATTTAGCAAAAACAGTGCTTCAATTGCCGCTATATCCACACTAATATGTGGTAACCATGTTTAAAGAAATCCCCGCCACAAATGGCTTGCCCAACGTGGAGCGCGAATTTGGAGTGGAATGCAAAATTGAGAGTGCGAAGTGCTAACACCAAAAGAACGCTATCTTATCGTGCAGGAGAAAGACGCCATTAGACCATCGTCTGATATCAACAAAACATCGATACGCGGAGAATCAACGTGGGAAAAACACCGGAGATCATCTAGCGAAGCCAACTACCCAGGAGACGTAAATAACCGGACGAAGAACCAGCAGAAAAGAAAGTAGGATCGAAATTTTTTGTATCTTTATCTTATTCCCATTAGTTAATGATACTTAGAAGTGGAAAAGTAGTGGGACTTTTAACCAAAAGTGAATTAGATAAAGGAATTATAATGTCGCGAAAAGAGATAGAAACAGGAGTGGGGGAAGGGGCAGATAGGCCTAGTTATCAGGAAGGATTAGAAGGTGAACAGGCGGAAATAAGCAAAGATCAAAGGTTAATGATGATGATATTTGAAAGACTAGAACAGAATATGAAGGAAATAGGTCAGAAACTGGAACAAAATAAGGTAGAATTAGGTCAGAAAATGAAACAAAATAACATAGAATTGAAACAGGATATAGAACAAAGTTTAGGTGAAAAAATAGAGGGAGTGAGAGAGGACTTGGAAAATAATAAAAAAGAATTAGGTCAGAAAATGGAACAAAATAACATAGAATTGAGACAGGACATAGAACAAAGTTTAAGCCAGAAACTGGAACAGAATAAGGAAGAGATAGGTCAGAAAATGGAGGAAGTGAGAAAAGACTTAGAACAGAAAATGGAATTAGGTAGACAGAACTTAGAACAGCAAATGGAATTAGGTAGACAGAACCTAGAACAGAAAATAGAATTAGGAAGACAGGAGTGTAAAGAAAATATGAAAGTAATGGAAACTAATTTAAAATTAGTTCATAAAAACTTAAATGAAACAAAGGAAGCCTTAGAAGCTAGGATAGAAATTGTAGGAGATAGGATGGGAAAGATAGAATCAGAGATGAAAGAGAATAAAATTGTGTTAGAAGGAGAAATTGCTAAATGTAGGGATGAAATAACAGAAAGTAATACAAGTGTAGACTGTAAAATAACAAATGTAAAAGCAGAAATAACTGAGGAATTAAGGAAAGAGATTGAGGTAGTAAAGAAAGACATTATTAATGAAACTGTAGAACAAATTGTAATCCCTAAAATTAAGACAATGAATGATGTGATGCTTTCACAACAGGATGCTATAAATGATATGAAACAAAGCCACTTAGAAATAAAGAGTGATTTAAAATCAATTTGTGAAGAAATGAAAAAAGGGAAAGAAAATTTGGCTAATGTAAATGATGTTGTGAAGGCATTACAAAGACAAGATGATTTAGATGTAAGTAATGTACAAGATGAGAGTTACTTGAGTAATGTACAAAATGTTGACTCACCATACAGAGAAAGAGGTTCACAACCAAACAATGACACAACACACAACACATGTTACACCAACAGCATATTACATGAAATCACACCACCTACATTTGACGAGGAGAAGGGAGACGATCCAAAACTCTTTGTTAAAGAGATGGAGGAATACTTTAAAGTGAAAAGGATACCAAACGAGCTTAGGATGATGATAGTAAAGAAAAGCTTAAAAAACAAGGCATTAGAATGGCTCAGGTTAACACTAGCTGGTCACGAGTCTTATAGCTCATTCAGAAATTTATTCCTATCAAGGTATTGGGGCCCAGCTAAACAAAACCAAACTAGGGTAGAGCTAGCGACAGGTAGATACGATCCAGCCAAAGGATTGTCATTAGTCGACTATTTCATGAAAGTAGCCAACAAAGGAAAGCTATTAGACCCTAACTTGTCGGAGGCAGAACTAATTGCCAGCATAACGAGACATTTCCCAGACACAGTGAGAACAGGATTAATTGTTGCAAGGCCGGTAGATTTTGCAGATATGATAGAACTGCTGACAGCCTTCGAAACACAAAATGGTCGACCTAATGAATATAGACATAGGAACGGTCACCCAAACTCACCCATCCTAAACCAAAACACGGCTACGAACAACCAAAGCGAAGGAGAACATACAAATACTAGGAGTACCCATGAAAGGGGGAGAGGGGCACACCATTTCCCACAACCACATAATCATGGCGAGAGGATGGAGAACACAAGACAACGGTACCACGACACGATACCGAGGGGTGAATCGAGGTACAGAACGTATACATATGATCGTGGAAGACCAGGAGACCATACCCATCAAGTGAATCACATGCGATTCAGTAGGGAACACTTGAACAACCACAGACCGTCATACGACAGAGGTTCACGCCAAAGGGGCAGAGACCAATGGTACACTAACAACACAAGACAGCAGGAAGTAGAAGAAGATGTGCCAAATAGGGCAGATACTGCACAGAATACAGAAACGACAACCACCACCAACACTCAGGGAAATTACAACAACTAAGTTCGTCCCAACCGAGTGGACGACAAACAACAAAATCTCGGCAACATACAATTGACATCGACACCATGATGACTACACGAAGAGAGAGATGGAACCACTGGTCATAACAAAACAGCTGGGTGACCACACGTATGAGCTACAGAATACAAATGGCAAGTTGGTAGGAAGATACCACAAAAATAAATTGAAGCCATACAAGGAAAGGACCAAATAGTCTTTGTCAACAAATGTGTAAGGCAGGAATAATAGAGATGAAAGAAGATAACAATTTTGATAGGTTACTTATAGGAAATTACGTTCAGAATAGGATTACAACAGGGAAGAAAATCAACATAGTCATTGGCTATATCGACCACAAAGAGCATTGTCAACAAAGACAGATGAGGACACTGATTGTCATTAAATAAATGAATCATAGCGACGGAAGATAATATGTTTTTGACATAAGGATGTCAGGGACAAAAATAAAAATGAATCAATTATGATGAAAAAGATATAATATTCCGACACAAAGATGTCGAGGGTAAATGGAGAAGAAAAATAATACAATTACAGAATAATTGTAAGTATAGAAGTTTTCTCTTATAGAAATAAGAGACAAAGAGATGACAATTAGTGAAATGAGGAAAACCATAACCAGAAAAACAATGCCCATGAATTGAGATGAGTATAGCCAATGCTAAGCTCGAAGAAATGTTGAACCAAACAACAATGAATAATAACCCAATCAAGAAAATTAGTACCATTAGTAACATCAGAGTTTAAGAACCGACTCAACAACCTGCCTATACATAAGCTTATAAGACAAAGAAGGCAAAGAACTGAATGAAATATTGCCATAAACATGATCAAAATCATTAGCTCAAAATTTGTATCCTGTTTTTCTCTCCTCATAGCAAAGAATACAAGTCAAAAAAAACCACATGAAACACTTAAATTATATTTGTGTCAATGTCAAATGTACAATAACTGAGTATGTGTTGTATAAGAACTGAATATGTGTTGTACAATAACTGAATATGTATTGTATGATAACTGGATATATTGTACAATAACTGAATATGTTGAGTAATAACTAAATGCTTTATGCCAAAACTGAATATGTATTGTGTAATAACTGAATATGTATTGCATAACAACAGAACATATGTATTATGATAGCAGGATATATTGTACAATAACAGAATATGATGAGTAATAACTAAATGCTTTATGCCAAAACTGGATGTGTATTGTGTAATAGCTGAATATGTATTGCATAATAACAGAACATATGTGATGTGATAGCAAGATATATTGTACAACAACTGAATATGTATTGTGTAATGATTGGACATGTTGTACAGTATTCAAATGTGTTATACAATAACTGAATATGTATTGTATAATGACTGAAGGTGTGTTGTATAATAACAACATATATGATATGATGACTGGATATATTGTGTAATAACTGAATATATTGAGTAATAACTAAATGCTTTATGCAAAAACTGAATGTGTATTGTGTAATAACTGAATATGTATTGCATTAAAACAGAACACATATGTGTTATGATAGCAGGATATATTGTGCAATAACTGAATATGTATTGTATGATAATTGGACATGTTGTGTAGTAATCAAATATATTGTACAATAACTGGATATGTATTGTACAATAATTGAATGCATTGTGTAGCAATCGAATATGTGAAGTTTATAAAGACATGCTGTATCATGTCAAAACAAAGGACAAAGACAAACAGTGAAGAAGACTGTAAAGAAAAAAATATATATTGTACAAAGTGATTGAATCATAGAAGTAGGGAGAAGTATTGTATTGTGTTTCAAGATTGTAAATAAGGTGACAACTTGAAAAACAAAACAAGGGGCATATGAGACAGAATATTGACTAATAGAAAATTGTTCATGTAAATATTTTTATAAGAGTGTGTAAATTTTTAATTCTTTTAATTTGAATGTATAAGGGACCTAATTTTTTCAATACTCAAAATAGACAATGTCTTCTCAATTGTTTGAGTTCGACCAATGAGAACTGTTGCGCGGATGAATACAAAAGAATGGCGGTGTTGCGTTATACCCACGCCAAAAACTACTTTCATTAGCGTCTATGACTTCAAAGTGTAAAGACGTAGAATTGTTGATGACGTGTGAATATGTGAATTACACAAACTTCTAGCCAGCATGGACGCTATCCAATTTTAAAAGTTATTTACCAAGTGAAATAGTGATGTAAAGTGAATATAAAACGAATAAATGTGTTTATAATAAAAGTACGTTGAATTTATGCATTCCATTCCACGACCACATCCCCTGATGATAAAAGTGGCGTCTGCTCCAACAAACAATACACCATTTAGCAAAAACAGTGCTTCAATTGCCGCTATATCCACACTAATATGTGGTAACCATGTTTAAAGAAATCCCCGCCACAGTTATTAATTCATTGGAATTGATTGACACTGTTTCAATCGATATAACACAGAATGTTCTTTCAGATTGAAGGAAATCTTTCCTTTATATTAACACATTTTTTTTAATATGCCTGCAGTCATTAAAATGCTGGAAACAAGTCTTCCCTTAAATCAGTCATAAAATGTGTTTGATACTACCATTCCTGGTGTGTATTCCAGGTAGTGTATGGCAGAAATACTGGATATAAACAAACCTCCAAAATATGAGATATTCTTGGAGGAAAGTTCTTAGGTATAACTGAAGACTTGTCTCTTTTGTGGAACAACTATCAACATTTAAGTATGCACCAATATCCTCATGTGACGGTGAAGCAAGTTTTTCAAGATACAAAAGTACAAGACGTATTTTTAAAGTACTGATAATTTTTAAAAAAGTAACAAAACATTATTTTCCAAATACTTTATCATCATTTATAACTTCAGACCAGCACTGTCAAATGTGGTATCCGTAATGTATTTTTCTAGCACCCTTCATAAGTAAATTCTTACCCCGACAATTATTAATAATAATTCAAATTTCAAGATAAAATTATTTCCTTTCAAATAGCTTCCCAGTATACACCCATGAAGTATGTTTTTTATGCCTAAAGCTGTATTTATTTCTTCCCTTCCCAGTGCCTTTCCTTTTTCCTCTCAAAAGAAGAGTACTTGCCCTAATGGTGGTTATGATGGCATCTGCCCCTCCTTAGGTGCGAGTTAAATGTGCGCAAGCATGCAAGAAAATTGGAGAGCACTACTTTACTACTTTCACCACTTCTACACTAAGTTACCACCCTTAGTTAGCCATGTATCGTAATGGGAAACCAGTTTTTGTTAGCCTTTGTATAGAATAATTTGTATAGAATGGTGCCGACTGTGACGAAAGTCAAGTCTGCACTTCTTTTTAACAATATCATTGTTGAAATGTTTTCCATCAAGAAATTTCTTCAGATTGAGACAGAATATTAGAAGACCCCAAAAGAAAATCGTTTATGTGAATATTTGTTAAAAGTTTAATTTGTTTTTTGAGGTTGGTATGAGTTGGTTAAATGACGAAAACGTGTTGCAAATGTTCATTGTTACGAACAACTAAGTTAGTTTAAAGACGTCATAAATATTTCCATATTTGATTTTAATATATATGTATAAATATTAGAATTATATGTGTTCCATAATAAAAGTAAGGGAGGATGGTTAGGG
This sequence comes from Tenodera sinensis, assembly GCA_030765045.1. Lineage (NCBI taxonomy): Eukaryota > Metazoa > Arthropoda > Insecta > Mantodea > Mantidae > Tenodera > Tenodera sinensis. Next base: position 148,426,021 of record CM060965.1, on the reverse strand, counting down.
ATCGCTTCCCTAACAAGAAATAACTATTTGATGGACGCATACGCGGATGTATACGAAAAAGGCGGTGTCACATGAGGTGACGCCAGACTCTTCCCACTAGTGTGTGTATTCAAGGTGTAAAGATGCGTTGAGGTAACGTGAGAACATTGTAAAACGTTTATCAGACTTTCATCAAGCATTAGTTCCACTAAATGAAAAAAGTGGAAAGATTAAATCATTTAAAACGGTGCTAGGAGGATTTATTTTAATGTAAAATATAGAAAAAGTGTTAATAAAATAATACATTTTGGTGAAGACACATCGTGTGATTTTTCATTCCATCCGTTACCATGCCCTGAGATCACAAACAATTCAATAGCTCAAAGACCCAACGAAGCATAATTACAAAAACTGCACCAAATGGCTTGCCCAACGTGGAACACGAATTTTGGATGGAATGGAAATTACGGGAAATGAACTTACGCGAAATACCAAGTGACGCCATATCTTCGCGCCAAAAAGAAAGAAGACGCCATTAGACCATCGTTTGAAACCTAAAACATCAGAAAACTGATGAACGGATAATCAACGATACATCAGAACACCGATGAACGGATAATCAACGCGGGAAAACACCAGAGATCGTCTAGCGAAGCCAACTGCCCAGAAGACGCACGTAACTGGACAAATCAACGAGTAGGGGGAGGGGCAGATAGGCCTAGTTATCAGGTAAAACCAGAAAGTGAGGAACAGGTTGCAATAGGAAAAGACCAAAGGTTATTAATGATCATGTTTGAAAGACTAGAACAGAATATGAAAGAATTAGGTCAGAAAATGGAACAAAATAAGGTAGAATTAAAGCAGGACATAGAACAAAGTTTAGGTCAGAGTATAGAACAAAAACTAGAACAAAATAAAAAAGAGATAAGACAGGATTTAGAACAAAATAAAAAAGATATAGGTCTGAAAGTGGAGGAAGTGACAAAGGACTTACAACAGAAAATAGAATTAGGAAGACAGGAGTGTAAAGAAAATGTGAAAGTAATGGAAACTAATTTAAAATTAGTACATAAAACTTAAATGAGACAAAGGAAACCTTAGAAGCTAGGATAGAAACCATAGGAGATAGGATGGGAAAAATTGAGTCGAAAATGAGAGAAAATAAATTTGTATTAGAAGAAGAAATTGGTAGATGTAGAGATGAAATAACAGAATGTAATGCAAGTGTAGACTGTAAGATTACAAATGTAAAAGCAGAAATAACTGAGGAATTAAGGAAAGAGATTGAGGTAGTAAAGAAAGACATTATTAATGAAACTGTAGAACAAATTGTAATTCTTAAAATTAAGACTATGACTGATGTGGTACATTAGCAACAGGATGCTATAAATAATATGAAACAGTCACTTAGAAATAAAGAATGATTTAAAATCAATTTGTGAAGAAATGAAAAAAGGAAAAGAAAGTTTGGCTAATGTAAATGATGATGTGAATGCACTACAAAGGCAAGATGATTTAGATGTAAGTAATGTACAAGATGAGAGTTATTTGAATAATGTACAAAATGCTGACTCACCATATAGAGAAAGAGGTTCACAATCAAACAATGACACAACACACAACACATGCTGCACCAACAGCATATTACATGAAATCACACCACCTACATTGGACTAGGAGAAGGGAGACGATCCAAAACTCTTTGTTAAAGAGATGGAAGAGTATCTTAAAGTGAAAAGGATACCAAATGAGCTTAGGATGACGATAGTCAAGAAAAGCTTAAAAAACAAGGCATTAGAATGGCTTAGGTTAACACTAGCTGGTCATAAATCGTATAGCTCATTCAGAAATCTATTCTTATCAAGGTATTGGGGCCCAGCTAAGCAAAACCAAACTAGGGTAGAGCTAGCGACAGGTAGATATGATCCAACCAAAGGGTTATCGCTAGTCGATTATTTTATGAAAGTAGCCAACAAAGGAAAGCTATTAGACCCTAACCTGTTGGAAGCAGAGCTAATTACCAGCATAACAAGACATTTCCCAGACACAGTGAGAACAGGGTTAATTGTTGCGAGGCCAGTAGATTTTGCAGACATGATAGAATTACTGACAGCCTTCAAAACACAAAATAGTCGGCCTAATGAGCATAGACATAGGAACGGTCACCCAAACTCACCTATCTTAAACTGGAGCACGGCTACAAACAACCAGAATGAGGGAGAAGATATAAATACTAGGAGCACCCATGACAGGGGGAGAGGGGCACACCATTTCCCACAACCATACAATCATGGCGAAAGGATGGAGAACACAAGACAGCGGTACCACGACACGATACCAAGGGGTGAATCGAGATACCAAACATACACATATGATCGTGGGAGACCAGGAGACCGTACCCATCAAGTGAACCACATACGATTCTGTAGGGAATACTTCAACAACCAAAGACCGTCATACAACAGGGGTTCACGCCAAAGGGACAGAAACCAATGGTACACTGGCAACATAAGACAGCAGGAAGTAAATGAAAATGTGCCAAATAGGGCAGATGTTGCACAGAATACAGAAACAACAACCACCACCAACACTCAGGGCAATTACAACAACTAAGTTCGTCCCAACCGAGTGGATGACCAACAACACAAACCCTAAGCAACTTACAATTGACATCGACACCATGATGGCTACACAAAGAGAAAATGGAACTAATATACACTGGACCACTGGTCATAACGAAACAGCTGGGTGACCATACGTATGAACTACAGAATACAAATGGCAAGTTGGTAGGAAGATATCATAAAAATAAATTAAAACCATACAAAGAAAGGACCAAATAGTCTTTGCCAACAAACATGTAAGGCAGGAATAGTAGAGATGATGGAAAATAATAATTTTTAATGGGTTACTTATAGAAGATATAGAAACAAATGCCAAAGATAAAAAATGGATTACACTACTTTCCAACCCAGATATAGTCCCCCAGAGACCAAGGAAAACAGCGGTTGCAGCCTTCCGACTATTGACAAATCACGACTGCTTAGCAAGTCATCTCTACAGAATAGGTATCTCATCCTCACCAATATGTGTCCTGTGTAACGATCCAGCAGAAATGAACGAAGACCACTTGAAGACCTGTGAAGCATTAAGGTCAGAAGAAACTACAGTTCAAAAGTATTGGAAAGCACGAATGCTAATGGCTTCATTGCCAGATGCAAGGCACTAGAAAACAACAACAACTTATAGAAGATTATGTTCAGATTGGAAAATACAACAAGAAAGAAAATCAACATAGTCATTGGCTATATTGACCACAAAGAGCATTGTCAACAAAGACAGATGAGGACACTGATTGTCATTAAAGAAGTGAATAGCGACGGAAAATAATGTGTTTTTGACATAAGGATGTCAGGGACAAAACAATAAAAAGGAATCAATTGTGATGACAAAGATAATGAATATGTATTGTCGAGGGTGAATTGAGAAGAAAAATAATACAATTGCAGAATAATTATAAGTATAGAAGTTTTCTCTTATAGAGATAAGAGATAGAGAGGTGACAATTAGTGAAGTAAGAAAAACCATAGTCAGAAAAGCAATGCCCATGAATTAAGATGGATATAGCCAATGCTAAGCTTGAAGAAATGTCAAACTAAACAATAGTGAATAAGAACCCAATTACAATGGTATTAATAATAACATCAGAGTTTAAGAATTGACTCAACGACCTGCCTATACATAATAAGCTTACAAGACAAAGAAGGCAAAGAACTGAATAAAATATTGCCATAAATATGATCATAATCATTAGCTCAAGATTTGTATCCTGTTTTTCTCTCCTCATAACAAGGAACGTAAGTCAAAAGCCACACAATAAACCATGATACACTTAAATTATATTTGTGTCAATGTCTAATGTAAAATCTTAGGAATATGTTGTATAATAACTGGATATGTTGTATAATAACTGAATGTGTTGTACAATAACTGAATATGTATTGTATAATAACTGAATATGTGATGTATAATAACTGAACATGTATTGTGTAGTAACTGAATATGTGAAATTTATAAAAACATGCTGTGTCATGCCAAAACAAAAGACAAAAACAAACAGCGAAGAAGACTGTAAAGAAAAAAAAGTATTGTGGAAAGAAGTATCTTCCGGGCTGTTATGCCGTGGTCTGCTGGAGATCTGTCTTCCAGACGTTTTGTCTACAACTGCGGTAGACATCCTCAGTGGCGTTGTCGAAGTCTCCTCGTGGAAGGTATCACTGCGACTGATGCGTCGACTGTCTGTGGGGCTCCATTTATACCATGCGCAACGTGCGCTGATTGGCCCGGGGCGTCCAGAGGCGTGGTGGCTGGTGGAGGGGGTTCTATCTCTCTTATGCTGCTGGTCTCTTCTGATTGGCTTACCTTGCTATCCTGCTTCTTATGATGTTCTATGACCGGATGCCAGTTGCTGTTTAAGGAAGAGGCCTTAAGATTAAACAGCAACTGGCATCCATGACTAGCAAAGTCATTCATCCTGAAGATGGGAGAGATGTACACTCCCGAAACGTTGATGTCTTTTCATCACTACACCTGGCTCGAAGCCCGAGAGCATCTTGAATAAGTATTTTACAAAGTGATTGTATCAGAGGAATAGGGAGAAGTATTGTATTGTGTTTCAAGATTGTAAATATAGGTGACAACTTGAAAAACAAAACAAGGGGCATGTGAGACAGAATATTAGAAGACCCCAAAAGAAAATTGTTTATGTGAATATTTGTTAAAAGTGTAATTTGTTTTTTGAGGTTGGTATGAGTTGGTTAAATGACGAAAACGTGTTGCAAATGTTCATTGTTATGAACAACTAAGTTAGTTTAAAGACGTCATAAATATTTCCATATTTGATTTTAATATATATGTATAAATATTAGAATTATATGTGTTCCACAATAAAAGTAAGGGAGGATGGTTAGGGATCGCTTCCCTAACAAGAAAGAACTATTTGATGGACGCATACGCGGATGTATACAAAAAAGGCGGTGTCACGTGAGGTGACGTCAGACTCTTCCCACTAGTGTGTGTGTATTCAAGGTGTAAAGACAAGTTGAGGTAACGTGAGAACATTGTAAAACGTTTATCAGACTTTCATCAAGCATTAGTTCCACTAAATGAAAAAAGTGGAAAGATTAAATCATTTAAAACGGTGCTTGGAGGATTTATTTTAATGTAAAATATAGAAAAAGTGTTAATAAAATAATACATTGTGGTGAAGAAACATCGTGTGATTTTTCATTCCATCCGTTACCACGCCCTGAGATCACAAAGATTTCAATAGCTCAAAGACCCAACGAAGCATAATTACAAAAACTGCACCAAGATGAAGAAATAGATGAAAATCTTACTGTATGGAGAGTGGTCAAATTTTTCCCAACAAAATGATGTGATCGGATCTTGAGTTTCTTTGGCTGTATGTAGCCGGGTATTGCCATACATTATTGTTTCCCCATACACCTCACATAATTGGCAATGAATGTTTACTACCACATTTCTCGCATTCAAAAAATGAATCACTGATCTGTCTTCACAGTCGGCAGGTCATTCAATTGTTTTGAACATTTCAAAATGATCTAACAATAGGAAAATATCTGGCTTCCAAATGAATAGAGGAAGAGATTGTACATTTGCACATGCTCATTATCTTGCTGCAGAACTTCAGCAGCAAAATATTTAAAAACACTCCTAGTATATTGAGAAGGCAACAGACAAAGTTTTATCGTGAAAAGTCATCATCATGCAGTAATAGTAAATTGTAATTCATCCTTTATTTTGGATGTGGAGTCATGTGTATCTACTTCTCACCAATAAATGCAAGTGTGAGATTGTCTTATATGATAATTTTAGAGCATATTTGTATGCAGATTTTGCACATTTTTAGGGCATACTTGCATGCATATTACAAGAGATTTTAGGTCATGAACTTTCTAACTCTGATAAATAACATCTCTCTAAATTTAACAAAGGCATAAATTCATCGATTTAACTGCCTTATATATTTGGTAATCTTATGTGAAAATATACATTAATGAGAGAAAAAGCTTTCTAGCCATACTTACTGCAGCTTCCTTTGTGGCAAATTCCACAAGAGCACTGCCTTTCTTCTTAGGAGAAATAATTAAGGCTGCAATTTCTCCATACTGTAATTACAATTTGTTTCATGAGAACTTATTCTATTTTGAGAGAATATTATTTAATGTTCTAAAAAAAAAAGTATTAAACTTTATTTGTGGAACTTAAATCCACTGCTATTCTGTCATAAACACCAGAATAATAAATTCCATGTTGTCTATATGAATATAAAAATAAAGTATAAGCAGCTCTAAAAAAAGAAATTACTATATCTCTAACATCACTGAAAACAAATATTAAAATTATGTCATTTGGACAGTTCCTAGTTGAAAGGAAACAAGCTATATTAATCAATTTTACAGGACAGCACACAAAAAATAATTACAGCAAAAAGATACAAGTGTATTTAATGTTTTCTTATCTAACATTAATTTAAATGTGAAAAAATATTGTGATGCTTTTTCTGTAACTTCTTTGGCACACATGTTCTGTATGTTCCACATAGGTGCTCTTGGTTACATACTTGCTTTTCTGTGCCACCTATTTGATTACTGCTGATCTAACAAAAGCTGGACCTTTCTCTTGGGAAAATCACGGATTGCTACTCTACACATTTTGCTACTTGCTATATGTAATAATAAAAAAGTGCCCTTAGTTTAGGAGTATGACAAACTGTTATTTTCGTGTAAGATATAACTTGTTACATATAAGTAATGATTAATTATTGACACTTTAATTTGTTCTGTAACTGACAGTAGATGTCTTTTACATAGGGTTGCCATAATCCAAGAACCAAAATAAAGGATAAGCATTAACGCTGTTAGCAAAGAAACTGTCCATTATGATGAAAATTAGTCCAAGCATTAACACTGTCAGCAAAGGAGTGTCTTTAATGAAGAAAATTAATGTTAGTTTGCATTAAATAACTGCTTAAATAAAACATTAAACACAAATAAAATACACACAATTGTGTTGCTACAGATAAGATCTGTTTTACACTAACCTTTGCACCAGTCATATTGCATTGAACAGAAGAAAAGAACTTGCTCTAATTCTGAATGAGTCTTTGAAAATTAGTGCAACTTATATTTTTCATGTTATACTGCATTTAGAGCCTTGCCTTGATTGAAGTTAATACCGCCTGTTCCTTTCTTTTGTCCATTGTGCATTCACCAAAGAAAATACTCTCTCCACATTAGTATTATGCCCTGGAATGGAGAAATAGTACTGCATAATAGCAGGCAGTTCTAAATATTGCTTTTCAGAAACACAATCTCCAAAAAATTTCACCCACTTTTTTATTAGCCATAATCTCCAAATTTTGATTCTTTGTCTCTCCTAGAAAACGTTTCAACTGTACTACCTGGTCAAACAGCAAACTGTCATCCACTTTGCAAGTTGTATTGTTTTGCATCCATTTCAATGAAAATTTTACATTTTCCCAATCACATATAGCCTTCAATATCCAGTCAAAATGTTCAAATTGGGACAAAAGCTTGCTCCATTCATCAGGTAATCTACAACTGTCTGATAAAATGTCATGATTTCCTCTTGAAATTTTGACTGCTGATACTGTGTCAGATCTGACCTTAATTCTTCTACTTTAGAAGTCATGAAGTTACATTTTTTCTTTCCTCTAAAACATGCTCCAACGTAACCTCATTCACAAATATATCATCTTTCTCAATGCTGGCAATTCTCTTTTGAAATGGACTCATCTGAGCATGCAGAAAGTTGTTGTTAGCTAATGCTGGATTTCTGACAATGAAGTCATTAATCCTCTTGCTCTCCAATATTTTTCACTGATGGATGGGGCACTAGAAGTGGCCGGGCATATTTGCAGGTGGTCTCGATCCATTTCCTCTTGCAGATCACATAGAGGACAGAGTGGTGAAGAATATATCCCAATTCTGTTTAAATGTTTTGCCAGACAATCATGTCCTGTAATCAACCTGAAGGTTGCAACTGCTGTTTTTCGAGGATACTTAGGAATTACTGTTTGAATGTTTGGTAGTTCCCATCTTTTATTCTTTGATTTTTCATAGTAATATTTTGGAATAATTTTTTTGAATTCAGAGTTGACTAATCTTTTAGCTGCATAAAATGGTAGATTAACTATAGAGGATCAGAAAAAAAGGTCTTGAAAAGACTTGGACATTTATCAAGAAATAGGAAGTATGATTTAAGAGCTTGAAAGATGTATATGAACTGTTCAATTGCAGGAAATAAGCTCAACCAACTAGTTTTTACATGCCTGAGTAGTGCTGCTATACAAACCAGAAACAGCAAACAGCAAAATCACAGAGAATTGATTATAGTAATGCTTCTGCTATCACTGTTAGTGCGAGGTCAGCAATACATTCATCAGCCATGGTGTTGCCATCTGGAAACTTCTATCATAAGGAATGGAGAAATGAACAGTGTTTGGCAGTAAAACTCAATAATAAAAACAGTTTTTTAGCACTCACTGCTGTCGCAGACTTTTATCTCTTTATCTAGGACATTTGACTTCTATCATAAAATCGCAGACTGTCCGCAATGTATGGCCACCCTACTTTTACCAGGAATTATCTGTAGAGGGTCTTACTCTGTAAGAGGCTGGATTATAGCAGCTGATTATGACTACAAAATAAGTTTAGTATTAAGCATTGTACCTTAATAAATAAAATAACTGAATTTTAGATTAAAATGTTACCCATTCAATGTTTCCATATCCAATTGTAATATTATATAAATATAATCTTTCCCCATAAAAAACATTTTGCATAATTGTCTACACACGTAAAATTATTCCATATGCAACTCTTTTTATGCACTTACTCACTTTAGAGTTTGTAAGTTTGTTGGCATAAATAAATAATAATTACCATCTGAAGGTTATTTAATCCTGGGATATAAAGTACTTACAATAGTAAGTCACCATTGGGGTAATTTGTCTCTGATGTGAGACTGCCTTTGTGGTTTACCAGGAGAAATACAAACTGGTTTGAGAATTTAATGCCATTCTGGCAGTTTGTCACAATAGCTCAATGGTTAGAGCATCTGCCCGGTAAGCGGAAGGTCTGTGGTTAAAATCCCAGTTGTGGCATTGAATTTTTAAGTTCCAGTTCTACCTCTCATACATTGCATTATCTGAGAGCAGTGGCGAAGCGTGAAGTAAGTAAAAGGGTAGAAAGATTGTTTATATGGCTTTGAGAATGAGCTGGACACAGCTTGAAACCCAGGGTCAGCAAATAATTGTATCAGATATATTTATACAAAAAGTAAATGACAGGTTTCAATTCCTATTATCCCATAAATGGATATTCTTAGCTATTTTGATTAAACATAAATAACAGTATATTATCTTCAAATAAGTGAAATAACACAAAAAATTATGTAACAGGGGTTGACAGTTTCCTCCAAAATTAAAGGGAAGATCTATATGTAAGTTGTTTGAAAACTACTGTTCTTAAAGATAGATATTTTAGTGTTAAGCGTTTTCATAATGAATTTAAGACAATCTTACTCAAAACCTAAGTAAAATACAGCACGTTGCACATTTGTAGCATCAGTCACTTAGGATATTTTTTAATTCACACATTTTTCAAAATTTGGCTCAAAAACATTACAAAGACAGATTCTAAGACTGAATGCCAAATAGCTATCCAAGAGTCTGTTTCTGTGGTGAGTTTTCAGGAGCTTCATTATAGAGAAACCCTGTTCACCAAGGTGGGTACTACCCATACATTGTCATAGTTTTTGCTGAGTTGGGAATCAAATTTGGGAAATGCCTATTGTCAAGCTAGAATTCGATCAGTGCGCCTGAACATGAATTGTTGAATTTCTCTTGAAGGTGACAATCACATAGTACTTCTATCAGCTTCAGCTGAACTCCTGCATTATTTACTTTATCTATGTTCATAATGTCTTTGTATGTTGTATTTTTTTAACGTAAGATACTGGTTGCATATTAAGTTCTGAATACTACTACTGACAACTTTGCATAGGAATTATTTTTCCCATTTGAAACAGGCGAATCCAAATGACTCATGTCTGTGCTCTCGGACGCAGCCATTGCTCTGCCTGCATCACACGGAAAACTGCACTGAACTGGTTTCTGACAGATTGGCCTGCTATGCCCAGAGCACAGCGACTGGCTCTTTGCGTGGCATTGCCACTTGGGGCCATGATTGACACCACTTCCCTCCTTAATTCTCGTATGTAACAATTTTAATGAACTTCGACACAGGTATTCATAATCAGCTTATATTCAAGTTCACAGTTTCTACCAATGGAGGGCCTAAACTGTGCATAAAGGAAGATCTCCAGCAAGGACAAGCTAGCAACCAGGTAACTGAGGATATGAGACATCTACGTAAAACATTCCTGCATACTTATTTTGTATGCCAAACCAACTTACAGTTGGTCTTTTTAAACACACAGGCTGTGTGTGGGCAATGTTTGAGAGGCAGAATCAGGAAACGAAAAATTCAATGCCATAGCCAGGATTTGAACCAAGGATCTTACGTTTCATGCACAGCTGCTCTAATCACCAAGCTATCATGGCCAACTTGCCAGCATGACATCAAATTCCCTAACTGATTCCTATTTTCCCAGTAGACCACAGGGGAATCTCACATTAGAAATAAATACCCCAAGGGCAGTTTACAATTTCAAATACTTCATGTCCCAGATTTAAATAACCTTTACATGATCACAGTTATTTTTGTATTATAACCGTTATTTATTTGATCCATGGTTCAAATCTCAGCTATGACATTCAATTTTTCAGTTCCAATTCTACCTCTCAAACTCCTGCTTATGTTTAAATTGTTTACTTCTATGTATTTAATAATTCAGGCTTCAATGTGTTATACCTGTTGTGATGTTAGCTTAAAACTACTTACGCATTTTTGTTTTGCTAGTAATCATAATCATTTTATTGGTTTTACTAGTTTTTTTTTTTGTGTATTAACGTCCTCCAACATAATGTTATATCAGACAAATTAATGAAATTGGTGAAATGATGCTCAAATGAGCCCAGGGCCCATAGAGCTTAAACTTACCCAACCTTGGAAAAACCTAACTGGATAACTAAGCAAGATTCAAACTCGGGACCTCTTGAATGTGAGGCAGACACACTACCACCACACTACAGATGCAGGCTCTTTTACTAACACGTATAATTATATAGACGATGATGCTTTTGGAAAAACAGCATAAAAGCGATATAACACAAGAGTTACTTGTATTTATTTTTCTGTAAGTTGTAAATGTATTATAGAAGGGTGGAGGTTTACATTCAGAATAGACTAGAATCTGCCCACCATTACATACATAACAAGATTCTTACCTAAGGCTAATTCCTCCCAATTATGATCTAGCATCTCATGTGTATCTTGTCCAAAGGCTCTAAAGATCTTTTCTGTAACATTACCAATATGCACAAAACATTGTGCATATACAACATTCTTTATTAAACACCAGTGAAAGAATTCAATTGGTATAAGAATGAAAAATTTTGAGATCATATAATTGGTCCACCTCAAGGCACGAGTTGTTGCTGAATGTAGTACTGAATCAGGGATATCTTTTTACAGTGAGCTGGTGCACCATAATGCTGGAACAGGATATCTATGTTATTTTACTTTTGCAGATGTGTTACAAAATTCAGCACATCATAATACATATTTAGCTCATCGCTATGCTGTAAAGAGCATTTTGTTTAAAATAGAAAATGAGTTGGTTAATAACACTGAACAGCACTCATTTTTTAAATTTCCCAGAACATGTTTCAGAAGCCAGTTTCCTCCATTATCAACTGAACATTGACTGAATATGCTTGTACAGGTTGGTCTCTTTGTAGATTATTCTGGTAGTGATGCTAAGAACTTGTACCATGGGTTGTTCTGTGGGATATCGAAATTGAAAACTCTGTCCTTGTTCTTCCAGATGAAGGTCTGTTCCCATGTTGACAACTCTTGGTTTCCTGATATTTGTTTTAATACAATTTATTATACATTATATTATGTTGTCTATATCAGTGGTGTCATGGTCACAGGCCATTGAGAGCTCCATTGGGCATCTTCTACAAGCCGGGAGCCAAACATGACGTTAAGACAGAATATTAGAAGACCCCAAAAGAAAATCGTTCATGTGAATGTTTGTTAAAAGTGTAGTTCGTTTTTTGATGTTGGTATGAGATAGTTAAATGACGAAAACATGTTAGTAAGGTTCATTGTTACGAACAACTAAGTTTACCCAAAGACGTCATAAATCTTTCCATATTTGATTTTAATATATATGTATAAATATTAGAATTATATGTGTTCCATAATAAAAGTAGGGGAGGATGGTTAGGGATCGCTTCCCTAATGAGAAAGAACTATTTGATGGACGCATACGCGGATGTATATGAAAAAGGCGAAGTCGTGTGAAATGACGCCAAAAACTGTCCATTCGCGTGTGTGTGTTTGAGCTGAAAGGACATATTTAGGTAGCGTGAACATAGAATTTTCACCAGACTTTCATCAAGCATTGGTTCCACTAAATGAGAAGGTGGAAGCGTTTTAAATCATTTAGAATGGTGCTGAGAGAAATTATTTAATGTAAAGTATCGATGAAGTGTTAATAAAATAATACATTGTGGTGAAGAAACATCGTGTGATTTTTCATTCCATCCGTTACCACGACCTAGATAGAAAAGGAGTCTCATAGCACAGCACATTCCGTAATAATAATTGCAAAAACCGCACCAAATGGCTTGCCCAACGTGGAACACGAATTTTGGATGGAATGGAAATTACGGGAAATGAACTTACGCGAAATACCAAGTGACGCCATATCTTCGCGCCAAAAAGAAAGAAGACGCCATTAGACCATCGTTTGATATCGACACCAGAACACCGACGAACGGATAATCAACGATACATCAGAACACCGATGAACGGATAATCAACGCGGGAAAACACTAGAGATCGTCTAGCGAAGCCAACTGCCCAGGAGACGCAAATAACTGGACAAATCAATGGAAAAAAAAGTATGATCAAAAATTTTTATTTTTACATCCAGTTTATTTTTATTTGTATGTTACTGCGAAGCGGCAAAATAGTGGGACTTTTAAACCAAAGCAAACTGAATAAAGAAATTAAAATGTCGCGAAAAGAGATAGAAACAGGAGTGGGGGAACGGGCAGATAGGCCTAGTTATCAAATAGAACCAGAAAGTGAGGAACAGGTAGCAATAGGAAAAGACCAAAGGTAATTAATGATCATGTTTGAAAGACTAGAACAAAAACTAGAACAAAATAAAAAAGAAATAAGTCAGAAAATGGAACAGAATAGGGAAGAGATAGGTCAGAAAATGGAGGGAGTAAGACAGGACATAGAACAAAGTTTAGGTCAGAGTATAGGTCAGAAACTGGAACAGAATAAGGAAGAGATAGGTCAGAAAATGGAGGAAGTGAGAAAGGACTTAGAACAGAAAATGGAATTAGGAAGACAGAACTTAGAACAGAAAATGGAATTAGGAAGACAGGAGTGTAAAGAAAATATGAAAGTAATGGAAACTAATTTAAAATTAGTACATAAAAACTTAAATGAGACAAAGGAAGCCTTAGAAGCTAGGATAGAAATCATAGGAGATAGGATGGGAAAAATAGAATCAGAAATGAGAGAAAATAAGATTGTATTAGAATGAGAAATTGGTAGATGTAGAGATGAAATAACAGAATGTAATACGAGTGTAGACTGTAAGATTACAAATGTTGTTGTTGTTGTTGTTTTCTTGTGCCTTGCATCTGGCAATGAAGCCATTAGCATTCGTGCTTTCCAATACTTTTGAACTGTAGTTTCTTCTGATCTTAATGCTTCACAGGTCTTCAAGTGTTCTTCATTCATTTCTGCTGGATCATTGCACAGGACACATATTGGTGAGGCTGAGATACCTATTCTGTAGAGATGACTTGCCAAGCAGTCATGATTTGTCAATAGTCGGAAGGCTGCAACAGCTGTTTTCCTTGGTCTCTGGGGGATTATATCTGGATTGGAAAGTAGTGAAATGCATTTTTTATCTTTGGCATTTGTTTCTATTTCTTGTAGGTATGAATGACAAAAATTTTTAATGATCAAGCGTTTTATTGAGGAATATGAGAAATTGAATTTAGACTTTTGTTTTATTGTTGTGCCTTTCTTTGCAAGTGAGTCTGCAGCTTCGTTCCCCATGACTCCACAGTGTGCTGGAATCCATTGGAGATGAACAGTCTTATTAACTTTCTGGAGTTGTGTTAACATTTTGTAGCATTCTCTAATTTTTTGTTGACTTCTTTGTAGTATTTGAACATATTCCCTGAATTGCAGCTTTAGAATCTGAAAGAATTACTGCCTTGTTAAATTTATTTAAGGGAACATTTAATAATTGTCGGAGAGCAATGTATATAGCCTCTATTTCTCCATCATAATTTGTTGTGTCTCTGCCAACAGAATGATAAAAGGAAAAATGTGAACATGTAACTCCAGCTCCAGTAAGGTTTTCCTTGGAGGATCCATCAGTATATATGTGCAGCCGTTCTTCTGTGGGATACCTAGTATTGATTGTTTCCAGAGCTAGAAGTTTTTGTATTTCTTTTGGTGTGTCTGATTTACTTATTTCCTCTATTAATTCCAAATTGAAGGTAGGTTGCAATAATTCCAATGGATTACAAATGTAAAAGCAGAAATAACTGAGGAATTAAGGAAAGAGATTGAAGTAGTAAAGAAAGACATTATTAATGAAACTGTAGAACAAATTGTAATTCCTAAAATTAAGGCTATCACTGATGTAGTACATTTGCAACAGGATGCTATAAATGATATGAAACAAAGTCACTTAGAAATAAAGAATGATTTAAAATCAATTTGTGAAGAAATGAAAAAAGGAAAAGAAAATTTGGCTAATGTAAATGATGATGTGAATGCACTACAAAGGCAAGATGATTTAGATGTAAGTAATGTACAAGATGAGAGTTATTTGAATAATGTACAAAATGTTGACTCACCATACAGAGAAAGAGGTTCACAATCAAACAATGACACAACACACAACACATGCTACACCAACAGCATATTACATGAAATCACACCTCCTACATTTGACGAGGAGAAGGGAGACGATCCAAAACTCTTTGTTAAAGAGATGGAAGAGTATCTTAAAGTGAAAAGGATACCAAATGAGCTTAGGATGATGATAGTTAAGAAAAGCTTAAAAAACAAGGCATTGGAATGGCTTAGGCTAACACTAGCTGGTCATGAATCGTATAGCTCATTCAGAAATCTATTCCTATCAAGATATTGGGGCCCAGCTAAGCAAAACCAAACTAGGGTAGAGCTAGCGACAGGTAGATATGATCCAACCAAAGGGTTATCGCTAGTCGATTATTTTATGAAAGTAGCCAACAAAGGAAAGCTATTAGACCCTAACCTGTCGGAAGCAGAGCTAATTACCAGCATAACAAGACATTTCCCAGACACAGTGAGAACAGGGTTAATTGTTGCGAGGCCAGTAGATTTTGCAGACATGATAGAATTACTGACAGCCTTCAAAACACAAAATGGTCGGCCTAATGAGCATAGACATAGGAACGGTCACCCAAACTCACCCATCTTAAACTGGAGCACGGCTACGAACAACCAGAATGAGGGAGAAGATAGAAATATTAGGAGTACCCATGACAGGGGGAGAGGGGCACACCATTTCCCACCACCACACAATCATGGCGAAAGAATGGAGAACACAAGACGGTACCATGACACAATACCAAGGGGTGAATCGAGATACCAAACATATACATATGATCGTGGAAGACCAGGAGACCGTACCCATCAAGTGAACCACATACGATTCTGTAGGGAATACTTCAACAACCAAAGACCGTCATACAACAGGGGTTCACACTAAAGGGGCAGGAACCAATGGTACACTGGCAACATAAGACAGCAGGAAGTAGATGAAAATGTGCCAAATAGGGCAGATGTTGCACAGAATACAGAAACAAAAACCACCACCAACACTCAGGGAAATTACAACAACTAAGTTCGTCGCAACTGGCTGGATGACCAACAACACAAACCCTAAACAACTGACAATTGACATCGACACATGATGGCCACACAAAAGAGAAAGATGGAACTACTGTATACTGGACCACTGGTCATAACAAAACAGCAGGGTGACCATACGTATGAGCTACAGAATACAAATGGCAAGTTGGTAGGAAGATACCATAAAAATAAATTAAAACCATACAAAGAAAGGACCAAATAATCTTTGCCAACAAATATGTAAGGCAGGAACAGTAGAGATGATGGAAAATAACAATTTTTAATAGCTTACTTATAGAAGATTATGTTCAGATTGGAAAATACAACAAAAAAGAAAATCAACATAGTCATTGGGTATATTGACCACAAAGAGCATTGTCAACAAAGACAGATGAGGACACTGATTGTCATTAAAGAAATGAATAATAGCGATGGAAAATAATGTGTTTTTGACATAAGGATGTCAGGGACAAAAATAAAAAGGAATTAATTGTGATGACAAAGATAAAATATTTTGACACAAAGATGTCGAGGGTGAATTGAGAAGAAAAATAATACAATTGCAGAATAATTATAAGTATAGAAGTTTTCTCTTATAGAGATAAGAGACAAAGAGGTGACAATTAGTGAAATAAGAAAAACCATAGTCAGAAAGGCAATGCACATGAATTAAGATGGATATAGCCAATGCTAAGCTTGAAGAAATGTCAAACTAAACAATAGTGGTATTGTTATTACAATGGTATTAATAATAACATCAGAGTTTAAGAATTGACTCAACGACCTGCCTATACATAATAAGCTTACAAGACAAAGAAGGCAAAGAACTGAATAAAATATTGCCATAAATATGATCATAATCATTAGCTCAAGATTTGTATCCTGTTTTTCTCTCCTCATAACAAGGAACATAAGTCAAAAGCCACACAATAAACCATGATACACTTAAATTATATTTGTGTCAATGTCAAATGTGAAATCTGAAGAGTATGTGTTGTATAAGAACTGAATATGTGTTGTATAATAACTGAACATATGTTGTATAATAGCTGGATATGTTGTATAATAACTGGATATATTGTATAATAACTGAATGTGTTGTACAATAACTGAATATGTATTGTATAATAACTGAATATGTGATGTATAACTGAACATGTATTGTGTAGTAACTGAATATGTGAAATTTATAAAGTCATGCTGTGTCATGCTAAAACAAAAGACAAAGACAAACAGCGAAGAAGACTGTAAAGAAAAAAAAAACATTGTACAAAGTGATTGCATCAGAGGAGTAGGGAAAAGTATTGTATTGTTTTTCAAGATTGTAAATATAGGTGACAACTTGAAAAACAAAACAAGGGGCATGTGAGACAGAATATTAGAAGACCCCAAAAGAAAATCGTTCATGTGAATGTTTGTTAAAAGTGTAATTTGTTTTTTGATGTTGGTATGAGATAGTTAAATGACGAAAACATGTTAGTAAGGTTCATTGTTACGAACAACTAAGTTTACCCAAAGACGTCATAAATCTTTCCATATTTGATTTTAATATATATGTATAAATATTAGAATTATATGTGTTCCATAATAAAAGTAGGGGAGGATGGTTAGGGATCGCTTCCCTAATGAGAAAGAACTATTTGATGGACGCATACGCGGATGTATATGAAAAAGGCGGTGTTACGTGAAATGACACCAAAAACTGTCCATTCGCGTGTGCGTGTTCGAGCTGAAAGGACATATTTAGGTAGCGTGAACATAGAATTTTCACCAGACTGTCATCAAGCATTGGTTCCACCAAATGAGAAGGTGGAAGTGTTTTAAATCATTTAGAATGGTGCTGAGAGAAATTATTTAATGTAAAGTATCGATGAAGTGTTAATAAAATAATACATTGTGGTGAAGAAACATCATGTGATTTTTCATTCCATCCGTTACCAAGCCCTGAGATCACAAAGATCTCATAGCGCAAAGACACAGCGTCGTTAATAATTGCAAAAACCGCACCAACGTAATACATATGAACACTAGAAACGTTATCACCTGACTCCTGTTTACTTGCAAGTTGGTCACGTCTATGGATAAAACCTTTCTTAGAGTGTGTATACCCTTCAGAATTGCCCACAAGGATACATAGCACAAATACAAGTTGGATCTACGAAGGTATGCAGTACTTCTCACGCGTAAATAGAAAACTACTTGATGTAGTTATTCAAGTTGATTAAAGTACTTGCAACTTTCTGATGATTAGGCTGAATTATAGATACTATTAAACCTACCCTAGCCTTTGGGTTAGTATTCTCAAACTGTGAAGTACACCATTTACGCACTTATATACCTCTTAAAGATAGATGTTTTTATTACTTTTCAATCCCAGAGGTAAAAATGTCAAAATCAATTTTCAAATGAATGAATAAGTAAATAAACAAATAAATAAGAGGATTAAGAATAAGCATTAAGAATATTGCTTTTTATATGAATTTGTATCAGATATATTTATATTTATACAAAAAATGGCAGCTTTCAAATCCTATTATCCCATAAATGGATATTCTTAGTTATTTTGATTAAACATAAATAACAGAATATTATCTTCAAATAAGTGAAATAGCATAAAACATTATTAGTAACAGGGGTTGGCGATTTCCTTCAAAATTAAAGGGAAGAACTACATGTAAGTTGTTTGAAAACTACTTTTCTTAAAGATAGATATTTTAGTGTTAAGGGTTTTCATAATTTCATAGTCCAGGTGAATGTTTACTCCAACAGCAGACAAGGAAGGTTTGTTGCAGATACAAACTGTCCTGCACAGTTGCTAAAGGAGTAGAAGTTAATAGAAGCTAATCCTGTGTGTTCTCAGTTGTAAATTAAAAAGTGCAGTGTTTCTAATAGTGTGTTTTCTTAAGCATTGGGAATTAGGAGGGTAATGTCTCACAAATGTGTAAATGATAAAAACAATTTTTGTTACATTTATGGTGAGCACAGAGGTGAAATTTGACTTCTCAAATTAAGAACTTATGAGTGTTATTTTGACTATAAAATTGATGAGAATAAGTTTTGCACTCCAGAAATCTGTTGTGCCAAAAGCACAACACTATTAACTGGCTGGTAAAAAGGGGACCGTCATATGCCTTTTGAAGTTCCTATGATATGGCGGGAACCTAAGGGTCATATAACAGACTGCTACTTCTGCTTGACAAATATATCTGGAATAAGTTCCAAATCCAAACACAATGTTGAATATCCATCCATGGAATCAGCAATTCGACCAGTGCCTTATGGACCAGACCTCCCTGTACCAACTCCACCAGACGACAGTAATGTGACTGAAGATTTTGAAAGTGTTGATGACATTAGTGAATTACAACAAAGTGACCCAGATATTGTGGAAGGAGTTACCGTAAACGAGCCGCACTTATTAACCAAGGAGGATCTAAATGATTTGTTTTGTGATCTCGGGTTATCTAAAAGTAAAACAGGGTTACTTGCTTCAAGATTGAAAGGCTGGCATCTCCTGCAGGATGGCACCAAAATAACTTATTTTCGTCGATGCCAAAAGGAACTGGAGCACTTATTTTTTAAACAGGAGGACCTAGTGTTCCGTAGTGATGTCAATTCTTTGATGGAGTCCTTGGGTGTTCAACATAAGCCTGAAGATTGGCACTTGTTCATTGACTCTCAAAAACATTGAAAGGAGTCTTGCTACATAATTAAAACAAGTTTCCATCCATTCCTATAGCCCATGCAGTTGGTATGAAGGAGAGTTATGTGAACATGCAACTCTTGCTATGCAGTATCAGATATGATGACTACTCATGGCAGATATGTGCAGATTTTAAAGTGATAACTATCTTAGTTGGATTACAGCTTGGTTATACAAAATTTTGCTGTGCATGTGGGATAGCAGAGACAAAAGCAATCATTATGTTAAAAAAAGTTGGCCAAAGAGAGAGTCATTCAACCCAGGACAGGCAAATGTTGTTCACCAAACACTTGTAAGTACTGACAAAATCTTGTTACCTCCATTAAACATCAAACTAGGCTTGTTTAAGAACTTTGCAAAAGCAATGGATCGTGATGAGAGTGTATTTCTGTTCCTGAAAACTAAGTTTTCAAAGATCAGTGAAGCAAAAATAAAAGATGGAATATTTGTTGGCCCTCAAATTAGACAACTTATGAACGATTCACAGTTTGAAAGCCTTTTAAATATGCAAGAATGAGCTGCATGGTTCTCTTTCAAAAACATTGTCATAAACGTTCTTGGAAACCACAGGTCTGAACATTACGCAGAACTTGTGAGTGAGCTGATTGAGAACTAGGTCATGGGATGTAATATGTCCTTGAAAATACACATGTTGGATTCCCATCTTGAATTCTTTCCTGAGAACCTCGGCGCTGTCAGCAACGAACATGGCAAGCGTTTCCATCAGGACATCGCTGAAATGGAAAGACGCACCAGGGAAAATGGACTCCAAATATGTTGGCAGACTACTGCTGGACACTCAAGAGAGATGCTCCTCAAGCAAAGTACAGTCAAAAGTCTAATTCACATACATTTTAGGTATGTAAAAGGTTCTCAAGCCAAGGTGTTACACATATTAACTGTATAATTATAAGAAATCTTGTTAATGCAATTACTCAAAAACTATGGGTGATGGAAAAGTTCTGCAAAAGATTTGTAATCAGCACACAAAATTCACCCTTTATACTTCTTTTAACATTAAACAACTTAAATTTTGTTGACCAGTGTTATCAATCAGAGGACGCATTACATGCCATGACAGGTAGGCATGTTAGGGATTAAGAGGTTATAGAGAAATTAGAGAAATGGAGAGGTTAGAAAAATAAAGACTCCCTAATGCTCGGAGTTTACTTAAAACTCAAAATCTCTCACAGAATTCTTGGTCATCACATGAGAATGTTTGAACACATTCTGTGCCATCTTCTGTTGTGCAAATAGGTTAAAATAGTTTGCATTTCTTCACTAATATTGTTTTCTTCAAATAACATGGTGACTCCTTAGCTTAACCCACAATTCAGTAAAGTTTAAGCCAAGCTATTTAAAATCTCTGCTTACTGCTTGAACTATTACTGTGAAACTTCACAAAAGCTTAAGTCTCTGCTTAAGCCTGATTCAAAGCTTAATGCTTACTTAAACCATGAAACCGGGACCAACACATATTAATAGTGAATTTCGCTGCATATGTGTGTAAGTCTAATGCTCAGAATTTGATAATAAAATCATTCTTCTTCTTGTCTCCCAATATTTAGAGATTGGATCATCTTGATTTTGGAGAATTTCACATACAATTAGGTGATCAATGTTCATTAAGTCATTTTTTTTTTACATAAACAGCACTGTGGGGAAGTCATTAAACCAATATTGAACAAATCTCTACTCAGACAATCATGGCTTGAGATTAATCTGAACATTGCAACTGATGATTTTTTTGGTAGATCTGGAATTGAATATTAAAAATAGAAGCATTATTGACAGTGAAGTATTCTTCATGTTTGAGGTTATTTTGAGTCACTTATTTACACTCACCTTCACTACTTCTGGAATTGTTTTAAATTGATTTTGGAGATCCTTCCAATTAAGTTTTTTAAAAGAAGCAAGATATTCATCTTATTTTTTTGTGAAGATGTTTTTGATTAACCTTTTAACTGTTTCATAGGGGATATTTTGTTTTGTTGTTTGAGCAATTTTGGAACCCTTCTTGGCCAACATGTCTGCTTAACCTCTTCAGCGATATGGACGTGAAATCCTTATTTATTCCTTATCTAATTCAACTTATTTTAATTTTCCCTTTATGAAACATTTAAGTAAAGCCTATATACTTTACTGGCTTACCTTTTTATGTTCCTTGTGCAGTGATATGCGTCAAAACAGGGATAAACATACAAAGGTACATCTCCACATTTGCAAATTCCCTTCTTGCGGTACACAAAACACTTTCGAGAAGGGCGGGACTTCTTTGCTGTTGGTGGTATCCTTTTAGGATAATGTTTTCCTTGAAGTCTGAGGGGTGCAGGGGTTCTGGATTTTCTACCAGTATTGTTCAATTAGGCTGCGAGTTATAGGTAGTCGGAAGTCCAGGTAGGTCATTGTCCTGTGTGGGTTTAGAGCTCTCCAAATTACCAAACAATTGTATATGGTTATATGCAGTTGGTGCAAAAATACCTTTTTATACCACTTCTCCCTTCAGCTACAAGCAGGAAAGTATATGTATGTATTTCAACAAAGAAAGAAACGGAGTCTACTAAGTTACGAAACACACGTAAGGAAAAGTTGCAATATTGCTGTATTCGGATGACTCACAGATCACGCATACACTATGCTCTGTTTCGCTGATGCATTAGCCACACATACAATGGGTCGACTACTGTTTCTTTCAGAGAACTTATGTTAGATGCGTTCGACAGAGCAAAGTTAACTTTTCACCACAGTGAAACAAAATAGTGCCATTTCAACGTTTTGTAAATGCAACTCAACTTTGCTGATGATGTACATGTATACTGCATATAACGAGTTTTATACCACTTTTTGTTTCCTTAAAATAACTTAATATTTACACAAAATACAGCTGTGTATATACAAAGCACTTTAAATGCCCTGCGCTGGATATTGGGTAGCAGTTCTCGGCTCGCAGACTTTTTAAATGGCCATCGCTCAAGAGGTTAATCATTTCCAGAAATTCCACAGTGGGATGGGATCCATTGGAAAACAATACATTTATTTAAATTTTGGAGATGTTTAATCATACTATGAATTTCCTTTATTTTACCCATTTTAGAGTAGTCAGTTGAAATAATAGCTTGAATAGCCGCTTTGGAATCTGATACGAAGACTATGTTGAAAAACTTATTTGTCCAGGTGAACAGATTTTGTAAGGATGTATAAATTGCATCAATTTCTCCATCAAAACTTGTTAAGTAAATTCCAACATGCTTATAGAAAGAAAAAATTTACAGGTAGCTCCTGCTCCATCTTCTTGATTGTAAAGAGAGACATCTGTATAGATGTGAGTCCATTCATGTGAGGTAGAGGTGGGAAGAATACGAATTGATTTGAGAATTCACTGTCATTCTGGCAGGCTGTCACAGTAGCTTAATGGTTAGAGCACCCGCCTAGTAAGTGGAGGGTCTGTGGTTCAAATCCCAGCTGTGGCATTGAATTTTTAAGTTCCAGTTCTACCTCTCAAACATTGCCCACACTTGGCTTGTGTGTTTAAAAACACCAACAGTAGGTTTGTTGGCATAAATAAATAATAATTACCATCTGAAGGTTATTTAATCCTGCGACATAAAGTACTTGCAATAGTAAGTCACCATTGGGGTAATTGTCTCTGATGTGAGACTGCCTTTGTGGTTTACCAGGAAAAATACGAACTGGTTTGAGAATTCAATGTCATTCTGGCAGGTTGTCATAGTAGCTTAATGGTTAGAGCACCTGCTCAGTAAGCGGAGGGTCTGTGGTTCAAATCCCAGCTGTAGCATTGAATTTTAAAGTTCCAGTTCTACCTCTCAAACATTGCCCACACACGGCTTGTGTGTTTAAAAACACCAACAGTAGGTTTGTTGGCATAAATAATATTTACTTTTTTTATTTTCCTTTATTTCCTTCTTTATGTTCTTCTCTACTTTTTTATACATTTTTGGAATTTTAGCTGATGTAAAATTTGAATTAAATGTATTCAAGATGTTCTCGGGCTTCTAGCCAGGTGTAGTGACACATAGCCATCGACATTTTGGGAGTGTACATCTCTCCCATCATCAGGATAATGAATGACTCAATGAGTCATCTCCGGATGATGGGAGAGATGTACACTCCCGAAACGTCGATGGCTATGCATCACTACACCTGGCTAGAAGCCCGAGAACATCTTGAATATGTTCGTCGCCAGGAAAGCTTCAAATCATATTTTTGAATTAAATGCATTGGCAATTTTTTGGTTATCTGTTAATTTTTTATCTCGATATATAATAGGATGTTTAGGAGCCTTATCATCTTTATATTGTGTTGATATGAACTTATACATTGTTTTATTATCTTTTCTATAATCAACTGTTTCCAAAAATTTATTATAGGAGTTCCTTTTCGCACATAGAATTTACCTTTTGAATTTTGCAGCTTTGATTTTCCAGTTGAGAATACTTTCAGGATCTTTGTTGGTTTCAGTAACTTTATAGCCGATTCATGTTCATTTTTTAAGATCTCTAAATCTTTAGACCAAAAGGGTTTATAAGTTTTAACTTTTCCTTTAGGGATGTAGCTGATGAAGCTGGCATAGGTTATTATCAATTTTGTTAGAAGAAATATTAGTAGTTTTGATCATACAGGGCACTAATTTTTCTAATTCCAATTTGTATTCCTTCCAATTAGCTTTGTTGAAATTCCAGGAACTTTTATTGCTAGTTTTTGCCTTGCTTTTATTCAATGCTATTTTAGCAATTGTTGCTCTATGGTTGGAGCCCATTCTTTCAGAAATATTATGTATTGTTCTATCTGTCAAGTCTGATGAAACAAATAAGAGATCTGGATTATATGTGGAACCATTATGGTAGATGTATGTAGCAATATTGTCCTCACTAAAAATTAATTCTATATTATTAGAATGTAGCCTGTCTTCTGCTAATTTCCCTGCTGGATTGGTATCTTTGTAGCCCCAACATTAGTTGTATATTCTTCCATTTCATAATATTTCAGTTGGTCTTTTGAAATATTTGCTTCATGATGCCACAGGCATCAATGCTTTCCTCATGCAGTAACTTATGGAGTTCTGCTTTCTTATCTTGACTTAATCCAGTTGCATTCCATTGTAGTATGTTCAAATCCCCAAATACAGTCCTCACCCAGAGATCCAAATGGGGGACTATTACTCCGGAGTCTTTTCGCTGCATATGTTACTTCCTGGTTAGGATCCGATTAAGTAAACAATCAATTTTGAAACTGCTATGCTAACTGGCTCTTCCATCAATCAACTGTCTACTCTCTGGACCTTGGGCTCATTTGAGCACCATTGTCACTCATCATCCAATATGACATATCACAGAGGATGTTCATATGCTGTCTTACTTATATTTAAATGAAGCTTATTACTTGTCATCCACTTGTCTGTGTAGTATATAAACATAACAGACCATGCATGATTAAGTACAGTGCCATCTCCCATTATCAGTAGTGTCTTCGTTTACTTCAAGGAAGGAAACAGATATTATTCCTATCATCAATTTCCATGATGTCACTTGCACAGATCCTAGCAAGGTCATTTAACATGTCTAATAATACCCTGTATGTGGTAAGCTAAAGTTTCAGTTACACATTTCTGGTTAAAGTGCAGCTTCCTAGATTTCAGGCTTACTCTTAGTGTTGTGTTGAGTTGTTTGCGCCAGTGAAAATGTTAAACGAGAAGAAATGACAAGTTAATATGACAATGGAAATTAAACTGGAAGTGTTAAAGAGATCAGACAACATATTAATACGTAATAACTTTTAAAATATGTTTTACTTTTGTTTCTTATATTGTATTAGAATTTGTATTTATATAATTTCCAGATCTTCATCTGGAAGAACAAGAAGTTTTCAATTTCGATATCCCACAGAACAACCCATTGTAAAAGTTCTTAGAATCACCACCAGATCAATCTATGGAAGGACCAAACTCTACAAAAAAGTTCAGTTGATGATGGAGGAAACTAGCCTCTGAAACATGTTCCGGGAAATTCAAAAAGTGAATGTTGTTTAGTGTCATTAATCGACCCATTTTCTATTTTAGTGTGATTCCAACAACACTGTCATCAACTTCCAGAATTATTAACATTTTGTTTGCTTTTACTTGCTGTAAGTAACTTCCTTTGTTGCTTATGCAATATCAATAACAATGTAAAAGTGTTATCCTTAAAGATTTAATTCAGAAGTTACAGAAAATAAACAGATGTAATTTTCATGTTAATTAGCTTTAATTTAATGTCTTCCATAGATCACCCTATGTTGGAAAGTTGAATCACATTTGAAAATTCTAGTCCCAGTCTTGGCAGTGAATTTTTTTTAAAATCGGATTCACTTTCCAATTTAGTGGCTACTTATGACTAGAGTGAAAGAACTATTATTGAAACACAATCTTAATTGTTAAGTATAAAGCTCATAAATCTTTGCAAATTGCCTTTGAGTAAAGTTGTGGTATTTTTAATATCTGAGATTGTCTTGAAGTTCATGAAGATATTTGAATCAGAAGAGAGATTCAATGTGCCTATGGGTATTTTGCCAAGGGCACTGGCAAGGAGAGCCTAAAATCCATGGTTTCAGTCCTGGCTGTGGTACAGAAACTTTTTAGTCTGTTACAACTTTCTAATTTAATGTCTAGAAAGGGTAGTGTGAGAGAACAATTATCAAAACACAATTAACCCCAATAGAGCATCCTATATTAACACTGTGTAGTGATATATGTCTGTAATATTAAGTACAGTGATTTTACTTACCTTCGAGAGCATTCTGTGGAGCAACTCATAGTTGTATCCTCCATTATCCAGATCATTTTTGTCTGCTTCCCAGTATATTCTTAATCTTTTAGGAGTTTCTTTACAACTGGAAGATGCATCCTTTGATAATTTCTCTTGTAAAACTTGTTGCCTAACATATTCCACTTCTTCTTCCACTTGTTTTGAACCTTCTTTCCGCAGCCGCTCAATTTCAGCCTATAAAAAAGAAAGGAACATTTTGTTCACTTGTTTTCTGCTCAAATGCAGTATGTTTGGAGGACTGTCTTTAAAATTATCAGTACAAATGAAGTCTTATTTCAATGCTATCCTTCACTTTCCTTTAAGTGAGAACGCATTACAGAATAGTGGAACTACTGGAATTTTTCAGACATATTTCTTTTCCCTCGTCCCCTACCTCTCTCTAATTTGCAGCTGGAAATATCACGCACAAGAACATTACAGCTACGTATGTGAAAGGGCATTGCAAAGAAAACAAATTATTTGATATTCCATTTGGGGATAAGGAAAAATGATAATTTGTTTGCATCTGCCCTATATATAATTACTAGAACATTCACATCCAAGAAGTGAAAGAGTACATGATAATTTTGTCAATTTTGAATTATTTGTACTTTTGTGACAAGCAATGTCATAAATGCACATCATGCAACAAGGGAGTTGTCCTCTGTGCACTCCTTGTAATATGAGTGTATTATAATACGTGAACATTTTGAGAAAATGTTATATTCATTCAGAAATAACAAGGAAATCATATGATAGTTAAGTGCAATGCAAAGGAGATGTTCAGTTGGTGACAAAGCACTGTTAGTTAAACAGTAGTTTCTACCTTTTAGATGAATATACTACAAAATAAAAAATATTAGTCACAGCCAGAAAATGTGTCTGCTTTGAAAAACATCACAAGATTTGCTGACATTGAGTTTCCAATATGCAATTTAATGCTAGTATACCATCTTTATTCATGATTTTGGTAAATAGTTTCAATTTCTGTTTAATTTGTTTTTCTTCATGTTTATGTTTTTTTGTTTGAATTTTTTTTTCTTGTAACATGTTTGGTGAAGGCTTCACCGATTTTGCGGTCATCAAATATGGTTTTATTAAACTTCCTGATTGATACTTTTTTTTCATCATTGTTTAATGTTGAAATAAAATTATGAACTTTAGTACAGTTGGTTCTATAATCCAAACTTTTTACAAAGTTTTGGAAGCATTGTTTTTTGGAATTTATAATTTCCTTTTTCATATGAGCTGCTTTCTTTCTCCAGATTTGAAAATCTGTAGCTAATTTAGTTTGTTCAGCTGTTTTCCTTGCTAAATTTCCATCAATTTTAAGTTCAGTAAATTTATTGGACCAGAATTGTTTATATTTAAAAATCTTTCCTCTAGAAATCTGCTTTTTGTCATTAATCATGAAGTGTTTAACTTTTCCAAGTAAATTATTAATGTAATACACGAGTATTGTGTCTAATTGTTTATTGTAATTACTGCTCACTTATTCACACAGTTTTCCCTCATTTGGTTGTTTCAGTTTGATGTATTAAACTTAACAAAGTATGCAAACTTTTTTTCAATGGCTGTAACTTCAACACAAATTCACTATGGATTTAATTCCTATTCCATTTCCAATTTTATTTATTGCAAAGTATTTTCAAGCTTACATACTAAATTTCTTGCATGTTATTTTTGAACTAGTATGCAGCTCACTTTAATAAGGAAAATAATTTTGTTGGTATGCTATAAGCTATATAAAATAAATACAGGAGTACAATAGTATCTTGAATGAAAATTGTTCTGTTTGTACCTATAATCACATCCTATTACATTCCAATTCATCTTTCAAAATACATATCGTTAATGGCTTGACAGGTATGGCAATGTAAGTAATTTACTTGCTCACTAAATTATTTGTGCGGAGTTGTAGACTTTTGAACAATGTAGGTTTAATAACAGTCACATTCTACCAACATAAAAATACCACTTTTCACTAAAGGGTAATACACATTTGTATAATGTACAGTGGGAGTCTAGCTCTGAAGAACCCATTTACACACCATGCATGTCTTTGATTTCTTCATAGCAGGGCATTTGTGACAGGATAAATCAAATTGATTGCTAAGGGAAATTAATAAATAAAATATACCTTATTTATCTAAAAGGGCTGCATACATAAACTTTGCGAAGACCACGGGAAAAACAGTCATTAGGGTAAGGTCGCCAGAAATGGAGAACAAAGGATACGAAAATCCTTTAGAAATCTTTGTAAAGTTAATAATGATGCTGGTGCAGTGAAGCAAAAAACCCCTCAAAAAGCACCCGCCAAGACAGGGCATGCTTATTGGTGGAAAGTTGAATGTCACGGACATAATATGGATTTCCACCAATGAGGGTAACCACATGACCATGAAGAAGTGGTAATATGAGGGGAAGATTGAAATAACAACCAGTAAACAAGCTGTGGTGATACGCACTTACACACTCATGTACACTTACTCACATGCACACTTAATCACGAGCCGGCACACGTTCACACTTATGCACTTACTCATGTGCGTAGAACTATCTCCAGTCTCATGCAGTCGACCGTGTGGATATCAGTACCAGGAAACAGATAGTTGCGCTGGATATATGGTTGCAAGGAAGAAAGTTGTAGATAAATGTGGATTGGAATAAAGGTTTCACGATAAATGTGATATTTCTTTTATCAGCACCCACCTGATACGTGATAGAGTCTCAGCCATGGCAATACTGTGAGACCAAAGAAGGATATCCAGCTGCAGGAGGGAAAGCAAAAGTACATGATACTGAAACCACACTTCAAACCCCTACTCTACTAAAAAATGAATGATGGGGACGTATTTATGGAAGTAACATTCATATTTTATTTACAAAAGCATTTATGTTACTGTTGAGCATGTGCTTTTTAACTGGAGCCGATTATTCAGATTACTGACTATGAAACACAAAATCCATTATGTTTAACACTTCAATATATGCTAGCACCTCAGTAGCAATTTCTAGGAACTTTCAGGTTTTAGGGCGATGACAAGAGTACCTTATATAGCTTGCAGATTCCAGTTGCACTTTCATTTTACACCAACTTAAGTGTTTGTAAAAATAGTTTGTACAAGAGTGAGTAATGAAAGCCACATAAGTGCAATACATCTGATCTTTTAAGTTACACTATCCACAAATACAGAGCTTTTTTCTTTAGTAGAACATCTCCTTTGAACTCAGCAGTTATTAAAATAGGCATTTGCAGTGAATCCAAATACTTACTATGCCTTGAAATTAATGGAATTAAAAAGCTAAAATTCTCAAAAACCTCTCCTGGACAGAGACAGAGTACAATCGGGGATGGAGTGGGGGGGGGGGGGGGATGCAAAAGAGAATGTGTGTGCACATGAATATATCCAAATAAATACACATAATCAAATATATGTAATCCATACTTGCAATTTCTCCTCATCTGTTCGCTTGTCATAAAAGTGGTGTTTCTTCCTTGCTTCTTCTGCTTGTCTTTCTCTTGCTTCCAAATCTTCTTTCAGTTTCTTTCTTCTGCTATCAAGTTCTCGATTCCTCAATACTGCTGCTTTTTTTGCATTTAAAACTTTATCATATGCAGCCTGAAAACAGTATATTTTTCATTTAGGTACATTATTTATTTATTTTGATCCAGCAGAAATGAATGAAGACCACTTGAAGACCTGTGAAGCATTAAGATCAGAAGAAACTACAGTTCAAAAGTATTGGAAAGCACGAATGCTAATGGCTTCATTGCCAGATGCAAGGCACTAGAAAACAACAACATTATTTAATTTGCTACTGAGCCAAACTGGACAGATTCCATCGCATTCATGCACAACTGTAAGTTATTATCTGTACAAAGTTTATTGAGGGTTTACACGTACTCTTATCAAACTGACCAAAATAATTTTAGACATTATAGAGGTGTCTTACAAGTAATTTCAGTTAGGAAATTTCAGTTAGTTTGTGTGCTTATATTTTGGGTAGCTTTCTAATGAACCAAACTAACACTGATTAATGAAGATCACATTTAAAATTGTAACAAATGATAAACAGCACTTTCGAGCAGTTTGTTTGGTGCAATGGTCCTAGTACTAGCTTGCATGTATGAAGTGCTTACCGTTTTTGAGTTCCATTTATTTTGATCTTTGAATTTATATTATACCATTTTTTCTTAAAATATCCATATCAATTTCCTGAAACCGAAACCAGTAATTCTCTTCATCATTCAACAAAGCACAATGATTTTGAGATGGCACGAAATTTAAAATGCATAAAATGTTCAATGCAGTAATGTACAAAAATTGTATGTAACATAAGCCACAACGCTGAGGTAAGAATAAAACATATTCACTAACCTTTTTTCAAGTAGAACACAACTGGTATATATTATGACTACGACATGGAATCACAAATTGACCAGCACTACAAGAACATCCAACTCATCTACCTAACTGCGGGTGGTGGCTGCTTCCTTTCCGTACAACACCTTTAACAATATGATTTCTCTTGACTATTTCAAGTAGATTCCCTTTCTAGAGCATTCCCTTTGTATTCAGAGCCTACATAAGGTGCTGACCAGTGCCTGGCAGATAGCTGAATGCAGTGATTGGTCTGAGTGAGTTCAGTTATGAGTCGTGACTCAGCAGTACACTTGTGATTTCAATTTGACGAATCAGTTGTATTTTTTCTTAGTACGTGTAACAGTTTTAGCACAATGTTAAATGCGTAAATGATAAATAAAGTGTGTTCAGAAGTAACTGGTGTTCTCATTTGCTACAGTATGAATGCTGCTGACATGGGCATTGGCAGACTTTTTCTCAGGGGCTTAGCATATTGGAAGTTTGCAATCAAACAATATTAAATAATTATGTTGAAATCAACTATAAAAGATACGAGTTACAGCATTTTTTGTGGATAGCCATATTAATTTGTGCTAAATAAAAATTTTTCTTTAGATCAAAATTAAAACAATAGTCCAATAGTAATTTCCTTCATGATGCCCGTGGCTGCTGATTGTGGACATCAGGTTTGCTAAGACAGTGCCATTCACTGAGCTACTAAATTATTGATCTGAAGTTACATTTGCAGGTATCATTCTACATCATGGGACATAGCATTGCACTTAGGCTTTCTGCTATAGCTTACTATACAGAAAATCACTATAGCATACATAGTGCTGTTGCATTTCAATTGAGAAATTGATTCCATTGCCTTATTAGACATCAGTGAATTGAAGTCAGATCTATTCTTTCTCACAAGACTGAAAATACATTTAGTGATACTGTGAGGAATAGTTAAAATTGCAAACATAATTGATACTTTAACAATCCATCTAGCCCAAGAATACAAGTTAATCTTGCCTGATTATCATCTTTCCTACTGAGCGGGATAGCTTGGCTCTTTGTTGCACACATTCAAGAGGCCCCAGTTTCAATTTCCATTGGACCGGCCATCCTGAATTTGAAATTTTTCATGTATTTTGCAGGATGGTAAGGATGTTTCCTATCAGGAGTTACAAGGCCTGGCATGATAGTCAGTATATGTGGTGTGGGAGAACTGTTTCTTCCCTGGCATGGAACTTTCTGGCCACACCTGTCTGAATGCTATATCTGGAAAACATATGGATTCCACTGTGCCACCTTGTATACTCCCTCATCTCAACTCTCCCTCTGGAGGTTTCCACTTCTTCCTCTACTATTTTCCCTTACTTTCAATAAAGTAAAAAAATGCAAATGGAAATTTCATTCTATACCTAAGAATTCTCAGTAATTATGCAGCATCTATGCTATTTAGGCTATTATGGCTATTTCTCTGCCATAACTTAGATCACTTTTGGACTCTTAAAGGCACCAGGATGGCTTTAAGGGGATTAAGGACAAGGACACTTCTTATCATCCTCATGAAGCTTTGCAATATCATATAACACGTGGGCAGCATTTTAATATTTTTCTTTTTGTTTCATTCTTTAACCACCTTTCAGTTTTTGCTATTTTCTGCTGTGGTTGATAATGTACCGATCTTTGCTATCCTCCAGCTCTCTTTCATATAAGCATACTAGAAAAGGAATGTGAAATTTGTTTCTCTATGTACAAATCATTGTATTGTTAAGATTCATTTAAAATTAACTTAATAATTGGATGTAACACATGAGTAATCTGATGTAGTCAACCAATTGAAGATAATACATTCCAAAGGATCACACATTTTGTGATTTCATTGTCTAACTTAAAAGCACTACTATTGTCTGCCTGCACATACTTGTTTGCAGTGACATCACTATCATATCCTACCCCCTTCTTAACACTGTGGCATGCTGGCATGTATGCCAGCTTGTGAAATAGACAAGTTGAACAAGGTTTAACTTAACATTTTAATGTTAATTTCTGGCTAAACTAATAGAATTGTGAGAAACACATTAGATGAAATTTGTTCTAAAAATGATATGCTTTCAATTCTGCAGCAATCAGCTCCACATTCTTACCCATTGACAAGCTAAGCCATTCTGAAACTATTGTAGAAAGATTATTTTTCTCCTAATCCAGGTCTTAGAGAGTAAAATTGCAATAGAATTATTTGTTACATTTATCATGTACAATATTCTCTTAGCACATGGTGCATCAAGTAGCTTCCACTGTGTGTAATATTCTAATTGCTATTTACTTTCACCTTACATATATCACAAATTACGAGTACATTAGTTGATTAGAGATTTTATCTGGGAACTCTTGGTTTAGGTTATCATGCTATCCATTGCACTGTCAACTTGGAGATTCTTTCCTTCCTTCCTTTCTCTCTTTCTTTCTTTTTCTTTCCTTGATTACCCTCCCCTTATGTAGGACTTACACCCCTAGGACTTAGAAACCAGTGCCTAGGGTCAGACGCCTGTCAGGGAGCAGAGGGACCTCTGGACCAGACAGAGTGAAGATCTGGAAGCAGGTGGTCAACCAAGCACCAGCTTTGATAGTAAGGAAGAGGATGATATGAAGTGCAAGTGAAATGGGTGATTGGAAGGGTGATTATGGAGCAATTGGTGAAATGAATGGCAGGGGAAACCGGAGAACCCGGAGAAAACCCACCCAGATGCTGCTTTGTCCACCACAAATACCACATGCGGATCTGGCTAGGTGGTAGGCAAGCGATCTAACCACTCAGCCATGGCACTGTCATTATACTTCCAGACTCAGGGAAGAATGAGGAATAATCTTGGCTGGAGAAAACTTCCTAAACCCCCTGCCGGGAATCGAACCCGGGACCCCCTTGCACAGCAGGCAGGTGCTCTACCAACTGCGCTTTGGGGCCAGCCATTGGAGATATCAGTAAGGAATATTAACCATCATAGCCATTCTCAGAATTGCTAAACAGAAATACACATTTTAAATATAAATATTGCTTGTTCATACTGCATAAAGCTACTGTTACTTTTATTATTTTTGTAATTATTTTCACAGTTACATGATGATTTTATTTTGGCCATAGTTCACCGTGCTTCTTGTTGGTTATAGGTGACATAGGCATCTATGTCACAGTGTCAAGAAGAAAGAAGGCATGTTC
The DNA here is from genome assembly GCA_030765045.1 of Tenodera sinensis. Classification (NCBI taxonomy): domain Eukaryota; kingdom Metazoa; phylum Arthropoda; class Insecta; order Mantodea; family Mantidae; genus Tenodera; species Tenodera sinensis. The sequence continues at coordinate 148,391,780 of CM060965.1, read as the reverse complement.
AATCCAGAGTTTAACTTCCTATCCCCATGCTCAGTTTAACATGTAAAATAACAGTTATTATATCAAAAGGTGTGGTATTCAAGGTTTGCAATGGTTGTACAGTTACCTTAACCATGTTTATTTAAACCATGCTAGGTATATAAAATTAAGTGTGTCTAATGAATCATGGGGCCCATCAAATAGTTCCAATTGTTCTGAGTTGCTACTCTTGTTGAACATTGGAACTCTGAAACATTAAGGTACTGTTGTAAAACAACACATTACAGCAAATACCTGGCAATGTTTATCTTCAAAAGAACATATCTAGATCACCTGGACTGACCTCATCTTTCTTCAAAGCTATTGGGCAGCTGTATACTGTTATTGTAGTATTTAACGCCTGCTTTTACTACTATGGCACCGCAGGCGGTGACACTGATGACACATGGAATGAAGATGGAGCACCGGTGGAATGAGATGGCAGGGGAAACCGGAACACCCGGAGAAAACCAGCCCTGACGCCGCTTCGTCCACCACGAATACCACATGCGGGTCCCTGGGATCGAACCCGGGCCGCCTAGGTGGTAGGCGAGCGCGCTAACCGCTCGGCCACGGTGCCGCCCAGCTGTATACTCCACACCATGCACAAAAGGTAAGATTAACCAGATAGTTTAATTTATGTACATTCTATATTTCAATATCCATTTTACACATACACTAAAGACTCAGGGGAGCTTTCTTTCCAAAATTCAAGACATCAAGAAGAATGTACACCTTCCTAATTCAAAGGAAAACTTCATATCTAAAGTCAATCCGACACAAACATTAGACATCACATATTATTTACACCTGACAGAAGAAGTTAAGAAAAGTGATACTCCAACTAGTGTTCTAAAATTATTGGCATTAGAGACAATCCATACTAGATTTCCAGAACACGAATGGCTCCATATTTATACTGATGGATCATTGATATCAAACCAAGATGGAGCAGGTGCTGGAGTCACATGTCACCTCTTTTCCTATTACAAATCTTTAAGTTATGGAACTAGAAACTTTGATGGAGAAATTGAAGCAATTCGAATGGCCCTACAAAATCTTTTGTACAGAATTTCACATTTTCAGCAAGCAGTTATTCTCTCAGATTCCAAGGCAGCAATTATAGCAATTACTTCCAAGTTGTCACCAAAAAACCAAACAATTATAGAATGTTGGAAAATCCTTACCCATCTAACAGCACTTCAAAAACACCTAGTCTTCCAATGGATACCAGGTCACTGTGGACTAAGTGGTAATGAGAAAGCTGATTTTCTTGCAAAAAAGGGTACCGGCAATGTGCAGAAATCAATAGTTAATCTACCATTTTATGCAGCTAAAAGATTAGTCAACTCTGAATTCAAAAAAATTATTGCAAAACATTACTATGAAAAATCAAAAAATAAAAGATGGGAACCACCAAACATTCAAACAGTAATTCCTGAGTATCCTCGAAAAACAGCAGTTGCAACCTTCAGGTTGATTACAGGACATGATTGTCTGGCAAAACATTTAAACAGAATTGGGATATATTCTTCACCACTCTGTCCTCTATGTGATCTGCAAGAGGAAATGGATCGAGACCACCTTCAAATATGCCCGGCCACTTCTAGTGCCCCATCCATCAGTGAAAAATATTGGAGAGCAAGAGGATTAATGACTTCATTGTCAGAAATCCAGCATTAGCTAACAACAACATATTTCAATATCCATATATGCAGATGCCAGGTGCAAGGCATTAAGCAACAACATATCCATGCACACTTGTTTAACTGGAACTCTTTCCAAGCAATTGGTCTATACATGCATTCATTGCATTACATAATTACTGTACATCAGCTCATGTATATGCACTAAAGCTAAGGATAACCTTAGTTTCTTCATTTGCATAAATTCTGCACTCAGTAACCATGATATGCATGCTTATTCAGCACTCTTCCCAAGCAACTGGTCTATATGTGCATCTAATGCAGTACCTAATAATATATTAACACCAATTTACTGCACATTAACCTAGGCTAATCTTAGATTAAATCTATAAACCACAGGACACATGGTTTTATAACGGCAAGATGCGACCTGACAGCCTCTGATCATCTCTTGCTCGTCTAATGCTAAAAATAAGTGCTTAAACACAATGAATATTATTGCCAAGAAGTTCCAAAAACTTGACAAAACCACCCAAAGTTACATGCTGGTGGCAGCACAACGACAACAAAAAAGTCCATCCTTAAGGTAGATGTTTCCTTTCGTTTTCCTCCTTTTCAATGGGATGGGTTTACTTCTTGTCATGCAAGCATTAATGCCTACTTATGCTGGCATATTATACTTCCAAGGTAAATTCCTAGATTCCGTCAGTGATCCTTGCTCTCCTTGTCAGTTCCAACAAGAATTTGATGGAATCCATATATACTGTCTTCATCTGTTCCCGATGGCCTGAATATGAACTATCGAGTGTACCAAACAGCTTCATATTTGAAAATAATATGAAAGGCAGCTTTCTCTTTGATTTTACATTTCCTGCAGACTGGTTCATCCAATGTTTTCTTTAATCTCTTATAAGAATCCTCAACAAAAGTTCAAGTTACTTGAGTCAGTGAATGGCTGTTACTAAGTGAAACAGACCCATGGTGCAGTAGCACAGCCTCAAGTGACATATGCCATTGTTGCTTAACATAACATTGAACATCTCCCACCAACAATGAAACCCAGGTTTCAGGTAGTTAAATATTGTAATATTTACTATATATTTACCTCCAAATAAGAGCTCCTATGGGCATGTAATAAATTAGTGTCTAGCTTCATTTAGGAGCTTTAAAGATAAACAAAATTGGTAAAAATGTGATCAGCATAAAACAATCTAGCAGTAACGCTGTAATGCATATATTTTTGCAAGTGGCTCAAATTCTGCATAATAACCGAATTCTTCAACACCTAGTAAAACTCTTCTTTGTTACATGCGCTGAATTTCTTTCTGATGCCACAGATAAGAATGTATTACATTACAAAGAACTAGATTAATTCCTAGTTACACAGGAATGTATTTTACGCTTCACTGCATAAGCTATCTCTCAGCCATAGAATATAAGTAAGACAAATAATTGTTAGAGAATAGACTTTACAATTGACATCCATTACAGTAATCTTAAATATAACAATTATTTAGAGATGATCAAATTGTGTAAGCTTTCACGGCCGGTGTCATTAAATAGAAAATTATTACCTGGGCTTGTGGGCCGTAGTCTAATGGAAAATCTTCTTCCAGACATCTTTTTTGAAGCTGCGCCGAATATCCTCAGTGGTGAGAACATAGTACTCAGCTAGTGCTGGTGATGACTGATATGGAGCCTTTTGGTTTCACAGGTTTTATATGCTTAACATGTGTGGGTGGTTGATGGTTGGTCCGATCTTTGTTTATTGGTTTGGCTGCTGTGGGCGCTGAGGTAAAGTGGGGGCTGCTTCCAATGTGTATGATTGGTGTCAATGGTTGACATTTACTGTGGCTGAGGCTGCCATTAGTGTATGATCTTGAATCTGTGTCCAGTCAGGTTTCTTGTGTGCTGGGACGCCGAAGCTTTACTTAGGCACTTGGTTTCTTTCTTCCTATTGAAGTCATTTATATGTTTGTAGATCTCTATGGTTTGCAACTTAAACTGCATAATAATTAACCATCGAAGACAGGATAGCTCTGTATGAATACTGTAATAAAGTGTTCCCCTGGCGTTAGCAATGCGTGTTCTGAGACTGCAGACTTTTCTGTTTGTCCCAAATGGCAGCACCTCTTGTGTTCCCGTGAAACCAAAAGGCTTTGTATCAGTCGTCGCTGAGACTACCCGAGTACTACAGTCACACCACTGAGGATGTTTGACGCAGCTTTGAACAAAACTTCTGGAAGAAGATTAGACCAGGGCCCACAAACCCGGGCAATGATTTTCTATTTAATTATTTAGAGACTAAAAGCTCCACTTATCTTGCAGCAAATATTACAATAAGTGAAGCTTTTTGTCTCTAAATAATGGTTATATTATAGATAAGTATCAAACTTTTGCAATTATTTATTTTATTATTGTAAAATACAAATTAAATATGTTTTCGTTGATTAATACCATCCATTTGGTGACAAAGCCACTAGCAGTTTGTACCTTCCAATGCTTCTGCACGGCTGTAGATTCTTCATGTAATTCACTGCAGATGATTGGATGGTCTTTATTGATTTCTGCTCCTGAATTGCATAAGTGGCAAATGGAAGAAGGAAAGATTCCAATTTTACGCAGATGACTTGCAAGACTATCATTAATCAATTATTAATCTGAAGGATGATATTAATGTTTTGCAGGGACATTATGATAAGTTATCCAGACAAATAACAGGAATATTCCAATTCTTCTTCAATTCTTACAATTAGTCGTAGTTTATCATCAACAAGTAATTGTAAATTTTGATGAAATCTGTCTTTCACAAGATTGATATGGTGAGTTTGGTGTTTTTTTTCTTTTAAAATACATTTATAAAAAGAACCTGCAGCTTCATTACCAGATATTCCACAGTAAGCAGGAATCCACTGATACTAAAAATGGCAATACCATCCCTGAACCTTAAAATGTCATGCACCAACAAAGATTGTATGAACAATAATTCTTTTATATTACTGTCTTGTTCCCTTTAAAATATTCCTAACCACAATTTTCCATACTGGCTCTTGGCATAGTCACTTCCCTATCAGATGACCAGTGTAGGTGAAATGCTATAGAATTTTTGCAACTTTTTTCTCTTTGTGTTTATGTGGTCAATAATAAAATACACTGATTCTCTTCTTCTTCAACTTCCCTGTTCTACCACTATTGTGGTGTCAGGGGTTTACCTCGGATGTTCCAAGGCTCACATTTTCCTTTTGAATCCGACTTTACTTAAAGTGGGGGATTAACCCAATGCTTAAGGTCTCTGTTTTATTCCCAAGGTACTCGGGTAGATCCTCAGTTCTTGAGGTAGGGGTTGGGCATTTCCTCCCAACTCCAAGACGTTTTGGTTTTCTTGCCAATAATCAGATGCTGTTTGCAGTGGTTTCCCACAGGGCGATAGGTTCACCACTACCCAATGCCAGATACACTAATTCTCAACTAATACAAACTTTACAGCCAATACAATCTAGTCTTGTATCTGATTAGAGCAGACCTTAAGATAAAGTGCAAAGAAATTAATAGTCAACAATTTTTTTTTAAAATCAAGCTTTTATTTAAATGCTCTAAAAAGAAGAAGAAAAACTTCAAATTAAATCAAATCCATCAATTTATTACATTACACAATTTATATGATATAAAAGCTTGTCGCAAGATTTACCTCTTTTATAAAAAACAGTTTTTTCTTAGAATTACTTATATCAAGATCAAGTTACATATTGTCTTGTTTATCTACACAAGTAGATCACAGTAGGTATGTGAGTATCATACATTTGTGCTCTCCGGAAGCAGGGCTAATGGCACCATTCACCAGACCTTTGGACACATGTACATTGTAACACATCACCTTGGCTCCAACAGATATTTCTAACTCCTTAGGTAGCCCTCCTGTCTTATTTATATTGGATGGTATAATATTTAAGTCTATATTGTCATTTTTTCAAATACAATCTTGGGCTGTTATTTTGTTATTCTATGTTATTCATGTTCTTCTCAGAAAACCCTTTGATACCCATATTATGGGAATGCATAAAAAATAACTAGACCACCATTTTGGAAGGTCCATTTAGAATGGCATCACATAGCTAACCATGCATTGTCATGCAAACTAAACATGTGTGCAAAATTTCAGCTCAATCCATTGAAGATAACTACCTTAAAATTCAGTTGCATGATTTGATCCAAACATACAAACGTTGCAAGTTAAATAGAAGCTTGTAAAATACTTACCCGAGCAGAAGCGTCTATGAGAATTTCCAAAGCTCTTGAAAGTTGGTGAAACAATTCTGTTGCCTTGGGATTGTCTGGATTCTTATCTGGATGGCATGTCAATGCCTTCTTTCGATATGCACTCTTTACCTGCAAATAAAATTTATCATGGTGATATTTAGCATAAATGTATGATCAACTTACAATATGTTTACAGCCTATTACTCCAACTCCTTAATTTACAAAAGCAATGATTTGATCTGCTACATAACAAAAAGAACACTTTCAATTTAGTTTATTCTTCCTGTTGTTGTTCTTATTGTTGTTATTATTGTTGTTCTTATTATTGTTATTATTGTTGTTCTTATTGTTGTTCTTATTATTGTTATTATTGTTGTTCTTATTGTTGTTATTATTATTGTTATCACCACCACCACCGCCACCGCCACCGCCACCGCCACTGCCACCGCCACCGCCACCGCCACCGCCACCGCCACCGCCGCCGCCGCCACCACCACCACCACCATCATTATTAAAGATTTTTGACACATCACTTATTTAATAAGGAAAGTATGTTTCAGGAGCTACTCGCTCCCATCCTAGGTTCTACTTGACTATCTGTATCATTCATCATGGTGGTTGATCTTATCCCACAATGAATGATGCAGGCAGGTGTCTAGGGACTGAGGACAGGAGGATGTAATAAGGAAAACATGTTTCAGGGGCTATTCGCCCACATCCTCAGTTCCTAGACAACTGCTTGCATCATTCATTGTGGTTGAATATCACAGCAGTTGTCTAGGGACCAAGGATGGGAGCAAATAGCTCCTGAAGCATGTTTTCCTTGTTACATAAATAAGAGATGTAGTGTCAAAAATAGACTCAATAATTAACTAAATTGTCCAACCAACAAAATTTTAATTGCAAGTTTAAAAAACAATACTGTTCATACATTGTGTGATTGGAGGAGGTTGTTCCCTTTATGAAATGATTAATATCATATAGCTCTCTTCGTTATTTGATATCAAGCCCACAGATTTAATAGGGTACACCTCCTTTATCTGGAACACTGAATACACTTTGTATCACCTGAGTCATAAATTTCTGAGGCAAAATTATAAGGCTAGGATTTTAATGAAATATCAATATGTAGAATATGTACATATTTTTGTAATAATATTAGGTGAGGTATGTACCTAATATATGTATGTATGTATATTTTAAAATGTTTTAAAATATGTAATATGAATTTATTTAAATTTTGATAAAAATGACATATTGAACATTATATTACGTGAATTCCTCATTTTATTAATTACATTTTTGCAAAATGGAGTGCGGCACAATAATTAATTAATTAAGCATGTCCATCAGCAACGTCCCAGGAAGTTGCTGGTGCAAATTTAAGTAGATTAAATTTTTCAGGGGATATATCGTCATATCATCAGAATAAAGAACAAGAAATTTACCGTCTTGAATGTCTTCAGGCCAGAAAACTTTAAGTCAATCATTCACAAAACAAGTCACTGCTGAATGAATTATGTGTTCCAACACTTTTCAAGAAATCAGAAAAGGTGTAGGGGATTCTTCTCCATCCAGCTTATCAATCACAAACTTGGCAACATAGCACCCTTTCACATCTCTAGTTTCATTGACAGTGACCCATATACTCATACATATAGTTACTACCTAACTATCTGACTGTGCATGTATGCCAGTGCTTTCTTGTAACAAAAATGCAGGTAGTTATTTGGAGCATAGAACTGTTAGGTATCTGCCTCCCACAACACTTGTTTAAAATGTACAATGTTTAAGCACCTGAAATTTCTAACATGAAATGTTTGTAGCAACCACAGCAGTACACATGCCATTGCATTTGAAGACTGTTGCATCTGAGATAGAAAAGCTTGCTTTTCAGATGTTTGTAGTGCTTTACTCCTAGTGTGCATGGCATTGTACACAGGTTAGTAAGTTGTGATTTCGCTGAGCATGTAATCTTCTTATTACTGGCAGAGAATCACAGTTCCATCAGTAGTGAATGGATCATCTATTGTAACCTATGACTTTAACTTTGATGATAATTTTGACACTACAAAAGGCATCTCAGGTGAAATTTAAGTAAACAGTAGGTGTATGAACTCAAGAATAACTTACTTTGTTCATCTTACGTGCTGGTTAACACAAAAAACTGAGCATGTTTTCGATTGTCATGGAAAAAATATGCCAATAACAATGAAAATGGTAATCGATTATTGCTATCTCCTAAAGTTCCCTCTCTTAGCAACTCAAGCGCAGAAAGCTTAGTTCACAAGTGGATGAAAAATTATGCACATACATGCCTTTTTTCTGTACAAAGATGCTTGGATAATTAATAAACTGTATAATCTGCACATGAATAATCAAGAATTTACTGTATTTCAATTGCAAAAAATTACTTTTTTACAGCAAAAGGCGCAGAATGTTATTTTACATAAACAAAGTAAAAATATCTAAAAAAAAAAGCAGTATGCTCAAATATGTAAAATATGTAACAATAATATGTCATAATGATAGCTAGGTTCTAATTCATGGACATTTACCATTTTTGGTTATGTATAAGCAAAGGGAAAGAATACATATTTAAATACAAAACCTAGCCCTAATTATAAGGGAGATATAAAGCCTGATGCCATGAGGCAGAAGGGAAAGCTGAAGAAGAACAACAACAATAGAATGATACTAGTGAATAAACTGGAGAACATCATTGAGAAAGACAATCACGTAACCAGACTAATAATGAACCTACTGAATAGCAATAGTATGAAAACCTTTGATGCTATCACAAAATCTAAGCTTGTACAACAAATGATGGGATTCTCCAGGGAGATCCTCTTAAATCTCCCTTTGTTTACCACTGCCATGGCAGACATTGCAAAAATAATACCAGCAAATGTGAAAATACACATCTATTTGTATTTGGTATGTTTTGCATTTGGTAGGCATGCACAATAAGCAGAAGGGAATGAACTACATTTGAGAAAGTTATTCAGGGGTCTCCGTCTAGGGGATATGTGAATGGCGACCACAAGGTACCCAAGCTGAGCAGAACATTACTTCCACTTACTGGTGTTTTGCTCCTCACTGTAACTTTTCTATCTGACCTTACCTTGGTCATCTCTTGTTCTCTTCCGACCCCAATGCTATTAGAGTTCCCGAGGGGTAGGGAGTCTTTATTTTTCCAACCTCTCCATTTCTCTAATTTCTCTATAAAATCTTAACCCCTAACATGCTGACCTGTCATGGCATGTAACACGTCCTCTGATTGGTAATCAGAGGATATGGTCGGTGAATTTATTTTGATAACTCTCCCGGTCAGGTCGGTGAGACCCGTAAACCAACGACAGGTGTGGTCCTCCAGACATTCTGGGGGTTGTGAGAGAGCGATGTGACCATCAAAACATAAAAATATGGTGCTCTCTAAAAAGCGTTTACTATTACTGCTATTGCTCTCTTCAATATAAGTGAAAAATATTGGAGAGCAAGAGGATTAATGACTTCATTGTCAGAAATCCAGCATTAGCTAACAACAACATTTGTGAAAGATAAAAACAGTGACAACCTTTAGGAAACAAGGGAAAGGGTTTATTTATTTTACAGATGGACTGTTTATTCTCATGACACATTTCAGTACCTAAGAGTGATGCTTCAGACACCTGAAAATGTACTTCAGAGATAGAGAGTAAAAGCGATGAATGAAGAAACTTTAATTTAATTTGTTGATCCAGTAAATTCTTTGTGCAGCATGCCAAAATTGGGCAAACCAAGTATGGTAAAATTATAGAGAAAACATAAAACAGTAAATAAGACATATAAGATATGAAAGTTGTTGTTACTAGCATATATACACAGCCTACACACCACAATAATAACTTATAAATTATACAGACATCTGTTTATTAAATACTCATTCAGTCAGGGGCATAGCTTTGGGGGACGCTAGCACACTGAGCGTTTCCCTTATTTGTCGGTGTCTAACTGTTTTATATTTATTTTGTTTTGTAATAGTTTTAACACGGGACAGTTATTTATACAATCATTTAGTAGTGGCTTTTTCCACAGGTCATACTGTTGAGCAGCTATATTTAGCTAAAATAGCAAACACAAAATTTACAAGTCAATCCGTTTCGTTCTAAAACAGCGGCATATGCTGAGACGAGTCAGTGTTTCACTGCCTGCATATTGTGACTTTTTTTTGGAGGGTGTAAAGTAAAGAAGACAGATGCAGTCGGGATAAAGAAACACTTTTATTTCTGTAAACAGTCACTTTGTACACTCGTTGCAACAGCAAGAAAGTCTTTACCGATTCACTCACAGCACGGCTCCGTATTCGTAGCACAAATAACTGTCCCTTCTCCCTCAGCACGACTACTCAACGCTTCACATACGTCTGACTCAGTCTGTCTTCTCACACTTTACCGCTATTTATATCTCCCAGGCACTCTTCTGGAAAGTTCAGTTATTGCGGTGAAATACAAAGCGGAAGATTCTAGAAGTCTCTATCCTTTTCTCTCTTTCGGCAAGCGCCCCAACAATGCGACCATTCTCTGTCTCTTTCCTTCGGGTCCTTTGCGGTAGTGCCGACAATAACGCGATAGGTGACACTGCTGTTGTCGGCAATTAGATGCGGCGGGCGCGGTGACACTGCTCCCTCCTCAGAGTTGGTCGTCCCGACCAGCACTATCACTGCGGCATCTCCCTCGCGCACTGGTGGACTAACCCATCGAACCTCTTCTCCAGGAGGCACGATCCTAGGTATCGCTGTTGGATAGTGTCCCTTGGTCCGGGTAGGACGATTATGCCATCCTGCTTCGAAATTCTGCAACAGTACCGCCGGTCTTGACAGTCCCTCGTCCAGTTGCCCTTCTTCCTGGTGTGTTGACGGGCCATCCTGCGCACTTGGAAACGGTTCACTGAGTACCATGTCCGCCGACCTCTCTGGCGCACCTTCGCAGCCACCTTGCTTCTGATGGGTCCGGCAACAACCCCCGCCACATCCGCGCGAGTCGCGTCCACCGCTGCACTCGTGTTCACTCGTGCTCGGCACGGCCTCTCCTGTATCCTGCCGTCCAAGATGGTGTCCACCATTCTTCCGTTCACGGCACTATGCGTCAGGTGATTGGATGGCTCCGACGGTCCCATGTCACACGCCAAGTCGGCTCTCGCGTGTTGCTCGTTTGCTTGTGCGCTTCCCTGCTGATCGTCCTCCACGTCATATCCTGTTTGGTTACGTACCCGACACACTCCTCCAGGGGATCCTCGACGACGTCCCTGAACTGCCCCTTTGTCTTCCCCGAGACGTACTCTTTCGTTATCTGAAACGGGCGCAACTGTCGCCTCGGCCACTAGGTGCTCCCTCCCCGGGTCCGCGCTATTCCGTCTGCCCCTGGCATCCAGTACTTTGACGCTCTCGTCAACTCTTACTACCAGGGCGCCAAGACGTTCCCCGTCGTCCTCCACGACGTCCACATGCTGGCAGAGGTCTTCCACCCTTTCGCCGAGTTGTTCCACGTCTTCCGTCACGCCAATCAGTTCGCCGAGTTGTTCCACGTCTTCCGTCACGCCAATCAGTTCGCCGAGTTGTTCCACGTCTTCCGTCACGCCAATCAGTTCGCCGAGTTGTTCCACGTCTTCCCTCACATCATCTGAAACGGGCGCAACTGTCGCCTCGGCCACTAGGTGCTCCCTCCCCGGCTCCGCGCTATCCCGTCTGCCCCTGGCATCCAGTACTTTGACGCTCTCGTCAACTACCAGGGCGCCAAGACGTTCCCCGTCGTCCTCCACGACGTCCACGTGCTGGGAGAGGTCTTCCACCTTTTCGCCGAGTTCTTCCACGTCTTCCGTCACGCCAATCAGTTCGCCGTCAATTTTCGCCGATAGCTCCGTCTTCATCTCTTTCAGCTCGGCAGCGAGGTTGTCGTTTCTCGTCTTCATTTTGGCAGCGAGGTTGTCGTTTGACGTTTCCATTTTGGCAGCGAGGTTGTCGTTTGCCGTCTTCATCTCTTTCAGCTCGGCAGCGAGGTTGTCGTTTCTCGTCTTCATTTTGGCAGCGAGGTTGTCGTTTGACGTTTCCATTTTGGCAGCGAGGTTGTCGTTTGCCGTCTTCATTTCGGCGAATAATTCTTTCATCATTGCCATCATCCTGGTTTCCGAATCTCCCTCCATCTTGGTTCTAACGTTGCAACTTCTAACGACGATGTAACGAAACTAGAAGCAATTCGACGAATCCCACTTCTGACACCAGTGTGACTTTTTTTTGGAGGGTGTAAAGTAAAGAAGACAGATGCAGTCGGGATAAAGAAACACTTTTATTTCCGTAAAGTCACTTTGTACACTCGTTGCAACAGCAAGAAAGTCTTTACCGATTCACTCAAAGCACGGCTCCGTATTCGTAACACAAAGAACTGTCCCTTCTCCGTCGGCACGACTACTCAACGCTTTACATACGTCTGACTCAGTCTGTCTTCTCACACTTTACCGCTATTTATATCTCCCAGGCACTCTTCTGGAAAGTTCAGTTATTGCGGTGAAATACAAAGCGGAAGATTCTAGAAGTCTCTATCCTTTTCTCTCTTTCGGCAAGCGCCCCAACAATGCGGCCATTCTCTGTCTCTTTCCTTCGGGTCCTTTGCGGTAGTGCCGACAATAATGCGATAGGTGACACTGCTGTTGTCGGCAATTAGATGCGGCGGGCGCGGTGACAATATGATATGCCTAGGGCTTCCCCAAAACCGCTCACCTACCTCCTGCGTGCCGCTCTCACCTCCGCAAGCCCTTCACATACCCATCTGTATACACTAGCGTTCAGCCGTATGTTAAGATGGTTCTGACTCCAGAGTATTGTTGAGGTACTGTCAATTGTGTTACTACGAATAAAATTGTAGTACATAAACTCAAAAGTGCATGTGATATTTACATCATAAGAATGAGTAACATACCACACTAGCTATTGTGTTAGTGTTTCTGCTGCATATTTTGATTTTGTTTGTGAAGTGTGGTAAGTGTATATACTGACATAACAATGGGCAAGATACCGGAAACATTAGATTCGTTAAGCATGTTACAGTGAGAACTATTTTAATTTTAAAAATCGCTGGAATTTTTTCAATTTCATTTCAATTTGCACTCATCACTAAAATAATACTGACTTATTGATCAACATCACATAATTCAGAAAGATAAAGGGGAAATTGCTTTAATATAATGTCTGTCAGCTTTATCACTAGTGTGAAAAAGAGTGCCCCAGTTATAGCATTCCCATATTGTTATTTCTTCATACTATGCCACTGCATTCAGTTTATGCTTGAAACACATTTTCCAGGTGTCAGCTAAATTTTTCAATGTCACCACAATCTATTAAATAGAATTATTACTCTTGTACCTTCTCAGAGATACTTTTATTTTTACTGTGTCTAAAATAACTGCAGTTACTTATTGTATTACAGTCATGTACTTGATTGCTCCTCATTAACACTTGCTTTTCTATTGTACCGTACCATCAAATAAAGCGGAAGTACTTTTGGTACACCTACTTGCAGTCATGTGTTGCTTCCCTCCCAAGACTCCGGTCTCCACTATTGTGCCACTTCCCACCCAAGAATTCAAAACTAATATATTAAAGTCCAGTATGCAATCTTAAGGTCAGTGTTTGGTGTGTTGCGAGTACAGCTAGAATAATTGGTCCTATTTTCTTTCAATGCTGCGCATTACCAGACTAAATTTTGGAGCAGTTTTACCCTCAATTTACAAATGAAATATTGGAATTATTTCAACAACACAAGGCTACAGTTCATACTGAATGGATCTCTTTGCATACCTGACGCTCTTGGTGACAGAATGATCAGTGTAGGGGTGTACCCTGCTTGCCTTGCAATTTTTATTTCTTGGACAATGTAAAATACAGATGTATAAATCAAATCCCCATACATAAATAAGAATGATAAGAATAAATGATAAGAAATAGCTAACATTTCACAAGAAGAGTTACAACATATGAATGATAATCTGTTAAGACTTGTAATGTCCGAGTTCAACTCAAATATTCACATCTTTGAAAAGGCAAAGAGACAATCAATATAGTAATTTGGAAAAAACTAAGGTACTATTTGGCCTTGTATGTTCATCCTATTTATTTTGATGCATAAGAAGATCCAGGTGAGGCTGAAGTTTCCACAGTCCTGTGATGCACACCTGTGACCCCAGTGTCGCTAACAACATTGCTGGTTAATCTGATGATCGTGTATACATTATACTTCTGTAAACATACGAAGAATTAATGGTGAAAAGTTGTTTGTCAATGAAGGTAGTTTTGTTTCCCTTGGTTTCAAGTTATATACGAGCATGATATATTTGTTTTGCAGAGTAAAAATTCTATTTAAATAAGTTTTTACAGCACTCCACATATTCCCACCCATAAATTAAATGAGAATAGATGCATCCAAAATAGAAGTTCTTACATTGCTACAGTTTTTGAAGTACCTCAGTAAGCATATTGTGCTGCTAATAGTATTGCATACATGATAATATTGAATGACATGAAACACCTCCAAAAGTTTAGGCATTATAAATCATTCAAATAGGCAGGCAAAAAGACATTATAAATAGCTAAAACAGGCAGTACATAGCAATTAGAAGAAAACCATCTATTTAATAGATTACACCATTCAATAACTCGGTCGCCATATTTTAAAGAACCTTAAAGTTTTGGCTCTTGTTTAGTTTAGCTCACTTTCCACTTGCCAGCCAGATTCCAAGTCCGAAATTACTTACTGCGCATGCGCCTACAGTAGTTTCAAAATAGCCCACTAGATTTCACTGCATGACTAGCAGACGATTTTCACATCTGCCAACATTGCTTTTTACACTACACTAGTTTTCGTTGCCAACACATTAAACACAAATGCACTCACTCGTGTCGTTGCCGCCACATACATACACCGCTATCGCCTAGAACAACTCCATACTATTGTTGTGGATTCTGTACATTATTATTTTGCTCATTGTGAACATTATTTTGCTCTTGCTCACACAGATATATCGCTAGTGCGAATTATTGTGTACATTATCCTTATTGCCTTGTTACTGGGTCCACGATACGCTGGCTTGTTCTTTATTATTATATTATTTTATTATATTATTATTTTTTTAAATTTATTTATTTATTACGAGGAAACTAAAAAACAAATCATGAAGTTTACATTGAATTTAAACATTTACTTATTAAAAATGTTTTTTGGTGCAAAATGACGTTTTTTATGGAAAATTGTTTATAGAAGAGTGAGTAGAGATAGAGATGTGAATGTGTTACCTAAAAGTGAGTAGAGAAAACGCTGTGAATGTAATATGCATGTATACAAAAATTTAATCAAACCTTTATAGCCGTTTCTGAAATACCGTGAGTATATGCACGAATTGCTCTGTAGAAGCGGAAATAAAAAATGTTATTTTTTATGTAAAATCACGTTTTTTCGGGAATTACACCTATATAGCTGAACTTAAAATGCAAAACCCTATCTGAATACAAAATTTGATCGAAATCGTTAGAGCCGTTTCCAAGTTGCGCGGAATAAATATATATATATACAAGAATTGCTCGTTTAAATATATAAGATATATTATATTTATTATATTATTATATTTATATTATTTATCATTCTTTTTTATTTATTTTATATTATATTATTTTATTGTATTATTATTTAATATTATTATATTATATAATGGTAAACCACTCAAAGCAGTTGATGATGCCAAATACTTAGGCATCACTTTCGACAGAAAGCTAAGTTGGAAAAAACATATAACAAACATCTCAGAAAAGGTTGAAAAGAAACTGCAAATCTTGAAAAGGTTAGCTGGCGCTAAATGGGGCTGCTCAAGGAGAGTCCTTAACACAACATACAAAATGTATGTTAAACCAAACCTCTTGTACTGTTCTGAAGCTTTAATAACGGCAGCAAATGCTAACATCAATAAACTTGAACAAATACAAAATCAGGCTCTTCGCCTAATCACTGGAGCAGTTAAATCCACACCTATTGATGCCATGCTTGCCTTAACACGGATCCCATCAATAACAACAAAAATAGAAGAACAAGCATTACTCCAACACGAGAAAATGTTACGACTGCCAAACTCTAAATGGACAGAAGAGAACCTCCCCCCTTCAATCCTTAAAACTCATAGTAGTTTAGTAGTTTCCTAGAAAAGGTAACACAGATTAAATCCAAATTGAACATTCCTAACACCAGAGAAAATCTACTTATAAGAGAAAATCCATTGGAATTATTGCAATCTACCTTCAATTTGGAATTAATAGAGGAAATAAGTAAATCAGACACACCAAAAGAAATACAAAAACTTCTAGCTCTGGAAACAATCAATACTAGGTATCCCACAGAAGAATGGCTGCACATATATACTGATGGATCCTTCAAGGAAAACCTTACTGGAGCTGGAGTTACGTGTTCACATTTTTCCTTTTATCGTTCTGTTGGCAGAGACACAACAAATTATGATGGAGAAATAGAGGCTATATACATTGCTCTCCGACAATTATTAAATCTTCCCTTAAATAAATTTAACAAGGCAGTCATTCTTTCGGATTCTAAAGCTGCAATTCAGGGAATATGTTCAAATACTACAAAGAAGTCAACAAAAATTAGAGAATGCTACAAAATGTTAACACAACTCCAAAAAGTTAATAAGACTGTTCATCTCCAATGGATTCCAGCACACTGTGGAGTCATGGGGAATGAAGTGCAGACTCACTTGCAAAGAAAGGCACAACAATAAAACAAAAGTCTAAATTCAATTTCTCATATTCCTCAATAAAACGCTTGATCGTTAAAAATTTTTCTCATTCATACCTACAAGAAATAGAAACAAATGCCAAAGATAAAAAATGGATTACACTACTTTCCAACCCAGATATAATCCCCCAGAGACCACGGAAAACAGCGGTTGCAGCCTTCCGACTATTGACAAATCACGACTGCTTAGCAAGTCACCTCTACAGAATAGGTATCACATATCACCAATATGTGTCCTGTGTAACGATCCAGCAGAAATGAATGAAGACCACTTGAAGACCTGTGAAGCATTAAGATCAGAAGAAACTACAGTTCAAAAGTATTGGAAAGCACGAATGCTAATGGCTTCATTGCCAGATGCAAGGCACTAGAAAACAACAACAACATATTATATATATTATATTTAATAGTATTATATTATTATATTTATATTATTTTTATTAATTATCGTTCTTTTTTATTTATTTATTTATTTATTTATTTTACTTTTTTTTTTTTTAATTTTCGAGTGATGTAGCATGGCATCACATTCCCTGCATAGCATTCGAGACCTCAACAGGCCCTCGTCGTACAGGAACTGCATGCATGCCTCTTCATTTAAGCACAGAGGTGCCAAATCCAATATACTGATAAACCTAGCCATTGCACTAGTTGCTTCTAAGAAGGTCAACAGCATACTGCCGAGTCACGCAAAAACATTCAAACTTACTATTGGCAACAAACTCCTAGGGACATTCTGTTGTTGGCAGCGCTGCATTAACACAGCAACTTCAGCAAATTTCGTGACCATTCGTACACACTGCCAAGTGGGACTTTGTCGAAATTCTGACCAAGTCATCGCGTAAGCTAAACTAAACAATATCCAAAGTTTTAAACAAAATGCTAGTGTTGTAACTGAATATAAATGAAATATTTTTTTAAAAGGCCTGTATATTGCAATGCCTTATTAGCTGCATATGATGACCAAATGCTTTTTGAAGTTCTTTCGGGTCATGTTGAGTCTCCTGCCAGATAACACATTTTTTGTATGACAAAATGACCTCTCAACATTGACAGAGATTATTGGAGCAAATCTAAATCATAGCATCATTGTAGGATCCATTTCAACTGCAACTGAATTGTCACCTTCTAGAATTTTTTAAGTGTTTCTAAGTATATCCAGGTCACAATTTTT
Source organism: Tenodera sinensis (assembly GCA_030765045.1). NCBI lineage: Eukaryota > Metazoa > Arthropoda > Insecta > Mantodea > Mantidae > Tenodera > Tenodera sinensis. The sequence continues at coordinate 148,373,859 of CM060965.1, read as the reverse complement.
CGATAACACCTTTTTACACATTTCGCTAATTAATGAACCTCGTATCCCTGGTTACACTGTCCAGTGTTTACACTGCATCATCCACGATTTTGACTGACTTTGTTAAAGGTTATCCTCTTTCTTGAAGCTGGCAGATCACTTGTGGCAGGAATCCAAACTCGACCGCAATGAAAGTTAAGTCATTTTTCACTTCCGAAGAGCTGAGATGTTTGTTGGCTGCTACAACTGAAGATGCTTCATCCTTCAGAACGTTCACCACCTCAGTGGAAATTTGAGGTGGAGTACAGTGTGCTGAGATCCATGTCCCCCACCTCATTATTTTAGGTTGGGGGGCAGAGGTACATCTGATGCAATGGATTTAAATGTCAGGATTCTTGATGAGGCTTTCACAAAGATCTGGAAATAAATTTGTCAACATCTGGAAACAAAGGAGGACCAAAGAAAATTTAATGACTGTTAATACAACAAAATCAAACTACCAAATCTTTTCACTAAGAAAAAAACCACTAAAAATGAAACTAAATTTTGAGGGTCAACAATTACCAGAAACAAAGGAAGCAAAGTATTAAGGAGTTACATTGGATACCAAATTTACAAGGACCAAAAAAATAGAAAATGTAATACAAAGAGCAGAGAGGCGCCTTTCACTGTTAAAACGTCTAACAGGAATGAAGTGGGGATGTTCCAGAGCAACTCTTAACACAACATACAATGTATATATAAAGCCATTATTTACTTACTGCAGCGAAGTTCTTGTAACAGCAAACACAAAAAAAATTCAAATCTTTCAAAACAAAAGTCTGAGATTAATTACAGGTGCTATCAAAACCACACCAATAGCAGCTATGGAAATACTAACCAACCAATACCCCATTGAATATGAAATAGAAAAAGTGGCTCTTATTCAACACGAAAAGTTGATCAGACTCCCATTCAATACATGGCACAAGAGAAATTTTACACATACACGAAAGACTCAAGAGAGCTTTCTTTCCAAAATTCAAGACATCAAGAAGAATGTACACCTTCCTAATTCAAAGGAAAACTTCATATCTAAAGTCAATCCGACACAAACATTAGACATCACATATTATTTACACCTGACAGAAGAAGTTAAGAAAAGTGATACTCCAACTAGTGTTCTAAAATTATTGGCATTAGAGACAATCCATACTAGATTTCCAGAACACGAATGGCTCCATATTTATACTGATGGATCATTGATATCAAACCAAGATGGAGCAGGTGCTGGAGTCACATGTCACCTCTTTTCCTACTACAAATCTTTAAGTTATGGAACTAGAAACTTTGATGGAGAAATTGAAGCAATTCGAATGGCCCTACAAAATCTTTTGTACAGAATTTCACATTTTCAGCAAGCAGTTATTCTCTCAGATTCCAGGGCAGCAATTATAGCAATTACTTCCAAGTTGTCACCAAAAAACCAAACAATTATAGAATGTTGGAAAATCCTTACCCATCTAACAGCACTTCAAAAACACCTAGTCTTCCAATGGATACCAGGTCACTGTGGACTAAGTGGTAATGAGAAAGCTGATTTTCTTGCAAAAAAGGGTACCGGCAATGTGCAGAAATCAATAGTTAATTTACCATTTTATGCAGCTAAAAGATTAGTCAACTCTGAATTCAAAAAAATTATTGCAAAATATTACTGTGAAAAATCAAAAAATAAAAGATGGGAACCACCAAACATTCAAACAGTAATTCCTGAGTATCCTCGAAAAACAGCAGTTGCAACCTTCAGGTTGATTACAGGACATGATTGTCTGGCAAAACATTTAAACAGAATTGGGATATATTCTTCACCACTCTGTCCTCTATGTGATCTGCAAGAGGAAATGGATCCAGACCACCTTCAAATATGCCCGGCCACTTCTAGTGCCCCATCCATCAGTGAAAAATATTGGAGAGCAAGAGGATTAATGACTTCATTGTCAGAAATCCAGCATTAGCTAACAACAACATCTGGAAACAAGCATTGCATCTCTTCTGACACCCCATGAAAGCCATGTGCTACGCAAATCACGTGAAGCATATTTGGAAATAGCACTTTTAACACTATTCCAACCTATTTCACATATGGTGAAGCATCACTGATGAAAAGTAAGACAAATTGAATCTCTTCAGGCCACAGCAACTTTTAATGAACTGGTGAATAACTGTGCAGTAGTGGAATTGTTAACTTTCTCAAGACACACTGTTGTAAGCAAGAGTAGTTTCATTGATTCACCTTCTGTAGGGTCTAATGGTCCAATAACAACATTGGCAATGAAACGACCCACGGTAGCATTGACTCATTGATAGAAATCCAGTTCATATTTTTCATTTTATCTTTAATGATTTTCATTGTGTCACTGTAACATTTGGAAGTAACATTTTCGCAAACTTGACTTGGCAGGTGCAGATTGGTTAGTATACTTCTCCAAAAACTGTGATAATGTAGGATTTTATTGATTTCCACAAAGGGATTCCAGCGGTGAGGAAAGCTTTGCATAAGTCAAATGCAAACTGGGATTTTCGACTCAATGTTGTAAATACTGTTGGAACCAAACAAATCTTGTTCCTGGTAGCCTTGGAAAGTGCATTTTGTGTTTCATTGTCCTGATATGTTGTGATATAGCCTACTTATTTTCGTAGTTCACTGACAGCTTGCATATTTTGCATGTGAGTGCTATACCATAGGTACAAAATACATCGGATGCAAAAGTATTAATGTAACTTTGTAATTTACTGCGAAAGGTACATTGAATTTTGGCATCTAGCTGCTAGCTACAACATCACAATTAAAACTGAAAGAAATGCAAAGTTAGACCCACAATCATTATTGTCTTTTGAAATAAACACAAGCGGTAATTCAAACACATTCTATATATTTATCTGCGCGACAGCACTCATTGTTGCAAAGAAAATAATGAACTGAATGAAGGATGCCTATGTTGTCTGCAACTTAAAGACAATAATATACGTTTGGCAAAGTAACTTTCATTGTCAATGGATAATGGTTATTGAAATAAAATGTACTTAAAGGAAATGTTTAATAGGCAAAATATTAAATAAAGGCAACAAAAAGCATTTATTTTGTAAAATAGGCGTTTATATTTAAAAAGATAGAAAAAGACAACATAAAATTGTGGCATTTCAATCCCAAAGGTATAATTCGTACATATTCACTTTCAAATTGAAGAGAATCGACACATTTAAAAAGCCATTCTGCCTAAATTCCAGTCTCTGCTTATCATTAGCAAAGCCATAAGAATGTTCAAGATAAAAATTTCATTGATAGTTACATGTGACCGACCATACTTAAAGCATAAACAACAGGAACACACAGAAACAGTGAAAGCCACATTTTTTTAAAACAAGCTTTGTGGCTGTTGCAGTTCACTTCTTTGCACCTACTGAAAAAAGAACTTCTCTGGTTAGAACTGAGACTGCAACTTCTACTTCCATTCACAGCAGTCTATCAGGCACTACGGGGAACAATGAAAACAAAGAGGTTGAAAGTATGGAAAGAGTTCCACAATAATGATACAATTGTTAGAATGCCTTGGGTTAATGTATATTATGGATACGTGTCATGGGTGTCGTGTTGTGTTATTACTGCCTTATTCATGCATATACATCAATAATTACCATATCCTGAGTAGGAATTATTGTTAAGTATGTGCACTATTAAAAGTTGTGCAATGGAGTGTAATATTATACTAAATAAGTGCAATAACCGAAATTAAGCGTTGATCCGGTCAAGCAATTTAACAAGTTATTGGCCAGAACCTTAATGTGAATGCGTCTTGTATGACAAATCTGATGTGGTTGCAACAGAGAAAGCAATCTCTAACTCAGTTTAATCGTGACATACGAACATGTACATATAAATTCAAAGCATACAACACTTTACTAATAGTATTAAAACAATTTGTGACTCACTTCTTGGACAGAAGCATTAAATTCTATTCCTAGCAATTCATATAAGTCGACGTCTTGAATATCCTGCACGTTCGACATTGTTCCACTTCACTACTTATACATAACCTCAATAAATATAATCAGTAAATACCCATATGCAGACCATCAACCTTCACAATTCAAAAATACCCGTATTCGCGCTTCCGATTAACAACACTCTGGCAGGGTTCAATGTTACCAATTTACTCAGGGTTGACAACACCAGTGTGATTTGGTGCATGAGAAAACACAAAAAAAGACATTTAACACCCAAATACAGTCTGCAGATATGCAAAGCCCATATTAATAGGTTATTTTTAGAATATTGACATTGTCCTTCGGCAATACATCATGTAATCGTCAATACAAAGTGTACATCACATTAAAAATAGTCTAATGCCCACAAGTTGGGATTTAAAGCATAAGTAAATAAAATTACAAGTCAGTATAGATACATAATGGGTGACTATAACTTTTAAAAGATTACAGTGTTTTGTTCGAAATATTCTTTTAAACCAGCCACAGCCAACTCGCTTGCCGCGGTGCATGTGCTGGGCTACAAGCACCGTGCTGCCTCAGTTCGTGCTTCGCAGTGGTAACTGTGTCTTCCTTAGCAGCACAGAACACCTTAGCAGTGTGTGGCAGTGGCCGTCCGTACTTCAGTGTTAATTTGATAAGGAAGGGCACTCACCGAAGGACACCCACGCCGACACATTATTTCAATCCCGAATGGGAAGCTGAGTACTTCTTCATGGAATGTAGCAGTGGTGCTATTTGTTTAATTTGCCAGAACATTTTAATACATTGCATGCTAATGATTATTCGGCCCTAGAAAAAGAAAACCGCACCGCAGAGATACAAAGCTTAGATAAAAGATCACATAGCAGGAAGAGGAACAGGAAGAAAGGATGGTGGAATGGCAGAAACCTGAGTTAATGTGAGTTAGGAAATAACACTAGGAATTGCGACATCTTCTAGTAGTTTTTCTGATGGTCCACTTATTAAACGATGTATACTTATAGTTGCAAGTAAATTCACCTCTGTTAGTGTTCACCAGTTCGAGAGTGTCAGTCTGTCACCGTACACTATTTCACACAGAATTCAAGATCTGGTAGACAACGTTTGCGCACAACTTATTGAAAGAGTAAGAGAATTTGTTGCGTTCTCTATTGCTATTGATTAGAGCATTGACTTCTCAAGTATGGCTCAATTATGTATTTTTATTCGTGGAGTAAATGAACATTTGGAAGTTGTGGAAGAAATGCTAGATCTGGTGCCAATAAAAGCCACAACAGGATCAGACATACTGGACTATGTAGTAGAAGTTGTGGGGAATGCAGGGATTCCATGGGATACACTCACATCGGTAGCCACCGATGGTGCCCCAGCTTTGGTTGGTTCGCACAACAGATTTGTAACCCTCCTGAAAAATAAACTAGCAAAAGAAATAACAGTAGTTCTTTGTATTGTTCATCAGGAAAATTTATGTGCCAAAACACTGAATGTAATCAATGTAATGAGTCTGCTTGTGAAGATTGTAAGCAAACTGAGGCCCCACGGTCTAAAACACAGACAATTTAAAAGCTTCTTAGAGGATTTGGAGCATGAGTATCGTGATATACCGTATCATGCAGCAGTTAGGTGGCTCAGTCGAGGCAAGGTTTATGGCAGATTCTTTGAATTATTAGATGAGACACGTTTGTTCATGGAAATGTGCGGAGAACCTATTGAAGAGCTCGCGAATGTTAAGTGGAAATGTGATTTTGAATTTATGGCCGATATTAGTGAACATTTGAATACTTTGAATTTTTCACTTCTAAGGAAAAACAAACTAATCACAGATATGTTTTGTAGCATTAAAGTTTTTAAAATATGCTCTCATTATGGGAACGTCAACTGTCAAATGGTGATCCTTGTCATTTTCCCAGATTGGAAAGTGTGATCCGTGATTGTGATTCTCTAGAAATGGGATTTTGTGTTGAAAATCTGCTGATGCTTTCCCGTGCGTTTGATGAAATATTTCACGATTTCATGGGCTTAAAAATGTATTTTGATTTATTCGCTACACCATTTAACATGAATGTTGGTGATACTCCCAAAGATGTTCAACTGGAGTTTATCACCTTGAAATGTGACATTGAGTTAGCTGACAGTTATAGAAACAGAGGAAGTTTGCTAGATTTCTACAGGAGATTTCCTAAATCAAGATTCCCTCAATTACACAGATGTGCGACATCTATGATTGCAATGTTTGGTTCGACCTATGCATGTGGATCCTTATCTTCAACTATGAAACGCATTAAAAACCCTCAGAGAGTCAACATCAGTGATAATAACTTGAAGTGTGCCTTAAGGGTCCAGAGTTGTGTTTCATTGTCTCCAAATATGGCGAATATTATGAAAACCAAAAGATGTCAGAAGGCAAGAGTGTGTACCGAAAATTGATTTATAAAATTCTTAATTGAAACGTGTACATTAGTTTAATATAAAGTATTCTGTGTAATATTAGCACTGTATAGTAAATATTATTTTGTTATTTTATATTTTTCAATTGTTTAAGGATCAAAATTGTGCTAATTTCCACAAAGTACTGCTTCGTTCTTATAGTTAAAAACATTGCTTTTATATGCCATCATTTGGTTGTATAGGATTGAAGGCTATAATAATCTTACTGGTATTGGGTTGCTTTATCTATAATTTAATAGTAAGTACCAGAGAGATATTAAACCACGTATTATGCAGTTTCAGAAATGTTCCTTCACTACTGCCCTGTCGTTAATTATTTAATGGTAACGCAAGTGCAGATTACGGAACGCCACTGGTATATCTCCCTAGCACTCGCCAGCAACGACCAGGCACGCCGGCACCGTGCGAACTGTATAGGCAAACCGTGCATGTCAGTTGGAGGGCCCAGTTTTGCACTATAAAATGGATTTTGACTTAGCCAACTATACGTCTAATTTTAAGCTACTTAAACTCTAAAATTTTACAATTTCTATGAAGTTTATTGTAAAGTTTCTGACTGGTAATAAACAGACTATTTTGACATTATGTCAGTCTGCTAAAAGTTACCGCTAACATGAATTGATTCCTAGTATTGTAACTGTGGATTTCAGATCTTTAAGAATTCCTTCATAGAATTTCTTTTTACGTACATATAAACAAACACATAACAAACAGTGTTTTGCTCTTCATAAACAGTGGTCTATAATGATCATTAAATGGGGCTTTACTAATTACCCTTATAGCTTTTTACTTTCTCTATTGGTGAGTAGAGGAAGTATTGTATTCCACTCAAAAATTCTATGTCGAGATTTCATTGGAAATATACATATGTTTTGAGACCCCATGAATAAAAAAAAGCATCTTTATAAAAACGTCCACGTGCACGCGCGCGTGTGTGTCTGTCAGTCTGTGGGCAGCATAACTCATAAACGAAAAGTAGGTTAAAAACCACAATTGGTATTTAAGTTGGTCTTTCAGGGATGCGACACGAAGGTTTTGAAGAACATAGCCCCATCCTTAACTACCCTTTACATGGAAAATATTTCGAAACTTTTTTTTAAATGGCTATAATGATTTTAATTAAAATGTCATATGTTTGAGATATTTTTATTACATATGAAATGCGTATTTTGAATTTTCTGGCTATAGCCCCTGTAGTCGTATTTACTCTGGACGACTTTTGCGTAACTAGTAAACCATTAGAGATAGACCAAATCATACTATAAAAAAATGTAGATCTTGCTAAAATACACAATTTATGTCTGAATAAATTTTCTTGTAGGGTGAACAATTTCGGAGATATTCCTTGTTATGTGTGTGAGTTTCGGAAGATTTAAAACTTTCGTCAAATGGAACACCGTTGTTCATTTTTATTTTCTCTAATGGAAGTAGAAGGAAGTATTGTATTCCACCCAAAAATTCGACGTCGAGATTTCACCGGAAATATGTTTTCAGACTCCCTGAATAAAAAAAGCATATTTAGGAAAAGGTACGCGCGCGCGTGTGTCTTTGTGTCTGTCAGACTGTGGACAGCAATACTCAAAAACGAAAAGCACGTTAAAAACCAAAGTTAGCATTCAATTTTAGTGTCTTTCAAGGATGCGACACAAAGATTTAGAAGAAAACAGCCCCACCCTAAGCTACCCTTCACATGGAAAATGTTTCAAAAATTTTTATTTTCTTGAAAATGGCTCTAACGATTTTGATTAAAATGTCATATGTTTGAGATATTTTTATGACAAATGAAATGTATATCTTGAATTTTCTTGCTATAGCCCCTGTAGTCGAATTTACTCTGAACAACTTAACTGGTAAACCGTTAGAGATAGACCAAATCATACTATACAAAAAATGTAGATCTTGCTAAAATACACCATTTATGTCTCAATAAATTTTCTTGAAGGGTGAACCATTTTGGAGATATTCCTTGTTACGTGTGTGAGTTTCGGAAAACTTAAACCCTTCTAAAATGGATCACCGTTGTTCATTTTTTTTATATGTTAAGTGTGCAAAGCGTACGGAATCTCAAAGGTTTAAAAGATTTGACTATCGCACAAAGCATACTGTATTCTAATATTCCCCTTGCACCTACAAGGAAATAAGCAATAATTTGTACAAATGTTTATCTTAACTAACACGAAGAAGGTATAGGAACAAGACTTTGTAGGAATGGTTAGTACAAGAGTAGAGAAATCACGTGAGTGCAACACATCATATTTTTTTCTGAAGCATTAAAAATTTGTTTATATGTGAGCTCATAGGAGTCACGAAGGAGAGGCAAGAAGGGAGGGCCGCCCCCCCCCCCCCCCCCCGTTGGAAATTAATGAACCTAATAAGCTGACTGTTAAACTATTATTTTAACTTTTATATAAAGAACAATTTTTATTTTGCACAAATTAATACGGTTACTCGCAACAAATTCTATAACTTTTGACAACAAAATAATGAATGAATATTATCGGATTGCAAAATTACAACATGTGCCCCCTCCCCCGGAAACAAAAGTCTGCCGACGTTCGTGTGTGAGCTATTTCCCCACTAAATTAGACAGTAACTTCAGTTCACTGAATAAAACAAAAGTAGGTACTTCTAACGTATGCCTCAGGTACAATGTCCATATTTGCTCGAAGCAAGTACATAACTCTTGACAATTTTAAACACACGGATTCAATATGTGCTACCCAAGTAAGGGAACTATCAATTACTAATCCCAATATTTGTATATCTTTAATCATATTCAGTTTCATGTGATTGGTTTTGGTACTACATAGAATTCTTTGGATTTTATCCTTATTTAGAAGAAGTCTATTTGCACTAAAACACTTATGGGCCTTATCAAGAATGCGTTCAATTTCTAGACTGAGTATGTTGTAATCGGAGTGTACACTCAAGAATGTGGTATTATCTGCAAATATAATGGTGGATGTAGTATTGATACTGTTCGGTTGGTCATTTATCATTGCACTGAAGAGAAATGGCTCCAGGACAGAACCCAGGGACACGCCAAACTTAACTTCTACACATTCAGACTTGTTTCCACCAATATCCACCAGAGCCTGACTTCTGTGGGCTAATGGCCATTCTCCACTGTTCACTCCACCTGCCGATAGCATCGAGCTGTCGCTGTAGTGGAGGGAAGCAGTACCGAACATTTTTGTTCTGTGCCAGTATGAGGACGTCGTCTGCATACTGACACGTAACAGTATGCGGTTCCACGGGTAGGTCAGACATGTAGGCAGCAAAGAGCAACGGCGAGAGCTCGCTACCTTCCGGAACTGCACCCACTATGGGTCTGACCGAGGACAACTTCCCCTCCACCCGCACCCGAAAAGAGCGATCCCGAAGGAAGCTACCAATCAGGGTGAGTTAGGCGGGAGGGATTTCCGCCTCTCTGAGTTTGTACAGTAACCCCTGGTGCCATGTGGTTACAAAGGCTTTTTCTACATTCAAAAGCACTGCGACTGTTTTGAAGTTTTCCTGGAAACCCAGGGCAACCTTCTCAATCAGCCGCAGTAGCTGTAGTGTAGTGGAATGTCCATGACGAAAAGCGAACTGACGATCCGGGATGAGTTGCCTTCCCTCGAAGAGTGGAGTGCCGCGGGATAGGAATAATCGTTCAAACATTTTTGAAACAATGGGTAGCAGGCTTATGAAACGGTAATTTGAAGGGAAAACCGGGTCCTTGCCGGGCTCCAAAATGCAGACCACCCTCGCCTCCTTCCAGCAAGTTGGAAAGTGACGAAGCTGCAGACATGCATTGTAAATCCTCGTCAGGTAGACTACGGCCTTTCGGGGAAGGTGCTGGAGCATGGGCGCCGTGACGCCATCATTCCCAGGAGATTTACCAGGTTTTAGTCTTCTGATTTCAGAAGCCACCTGTCTTGGGGTGACTAAGGGAATTTGGATCTCTGCGCGTGGCGGCGGAGGTGCCTCATAGAGGTAATCCACCGTCGCCTCCACGAGTTCAGTAAAGTCCTCGTCCTGGACATCTTCCCGGGGTTCGAATTGGGACTCTAGATGGTCTGCGAAAGCCGTGGCTTTCTCTTGGGGCTCAAAAGAGAGTCTCCCGCGAGTGCCATGCAGAGGATGCTGATGAGTGTTTTTGTCCTTTCTAAGGGACCTAATTATCGCCATGGTTGCTCCTCAGTAAGATCTACGTTTGTCATCGTGTTTTTCCAAGCTGTCTTGCGGTGTAAACGCAACAGGCGTCGTGCCAGGGACTTGAACCGCCGGTAGACTGCCTGTATCCTGGGATGGCGGAAACGCTGCCAGAGCCTTCGGACAGTTGGTTTTGCTTTGATCAACTGCCTGAGTTCGATGGGGATGGTACGAGGGTTGGGTATGTCGGGTGGAATGCGGTGCGTATGGGCACGCACCACATCCCGGATATGTTGGGAGAATGCCGTGACTGCCGCCTCCAGTGCATCGATAGAGTCGACTCGCGGACGCGGGTCCACAGACTGGTTAAGTTGTAGGATGGCTGCATCCCAGTCGACCTCGTAGGTCCAGTCTGGAGTGGCCAGTGCTGGCAGGTCAATGTTGGAATCCTCCAAGACAGGGTCATGGTTGGAGTCCAGTTGATTGACCGCTGAGAGGTCTAGATAGAAAAAAATGTTCTTGGTGAGCATGATGTCGAGCACATCTGGCCTCCCTCGGCCCGGATGGAACGTAGGTCCTCTCGGTCCATGTAAAAGAACGCTTGGGTTACCGCTGATCAGGCGGTAGAGCCTTCGCCCCTTGACATTGCTAACGCGGCTATGCCAATGTGCATGCTTCGCGTTGAGGTCACCTGCGATACATATCGCAGGATGCAGGTTCAGGAGGCTATTGATGTCAGCTTCATAGAAGCGATTATCAGGAGGATCGTATGCCACTACCAACACCGTGTCCACCCCGCCAGTGGCAAGCCTAATGGCACAGGCCTCCACGTGTTGAAGTGGTGGGATAGGAAAGGATGTGTGAGTGATGTGGTTCTTGATGAAAATGGCTGTACCGCCCCCCGGTCGGCCGACCCGATCAGACCAATGGGTGACGTAACTCGGCAGCGAGAAGTTGGTTGCAGCATCCAAGTGGGTTTCGCAGACCATTAGAATGTCAATTCCATATGACTGCAGAAACTCAGTGAGGCTTGGGTAGTGGCCTCATGCCATTTGCGTTCCAGAACGCAGCCCTGAATGGTCTCCGGACAAGTCTGGAGGCCATTACTTGGCTGAGTTAGCGAACAGCTGGGCCAAGGTTTGGACCAGTAGGGCATGCTTCTGCTTGGGGCTCAGGTTAGCGCTTTCATACTGCAGCTTGAATTTCCGAAGTGCAGGCAAGTTTCGGTTTATGATGTTGTTAAACCACAGGGTTAGGTCCTGAAATTCCTCCAGGTCCACCTGCGAGAGCGTTCCCCCTAATGCAGGGGTGGTCATGGGTACAGCGGGTACCACAGGTACCACCTGTGGACCGGCTGTAACAGCAGTATCCCTTGGTGCCTGAGCTGTCTCAGTGGACTGCTCTGCCGGCGCCTTAGGTGCATGTGTGCGTGCTCAGGGGTTATAGTCCCCAAGAGACGTAACCAGGGGGCTCCAATGGAGTGGCAATGAGTAGTAAAAGTTTGCACCTAATCTCATTCTCCACACACGGAAGAAATTAGATCTCGTGCAGTAGTCTGGAGGTATCGGTATAAAGAATAGATTATCGGAAGACCTCTATCCTGCACTCTCTGCAATTGCAGAAGATTTGAATCTGCGGCTATGCCCCAGATCTCGTGATTGTACAAAAGGTCGGAGATTATGAGGAGGGCCCGAAAAGGGCGTAGCTTTAAGGGAAAATGCATTCCGAAGCATTGCATAGGGTGCAATGAAGCTGTTGCCTTACTTTTCTTTTTTTTCGAGTGGAGAAAAAATCCATTTGTGGACTTACTCGAAATGTGCTGGGATGGCACAGCCAAGAGTGTAGGTTCCCCGAAGGCACTGCCCACTAAGAAACGTCCACTGGAGAGATTTCAGGTGATGAAGTGCAGCAGTACCATACTACAGGTGTACATATAGGTATTCTATGAGTACCCTGTTGCAACTGCGAATTCATGGGGAGGATATGTAGGCTGGCCATGTGAATATGAGGTGCCAGGACGTAAACATGGCCGAAGTCCTGATCAGGACCTAGCGAGTTCGATAGCTTGGGATGTGGTAATGGATTAGGTTCGTTTCCGGCCGGAAACGCGGTCTTGACCTAATGGTTGCATCCTGAGACAGTAAAATTATATTGTGAATATTGTTGTTGCCCCGTTGGTCACTTGCCTGGCTGGCCTAACTGTGCCCCCCCCCCCGCCACTTACAAAGCCATTGGTTCCTTCTGCTCCAATAGGAGGTCGTCGTGTTCATACGATCTTCCACGTCTTCCATTTCGTGCCGATAGGTGTTCTGTGGTGGTTTGCCCGTGCCACGGTTCCAGTTGCTCCGTTTCTTAAATATTTCTAGGATTTCCCTTCCCATTCTTTGAGACGAATTGTCACAAATTGCTAAAATCTCTAAACTGTGGTAATCAATGTGGCCGATGGCCGGTGTTTTCTGTGTTTTCCGCGATTGCAGATTATTCTGGTTGAGAAAGTTTCATGTATCTTTAATTTCCCTTTTTTCTTGTATTGATACATCTGTCCGTTTGACCTACAAGATGAAATGTAGCTTTATAAACAACTGGATTATTTTGCATTGGGTTTTTTTACTTTTGGCCGGTCTTACGGAGCTTTTTAGCTGATGTACCTCGTTTGAAATTTGTGGTGTCGCATTGTTTCTGTAATTCTCTATGTAACCCCTCGTAGGTAAGGTATAAATTGAACTTAAATTCAGTTTAAAAGCTACGTTCTTTTATAATACCAATTAGGGATAAGAACCCTTTGCGAAATAATTCGTGTGTTTATTAAAATAACCTGTGACTGGTGAATCGTACGTAAGTCATACGGACAGATCTATCAATACAAGAAAAAAGGAGTACGTGTGTTTATAAAATTACCTGTGACTGGTGAAGCGTACGTAAGTCATACGGACAGATCTTTCAATACAAGAAAAAAGGAACATATAAGATACAGGCAACTTTCTCAATCAGAAAAATGTGGCATAATGTAACATGCAGAGAACACTTGCCACCACATTGATTTCGAGAATTAAAAGATTTTAGCACTTTGTGACAATTTTTCTCAAAAAATGGTGATGGAAATTATAACAACATTTAAGAAAAGAAAGAATGCGATTTTTAATAATTTGATATTCCTGTGTTACGTTAATATCTGGGTTTAAATAACCGTTAGGCTTTAGTACATCTGGAACACAGATCTGGTAGCTGTTTCAGTTCTAGATCCAGATTTTGTCACACACACGTAAGGCATGATTCAAAAAGCCAACAGGACTCGGCATTTACCAGAAGCCAAGAAAGAAGTAATGGACAAAGGCTGGACGTAAATATTTAAATAAAATGTATTCAATCGAAAAATTATTCGTAGGACACAATTCAGAATACGCTATACAAGCATTGTTAAGCATATGATGATCAGTGATCCGGATCAATCTGGGTAAACTAAATTCACAGACCGTTAATAGTTTGTGGGTCGTCTTACAGTCCAGATACATGCCACAACTATAACAGAACTGACGAAAACCTCTTGACTTATCTGAAGCTCGTCTTATCTGCCGAAATGTATGGCAATCTGCGGAGTAAAGTGACGCTGTGTATGTACCTCAGGTACATGCAACAAAGTAGTACATAATCATCAATATAGAGCGCCCATAAATGAAAACTCAATTTTGTTTGTTATATTGTTGCCACCGGGAAGATAATGTTCATAATGTAAAATTATGTTATAACAAAGTCTTATTTTTGCACGTGTGTGTTGTTTAAACTTTAAAATGTAGAGCCCAAGCGTATTTTCAAACCACATTTTAGTGGTCGAAGGTTGGCAACGCACTTGCCTAAGTGGGGGGCTTGTAAACAAAACAGGCGATGGAGTTGCTTGTATGATGGAAGTATCATCAACCCCAAACAGTGCTAAAGACGTTATAGCAATTGAACCTGAAGAAGAACGAAACTCACAGCTCAAGCCAGAGAACCGTACTTTCGGAATACCGGCAATGGATCGAACGATACTGCCACGCGTTAAGCATGTAGGTATTGTAGTGTATTTAATAAAATAATGATTGCAGCTCTAGTAGTATTGAAACTGTGTGCATATATAATTTGCTATGTATTATTCGAAATTATTTCCAATAATACATTGCAAATTTTCGTTAGTTCATTAGAGACACGCTGTCCTAATTTTAGTAACTTTGTATCACTTAATTCCCATTTCTCGCATTTTCTGTGAGCACTGACACAAACCACCAATTCATATAAAGAAAATAATATGCTTAACTATGCTACATTATGGCGTCATTTTTATTGTCGGACGACTCGAGAAACAGTCATTTATCAACTCCCAGCAGGTGACATTTTCTACCTCCAGCTGTTATAAAATGACACTACCAGTTGCTACCAACATATGAGTAACAAACACGCCAGATCATTCAGTAACTGTATCTGACGGATTGAGGGTTCTGTTGTGCGAATAAATTTTGTGGGCACAAATGATATTTATATCACCTGCTTTACAGTGTGACTGCGCAGCATGTTTAACTGTACAACACTGCAAGGAGTAGCAAACCTGTGTTAAGCCACCCAACATTAAATGTTCTGTCAGCCATAGGTGCTTCAGTTTCAGCTTATCACTTTTTCGAGCTGTCTGTTATGAAAAAATAGGTAGTTTATTATGTTAGCATACCTTACTTCATAATTTTTTTTCAAAAGTTAGGTAATATTAGCTTAGGTAAGCCAATGCCGTGAGCTAGGTTAAATTTGATCTATTTGGGAATGGTAGTAGTGGTAGTCCTTCGAGTCAAGTAGACTCCTGGTGATCCAGTCTTGGATTGGGACTTTTGTGGAGTGATTTGCTATTGCCTTTTCTGTGATGAGTATAAATTGGTTTGTTCTTAACCCTAGAGCAGGCGCGTTCATTTATGATACAGGAGCAGGCGTGCAGTGTATTCTGTACACAGTACACTACATTCCATTTGTTGCTATTCCTTTGCTGTTTATTGTGCTAATTAACATTACACAATTAAATTGATTGTAAGTAATATCTTATCTTATGCCTAACATCAGTTTCATACATGTGATACACACTAATTGGTTATATTACATTAATATAACTAGGTATAGCAAATTAACCCTCTTCGACTTTGGGTGAACGCATACTGCATTTTTCACAGAGAACTGTAGTTTGGGAATGACTTTTGCACACAAAATGGTTACATGATGTACATCTTATTGTTGTGGAGCTATTCTTTGCCCATCCACAAATTTCACATCTACCTTTTTTCTTCTTTGATGGCTCTTCTGTGTATGTCTCTTGAACTTTGTAGTGACACACATACACGCTAACATCAGCATGCAAACTTGGTATGCCAATCTTTCTATAAGATGTGGTTTCATTAGTTGGAAAGCAAGGTTCTTCAGAAAAACTCAACGAAGATGTTTCTCATTCTTATCATTTGTTTGAAACAGCACTTGTGCATTGATGCCAGCCACGTTCAGTAGTGCGTACCATAAAGCCATGGTCCATCTTTTTGTCATTCGTGTTACTGAATATTTATTACACATTTGGTCAACAGTATCAACCCCACCTTTTGTAATATTATAATCTAATATAATATGGTTTCTTTGTGTCTTCATCTACTGTTCCGCCAGTGTGCATCGTGAAGATGAGTACAACAGCTTTGTTCTGCTTCGGTACATATGATACCAATCTTTCTGGAATCCAAAAATGGCCGAGCCAGTTTCTCTATACTTATTGGGCAAAAACTCAACCAGGATTTCTCTTTTATTCTTTTCTATGGTTCCTATACAAGTTATTTTATTTTGCAGCAGATGGAGAGCCAGTGGATAGCAACTATACCAATTATCTTCTGTCAAATTTATATTTGTTCCCTTTATTGGCTCCGTTAGTCTACACACGATATCACATGGCTTATTAGAAACACTAAATGGTCCTTCAGGCTGTTTGTCACAATACACTTCTAACGAAGCAGTGTAGAATGACTGAGCATCACACAGGGAAAATATTTTGATGCCTTATTTTGCTGGTTTGTTGGGAATATATTGTATGAAGCTATGTCCTCTGAATGCTTCTAGTTTCTTGTCAATGGTAACCAATTCCCCAAGACTGTAACTGCCCATGCAGTTTTTTTTACAAATGTATCCAGAAAACTCCTAATTGCTGCTAACCTATCTGTTTTTCATCTTATATCCCTTGTATCTTTATCCTCAAACCTGATACATCTAAGAAGAAATAGAAATCTTTAGTAATTCATGCAAGATCTCAAAATAATAATTCCTGTTCCATCTTTGTACCAAAATTCCAATGCATTTGTGCGGTTTCCACCTTTGAGACCAATCAAATACAGAATACCTAGCACTGAACAAATTTCATTTCTGTCTGTCAGCTTAGCATCTCTTTCCCTGGAATAACTTTCTTCTAGCCTCTTTCTTTGGATGAATAAATTTGTAAAACGCACAATTTCATCCATCATATCAGTATTGATTATTTTATCGAATGATTCAATTTCCTTTACAATACCTCGTGCTGCCATTTTAGGGCCTGGAAAGACCTTGACAATATTTTTTGCTGGTACACAGGATGTTTTTCTACGCACCTCAGTTTTCATCCATTTTGTTTTTTCGTCCCTACCAATGAAAACACCAGCTTTACTATCAACGGAATACAGTTCATCATTTTCAATTTCAGCGTTAGTATCATGATCACTCGGTAATATTACTTCATCCTCTCCGTCAGAAAACAAATCATCAATATCCCCACAGTCATCATCTTCAGCGAGCACCTCTAAAAGGTACCGTTCTGATTCTTCTTCTGTCAAATATGTTTTGGCCCTAAAATTAGAAACACGAAATATTAGTGGCTAATAGTGCACTATAATAATGGCCCTCTCTAAAACACATAATTCTTTGTCCAGCCACTTTGTATAAAAGTACAACAGATTAGGTTGACAATTTGAAATAGTACTTACATGACTGAGCGTGCAGTGTATAAAATATGCCACTGGTGCAATTCCAAGAATAACTTATCGTTGCCTTTGAGTTGTTGATGCTACAATCGCTCTGACACAACTAAACAGAAGCTAAACAATGACATAAAAGGTATTGACAATAACGTACTGATACTTTAAGGTATTTATCCGTTAGAGTGCAAAATGCAAATGTGGTGTATAAAATACACCAGTGCGCCTGCTCTAGGGTTAACTTCTCCTGTTCTCACAAACAGCTTTGCCATTTCTCTCAGTCCTGGACTATTCCTTTCAATTCTGGCTATTTGGGTCTAGTGTCTTGTATCACTATCGTGCCAACGTGTTCTTGGTTTTCCTTTCTTTCAGGCTCCTTCCACTAGTCCTAACAGAGTTATAATAATAAATTTAACGTATAGGCAATGTAAGGGCCAAGGCCTCCTGCTTACTTAGGGACTAGTTCGTAAATAAAATCCAAAGTTGAGCAAATCCTTTTGAGCTTTATTATGTTGCTTAATTGTCTTCCTTTTTCTAATCCTATTTAACACTTCCGCACTGCACGTTTAGCAACTTTTGCACTCTCTGTCATCTCAGCCCTGTTTGGTGCTTGTTGATTCCTATTTTTCTCCAGCTGTCTCCATACTTCTCTGTTTTTGTGACCCTTGACCTTTGACTTCTTGCTTTGGTTCGAAAGTAGTCTGCCCATTTGGTCCTTCCTTTGGCACACCATGGTATCTTGAGTAAATATGTATAAAATCATCAGTCCCCCATTTGGATCTCCGGGTGGGGACTGCTTCTCGAGAACCAAAACATTATATAAATACAAGATCTAACATCAGAATTCTACAATGGAACACAGGTGGTCTCACCCAAACAAAAAGAATAGAACTGAATAAAATTGTATTTGACTGATATTGAGTGTTGAAAATTACAATGGCTTTTGCCTACCACCTAGGCGGCCTGGGTTCAATCCCAGGGACCCGCATGTGGACGGAATCTCAAAGCTTTAAAAAATTTGACTGTTGCTCAGAGCCTACTGTATTCCATTATTCCCCTTGCACCTACAAGAAAATAAACAAAAAGATAGTTTCTGAAAATGTTTATCTCAACTAACAAAGATAAAGCAACAGGAGTTTGTAAGAATGGTTAGTGCAAAAGTAGAGAAAGTCATGTGAGTGCAACACATCAGATTTTTTCTCATTCCCTTCAGCTGTTAATTGTTAATAAAAATCTGCATTTCAAATAAGGTTGTAATCACCAGTAATTTCTGACAATTATTTCAGTAAAATCTGATGCTTAAAGCATTCCGTTTGTTAATCACCTGCCACATATAGCTCTTAACTTTCTGTTTGTTTCATAAATGTACATTATGAAATACGAGACTCATATTTTATGGTTATCTACCTATTGCACAATTGTATAAACTTATGATTTCATTTTAGGTTATATGGTTTATGCCTCTAAAACCAACTTTTTATTTCATTTGTAAACATGTATTTGCTAAGTATATTCACATTTAAAATATCTACTTACTACACAATTGCATGAGCTTATGATTTCATAGTTATTTCAAGTTATCTTTTTTCTTCTTTACCTGATTACCCTCCCCTTATGTAGGACTTACACCTCCTAGGACTTAGAAGCCAGTGCCTAGGGTCAGACGCCTGTCAGGGAGAACAGGAACCTATGGACCAGACAGAGTGAAGACCTGGAAGCAGGTGGTCAGCCAAGCACCAGGTATGATAGAGAGAAAGAGGATGATATGAAATGCAGGCAAAATCAATGATTGGAAAGGCAATAATGGAGCAATTGATGGAATGAGTGGCGGGGAAACTGGAGAATCTGGAGAAAACCTGCCCTGGCACTGCTTCATCCACCATGAATACCACATGCATGTCCCTGGGATTAAGCCCGGGCCACCTAGGTGGTAGGCGAACGCTCTAACTGCTCAGTCACGGCACCACCATTATTTCAAGTGATGTGATTCTAAAATTAATTTGTTTCACCATCATATGAGGGGATCCTCATTTATTCTGTTATTGTGGTGCTCAGAGTTACATTTGGGAGTTCTTTTGGGCTTAATTGGGGAATGTTCATGTAGTAAAATACAATTTCCCAACTTCTGGTTGCCCAAATTTTCCATTTTGAACAAGAATAGAGTTTCCTGTCTTTTTTGTGTCTAAGTTACCTATGTCATGTGTTGGCACCCTGCATTATGCAGCCTCTGATCCTGTATGTGGCAATATTACCAGCACTCATTGTTATCTGCTGTTTCATGAGTGATTATCCACTTTTGCTCAAAGGAATTTCAGGACCAAATCCAGATGAATTGTAAGTTTGAACAGGAGAAGCAACAACTACTGACTGTAATATGATCCACAGAATTTGGATCAGCCCACAGATAAGATGTAGGCAGTGTTACTAAAGGAAGTGAAATTGAACATTTGTAATACTTGTATATGAAACCTGTTCAATTGATGTGTTTGTTTTATTATTCTCTTAAATCTGGTTTATATTTCCTTCACAGTTTGAGTTCTTTTTTGTATAACTAATTTATAATGATCCTGTATATAAGAGCAAACAATTAGTTAAGCACGTATTCCAACAGATGCATAACCTGTCTCATCAGATATGGATGCAATCACTCTCAGGTTGTCTTTGAATGTCCTCCTATAATAACACTTATTAATAATACAAAAAACAAATTTTGGTGTTTTCCACACCATATTTACAAGTAAACATGTATAATCACTCCACCTTTAGATATCCACACTTGATGTAAACAGAAGCCGTCAACAACTAACCCACAATACGCAGAAACCAAAGCACACCATAAAATATAGTACTGCAAATATTGGAGATTATCTGTGAGTTTTCAAGAGTATGATAATACAAGGTATGGATCTATAAGGCTGGATGGGGACCCTACATGAATGCTAAACTTCACTAATTGATACATAATTTTGTTATTTTTTATTTGGATTCATGTTACATCTAATTTGTTTTCTGGATAATCTAAAAGTTGTTTGTATGTTTTTCACTTCAGTATTCAAGCAAGGCCTAATGTAATGAAGTCATTGCATCAATTATAGTTACACTTTATTTATGTATGCATTTGAACTTCAAGCTTATGTTCCATGTAGAAGTAAACAATTTTAGATTGTATGAATATTAAAGTGTTATTTATAAGTACTAGTAATTTATTCATATAAGAGGTTTTCTCAAATAATTCATAATGCATTTAAAATATAAATGAACAATTTTGTTCATAAATAATTCCAAAGAATAATTTTCGTCTCACCTTTTTTTGGTATATAAAGTATCAGAGGGTTGCTTTCTCTTTCAGTTGGATAAAATAAGATAGAATGTACGTAAAATTAATTACTTAATTACCAATAAAGCAAACTGGGTTGTACTTGAGAAGATAGATCTTCAAAGTAATGTAGACAGACATGTATCACTAGCTCAACAAATTGTTTACAGCATTTATACAATATAATTTGTGCATCCTGAAAATATTGGAGTATAATATTGAACATGAAAGCAGACTTTTCATTAATGCTTAAAGAGTAGAAAATAGTTTCAACAATGTGCATTCCATTTCCAATTTTCAGTATTTAAAAGAACATAAAGCGGTTTATGTGGATATTGATGAAATGGTTGACGACCTACGAAGAGCATACCATGAATATGGTAGGAGAAAACGAATACCTTTCAAGCTTGCTGTGGAACAAGGTATGTAACTTTAAGGATAGATATTTCAAACAACAGTAATGAAACACACTTTTGTGCATTGTTTGTGTGTGTGCATACAGGCATGCACATTTCTTTTTTTAGATTACATTACGTTTTATTTCTGGTTATTTCTATATGATGTATAAAATAAGAGTAGATATGTAAGTGCTTAGGTTTTCACGGCCAGTATCCATTTGGAATAAAATATGTTCCAGGCTTGTGGGCCATGGTCGACGTGTAGGAATTGCTCCTGATGTTTCACTCGTCTGGGTTGAGCACCTTCAGAGGACCCAACAATGAGTGAAGCACAAGAGTCATTCTTCCTTATATATATACAAAGCGCACCGCCCCTTGTCACTGATTGACTGGTGGATATCCAATCCCACTGCTCCTAGTTCTGTCATGTTTTCCCTCGCCGTTCATTGCTGTGGACTGTTTTTTGATTTATAGTTGTTCTAGTGCTGGTATCCATGTTTTGTATAGTCTACTTCCCTCTTCTTTGGGGTTGAAATTTGCCTTGTGTTTATATGTTTCTATCGCCTCGTGATATAATCTGACATGAAATTTCTCTGAGGAACAATGAGCTCTGTGTCTCTTGGTTGTATGTTGTGGCCGTTTTGAAGGGCGTGTTCTGCTACTGCTGATTTTTTCGTGTACCCCAACCTGCAGTGGCGTTTGTGTTCCTTTAATCTTGTTTTTATGCTGTGTTTAGTTGGCCGCAGCTACCCAGTATCTTATAAACACCTGCCAAACTGAGGGGTGACTGTTTATCCTTCGCAAAGTGTAAGAATTCTTTTATCATTCGGGTAGGTTGGTAAATTGTTCATTCTGTTGGCAGAGACACAACAAATTATGATGGAGAAATAGAGGCTATACACATTGCTCTCCGACAATTATTAAATCTTCCCTTAAATAAATTTAACAACGCAGTAATTCTTTCGGATTCTAAAGCTGCAATTCAGGGAATATGTTCAAATACTACAAAGAAGTCAACAAAAATTACTGAGGCGGTTCCACCAAGACTGTATGGTGTACCGAAAATACACAAAGAAGGTAACCCACTATGACCAATTGTGAGCACAATTGGAGCATCAACATATGATCTGGCAAAACACTTGACACAGATATTACAACCCCACATAGGCAGCACCGATGCATATATTAAAGATTCAGCACAACTTGTGGACAAACTGAGAAAGGTGCAACTGTCACCAGAGGACCGCTAGATAAATTTCGACGTGTAGTCACTATTTGCCAAAGTCCCATTAGATAACACATTACAACATATAGGAGATATCTTTCCTGCAGACATAACCAAATTATTCAGACACTGTCTCACCACAAGCTGCTTCCAATGGGAAGGACGTTTTTACCAACAAATAGATGGCATCGCTATGGGTAGTCCTTTCAGCCCCACAGTGGCCAACTTCTATATGGAAAAATTTGAAAACCTGGCCTTACAATCAGCAACCTACAAGCCAAAAGTGTGGTGGAGATACATGGACGATGCATTTGTAATTTGGGCACATAGACCGGATAAGCTAAAAGACTTAGCACCTGAACAACATAGACAACAACATGAAGTTCACTATAGAAATGGAGAAGGATGGAGAACTACCTTTCCTAGATGTGATGGTCACCAGAAAAGAGAATTTAACGCTAGAATTCGGTGCGTACCGAAAGCCGACACACACAGACCGATATCTAAAGAAGTCCTCAAATCATCATCCAAGACAATAGATTGGAATAATCAAGACACTTAGTAGACGAGCTATTAAGATCTGTAAACTGCAACTGTTAAAACAAGAAATTCAACATCATAATAAGGCCCTGCACGCTAATGGTTACAGTGAGAAAGAAATTCGATGTGCAATTTGCCCCAGGAGGGGGCAAAAAGAACAAAAGGACAGTGTCCCTTCCTGGGACACTGCTTTCCTACGTTATTTAAATGGAATTACAGATTGCATAGGGAAACTATTAGCCAAAAATAACGTCAAAACAGTTTACCAACCTACCCGAAGGATAAAAGAATTCTTACGTTCTGCGAAGGATAAACAATCACCCCTCAGTTCGGCAGGTATTTATAAGATACTGTGTAGTTGCGGCCAAGTTTACATAAGCACAAGCAAGTGCAGCATAAAAACAAGATTAAAAGAACATGAATGCCACTGCAAGTTGGGATACACAGAAAACTTGGGAGTAGCAAAGCACGCCCTTCAAAACGGCCACAACATACAACTAAGAGACACAGAGCTCATCAGTTCCTCAGAGAAATTTCATACCAGATTATATCATGAGGCGATAGAAATATATAAACACAAGGCAAATTTCAACTGCAAAGAAGAGGGGAGTAGACCACACAAAATATGGTTACCAGCACTAGAACAACTAAAACTAAGACCTGGCACTACAGCCCATGAAGAGCCAAGCCTTACCGCCCAGCCGCTGCTTCCCCCACCTCGGTCTACTACAAGCATCATTGGTTGCAGTACTGGAGGGTAGTACGTGGTCAGTGTCCCGATCCCTCCTGGCCAGTTATGTGGTTTTCATGACGTCTGGCCACTACTTTTCCATCAAGTAGCTCCTCAATTGGTCCCCCCAGGACTAATGAGGCTGAATGCACCCCGTGCCAGACCTCCCAGAGGAGATAAAATCCCCATACTGGTACTGGGGATTGAACCTGGGTCCTCTGCACCAGAGGCAAGCGTGCTACCAACTGTACTACGGAGGCGGTCTGCACTAGTACAACTACAAATCAAAAACAGCCCACAGCAATGAATGGCAAAGGAAAACATGACAGAACTAGGAGCATTCAAAATTTTAATTAAGTTTACTGTTTCATCACATAATATACATATATGGGTCTTTCACTTAACTAGAGCTGTAGGGTGAAGAAAATATTTTAAATAGAAATTTTATGACATGGTGAATACGACACATGATTGGACATCAAATTTGTATTGAGCACAACAAAATACATTCAACATATTGCTGGGTTTCTACATATTGTTCTAAAATAGTTGAACTTATGATTTTAAATGAGCGCAATGAAGGCAGTAGGTATACACATTTGTAACGAAATTTACATTGACCAAGAGAGCATATACTTATACACTATATAGTCTTATAAGCAGTGTTTATGGTCTGATCTGTAATGTCATATATACCTTGTTTTTCTTTTCTTCATATCTGTATGTTTCTATGATAGCACACATTTATAAAAGATTTTAGGATATTGTTTAGAACAGCTTACGCAAGCACTTGGTCAGAATTTCGGAAAAGTCCCACTCAGCAGTGTGTACGAATGGTGACGAAAGTTGCCGAAGTTGCTGTGTTAATGCAGCGCTGCCAACAGCAGAATGTCCCTAGGAGTTTGTTGCCAATAGTAAGTTTGAATGTTTTTGCGGGAGTCTGCAGTATGCTGTTGACCTTCCTAGAAGCAAGTAGTGCATTGGCTAGGTTTATCAGTATATTGGATTTGGCGCCTCTGTGCTTAAATGAAGAGGCATGCATGCAATTCCTCTACGAGGAGGGCCTGTTGAGGACCCGCATGCTATGCAGGGAATGCGATGCCGTACTACACCCCGTGAGTAGAAGGGGAAGAAAGTTCCAGTTTTTTTGCTGCAGGAGGGGTCACCCTGAACAGTTTTGTGAGTCCATAGCCAAAGGTACCTGGTTCACAAAGACCAAAATACCACCAGTGGCCTAGGGCGAAGCCTACAGTCCCCCCTCTGTGCCATCCCAGCACATGGGGCTCCGTAAATGGATTTTTTCTCCACTCGAAAATTAAAAAAAAAAATAAATAAATAAATAAATAAAATCAATAAATAAAAATAATATAAATATAATAATATAATACTACTAAATATAATATATATATATATATATATATATATATATATATATATATATAATATATATATAATATAATAATATCAAATAAAAATACAATTAAATAATATAATATAAAATAAATAAAAAAGAATGATAAATAATAATATAAATATAATATATATATAATATAAATCTAATAACATTAAAAATAATAATATAAAATAAAATAGATAAACAAAACAGAACGATAAATAGTAAACATAATAAAAATATAACAATATAATAAATATAATAACATTATATAATAAAATAATATAAAATAAAAAAAAGAACGATAAATAATAAACATAATAAAAATATAATAAAAAATATAATATAATAAATATAATAGCATTAAATAATAATAATATAAAATAAAATAAATGAACAAAAAAAGGTAAAATAAAGATAGATAAAGATAAAAGATAAAGGTAAAAAATAAATAAACAAAAAAAGAACGATAAATAGTAAACATAATAAAAATATAATAATATTAATATAATATAAATATAATAAACATAAGTATAATATATAGTATTATATATAAATAATAATATATAATATAAATGTAACAATCATCATCATCATAAGGTTCCTGAGAACCTTCAGCTAGCTTTGGGTGATCAACAATATCACAAGAAAATCATCAAGGCACGCAAAGTTAATGTTTAAATGTTTAAATTCAATGTAAACTTCATTATTTGTTTTTTTGTTTCCTCCTAATAAATAAATAAATTTTAAAAAATAATAATATAATAAAAATAATAATATAATAAAATAATATAATAATAAAGAACGAGCCAGCGTATCGTGGACCCAGTAACAAGGCAATAAGGATAATGTACACAATAATTCGCACTAGCGATATATCTGTGTGAGCAAGAGCAAAATAATGTACACAATGAGCAAAATAATAATGTACAGAATCCACAACAATAGTATAAGAGCAAAATAATGTACAGAATCCACAACAATAGTATGGAGTTGCGCATACACATACATACACATAGTGGTGTATGTCTGTGGCGGCAACGACGCGAGTGAGTGCATTTGTGTTTAATGTGTTGGCAACGAAAACTAGTGTAGTGTCAAAAGCAATATTGGCAGATGTGAAAATCGTCTGCTAGTCATGCAGTGAAATCTAGTGGGCGATTGTGAAACTACTGTCGGCGCATGCGCAGTAAGTAAGTTCGGACTTATAATCTGGCTGGCAAGTGGAAAGTGAGCTGTTCTAAACATGAGCCAGATTTTATACTTCAGCATAATCAACCACATAATCGATTTACTAATTAAATAATAGGAGAACAAATTATTTATGTCTGCTTTAAAATATACCTGTGGTTTAATGTTACACACATAGTATCACTAAGAAAAGTGTGATGCGACCACTCACATTACTTTCTATAATAATAACCAGGTGAAAAATAAATGGATCTGGACAGTAAATAGAGTTGAACAATAAGATATAAGTGATAGAATAAATTAGAATTAAGGAATTATTGTAGAATAAGAATATGACTGGCAATGAGCCAGGGCTGAACACCGGTCATATTCACATGTATATAGCTTAGTAAATAAATAAATAAATAAAAAAAATAAATAATAACCCAAGGTGCAATAGCCCTTTATAGGCTAAGGCCTACTGCCCAGCCACTGTGTTCCCCACTTCTGCCCTCCACAGGCATCATGGGTGTGTACAGTATTGGAGGGTGGTACGTGGTCAGTGCCCCAGTCCCCCCCAGTTAGTCATGCAGTCGACACAACCAGGGCCACTACCTTTCAGTCAAGCAGCTCCTCAATTGGCCCCTCAGGGACCTAATGAGGCAAAGCGGTGCTGGGTGGGTTTCTTCTGGGTTTTCCGGTTTCCTCCACCATCTCATTCCATTGGTGCTCCATCTTCATTCCATATGTAATCAGTGTCACCGCCTGCAGTGCCATATATAGTAAAAGCAGGCATTAAACACTACCAAGAAAAGCCTAATGAGGCTGAATGCACCCAAGACTAGGTCTCCCAGCAGGAGAAACAATACTGGGAATCAAATCCGGTCTCCCGCTTGGTAAGCAGCAGCACTACCACCATGTTAAGGAAATGATCCTATCACTGCCTCTACCCATTGCAAATTCATGTAGTTTCAGTAGTTGTACAGGTGTAACAAAAATGTAAGGCACAAATTGCAGGACACATTCCTCACACGTAGACGAAGAAATTATGTTATATGAACATGTGTCTGGAAAAGCTTTGTTTCCATGTTACAGCTCATTCCAACCCATTAATCATGACAAACACACCAGAACAGAATGTTAGAATCATGGGTAACATGTTGGAGCACCTCATTTTAGAGTTAATGTTCGTTGGTTTCTAAATAACAGATTCAGTGACAGATGAATAGTTAGAGGTGGACCAATTACCTGGCCTCCACGCTCTCTGACCTTAACCCACTGGACTTCTATTTGTGGAAGCATTTGAAAGCTCTTGTGTACTGTACCCCAGTACCAGATGTTAAGGATCTTCATGTCTGTATTATGGAAGGCTGCGAAACCATGTGCAATACTCCAGGGATACATCAGCACATCTGGGATTCACTATGATGGTGGTTTGATGCATGTATCAATGCTCATGGAGGGCATATTGAACATCTCCTGTGAGAAAGAGTTGCATGTGGTATGCTGGTGTGTTCTATTCTTGTGGTTTCCCATGATTCAGTTGGAGAAAATGAGTTGTAACATGGAAACAAAGCGTTTCCAGACCCATGTTCATATTACTTAATTTCTTCGTGTATGTGTGAGGAATATGTCCTGCGATCTGTACTATACATTTTGTTACACTGTGTATAAAAATTTATTCTTCTATCCACATTACATTAATTAATATATGTTTTTGCTTAGGAATGATTTCAGATTAAACAGTAGGTACTTATCGAAATTGTTTGAATTAAAGAGTGAAACAAAAAAGCACTAAATAAAAAAGTGGAGTCACCTTAAACATTCTTAGTAGCTTCATCTACTTAGTAGCTTTATCTATTTGTCATAAATATGAGCTCATATCATCAGCTGCCTATTACTGTTGGATCAAAGCTCGAGTTGTTTTGTTGTTAGCCTGGGGTTTCCTAGGGTGCCCTGTTGACGAACCTGAATAAGCAGTTGCCTGCTTTTGACAAATTGAAGTTCATGGTCCAGGTTTCAAACGTTTTTATGTAAATAGTTTCCTATACATCTAGTTCTTTGGATTTCTGGGCTGGTTTCAATAACTTGATGTTGGTTCCCATTTTGTGGTTTTGAGTCCAAGCTGATTTTTTAGTCTGTTTATATAATATGATGCAATGCCTGTGTTTCTTGATGGAGTGCCTATGTTCCTTTGGTTTTCCTGATATACATATACACCTTTGTGTAAAATATGATTTGAAGCTTTCCTGGCAAAGAACATATTCAAGATGTTCTCGAGCTTCTAGCCAGGTGTAGTGATGCAGAGTCATCGACGTTTCGGGAGTGTACATCTCTCCCATCATCAGGATGATGAATGACTAACAAGAGTGAAGGGACCAGTATATGTACTGTCCGCTAGTACGTACCAAGTAGAAAACACCCAGTCTAACCCTCCCTCTGTCCATCTCTGTCCAACACACTGAACCGGGACGCTGGATTGCAGTTTAGTCCCTCCTGGAAGTCAGCCTTAAAGTTGGAAATCGATCGACTCAGAAAACACAGATTCCAACGGAGCGGTGAACCACCTTCACATTAGACTGGGTGTTTCCTACTTGGTACGTGCTAGCGGACAGTACATATACTGGTCCCTTCACTCTTGCTAGTCATTCATCATCCTGATGATGGGAGAGATGTACACTCCCGAAACGTCGATGACTCTGCATCACTACACCTGGCTAGAAGCCCGAGAACATCTTGAATACCTTCGTGTAAGTTTTAAATTTGAGCTGGTAGATTCCCAACTTTATTTATGAAGCAGGGAGGGTTTCTTTATTTAATGAGATTCTTGACTGTGTTATTGTTGTAATCTAAAATAATGAAGTTATAGTTCTTGAAATTTTTTTGCAACTTACGAAAGAGTTTGAGGGAGTAGTACCATGTAAATTTACTAAGTTAGTCTTTTCTGCTGTGTTTGATAATTCAATAGGGTTGTCATGTTTGATGTGTTTCTGTCTTTTAAATTGGTTATATTGTTTTTAGAGACATACATTTCTATAGGCCCATATTTCTTCAGAAAACGTTTTTTTTAATGCAAGTCCAATATTTGCTGTTTCTGTGCTCATTACGCACTAACTAACAAGCTGACAGCTAGAATATGTCTATATGTTTTTCTTAGCTAGAGTAAACTATAGTGCTACTACCTGCCTACTTTGAATTCTCTATGTTTATTCAGTTAAGTGTTTTAATTTTTTAAATTAAATGTTTTCGGAAAATTCTATATCTGTGCACTGCAAAAGTTATGCAGTGTGAAACTTTTTTGTTATTGAGTTTACATCAAGGAACCAGCTAGAACAAACGTTGAGGAGGGTTGGAGAAAGTTTTTAAAATAAACCAAAAGGCCGTAACCTCTTTCTTTTATCCAGTAAGGCAAACAAAAGGTATTCATCTATTCAGCGTATTCTGGTGCCAGGCCTGAGACAGAAGATAGTATAAGGAGCAACGCTAGCATTAGTTCGAAAGAAGTTGTGTGTGTAACTGTGTGTAATGTATGAGCTGTTATTGCGTTATTTGTTTAATATTTTTGTA
Source organism: Tenodera sinensis (assembly GCA_030765045.1). NCBI lineage: Eukaryota > Metazoa > Arthropoda > Insecta > Mantodea > Mantidae > Tenodera > Tenodera sinensis. The sequence goes on along the minus strand of CM060965.1, from coordinate 148,343,962 downwards.
AATATTTGTAGTTATGGAGGGGGAAGCTAGGAAGAGACGATATGTTGGTAAATTAAGAAGTAAGGAACGCCAAATAATTGTGAAGGTGTTAGATTACTTTTCAAGCAAAATGCGGGTAAGTAAGGCAGTAAAAGAAACAGCTAAGGCTATCGGGTGTTCAGAAGCAGTAGTGTATAGGATTAAAAAGGAAGTAATGAATGGACCTTTAAGAATACCATCGAAAAAGAAAGCAAAAAGGGCAGGAAATTTAAAAAACCGCTAGGTTAATGCAATATGATGGAATAGTGCGAAGTGGAGTACGGCGAATTGTTCATTCTTTACTGTTTGCAAATATTCCACCCACGCTGTTGACCCTACCAAATTTCTCAAGGGTCACTCTTAGTCAGTTCTTACATGATTTGGGGTTCGAATATGAAAGAAGGGGTAAGAAGTGCATATTAATAGAAAGAGACGATACCATCAAATGGCGACATAAATCTCTAAAAAACATTAAACGGTTTATGGGCCAGGGGAAATCAATTGTTTATACAGACGAGTCATTTGTAAATTTAGGCCATACAGTGACAAAGGGGTGGAGGGATACCAAAGTTAAAAGTGTCCATCAAGCAGCTATTGAAGGACTAAGTACAGGACTCAGGCCACCTCGGGGTCATGCGTGGAGAAAGATTTGCAACTTGTACATGTTGCAACACTGCGCTCCATTTAACGTGTACTGTTTTCTAAGGGTGGGATGCGCTTTAGGATCAGGTAGTCACAGAAATCCCATGCTCAGAGATAATTATATTAATGCATTAAGTTACAACAAAGTTGACTCAAATTGTGTATTTTAATGAGCTATTAAATTGGACCATATTTTTAGTGTGAAACAGATTACAGAAAAATCTCATGCAAAGGGTCAAGAGATACATTTGATATTTGTTGACCTAGAAAAGGCCTACGATTCAGTACCTATTAATCAACTCTGGGATGCAATGGTGGGTGTTCGTATTGAGTTTCCAATGATTTCACTTATTTGGCAGATGTACCAACAATGCCAGGCTTCTGTTAAAACAGGGCAGATATCTTCACTCAGAACTTCGATAGACCTAAGATAGCATGTAGCTTGTCCCCTACTTTATTTAAAATATATATTAAGTGTGTATTAGAACAATGGAATTGATCCTGTGGGGGTATGGGTACACCAGTTCAAGATGGTACTGTATTTTCACCACTATTAGCAGATGATCAGGTGGTGATGACTCAGAGTCGTCAGGCCATTAAATATGTAATGAGGAAACTTATGGATGTCTTTGAAGTAGGAGGACTGCGAGTAAATATGGATAAAACTGAATATCTGGTAATAGGAGGAAGTGGACGAGACATCTCTATCCCAAGGCACTATTAAAGCCTTCGAAAAGTTTAAATAACTGGGATTGTTTATTGATGAATCAGGGAGCTGTAAAGTGGATGTAGACAGCAGTCGAGAGCAAGCACGAAGGGCTATATGAATGTTGAATGGGGTTCTGTGGAGTAGAAACATGTTGAACTGCACAAAGAAGAGGATTTTGAAAACTGTAGTGGAAAGTATAATAACCTATGGTGCTGAGACGTGGACTTTGGTAGAGAGACAAAAATCTAAGATTGTGGCTGTGGAAATGGACGGAATAAGACATAGTGCTATAGCAGGTTTGGGAAGCAAGGTACTCGATGTGTGAATTTACTCTCTCGTCCCCACTTCTGTCTTTCAACAGCCAGGTAGAGCCAACTAAACCAGTTGATTTTGGCTATAGCCGCATGACAGTGTAAGCAGTACAGTGGTGAACGACACAGGTTTAATTGGGACTGGGAGAACAAATATTTTTTTGTTCGTTTTCCTTTGCCATAGACAAAACCACTGATATTAAAGATCCATTTACATATGATGTTTTGGTGGCTCAAGATGAATTGCAGTTGGAATTAATTAACCTTCATAGCAACACATCATTGCACAGTTGAGGAAAACTTGGTTTTGATTTGTACACATCACTGACAAAAATATTTCCCAAGTTGCCTCTTTTTACAAGCAAATTACTGGCCATGTTTGGCATTACTTATTAATATGAACAACTGTTTAGTGTATTGACATTCAACAAGATCCTGCTATGGATAAACATTGTCAATGTGTTCTATGTTTAATGTTCATCTGGTTTGCAGCCAGACATTGAAATGCTAATATTTAAAAAGAAACCAGCAAAGATACCAATTGTATAAATTAGGGGAGTATCATTATGACTATGCCACTATCTGATAAATAAAATGTACATATAAACATTTCAATACAATTTTCATATAAATTATACCTTTATTTTTGAGAATACAGTATAGAAACTTTTAAATGTCTTTAGTCATATAAGGGAACTGCATAACAAGTATTGTATAACAAAACAAACAAAGGTAATAAACATGTTAAGTCTATAGAACTGCTTTTGTTAACTTAAAGTTTGGCTAGAACTATCACATCAGTAATGTGGAAAGAGAGCAGTTTCTCACAAAGTACCAACATGAGCCGTCTACGTCCTTCACACATATTCTCTAGTGTCTTTGTTCTTTCCTAGGCAACTCTTGAGTTCAAAAGTATACATTTGATTACGTCGCAAAAGACGTTTCACCTGTTACCCTAATGACCACCACTGTGGCACACGTTTCCTATTTATTTGTCTGCCAGATAGAAGGAAACAGACAGGGGTGATTGTAGAGGTAAAGCATTTCACACTTCAGGTGCTCATCTTGCAGGTCCTGTGCTAGAGTATCAAGATTGGAAAAAAAGGGAAATGAAGAGGTGAGATAGATGATGGATATGTAGGAAACAGTGGTGGAAAGAATTGCTGGGCGGGGTCTTCAATAGTATGAGCACGTTAGAAAAGTGGGGGGGGGGGGGGGTGAGGGGGAGGGTAACAAGTGGCCCAAGACCTTTTTAGAATGGTCACTTCAAAGAAGAAGGAAGCAGGGTAGGCCAAGAGCAACTTGGAGAGGACACGTTCATAGAATGATGAATGATTGATGCCTAGAAGAGGATGACTTACTCAAACAAAAGGAATGGCAAATGGGAATACAGGGTAACTGCTAAAGTGGAGAAGCCCGTAAAAGTAAAAAAAAAAAAAAAAAAAGTGATGAGCTATGTTTACAGTTTTCCTTTAGTAAATTTTAGCTTATCTCTTATGATCTTGCAGTTACACAAAGTTATACAAAGTTCAATCAATATTGAGAGGACTTCAGAAGCTATTCACAAGAAAGTTCAGTATCTATATTTTATTAGTCAGAAATTTCTCAAATATTTGGCATTTTAATCAGAATCATTTTTGAGAAAATAGTAAGGAAAAACTTTCCATGTGAACACTAGAATGGGAGGGGTGGGGGGAGAATCTTCTTGAAAATGTTTGCTTGTGTCACATTCTTGCAGGATACTAAACATGGACACCAAATTTTGTATGTATTCACCTTTTTTTTTGGTTATATGTTACATACAGGTGCACGGGGGGTGCTAAGCTGGCCATTGAAGAGAGAGGATGTGCTTGGGAGAAGCTCTCATTATAGTGAGAAAGAATTTGGATAACAGTGGATGTCACATTGATGTCTACAGAGGAAGAATAGATGCATTTAACTTAATAAAATGGAAGCAACTGGAGAAGGAAAAGAGGAATTAAGTCAGAAAAAGTTCATTTGTTAACCTTGCAGTACTTCTTGACTTCTTGGTGTTTTACTAGTAGTGGGAGGGATAGAAACGAATCCTGGACATATGGAAAATCAATCTTTGGAAGAAATCTTGTCAAGAATGGAAGGCTGGAATAAAGATTGTGTAACAAACTCAGTCTTAGAAAAGTAAAGTAAAGGGAATGAAAGAAGGTGTCAGAATTGAAATGGTAAATACAAAAATTGAAGTACAGAATGTCAAGAAAAGATTGGAAACTGTGGAACATAAATACAGAAAGTTTAATATACTGATTTCCAGTTTAGAAGAAAGAAGGGGAATATGGGCTAGCCAAGAGGATAGGAAAGACCAGAGGTGAACTAGTAATTTTAGTGAGATACATTACCTGCAGGTGATCTTTCTGCTAAATCATGCTGAAAAGTTAAATGTTGTTGTTTTCTAGTGCCTTACATCTGGCAATGAAGCCATTAGCATTCGTGCTCTCCAATACTTTTGAACTGTAGTTTCTTCTGATCTTAGTGCTTCACAGGTCTTCAAGTGGTCTTCGTTCATTTCTGCTGGATCGTTACACAGGACACATATTGGTGAGGATGAGATACCTATTCAGAAAAGTTAAATGTTGAAGTTAGGGAAATGGAGTATTAGACGACTCATAATTGAAAGAGCATTAAAATACAGTAAAATCTGCCTAAAACGGAGCGTGATCGTTCCAGTAATATTTTTAGATTTTCACGGGTTTCCGTCTTACAAAGGGTTGCACATATTTTAGTAAAACAAAATACAGGATATATAATTGTATAGAATTAAACTGAAGGAATAATTTAAAATAAAATTCTGTAAATAACAGATAGGTTCAATTGTATGTTTTGCTGTATTTTCAACTTACATGTCATACATAATTGTGGTTTCTCCATTAGTTTCTTTTCCCCCACATATCCATCAAAGTGCACTGTTGCGACTTCTTCACAAGAGTATGCTCTATGATATTCTTTGCATCCTGCATCAGCTCTAGGAATTCTGGAATATCGGAAGCTGCAAATTCCTGAAGGTCACTCACAACAGATAATGCTTCCTTAAAAGTGTGTATTTTTGCCTCCCTTTCGTTGGCTTCAGCTTCGTCATCATTGTCGTCCAATCCTTCCATGACTTCACAACTGCTGTTGCCAGCAGCAATATCCGCTGCACTTTGAATGTCTTCAGTCGTGGCAAGTTTGTTATCAGAGCACGTAACTATGTATTAAGCATAATAAAAATCTGTCTTCGGTTATTTATGCAAACGGTTCCGAAAAAAACTATTCTGTTTCCGCATTAGACAGTTTTCTGGTTTAGAGTTTTATTTAACATAGAAAATAGCGCTGTTCTGAGATTTATTTTCGAGCTGTCCAGGTTTCCGGTATGTAGCGGTTCCAGTTTAGTCAGGTTTTACAGTATCTTTTTAGGATTCAACACTTGCCAGACAGTTATTAACCATGTGTTTGAACTTTTATTTAAAAAAAAAAAACAGAAAACAAGCATGGTAGAACATGGTTTAGAAAAATTAAAGAGCTATTAGTGATAAATGGATTAGATGATAGATGGGTATCAGGAGACATGTTAATGTAATTAGGTTGGAAAATAATTAGACACAGACTAGAAGATATGGATGCACAAACATTATATTTCAAAATCAAGGATAAAATGTTCCTTTATTTGTACAATGAATGGAAATCCAAATTAGGGAGAGAGTTATATCTTAAGGTTTGTAACAAGAATAAGAGGAAAGGAATTGCTTGGTTTTATTTAGGAATATGGAATTTGAAGAATGAAAAGGGGAATGTCTTGAAGGAAAAATGTCCAATATGTAATGGTAGGGAAGATGAGAGGCATTTATTATTATGATGTGCAGGAGCAGACCATTGGAGGAAACAGTTGATTTGTAGGAAATGGTTAAATAGAAATAAAGAATTTAAAGAAAAGCTTTTAAAGACCAGTCAGAACTGAGAAGTGTGGGAGAATTTTTATGGATGTGAGAAATAGACGGAAGTGTTCATTGAACAGGAAAGTGGAAGAATGAGACTTCTGTAGTTTAAAAAAATTGATTTTGTGATTGTTATGGGTTTGTGTATTGTCTGATGAAAGGCTAAGGCCAATACTAGACAAACATGTATATAACATTGGTGTAACACTTACATACAAGCACACATGCATAAACTCACACTGCTTTTTCAATTGGGTGATAAGAAAGTAAAAATTAAAAACATAATTTACATAAAGCATAAATGTGATTGATCTAGGAGTAATTGCCTCCCCCTACCAAAAAACAAGCTATTCTTGTGACATTCTCAGTAAAGAATAGCAGTTTATGCCCAAAATGACACAATTTGTATGCAGGATTTCTTTATTTGATTTTTTGATGTACAGAATCATTGTTGGTGTGTTACTATTGTTGGGAATTTGTAAGTGTTGTTTCTCAAAATGAATCTTAGAACATTTGCTGTTTACAGCTTTTGAAAGAATAGTGCAGATGCACAAGGGAGAAGATGAATCTGCCGGTCACTCAACTTCTGAAGAGGAGGATGAGGATGATGATGATCCTGATGACCCGGAAGAAGCTGAAGTAAGGTTAATTTAGGAGCTGCTACCAAAAGTATTTGAAAATTTTGGCTTGATTTGCTCCATGCACACTTTTTATTAGTGTATTTACTGGTTTGCATTCTTGCTGTGCTACATAGGTCAATCAAATATAAACAGGCTTTTTCTTCTAAAACTTTTATTCATGAACTTACATTGAAATGGACTTTTTTCATATTTTTCTACATATTCATCCATCTTATCTATACATTAGAGCTAATGAAGAGGCAACTTTTTAATGCCAGTTTCAAAGAAAGTATGGGGATGAGTGTGGAGCCAGTTGCACAGTCTTAGCTTCTCATTGGTTGCAAAGCAATGTCTGCCAAGAGTTTGTAAGTGGACTAAACATGAAGTCGCAAGGTGAGAGGTCTGGGCTGTAGAGTGACTCTGGAATGGCAGTCCAATGCATAGCTGTCAATTTTTGTTGTGTTGCTGCCACAGTGTGTGGTTTGGATTTGTCTTGCAGAATCAACACATTTATGATTGAGCTACTGCAGTATTTTGCCTGGAAGACATAGCTTATGCAAAGTTCTCGAGAAATGTCATACACTGTGATGTGGTGATCTTCTTCAATGATGCCTCGAACAGCTTGTATGTTCTCTGGATTGATACTGGTGCATGGGTGGTGTGAGTGGACCATAGTTCAACATGTTCATATCATCCATTAAACTCACATCACCAGTTTCACTTGAGACCATGAAAGGGTGTGGTGAATTTCAACTGCATTGACATTCTCATTAATGAGAAACTTGATTATTACTTGTTGTACTACAGTTGGGTACACCTCTCTCTTGCTGATCTCAACAGCAACTGACCAATGGAACAAAAGGAGGAGTTCCCAAGGTCACTGCTCCCCTCCACAGACCTCACTGCATGTGTTGTAAAACCCTCAAACCCATCCAGTGCTCCAGAAGTGCACAGTAAAGAAAGACCTGTTTATATTTGATTCACCTTCGTATTTTAAAGTCACTCCTCAAGCATAATTGAAATTTGTTTATTTATTTACAAATAAATAATGTTCTTTAATGTGCTATTCTCAATCTAGGCTTCAAGCATAATTGCAGATAACTTTTTTTGTTTATAGGAAATGAAATTAGCAAATGAACGACTAATGGTCATGTATTCAGCAGGGAACTTAAGGTAGGAAAACTTACTCTTACTTACTCTTGTTAAAATGATTGTTCTAGTATTACCATGATTGAAGTATTTAACACCTACACTCTTTTGATCTAGCATTTTACTCCAAGGTTCTATAGGAGGGCAATGCTGAACATTTTTAGAATGGCATATTTTTCAAAACAAATTAATTTGCTTATATCTGACAGCTACTTTCTAACATTTTGCAAGTAAATTGCCATGTAGTTTGTTCAGTTTGCTCTAATAGTTTGTTAGCTATTATCATTTAAATATAAATTGACTAGAGAACATTTCTAGGCTATGATTTTTTACAATTTTAAACTGTCATTAGTGCCTAAAAATGTGAAAATCAGCTTAGAAATGCATTTGACCTAGAAACCCCATCTAAGGCAACAATTTATAATTGGTACAGTAAATTTAAAAGAGAAAGGCCTTTTCATAGTGGTAATTTTGTGAAGGATGCCCAAGAATTGCCATTACTGATGGAAATTTTGCCGCTGTTTGAGCAATGCTTAAAGATCAGATCAGAGAGTTTGCCTATCACTATTTTGTGAATTGATTGCCATTATGGTGCTGTTGCTGAGCAGTTAGGCCATTCGCCAAGGTGGTCCAGGTTCGATCTCAGGGACCCGGTTGTGGATGAAGTGGTATCTTGGTGGGTTTACTCTGGGTTCTCAGGTTTCCCTCGTCACTCATTCCTCCAACTGCACCATCATCTTTCCATTTATCCATTTTGTCAGTATTTAATATCATCCTCTTCTTCATTCTCATACCTGGTACTGGGCTAGCCAACCGCTTCCAGGTCTTCACTCTGTCCAATCCATAAGCTCGTCTGCTCCCTGACAGGCATCTGACCCTAGGCACAGGCTTGTAAGTTCTAAGGGGTGTAAGTCCTCTATGTAGGGAGGGTAATCAGATAAAGAAAAAAGAAAGATTGCCATGTAGTTTGATTTGCTCTAATAGTTTAACTATCATTTAAAGATGAATTTGACTAAAGAACATTTCTAGGCTATGATTTTTTGTGATTTTAAATTGTCACTAACATCTAAACAATGTGAAGATTGGCTTAGAAATGCATTTAACAAAGAAGCCCCATCTAAGGTAACAATTTATAATTGGTACAGTGAATTCAAAAGAGATCAGTTTTTCCTGGTGATGAATTTTGTGAAGGATGCCCAAGAACTGCTGTTGTTGATGAAAATATTGCTGCTGTTCAAGTGATGTTTGAAAAAGATCATTAGATGCTCTAAGATTTACACAGGTGACTTTTGGCTTTGTTATGAATAAAATCCAAAACATCATCAACAATTAGACGTGAGAAAACATAGTCAACGACTTTCTCATGAACTGATTCCCGATCAAAAACAATAGCACATTGACTGATAGAAAAATTCCAAGGCAGCACTTCAGATTTAGTTTTGACTTTTATTACTGATGATGAATCTTGTGTTTATTGTTTTAATCCTGAAAAGAAAAGTCCATTAGCTCAGCAGGTCTTGTGAGTGGAAGTAAGCCTATAAAAATCTGACAAATTTGTAGTGCTGCTAAGAAGATGGTTGCTAATTGCTTTTAGTAAAATGGGCTGCTTAAGCAGTAGAAGATTGTTGTGCCAAAGCTGTTGATTGATACACAAATCTCTGCTCACCGCAAATTTATAAATAAGTTGGGATGCTTTTACTCCAAGCTTGATGCTATTTGGGATGCTATGATTTGTTGCCGTTTACCTAATATGTAATGTTTGTGAATCATGGATGTTTTGGAGATGTTTTATCTATAAGTCTACCTTTTAACGTCTGTTGCCTCAGCATAGCGTCAGTAATTTGTTCCTTCTATTTCGAGGGGATGATCGCAAAGAGATAATCTGGGTGTTATCTTCCAAGAAAATATCAGTTTTTGAAAACAAAGTGCATACTTTATTCTTTGCATATATTTATATACTTTGTTGCGTAACACCGTACAATGAATGAACATTAGTAACACATTTTCGTCATTTAACCATCTCATACCAACATCAAAAAACAAATTACACTCTTAACAAATATTCACATAAACGATTTTCTTTTGGGGTCTTCTAATATTCTGTCTCAACATCATGACTGTGCATTGCAGCATACGGCAAAACTAACAACTGAGTATCTTGATGCCCTAAAGGTCAGCACCATAAGCCCTCCATCATAAAGCCCTGATCTACCACCTTGTGGTTTCTTTTGGTTTCCAAAAATTAAAAATAAGGTGCATGGAATCACTTTTTTGCTGTGAGATGAAGCAATGGGACATTAGAAAAACCTGATTTATGAAGTGACTCAGGAAGACTGGCATCATTGTGGTGCTGTTTTTATAATATTTCGAAGGTGATGGTGATGAGCTTTTGACTCTTTTGTTATCTTGGGTCGTGGTACTAGATGGAATGAACAAACACTCGTTACCTCACTATAATATATTACTTTATTAACACTTTTTCTCGGCTCTACACTTAAATAACCTTCCTCACTTTCTGGTTCTATCTGACAACTAGGCTTATCTGCACCTTCCCATATTCCTGTTCGTACCGCTCTCTCTTTTCACGACATTCTCGTTTTTTGATTCAGTTCACTTGGGCTTAAAAGTCCTACTATTCTGCCGCTTCGCAGTAACATACGAGGGCCGTCTCAAAAGTAACTTGCACTATTTTTTTAAATCCGCGCGGTAGGCAGAAAAATTCTGAAAGTCCCATGGTATATCGGTATGGGTTTAGTAGCAGCACCTTAAAATTCCTAGGGCCCTAAGTTTATTGCTTGGACATTAAAACGGCAGGAACAATGGAGACTCCACTCGTTCCTACCGCCGATTGCGAAGTTTGCACTGTAATCCGTTTTCTGACGGGAAAAAATAAATGTGCGACTGAAATTCATTGCGAGTTGTGCAGTGTTTATGGAAAAGACGTTTTGTCAAGACAAATGGTTTCTCGTTGGTCCCTATCGTTCATTGAAGGGAGAACAACATTACACAGTGAGCAATGAAGCGGCCAACCCTCCACTTCCCTCGCTCCGTATATTGTTGACGAGGTTCGAGCAGTCGTGAACACCGATTAGTGCCTTACACTTGATGCAGGTTTGCTTCAACTTCCTCCGTATATTGAAATAAGCTGTGCATCGCTTCACAGGATTATTTCTAAGGATCTGTGTCTATGGAAAGTGTGTGCAAGTTGTGGAAACGAATGGATGAGGCAACTCCAAAAAAAGGCAAAAGTTGTTGCATCGGCTGTCAAGGTCATCACAACGATATTCTGGGATTCGAAGGGAGTACTGTTAATCGATTACCTGCTCCATGGGACCACGATGACAGCTGCTCGCTATTGTGAGGTGCTGAGAAAACTCAAAAGAGCCATACAAAACAAAAGGAAGGGAAAGTTGAACAAAACAGTTTTTCTGGTCCACGATAACACTCTCCCGCACGCTGCCCGTGAAACTCAAGCCATTTTGACAGCTTCGATGGGATGTTTTTGGTCATCCATCTAGTGCACCTGACTTTGCACCAAGTGATTATCATCTTTTTCCGGAGCTGCAGCAACATCTTGGGGGAAGGCACTTCGTAAATGATGAGGAACTGAAACAAGAAGTGGAAAGATGACTATCCAGTTTGGTGGGAGAGTGGTTTGACATTGGGTTAAAAAAACTGTTACCACGGTATCAAAAATATATTTAGGTTCAAGGAAATTATGTGGAAAGATAGGTACTGAATGTAGCTTTCAAAATATACCCTTTTTAAAATATTTAAACGTTTTGTTATTTTTTAAAAAAATAGTGCAAGTTACTTTTGAGACGCCCCTCGTAAAAATAAAATGAATGTAAAAATAAAAATTTTTGGTCCTACTTTTTTCTTGTTGATTTATCTCGTTACGTGCATCCCCTGGGCGGTTGACTTCGCTAGACGATCTCTGATGTTTCCCACATTGATTTCCAACTTGGCGACGTCTCCGAAGTCGTAAATCTCAAAGGATTGTCTAATGGCGTCTTCTTCCTTTTTGGCACGAAGATTTGGCGTCACTTGGTATTTCGCGTAAGTTCATTTCCCGTAGATTTTCATTCCACCCGAAATTCGTGCTCCACGTTTGGGCAAGCCATATGGTGCTTTGTATGCGCTGAGCTATGAGATTCTTTTTCTACCCCAGGTCGTGGTACTAGATGGAATGAACAAACACTCGTTACCTCACTATAATATATTACTTTATTAACACGTTTTCTTGGCTCTACACTTAAATAACCTTTCGCAGCACCAATTTATATTATATTGATAGTCTTTCCAGTTTTTTAACAACTTTAGAACAAAAGCTTCATGAAAGTTTAGTCAATTTTCTACTCATATCCAAGAGCACTATAAAAACACGTCTTCTCATATCAAAGACATGGACGCTATTAACGATTTCAGCGCCGCATCACATGATGCTACCTTCTTTTGTGTACATCCGCGTATGCATTCATCAAATAGTTCCCGTATTGTTAGGGAAGCGATCTTTAGCTATTCTGCCTTCGCTTTCAATATTGAACACATATAATTCTTTTATTTATACATATATATTAAATTTAAATATGGAAATATTTGACGTCTTGAAACAAACTTAATTTTTTGTAACAATGAACAATAGCAACACGTTCTCGTCACTCAACCAACTCGTACCAACACCAAAAACAAATTACACTCAACAAATATTCACAGAAATAATTTTCTTTTGGGGTCTTACAATATACTGTCTCAATTGTTTAAAGAACTGGTTTCATGGAATGCAAATATGTATTGAGTTAAAGAGGAATATTTTAATCAACAATAAAAATAATTGAAGTTTTTTAAAATTCCTCCTTGTTTATTTTTTTAAAAATGTTCAATGTCACCCTTGTACATAGTTATTGGAACTGATTCACTACATCTTAAAGAACTGCATATTCGAAATGAAGAGTGTTACCTCTTGCAGAGGTAATACCTATCCTTTTTCTCTAAAATCACAGATTAAGTTAAATACAGTAGAACCCCGATTATCCGGGATAAGGAGGATCGACAGTACCTTTGATAATTGAAAACAGGGAAACTCATGGTAAACTGGTGAAATGAATGAAAACGTGGTGAAAATTGTAAAAAGAAAAAAGAAAAAAAGGCATCTACTGCATTATCAAATGAAAATATGATGTACATGCAAATAAAAATACATGAAAGAAAGGAGCTACGCACACGCGCGTGCACACACACACACAGATGCACACGTGGTGATTTCTATTTGATGGACCTCGTTCGTTTCTTTGTCGCCATTTCATACAATCGTCATAGCAGTAGAATGTTTGTTGAAGTTGTCTGACTTGCTCTAGGTGCTCAATGGTTTTTACTCTTGCTTTGCATCCTTTACTGTGTATTTTTTCATTCTCCATTTCAGTGCCTTCATTGCCACTTTCTCTTGTAGCAGTAGTAGATCTGTTGAAGTCTCTGACTGTTGCTTTAGGTACTTGAACTTTTGCGTTGCTTCCTTTACTGTGACTGATTTTCTAATTCTCCTTTTCAATGTCTTCATTGTCACTTACACTTTCTTCAGCCTCTACATCGGTCTGGGTGGCTCAGTAGGTTAGACGCTGGCTTACTGATCCCAAGATCAGGGGTTCAAACCTGGCCCAGATCAATGATTTTTAAGTGTGCTAATAAAATGACAGCTCCATGTCAGTATTTACTGACATGAAAAAGAATTCCTGCGGAACGAAATTCCAGTGCAGCAGCGAAGCTGATGTGATCCTGGCAATTGACAGTGTCGTTAAACAACAAAATAACTTTTTTTTCAGCCTCTACTATCACCTTGAGACAGAATATATGGTTAGACCCCGAAAGGAAAGCATTTATGTAAATATTTGTTACAAATGTAGTTTATTTTTCATGTTGGTAAGGATTAGTTGAGTAATGAAAACATATTGCTATTTTCTCAATTGTTACAAATAAGAGTTATTTAAAAATGTCATAAATGTTAATTTGCATGTTCAAATTTAATATGTGTAAATATAAGAACCATATGTATTTAATGTTAAAAGTGTAGGGAGGATAGATTATGATCGCTTCCCTAACATTACAGGAACTATTTAGCGTAGGAGGGTTTCAAAGTGTACTTTGCTGCAAAATGAGCACATATGCACATTAATACAAAAGCATTATGTAAAGAGGTGCCAGTTTTTTGTTATTAGCGTTCTAAGCTCCGGAGAGTGAAGACACGTTTTTGTAACACGCGTAGATGTGGGCCTAAAATACATATCTAATAACGTGAAAAGACTGTCAAGAAAGTATATACAGGTGCAACGAAAGATAATTCAATTGTAACGAGTGTAATATTCGACGAAAAAAGTGTAAATAAAAGTGATATAGTGAAGTTACATACTGTGTTCATTCATTTCACCCTGTACCAAGACCTGGATAGAAAAAAGAATCTTACAGCTCAACTCAAAGTGTAATTATTAATAACTCAGCACCAACCTTATCAGTCACTTCCAATTCTTCGTCTGCATTGAACCACTTGGCTACAGCTGTGCAGGGCTGAGGTCATGATACTCTATGGCTGAAGTTTCTTGATTTTCTGTGATGTTCAATAACTTCCTTCATGACTTCTAAACTCCATTACTTTCGCCTCGTTCCATGCCTTATATGACATGTAAACAACATCTTTCATTGTGATGTTTTAAGAGTCTCTGCGACTTCATTTTCTTCATCAATTGTTCAAATGTTTGCATTTATAGCAGTGCTTCAGGTTTTCCAACATACCTTGGTCCAGAGGCTGGAGAAGAGCCATGACTTTGGGGTTAAAAACGTGGTATTAATATCACAAGAAACAATTTCTTTTGTATCAGGATGAGCAGGACAGTTGTCCTTTACTAAAAGTGCACCTTGGTTAACCCGTCTGGGTGGTTCAGTTGGTTAGACGCTGGCCTACTGATCCCAAGGTCGCAGGTTCAAATCTGACTCAGACTGATGGTTTTTAAGTGTGCTTAAAAACGACAGCTCCATGTCAGTAGATTTACTGGCATGTTAAAGAACTCCTGCGGGACAAAATTCCGGCACACCGGCGACGCTGATGTGATCCTGGCAATTGACAGCGCCATTAAAGAACAAAATATTATTATTCATTCTTGAACTTGGTTAGTCGGGGCTCGGATAACCTCGACTCTACTGTATATGTTTCATATTCACTGTATTTTAAAAGTACTGCGCATTGTATAAATGGGCTTCAAATTATGACATGGTGATATCTTTTTCGTATTCTGTTGGGACAACCTTAAACCTTCTTCATTAAGAAATATATATATCTGTGTGTGTGTGGGTGGGGGTGGGTGGGTGCGTGTGCGTGCATGCAATAAAATTGTAAACATGCCATAAGTACTCTCTTTGCTTTTGAAATGTGTGTAACCCCAGTTTTGTTCAGTTGGGAAAAAATTATATTTAATTTTACATTATGAAAAAACTTTAAGCTATTAGCAGTAAAGCAATACAATTCTAAAGGTTTTAACAAATATTAGAGACTATAAGCTTCACTTAACTTAATAACTCAAGAACTTTCAGCAGATATTAAGAAAAGTGAAGCTTATAGTCTCTAAGATTTGTTAAAACCTTTAGAATTATATTTAACCTATAAATGAAATGAAAATAGCCTGTGATGTCCCATTGAGGGCAAAGCCCTCCTACAAGTAGGCGTAGCTGCTTTAAAACACTCACACAGTGAGCTAGTCCGCGTAAGAGGGTATCGTACATAATACACTAAACATTGGATTGCACATGGTCACTTAATTGTTGTTCTAGTTCTTTCCACTCCTGTCTGTTTCTGGCTATGGTGGTCCACTGTCTTCCTACTTGTTTTCTGAACAAGTCCGACCATTTGCGTCTTGGTCTTCCTGGGAGTCTCTTGCCGATGTAAGGGTCCCATGTGGTAGCTCGTGCTGTCCATCTGTCATCTTGCAGCCTCATCACGTGGCCGCCCCATTTCCACTTGGTCTTCATAGCCTTTTGTGCTATGTCTACCGTTGCTGACATCTTTGTATCAAGGTGTTTGATATTCTATCTTTCAGAGAGATGCCAAGGATCTTCCTCTGCATTTTCCTTTGGCATATCTGTAGAGTGTTTCTCTCTTTGGTTTTGAGAGCCCATGTCTGACAACCGTATAATAGCACTGGAAAAACACAGCTTTCGAGTGTCTCCATTTTGAGTCTCCTATTCAGGGATTTGTCTAGAAATATGAATTTTAAGGCCCAGAAAGCTTTCAAAGCTAAGGAAACTCTTCGTTTGATTTCTTTTCCATTTTGTTGTTAAAGGAAATTATTTGTCCTAGGTATATGTATTGAGATACATACAGCAGTTCCGTTCCTTCAAGATATATTGGGGCTTCTAATCCATTTGTCATTACTTGCATTTTAGATTTGTTCATTGTGAGTCCTGCCATCTTACTTTGTGTGTTAAGCTCCTGAAGCATTGATTGCAGTTCCCTTGCTGTTTTGGCGAAGAGGACTATGTCATCAGCGAACCTCAAATTTGTTAGTCTCTTGCCGTTGAGGCATATTCCGTCTTTCTTATTGCAGTTTAGTTTTCTGAATATGTCCTCTAGTATGCAGGTAAATAGTTTTGTGAGATGGGATCCCCGTGTCTAACTCCTCTTTCCACGCGGAAAGGTTGGCCTGTCTTTTCGGTTTTAACTCTAGCAAAGCTGTTGTTTAGAATGTTTCTTAGTAACTGAATGTATTTTGCTTCTACTCCTTGATTTCTTAGTGCTTGAAGTATGTTTGGGTGTTCGATTGTATTGAATGTTTTGCTGTAATCGACAAAAGCAAGGTATATTTTTAGGTGACGATCTTCCGATTTTTCTATTATCTGGTTAATGGTTTGAATATGGTCCACTGTGCTAAATCCTTTGCGGAATCCTGCTTGTTCTGAGGGTTGGTTCTCGTCTAGTATTTTTGTTAATCATCTAATTAGTATTTTCGTGAACAGTTTATATAGGTTAGACATCAGGCTTATGGGTCTATAATTGTTTGTCATCTTTCGTACCTTTTTTGTGCAAAAGTACAATTGTGCTTGTTTTCCACTGATCAGGAATGTCTTCGGTTTGAATAATTTTGTAGAACACTTCTACGATGATTGGTGTTAGGAGATCTTGGGCTTCTTTTAAGTGCTCATTGTATATGTTGTTTTCTCCAGGTGACTTTCCATTTTTCAATTCAGTGATGGTTGTTCTAACCTTGCTGTGAATTATAGCGGGTATGGTCTCAGTGGTGTTTGGGACTGGATCGACAGGGTTATGGTCTGTGGCTTTGTTTGGTAGAGAACTTGCGTATATTGCTTTGTAGGATTCTGTTGCTTATTTGATAATATCCTTTCTTCTGTTTAGACGTTCTCCTGCCTGATTCTTGGTTCCTAGTATCCATTGTTTCCTGCCCTGGACGTTTAACCTCGCTTTTCTAATTGATTTGTCTGTTTCTAGTATTTGTCTCGTTTGTTGCTGATCAGTGTTCACGGATATCTTTCTGTATTTCCCTTTTCATTATTTTGTCTAGTTTTGCGTATTCTTCTTTATTCCTATCTGAGACATCTCTAGTTTTTAACATTTTCGATCTGTGGTCGATTAACTGTATGTTACCCTGACCTATAAATCCTTTTGATAAAACTTCACTATGTTCATTAGCTTCGAAGCATTAGTTTATCAGCATGAAAACTACCAAACTTTTCTTTTTACTTTTCCTAATTAGTAATAGTGATACCTCCAATTCCTTTAGTCAACAATTTGAAAAACTAACAAGTTTCTTTACTAAAGTGGAAAAAGTCTTCAGAACTTTACAATAAAAATTAATATTTGATGCATTTGCTAGTTTTTGTCATAAACATTCTTAATAAAGTGTTATAAGCAGGGTCCAGATTTTTAGGTGGAATAATCTTCATTTTAGGTTTCTTGTGTGCTTAAAATAGACTTTTTGATAGAGGTTTTGCTTCATGGATAGTTACAGGTATCAATATTTCTCTTAGTTTTCTGAGATTTATTTAGGAAATTTTTTTCACAAAAGTTTACATTATCAAAGATGTCCATCAAAACACATGGAGAAAAGATTTTTCTTGGCATTGCAGTAGAAACGCATCCGAATTTCCTAACATAAATAATTTCCTGTTATCTCGCAACTCATTCTTGTATGAAGAAAAAGCTCTTTAAACAGAACATGATAGATGCTAATGCTGCAGGTCTTAGGGGTAATTTTCTTAAATAAGAAATCTTAAATTTTCCTGTGTACCTTTCTCCTTGTAGTAATGAATTAATGATTTTCATCTGTTCAAGGTCACAATTGTGTTCAAGAATCTTCTGCAGCTTCAAAATATGCTACTCCCAGTATTCCCATTATTTCTTTTCTGGATACATTACCATTGATATTCATATCATCGTGTGGCAGGTTTGCACTTTTCAACAGAGATAGCTTCTCATAGCTTCTATAAAACAAAAATGTGTCTTAGTGCAAGGTGTATCTGTGTTGGTGTCATATCTGGGGGATGTGTTCCTGACATCAAAATGGGTAAAAAAGGTTTATAGTACATGGGTCTAAAAATCACATATTTCAGTGTTACAACACAAAATCAAAAGTTACAAAATTTGTCGAAGTGGCTTCCTCTTGCTTCAATGCATGCAGTAAGCCTGCATTCCATGCTCTGGCATACTCTGTTGAAAATTCCTGGTGTGTTTCGTATTTGGTCAAATCCAGCTCAAAATGTCAACATCAGATCAGGAGTTGCATAAATCAAGGACATCAAATGCCCCAGATGAAGAAATCCATTGGATTCAAATCAGGCAGTCGAGTAGGCCATGTGTCCCCCTCGAACAATCCATCTTTGTGGAAATCGATCATTCAAAAACTTACAAACTATCATACTGAAATGAGCTGGAGCACCAGTATGTAAAATCCACATTCATTGAATGATATCCAGAGGCACATCATCAATTAAGTGATGCAACTCATTTCTGAGAAACTGGAGATAGGTTTGTCCATTCAGATGCGGTGGGAAGAAATAGGGACCAAACGTTGAGAGAGAACCTCTGTTGATGGTTGTCCTGTCATACTTCATTAGGATTTTCAAAAGCCCAGTTATGAGTGTTATGAAAATTGAAGATGCTGTTGCAAATAAAACCTGCCTCATCGGTGAATAAGATGCAGGCTAGGAAATTGATGATGATAAACGTCTTCTTGGCTCAAAGTCCACCTCATTTAATCCTTGCACACACTGAAGGTGATATGGGTACAGAAGATTTTCATGCAGAATTCTCCAGATAGTCATATGACTAACTCTTTCCCTTACTGTGATGGGTCTGTATCCACAGCACGAAGAACTTGTTCTTCAAGCTCAATGCCTTGTACCACTCTTGGTCTCCCAACATGCCTAGTACTCCTCTCAAGCCATTCTCTCTCAAGCATTGGTGAATTCCTGTGAATGTCTTGCACACAGAACTACCGTAGCTTTCTGCATAACGTTCACATGCTTGTTCTGCATTTACATTTACATATGTGCAGTGCATATCTGTCTGTTCACTCTTGGAGTACATCTTCTTTGTCCTATAATAAAGAAACAGTTAATTTTCAGACCCATGTACATAAGAACCTTTTTTACTGTTTTAATGTCAGAAACACATGCCCCGAATATATGACACCAATAAAGACACTTCCTGTATATGCAGTTACTGCGTTTAATAGTATACTGGTTTCAGCGAAATAATTGGTTGTGATGTAAACAATGCCTAAAAATGTATCCCTCCGCTTTCTCGCTCTGACTGGAGCAGTAATTGCACTAATATCATAATCACGTGTTGCTAAGAGAGAAAAGCACGTGGAGTTTGCAATTATCATTGCCTGTCTTCGACCCACCAATCCTTCATGCAGTGCTTTTTAGATATTTTTATTGTATCTCTAGTTCTATAAATAGCTACAAATGATCTATTTATAACATTTGATGTCAATCCACCACATTTTTTTACAATAAAATTTATTGTTTTGTTAATATAACTTTTTTACTTAAATTTTTAAATTATAATGAACCACTGGACTTTGTTGCTATAGAAGAAGCTCTTCATACTGAAAAATTATTTCCTGCTTTTTAGTTTGGTTTGTTATTAAAGCGTGTTTGTTAGTATTTTAAACTATAACTTATTCTTAATATTTTTGTCTTTCAATTCTTTTTTTTTTTCAAAAGTTTTAGCTTGAAATCCTTTTAAAATTTTAGAATTTAAATTTTTTTCCCTTTTTCTGTCTGTCTGTCTCTCTCTCTTTCCTTCCTTCCTTTCTTTCTTTCTTTTTTTTTTTTTTTTTTTTTTTCTTTTTTTGAAATTTTCAAATCAACATTTTGGAACAGTATTAGATTAAAATTACTGCTTTAATTACACTATCAGCTGTTGTGGATTTTGCAGCCCTGGTTCAACTCCAGTCCGTGATCCTTCCATCGGGTCTCATGTGCCTTTCAGGTCCTTCCTCCAGGCATCAGTTTCAATATTTCCAAGTGGTTTAATTCTTTTGTCCAGCATAACTTGTGTAGATTACTAAACTATCAGTTGTTGGTCTGTCTTGGTCCTGGGAGAACTCCGGTCTGTGACCCTTCCCCGCGTCTCGAGTTCCTCTCAGGTCCTCTCTCCTGGCATCTCCGTCTTTCAATATTTTTAAGCAATTTAATTCTTTTGTCCAGTGTAAATTGTGTAGATTTCTAAACTACCATTTTGTAGGTGTCTTGGCTCTGGGTGAACTCTGGTCCATGAACCTTCCCCCTGGTCTCATGTTCCTCTCAGATCCTCTGTACGGACATCTACGTCATGCAATATATATAATTAAAGCAATTTTGAAGGTACATGTAGAAAAAGTGTCTTAGCGACATCAGTGATATCATATTAGTACTATTTTGCATAAATTTAGCTTAGCAATTTTTTTCCTGATGATCGTGATCAGGACATTAGGACAAAGTCATGATATTATTGTAGTGTCATTGGTCCTTTACACAAGAGCCTATCCTCAAGTCAGTCAGATGACTCGAAGTTGGTGAAAATTACATTACATTGATAAATTTAGCTAAGAATTTTTCTTATCCTGATGATCCTGATCAGGACATTAGGACAAAGTCATGGTATTGTTGTATTGTCATCAGTCCTTGACACATGTGCAAATTTACGAGTCGTTTAGACGACTGTCACTTGCTGAAAATTACATAGAAAGGTTCTGTTGCATAGATAAATATATGTTATTTTTATCTTGATGATCCTGGTGAGGACATTAGGACAAAGTCATTATATTATTGCATTGCCATCAGCCCTTGACAGGTGTGCAAATTTTCAAGTCAATCAGACAAGTCTAAGTTGGTGAAAATTACATTACATTGATCAACTTAGCTAAGTCGTTTTTTTATCCTGATGATCCTGGTTGGGACATTAGGACAAAGTCATGATATTATTGTATTGTCATCGATCCTTGACATCTGTGCAAAATTTCAAGTCAGTCAGATGACTCAAGTTGGTGAAAATTATGTTGTTGATAAATTTGGACAAGTCACTTTTTTATCCTGATGATCCTGGTTAGGGCTTTAGGACAAAGTCATGATGTTGTATTGCTGTCAGCCCTTGACACATATGCAAATTTTCAAGTCAATCAGACGACTAAGGTGGTGAAAATTATATTGAAAGATTCTGTTACATTGATCAATTTAGCTTAGTCATTTTTATTCTGATGATCCTGGTCAGGGCATTAGGACAAAGTCATGATATTATCGTATTGTCATCGATCCTTGACATCTGTGCAAAATTTCAAGTCAATCAGATGACTAAGGTGGTGAAAATTACGTTGAAAGTTTCTGTTACATTGATAAATTAGCTTAATAAGTTAAATAAGAAAAATTGGAGCTATTAACAGTGAAGCAACAAGATTCTAAAGTAAGAACAAATTAGAAACTAAAAACTTCACTTATCTTAGTAATGTTGCAGTTCTTTTTGCAAAAAACTGACCTGCAAAAAGAACTGAAACTTTACTAAGATAAGTGAAGTTTTAGTTTCTAATTTGTTCTTACTTTAGAGTAGCTTAATAAGTTTTATCCTGATGATCCTGGTCATGATATTATTGTAGTATCATCGGTCCTTCACATGTGTGCAAATTTTCAAGTCAATCAGATGACTCTTAAGTAAGTGAAAATTACGTCAAAAGATTCTGTTACATACATAGACACAAGTGAAGCTAATATAAAGCACGTAAAAATAGGTTAAAACCTAAAATTTGGGCCCTAGTGATAAGGTTAGGTCAGCAATACTCTGTAAAATCATTACTGAAAATGCAGAAAGAAGATGCTGATTGAGGCTGTTGGAGTAAACATTTTAGTTGCAATTTACATGTAGTCGTATTATGCTTTGACTTTAGGAAACGTCCACAGCTTAGAGGAGTAGAAGATGATGAAGGTGGTGGGGGTGCTGAAAGAGAATTGATTAATATAAGTAGTGATGAATCAGGCAAAGAAGAAAGTCCACCTCAAAATGTAGCAAATGGCACCCTTTCAAAAAATGCTCCACCTGTTCCTGATTCTCAGGCTTCAAAGGCAAATAATTTACAGGTAACTAAAATTGTTTAACATATTGTAAAGAAAGTCATATGGTAGTGAAAAAGGAATTAACATACACTCACTCTATAAAACATACAAGAGAACAACACACAAGTTCTAATTCCTGGCATTATAAAGGATACCCAAACTATCAAAATCTCAAGCAGAAAGTGTTTTGTGTGATTCCTAACAGCATTTCCATTCTCCCTTAGGCTTTTCATCATTTCTTGTTGATCTTTTCATTAAATTTTTCAAAATACAAGTAATTAAAGCATTTAATTTAATTTTTAAAACTTGGTACAGTAGAACCTGATAACTAGATGACTTTTATTAAGTTAAATTCTTATTTTTTGCTGTTAAACTGATCTGTAATAATTTCTATAATATACTATATGATTAGGCAGTATGGTAAATTTTAAGCATTGTATGTATACCCTACTGCATTCTTCCTCATAGTAACAAAAGGGTTGACTGGATACTGACCTTCGATTTCTGGTCAGAACATAAGCAGTTGGCAGATCATTGTCATAAAGTAAAAAGATTGTCGCCAGTAATGTGGATGCATAGCACAAATACTTGCTTCGAAGGTTTGAAGACTTGTTGCTTTACCCAGTATACGTTGTAAGCTACACTTTCAGTTACATATTTCTGGTTACAGTACCATTTCTCAGATTTCAGGCTTACTGCTAGTGTTGTGTTGAGTTGTGCCAGTGAAAATGTCGAACAAGAAGAAAACACAGGTTAACATAACAATGGCAATTAAATTGGATGCATTAAAGAGACTGGACAAAGGGGAATATACTATAAATAAAATTGTCATGGATTTAGGAGTTGGATGAAGTTCAATAATAGGATGGAAAAAGAGGAGGTCCCAAATCAAGTGTTGATGTGCGAAAAGAACTTGTACTGATAGTTTAAACAAAAGGTAGGGTATGAAAGCAGTTGAATATGAGAAAGTGAGTGAGGTGCTTTATTTATGATTTAGGTAGCAAAAGAAAAAGATCTGATCTACTCTTGTACAGCCATGGAAAAAATGAGTGCACTGTGAGAACATTTTTAAGTCCCACATTGTATTTCAGCGCAGTTTACACTGGTTGAAATTTCCAGTGCGCAACTAAACTGAGCCAACAGTCTTTGTGGCACATGTTATCGTCAGTCTGGACACATATATAGGCTGTCTCTTGAATCGTGTGTGCATTTGTATTGGTTCCTGACAGAAAGAGGGGTGGTGCAACAACTAGTGTCATACTTCCTATTCTTCATAAACAAACCCAAACGTGTTTCTGCCTGATGCTATGTGCATTGGTAGTAATACACATAGGAGGAGTAACTACATACAATCAACCAAAACAGCCAATGACATGATTCATAAGACATCCAGTACCCTGAGTACAATAAATTAACCATATTACCATAAAAAGTACTCTGTACTTAGCTAGTGGAAGTATAATGGTGGCACCGTGGCTGGGTGGTTAGACCGCTCGCCTACCACCTAGGCGGAACACCGCATGTGGTATTCATGGTGGGCAAAGCTTCATCTTGGCAGGTTTTCTCCGGGTTCTTCGGTTTCCCCTGCCATTCATTCTACCAATTGCTTCCAGTCATCCATTTCGCCTGTATTTCATATCATCTTCCTTATTATCATACCTGGTGCTTGGCTGACCACCATCTTCCAGGTCTTCACTCTGGTCCAGAGGTCCCTCTGCTCCCCGACAGTAGTCTGACCCTAGGCACTGGCTTGTAAGTCCTAGGGGGTGTAAGTCCTACATAACGGGAGGGTAATCAGGAAAGAAGAAGGTAACGCTTTGAGAACGGGTGAACCTCGGCAACAGAGTGTACTTTTTTCTCCCTCTGTTTTCTTTTATATCCATTTTCTACTTTGTATTTTTAATTTAATAACATGGATTTTTTGCAACATTAGTTATGAATTGAGTATTAGATGTATGCAGATATATTCATCTATGTAATAGGCAACCCTTTCAACTACTGGTGACAAGCTCGATTCTGGCATCATTGTGTTTCTTTCTGTGTCAGCCGCACACGTTTAGTTCCATTTTTCACTTGAAGAGGTCCCCAATAACTACAGATCCCACAACACATTGATTCATACTTTAGCAATGGCAGAGGTCGTTGAAACGTCCTGCGGCTCTCACCTGGTTTCACAGGGCTACTCAACCACCAGAGCTGATAGCATTTGTGGTGTTCTACAGTCGACTGCAAGGAGGCGGATGAAATCATATCATGAAGATGCGCAAGTTGCTGCAAGGAAGAGTACAGGTCGCCCACATGTATCTCCCGAGAATGAAGGCAGATCTCTCTTGGAAGTGATGGAAAGAGTTCCATTTCTAATCAGTGCTTGCTACAAGGCATTGTCTTTATTCCTAGGTAGTGCACGGACGGTTAGTAACCATTGCAAACATGCCGGAATTTGCATAGACATACAGCAATAAAGGAAGTGTTACCCAAAGCCCATAAAATCAACATGTTAGCATTTGCTGTACAGTATGAGAACTTTGATTGGAGCACAGTAATTTTCTCTGACAAAGCTGCACTCTGTACTGCAGATGCCAGTCCAACTGTGTTTATTTACAGGCCCAGTGGGACTGGCTAAGACAGACATCTGGCTATTTGAACATAGAGTGGAACATAGAGTGGCCAAATGAGCGTTACTGTTTGGGCATGGATGTCTTGGGAAGGTGCAGGTATGCTGTTCATAAAAAGCTGAATGGGGAAATTTGAGAACATGTTCTACTCCCATCTGCCCAAGAACATTATCCTGAAGAAATTATTACATTCCAACAGGATAATAATTTGGTCCACAATCGGCCAAAGTCCAAAAGTGGTTTTTGGAGCACATGGATAACTTAGAACAGATGCCATGGCCTGTGAAGTCAGCAGATTTGAATCCAGTTGAGCACGTTTGGACGAAAGTAAAGCAGAGGATCTCTCGAGGTCCCAGATTAAATAATGCTATGCAACTCTTGTGAGCCATTACAGACACTTGGAATTCATTAACAGAAGATACTATTTTAAAACACTGGGGTAATCCATACCCCGAAGATTGAGGGCAGTGGTAGCAAATAATGGGGATCACACTAGGTATTACAGTTTGTTTATTTTTTCTCTTGTTTTATTAGCCTTTTGTTACATTTAAAAGCAACCAGAGATCAGGTTAATTGTTTTTCTTTATTTTCTAATTTGTGAGAACAGCAGATAAAAAGTTTCACATATAGTAGTCAATGTTGATTTATAGAACGTAATCTGTATCAATGTAAAAGGTGTTAGTATGAAAGAAAAGTAAAAAAGAAGAAATAAAAAACCATATGGGTCCGTGGACTTGAAATACATCCTGCATAGCACATTGAGCTTCAAACACAGAATGTTGGCACTGAGCCATTTCTACCACGGAGAACCTCTCCTCTTTTATAGAAAACTCTAATGGAAGTTAACTCTCAGAGTTTGGCTTACATATTTCGTAAGTGTTTCTGTGTATGTTGGCAAAGAATGGTCTTATAGTTCCCTGGTTGCTATTTTATGCTATAAAGTAATAAACGTATCTTATTTCACTCTGTTTAAACCTATTTTGTAGCATAGTGTACGCATTATGTGTGAACCATAACTTTGGTAACTTTGTGTGCTTCTGTGAGGCTGAAGTGACACTTTGAAATTTTACAGCGCTCAATCACTTTTTCCATGGCTGTACAACTATTCCTATAAATTCTTATTCCTTTGTCTTCTTCCTGTTATTCGAGATAAGTATTTACAGAAATTATCTCATTACTCATTTTCTTGCACTGTATAATGTGGGAATACAGTAGACTTTGAGCGATAGTCAAATCTTTTAAAGCTTTGAAATTCCGTTCTCTTTGCATGGCTAAGATATAAAAAAATGAATAAGGTCTACATTTTCATTTTGTGTAGTAAGATTTGGTTTCTCTTATGGTTTACCAGTTATGCAAAAATAAACAAGACTACATGGGCTATAGTCAGAAAATTCAAAATATACAAGGTGTCCCTAAAGTCCGGTAACACTTTTCTTCATTTATTACACAAAAGCATCAAATGATACAGCTTTTGTGAGGATGTCATATGAAAGAAGAACTCAAATGGTTTTGTTTTGATATTACAGGTAATGCTCGTTGTTTCCACACTTGCCGCAGTTGGCATATTTTCAGTATGGTGACTTCTGGTGCAGAGTGTACTTTCTGCGTGTTGGAGTTCGGCAACAAGAAGTGTGCTACAGATGTGCAATGGAAGTTTAGGACAAAGTACCCCAATAAACAAGCACCAAGCAGGAAGTCTATTTATGCCTGGCAGGATAAATTTGTTACTACTGGTTGCCTGTGTCCTAAGAAAAGGAGTGGCCGTCCATCAGTGAGTGAGGTGACCATGAACCATGTGAGTCATTCATAAGAAGTTCGAAAAAGTGTTTGTAGCGCATCCTGCGAGCTACAAGTACCACGTATGACAGTTTGGAAAACGCTACATAAGAGACTGCGTGTGAAGCCGTATAAATTGCAGTTGTTGCAGCAATTGAAATTAACAACAAACAAAAGCATTATGAGTTTTGTAGCTGACTGCAAAAATTCATGGAAGAGGATGAGAACTTCATGGGTCACATAATCTTTAGTGATGAAGCAACTTTCCACACAAATGGAAGAGTCAACAGAAATAACTGTTGAATAGGGGGTACACAGCCTCCTTGCAATATCGTTGTATATGAGCGTGATTCACCCAAAATAAACGTTTTTTGCGCAGTATCATCACAGAAACTTTATGGACCATTCTTCTTCGCAGAGAAGACTGTAACTGACCATATGCACCTGGATATGCTGCAGCAGTGGTTGTTCCCACAAATGGAAGAAGATTCTAATGATTTCTTGCTCCACCAGAACAGAGCCTCACTCCACTATCTTAATGATGATTGTAATTTCCTTAACAATGAGGTACCTTAATGGTGGATAGGACGAGCAGGGAAAAATGATAACTGTTTTGTTAAGTGGCCTCCCAGATCCCTGGATCTAACTCCCTGTGACTTCTTCCTATGGGAATACATAAAAGATAGTATGTACTTACATATATTACCTGTACCACAAGTGCAGGATTGCAGAAGTTGCTACTACTGTATCAGAAGATATGCTCCAAAGAGTATGGCAAGAATTTGATTACTGTGTAGACATTTGCTGAGTTACACGTTGAGACAGAATATTGACCAATAGAAAATCGTTCATGTAAATGTTATTTTAAAAGTGTATAAATTTCTAGTTCTTGTTTGGGTGTATCAGGGACTTATTTTTAATATTCAGGATAGCCAATGTTTTCTTGTCACTTTGTGTTCAACCAATAAAAACTATTTGCGCGGATGAATACAAAAAAAATGGCGGTGTGTCGTACCAAAGCGACGCCAAGGACTATTTTCATTAGCGTCTGTGTGCTCAAGATGAAAGGACGTGTTTTTTTTGGTAGCGTGTGAACATGGAACTTTCACCAAACTTTTATCCAGTGTAGATTCTACTAAATTATAATTGTGAAGGTCTTTGATTATTTAACCCTGCTGTTCTGTTCGGGTCAATATGACCCGAAATGAATCTAAATTTAATTTCTAACCTACTAATTTCCAATATATACTTACAAAACTTGGTGACTTTGTCTGGAAATGCAAGAACAACGTGTGTTTAAAAGCATTTTAATATACTCCAAACACTTTTTTCGTGAAATGTAAGAGTTACGTATGTAGCGTTCGGGTCATTATGACCCGACATGAATATGACTGCTCATATGTCAAAACTTACATTGGTATTGAAGTGCTGAATATGTAACAATGTATGAGAACAACAATATATCCCATTCTATCAATAATGAGGTGTTACAACAATGGGCTTGATTGTTGCTTTTTCTGGGAAAGAAATAGCAGTTCTCGACAATTGTATGCTATGTTGTTTTTGCTCAGTTTGAATTGTGATACCCTGGCAGTTAGACCATTACCTAATGCTGGATTGGAGGAATTAGTAAATACCTCAGCAGATGAAGAATCATCAGTTTCGGAGTTCGAAAATCATGTCAGTACTGAATACGAAAGTGAGTGTTCTGATTGCAGCTACGAGAGTCCACAGACTGTACAAACAAATGGAAAGAATTTTCTTTCTAAAAGTGGGAATATAGAATGGCATTTGAATCCACCAGCACAACTTGGCCGCCTCGCAGCTTCGAACATAATCAAGAGTACACCAGGAATTACAAGGTATGCAGTCACCAGAATAAGTGATATAAATAGTTCATTTGAAGCAGTACTTTTTTCAGCACTTCAAAATGAAATAATTGGGATGACAAACATCTAGGGACAGAGGGCTTATGGTCAACAGTGGACAAGTATTGATTATTCTGTTTTTCAAGCATACTTAGGACTTATTACTTGCGGGTGTATATCGATCTCATGGGGAATCTACAAAAAGCTTGTAGGATAAGGATACTGGGTAAAACAACTAGCAACTAGGTCTCATGAAACATTCTGAAAGATATCACATGTCTTGTGATTTGATAAGAAATGTACAAGAGAAGAAAGCCGACGTACTGATAAACTTGCAGCAATTCGTAGTAGGTATTTGGTAAAAATGGGTAGAAGTGCTTCCAAAACTGTATAGTCTAGGAGAAAATGTGTCTGTAGACGAGCAGCTAGTAGCATTTAGAGGCCGCTGTCCATTCAAGCAGTATATCCCAAGTAAACCAGCAAAATATGGGATCAAAGTATGGACCCTGTGTGACAGCAAACCTTCATATGTATTGAAAGCCCAAATTTATTCTGGAAAGGAGAGCGGAGCTGCACCAGAAAAAAATCAGGGAATGAGAGTGCTAGCTGATCTCACTGCTGAGATTCGAGGGCAGAATATCACACGTGAAAATTTTTTTACCTCATACAGTTTTGGGGCAACTGCTTTTGAAACGGAAATTGACAATGTTGGGAACTATACGGAAGAATAAGCCTGAGCTTCCAGTAAACATGACCAACAAGGAGGTACACAGTTCTTCATTTTGCTTCACTCCTGTGGTCAATTATGTTCCCAAGAGAAATAAAAATGTTCTTATGAGCACTCTCCGCCACAATAAGCAAATCAGTCACAGGGCTGATAAGAAACCAAAAATGATTTTGGACTATAATCCAACAAAAAGTGCGGTAGACACACTTGATCAGCTAACAGCTACATATACATACAAATGCAAAACCAGTAGGTGGCCCATGATAGTCTTTTACAATATGCTTGAGGTTTCTACTTATAATGTATACATACTGTGGACTTCAATTGACCCTAATTGGAATACAAGGAAATTGACCAGGAGAAGAATATTTTTGGAAGAGCTTGGAAAATCACTGGTAAGACAGCACATTCAATAAAGAACAACATTCCCAAGAACAGAAGATTCTTTGAGACAGGTCAGACGCATCCAAAATCCTGAAGACATGGTTAGGGTATCAAAAACTGTGAAACGTGCTAGTTGCAAGTTCCGTCCATCAAGCAAAGATAAAACAAACATGTTGTGTAGAAAATGTAATAATCATATTTGTAAAATACATACAACAAATGTGTGCACAAACTGCCGTAAGTAAGAAGAAAAACAGCTAAAGGAAGATAAAAAGAGCTGTATTGCTTTCAAAGTGAATGTTTGCACTGAAAACAGCCTGTTGTTTCAAATATGTATTGGATACTGTTTTATCAGGGATATTGTTTAATGGTCTTTAATAAAGTGTTGTGTACAATTATCATCGTCATCATCATCTACAAAGCACGGCAAGAGAAAATCAATGTCAATTGTTACCAGCTGTACAAAAACGCATGTATTTCAAATTTTCTACAGCATTTTGACACATCGGGTCATATTGACCCGAACAGTACATTTGTCGAGTAATATTGAACAGAACAGCAGGGTTAATATGGTGCTGAGAGTGTAAAATAACGAAATGTTAATGAATAAATAAGTTGTGATAAAGGAACATTGATTTATGCATTCCATTCTGTAACCACGACCCTGAAGATAGGAATCGCGTCTGCTATCACAGTATTTCATCTTTCAGTAAGAACATTATTCCTGCTGCTATGCAATAATCTTTTTAAAAACTGCACCAACGTGATTCCCATATCAAGGCATAGTGAGCTTAGATATTGCAAACAAAACCATTTGAGAATGAAAGCTGTATCATGTGTTGTTTTTGTGTAATAAATGAAGAAAAGTGTTACTGGACTTTAGGGACACCTGTACATTTCATATGCCATGAAAATATCTCAAATAAATGGCATTTTAATCAAAATTGTTTGAGCCATTTTTGAGATCAGAATCTTCGAAAAATTTTCCATTTAAAGGGTAGTTCAGGGCGGAGGAATTTTGTTCATTCTTGAAAGATATTAAACTCAAATGTGAACTTTGGTTTTTAATCAACCGTTTTCTAAAAATGCTTTTTGTTTAATTCAGGGGGCCTCAAAACATATATTTCTAGTGAAATCTTGACATCAAATTTTTAGGTAGAATACAATACTTTCCCTACATAGTAGAGAAAGTAAAAAAAGACACCCATTTGTAGATCTGTTTTGCAAATTCTATGAGGAACTTCAAGAAAAGGAGCCTGAATTTAGCTGGCTTAGCTGGTAATTTAACAATGTTAGCTGGCTGGACAGATGGAAAAAGCACTATGGCATCAGACAGTTAAAATTATATAACACATTTTAGGATATGTTATACTTTTATGTTTTCTATATTGTGCTAGTACATGCAGTTACGTAATTTGCAGTATTGCATTGTGAGTTGTGAATAGCAAATACTTCAGTATGGAGATAGTTCAGTGTCATAAACTTAACCAGCTATTAAATTTAGTATTTAATCACAATAAATGTTATTAAAATAATTTGTTTTGCCAGATATGTCTAATAAAGTTACATTTACTGTACATGGGATGTTATTTTAGCTCTAGAATAATTGAATTGAGTGAACTGAATGCATTAATTATATTTTTATTGTTAGCCTGTCACTAAGAGTACACCACCACAGGCTCAGCAGCCAGCATTAAGGACGTACAGTAAAAGAAAAAGACCTGGCAGTACCGAAACTTCAGCAACACAGCAAACAAAGAGAAGAAAAGAAGCGTCAACAGTTGTACCTAAAACAACATTTGAAGATATCGGAGGAAATGCCAAAGTATTAGAGGTGGGTAACTTAATAGTCATTTTCACTATTCTGAAGTACTTGGTTACAGTATGTAATATATATGAAAAGTAATTTCTGAACTGCCTTGAAATTATGATGATGAAATAGTAACTGGGACAGCCATTCCTAATGTTTGTTTAAGGCTGACATCCCCAACAGACTGCCCGCTTGGGCAGAAGTAAAAGCCCTCTAGCTCTGACTGTCTGGTTGCGGCCAAGAAATGGAGGTGCTACAGTGGGCGGAACTAGGATTGTGTAAATTAACTTACACTTTCACTGTCAATTACATAATAATGATAGCAGTATTGTATACACTTTAATATTGATAACTAATAAAATACAAAATAAAATCTTATTGGCAGGAAATTCAGTTAACGAAATACAAGCACTCATATAAAACTAATAAACTAAATAAATAATGTAATATGACATAGAACTTTCTTCTTGTTGATACTATGCAATTCAATGAAGTAAAAATACAAATAAACAAAATATTCTTCAAATAAAAGTCTCTATGAAAACTACCCTTTCTTAGCCATCCAACAATCGCTGTGATTTTTGCAGTTATCTGTTTTCCACCAGCTGTTCAATACGTTGGACTATTGTTTGCAAGCTACCCAATCGCAAACATGCTTTCAAGTGTTCATCACATAATTGGCTTCTGTGACATGACTTTGTACACTTCATTAAGGAAAACAGTGATTCACAAACATAGGTTATCCTGAACATGCACAAAATTCTTCCTGCTAGATTCTGGAGTTTAGGAAATCTTTAGCGTTTTACATAGGTGTAGAAATGGTTTATACTTTTTCTATTTTGATATTTATCTTTTAACTCAATATCATTTTTCAAATCTATTCCAACTGCAGTTTAACAGGCTGTCGAGGATATTCACTGAAAATGGTGTTGCAAATACCTGAAATTATTTCTCAAGTGATATAATGTCCTGAAATGTAGGTTTGAATTCTTCGCACAATAGTCGCAATCATCTTAAGTGGCACACCGCATACTAATATGTAGCATTACATCACCACTGCAGTGATACACTGGACTGTGTGGCTGTATGGCCCGCAGTGAGTGTAATATTCAGTCCTGCATGCCTTCAAGCGACCTTGACTCGACTTGGGGATGCCTGGTTTAGAGGTATGCATTTTGTTTAATCCAAAAGCAAGATTGGTAGTCTTAATATAATAAATATTTAGAGATTAAAAGCTTCACTTATCAACTATTATAACACAAGCACTGAGAATATGATAGAATAATCATGAAACATGTTTGCATAATTATTTCAAGAACTTACAGCAAATACTGAGATAAGTGAAGTTTTTGATCTCTAAATATTTATTATATTTAAGATTTGTGTTGCTTCACAGCTTCAGTTTTTCATTGAAGATCACCAGTGTTCCTCTAGTGCTAGCACCTCACCATAAGTGAAAGAGCATTCTTTCCCAAGGAGTAATGCAATAAGAAAAGGTTCATTTTGAAATTATGTAGTGAATACAATTAGTTAAATGTAAATATCCACATATAACTTGTTGGGAATGACACAATAAAGTGTAATAACTAATAATACTGAAGAAAAAAATGTGAATCACAGCTTACATTGGAGACAACAGCCTCTAAAACATATATTGAAAGGTAACTCATAAAAAAGTGAGTAGGTTAAGTAATTTGAGTGTTAGATCCATTCAGTCTTCTTAAGTAGCTGTATCTGTTTTATAATGTTAAATAGAATGGTAGATTGCCAAATATAGGATAGTACATTGTGAATACACAAATAAAAAATGATTCTCTGCTAGCAGAATTTTGGTGTTTATGCAAAGCAGTGCTTGTAGTGTGGAGTACCAAATTTGCTTCCCATTCTGAGTGCCAATTGTATTTAGGTTGGGATGAGTTGGCTTGGATAAGGATTTTTTTTAAATAGGGTTTTCCCTTATGCTTCTAAGAGCCAGTTGTATGAATTTAGAATATGTCTGTTGATGTTATTTCTTGACTAGGGGCTAAATTGTGCTTTATGACACCGAAGTAGGGCCTATCAAGAAAATAATCGTGAAATAACTTTATTTTGTTATTCTATTCGAGGATAAGCTGGCCTTCTAAGAGTGTGTATGCTCTTATGACATTAAATTCCCCAACCTGTTTGTAGTGTCCCCAAACATTGCCTTCAGGTGAGTTAAAATCTCCAAGAGCTTCATTGGTTAAAAGCTTATAATAATGCATTGCACAACAGAGAAAGGAATCTCTTGTTCACTCATGGCTGTTCTGATGCTGAAACCTAGCGAGTCACCTAACCAAGTTGATTCCCCCTCCCTAACACACTAATCTTGAACATTCCACCTCACCATCCTGCTCGGATCTGCTTGTGCACTATTCTGGGAAAGCTACCGTTTATATTTGAATCACGTAAATTATCTGTACATGTGATATCATACAAAAGTGAGATTTTAAGAGAAATTTGATGCATTAACTATAATTAATAAAACAAAAGTCTAAATTCAATTTCTCATATTCCTCAATAAAATGCTTGATCATTAAAAATTTTTGTCATTCATACCTACAAGAAATAGAAACAAATGCCAAAGATAAAAAATGGATTACACTACTTTCCAATCCAGATATAATCCCCCAGAGACCAAGGAAAACAGCTGTTGCAGCCTTCCGACTATTGACAAATCATGACTGCTTGGCAAGTCATCTCTACAGAATAGGTATCTCAGCCTCACCAATATGTGTCCTGTGTAACGATCCAGCAGAAATGAACGAAGACCACTTGAAGACCTGTGAAGCATTAAGATCAGAAGAAACTACAGTTCAAAAGTATTGGAAAGCACGAATGCTAATGGCTTCATTGCCAGATGCAAGGCACTAGAAAACAACAACAACTATAATTAAAATCATTTAATGGTCATTAACAGAAAGCTAAATTTTAAGAAGAGCAACCTGAGAAAATATGTACAATAGGCTCTGTTTGAAGTTATCATCATTAAGTTATTTGTTCCAAGTGATGAAAGTTATCCTTGGGCAGAATCTGAGTACCTAAATGTTTATGCTTTTGTGAATACCCAAGTATTAATGAAACTAAAATATTGCAGGAAATATGCCAGCTACTTATTCATATTCGACATCCTGAGGTTTACAAACAAATTGGAGTGTCACCACCACGAGGGTTTTTACTTCATGGTCCTCCAGGATGTGGAAAAACATTACTAGCTCAGGCCATCTCTGGAGTAAGTATATCATACTTCATGTTTTCAGCATTAAAGAAACCAACCATGAGCAGAATTGACTGAAAATAAAACAGTTTCCTTAACGTGAATGTTACCTTAGGTTTCATTTTATATGCATGTAAGAAGTTGCCTAGCAGTTTTCTCCTTGGAAACATAAATACCATCTCATGTAGTATACTCTCTATGGTTCTAAAGTAAGAACAAATTAGAAACTAAAAACTTCACTTATCTTAGTAATGTTGGACGTTCTTGTTGCTTCACTGTTAATAGCTTCAATTTTCCTTATTTTACTCTATGGTGTTTAGGGATCTGTTTTTCCTTGATTGGAATTAAAATTCATTCTGGTATTAGTCCATACCAAATTACAATCATCTTCACCACTCTGTCCTCTATGTGATCTGCAAGAGGAATTGCATCGAGACCACCTTCAAATATGCCAGGCCACTTCTAGTGCCCCATCCATCAGTGAAAAATATTGGAGAGCAAGAGGATTAATGACTTCATTGTCAGAAATCCAGCATTAGCTAACAACAACAAGTTATTTTTCAGAGTAGTTTGTCTTTACCCACAGCTGGTCATCAATCCTTTAGTTCTAATTTCAAAGTAACTACGTTTCTGTTGATGGTGCTTCTTATATTTGCAACACTTGCCCTCATTTGGAAATTAATTGTTCTTCCACACAATAGCCGTTGGAGAATTTAATGTTGTGTTGGCATGCTGCCATGGTAACTGTAGAGCAACTGGATGGAAACCAGAGGAACCATGGTTCATATCCCAACTATGGCATTGAATTTTTCAATCTCAATCTTCCCTTTCCAAACTTGTCCTATACACGACTGTTGTGGGAAAGAACAATTAATTTCCATTGATTGATCTTATAGTTGGTTAAGCTAGAAGCCCAAGATCAAGTACTTACAACATTGTAAGTTGCCATTAGGTTATCTGATCTCATTCGAATTTGACATCTCCTTGTGGTTTGCCAGAAAAAATGAGTTGGAGAATTTAGTCAGGTCAGCATGTTGCTCTGATAGCTCAGTGGTTAGAGTAGTTGGATGGGGACTGGAAGATCCGTAGTTCAAATCCCATCTATGGCATTGAATTTTTCAGTCTCATTCTACCTTTCCAGCCTTGTCCTGCAACAATATTCTGTGAAAGAACAATTAATTTTCTTTGATTGACCTTATAGTTGGTTAAACTAGAAACCCAGGACTTAAGTACCTGTAACATTATAAGTTACAATTAGGGTAAGTGATCTCTAAAACCCGGATTTCCATGCACTAATAAACCTAAAAAGTGCACGAGCTCATGCTCATACCCAAATATGCACAGTGAAGGTCAGAACTCCACACAGTGCTGCAATTTATTTGTTCTCTTTTAAAACAATGAACGTTTCCAAATTACTGTCACTCAAACTCATGCATTTATCATTAAGAACATTCTTGAAAGCTGAAAATGATCTTTCTCCTTTACAAGAAGTGACAAGCGTGTACTTAAGAGAAAAAACTCTGGCTGAGGGAAAATCAAATTCAATGTCATTTGCATTTTCCCTGCAAAATACATCGTTCACTATTTTTACAAGTTTCAGATCACGATTTGAAGTAGGTGCTTCAACAATTGTTTCCTATTTTGATGTTCGCTTAATGTATAGACACAAAGAAAGACAAGGGGGAAATAAGGATGTATTGCATGGGAATTGATCTAAGTTTGCAGTACCACAGGAGTTTAGCAGTAACACACTCGTAATGGTAAGCAAAGCACTGCACACTGGAATTGTGTTTGCTTCTGCTCCACTATTTAATGAAACACAATAACATATTTTCTACAGGTGTACTAAAGTTGAATTTGCAGTATTTGCCTTTTAATTTACAATGATTGGTGAAATGTTACTTTTAAAAACTGTGAGGTGAGCAGATGGCTACCATACCTGTAACAGCAAGGGAAGCATATGACAAATTTCATTCTCTTACCACCTGTGCAAGAACACCTGACAATTAGTTGACCCTTCGTATAGGTCTCACTGAAGCTGGGTAATTATTCTTGTGAAAGATTGTGTAACAGTCATCAAATTGGATATCTCAAACTTTTAACTTAAGTTCGATTTTTGAGGTCATTTTGAGTGAAGGTAAGTGTAAAAAAGTGACTCAAAATGACCTCAAACATGAAGGATACTTCACTGTTAATAGTGCTTCTACTTGTAATATTCATTTAAGTTTGATTTCTTGCATATTCATTACCTCTAGCTGAAAAGCGAATTGCATTCTCATTAAAACTGAAATACTACAAATGCTTTTGGTGAGATCTTCCAATATTGGCTCAGGCTCAAATAAGTTCACCTTTATAACATATACACTGAAATAATACACAAATGTTAAGTGTTGCTTGAAATCAAAAATAAAATGCAAAATGCTATGCTTCACTCTGTACCACTCCTTCTTTTCCTCTGTATTGGATAAATAGTTACTGAGCACAGAGTCTATATTTAGGAAATGTGAAGAAAGTGTGAATCATATAGGGAAAATGTTTTGCACTTAAACTACCATGAAGCATTTGAGTAATACAGGTATATTTGATGAGTAACTAACAATTATATGTCATGAAAAGTAAAATAACTGAAAATTTTGCTTCATGAAAATGTGAAGCTGTTGGATAATATAGAAATATATTTAAGGTTTAAATTGAATAAAAGTTCCTTTTCCTTAAATTCATAATTATTCATTTCAAACACTTCAGTTATTTGTAGACTGAAACCATATTCAACCTGACAAATAAATTTGTAGGTTGTATTTAAAATGGTAAATATTTTTTTGTAATTTGTAATAGAGATCATTTTTATATATCTAAGATGTTATTGTAATGGGAACTGCATAATTGTTAATTTGTTACATAGAGAATGTCGTCGATGTTAATATGTTCCTGGTGGGACCACTCAGAAAGTCTCAAAAATCTTGTATCACATGGTGATAAAAGTCATACAAAATTTGTGCAAGTGATGGCCAAGCAATAGAAAGTGCTCAAACCACCCGCAAATCAGAGAAATAATATATAAGCAAGTGGGGTATAGTTTCTCAACTCAGTCTTGTATAGCAGTTGCTGCAGGCATTCGTGCATACATCTGTGGGGCAATATTCGTGCGCAAAATTTATCAACAATATTCCACAGAAATAAAGTGTGTGTA
This sequence comes from Tenodera sinensis, assembly GCA_030765045.1. NCBI lineage: Eukaryota > Metazoa > Arthropoda > Insecta > Mantodea > Mantidae > Tenodera > Tenodera sinensis. The sequence goes on along the minus strand of CM060965.1, from coordinate 148,306,375 downwards.
TGTTTGTTTGATCCCAGATTAAATAGGTAAGAAATTGCGAACATGCTATAATTCTGCTTAGTAATCGCCAAGAGAATGTGCCCTGCAATTAAAATAACATAAAAGCGCTTGTCACAAAATATTCATACTGAGTGTGTATACACAAAATTAATTTGCCAGGAAGATTATTGACAACGGCGAGTGTTCATTAGGAGTGGATGAACAATTCTTAGATACAAATTGGTGTTATCACTATTTCAGTTCCACATCCTCCGAACTGAAATCTTCCTTACCACTTACCTACCTATAAGTAAAGATCCTTGGTTCTCCATCAAGAAACCCTAGTCAGGGTAAATCATTCATAAACAACAAGCAAAAACTGTTAAATATAACGGTAAAAGCAACTTAAAATGGAGGTTGTACAGAGAGGAGAAAACTTCAGGGTGTTCAATGGGCTTCAATTTCTACATTTAGGTAACATCTGAGATTCCTGTATCAACTGAAAAGGAATACAAGTAAAAAAATGATTTTGAAATAGAATGATAATAAAGTAGAATATATTATACAAATACTAATACAGTTAAACCTGATTTATACGTATATCAAGGGAAAAGGTAAGATTACTTATAACTCAGAATGACTTACAACAGAGATTTTGATAATGCATCATATTTTTAAAAAAATGGAATACATGTGCCTACATGTGTAAAACTTTACAAACAACAAAGATATTTGAACTTGGTCCTGCAGAAATCAGTTAATTTGGCTTGTTTCACTTTTCTTGCATTAAGTGCATACACCTCACTGTATTATTGATGACTTAGCATGGTATAAACAATTCCTAAGTCCGAGCAATTTTGGTTTTGTGAGGATTAAGTTCCACCTCTCATATGAATTTTGCTTTCTGATCTAGTGTGTACCATTTCCTTTTTCTATTCTCCATGGCTGATCAGAAGCAACTGAGAACTGAAAGACAAAACCGCTGTTCAACAGTAAGGACCAGATACCGAAAATGTTTATGCTTACTTCTTGCTTGTTGCTACGACATTGTCACGCCAAAAGTTGCCCACTCAGATTGAGTTTTTGCCAACAGAGATAAAGAAAAGACAACTTGAGCTTCTTTGAATATAATGTATGCAGTATGCTCAGTATAATTCGTAAAATTCAATTGTATTTCACTGAAATTTAATCTGTATAACTGTGAATTATGTATAAATAAGGTTTTATTCAACACATTTCTAAATTACATTTTGCCGGGACCTACAAAACTATGTATAAAGCTGGTTCAACTGTACTCATTACAGAAATCCATAAAATGGAGCTTTTAAAGTTCTTTTAATGTAACTTATTTGTATAGATACAGGGTGGAAGTGAAATAATCTGCCAGACTGAAGGAGGTGAGAGAGTGGATGTAAACTAACAAAAAGTTCCAATAAATTTTTTTAATTAAGTGCACTGTTAACTAGATAATCGCGTTTAAAGGTGAGAGTGTGTGGTAATGCGGCACAATCTGTTGATCGTGTACTCAGCTTCTAGCGGCATATCAATGAACTATTGTAATGCTCTATAAAAACTTAGTAACTTTAGCCATGCACTGAATTCAGGTGTTTTGTCGCGCTGTGCCAGAAAATTCTGTGAAAAAGTAAGATTATGGCTGATTGCCCAGTAAGAAAACATTACCTCAAATCTTTATTTCCGCGTAATTACAAAGATTACGTATTTGGTGCATTTACAGGTCTGAATATCTGGCCTGTTCTATTTGAGAAGTTTATGCCATAAGATAACGACCTCAATTAGAATGGGATTCTTGTTTTTTAAACGCCGTGCAAAATTGTTTTCTAACTTCCGACACCGGTTGCAGTATTACATCCATTAGGAACTCACAACTATGATAGAAGCATTAAAAAAGAAACTTTAAGTATGTTCTAATCTGTCAGAAATACATAAGTTCACTTGAAATGAAGAGAATACACTCCGAGTCCATGCATGCTGAGCAAACGCGATTTGCCTTATTCACTTTATTTACTGAATGGTAGGGACCTGACATTATATTCATGTTCACAATAAATAGTTAGGAAGTTTGTTTCTAACACTTAAAACATGTGTGAACACATGCAGTTATGAGGCATTGGTGCCGAGGTTGGCAGCTAATGGCTGGAGGTTAAGTTACCTGCATTGGATGTTTATATGGTGAATTTACAAAGGTTATGTCATTCTGGTGTGAAACACCTCTTGCATGATTAATACCGTTATTTCGTATTGAATTTAACAATGTGATACTAGTAATTGCTAAACATTTAGGACAGCATAATTCTTAATGTGAATTTACGCTCTGCTGCCATACGTTTAAACAAAATTTATGTGCAATTGTTTACACATTTGGCTTGGTAAATGTCAGATTCGTTTTAACATTTGATATACCCGATTTAAAACAGGACTAATATGCTTTATGCAAGCACGTACCTACATCTAAAGAAAGGCATTTGTATGATATGATGAAAAAACTTTTGAAAGTACTTTCACTTCCAACAATCACGCCAAATTTTAGCAAGAATCTTATAAGCGCCAAAGAACTTGAGTTAGTGAAATTTGCAACACAATTTTTCCGAAAAGATGTTCATGATTATGTGCGAAAGATATCAAAATATTTCAGGAAATGTAGGTAAACAAATTTGACATGGGTGTTTGCAACCAATAACTTCCACAGTCATGGACTAATAACGTGGTAACTTTGGAAACAAAAATGACCATACTTTTAATAATTAACAGTTATTAGCAGTAACAAGTATACAGTAACATTGGGATTAAGTTTAGAGTAAGTATTCAATACATGTAATCAGGCTTCACATCTTTTACAGCTTTGACAAAAACATTTGTATGCAATTAAGTGAATATTCCATGCGATCTACACAGATATGCAAAGAAAATAAACACAGCTGATGCGATGTTGCCAGTTCTACTAGACTTAAGAAAGCATCAAATTGTGCATTCTTTAAATTTAATTTACACAAAAAACGTTGAATCTATTGAAGTACACCAAAGGAAAAAGTTGTTTATTCAATTCTCTATGAATATATACTCTGTTCATCAAGAGATTAGAGGAGACGTAAACAAAGCCACGTGCGTTTTGGCCACAGCGTGCCCTCTTGAAGCTTTCACCGTGTAAATAGTCCCTTGAAGAAGTACTGTTACTAAGGTCTGAAATGTCACCTAATGTTTGCTAAAGCATGAACTAAGTGTACTAAGCATAGTTAAAGTGTAAGAATATGCAGTTAAGTGAATCTGTAACCAGCCTAATTCATTCTGCGCGCGCATTATTCAGTATGAAAGTAACATGGCGGAACAAGTTGTGAAACATAAGTGCGGCAAACCGTTGCGAAGTGGTGAAAAGACAACAATATTGAACATGTTTAACAAGTTCTGCAAGAAATATCCCGAACTTGCTATCGAAGACGTGATGAAATTAACATCTGAGTTTACTGATGTGTCAGTTGCAAGCATTGACAGCACACACAAAGAAAAATCGTCAGTTGATGAAGATCCCGGCCAAAAGCTTCCACGTACCAGATAAATGGTGGATGTAGTTTGCGACGAATTTGTGAGATCTGCAATCCGTCGAAAAGTACACCAGTTCTTTGTTAACAATGAACCCCCACCTTAAACAAAGTGCTGTTGGCAGTTAACTCTGATCCCGATCTTCCAGATTTAAAACGAACTTCCCTCCACAAGCTGCTTCTGGAGATTGGTTTCGAGATTGTGAGCAGGAAATGAAAAAGTGTTATTGTGGACAGAGATGACGTAAGTAGTAGTTAATTTCCATGTACTACATGTTATTTGGATCAAGTAAATATATCCTTTTAGTAGTGTAAAATGCATATTATATCTACACGTAGTGGTAGGTAACTGTTGCATCATTGTGAAAGTACATGGCTGCGGAGTGATACAAACCGGTGCTTTGTTTATATCTCCTCTAATCTCTAGAGTGTAGCCATTAATCAAGAGATTTTAATCAACTATAATCCAGCCAGGTGATGATAAATTTGTTTGATAAAAATATTTTTTTTCCAGAGAACTATCAACTTTTCAGAATTTTGGTATGTTATTTACAATAAGAGAAATTTGCTGTTAAAGTCTGGCGGATTATTTCACTTCCACTCTGTATGTAGCTGCCATGCCTTCTTACATAACTGTGTTTTGTGTAGTTGTAAACTAGTCTCAGGTCACTCAAAACCAAGAATAAAGTCAAATTTACAAATGTTATACAGGGGCGCACACAGAATGCATTACAATTTAATTGCCGCATTAGAATGATAATATGTACTCTGTGGACAAAAAACTCAATTGTGTCTGGAATGCCAGGCTAGCTTAATGGTAGATAACTCCACAAGTATCAAATAACTTGCTGTTTTCAAAAAGTAGTTATGTCTGACTGCCTATCTGTCATGTGTTTATGCATTCTGTGAACCAGCAATTGCATGTATACCATTAAATATTTCTTAACCCTTCCCATACAGAATTAGTTCATATCAGATTTATCAAAACTCTTAAATTGAAAATGTTATGCTATATACATTTATTCCTGTACAGCATAACTGATATTGTGTAAATGTAAGTGATCATACCAGATTTTATGCTAATTTTGAAAAAGATCTCTAAGATGCTGAGTACAAAAGTGGTCTATGTACTGAAAGTTATAGATTAGCTGTATGCTCTATAGATTGATGTTACGTGCTCACAGGTTCCAGTCAAGTTTTCTGTAGGTGATAAAGTTTCAAACACGTAGCATCTGGAAAGAGACAGGAAGATCCGTGCTTCAAATCCTGGCCGTGACATTGAATTTTTCAATCTCATTCTATCCCTTTCCAACCTTATCCTATAGACGCCTAATGTGGAATTGATTAGTGTGTGATTAATCTTATAGTTAGTTAAGGGGAGGTTGTAAGGTGGTTTGAGTCAAAAATATCAATTTTGTGTTTTTTGCTGATTTTGCAAGTTTAACCTATTTTATCATAATCTAGTCTTTTTAACCCCTAAAAGCTTGCCAGAAGTGTCTTTAAAATAAATTTATCTGCCCAAGGACAGATATGAATAAAACATATATTTGTTAATTTTTTTTTAAAAAAAAGTATGGAAATTATGTCTATGTGAAATAAAAAGTAACTACGTTTAAAAAAAGCATTGATTTATATGTGTACAAAATGTCATACTTCTAAAGTGCATCCCACCCTTAGAAGACAGTACACGTTAAATGGAGTGCAGTGTTGCAACATGTACTAGTTGCAAATCTTTCTCCCCGCACAACACCGAAGTGGACGGAGTCCTGTACTTAGTCCTTCAATTGCTGCTTGATGGGCACTTTTGATATCCCTGCACGCCTTTGTCTCTGTATGACCTAAATTTACAAATGACTCGTCTGTATAAACAATTGATTTCCCCCTGGTCCCTAAACCTTTTTATGTCTTTTAGATATTTATGTCGCCATCTGATGGTATCGTCTCTTTCTATTAATATGCACTTGTTACCCCTTCTTACATATTTGAAACCCAAATCATGTAAGAACCGACTAAGAGTGGCCAGTAGCTTCTGAACACCCGATAGCCTTAGCTGTTTCTTTTTCTGCCTTACTTACACGCATTTTACTTGAAAAATAATCTAACACATTCATAATTATTTAGCGTTCCTTACTTCTTAATTTACCAACATATCGTCTCTTCCTATCTTCCCCCTCCATAACTACATATATTTACGGAAAATATTAAACAAATAACGCAGTAACAGCTCATAGATTCCACACAGTTACACACACGACTTATTTCGAACTAATGCTAGTGCTGCTCCTTATACTATCTTCTGTGTCAGGCCTGGCACGAGAATACGCTGAATAGATGAATACCTTTTGTCTGCCTTACTGGATAAAAGAAAGAGGTTACAGCCTTTTGGTTTATTTTAAAAACTTTCTCCAACCCTCCTCAACATTTGTTCTCGCTGGTTCGCTGATGTAAACTCAATAACAAAAAAGTTTCACACTGCGTAACTTTTGCAGTGCATAGATATAGAATTTTCCGAAAACATTTAATTTAAAAAATTATAACACTTAACTGAGTAAACATAGAGAATTCAAGTAGGCAGGTGAGGGCACCATAGTTTACCCTAGCTAAGAACAAAATATAGATGCATTCTAGCAGTTAGTTTGTTAGTGCATGATGAGTATAGAAACAGCACATATTGGACTTCTATTGTAAAAAACGTTTTCTGAAGAAATGTGGGCTTATAGAAATGTCTAATGACTCTAAAAAGGATATAACCTGATAGAGAAAAACATTCTGCATAGGATAAGGTGTTCAAACCTGAAATTTATAACAACTGAATGTTTATACCATGCTATTAGGAACCTGGCAACAGTGCGAGAGTAGAAGAGGATGAGGCTAATGGCAACTTGTATGCACTAGATAGAGACAGATATATCCCATTTAACTCCATATTGTCATCTAAAAGTGGAACAAGGTATAGAGTGAATAGTTTGTCTGAAAAGTGGAGTTAAACTTCTTAAAATTAACATTACAAGCATAGAGTTTACAACCTTCGCTAATTTTGATTGAGGTTTTTCTCAAACTTATTTTTCTGCATACATGTCCCATTTTCTCAGGAACCACTTATTCTAGAGTAATGAAACTTTTACCACTCATTTGTGGGTTACTTGTGGTGGTACTGACGTTTTCTTATAATGCTATCATTAAAATCATGCATGCTAGAAATATTTTTTAATAAAAATGGTTGAAAAAAATAATATATTCACTATAATTATTTTAAAGATATGATAATGATATAATGAAGATAATATCTATGTAATATAAAAAAGTCTGTATAATTAGAAAGCATTGATTTATATGTGTACCAAATTTCATACCAAATTTCATACTTCTAGGGCAAATAGTTTCTCTGAAAAGTGGAGTTAAACTTCTTAAAATTAACATTACAACCTCCCCTTAAACTATGAAGGCCAGAACTTAAGTACTCACAGCATACTAAGTTATCATTAGAATATGTTATATGAATTTGAGATCTCCTTGAGGTTTATTGGGAAAATGAAAGTGAGTTGAAGAATTTAATGTTATGTCAACATATTGCTATGGTAGCTCAAGTGTTAGAGCAGCCAGACAGTGACTGAAAGATCTGGGGTTCAAATCCAGCTATGGTATTGAATTTTTCAGTCTTTTACCCCCTTTCCATTTGTATCTCATATTTATCACATCATTGTTGGTGATCAATATTAATATACTCAAATTCAATCTTGTATTTCCTCTCATTTTCCACTTTCTGTGTAAACAAGATAAACTTCTGAAGTTCCACATACTGGATTCCTATTACAGTTTCCAGAAGGACACGAAAGGGAAGAAAAGCAAGATTTTGTTTGGACAACTTATTATTTTGGCCTGTCAGTGTGTCTCAGTGCTATATAAAAGTATATTTGGCGTGTTATTGGGCATTCAAAGTGTATTAAAAGATGATCTACACCATGCAGAAAATAAAACAAATGTGAAAGTGTCAGTGCTTCATTAACATTTTCCATGACATTGACATAGCAAAAAAAAAAAAAAAAAAATCATTTTTCCTAATTGTATATTCTTATGAGATGCAGAGCTATGATTAAATTTGTTTTTTTTTTTTCTTACAGGAACTACAAGTGCCTATGATAAGTGTAGCAGCACCTGAATTAGTTGCAGGTGTCTCTGGTGAATCAGAGGAAAGAATAAGGGATTTGTTTAACCAAGCAGTAGCAACAGCACCGTGCATTCTCTTCCTGGATGAAATAGATGCGATCACTCCTAACCGACATACTGCACAGCGAGAAATGGAACGTAGAATTGTGGCTCAACTTCTTTCCTGCTTAGATGGTAGATCAGTTCTTATCATAATTTACGTATTTGTCTTTATGAATCAAAATCACTCAAAGGCTGGTATTTACACTCATAGGCTTATTTGTTTAAGGTAAGTTGGTAGTTAAGCCATAAGAAATTGGCAAAAATTAAAGTCATATTCACTTCAGCATAGTATGAATACTATTAGCAACAGAGCCATGATTTTTTTTTCGGGGGGGGGGGGGGGGAGGGGCATTTAATTGCTCTTTTTACTTGGTAAATATGTACAGAAAGCTTTCTTAAATCTCCTAGTCTTTTTAAAAAAGATATTTCAACAATATGTATTTTTCTTAAAAATTAAATGAGATGTATAGGTGTATTTTTCTCTTCTCATACATGTCAGAATACATGTGGAAGGTTACCTTACAAAAATAAATGAATTACATTATTATAATGTCAGAAAGAAATGTATCATTTTTACTTTCTCTACTAAGTATAGTAAAGTAGAGGAAGTGTTGTATTCCACTCAAAAATTCAATGTTGAGGTTTTACCAGAAATACGTGTTTTGAGGCTCCCTGAATAAAAAAAAAATTTAAAAAAAAAGCATTTTTAGAAAAAGTTTTGTGTGTGTGTGTGTGTGTGTGTGTGTGTGTGTGTGTGTGTGGACAGCATAACTCAAAAACGAAAAATCGGGTAAGAACCAAAGTTGGTATTTAAGGTTAATGTCTTTCTAGGATACAACATGAAGATTTTGAAGAAAATTCCTCCACCTTAAACTACCCTTTATATGGAAAATTTTTCAAAAATTTAGATTTTCTTGAAAATGGCTCTAGTGATTTTGATTAAAATGACATGTTTGAGATATTTTGATGACAAATGAAATGTATATCTTGAATTTTCTGGCTATAGTCCACATAGGCCTATTTACTCTGGGTGACTTTTGCATAACTGGTAAACCGTAATAGATAGACGAAATCTTGCTATGCAAAAGGTGTAGCTCTTGCTAAAATACACAATTTATGTCTAAATAATTTTTTTTGTGGAAAGAACCGTTTCGGAGATGTGCCTTATTATTTGTGTGAGTTTTGGAGAACTTATACTTCTGTCAAATGGAATATCGTTGTCCATTTTTTTTATAATTATGTTAACCGTGCATAGAGAACGGAATTTGAAAGCTTTAAAAGATTTTACTATCGTTCAAAGCCTACTGTACTCCCATATTCCCCTTGCACCCACAAGGAACTAAACAATAAGATAATTTCTACAAATATTTATCTCAACTAACATGAAGGAGATGTAGGAATAAGAGTTTGTAAGAATGGTTAGCACAAGAGTAGAGAAAGTCATGTGAGTGCAGCACATCAGGTTTTTTTCTTTCTATCTTATGCTTGTAGATTTCAGAAGGTCTGTGAATGAGTCACTCCCAAGATCCATAGTTCTCAGTCCTTGCTCATGCTTTTACCTGGTTTGATGTCCCTTCTCTGCATCACCAGCACCCTGTGTATGAACCATTAATTATTGAAGCAAATTAGTGCATTTAGAAAACCAATTTGCAGCACTTTGCTTCAACTAACACTGTTTTAGGAAGTCGTTGCCATATGCGGCAGTTGAATGCTTTCTTCTAATTCTGTGTCTTACCATAGAGACATTGCTTGAGTTGAGTAGTTTGGGATCAGAAAGAGCTTTATATAAGAGCTTTATAATTTCCTCAAGTATGGCAGATGACAGGGTGTGTTTGTGGTTATATTCACAGCCTCTTGCTAGTGAACATTGACACAAGCACAAATATCAATATACCTAATGCTATAGAGGTTGTAGAAAGTAGAGAAACTATTTATTGGGACAAAACAGGGTTGAGGGCCATGAACACTGGTTTAAATATTTGCAATTTATATGCACAAATACATTTAGAACATCCAATTATTATATATCTAATTGTTCAAAAAAGAGTGTTTAAATGGGACAACAAAAATAATAATGCAATTTTTTACCTCCATGACCAGCTTCCCTTAATAACAACTCATCAAACTTATACTAAGGCAAACACAAAATTTAATGATGACTGATAGCAGAACCACTTGACCACTTCATGATAAGATTATTCTCTTTCCTGTAGCGCAAATAAATTTTATGCATGCAAATGATGCCTAAATGGCTTTATGTGTGATTTCACAGCTTGTTTAACTGTACAACACTGCAAGGCATGGTGAGCCTCTGATTGGATGTTGTGTTGACCAGCTCCTCCTGCCACCGGCCATTCCATGTTGTATCTTCTTCCAAATAGATTTAAATTCTATGTAGAGTACTGCAAATAAACTACTGCGTTCAAGTCTCGTATAATTGTGTACTTATCCAATGTGTTACACTCACATGACTTTCTCTGTACAAACTCTTTCACAAACTAATCTTAAAAACACTTATTTCTCTAAAACATAGAATCAGAAATGAAAAATTTAGTGACATAGCTGGGATTTGAACCACAGATCTTCCGCTCTACATATGGCTGACTCTTAACCAGTGAGCTACCATGGCAACATAGCCTTAAATTCTTCATCTGATTTGCATTTTCCCGTTAGATCACAAGGGAATTGTATTCAAGACACTTACCCCAATGGCAACTCACAATTGCAAATACTTAAGTTTCAGGCCTTAAGATTTTTAATTAATAGTTCCCACACATCAGGCCACTCAATGATAATTGATTGTTCTAACACACACAAACCGTGTGTAGGTAAACTTTAAAAGGTAGGATCAGAAATGTATTGAGAATCCATCCCTCTTTGTTTCTGATTGGATATGATGCAGCAGTCATATGAGACTGCATTTTTACAATTAGCAGAAAATAAATTCAATCTGATAAAAGGTTCTAGTGACCATGTAATGAAAAAACTGAAGCTATTAACAGTGAAACAACATAAAACTATAAATGTAATAACTTAGAGACATTTATAGATTCTAGTGATTATGTTGTGGGATATGCATGGTGTTCTGTTGGTGGAATTTCTTACACAAGGTACTATTTTTGAATGCCACATTGTATGAAAGAATATGGGTTAAGTTATGCCATGGCCTTCATGACAAATGCAAATTTCATACTGCTCCTTGACAATCCTTGCCCCATGTTGTGACTTTTGTCCACACCAAAATAGTGAAATTTATTTGAAAGGTGCTCTAGCACACACCATACAATTCAAACCTTGCACTCTTGGACTTTCATGTTTGGCACAATGAAGTAATTCACATGCAGCCAGCATGTCAATTTCATTCAAGTGTGATTGGCTGTGTGCAATTATTTGTACTCCCAAAAGATGAAATTCTATAAACAGAGTATATTGATGGGATAAAAGTATTAGGGAGACTTGTTTTCCTTGTTAAAAATAACTAAGGAATGTGGCTGCATTGCGTATGAATTATTTTGTCTTAACTGTTAATTTTCTTTTTTAATGTGGGTTTCTTAATGATCCACTAATGTAAAATACAGAAGTGGACACATAAATATATTTTTGGTAGAAATTCTATGCCTTTCATCAGTATGTAAATACAAATGTTTTGAGGATTATATTGGTAACACTGTATGTTTTTTCCAGAATTAGGACAAAAAGAAAATGGAGATCGCATAGTAGTTATTGGAGCCACTAATCGTCCTGATGCACTGGATCCAGCGTTAAGGCGTGCTGGTCGATTTGATCGAGAAGTATGTCTAGGAATACCTGATGAAAAAGCTAGGATTGAGATTCTTGAAGTATTATGTAAGAAGCTGAAATTACCAGAAGACTTTGATTTCCATTACGTTGCTAAGAACACACCAGGCTTTGTTGGAGCTGACCTCACAGCTTTGACAAGAGAAGCTGCAGTAACAGCTGTTAACAGGTAAAACAAAGTTTGTTGCTAATTCATTAATTATAATGAATGATAATTGTCTGAAATAGGAATAATCTGTCGATGTTTCACCTCTTTCCTTCATTGCTTTAACTCCCTGATCCCTGTCCTTTCCTGTGCTCATATTTCTTTGACTGAGAAGTTGAAAGTGCAATTCAAATTCAAGGTCAGTTGTTCCTTTAGCTCCCCAAAACCACAAATGTTTGTAAGTTCAGTAAGTTAAAGAACACTTCTGCTCCTACCTGTGACTTTGCATTGAAATACAAGTTACTGATCATCTTATACTTTGAAGCAATCTATTTCCATAATAAACATTGTTTTTAGTATTTCTGAGATCTTTTCATGTGTTTTGTCAGTCTCATTTTTCAAGGGATGCTTGCTGCTTGCATGTTTGTCTCAGTCTCCAAATTCAGTAATACATGCATACACACACATGCAGGCACGCACATGCACACACAGTGAAAGCAGCCTAAAGCGTCACCAGTTGTGCATTTGACCACTAAATTAAGGTTATAACATTTTTTAAATTAGGGAGGTGGTCTGTTTCATCACATGTTAAGATACAGCAGGATCTACAGTATGTTAAAAGTAATGAACATATGATGCACTGATTGATTAAGTCCTTGTTTGATTTGTGCACAGTACAATAAATGAATTAATAAACATGAGGCAGTTGCTTCACAAAACAAAGGCACCCTACCCACCAATAATGACTATCACAAATCAGTGTTCACATCCCAGAATATGAAGCTATCATTCCTTGTATTTGAAGACAGCTGCTACTTGAAGTAGCAACCCTTATTTTATGGAAGTGACAGCCACATGTTGACCTCAAGGGTTGTATTTTATGTGGAACATAAGAATTCGTACAGCTATGGTAAACACCTATTGCTGCAGTGCTGCATGCTAGTCATGTTGTACGGTGAGCTGCAGGAGGTCAAAATGGGTCACAAATGAAACGAAATATCTGTAGACCTAAGGAGATGATAGTGTCATTACATAAGCAGATAAAATTGTACTCTGAAATATCTTGCATTGTAGGAAGAAATTGTTTGACAGGGCAGTGTCATTAAACATTTAAAGAAACCCATATGCCAATAAGTAAAAAGGGAGTGGGCCGCCCACAGAAACGAAGTTCTAAGGACCCAAAGGCAGATGATGAAAATGCTGGAAAAAAAGTTGGCAAATTGCCTCTTCTGAAATTGCTGTATATGTAGAACAACAGTATGGGAAGCAGTAATGCCCAAGACAATAATACAACTCATCAATCACACTGAATTCCATACCAAGGTACCCAGAGAGAAGCCATATATCAGCAGAAAAAGTCAAAAGAGCAGTGCGAGTTGTTGTAAAGGAATACATAGATAAGGATAATGCATTCTGGGAAAGAATTTATTTGCAGACGAAAGTAAATATATTTCATAATGATAGCAGAATGTGGGTGTGGAGAAAACTGAATACAGCATTGGATATTCAAAATTTGCAAGCAACAGTTAAACATGGAGATGGTGGCATTAGGATCTGGGGATGAATGGCTGCTTCCAGTTTAGGGGAACTAGTATTCATTTAGGGACTAATATGGATACACTGACATATTGAAAGGCAATTTAAAGAAGTGCTAAGAAGTTGAATTTAGGTGACTATTACCCTGAGGACAGGCGAGCATTTATTTTGCGTGCACTTTAGGCATGTAATATGTGCACAGATTAGCTTCAGTATCTAATGGAGCAGCACATAATCAAGGTCATGAAATAAAAGCAGGTGTAAACGTGTATCTTAACGGGAAGCAGAATTGGAATGCTAGAACATGCGTAATCTAGAAGCTGCATGTACATTCAACTCACTAGCTTAACAAGAGAATGAGTGAAACACTTCACATTCAGCGCATTTTATTTGCATTCTGTTTCTCTAACAGCCTCTGCAATTGTAAAGATGGGTACAGAGTGATTAATAAATGAGGTCAAAATTCGTCCTGTATTATGGTATACCGTTTGTGATGTATACAAGGATAAGTGTTTCTTTATATTTGAAAGTTCATTAAATGAAGGAGCTGACATTCGAAAATAATTTAAAATGTTGTCACTGTCTTCATGGAGTTGAGGACACAGTATATAAAAATTGCCATGCAGATACCTCTCACTATTAATTGGGTGTATCCACCACCTTCTTCCTTTCTTTCTTTCAACTTAAGTTGAAACTCGAGTCAGTTTGTGCAAAAAGAACGTGCAACATTACTAAGATAAGTGAAGTTTTTAGTTTCTAATTTGTTCTTACTTTAGAATCTTGTTGCTTCACTGTTAATAGCTTCAATTTTCCTTATAGTGTTGGTGTTTTTAAACACACAAGCCGTGTTTGGGCACTGTTTGAAAGCTAATGTTGTCACAGTAGCTTAATGGTTAGAGCACCTGCCTAGTAAGCGGAGGGTCTGTGGTTCAAATCCCAGCTGTGACATTGAATTTTTAAATTCCAGTTCTACCTTTCAAACTTATGTCCTCCTTAAAATTCAACGTGTGAGAACAAAGGTTTTATTTATTAATGTAGAACAAAGCAAATTTAATTCTATTATATACCTTTATGTTAATAAGGTGTGTTAGCCTAATATTGTGAACCTTGTTCTAAGTTTTGACTGCAAATATACGGATACTTATATCCAAAAAAGGGTACCAGCAGTGTACAAAAATCTACAGTTAATCTACCATTTTGTGCAGCTAAAAGATTAGTCAACTCTGAATTCAAAAAAATTATTGCAAAATATTACTATGAAAAATCAAAGAATAAAAGATGGAAACTACCAAACATTCAAACAGTAATTCCTGGGTATCCACGAAAAACAGCAATTGCAACCTTCAGGTTGATTACAGGACATGATTGTCTGGCGAAACATTTAAACAGAATTGGAATATATTCTGCACCACTCTGCCCTCTATGTGATCTGCAAGAGAAAATGGAATGAGACCACCTTCAAATATGTCCGGCCACTTCTAGTGCCCCATCCATGAGCGAAAAATATTGGAGAGCAAGAGAATTAATGACTTCATTGTCAGAAATCCAGCATTAACTAACAACAAATACTTATATCCATGACTGTATTTTCTTTAAATTTTGTATTTTGTACCAAATAAATGTAAGTTTATTTTTCTGGTGCCTTTTAAAATGAATTAAACCAACAAATCTATTTTTAAAAATGTATACAAAGTTTTTATAAATTATATATGACTATGCATTCAGAAGACATTTTTTCTTCATTTCTCATAGTTTGGAGATTGATTGCTGTGCTCCTTCCCTCTCATTTTGAACCTTTCATGTTGCACGATGCATATCATATGGTTGTCACCTTGATCTTTGTGTACAGGTGGTGTTGTCTTGTGTTTGGTTTGTTTGCAAGGCATATGTGTTGTGTGTATTGTGCATATGTGTAAAGGGTTTATATTGCAAAAGTGTTGTGCATTGTGTTTGTATAGAGGGGTTTACATTTTTAACAATCATTAATCAATTAAGTACATTAATCATTATTCAATTGTAATTAAGTCCAAACTCCATTCAATTGATACCAGACTTATTGATTTGTAAGATTGATAACTTTATAAATAAATTAGAAATAAATAATTGCAATAAGTAATTTTCATATATTAAAATCAAATCAGATTGTGAAAAGCATGAGTAACAGTTTTGTTAGTAGATAAGAAGAGCTCTTGAAGCATGTCCCATTTTTACTTTCTCTTCTGCGTATAGCGAGGTGGGGGAGGTGTTGTATTCCATCCAGGGGTTTGATGTCAGGATTTCACTGGAAATATGTGCTTTGAGACCCCCTGAATCAAAAAAAAAAAAAAAAAGCCTTTTTAGAGAAAAGTCTGTGTGTGTGTGTGTCAGTCTGTGGACAGCATAACTCATAACACACACGCACATGCACACCCACACACTTTTTTCTAAAAGATTGTTATTTTGGATTCAGGGGGCCTCAAAGCGTATTTCCGGTGAAATCTGGATATCAAATTTTTGTGTGGAATGTAGTACCTCCCCTGCTTGCTATGCATAGTAGAGAGGGTGAAACTGTCATGCACATATCTAAGAATAACAAAATTTTATTACTAATTGTATCATCACTTCATAAATTAAATTTTTATAAATGTAATAATCTCTTACAGACTAAAAGCTTCACTTATCTTAGTATCTACTGCAAGTTCTTGAAATCAGAGACAGACTGCAGATTCATGAATTATTTGTTTTATTGGTGCCACATTTGCTTATACTGGTCACCGTCCTAACCAAAGTGTTACGAAACCTTTAAAACAAAAGTTTAACAAAATCAATTGGTGGTATTTCATAATTCATTGCATACTTCTTATTTTTCAAAATGAATATTTTTTCCAAAATCATTAAATCTATGAAGCCCTTTAATTGCTTTAATAATTTAACCTCTGGATTTATTTCATGGACCAAAGGGATCCACCACAGCTAATTTATCAATCTGTTTATATTTCATATTTCTCTAATTTCTCTATAAAATCTTAACACCTAACATGCTGACCTGTCATGGCATGTAATACGCCCTCTGATTGGTAATCAGAGGACATGGTCGGTGAATTTATTTTCATAATTCTCCCGGTCAGGTCGGTGAGACCCGTAAACCAACGACAGGTGTGGTCCTCCAGACATTCTGGGGGTTGTGAGATAGCGATGTGACCGCCAAAACATAAAAATATGGTGCTCTCTAAAAAGCGGTTACTATTACTGCTATTGCTCTCTTCAATATCATCAGTGAAAAATATTGGAGAGCAAGAGGATTGATGACCTCATTGTCAGAAATCCAGCATTAGCTAACAACAACATTTTTAACATGTTTCTAAACATATCATAGTATTCTGGTGTATTAAGAGGGCAATGCCAATATACACATTTTGGACAAGTAACATAATAAGAGCTACACTGAGTTGCTCCATAGCTAATCTACAATAAGAACAAATTAGAAATTAAAAGCTTCACTTAACCTACTAAATCTTGTTACTTCACTGTTAATAGCTTCAATTTTCCTTATTTCACTTATCTTATTAATATTGTAAGTTCTTCAAACACTGACTAGTGTCAAGTTGTATCCCACTTATTTTCAAAGCTATCCAAACAAGTTACCATAGTTACCGATGCTCAACTTAAAAGATCAATTTGTCGCCAACCTCGGTCGTACCTTGGTCGTATTTCATAATTCATAATGCGGTTCCTATTTTTTTAAAATGAATATCCTTTCCCAAACCATTAAATCTACAGGTCCATTTAACCTCTGGATTTATTTCGATTAAATGACTAAAAATGATCTGCCACAGCTGATTTATCAGTTTGTGTATATTTAATATTTCTAAAATCAGAAGAGAACCTCCCCCCTTCAATCCTTAAAACTCATAGTAGTTTCCTAGAAAAGGTAACACAGATTAAATCCAAATTGAACATTCCTAACACCAGAGAAAATCTACTTATTAGAGAAAATCCATTGGAATTATTGCAACCTACCTTCAATTTGGAATTAATAGAGGAAATAAGTAAATCAGACACACCAAAAGAAATACAAAAACTTCTAGCTCTGGAAACAATCAATACTAGGTATCCCACAGAAGAATGGCTGCACATATATACTGATGGATCCTCGAAGGAAAACCTTACTGGAGCTGGAGTTACATGTTCACATTTTTCCTTTTGTCATTCTGTTGGCAGAGACACAACAAATTATGATGGAGAAATAGAGGCTATATACATTGCTCTCCGACAATTATTAAATCTTCCCTTAAATAAATTTAACAAGGCAGTAATTCTTTCGGATTCTAAAGCTGCAATTCAGGGAATATGTTCAAATACTACAAAGAAGTCAACAAAAATTAGAGAATGCTACAAAATGTTAACACAACTCCAAAAAGTTAATAAGACTGTTCATCTCCAATGGATTCCAGCACACTGTGGAGTCATGGGGAACGAAGCTGCAGACTCACTTGCAAAGAAAGCCACAACAATAACACAAAAGTCTAAATTCAATTTCTCATATTCCTCAATAAAACGCTTGATCATTAAAAATTTTTGTCATTCATACCTACAAGAAATAGAAACAAATGCCAAAGATAAAAAATGGATTACACTACTTTCCAATCCAGATATAATCCCCCAGAGACCAAGGAAAACAGCTGTTGCAGCCTTCCAACTATTGACAAATCATGACTGCTTGGCAAGTCATCTCTACAGAATAGGTATCTCAGCCTCACCGATATGTGTCCTGTGTAACGATCCAGCAGAAATGAATGAAGAACACTTGAAGACCTGTGAAGCATTAAGATCAGAAGAAACTACAGTTCAAAAGTATTGGAAAGCACGAATGCTAATGGCTTCATTGCCAGATGCAAGGCACTAGAAAACAACAACAACATATTTCTAAAATGCTCCTTAATTCTGGTTTTAAATAATGTTTAGTTTTACCAAAGTAATATCCCTATCACAATCCAAACAGCTAAACTGATAAATGCCAGATTTTTTATCATTTGGAATTTTATCTTTTTTAGAAAAATTTAGTAAATTTTGTATATATTGAATTTATTTTGAGGGACCAACGTTATTCCATATTCTTTAAAAAATGTAAATTTTTATTGGCCCACGGATGGTTAGTAAACTTTTTAAAAATACAATTATCTTTTATTTTCATGAGGGTAATATTTTCTTTAACAGTCTTTTGATATTTAAATTTTTCTACCCTTTTGTATATAAAATTATATTAAAAGCATTAATTAGCACTGTTAATGTGTTTATACTCTGTGTTAAATTTTTCCTTATTAAGGGGTATATTTATTAACCTATAAATTAAACTATTGAAAACAGGAAATTTGTGTGAAAAAGTTTTAAAACTTTTATTTTCTGTGTAATTATTAGTATGAGAAGATTTTCTATAAATGCCAAAATTCAATTTAAATAATTCAAATTCAAATAACTCATAGATTAATTTTGCTTTGGCTGTAACACGGCATATATCACTGAGTATATCAGATATTATATACAGACCCACATATTGATGGATGTACATTGTATTTAAAATTACTTACAAAAACATGAATACTAAAAGTAAAGATACACAGACAAAAATATTCTATCCTCTTTTCCTGTATTACAATTTCACACTGACATTGCATGCACAATTATGTACACACTGAAATTCTTGAAACGGAAAATTTCTGCAGTGATGATCAACTTATGTTGCACAAAGCTTTTCCCTGCATTAGGTGGTAGGTAATAGATTCAAAGTGAAAATAATTTGTATTATTGCCAAGCATCTGATTTACTTTACTCAGCATCCATACATATAAACATATTTCAGATCTCACAAAATGTTGAATGTCCATTGTTCTTCCATAAAACTAAAATCGATTTCTGCTTAACAGTCATAGATGTATCAGGAGTTAGATTAATTATTCTAGATGTTATCTGCAAGTTTTAGACTTTCAGAAATCTCAAGAACTCAACAAATATTAATAAATATTTAGTGACTAAACTTCACTTATCTTTGGTAATTATGAGTTAAATTCCAATTCCAAACATGTTTCCCGAGCAGGGTGACCAAATTACTATAGACCAAAAAGAGGACTTACTGTGAAAATATAGGGCATTGGACAAAAAAAAAGGACACTTGTATCTCGCCAATTAAATTAAAATAGAAGTATATTACAAATGTTCATTTAATTTTATAGAAAAACACACTTCTACTTTTACAAATATTTCTGTGAAGATCAGATTTTTTCCAAAAGTTGAGACTTCTTTAAAAGACATTTGTAAAAGTCAATGCAATAATATTGCCTAAAGTAGTACTGCAGCATGAGGATACCCTTAACGGATTCTATTTTATGTTTGTTTCTTTCATTTATCCATTGTGATATGTGTGAAAATATTCTCTCTACATTGGCATTATTCCTGGTATAGAAAATAAATATTTCGTTCTCTGAAACACATACACCACTTCTTGGAAGTTAACTTATCAAGTTCAGAATTGCCATTTACAAACTTTTTAAAATTATATTCTGTGTTCAAAAATGAAAATTCTCCAGTTTCAAAACCTATGGGAAAAAGAAAATATAAAACAACATAAAAAGGAGGACATTTACCGATTTTCTAAAAGTCCTCCTGGACGCAGACAAATGTATTAAAAACAGGACATGTCTGGATTAATCCAGACATCTGGTCACCCTATTCCTGAATCAATTACTAACATCCTCGGTAGATATGCTTTTTTCATCATTATAGGTGGCAAGATTTCTACTTTCTCTTCTACGTATAGTAAGTAGGTGAAGTATTGTATTCCACCCAAAAATTCTATGTCGAGATTTCACCAGAAATGTATGTTTTGAGGCTCCCTGAATCGATAAAGCATTTTTAGAAAAAGGTCTATGTGTGCATGCATATGTGCGTGTGTACAGTATAACTCAAAAACAAAGTTGGTTAAAAACCAAAGTTGGTATAAAGATGTGACACGAAAATTTTGATTTTTTCGAAAATGGCTTCAACAGTTTTGATTAAAATGTCATATGTTAAGATATTTTTATGCAAATAAAATGTATATTTTTAATTTTCTGGCTATTGCCCACATAATCCTGTTTACTCTTGATGACTTTTGCATAACTGGTAAACCATAAGAGATGGATCAAATCTTACTATAATAAAAACGTAGATCTAGTTAAAACATACAATTTATGTCCAAATGAATTTCTTAATGGAGTGAACCATTTTAGAGATATTCCTTGTTACGTGTGTGAGTTTTGCAATGCCTACACTTTCCACAAATGGAGGATCATTCATTTTTTTATA
Organism: Tenodera sinensis; assembly: GCA_030765045.1. Classification (NCBI taxonomy): domain Eukaryota; kingdom Metazoa; phylum Arthropoda; class Insecta; order Mantodea; family Mantidae; genus Tenodera; species Tenodera sinensis. Next base: position 148,285,834 of record CM060965.1, on the reverse strand, counting down.
TCTTAGCTGTGCAGAGAGAATGGAATTTCAAAGCTTTAAAAAATTTGACTTGCTCAAAGCCTACTGTATTTTCACTTTCCCCTTGCACCTACAAGAAAATGACCAATAAGATAATTTCTGCAAATGTATATCTCAACTAGTATGAAAAAGATAGAGGAGTAAGGGTTTCAAGAATAGTTACTACAAGAGCAGAGAAACTCATGTGAGTGCAACACATCAGATTTTTTCCTGTCATATTACCAAAAGTAGGTGCAGTTTAGTCACTAAATATTTAGTGATATTTGTTGATTTATACTTCAGTTTTTTTCTGTATTCGAGAGCTTCTGTTTGCAAAGGGGCGATGGTTTTTGACAATTCTTCAAAATTCTTGTGTATGGATGGCAGATTTTCTAACAATCTATTTCAAAGTAAGCTCAGCATAATCTTGATTGATGCAGCATATCTGCTATGAAACATACTGATAATTTCTCCAATCTTAGTATAATCCTTGGCATAATCACATGCTGCATCTACACTCTACAATAGGCAAGTTGTAAGTGCCATGAGGCTAATAAACATGCAGATATCCCTTTCTCTGGCCCTCCCCATCAAGTAGCACTTATATTATTACAAGCAGAAGGCTGTATTACTTCATACAATTCTGACGGTATTGGTTATGAAATTGCAAACACTGCTTATAACTTTAAAAGAGTTATCCCAGCAAACACACTCACACATTAGCACACACACACACACACACACACACACACACACAGAGAGAGACACTTTTTTTTTTTTTATTAACGTCCTCCAACATTGTGTCACATCGGACGAATGAATGAAATGAAATGGGTGAAATGATGCTCAAATGAGCCCGAGGTCCATGGAGCTTTAAGTTACCCGACATTCGTCTTCTCAGGGTAGGGAAAACCTCGGAAAAAATACCTTACCCGGATAACTTACCCTAAACGAGATTCGAACTCGCGACCTCTAGAGAGGCACGCATATGCAGAGAGAGACAGACAGAGAGAGGATTTCACAAAATGACTAAGAGGACTGTATCAATTTTGCCGAACTTAATTACCGTGGTAACTGGGCATGGTACACTGAAAAGCTATGCAGGCAGTTCAGAACATTAGAAGGCACAACATGTCAGAGTAACTAAGGTGAACAAACAACAGACCACTTATTACTATAGTGTGCAGGAACTTTGAGAAAGAAAGAACATAACTCATAAATAGTGTAACAAAGGAAGAACCTGGTCCATACCAAAACATTGAGTGGAAAATTATTTGAAAGACATATAAATTTGTAAATACTATAACATTTGCCGATGTACGAGGTGCATCCAGAAAGTAAGTCCCGATGACCGATAAAGAGAACAAGAACATCACTAAGTAAGAAATATTTATTGGAATAATTAGATAGACTCACTGGCTACATTTCAACATAGTCACCACCATTGTTGAGGCATTTATTGTAACGGTACACCATTAATTGTATGCCCAACTCATAGGATTCTGCCGCCAATGTCCGCAGCCATGAAGTCACTTCATTCTGCACCTCAGCGTTACTGTAAAAACGTTCCTGCCAGAAAACGCTTCATGAGACGGAAGAGATGAAAGTCACTTGGAGCAAGATCGGGTCTGTAGGGTGGATGTTCGAAGACCTCCCATCCAAACTTATTCAACACATTTTGTGTGGCGTTGGCTGTATGGGGTCTTGCATTGCCATGCACAAGCGTAATGCCTCTGGCGTCACCAGGAACACTCAACCATTATGGTCTTCGTTCTGAATCTTGGTTCTTCCTTCCGTGAATTGCCTGCACCATTGTCTTACCATACTGTCACACATAATGCCCTGTCCATACACGTGACACAATTGACAATGGATCTCTGCTGGAGATTGCTTTTGAGCATGCAAAAATCGGATGACTGCACAAACCTCGCATTTGGCAGGAGACAATATTTGAGAAGCCATTTCCTCCTAGCACAGAGCAGTAACTACTGCCGTCACAAAACTGAAACTTTACTGCAATGTTACCATATACTTCCTCTCTTCTCCTGCGTACGCGCATTCCTATCCGTCTGGTGGTGCCATCTCTGGATGCGATCGGGACTTACTTTCTGGATGCACCTCGTATAACATCATCAAATGATGCAATTATTAGGTATTATTGTGCAATATGTATTTTATAGCATGTAGTATTCCGCATAGAATGGAACTTGCTGTTAAATTTACTACCAAAAAAGGAATAAAAGAGAACACACAGACAGACACATCACACTCAGATATATATTTAGCATGTAGCAGACAAATCTTAACTGTTTGCTGACCTAGAAAACTTACACTTTAGGTCAAAAATAAATTATAGGAATGAGGCAAATCATTTTTGTCGTTGATTCCAAATCTAAGCTTATTTTTGCTATAGGTTTTGCTGCTATCACAAGGAGCGGAATAAGTGGAATAAAATGTCACATGAAAATACATTTTTGTTGCATTTTTTTAGGATTTTACCTTAAATTAAAGTCACAAGAGTTACCTTGGCATTATAAATATATTTCAAACAAAAATGTACCTGTTCAAGTATACAAATGGTGTACAATATCAGAATTGTGTGTATGTGTATATATATTATAATTCCTTATATTGTGAGTAAGTGTAGGCTTTCACAGCTGGAGTTGATAAACCTAGAAGAAACCTCCGGTCTGATTTGCCATGGTCTGCTTGAGTAACTGGGTCCAAACGTTTCATCCATAACTGTGGTGAACACCATCAGTGGTAGGGCAAAGTCTTCTTGGGGATGCACTATTCATGGATAGAGAGGTCTTCTCTCATTGGCACCGCATCCCTGACAGCGCTTCTGACATGACTGTACCTTCACCAAGAAGACTTCTTCCGTGCCACCGATGACGTCCACTGCAATTGTGGGCAGAACTTCTGGACCCAAAATAAGAACAAATTAGAAATTAAAAGCTTCACTTATCATAGTAATATTGCAAGATGTTTTGCAGCTAACACGTTTCAAGTTGACTTCAACTCATTCTCAAAGCTATACAAACAAGTTACTAGTAGCTATGGTAACTTGTTTGTATAGCTTTGAGAATGAATTGGAGTCAGCTTGAAATGTGTTAGCTGCAAAACATCTTGCAACATTACTAAGAAAAGTGAAGCTTTTAGTTTCTAATTTGTTCTTATTTTGGATTCTGTTGCTTCACTGTTAATAGCTTCATTATTTCCTTATTTAACTTCTGGACCCAGTTACTCCCCCAACTTCAGCGAGAAGCAGTAGAAATTTATAAGCACCTCAACAATTTTAACAGGAAGCAAGAAGCCCTTAACCTCAACAGAACTTGGTATACCATCATTGATCACATTATAGGCCCCTCCCACTGGCTATACTGCCTCAGTCGACCCCAAGTCAATCAGAGAAGACCCCTCTATGCATAAATACCACAGTTGATGTTTCAAACACAACTGAACCTTCACCAAGATGACTTCACCCATGCCACTGATGATGTCCACTGCAGTTGTGGACGAAACATCTGGATCCAGTTACTCCAGCAGACCACGGCAAATCAGTTCGGAAGTTGTTGTTAGCTAATGCTGGATTTCTGACAATGAAGTCATTAATCCTCTTGCTCTCCAATATTTTTCACTGATGGATGGGGCATTAGAAGTGACCGGGCATATTTGAAGGTGGTCTCGATCCATTTCCTCTTGCAGATCACATAGAGGACAGAGTGGTGAAGAATATATCCCAAAGCTACGTAGGCTTTCACGGCCGGCGTCTAAATTGTAGAATGAAGTATCTTCCGGGCTGTTATGCCGTGGTCTGCTGGAGATCTGTCTTCCAGACGTTTCGTTTACAACTGCGGTAAACATCCTCAGTGGCGTTGTCAAAGTCTCCTCGTGGAAGGTATCACTGCGACTGATGCGTCGACTGTCTGTGGGGCTCCATTTATACCATGCGCAACATGCGCTGATTGGCCCGGGGCGTGCAGAGGCGTGGTGGTTGGTGGAGGGGGTTCTATCTCTCTTATGCTGCTGGTCTCTTCTGATTGGCTTACCTTGCTTTCCTGCTTCTTATGATGTTCTATGACCGGCTGCCAGTTGCCAGATTAAACAGCAACTGGCTGATTGGCTTACCTTGCTTTCCTGCTTCTTATGATGTTCTATGACCGGCTGCCAGTTGCCAGATTAAACAGCAACTGGCATCCGGTCATAGAACATCATAAGAAGCAGGAAAGCAAGGTAAGCCAATCAGAAGAGACCAGCAGCATAAGAGAGATAGAACCCCCTCCACCAGCCACCACGCCTCTGCACGCCCCGGGCCAATCAGCGCAAGTTGCGCATGTATAAATGGAGTCCCACAGACAGTCGACGCATCAGTCGCAGTGATACCTTCCACAAGGAGGCTTCGACAACGCCACTGAGGATGTTTACTGCAGTTGTAAACGAAACGTCTGGAAGACAGATCTCCAGCAGACCATGGCATAACAGCCCGGAAGATACTTCATTCTACAATATATCCCAATTCTGTTTAAATGTTTTGCCAGACAATCATGTCCTGTAATCAACCTGAAGGTTGCAACTGCTGTTTTTCGAGGATACTCAGGAATTACTGTTTGAATGTTTGGTAGTTCCCATCTTTTATTTTTTGATTTTTCATAGTAATATTTTTCAATAATTGTTTTGATTTCAGAGTTGACGAATCTTTTAGCTGCATAAAATGGTAGATTAACTATTGATTTCTGCACATTGCCGGTACCCTTTTTTGCAAGAAAATCAGCTTTCTCATTACCACTCAGTCCACAGTGAGCTGATATCCATTGGAAGACTAGGTGTTTTTGAAGTGCTGTTAGATGGGTAAGGATTTTCCAACATTCTATAATTGTTTGGTTTTTTGGTGACAACTTGGAAGTAATTGTTATAATTGCTGCCCTGGAATCTGAGAGAATAACTGCTTGCTGAAAATGTGAAATTCTGCACAAAAGATTTTGTAGGGACATTCGAATTGCTTCAATTTCTCCATCAAAGTTTGTAGTTCCATAACTTAAAGATTTGTAATAGGAAAAGAGGTGACATTTAACTCCAGCACCTGCTTCATCTTGGTTTGATATCAGTGATCCATCAGTATAAATATGGAGCCATTCGTGTTCTGGAAATCTAGTATGGATTGTCTCTAATGCCAATAATTTTAGAACACTAGTTGGAGTATCACTTTTCTTAACTTTTTCTGTCAGGTGTAAATAATATGTGATGTCTAATGTTTGTGTCAGATTGACTTTAGATATGAAGTTTTCCTTTGAATTAGGAAGGTATACATTCCTCTTGATGTCTTGAATTTTGGAAAGAAAGCTCTCCTGAGTCTTTAGTGTATGTGTAAAATTTCTCTTGTGCCATGTATTGAATGGGAGTCTGATCAACTTTTCGTGTTGAATAAGAGCCGCTTTTTCTATTTCATATTCAATGGGGCTTGCAGACTCACTTGCAAAGAAAGGCACAACAATAAAACAAAAGTCTAAATTCAATTTCTCATATTCCTCAATAAAACGCTTGATCATTAAAAATTTTTCTCATTCATACCTACAAGAAATAGAAACAAATGCCAAAGATAAAAAATGGATTACACTACTTTCCAATCCAGATATAATCCCCCAGAGACCAAGGAAAACAGCTGTTGCAGCCTTCCGACTATTGACAAATCATGACTGCTTGGCAAGTCATCTCTACAGAATAGGTATCTCAGCCTCACCAATATGTGTCCTGTGTAACGATCCAGCAGAAATGAATGAAGAACACTTGAAGACCTGTGAAGCATTAAGATCAGAAGAAACTACAGTTCAAAAGTATTGGAAAGCATGAATGCTAATGGCTTCATTGCCAGATGCAAGGCACTAGAAAACAACAACATATTCAATGGGGCATTGGTTGGTTAGCATTTCCATAGCTGCTATTGGTGTGGTTTTGACAATTACATCTCAGAGTTTGGTTTTTAAAGATTTGAATCTTTTTTGTGTTTGCTGTTACAAGAACTTCGCTGCAGTAAGTAAATAATGGCTTTATATATACATTTTATGTTGTGTTAAGAGTTGCTCTGGAACATCCCCACTTCATCCTGCTAGACGTTTTAACAGTGAAAGGCGCCTCTCTGCTCTTTGTATTACATTTTCTATTTGTTTGGTCCATGTAAGTTTAGTATCAAATGTAACTCCTAAATACTTTGCTTCCTTTGTTTCTGGTAATTGTTGACCCTCAAAATTTAGTTTTATTTTTAGTGGCTTTTTTCTTAGTGAAAAGATTTGGTAGTTTGATTTTGTTGTATTAACAGTCATTAAATTTTCTTTGGTCCACCTTTGTAATTTGGTTAAGGATTGTTGCATGGTTTTTTCTAGTTCTGTACTTTTGCTTTTTGGTTTTGAAGTCCACATTACTAAGTCATCAGCAAATAGTGCGCACTTCACACTGATTCTTGTATTTGTTGTGGCAGATCGTTAATAAATATATTAAAAAGTGTTGTGCTGAGCACTGCGCCTTGTGGTAAGCCACGGTGTACTTGGTTGTATTTAGATATGTTTCTTCCATATCTGGTTGCAATAAAGCGTTGTGTTAGGAAATGACATAGCCTGAAAACATTGAACCTTGTATCCCTATTTTTTTACTTTCTTTAGTAGTTTTGTTCTGCATATAGAATCATATGCACTTTGGAAATCAATAAAAACTGATAAATTATCTTCTTTTCTATTGAAGGAGTCTTTGATTTCTTGACTGAGAAGTAAGACTTGTTCATTTGTAGAGTTGTTAGCCAATGCTGGATCTCTGACAATGAAGTCATTAATCCTCTTGCTCTCCAATATAAAGAGAGCAATAGCAGTAATAGTAACCGCTTTTCAGAGAGCACTATGTTTTTATGTTTTGGCGGTTACATCGCTCTCTCACAACCCCCAGAATGTCTGGAGGACCACACCTGTCGTTGGTTTACGGGTCTCACCAACCTGATCGGGAGAATTATCAAAATAAATTCACCGACCATATCCTCTGATTACCAATCGGAGGGCGTATTACATGCCATGACAGGTCAGCATGTCATTTGTAGAGTGGAACTCTCTAAATCCAGCTTGACATGGGGAAATTAAATTTTGTGATTCTAGAAACCAATTTAACCTGTTTGACACCATTCTTTCCATCACTTTTGCTATTATGCTAGTAAGAGCTATTGGTCTATAATTTTTTATTTCTGACACTGTTTTGTCTTTCTTCAAGAGTGAGACAATTATTGCCTTTCGCCATTCAGCAGATACAGTGGATTTCCAGGATAGATTGTAGAGTTTTAGTAGTTGTTGTTTTGCTGTTTTTCCAAGGTTTTTTATGAACTCTGGAAGTATGTGATCAGGTCTAGGAGACTTTTTGTTTTTTAGATTATTTATTGCAATGTTCAGTTCTTGCATATTAAAATTTTGAAAAAAGATAATGCACTGAGTGTTAGGATCACATCCCTTTCTTGTTTCAAATCTTTCTTAAATTCTTTACGTTCCTTTTTATTATTTCTTGTTACTTTATGTGAATTAGCATAATATTTATTGAATGTTTCGGCTATGGCTGCATCATTAGTTAATATTTTATAGTTGTGTATGATAGGTGTGCTGTTGTTTTCTTTCCTACCCTTGACATTTTTTATGAACTTATGAGCTTTGTTACCATCTGTCCTATAATCCATTTTTTCTAAGAAATTATTAAAGTAATTCTTTTTAGCAGTATTAATTTCTTTTTTTAGTGAGGCACATTTCTTCTGCCATATTTGTGTATCCAATATGTTTTTTGTTTGTTCAGCTGTATTTCTAGCTATATTCCTTTGCTTTTTCAGTTCTTCTAACTGGGGGTTCCAAAAGGGTTTGAAATTTTTTATTCTTCCCCGAGGAACATGTTTTTTTTGCGGTTTCTAGGATGACTTTACAGAAATTTTTGTTCAAATGATCTGGTTGGTCATGTAGCTGTGAGTTTGTTTGTTCTTTAAATTTATGTTCCAGTTCAGTTTTATATTTGATCCAATCTGCCTTTTTGAAGTTCCAATACAGATTCGTGTGACATTGACTGTTATTTGTATTATCTAGTTTTATATCAGCAATTACTGCTTTGTGACCAGAACTTGGATCTTCTATAACTTGTTTTTTAATTTTTGAAACAATATCTGTTGTAGCTAACAAGAGGTCTGGGTTAGTGCCTGCTCCAGAGTAATGTATGAAGGTTGTGGGATCTTCTTTACTATAAATCAGTTCAAAAGTTGTGGTATTCAAAAATTCTTCCACTATCTTCCCTGTAGAATCCACTTTTTCATAACTCCATCTTTTGGAATGAGCATTGAAATCCCCATTTACGATTGTTTTATTTAATTGGTCAATAAGAGAGAGATCTGGTTCATTCCTGGGAGGATTGTAAATACTGTATAAATGTAGATGTGTTTTGTTATCCCAAAAATTTAGCTTTATTAATTCACTTTTATCTGTGTTATCCATTTCTTTAACAATTTCTAAGGAGGATTTAATATCCTTTTTGACTCCAACTAATATTCCACTACTTATCTGTCTATTTTTGGGTAGTAGGTGTAGTAGAAAACCAGTAAAATTGAAGTATTTAAGTTGGTCATTTGTTAGATTTGCTTCCTGTATGAAAAATATATCAATATTATAGTCAAATAGAATTTTATTCAGTTCTACTCTTTTTGTTTGTGTGAGACCACCTGCATTCCATTGTAGAAGTCTCACGTTAGATCTTCTATTAATATAGTGTTTTGGTTCTCGAGAAGCAGTCCCCTCCCAGAGGTCCGAATGGGGGACTATTTTAACTCTGGAACATTTTACCTCTCGAGTCATATTGCACAAATATTGAAGAGACTTAGCAATAAATGTAACTGCTTTTTAGAGAGCACCATATTTTTATGTTTTGGCAGTCACATCGCTCTCTCACAACCCCCAGAATGTCTGGAGGACCACACCTGTCGTTGGTTTACGGGTCTCACCGACCTGACCGGGAGAATTATGAAAATAAATTCACTGACCATGTCCTCTGATTACCAATCAGAGGGTGTATTACATGCCATGGCAGGTCAGCATGTTAGGTTTTAAGGTTTTATAGAGAAATTAGAGAAATGGAGAGGTTGGAAAAATAAAGACTCCCTAGCCCTCAGGAACCCTAATAGCATCGGGGTCGGAAGAGAACAAGAGATGACCAAGGTAAGGTCAGATAGAAAAGTTACAGTGAGGAGCAAAACACCAGTAAGTGGAAGTAATGTTCTGCTCAGCTTGGGTACCTTGTGGTCGCTGTTCACTATCCCCTAGACGGAGACCCCTGAGTGTGTGTGTATATATATATATATACTGACAAAATATAATATACTCCATTTACTTAAATATCCATCTCCAATTCTTCTAGAATTACTGATGCATTGTGTTTATTATTGTTATTTATTTTGCAAGTATTCCTAGGTTTCAGTTGTATTGTAAATTTGTAAAACTTGACATGTCCAATAACTATTAAACATATTAGAGGACAAATATGAAATAAAAGCTGAAAAATTATTCAACCTTTAAAAGTACTATTCATTCCCATCACACATTTGCAGTAACAAGGTCAAGGAAAGTAATGTTAACTCATCTAGCCTGAGTAAACATGTATATTTTATGCATACCCATAATTATCATCACTTTTACTTCCTCTATACCTTCACCCTTTTTAATATATTTCTGAGTATTTGCCTTTATTTGCTACAAAGTGTATATTCTTGAGCCAACTTTCATTTGATCATCTTTTTCAAAGGGTTTTCGCTGAGTTACAAAATAAAGCGGAAGAAAAAATGGAAGTGGAGGAATCTGAAGTTATTGTTGAGCCATCAGGTAATAAGCCCACTGGAGACAATACACCAGAGAGTACTGTGCAAGACAACAAAATAGCTCCTTTGGAAAATACTAAGGAAAAAACCTCGTGCCACCTCAAGGCTTGGCTCTTAGCTGAATCTCCAATAGCAGATGAAGATCTAAGAAAACTTACTGTCACATTAGATGACTTCAAAACAGCACTAAAATGTGTTCAGCCATCCGCTAAGCGAGAGGGTTTTGCTACTATACCAGATGTCACTTGGGAGGATATAGGTTCTTTAAAAGACATCAGAGAAGAGCTCCAAATGACTATATTGGTAAGTTAAGGCCTACATGCACTTCTAGTGTCATGCACTTTCTGGTGGGCTTCCAGCAAGGGGTACATTATGTTGTCTGCTAAAATCGTGATACTTCACCACACTTGTTTGACTTCATTGTGTTTCAGGTTAGCCTCACAGCATTTGTGATTTATCCAAAAAATGGTTCCAATAATAGATTTTTACTTAATGTATTCAAAGTTTCATTTCTATCTTGGTTTAGTTTAAATATGTGTGTGATTTCTCTTCTCAGTTATGGGATAAATTGTCAAAGATATACAGGTGAGTCAGAATAACACAGAATAATTTTAAGGCATGATTCAGGGGTTATAATTTAGTATTTTCTTATTGGGAATGTATATCCGCAAACGTGTTATTGAGTTAGGGGTTTAAAAGTTTCTGAAGCATTGCATCGGATTAGACGAAATTCTACTGAATGGGTCGCCACACATTTTTACTACATAATAGTGATATTGAAGAGAACAATAGCAGTAATAGTAACTGCTTTTTAGAGAGCACCATATTTTTATGTTCTGGCGGTCACATCGCTCTCTCACAACCCCCAGAATGTCTGGAGGACCATACGTGTCGTTGGTTTATGGATCTCACTGACCTGACAGGGAGAATTATCAAAATAAATTCACCGACCATATCCTCTGATCACTGATCAGAGGACGTATTACATGCCATGACAGGTCAAATTAGAGAAATGGAAAGGTTGGAAAAATAAAGAATCCCTATCCCTCAGGAAACCTAATAGCATTGGGGTCGGAAGAGAACAAGAGATGACCCAGGTAAGGTCATAAGGTCCCATAGAAAAGCTACAGTGAGGAGCAAAACACCAGTAAGTGGAAGTAATGTTTCGCTCAGCTTGGGTACCTTGTGGTCGCCATTCACATATCACCTAGACGGGGAACCCTGAGGTGATCTACCATTTTGTGCAGCTAAAAGATTATTCAACTCTGAATTCAAAAAAGTTATTGCAAAATACTACTATGAAAAATCAAAAAATAAAAGAATGGAACTACCAAACATTCAAACAGTAATTCCCAAGTATTCTCGAAAAATGGCAGTTGCAACCTTCAGGTTGATTACAGGACATGATTGTCTGGCAAAACATTTAAACAGAATTGGAATATATTCTTCACCACTCTGTTCTCTATGTGATCTGCAAGAGAAAATGGACCGAGACCACTTCAAATATGCCCGGCCAGTTCTAGCACCCTATCCATGAGTGAAAAATATTGGAGAGCAAGAGGATTGATGACCTCATTGTCAGAAATCCAACATTAGCTAACAAAAACATTTTTAGTACAATTCATTAGGAAAGTTGAAATAAAAGTAGCTGCATGCATATTTTTAATTTTAAACAATACTCTATTGTAAATCTTGATTTAATTGTGTGGCACTAAATTCATGTGCCCTGGTCTTAGAAGTACAAAAATGAACTCTGTCATAAACCATTGCACAACTTTCAGCCGTTCACCATTGCAGATAATGATTGGTGACTGATGATAACCAATAAGATTCAGATTCAGATTTATTCACCAAGAAAGTTCATACAGAATATATGCTTCATCAAAAATGTTAAGACAATCATTGTCATTATTATTTATTTATGCCAACAAACTTACTGTTGGTGTTCTTAAACACACAAGCTGTGTGTGTGCAATGTTTGAGAGGTAGAACTGGAACTTAAAAATTCAATGCCACAGCTGGGATTTCAACCACAGACCCTCCACTTATTAGTTGGGTGCTCTAACCATTAAGCTACTGTGACAACCTGCCAGAATTACATTGAATTCTCAAACCAGTTCGTATTTCTCCCGGTAAACCACAAAGGCAGTTTCACATCAGTGACAATTACCCCAATGGTGACTTACTATTACAAGTACATTATGTCCGGGATTAAATAACCTTCAGATGTCTCTGATGTGAGACTGCCTTTGTGGTTTACCGAGAGAAATACGAACTGGTTTGAGAATTCAATGTCATTCTGGCAGGTTATCACAGTAGCTTAATGGTTAGAGTACCCACCTAGTAATCGGAGGGTCTGTGGTTCAAATTCCAGCTGTGGCATTGAATTTTTAAGTTCCAGTTTTACCTCTCAGACATCATATTTACAATATAAGAAGTTTAAGAAAAGAATACAAAGTTGCATGGAGGTCAAACAGATATCCGGGATTTGCCTTAACGACTGAAGGAAACTTCGGAAAAAACCTCAGTCAGGTATACAGTAGCATTTAAACTCTTTAAACTGACCCTGCAGACATATTTACAATTGAGATGATTGAGAACTAAATACAGGTGATGTCAAATACAGTCTTAGTCTTCGAGGCTGCCGTCAAGCTTCTTCTTGAGCCGAAGTGCAACTCCCAGGTGAACAGGACCCATGAAACAAAACAGTTCAGAGGGGCAATATTTTAAAAAATTAGCTAGGATGGGTGACTAATTTACCTAAATTCTAATTCTAAATAAGCAATTGATTTAGTACAAAGGGTAATCAAAATTAGGTATCCATGAATTCATCAACTGAATAAAACATGTACTTTAAGAGCAATTTTGTAACTTTATTTTTAAATGGTTTGATCTGTGGAACTTTGATGGCCTCAGGGATTCTATTATGTAAGTTAACACCTTGATGGGAAACTGAACTCAAACTTTTTGTTGATCTATGTTGATGGAGGTACAAGCATGCAAACAGAACAGGGTATAAGCATCAAAGCCAAGCCAACTGATGGCTCTAGGTCACCGAGAAAGTTAAACAACATTGTGGCAAAACATCAGCAGATGAATTAATAGCTAACATAATGCCTTGGTGGAAGTCAAGAAAGAAAGACAGAAAGAGTATCGTTAGGTCAAATATATGGTCTTAGGCTAACAGACTGCACATTTGGTAATGTTAAAGAATTCATAAAGTTTTTCAGACAAAACCAAAAATTGACAAATTTTAGTGTGTTCATTATTAAATGCACTAAAGATTTTTTCATGCATGGACTGTGAATTGTAATTGCAGTTAAGAAGCTAATATAAGGCTAAAAAGTAGTGTTTAACCCAGGATGACATTTCTTCCTCTTTGCATTGTAGAATCCATTGTATAATAACATGGATTACGCTGAAAATAATTAGAAAGTGGAATATGAAAACTAACATTCATTTTGCAAAGAACTCTCCTGGAGTGGACATGAAGGAAGGGAAATAGATGTTACCATAGAATGCAGAAAACAGCTTCTTGTGTTGAAGTAAAATATTTTATTTTTAGGCAATGCTTTACCGTAAACAATTGTACTTTTAAGTATGAATTAGAGCTAACATTGTTCTTTCTGTTCTGCTGCTTCTCATTAGTAGCATAAATCCAAAATAGTGGTCACAGTTGCTTTATTTATTGAGTTGTTTACTTACTTAGTTTTTCAAGGAAATAATTTTAGATTGTGTGATATAAAACTCAAATGTAATGTTGCAATTTCTATCAAGAACATATAATTAGAATCCTAACCTCATATAGTGCTATTCTATTAGGTTATTTGATTTAAAGCATGTTTATTCAGGAAAAATAATTATTTAAAGTACAAATATAAAACTATATTTAAGTAGGTATGAATGGCTCAAAAAACAAGATTTTATAAAAATAGTTTTGCTTTCTAAGTGGTTCATACAAACAGCTCTCTTAAAAAGAGGGGGCAAGTAGTGAGGATTGCTCCATGACTGGAAGTCCATAAAACATGCTCTTAAGGTAGCAAATAGTATTGGAAAACTTAAAAAGAAAGGTGATAAAAGAAAATCCAAGAATGAAGTGTAATTTAACATTCATGTTCTTATAAAGCTATGTAGGCTTTCATGGTACAATTCATGTTCTTACTTTCTCTACTGCTTGGATACCAAGATAGAGGAAGTAATGTATCCAACCAAAATTTTGATAACATCTCATCACAAACACATGTTTTTTAAGCTTTGCGAAGGGTTTTTAATAAAAGATGGTTTGATGTATTATTTGAAATCAATTTACTTATGAGCAATGAGTCTCTTATTGTCTACAGAGCATGGTAGGAGAGCAATAATAATAATTTCCAGGAAGTATGGGTTCCAAATAATATCTTTGTGAATTCTTGAACACTTTGACACAATTTTGCACAGTGTACTGTCGCAGGACTGTTTCTGACAAAATCTTTAGAAGTGAAACATTTTCCATAACTGACCACCCCTGTAGCACAGTGGTAGTGTACCTGCCTCTGACTCAGGGAACCCATGTTTGATCCCCAGCATCAGCACGAGATTGTTCCCTTCTGGAAGGTCTGGCCCGGGGTGCACTCATTCTCTTTAGGTCCCTGAGGGGCCAATTGAGGAGCTACTTGTTTGAAAAGTAGCGGCCCCTGGTCAAGGAGACCACATAACCGACAAAGAGGGACCAGGATGCTGACCACATCCCATCTCCAGTACTGCACCCCACTCGTTACGCCTGTGGTGGGCAGAGGTGGGGGACACAGCAATCAGGCAGTAGGTTGTTGTGCCACGGGAGCTGGGGGAGGATATAGATACATTTTACTTTGTCATGGTATAAAGTAATCAAGTTCATTATATGAGGGCTATTTTTTTATTTTTATTTTTTTTTTATTTTATGTGAATAGAAAAATGGTTTTACTGTCAAAAGTTCACCCCATCCAACATAATCATCATGAAGATTGAAATCTTTGTCATGCCTATCCATCAGCATTCCAATACCCTTTCAAAAACATTTGCCACCTGTCTCATGAGCCAGGTCCTTTAGTTCATTGGTGTGGAAAATCTGTCACCCAAACATTGTTTCATTTGTGGGTAAAGATGAGTCACCCGGTGCTGGGTCTGGGCTGTAGGGAGGGTGTGTTTCATCCCTGACCGTCTTCATCATGAACATTTCTTCGGCCATTTCTAAATTTCATGCACTCATAAACTTCTCGCCATATACATTCTATGGTGGATTTTCACTAAATTATACCCTTATTCCTGTAGAAATATAACTGCATAACTTGCATTTGACGGGGTACCCTATGGAAATGGACATCTTTAACTGTCCATAGCCAAGCTTTAACTGACCATTTCACCTTGGTAGAGAAAGCTGATACTGGCGAGAAGACATCCAATCACACCATATGATCCTCCATCTCCTATTGCTACGGGGCCACCTATAGACGCCTTTGGAGGTTGAAAAAAAAATAGCCCTCATATGTTAATTCTCTATGGATAAGTAGCAAAATATACATGCATTCTGTAGCAAATCATTTGTACATATTAATGGTAGCCATAGTAATTAAATTTGGAATTAAATGCAGTTTAAATTTAATGTAACTTTCCTGACATGGTCCCAATACAAAAGTGATTCACAACACATAATCTATAAGTTACACAATCACTAGCAATTATATAAATTAATACATTTTGTATGAAACAATATGATCAAATATAATACATTGATAACCATTCAAAAACTACACAGGGTGTAAACTGTTACAAATTTCTCTTTTTCAGTTTTTAACTTTTGGGGAAGGCATTCTTTAAAATTTAAAAAAATGTTTTCTTCTAGATTGTTACAGATGGTTTGAATTCCAATTGTTTATTATAACGTTTGTGTTCTGTGTGATATTGCTAAAATCTTTCTGTACTGCTGGTGCTTGCTTATTTATAAAGCTTCAAAATATGCAGTATCTTCCCAGTATGTTTTCTTGTGGCTGTTGCAATTCCTAAGAATCCACTTAACTGTTTTACTAATGATTGAAGCTGTAAAATCGTTGAGTCCTAGTTATTGGATCGCCATTTGAAGCTGAAGTCGTTGGTGACGTGACGTTGCCCTTCGATGTAGCTCGCCCCGGCTAGTTCTGCAAGAAATCTCTTTATCTCGGGTTTGCGTAAGTGTAATGGACAACCCAAGAACAACTTTTCATATCCTTTATTTCCTTTTTAAATATTTTCAGGAGTTATGCCGAAAATATTTGTATCTGTAGAGGCATCGCACTCACATCCGCGCAGCGCGACCTCCCGTACTGGTCTCTCGTTGAGTAGTGACGCTTTCTCTCTTACCCACGCTAAGAAGACCGTTCTCTTCCATTTGAATGTCATGACGTCATCCAAGAAAGCCTCGTATCCAAAATGCTATTTTCTTTTCCCGCAATTTAGAAATGTTCCTTTCTATTATAACATGTTCTTTTATGAATTTCAAATATATAATTACCTTTTTAGGATTAAACGATGTTTACTTTATATTTTATTAGATATATCGCGCGACTTTTAAGGTTTGTAGAACTGACTTTCGAACGTGTATTTAAACTATGTGGTATGACGTCATGACTCGTTAATTTCAAACCAATAATGCGTTTATTCTACAAATTTAACGACTATTATTTACTCATATCTTGCTCACCTTACAACACTTCCTGCTATATTATCTATTTATGTTATTACTCAATATTTATCGCAAATCTCATATCCGGCAATTAAATTAAAACGTGTCTTTTTCAAAAGCCCATTCGATCGGAAATCTAAATTTCGGTATCAAATGCCCCCATTTATATTATTTTATTATTTCATAATAAAATAATGTAAATGTCTTGCCCGAAAGAAAAATTAAAAATTACTCCTGTATTTTGAATAATCGGCAACACTCCCATTATATACAATTTTCAATTACACTGTTTTTTGAAATTGGTTATTAACACATTTTCTCATTAATCTTTTTAACATGACAAACAATTATACACTTGACTTAACATTAATCCTTAAATACTAATTACAATATGTTATGGTTTCTTCTGTGAAGCTTTTATATAAAGGTTAAATTTCAAGAGTCTTTCTTTATACTTCCTTCTTTTAGTTCATGTTTGCTCACTTCGCTCTCACTATCACTTGCACTGTGATTTTTCACTTTTGTTATTGTAACACATATCTGTACTATATCCTTTAAGCACTAAAATGTACATATATTTATATAAATCCATTGCACTCTTTAGACAAGTTCTTTCTTTGTCTTTCTGTGATAACTATCTATACATCTAAATATTTTAACAAATGTTTTACAAAGTAAATATTCTGTTTTCTCTCTATGCAGAGATGAACATTTTAACAATCTTTCTGAAGCTGTTATTGTGAGCTCTATACAATATATTTTTAAGCTCTTTGTAGTAGATAGCAATTCACATTCTGCATTTTTCATGAATATGTAAGTACCTGACCAATATATGGTTTTCAAGTAAGCTAACATTTAAATTTTATCTCAAAGCTGATTGGGCGCCAATAGACAAATGACACTTCCAATTTTTCTTTTACATTAAATCAAGGTTCCAAGGCACCACACGGTTTCTTGTATGGTCGAAGGAGTTGTTTATGCCATCTTCCCAGACATTTTTCATTTTTAACATCTTTTAATTCATAGGTATGATAACCAAATTTTGATATAATTTCTGCAGGACCTTTATATAACAATTCCATCCTTTTGTTCCTACCTCGCAAGGCACTTGATAACTTATGGTCTTTAACTAGTACCCAATCGCCTATCTTAGGTTCCCATTTATGTTTTCTACTCTTTTTCTTTAATTTTCGCTTCTCTGCCTTTTTCTTGATTCGTTCAAAAGCAATTTTCGCTCTTTCTTCTTCACTTAACTGAATGTCATTAATTTTCAGTGTTTTTGGTTCCCCGATCAATATTGGTTCTGGTTCAATTCCTAACATTAATTTTATTGGTGCAAACCCAGTAGTTACATTAATGGTATGATTGATAATCTTTTCTATCAATGGACAATATTTTACCCAATCCTTGTGATTATGATGTGTAAGTACACGTAAATAAATTCCTATATCTCGGAGGACACGTTCTGTTGGATTCCCTGATGGAAAGTATGAGGAACAATGATATAACTTTATCTCATGATTTTCTAGGGTTTCTTTAAAGATTTTGCTCCGATGAACTGTAGCATTATCTGTTAAGATTGCCTGAATCTTGCCATATTTAGGCACATAATCTTTTATTATCTTTCCTACACATGTTTTGCTGCTGATATTCCTAACAGGATAAATTTTAATAAATTTACTAAAAACATCATGAAGAACAAACATATATCTACATCCAAATTGTCCTACTGGTAGCTCCCCATGTGCATCAGCAGTAACTAGTACATTTTTCCCTTCTCTTATGATTGTCTGAGGTTCTATATCAAATTTGATATTAAATGGTTTGGCCCTTTGACATAAATCACAGCTTGAACATATTTTTCTCACTTTCTTTGCCAAATGTTTTATATAAAAATGGTCACTAATTACCATGATTAGCTTTTCACTACCTGTATGAGCTAGTGTTTTGTGATAAGCAAGTATAAGTTTCTCTTGTAAAGCTTTTGGTACCATTACTTTCCATTTAGGTTCAATTCTTCCATGAAATTTATAGATTTTTCCCTCATAAATACCTATATTATCTTTTAGATTTTCTGTGATTGGTTGTGCCTTTTCTTTCAATTTCCTAAGTTCATCGTCCTCTGTCTGTAATTGTTCCAAATTTCGAAATTCTTTAGCTAATTGAGTCCCTTCTAAGGTTTTCAAATATAGTATGGTTACATCATGTTTGTTGTCACTAATTGTATCTGGTATTGTATAATTGGTTTTCATCCTTGATAACAAATCACTAAAAATATTTTGACTTCCTGCTATGTGTTTGATTTCTATGTTATGGGATGTGATCTCATGTATATATCTAGAAATACATGTGCTTGTGAGTTTGCAAGAGTTCATAAATGCCAAACTAACATGATCTGTGTAAACTATTACTGGGTTGTTATATACATATTGCTTAAATTTTACAAGTGCAAAGTAAATAGCTGCTATCTCTTTTTCTGTAGTGCAAGCCTGTGATTCAGTCCTTGAAAGCCCCCTTGAAGCTACAGCAATGAGGTGATCTTTTCCTTCCTCATCTTTTTGTAATATGACACTACCATAACCAAGTCCTGAAGCATCTGTATAAATTATGTAGGGGAGATCCTCCCTAGGTTTTTCCAATAAAATTGACGCTGCAAACAATGTTTTTACCTTTTCAAAAGATTCTTGTTCTACTGATGACCATTGCCATTTTACATCTTTTCTCAATAGTTGTCTTAATGGGGCTACTACGGTTGCATATTCCAGGATAAATCTTGACTGATAATTTAGAATACCAAGAAATCTTCTCAATTGTTTTATATTTTTAGGAGCTGGTATTTTATTTATGCTTTCAATTCTGTCGGGATTAGGCCTGATTCCCTCATTTGAAATAACATAACCTAAAAATTCTGTCTGTTTCACAAAGAATGCAGTTTTACTTGGCTTTATTGTCATGTTTGCTTTCTTTAACTGACTAAGCACATAATTGATATGATTTAAATGATCCTCTATATTTTCTGAAAAAATTACAAAATCATCCACATACTGAGCTACAAATTTCTTTATGGTTTCTCCAAAAATTTCATACAAAGCTCTTAATAGTGCACTACCACTGGTATTCATACCAAAGGCGCAAACTCGAAACTGATATAATATTCCTGAATGTAAAAACGCTGTATATTTTCTTAAATCTTCTCTAAGTGGGATCTGCCAAAAAGATGCTGTAAGATCTAGAGTAGAAAAAATTTTGCCCTTCTGCAATTTGTTCAATATTACCTCTACACTTTCTGGTCTAAATCTATCAGGTTTACAATGTTGATTTAGTTTTCTCGCGTCTAATGTTACCCTAATCTTTCCATTGGCCTTATTTACAATACATAGGGGATTCACAAATTCTGAATTCGAAATCTCAATAACCTCATCTTCTAACATTGACTTTATAACTGCATCTACCTCTTCTCTTATTGTACTAGGGATAGCTCTCGCTTTATGTGTAAAAGGTTTGATGGGTATCATCTCAAACGAATGAGTATAAATATTACATTTACCAGGTTTCTCAGAGAATACTTCTTTATTTCGGATTAATATTTCAAACAATTTATCCCTCTGTTGTTCATTTAGTTGATCAGCCTGAGTTACTTTTTTTCTCAACAATTCTTCTAAGTCTTCACTACTCTCCCTATCATAGTACCTAGTTGCATCAGAAACCCTCAAATTGTCTATGAAATCATTTTTATCCCATTCTACATTTTCTTTATTATCGACACTGTACTCTTTGACATTTACTTCAGTTAATTCCATAGCTCCTACTTTAACATATTCTACAAAGAATGTATCCCCTTGGATTTCTTCTTCCTCTTTTTCTCGTACAATAGTTTCTGAACTACTATCTTCCACAAAAGGCACTATAATGGTCTCATCTTCAACTTTCATTTCTAGAATCATGTTTTTAAAATTCACCACAGCTTCCCAGGCATAAAGACAATCACAACCTATTATAATATCTGTCACAAGTCTTCCTACAATCAGAAATAAAATTCCAAGTATTCTCCCATTTATTTCAATATTTATCATTGCTTGAAATTTTACTCTCTCTTTTCGTTTTCCCACAGCTAGCGAGCAATATATCCCATTAACTGGTAAAGACATTACTTTAAAGCCACTACTTTGTAAATTATCATAAAAATTTTGTGAGCATACTGTGCTATTTGATCCCGTATCTATAATTGCATTGTATTGTTTTCCATTTACTCCAATTTTGATTTTAGGTGGATCTCCTACTTTTTCGTTTTCGTCGTTTCTACTTTTCCATTCTCTTTTCTTTTGTATCATCATTTGCCTTCCAGGACTATTTATTTCCGAGTACTTATCACAATCATTACTAGGATACCCAGTTCTCACTGAAGGCGCGTTTGACCGGGTCTGGCGTTTCCCTGATTTTTAGGTATGGCTCCTGTACTATTTCCCGAATTGTTACTTCTGTTCTCCTGCATTAAATCGGGGTTACTTCCTACCATGTTTTTGACCGTGTTAATGGCCTCAACCATTTCCGCATTTTCGGGGGAATTTCGTCCATTAGAATACCTTTCTTCCTGTCTTGGTGACCTCGGTCTAAACTCATTATCTCCGTTTGTCCAATACCCATCATGTGAATTTCTACTATGTCCAAAATAACGGCCCCGTCTACCTCGATCAAATCTATTTGTATTCATATAATTCACCCTTATATTTCTTCCCCTTTGATTACCATTTCTATTTTGGTGATGCCCTTCCTGGTTATATCTACCTTGATTTTCCCACCGGAATGATTCCATCCTTGGTACTGGTCCTTTATATCTTTCCCTAATCTCACTTCTATTCTGATAATACTGTGCCCCTTGCCCGAAAGAATTTACAGTTTCTTTTTCTTCATATTTATTTCCAAATGCGTGTTTTGGCTTATTGACTTCTAAGGCTGATAATAATTCGATCATAGCTGCAATGCTATCGGGTCGGGCTATGATTAGGTAGTGTTGAAGCGTTTCCGGAAAATGTGGAGTAACTATATTTATTAGATCTTTTTCATCTAAGGGAGGGTCCAACATCTTCGATTTTCTCGCTATTCTCATAAAATAGTTGACCATCGATTCCTCCGATCTAGGATTAAACTTTCCATTGCTTAATTCAACTCTAATATTAGCCTGCCTACTAGCTCCCCAATATCTGGTTAAAAAGATGTTTCTAAAGGTCCTGTAATCATTATTGTTACCCATAGAAAGGCCTAGCCAATTAGCAGCATTACCCTTTAGACATTTTCTTACTATCACCATCTTGTACTCCTCTGGTATACGTTTCACCGTGAAGTACTCTTGTAACCCTTCTAAAAAGGCTTTAGGATCATCTGAATCTTCATTTTCAAAAACTGGAGGTGTCATTTCATTTAAGACATGGTTAGGCCAATGTAAATTTGAATTGTCACCTATCCCTGAGCTATTTCCGAGATCAGAATGGGAATTACTGTTACCTCTATTTTGCATCGAAATGTCAGCTGATACACCTGGTATTGCCTCGTTTCTTGCAACTTCATCACTAAGATTGTTGTGATTACCTGCATTTTCATTTAATTTCAAATTTTCTAAGGCCTCTTTTACCTGAGTAATTTCTGTTACTACCCCTTTTATTTTGTCTGTAACATCCTCCAAATTTCTAGCCTGCCTTTCACTTTCTACATTAGATCTTTCCATTCTAACTTTACACCCCTGTAGCTCTTCTCTAATTTCTTCCCTGTCTTTATCTAACCTTTGTACTACCTCTTCCCTTTGTTTGTCTAATTTATATGTTACTCTTTCCCTTTCTTTCTCTAATTTTTCACTAACTTGTTGACCTAATTTCTTTTCAGAATTCTTTACTTCTTGCCTTATTGTCTCTAATTCTCCCTTAACCTGTTCTCTATTTTCTTTTACTTCACTACTAACTTTATTAATTTCCTCCCTAACTTCTTCCCTAAAGGTTTCGAAAGCTCTCTTCTGATTTTCCAATTGCATTCCCAATTCCTGTTGTCCCTTCTCTACTTTCTGTCCTAACTCTTTACTATTTTCATCTATCTTTTGACTTAACTCTGTTCTTAATTCTTTACTATTTTCATCTATCTTTTTACTTAACTCTGTATTCATCTTTTCCACTGTTCTTAATTCTTTACTATTTTCATCTATCTTTCGACTTAACTCTGTACTCATCTTTTTCATTATCGTTTGAAACATATTCTCTATTTCTGACATAAATGCTGGCCTTTCTGAATTACTACTAAACATTTCTGAACTACCTCTAGGTGTTTCTCTAACGTTCTGATCTTCTAATTCTTGGCATATTCTGCTACCAATTACATTCTGATTAAATTCTTCCATCCTACTTACACTTTTCTCAATTTCCGGACTGTCAAAACCTATAAACTCGCTATCACTGTCTTCCATTTCTAAGCTATTTACATGTGTTTTTCTACTCACCAAAATTTTCAATATTTTCACTATTTCACTTTAACTGCACTTAAACTTGTTCACTACACGTTTCACAGATGTTGACACGCTGGGCACCTTCTTGTCTGCTGGTTCGATGCTGATCTGGTCGTCTTGGGGGGTTGGTCCATTCTTTCGACGCCCCACGTTGGGCGCCAATTTGAAGCTGTAAAATCGTTGAGTCCTAGTTATTGGATCGCCATTTGAAGCTGAAGTCGTTGGTGACGTGACGTTGCCCTTCGATGTAGCTCGCCCCGGCTAGTTCTGCAAGAAATCTCTTTATCTCGGGTTTGCGTAAGTGTAATGGACAACCCAAGAACAACTTTTCATATCCTTTATTTCCTTTTTAAATATTTTCAGGAGTTATGCCGAAAATATTTGTATCTGTAGAGGCATCGCACTCACATCCGCGCAGCGCGACCTCCCGTACTGGTCTCTCGTTGAGTAGTGACGCTTTCTCTCTTACCCACGCTAAGAAGACCGTTCTCTTCCATTTGAATGTCATGACGTCATCCAAGAAAGCCTCGTATCCAAAATGCTATTTTCTTTTCCCGCAATTTAGAAATGTTCCTTTCTATTATAACATGTTCTTTTATGAATTTCAAATATATAATTACCTTTTTAGGATTAAACGATGTTTACTTTATATTTTATTAGATATATCGCGCGACTTTTAAGGTTTGTAGAACTGACTTTCGAACGTGTATTTAAACTATGTGGTATGACGTCATGACTCGTTAATTTCAAACCAATAATGCGTTTATTCTACAAATTTAACGACTATTATTTACTCATATCTTGCTCACCTTACAACACTTCCTGCTATATTATCTATTTATGTTATTACTCAATATTTATCGCAAATCTCATATCCGGCAATTAAATTAAAACGTGTCTTTTTCAAAAGCCCATTCGATCGGAAATCTAAATTTCGGTATCATGATCCTGAGTACATTAACCCCATTTTCCAAATCCATTTTGTAGATGCTTCAGAAAGGTTAATTTTTCTCTATAAAACTTTGTCTCCCAATTTTGTGTCCATTGCCTGCAATGTCTTTTTACATTATTGTTCCTCCTTTCTGCTTTCTCTTGCCTCCTCCTAATGTGAGTTTTCTTCATCAGTTAACTCTCTGTGTGCTTTTAGTTATAGTAATATTTATTATGAGTGGCTTGGGCTTAACATTAGTTTAACTGGTGTAACTCTAGTCATCATATCAATTTAATGTTTTATTTTCTTTATATATGTATACACATGCATGTGCTTGTGTGTATGTCTGCAGTGTGGGTGTGTGTGTGTGTTCGTGCATGGGTCAATCCACGTCAAATCGCACACCCATAAAACACGACTTTTTCGTAGGAGATTCAAATTTTTTTTTATGAATAACAAGCATCAAATAAGGAGACCCATATTTTTTATTTCCTTATTTTTAAATTACTTGCTTAGTTATCGCTATTAGAAATTAAGCAATTTCTGCGTGCACCGTAATATAAAATCACTTGTTACTCTAAGGCCATATAGAGCTGAGAGTTGGGGTTTGACGCACTGGAAAGGTTAAATACAACACTTTTAACAACTTTCAATCAATCATTATTACACACAAATTTTGGACTGTTTTTTTATATATTTTGTAAAACCAAAAATCAAATTTAAATCAATGTGTTAAAAATCTAAAAAATATACACTCGTATTCCCTGACATTTTATCTATAAAATAAGACATTAAAAACTATGGAGCAAGCATAACTGCATTTGCTACAATTTTTTTTCTGGAGGCCTGCAAGCGCTCATGGAGGACAGGAAGTAGTTATCCATTTGTACAGCTGAATTCACCGTGGAGGAAGCATATGTAAAGCTTGAAAGCGAGTACCAAGCCAGGTGACTGCAGACAGCATGCGAATTGGTGTGTCAGCTTCGTATGCTACTCACATAACTTCTTCTTACTAAGGCAGTACAGTCCATGCAGAAAAATGTCTCCACAGTGTACTTTCTTTCTGATACTACTGTGGCATCTGATACACGCTTTTGAACTTTTTGAAAAAATCTTCTATTGTAAGAAGTTCTTTGCGTTTAGCTTCTTTCTTCATGTTCGTGCATACATTTGAAACAATTTCTCTGCTCTGCCTGTGTAATGTTTTGGTCCCTAATTTATAACGTACAGGTGGCATAATTGATTTACCTATGATCAATGTCTCACAAATTCACTATATTCACTCCTTATCACAAAGATCTATGTCTTCAACTGCACGCTGCACTAAAAAGCACCTGTGAATTAGCAAGGACTGTCTCAGATCATGCAGACATCATTACC
Organism: Tenodera sinensis; assembly: GCA_030765045.1. Lineage (NCBI taxonomy): Eukaryota > Metazoa > Arthropoda > Insecta > Mantodea > Mantidae > Tenodera > Tenodera sinensis. The sequence goes on along the minus strand of CM060965.1, from coordinate 148,260,492 downwards.
TTCCCCCTCCCACCCCATGTAGTGTATGGTTTCATTCACAGAATTATACAATATGAGCTGATGAAACAGACACAAGCTATGGTTTTCCTACAGGACTTCCAGTCAAGGTCAGGGGCCAAGAATGATGGGCCCAGCTATGCTTTAAAATTACACTCCTTCATTCCTTTGTCAAAAACTAAAGCTTTGTGAAACAATTTTCTTTCGAAGAAGGAGGTAGACGACTAGAAATTTAAAGTTTTGCGTTGTATGTAAACATCAGTTTAAAATGCATATTTTAAAAACATTTTGAAGATGTTAATAGTGTACATATAATAGTGTCAGCTAGCAGTGTTGTATTGTTGTAACGTTCATGGAACCTCAAGCAGTTAACAGTTGCCATAATGGAAGGCGGCACTTGTGCGAGGTTACGGTAGCCGTCACCGCTGCTACACGAGTCCGCTGCAGTGATTTGTAAGTTAATTACAACTGAACTATTAGAGACTCCATTCTGATTTTTTCTGAGAATATTGACTAAACTTCAGTGTATTTTTAGTTTTTTTTTTTTTTTTTCCTCCAGATTTTTAAATGGTCGAGTTTGTTTTATTATCTAAGTTTAAAAATTTAATTATATAAAATATAATATTAATAATAATTAATAAAATTCTCTATTAAATACTTCACGAAATACTGCGATTTATCTTTAATTTGAGCCAAAGATCAAGTAATTTGCTTGATTACAGTCGGAGGTATGATTGATTGAAGGGTGAGGAGCGTAGAATTTTTGGGACATTTCAGAAATTAATATCTACCAAAATAAATTTTTTTTATAAAACAAAGAAACACGAGTCAAATGTATTTTGTTCCAAAACACACACAAAAAAAAAAAAAAAAGAATTCAAGAAAATCTGAGATATTGAGGTCAACTTTTACCGTATTTTGTGTGATTTGACATGGAATGACTTGCATGCTTGTTTGTGTATGTGTGTGTCATGATTTTAACAGACATAATTTATTTTTGTTTCCTTTGCCATAAAGGTTGTACTTCCTGGTTGGTAAATGTACACACACACAAGCTTATTCATATTTTATACAGTGCAGCATTCATTAAAGGTAATTTTTCTACTGTGCTTTTCAAATGGGAAGGAGTTTGTCCTTGAGCGCCTCCAGACCAGCAACCAATCGGAGTCCTGCTGTGTCGTCATATTGCTTTCCCCTTAAGTGGGGGTTGACGCACGTCAAGAGAATAGTAGGACAGTGTGTGAGAGAGAGGGAAATATGAAAAGAATGGGGGTAATGAGCTTGCAAAGCTGGGCACGTAAACGTATCTCATTGGCTGCAGATCAGAACTCTTCCCATTTGAAAAGCACAGTAGTAATGATCCAAGTGCCTGGGCAAAATGCTGCTACTTTTACTTATTCAGAATATCTTTTTTACCTTTAAATGATTTTAAATTAAGAAGTGCTCTTGCCACTGAAAAGAAAAGAGGAGACTTGAAAGCTTTTGAACATCTTCTGTCACATTAACAACTTTTAGATAAAGTAATAATACAGCATGGAATATTTTTACTGCTAATGCTAGGGGGGAAAATTTGACACATTATATGTTTTAATGAGCTCTGTCTTTTTCTGGAAGTATTTGTCCATCTCTTGTAATTTTCTGATTATACCAGACTATACAAAATTCAACCTAAATGTTTACTCATGTTATTCAGAGAAATTTTAGTTGCATCCTTGGAAGCTGTTACACTTAACACAAAGTTATTCCTCCCTTCTTTATCTCTCTCTCTCTCTCACACACACACACACACACACCCACACACACACACACACACACCCACACACACACACCCACACACACACACACACACCATTTCCAGAGAAATCTCAATAACAAATTTTTGTGTGGAATACAGTTCTCTCTTCATCTATCATAAGAATGTAGTAGAAAAAGATGTTATAAAGGATAATTAGCAGACGGAGTAACTTGACTAATCCTAAACTTAAGATTTTTACAGCACTGCATGATATTTATTTGCTTCTTTTCTGTTTTTAATTTAGGCACCTGTAAGGTATCCAGAACAGTTTAAAGAATTAGGAATTTCTACCCCTTCTGGAGTTCTACTTTGTGGACCACCTGGCTGTGGAAAAACTCTTCTTGCTAAAGCTGTTGCCAATGAAGCAGGAATCAACTTCATATCAGTGAAGGGACCAGAGCTTCTAAATATGGTATAAGATAATCAAGGAAAATATTAGTTCAGTATAAGAGTGAAGCATAAAGTTGGTGAAAGTAATGTTTGTATAAAAAAGGTCTTAACAATTCATTAGTTCTTGGCTCATAACTAAAACACGTTATCCACGTAATCAGCAAGAATTGATATATTAATTTTAATTTTCTTAATGAGGCACACAAAATTAACCAAACTAAAGCTCTTACATTCAAACATTACTTTCATTATTAGTATGAAGGATTGAAGCATTCAGGTACCTACTCAAAGAATTTGCTATTGCATGATATATCCTCAGGAGCTGTAAGTTTGCATTTGACATAGAGTTACTGGCATGTAAAAGAACTCCTGTGGGACAAAATTCCGGCACGTCGGCAATGCTGATGTGATCCTAGCAATTGACAGCATCATTAAACAACAAAATAATTAATTGCACTTGACAGCTAGCAGTTAAGTTGGTGCACTCGCAACATAACAGATGAAAAGCGCCGCCCGTAAAACTTCCTGAGTCAATCATAGGGCAGTATTCCGGCCGGTCGGTCAGTCACAAAGTGGGAACGGGGGAGAGAGAGAGACACTCTGTTGCCAGATATGACTGCTTCCAGCCATGTGCTTCTGTTTGTGATTTTTGTCACGTGCGTCTAGTTGTTATTTGTGAGTTATTATATTTTTATTGTCATTGTTGATAATGTTGTTGGTGTTTATTATTTATATTTATTCTTTATTTTATGTAATATTTATATAAGTTATTCGTATTATATACAGAAAATTTAACTTGTAAGATGGTGCCGAAGAGACGTCGTCGGCAGAGTGATTCACGAAGTGAAAAATCCTATACATCAAGGTGTGCATTGAATAACCAAGCATTGGAATCATTAAAAAGAATAGGGAATTTTATGAAAAACAGAAGGAATATGTCGATATCCATGAACATCCCTCTATTCCTGCTTATAAAGTTATAGAGCGAACTGCAATAATACTTGGATTAAGCAGAAGAACCATAGTCAGCAAGGGAGTAATACTTCAAGAGAAGGAAGACAAGTTAGCTGGACTGTCTAGAATGCAGCAGGTATTTTTGTCAACTCCAGGGAAGAAGAGAAACCGCATTCATCCAGTCATGGAGCTTGATGCTTTCAAAATAGACACCATTCGAAGACATATTTATGCCTACTACGGTAGAAAGTACCCAACCATATGGAAATTACTTTTCACTGGGGGGGGCAAAATATCACAGAAAGTGGTGTTGAGAGAGATTGGCTTCCAATATAAAAAGGTAAATGGACAAAAAGTGCTGCTGGAAAGGACACATAGTATGGCTTGAAATGTGTTTTTGCATAAAATCTAGTCAAAGACTTCCACAAAATTGCATGACTGGACGAAACATGGGTCAATGTGGAGACACTATGAGAAAATACCTACGTTTACGTTCAATTATTAGTAATAACAAAGTAGTTTGTCCTATATTCATAGCTTACTTGCATTGGTTATGTGGTTTTGTAATGCAGTAGAAAGCTATGTCGTCTGCTACTGTGTATTAACAAATTTGACAACGTTGCAAGCACAGAATAGCCAACTTAACGCAAATCCATGTGAGCTGTCAAGTGCAAACTTACAGCGGCCTGGGTATAGAGCTGGTGCAACAAAAGTTTGCCAATTTGTAAGAAACGCAGAAGGTATTTTAGTACCATAGCATTACAGTTGAAGGGCGAAAGTATCCCTATTATGGACCCTAGAATCCAACAACGTATTAAGATGTGCATATAGTAGTGAGTCAAAAGAGGGGGAGTATACATTTGCAGTGGCAGGTACAATGCAGGGAGTGGAAGTGGCACATGGCCTTGGTAACCCAGCTTTATCTGAGTAGTATCACAGCCTTGCACAGCTCCTGTTGGCAAGCTTTCATTGTGTTACCTCTAACGAAGAAGTAGTTTTAACAGCTGTATGACATCAACAACTGTATCTGTAACTGTCAGAAACTGACTTCAAGATTGAGGAGGTTAAACAGAACAAGAAAGCACAAGAAAGCAAGGATTGAAACTATGAGTTATAGGCAATCATCCACACTAGGATATTCTTAGGAAACTTAAGATTTATGGTTTCTTCACTTTAACTTTTAGTATATGTTTAAATCCCTTATCCATAGTTTAAAGCTTTCATGTAATTGCTTCCTCTGTTATGTACATAGTAGGTAAAGTATTTGGGTAATAAATAACCAATTTATATTGACACTGTTGTTTTAATGTTCTGGTGGCTATTTCATCCAATTACAACCCTCAGTGTACATGGAGGACCATAATCGTTGATGTACAGATTCATTGAACCTTGCTGAGAGATCTAAGTGATCATCAACTTTCCCTTATACGTCATTTGGAATGTTTTTGAATGCTGTAACAGGCCAGCATTATGTTTGAAGAGTGTGAACAGGTAGAGAAGATAGGTAATGAACACAAAAGATCCCTTTGCCCTCAATGCTTTAATACGTCGGTCTGAAAATGGATTAAGAGCTTAGCCAAGGGAGGCTAAAAATAAAAGTTTAAAAAGAGAATTGGTGTAATGGAAAGGAAGAAATATCTTATCTCACCATGCTGACCAGTGCTTTTTGTGCGTAGTCCTTCCCTTTGGTTCATCAAACATGTTTGATTACTAACAGCTGCACCACAAGAAGGTGAGAGATTGGACTCTAGGCCATTGATTAAGTCGATTCCTTCAAGTCTTGAAAGAAATAGAAGGGTCTCCTTGTTATTATCAATGGCCTTTCTGCAGACAACTTAGCCAAAAAAGGATGCTTCTCACCTATGAACCAACTAGAAAATTAACATTTGATTGTGTAAAACAATAAAAAATCAATATAAAAATGTCAATAAAATTAATAACATTACAATATCTCAAGGAAACAATAGGAAGTTCTTGCCCAAAATCCAAAAGTAATACCAGATCTATCTAGAAAAACAGCAGTTGTAGCCTTTTGATTATTAACAGGACATGATTGTATGGCTAAACATTTCCATAGAATCAGAAGATATGAGTCCCCAGTTTATCCACTATGCAGTCTAAATGAAGACATGGATATAATCATGTTCAAAAATGACCACCAGTTCTCAATATACAAAATCATAATAAATATTGGAGTGTAAGAAGACTAATGACTACCATAGGCATTAGGAAACAACAAGCTAGTAGGTAGAGAAGGTATTCAATTCCACCTATAAATTCTACACCAAGAGTTCATCAGAAATACATGATTTGAGACCACCTGAATCAAAAAGAAAGAAAAATGTTTTGTATGTGCATGGTGCATGTATATATAGATTTTCAAGTGCTTCACATCTGAATTTTGCGGGACATAAGCACTTGGATTATTCCTACTTACAGGGAACATTTTTGTAATCATTGAGCACAAAACTTATCAGCACTTTTGTGGTTTTGTAATTAGATATACCAAAATGTTGCATTGATACATTTACTATCTTTCTGCAGAATTCTTTAACTTCATTTTGTTCACAAATATTTGCCCACAAATAGGGAAATGCTCTGGCGTGAATGCCAGCAGACTTGGTCAGACAAAAGCTGTGTGCATGCATTCCAGCCACCTTCATGGTTCCTTACTACATTAAGCCAGAATGAACCATCAGCACGCTATTTTTCTGCAGAATATTTTGACTTACATTTTGCACACAAATATTGCCCTGAAAACAGGCATGGATGACAGCTACACTCTCTTTGCAAAATTGTGTGTAAAGATCATGTTTCACTTGTTTACATAGAAAATATCCCATGTGCAGGTGGCTAAAGCATTCCTTTCTTATTTGGAAATTCTTTCCCACCATTGGTCACATGGATTTATGATGACCTTATCTTATCTATCTCTCATTGGCTTAGTACCAGTAAGGTACTACATGTGACATGACATTTCTTACCATTTGACACAGGATTGCCCCATTTTCCCGAAAATGTTACCTCCTTCACCTAGGCCTTGATCTCCCAAAATGAAAAACAATTGAACAAAATACTTTTACCCCTCGCAAGATACAAAGAGAATTATCACTGGATGCGACCAATATCTTGCCTCTTAGCTTCAAACAGTCTAACCAGGAATGTTTTAACATTTGTTAATAGGATCTACATCAAAATTAACAATTATACGCTGTCCAATACAATAATTTCTTATATATATATAAATAATTTGTATTACTACTTACATCTTCTAAAATTATTTACATGGTTAAATACAGTCTCATGTTCATTACCAGGGGATGAGAAGCAAATATCATCATAGATTATTATTTTATATATGCTAAGAATATAAGAGGGTATCTTCTTTCTTGGAAGTTTGAAAACAATGTTGTAATAATCAATTTAAACCAAAAAGGTGAGTCAATTAATAACACTACACAACACTTATAATTTACCGGAACATGTTTTGGAGGCTGGCTTCCCTTGACTCGACATCCAGTTGATAATGGAGGAAAGTCAGCCTCCCAAACATGTTCCGCTAAATTATAAGTGTTGTGTAGTGTTTTTAATCGGCTCGCCTTTTTGGTTTAAATATAAGAGGGTATTTTACAGATGTTAAAGTTATAAGGGGTGCAGAACTTTCTACAGATCGACTGCTACTAGCAGATACCAAAGTTATTATACATAGGAAACCAAAGGCAAAGAAATATGAAATATATGCAGTAGAGAAATTGAAGGAAACCCAAATAAGAGAGAAATATGAAGAGAAAAATCAAACATTACTAAATGTAAATACTCAAGTGGATATTGATAAACTATGGATGACAAGAATCATATCACGAGAAATGCAGAAGTTTGTAGAACTAAGAAGATAGGTCCAAATACAAAACAAATTGGTGGAATGAAGAAGTTAAGAACTTGGTACAAGAAAAGAAAAAAATTATGGGAAAAACATCTAAGAATGGGAAAAATATGTTAGCCCCAGAAGTAAAGTTAAACAGAGTATAAAAGAAATAAAAAACAAGTCGGGGAAGAATTTGGATTATTGATGCAAGATAGTTATAAAGAAAATAATAGAAAATGTTGGCAAACACTCAAAGCTTTACAAGGAAAGTTGGGTAAACAGGTAAGAAATCTCAAAAATAAGAATGGAAAGTTAGTGACCGAACACAAAGAAATCTTGAGTATATAGAGAGAATATTACAAAGAAAGGTTCAGGAATACTAATACTGACCCAAGTATAAATCAAAATACACAGAGTACAAGATCAAGGAGAATAATTAATAACCACGAGGAAGAGAGTGAAGAGAAAGAAGCAAATTTATGAAATTGAGATAGAAATGGCAGTACAAGAAATCAAACTAAGCAAGGCAGCAGATAAAGATGGAGTAGCACCAGAATTTATTAAATATAGAGGCAAAGCACTAATCAAATTATTAAAGAGTCTGTTTCAGAAAATTTAGTAGGAAAAAAAAACCACCAAGAGAATGGGAATTTAATATAATTATTTCAATTCATAAGAAAGGCAATCAAAGTGAATATTCAAATTATAGACCTATACTCGATCCAGCCTTAGATCCACACCTTGTATCCCTCTGCCTGATGAACATCAGATAACATCTTCTGGTAACGGTTCAAGAAACATCAGAAGAAGCATCGCCATCCACACCATGAAATACCATGGAAACCCAGTTATTGCCTGGTTGATAATGGAGGAAAGTTAACCTCCGAAACGCATTCCAGGAAATTATAATGTAAGTGTTGTTTAGTGTTATTAATTGACTCACCTTTTAAATTAAATTGATTATAACAACACTGTTTTCAAACTTCTATGAAAGGAAAATATAAAGCTTTTAGTCTCTAAATAATTGTTACATTTAAGACTTTTCCTATTTGCCATTCATCATGTCTTTGAATAAAATCAAAAACAAATACTTTTCGGATATTTAAATCCATTCTGAAATATACTAAATATTTGGCTGAAAATCCTGATGCTGTGATTGAAAATCAAGCAGGTTTTGTGATATGCAGTCCTAGATAATTCTTAGGTAAATAAGAAAGCTTGGTTTCTCATTGTGAGCCCTTTGGTTTGTTGGAAAAGTCTATCATTGAAGCTAAAGAAGTTTTTTCAACACGGTTTTGTTAGAATATAATCCTCTAAATTGGACAATTTTATACCAATTGAAATAAGGGATTCTCTTAGATTAGAGCCAATCTGTCAGTCAAGATGTGACATCAAAGAATACAAGTGTGTCTTCTGTTACATTATGGCAGACACAATATATATAATTAATGGTGGCTGACCACTACTATTTTGTTTCCTGCTGTGCAAATAAATTTTGTGGGTGCAAATGATATTTATATCACCAGTTTTACAGCATAATTTCATTGCATGTTTAACTATACAACACCACAAAGCCTGGCAGGCCTCTGATTGGATTTTGTGTTGACCAGCTCCTTCTGCCACTGGCCATTAATTTTGTGTCAGCTATAATTCGTGTTTTATCTTGTCTATTCTGTCAAATTTTTTATGACCATGGTTTCAAATTTCTAAAATGAATGGAACTTTCCATTACCCATTCTGCCAATTTTATGAGGATGCATCAATGTCATGAAGTCATTTTCTAATTTCTATCTTTGATAAGGGATAAAACTGGATTATATGCTTTGATTTTGAGTTTATGGAACTACTTAAATATCCTATTTGTTTTTGTTCATTAAAACTGCTTAAAAGCATTTCTTCTTCAAAGATATGTTACTATACTTTGTATGTGCAGCCATTGTGTAACCAAATCAGTTTATGCTTATTCATATTTATTTTTCATCCCATTGATCATGTACATGACTTGAGCAATGTCAAGAGTACATATACAGTATTTACAATTTTTACAATACTTACAATTTTTACGCCGGCCATGAAAGCCTTAGCTCACATATTTACAATTTTGTTACAACTAGATACAAATTTCACCTTTAGAGATGCTTACTATTTTAGATATTTACATTAATACTAAAAGTCTATAAATGGTTACACACGAGCTATGTGATCTCTTATGGTTAAAATTTTGCAGAAATTTGCTAGGGAATATTTGAATACTAACCATTGATGTTTACATTTTTTCTAATGTATAAAAATTACTATTTATACAGAATTTCTTCAATTTATTTTTAAATCTATTTATTCCTTGTATTTGTTTTTATTACCTCTGGCAATTTATTGTACAGGTAACAAGCAGCAAAACTAGATTTAGTCTTATACTCTTCAATCCTGTGAGCTATTGAGTGAAAGTTATTATTTACTCTGTTATCATAATTATGTATTTGATTATTGGTTATTAGGTTTGTGAATTTGGTTCTTGCAAGCATTATTACTTTGAATATATACAGTGAATACAGTGTTAGGATGTTTAACTTTCTGAATGCTTTTTGACGAGAGTTTGTTTGCTTTAAACCCAACATAATCCTGATTGAATATTAAAAATAGACGCACTAATAACAGTGAAGAATTCTCCATGTTTGAGGTCATTGAAACAAACTAAAAAGTCTGCTGTGGCACACCACTTTTGTACTGAAAACCACAACATTGGCCTTGATATAAAATTATTAAAATCTCTTAATTTACCAATAGAACTGAGCATTTGGGAAAAAATATACATAATCAAAAACAATGATAAAGTTATTAACTTCGAAATCCCAGCATTAAATGAAGTGTTAAAGCTCTGAGCCCCCCACTAGATGGGAGCAGTGAGAGGGAGCAGGGGGGTAGCGTCAGTCACCCAACGACTGATGATGGGATCAAAAATCCCGAAAACATTTCCAGTTTTTAAAACATTTTTAAAGCGAGAGTGAGTGTAAAAAAGGTGACTCAAAATGATCTCAAACATGAAGAATACTTCACTGTTATTAGGGCTGCTATCTTTAACCTCTTGAGCGATGGCCATTTAAACGTCCGCGAGCCGAGAACTGCTAGCATTTAAATTGTTAAATGCGCTTCGTATATACACAGCTGTATTTTGTGTAAATATTAAGTTATTTTAATGAAACAAAAACTGGTATAAAACTCGTTATTTGCAGTATAAATGTACGTCATCAGCAAAGTTGAGTTGTATTTACAAAACGTTGAAATGGCACAATTTTGTTTCACTGTGGTGAAAAGTCAACTTTGCTCTGTCGAACGCATCTAATATTAGTTCTCGGAAAGATTCAGTGAAGAAACACCCATTGTATGTGTGGCTAATGCGTCAGCATACTGTGTAATAAATCGCTACTGCATACGTGGGCTCTTGAGTCATCAGAATAGATCAACATTACAACTTTTGCTTACGCGAGTTTCGTAACTGAGTAGAGTCCGTGTCTTTCTTTGTTGAAATACATACATATTCTTTCCTGCTTGTAGCTGAAGGGAGAAGTGGTATTAAAAGGTGTTTTTGCACCAACTGGATATAACCATATACAATTGTTTGGGGATTTGGACAGCTCTCTAAACCCGCACAGGACAATGACCGACCTTGACTACCGACTATAAATAACTCGGAGCCTAATTGAACAATACTACGTTGGGGGTTGAAAATCCAAAACCCCTGCACCCCTCAGACTTCAAGGAAAACATTATCCTAAAAGGATACCACCAACAGCAAAGAAGTCCCGCCCATTTCGAAAGTGTTTCGTGTGCCCCAAGAAGGGAATTCGCGAATGTGGAGATGTACGTACCCTTGTGTGTTTATCCCTGCTTTGAGGTAAATCACTGCAGAACGAACATATTGTGGTAAGCCAATAAAGTATATATACCTTACTAAAATGTTTCATAAAGGGAAAATTATAATAAGTTGAGTTGGATAAGGGATAAATAAGGGTTAAATGCTTAAACGCACAGGACGCCCATATCGCTCATCCGCCATTTTAAATGGACGTGATTTCACGTCGATATCCCTCAAGAGGTTAATACTCAATACAATTTCATAGAAATCAAATAAATATTTTGGGTAATTATTATTTATTTATGCCAACAAACTCACTGTTGGTGTTTTTAAAAACACCAACAGTAAGTTTGTTGGCATAAATAAATAATAATTACCATGTGAAGGTTATTTAATCCTGGGATATAAAGTACTTGCAATAGTAAGTCACCATTGGGGTAATTTGTCTCTGATGTGAGACTGCCTTTGTGGTTTACCAGGAGAAATACGAACTGGTTTGAGAATTTAATGCCATTCTGGCAGTTTGTCACAATAGCTCAGTGGTAGAGCAGCCGCCCGGTAAGCGGAAGGTCTGTGGTTCAAATCCCAGTTGTGGCATTGAATTTTTAAGTTCCAGTTGTACCTCTCAAATATTTTGGGTATTATAATTTCCATTACAAGTGATTATCTGTTTACACTGTACACAAAGTTGTTTTGGTGTGCTTAAGATAAGTGAGACAACCTAGGTATATAATATTGAATGAAAAAGAGCATTTTCCATATTGGAAAACCTATCTTTACATGTTAAGGTGAATTTATTTACATCTGATGTTTTTTATAAGTCTAGTTGCAGAATGTCAGGCATAATTAATGTATGACAAATTTTAATTTTCCATATTTTCTGTAATATTCATAATTTCACTTTGACTTAGGTACCTGATGTTTCCTAATAACATCCTCATTATCCCTTTTTGAGTTCAGGTGACATTTGGCATACCTTTAAGAATCAAGCTAAAACTAAGATGATGGTAATTACAGCTAAATAAAGCTGTAATGGCAAGAAAACTGCAGTATGAGAACTACAATTACCTTTTTCCAAACCTAGCGTAATGAGCAGAAACTATTTTTCTTTTTAGTATGTTGGCGAGAGTGAGAAAGCTGTAAGACAGTGCTTCCAAAGAGCCAGAAATTCTGCACCTTGTGTGATTTTCTTTGATGAAATAGATGCTCTTTGTCCAAAGAGATCTGACTCTGGAGAGGTAAGCAAGGCTTTTTTAACACTGGTAATCACTGATTGTCAGTTTGAGAAGGCCACATAACTGGCCAGGAGGGCTCGGTGTGCTGACCACGTCCCACCATCTAGCACTGCACCCCACCAATGTCACCTGTGGTGGGCAGAGGTGGGGGATGCAGTGGCTGGGCAGCAAGCCTTGGCCCTTCATGGACTGCTGCACTGGACTTTACTTTTTTTAATCACTAATTGTCATATGAGGTGCTTAGAATAGCAAGGGCGTAAGCGCCAAAGTACAAATTTTTTGTTTTTCTTGCAACATATAGTATGAAGCCTACTCTTTAATGCCTGTTAAGTGTGAAGGGTTGATAGGCCCTGGATATGAATGAATTCTCCATTTGAATACAACATGGTGTTAGACCTTACGTGCTTCAGCCGTCAGATTAGCAAAGGTGCATAAGCCAATGCCGGCCGGAGCTGGCTGCTATGCAGTAACAGTCGCTCTTTAACAGAATGTACCAATAAATCACTTAAGAGAGGGTACTGTTTATTTTCAGGCTTTTACCCCTCATAAATAGTTATTCCTTAACCTGTCAAACATTTTTGCAGTTTTGTAAATAGTTTTTGCCTAGATGTACTCCTACCTGTACGGGGTATTTCTTTAGTTCAGTCTGTTGCTTTTAAAGAAAGCTGCAACATGTTTTAGTAGCTTGCAGATCTCGGTTTAACTTCTGTGTAGTATTATGTTTCTAGAGTTGTGTTATTTACTAACAATAACATTGAACAAACCTTTAGTGCATTTAGCATAGTGATTTACTTTTATTAAGCACTATGAGTGATACAAACAGTGATTCTATTTCTCATCACGTAAGTCGTCCCAGAAAACGCTGCCTGCAGAAAAACTAATGGAAAATGCATATGGCCAAGAAGAAAATGAATGCAAATAAAGAATACGTAAGTTAAAAGACAAAACATGTAGTAAAGACACACACCAGAGGTACAAGAAGCAGCAGCCGCGGATGACAATACTTCACATTACTAACATACTCTGGTTCCTCACAGCACAGCACAACTTAATCTAAAAATACTTTTTGTTAACTTCTTTATATTCACTTTAGAAGTATTGTTTGTTAGCATTAGAACAAATATTTACCAATATTAGTTAAAGTATTGCTTGTAAAATGCTAACCTTACAAGTAAGCATTTTGGTTATAACTAGAGCCCGGATTTTTATGTAATTACATATTTTAAATCTTGCCTAATATTTCAATGAAAAGTAAAAATGTTGGCAAATTACGTCATTTGGGACTCCCTTACAAATTTTTATTTTACATTTTTTTACATATTTTGCACGTTACAGATAAAAGTGAATTAATAAAGCTAAACTTTTGGGATAACAAAACACATCTACATTTATACAGTATTTACAATCCTCCCAGGAATGAACCAGATCTCTCTCTTATTGACCAATTAAATAAAACAATCGTAATTGGGGATTTCAATGCTCATTCCAAAAGATGGGGTTATGAAAAAGTGGATTCTACAGGGAAGATAGTGGAAGAATTTTTGAATACCACAACTTTTGAACTGATTTATAGTAAAGAAGATCCCACAACCTTCATACATTACTCTGGAGCAGGCAGTACCCCGACCTCTTGTTAGCTACAACAGATATTGTTTCAAAAATTAAAAAACAAGTTATAGAAGATCCAAGTTCTGGTCACAGCAGTAATTGCTGATATAAAACTAGATAATACAAATAACAGTCCATGTCACACGAATCTGTATTGGAACTTCAAAAAAGCAGATTGGATCAAATATAAAACTGAACTGGAACATAAATTTAAAGAACAAACAAACTCACAGCTACATGACCAACCAGATCATTTGAACAAAAATTTCTGTAAAGTCATCCTAGAAACCGCAAAAAAACATATTCCTCGGGGAAGAATAAAAAATTTGAAACCCTTTTGGAACCCCCAGTTAGAAGAACTGAAAAAGCAAAGGGATATAGCTAGAAATACAGCTGAACAAACAAAAAACATATTTGATACACAAATATGGCGGAAGAAATGTGCCTCACTAAAAAAAGAAATTAATACTGCTAAAAAGAATTACTTTAATAATTTCTTAGAAAAAATGGATTATAGGACAGATGGTAACAAAACTCATAAGTTCATAAAAAATGTCAAGGGTAGGAAAGAAAACAACAGCACACCTATCATACACAACAATAAAATATTAACTAATGATGCAGCCATAGCCGAAACATTCAATAAATATTATGCTAATTCACATAAAGTAACAAGAAATAATAAAAAGGAACATAAAGAAAGTAAGAAAGATTTGAAACAAGAAAGAGAATGTAATCCTAACACTCAGTGCAATATCTTTTTTCAAAATTTTAATATGCAAGAACTGAACATTGCAATTAATAATCTAAAAAACAAAAAGTCTCCTGGACCTGATCACATACATCCAGAGTTCATAAAAAACCTTGGAAAAACAGCAAAACAACAACTACTAAAACTCTACAATCTATCCTGGAAAACCACTGTACCTGCTGAATGGCAAAAGGCAATAATTGTCCCACTCTTGAAGAAAGACAAAACAGTGTCAGAAATAAAAAATTATAGACCAATAGCTCTTACTAGCATAATAGCAAAAGTGATGGAAAGAATGGTGTCAAACAGGTTAAATTGGTTTCTAGAATCAAAAAATTTAATTTCCCCATGTCAACCTGGATTCAGAGAGTTCCACTCTACAAATGAACAAGTCTTACTTCTCAGTCAAGAAATCAAAGACTCCTTCAATAGAAAAGAAGATAATTTATCAGTTTTTATTGATTTCCAAAGTGCATATGATTCTATATGCAGAACAAAACTACTAAAGAAAGTAAAAAAAAAAATAGGGATACAAGGTCCAATGTTTTCATGGCTATGTCATTTCCTAACACAACGCTTTATTGCAACCAGATATGGAAGAAACATATCTAAATACAAACAAGTACACCGTGGCTTACCACAAGGCGCAGTGCTAAGCACAACACTTTTTAATATATTTATTAACGATCTGCCACAACAAGTACAAGAATCAGGTGTGAAGTGTGCTCTATTTGCTGATGACTTAGTAATGTGGACTTCAAAACCAAAAAGCAAAAGTACAGAACTAGAAAAAACCATGCAACAATCCTTAACCAAATTACAAAGGTGGACCAAAGAAAATTTAATGACTGTTAATACAACAAAATCAAACTACCAAATCTTTTCACGAAGAAAAAAGCCACTAAAAATAAAACTAAATTTTGAGGGTCAACAATTACCAGAAACAAAGGAAGCAAAGTATTTAGGAGTTACATGTGATACTAAACTTACATGGACCAAACAAATAGAAAATGTAATGCAAAGAGCAGAGAGGCGCCTTTCACTGTTAAAACGTCTAACAGGAATGAAGTGGGGATGTTCCAGAGCAACTCTTAACACAACATACAATGTATATATAAAGCCATTATTTACTTACTGCAGCGAAGTTCTTGTAACAGCAAACACAAAAAAGATTCAAATCTTTCAAAACCAAAGTCTGAGATTAATTACAGGTGCTATCAAAACCACACCAATAGCAGCTATGGAAATACTAACCAACCAATGCCCCATTGAATATGAAATAGAAAAAGCGGCTCTTATTCAACACGAAAAGTTGATCAGACTCCCATTCAATACATGGCACAAGAGAAATTTTACACATACACTAAAGACTCAGGAGAGCTTTCTTTCCAAAATTCAAGACATCAAGAAGAATGTTGTTAGCTAATGCTGGATTTCTGACAATGAAGTCATTAATCCTTCAAGAAGAATGTATACCTTCCTAATTCAAAGGAAAACTTCATATCTAAAGTCAATCCGACACAAACATGTTGTTAGCTAATGCTGGATTTCTGACAATGAAGTCATTAATCCTCTTGCTCTCCAATATTTTTCACTGATGGATGGGGCACTAGAAGTGGCCAGGCATATTTGAAGGTGGTCTCGATCCATTTCCTCTTGCAGATCACATAGAGGACAGAGTGGTGAAGAATATATCCCAATTCTGTTTAAATGTTTTGCCAGACAATCATGTCCTGTAATCAACCTGAAGTTTGCAACTGCTGTTTTTCGAGCATACTCAGGAATCACTCCGACACAAACATTTGTTGTTGTTAGCTAATGCTGGATTTCTGACAATGAAGTCATTAATCCTCTTGTTCTCCAATATTTTTCACAATGATATTGAGGAGAGCAATAGCAGTAATAGTAACCGTTTTTTAGAGAGCACCATATTTTTATGTTTTGGCGGTCACATCGCTCTCTCACAACCCCCAGAATGTCTGGAGGACCACACCTGTCGTTGGTTTACGGGTCTCACCGACCTGACCGGGAGAATTGTCAAAATAAATTCACCGACCATATCCTCTGATTACCAATCAGAGGACGTATTACATGCCATGACAGGTCAGCATGTTGGGGTTAAGATTTTATAGAGAAATTAGAGAAATGGAGAGGTTGGAAAAATAAAGACTCCCTAGCCCTCGGGAACCCTAATAGCATCGGGGTCGGAAGAGAACAAGAGATGACCAAGGTAAGGTCAGATAGAAAAGTTACAGTGAGGAGCAAAACACCAGTAAGTGGAAGTAATGTTCTGCTCAGCTTGGGTACCTTGTGGTCGCTATTCACATATCCCCTAGACGGAGACCCCTGAGGCCGCTTTTCATTTGTGAACTTGTATTTGTTACTTCTAATAACCACTTATGAATAAAACCAGTGCATGCTTCTGATAAATGAAATAGTACTACATAGCACATGTCTCCTACTAAAAACAAATGAAAACCATACAAAGAAAGGACCAAGTAACAAACATTAGACATCACATATTATTTACACATGACAGAAGAAGTTAAGAAAAGTGATACTCCAACTAGTGTTCTAAAATTATTGGCATTAGAGACAATCCATACTAGATTTCCAGAACACGAATGGCTCCATATTTATACTGATGGATCATTTATATCAAACAAAGATGGAGCAGGGGCTGGAGTCACATGTCACCTCTTTTCCTATTACAAATCTTTAAGTTATGGAACTACGAACTTTGATGGAGAAATTGAAGCAATTCGAATGGCCCTACAAAATCTTTTGTACAGAATTTCACATTTTCAGCAAGCAGTTATTCTCTCAGATTCCAGGGCAGCAATTATAGCAATTACTTCCAAGTTGTCACCAAAAAACCAAACAATTATAGAATGTTGGAAAATCTTTACCCATCTAACAGCACTTCAAAAACACCTAGTCTTCCAATGGATACCAGCTCACTGTGAACTGAGTGGTAATGAGAAAGCTGATTTTCTTGCAAAAAAGGGTACCGGCAATGTGCAGAAATCAATAGTTAATTTACCATTTTATGCAGCTAAAAGATTAGTCAACTCTGAATTCAAAAAAATTATTGCAAAATATTACTATGAAAAATCAAAGAATAAAAGATGGGAACTACCAAACATTCAAACAGTAATTCCTGAGTATCCTCGAAAAACAGCAATTGCAGCCTTCAGGTTGATTAAAGGACATGATTGTCTGTCAAAACATTTAAACAGAATTGGGATATATTCTTCACCACTCTGTCCTCTATGTGATCTGCAAGAGGAAATGGAACGAGACCACCTTCAAATATGCCCGGCCACTTGTAATGCCCCATCCATCAGTGAAAAATATTGGAGTGCAAGAGGATTAATGACTTCATTGTCAGAAATCCAGCATTAGCTAACAACAACAACATATTTTAACAATGTTACATAAAACGTACGTATTTTCTGGGTTTCTTTACAATTTTATTATTTTTTAAAACATATTATAGTCACATTATAAACTACTGTTTTCACAAGCTTTGCTGAAAGCAACAAAAATCAATCTGCAAAATAGGATACAAGTTAAATTAAGAATGCGATAATAACCGCCTTGCCTCATTTTGATTGTAGTCCATTTATATCAAAGCAGGTGCCATTCGACAATGTTGACCTCCAGTGTCATGTTTCTGGTAGCGCTTTGGGCATTTACAAGGACTGGAGAAATTTATTGTTACCATTGTTGCAGTAGTCGGTAACTGTTAATATAATAGCTGCGAGGAAACAAAGTGAGCCGCTGGACAACCATCAATATAGCGAGGCGATAATACTGCAGTTAGTTTCTTGCAAATCTTAGTAAAATGGCAGTTGCGTCCTCGCTATCGTGCAAATTGAATTCATGGGGGGCATTAGATAGCGCCTTTACAACCGACGGAAAAGTAATAGTCTGTCGAGCATCCGGTAAAAGAATTGGCTGTTCCATGAAATCTCAATTGGAACAACATATCAAAAGTGCTCTTCACATATGCAACAAACACCTACAGTCTTCTAGAAAGCAAGTTCTGTTGACACAAATGCAACAGGAATGATCCGGAAATGATTTTTTAAAGACTTGTACAGTGCAATGGTTGCAGCTAATATTCCATGGCGTAAACTTCAATTTCCTCTATTTCGTTCCTTTCTAGAAAAATGTTGCAAGAAAGTTATTCCTGGTGAATCTACTCTGAGGAAAAACTATCTTCATGTGTGCTATGGAGAAGCAGTTGTTCATATACGGAATGAAATTGGAGACTCCTGTATTCGGTTTGCCGTCAATGAAACTGCAGATGACATGGCTTGTTACATAGCAAATTTAGTAGTAAGAAAACTAGATTCCGAAAATCCAGCAAAAACATTTCTGATCCATTGCAAGGTGTTAGAACAAACAAATGATTCTACAATTGCAAGATTTGTAAATGATTGGATGAAGATTCTGTGGCAAGAGGGTGTGTGTGAGGAAAAGAAGGTTTTAATTATGTATTCAGATGCCGCAGCGTACATGACTAAAGCTGCTACTGCCCTTAAGGTTTTCCACCCGAATGTACCTGCTTGGCCCATTCATTGCAACCTGTTACTAAAGTAGTAAGAAGTAATTTTCCCTATGTGAATAAGTTGATATCAACAACAAAAAAGATCTTCGTGAAAGTATCGCACAGAATTCAGTGCTATAAAAATCATCTCCAACTTGTCCATTTGCCTCCTGAGTCAGTACTTATAAGCTGGGGCATGTGGTTAGAAGCCTGAACTTCTATTGTGAACGTTTTGAAGGAGTCCAGTCAGTGGTGAACATGTTCTCTTCAGAAGTAGTTGTTTCCATACTGAATCTCAGGACATCTTTAAAGATCCGAAAGTGGCAAGCTCCTTTGCTTACATCGAAAGTAACTTCAGCTGTCTTCCTTTCATAGAAGTTTGAAAACAGTGTTGTAATAATTTAATTTGAAAGGTGAGTTAATTAATAACACTGAACAACACTTACAACATATTTTTCCGGGACGCGTTTCGAAGGTTAGCTTTCCTCCATTATCAACCGGACAATAACTGGGTTTCCATGGTGTTTCATGGTACAGATGGTGATGCTTCTTCTGGTGTTTCTTCTGGTGGCGGTTCAATGAACTTACTGAAAATGTCTCTCTGAGGAATGTCGAAATTAAATACTCTGCTTCTATTTTTTAAAATAAAGATTTGTTCCCATGTGGACAGTTCTTGTTTTCCGGTTATGTGTTTGAGAAGTTTTGGTTCTAGCTTTATGTCATGATTTTTTGTCCAAAAGTGAAATGCAACCGCTGATTTTTCTAATTGTTTACTCTTAATGTTTCTAACGTGTTCCTTGGATCTAATTTCTAAATTTCTTCTGGTTTTTCCTATGTATATTTCATTACAATCACTGCATTCAATTTGGTATATGCCAGATTTTTTGTTAGGTGGAATAGCATCTTTGATGTTTGAAAGTAGTAGGTTTTTTATGGAGTAATGGTTTACTGCTGCTAGCTCAATGTTGTATTCCTTGAACACCTTTTTAAATTTATCAAAGGCCCATGGATGATAAGTGAATTTTTTTAATATCATTTTTGTTTTTGCTGCTGTGAGAGTTGTAGTTTCTTTTAATAATTTTTTCTTTCTTTTCTTTTTCTTTTTTTTTTTTTCTTTTCTGCTTGTTTTAAAAGTTCCCGAGTTCCCGAGACTGCCCCCGCTTTGTAGAGGAAAGAGCGATCCAAGAGACACGGGTTAAAGAGAAGGTGCCCTTCTCAGAAGCCCGGAAGCCCTTGCATCTATGCCAACCCTCTGTTCCCAGATCTGGAACCTATAGCTCAGTTGCAGCTAACGCGGTGCCGAGCAGAGAGATCGCAACGCAGACCAGCGATTTCAATGGGGCAACAATTTCTGAAATTGGGGAAATGGTCGTCCTCGGCAGAGGATATGGAGTTAGACCAATCTGCCCACACTGGGAGAACCCCAGTAGAAAAGAGGTGCGAAAAAGCGCCCGACAAGAATGCCAGCCCAAGAGAAAAGAAGAGAGCTAAATTAGTTTGACAACCGCCTACTCCAAAGTAATGAAGAGTTACCTTGCAATTACCTATCCCATACACAATGCAATATGGCTATCTTACAATGGAGCATACGTGGAATTCGAACTCAAAGGCCAAAACTTGAGCTTTTGCTCAAAGAAAACGAATCTCTGGTCGCGTGTTTGCAAGAGACTAAGCTACGTCCTCATGACGCTTTCCATCTAAGGCGATACACCCCAATACAGTGTGATGTTACACCAGAAGAGGGTGTACCGGCACATGGCGGCACTATGATACTTGTAAGAGATGACATATACACAAATTCTGTACCATTACACTCTGATATACAGTCAGCTGCTGTAAAGATTATACTGCAAAACATGGAGATCACCATTTCTACCGTATATTTGCCTCTGTCCCATGACTTCTCGCACATCGATTTAGAAGATCTAGTTTCCCAGTTACCAACACCGTTCCTGTTGGTGGGAGACTTCAATGCGCATCACCCAATGTGGGGTTCAAGTCGCGCGTATGCGAGAGGTACGCTCATTGCCGATTTCTTGGAGAGTCACAACCTAGCTCTCCTCAACATTGGAGAGCCTACATTCATTTCTGACTCTTACAATAGTTTCTCACACCTTGATCTTGCAGTTTGTTGACCTCAGTTGGCAGTCTCCTTACAATGGAATGTCATCTCAGATTTACACTCCAGTGACCACTTCCCATGTCTTATTAGTCTCTTGACGCAAGATACATGTTCCCCACGTATGCCCAGATGGTGTTTGGACCATGCCAACTGGAACCTGTACACCCAGTTGGCTGTCTTTACGTACAACGAGCACAACTCAGTTAATGATTTGACGCAGCATATCACGGAGACGATTCTCTCTGCTGCTGAACAATCAGTTCGAAGGTGGACTTCACACCCCCGTCGATTTCAAGTCGGAATGCCATTCGTGTTTGAAGGCGTGCACTTAGGGTATTCCAACGTCACCCTACTTTGAATAACCTAATCCAATATAAGAAAATGCGTGCCAGGTCCAGACAAGTCATTAAGGATAGCAAAAAGTCATCATGGAGCAAATTTGTAGCTTCATTTAACCAACACAAACCTTCCTCGGTTGTGTGGGATAGATTAAGGTGTGCTGCAGCTAAAACGACTCAACTACCAATAGCGGGATTAGTCCTGCAGGAGCTGTTGTTGATTCATTTGATGTGGCCAATACATTTGGCAGTGCTTTCGCTCAAGTGTCTAGCTCGGAAAACTACTCCCCTGAGTTCCTTCCAACTAAAACTCAGGTGGAATCTCAAGGCTTCACGTTTCGGTCTAGAAACGTGGAAGATTACAATCGCCTTTTCACCATGGCGGAGCTAGAACATTCTCTTCAATCTTCGCGATTGTCAGCACCAGGACCGGACGGAATTCATGTACAAATGTTACAACAGCTCTCTCCTGAAGGTAAGGCATTCCTACTCGAGGTCTATAATCGTGTTTGGGTTGACAGTATACTTCCAGAAAATTGGAGGGCGACCACCATTATTCCCATCTTGAAGGCTGGAAAGGACCATCATCTTCTCTCCAGCTATCGTCCTATTTCCCTCACCAGTTGCGTTTGCAAGGTGATGGAACGCATGATCAATGGACGATTGGTATGGTGGTTAGAAAGTTGTAACCTGCTGACTAACAACCAGTGTGGTTTTCAACGACGCCGTTCAACTGTTGACCATCTTGTGTCAATATCGACACAGATAATGGACGGCTTTATGAAGAACTGTCAAACCTTGGGCATATTTTTCGATCTCGAGAAGGCTTATGATACGTGCTGGCGAGCAGGGATTCTACGTCCCCTGTATGCCTGGAACATACGTGGACACCTACCACTGTTCATTCAGGAATTTATTACGGACCGCTTTTTCTGAGTAAGGGTCGGCTCGGTTTTTTCTAATACTTTTGTTCAAGAGGAGGGAGTACCTCAGGGTTCGGTGCTAAGTGTCATGCTCCTTGCTATAGCAATAAACCCCATCTGGAAATGTGTTCCACCTGGAGTTTCGTCATGCCTATTTGCAGACGACTTTGCTGTCTATTGCAGTTCTCAGCGCAGGTCGTTCTTACAACGGTGCCTGCAGCAATGTTTAGACAACCTTAGAGAATGGAGCGTGAAAAACGGCTTCTGTTTCTGAACTGAGAAGTCACTCTGTGTTAATATCTGGCGTCATTGGAAACGATTACCACCTTCGCTCCGTTTCTGTCCAGATTTACTTCCCTTCGCAGAAGAGACGCGCTTCCTGGGTTTGATCTTGGACAAAGCCTAGTTGGTCGTCGCATATTGCACAGCTAAGAGCACGATGTGACTGTTCCCTAAATATCATGCGAGTACTAAATGGCAAATTGTTGGGAGCAGATCGGACAATTTTGTTGCAAATATATTGCGCATTGATCCGATCCAAATTAGACTATGGGTGTATTGTTTATTTGTCAGCACGACCATCTGTGCTGAGAAGATTAGACGTGGTCCACAATAGGGGCATCCGCATTGCAATAGGAGCTTTTCCAACAAGCCCAGTGGTGAGCCTTTACGCCGAGTCCGCAGAACCTCCTCTGCAATATCGGCGTGAGATTCTCTTGGCAAGTTATGGTTGTGCACTTAGATGTATGCCTAAGCACCCCACATTTGCTTCTTTTTTCACCACCATGCTAAGAGAACGGTATAGGAATAGCACCCTTAATCCTAAGCCTGCGGGGTTTCGTTTCCATGATCTAATGAAGCTTGGAGTGGAACTTCCTCGGATGTTCACCAAGGGCGAAAGGCTTTACCCCCCTTGGCTATCTGGCACGCTCCATGTAGATCTAGGAATGACCGTACACCAGAAGTCCACAATGCCCATTTCAAGTATCCGCACGTGTTTTTTAGAATTTTTGTCGGGCTACACTGACTGACCGTCGATATATTTACCCCTATTGGTCAAAGAGTGCCAACGGTGTTGGATGTGCTTATGTTTATGGAACCGAACCATATACATTCTGTTTTCCAAATAGCACTAACATTTTTACTGCAGAGCTTTATGCAATTTATCGAGCCCTTTTGTATGTGCGCCGTCGTAAATTAGGTGACTGCCTGATTTTGAGCGATTCCCTTAGTGCACTGCAGAGCCTTTGTCAGTTGTGCAACCCCCACCCTATTGTACAGCGTATCCAAGATGCCCTCCATGTTTTACACACTTCTGGCATTGACGTGGTGTGTGCATGGATTCCTGGTCACATAGGTTTGCTGGGGAATGAAATGGCAGATTCGGCAGCAAAGACAGCAACTACAGAACCCAATATTACCATCATCTCACGTGTTACTTCGGATGACTTAAGGCTTTAGGAGAGCGGTGCTTTTGTATTGGCACGAAGAGTGGTCAGCTCTCCGCGGTAATAAGCTTAGAAAAGTGAAAGAACTTCTGATAAACTGGGTAACTTCCTGGCGCATATCTCGCTGCAAGGAGGTTAATTTGGCTTGATTAAGAATAGGGCACTGCAATTTTTCGCATGGTTACCTATTTAAAAGGGACCCTGTGCCTCTATGTCCGCTGTGTGACAACCTTTTGTCAGTTCGCCACGTGCTGCTAGAGTGTTGCTCTCTAGCGCACCTTCAGGATTCTCTGCAGCTGCCTGCCAGACTTGCAGAGGTGTTAGCGGACGACAAAACAGTGGTTGATAGAGTTTTTAAGTTTTTAGCGGATTGTAATATCAATTTGAGGATTTAAACTTTAGATGCTTGTTTATGCCTTTTGACCTATTTATTACATTGTTTTATATCCGGCTATTGCCGCTATTTTTACGTTTATGTGTATTTTTTCTTTGACACTAGTAATTTATTTTTGATTCAAGTTTATATCTGGCTATTGCCATGAATTTTAGAAGGGAACTAATGACCTAGAAGTTGAGCGACCTTAAACCCACAAATCTAATCAAATCTAATCCTGAAAATATGGAAAAGTATATGGTTATTCACTGCACGTTGAAAATGCCTAGTTGTTCATTGTATGTCAAGAGATGGAAAACTGAAAATGGATCCACATTATAAAAGTTAATTGTTTTGAATTGATTGTTTCACTCATTGATAAATTGGTTCAGTATTTCAACATTGCTTTACCGTCTAACATTTAAGTAAAATAATTATGTGAAATGAGTAAGTTTAATAAACATACCCAAAACACATATTTTTTATTTTGTGATTACCTACTTGAAAATAAATTTCGGGTAAATTCTACATAAAACAAAACATTTTCCCTATAATTAATTCTATATTTAGTAAATTTTAACTCATTGTAATTAATTTATGTACTTACAGACCCATCAAATTACAAAATTCTGGGTAATTTGCAGTCTGCATTTAGATTTGAGATGGTATTCATAGCATTTAGATTATTACATAATTTTACATATTTTGTTGATATTACATATTTCATTACATATTTTGATGTTTTTTGTTACATAAATATGTACATATTTCGCACCTTGATGTTACATAAAAATCCGGGCTTTAGTTATAACGCACATGAAAGCATACGTTATCTGAATTATATTGTTGATGAAATTAACCTTCTGAAATCTCAAATACTGCCAGATAACATTGTACATTCCTAGTTAGCAGTATTGATGCATTAGATTCATATCCGAGCAATTTTTAACCTCGCCATAGATGATTTTAATATGTACTGCATAATAAAACTTTAATCGCATTTTTCTCAAAACTAGCTTTTGGCCCATACGCCCTTGCTATTCTAAGGACCTCATATAGGATTTAAACAAGACTGTTAGATTTTGCTGTTATAGCCAATATGCCGTTAAGTGATGTCACTATAACTTGTTTTGACTGTTTATGTAACTGACAGCAAACAAGGAGGAAATCAATTCATTGTTTTTTGAGAGGTAGAACTGGAACTTAAAAATTCAATGCCACAACGGGGATTTGAACCACAGACCTTCCACTTACCAGGCGGCTGCTCTAACCACTGAGCTGTTGTGACAAACTGCCAGAATGGCATTAAATTCTCAAACCAGTTCGTATTTCTCCTGGTAAACCACAAAGGCAGTCTCACATCAGAGACAAATTACCCCAATGGTGGCTTACTATTGTAAGTACTTCATATCCCAGGATTAAATAACCTTCAGATGTTTTTTATTTTTGTGTAGCTTTTTTTTTTATTATTAATTGCTTTGTAGTGAAATGGTTTGAGCTTACACTTGTCACAAAAGAAACTGTAATTTGATTCTACACCACACATTAATGTCATGTCAATTTTATTCAGCTTTAATAACTGTACTTTTAACTATCTATAGTTCTTTTGAAGGATATTCCTCTGCTGTTTATTTTAATTTATTGCCATGAATTTGAGATTCTTCTTCTTTCTTAATTGAAAGAAAACAAGTGCAGGTGTTAAATAAGCAGCACTCAAAATGCTAAGCAAGTATTCATGTATAAGAAATATTCTATGGATTTATTTGAAATGCATAAGCATTTGATTTATTTGGTTATTTCTTTATGAACAAGTGTTAGAATTATTTACTAAACTATTTACTAAACATTTACCATATTATGTGCTCTACAGACAGGTGCTGACAAGTCTGGTTCTTCTTCTTCTTCTTCTTCTTCTTCTTCTTCTTCTTCTTCTTCTTCTTCTTCTTCTTCTTCTTCTTCTTCTTCTTCTTCTTCTTCTTCTTCTTCTTCTTCTTGTTGTTCTTCTTCCTCCTCCTCCTCCTCTTCTTCCTCTTCTTCCTCTTCTTCCTCTTCCTCTACTTCCTCCTCTTCCTCCTCCTCCTCCTCCTCCTCCTCCTTCTCAACTTTAACTTTACAATCATGTGCCTTTTCATTTACAAGCTTACAAAGAATGATGATGGCATTTCAATTTGGCATACCTATAATACAAAGTTAAGGTTCTTTATGGAAACAACTATTGCGATTTGTGTTTATATGTTGATTAAAGTAATTGTGATCTCATATTCTTTGTGTGTAAGAAAAGATGGACAGTTACGCAACATTTCCAGGATCAGTTAGTGAGTTGAGGCATCCATATTTCATGCAGAGTTGTTCTCTTCCTTGTGATTCAAAATGTTATTGTATACACTGCAATAATAAAAAAATTTAAACCAGTTAAATAGCAATATTTAAATAGCAAACATCCAACATTATGAATGAATGAAAATAGCCTGTGATGTCCCATTGAGGGCAAAGGCCTCCTACAAGTAGGGGTAGCTGCTTTTAAAGACTCATGTGGTGAGCTATTCCACGTAAGAGGGTACCATACATAATGCACACTACACATTGAATTACACATGGTCACATAGTTGTAGTTCTAGTCCTTTCCACTCCTTTCTGTTTCTGGCTAAGATGGTCCACTGTCTTCCTCCTTGTTTTCTGAGCAAGTCGGACCATTTGCGTCTTGGTCTTCCTAGGAGTCTCTTGCCGATGTAGGGGTCCCATGTGGTAGCTCGTGCCATCCATCTGTTGTCTTGCAGCCTCATTACATAGCTCCCCATTTCCATTTGGTCTTCATAGCCTGTTGTGCTATGCCTAATGTTGCTGACATCTTGTGTATCAAGATGTTTGGTATTCTGTCTTTCAGAGAGATGCCAAGGATCTTCCTCTGCATTTTCCTTTGGCATACCTGTTGTTTCTCTCTCTGGCTTTGAGAGCCCATGTCTGACAACCATATAATAGCACTGGAAAAACACAGCTTTTGAGTGCCTCCATTTTGAGTCTCCTATTCAGGGTTTTGTCTAGAAATATGAATTTTAAGGCCCAGAAAGTTTTCCAAGCTAAGGAAACTCTTCGTTTTATTTCTTTTTCATTTTGTTGTTAAAGGAAATTATTTGGCCGAGGTACATGTATTGAGATACAGCAGTTCCGTTCCTTCAAGATATATTGGGATTTCTAATCTATTTGTCATTACTTGCATTTTAGATTTGTTTATTGAGTCCTGCCATCTTACTTTGTGTGTTAAGCTCCTGGAGCATTGATTGCAGTTCCCTTGCATTTTTGGCGAAGAGGACTCTGTCGTCAGCGAACCTCAAATTTGTTAGTCTCTTGCCGTTGAGGCATATTCCGTCTTTCTTATTCCAGTTTAGTTTCCTGAATATGTCCTCTAGTATGCAGGTAAATAGTTTTGGGGAGATGGGAAGTCCTTGTCTTACTCCTCTTTCCACGCGAAAAGGTTGGCCTGTCTTTTCGGTTTTAACTCTAGCGAAGCTGTGGTTTCGAATGTTTCTTAGTAATTGAATGTATTTTGCATCTACTCCTTGATTTCTTAGTGCTTGGTATATGTTTGAGTGTTCGATTGTATTGAATGCTTTGCTGTAATCAACAAAAGCAAGGTATATTTTGAGGTGACGATCTTCCGATTTTTCTATTAGCTGATTAATGGTTTGAATATGGTCCATTGTGCTAAATCCTGTGGAATCTTGCTTGTTCTGAGGGTTGGTTCTCGTCCAGTGTTTTTGTTAATCTCCTAGTTAGTATTTTCATGAACATTTTATATAGGTTAGACATCAGGTTTATGGGTCTATAATTGTTAATGTCATCTTTCATACCTTTTTTGTGCAAAAGTACAATCATGCTTGTTTTCCACTGATCAGGAATGTCTTCGGTTTGTATGATTTTGTTGAAGATTTCTGTGATGATTGGAGTTAGGAGATCTTGGGCTTCTTTTAAGAGCTCATTGTATATGTTGTCTTCTCCAGGTGGCTTTCCGTTTTTCAATTCAGTGATGGTTCTAATCTCGCTGTGAATTATAGCGGGAATGGTCTCAGTGGTGTTTGGGTCTGGATCGACAGGGTTACAGTCTGTGGCTTTTTTTGGTAGAGAACTTGCGTATAGCGCTTTGTTGAATTCCATTACTGATTTGATCATATCCTCTCTTCTGTTTAGATGTTCTCCCACCTGATTCTTCGTTGCTAGTACCCATTGTTTCCCGCCCTGGGAGCTTATCCTCGCTTTTCAAATTGATTTGTTTGTTTGTAGTATTTGTCTCGTTCTCGTCCAACATTAATGCACTGAAAATGTTGATCACATGTAAGTGTTCTTTATAAATCTATATCCAGTTGCTCTTTATTATTGTTATTGACTATATTGATTATATCTAATTGCCAATAAATAAATATATAAGTAAATCTATCACAAGGTATAATCAAAATTTTTTCATTATGAAGTAAATTATAAACAGTGATTACAAATAAAAGCATGCTGCTCCATCATTTTCAAGCTTTCATTGTTCTTTGATTTCAGGGGGGTGCCAGCATGAGAGTGGTAAATCAGATGTTAACTGAAATGGATGGTATTGAAAGCCGCAAAGGTGTTTTCCTAATGGCTGCAAGCAATAGACCTGATATTATAGACCCAGCTGTCCTAAGACCTGGTCGCTTAGATAAACTGCTGTATATTGGTTTGCCATCTGCTGCTGACAGGATAGACATCCTGAAAGCCATAACAAAGGTGTGTATTTTTAAAGGTACTTCAATTTAAATGACTCATATGCAGATAATTATAGTTCTAAACTACTCATCAAATCTTTACAGAAACTCTATATTTTATCTATTTACACATTTCTATTTCTTCCCCCCCCCCCCTCCCCCACCCTCATTTGTTGATAAAATCTTTTATTTTCCAGATTTATTTTACATGTGTGTGGTGCTGTTTTTATTGTAGTGTTGCTTCAATTTTGAGCGATGTGGCTCTTATTTCTCTCAGGGCATGGTAACGGATGGAATGAAAAATCACACAATGTTTCTTCACCACAATGTATTATTTTATTAACACTTTTTCTCTATTTTACATTTAAATAAATCCTCTTAGCACCGTTTTAGATTATTTAAGTCTTTCCACTTTTTCAAAAAGTGGAACAAAAGCTTGATGAAAGTCTGGTAAATGTTCTACAATGTTCACACGCATGTTCAAAAATATTTTCTCTTTGACATCACAATTGATTCCTTTTTATTTTTTGTCCCTGACATCCTTATGTCAGAAACACATTTTTTCGTCGTTATAATTCACTTCTTTAATGACAATCAGTGTCCTCATCTGTCTTTGTTGACCATGCTCTTGGTGGTCAATATAGCCAGTGACTGTTGATTTTCTTTCTTGTTGTATTTTCCAATCTGAACATAATCTTCTATAAGTAACCCATTAAAAATTATTATTTTCCATCATCTCTACTATTTCTGCCTTACATGTTTGTTGACAAAGACTATTTGGTCCTTTCTTTGTATGGTTTTAATTTATTTTTATGATATCTTCCTACCAACTTGCCATTTGTATTCTTTAGCTCATACGTATGGTCACCCAGCTGTTTTGTTATGACCAGTGGTCCAGTGTACAGTAGTTCCATCTTTCCAGATCTTTTCTCAGATGCCTTGGATGCTTTGTGGCTTCTTAAGAGCACCTTTTCTCCAATTTGTGGGGACCATTTCCTGATAAATCTTTTTACCTTGTTTCTCCCTTTTTCTGCCTTTTGCTGTAACCTTCTGAATACCAATTGACATTTTTCCTTCTCTGTCAATTCCCTTTGATAATTTGATTCCTAATGTTCTTAAGGTGTCCTGGAATAATTTACTTTTATGCATTGTTGCATTATCCGAAAGAATTGCTTTTATATTCCCATATCTTGGAATATAATCTTTAACAATTTTGTTCAGGCAAGTCCTACTTTTAATGTTCCTAATGGGATATATCTTAGTAAATTTTGTGAAAACATCAAACATGTCGAAGATGTATCTGTTTCCATCTTTCCCCCTTGGTAGCTTGCCATGTTCATCGATGCACACCAATGCATTTTTCTCGTTTCTCAAGATAGATTGTGGAACGACATCGTATCTTACATTGATTGTCTTGGCCTTCTGACATAGGTCGCATGAGGAAATTAACATCCTGACTTTCTTGCCAAGATGTTTGATGTATAGTACTTCCTCAATTGCAAGCATTGTTCTGTCAGTACCAGAGTGAAGCATCAAGTGATGGAATGCCAAAATAACCCTGTCCTGTAAGGAATTTGGTACCATCATTTTCCACTTCCTTACGTCGCGACCATGTAATTTAAACAGGATGTTCCTAAATTTCCCTATCTTGGCTTCCAATTTTGGTACTATATCTGGAGCCTTGTCGAATAGCCTCTTCAATTCAGGGTCTTCTTGCTGTAGCTTCGCTATGTTTTTGAAGTCTTGTAAGATTTCGTTGCTTTCCTTACTATTTATCTGCATAATTTTAATTTCATAGTGTGGATTATATATCACCTCGGGTATGTGACTTTCTGATCTTAATCTTGACAATAAGTCACTAAAGATGTTCTCCTTGCCTGGGATATGTCTGACCTCTATGTCCTGCGACACTATTTCGTGTATGAACCTCGAGATTTTGGAGTTGGTTAGCTTGCATTTTTGGATGAAGGACAGGCTTACGTGATCAGTATATATAATTATTTTATAATGGTAGACATATTGCCTGAACTTTTGTAACGCTAAATGGATTGCACCTATTTCTAATTCCGTTATGCACGCATTGGCTTCTATCTTGTTTAGAAATCTGGAAGCTGTGGCAGTCACATGTTTGTTGGCATCTGCATCTTCTTGTGCTAATATTGCTCCATATGAGTGCGCACTAGCATCGGTGTATATTAGAAAAGGTGAATTTGGATCCGGTCGTTCCAGGAGAATACTGTGCTTAAAGAGTTCTTTGATTTTCTCAAAGGCTACCTGGTGTTCGGCATTCCATTCCCACTTAGTATCCTTTCTCAACAGTTCTCTAAGGGGTACTAATTCCTTAGCATAGTTAATCACAAATTTTGACAATGCCCAGAAACCTTCCCAACTGTTTCAAGTTACGTGGGGGTGGTATACACTCTATGGCCTTGACTCTCTCCGGATTAGGTTGTATACCGTCAGGCGTAATGATGTGGCCTAGAAATTCTGCCTCTTTGACAAAAAATTCGCACTTCTCCAAGCTCAGGGTCATGTTGCTTTCCTGAAACTTGGACAATACGTAATGTATGTTATGTAAGTGTGACTCGGGATCCTTGCTGTATATTAAAAATTCGTTAACATATTGCGTTACAAAAGCCTCGATAGTATCCCCGAAAACTTTGTCAAGAGCCCTCAGTAGTGCACTGCTACTGGTTGATAATCCAAAGGCGCATTTTAAAAAGTGATACACCTTTCCTTTGTGCAGGAAGCAGGTATATTTCCTGACGTCTGGATGAAGAGGAATTTGCCAGAATGATGCTGTCAGGTCAAGACTAGTAAAATGTTGACCTCCCTTCAATTTTGATATCAGTTGGTCTACCCCCTCAGGCCTGTAATGATCTGGCAAGGTATGCACATTTATTTTCCTTGCGTCATTGGTCATCCTCAATTTTCCCTCCTTCTTGTGGACCCATACCACTGGATTCACATAACATGAGTCCGACGGTTCTATTATTCCGTCTGTCAACATTTTCTGGATCACTCTGTCGGCTTCCTCCCTGATGGAGTTGGGGATGGGCCTGGATTTATGTGAATAGGGGGTGATATCTTTAACTTTAAAAGTATGTACATACTTATTACATGTACCTGGCTTTTTATTAAAAACTTTCCTGTTTTTAATTAATATCTTTCTAAGTTGGTTCCTTTCCTCTTCAGAGATGTCATGTGCTCCCCAGACCTTCTCGTCGATTAGCTGTGACGTCGGTTCTTCTCCATCTGTTGGTAGTGGTTCAGATGGTAGTTGTTCAAGGTAACGTATTCGTCTTCTGTGCAGATCCAATGGCTGCAAACATTAGTATCCTCCTCGCTCATCCAACCTGTTTTCTCCTTACTTATCCTTAGGTCTACCAACCTATTCTCGTGGACATTGATGTTCTCCACAAAAAACTGCTCATCCGGATGGATCCCTGTCTGGTCTGGTTCCTCCTGGCATGTTTCCTCCTCCAGGAACTTCGCGGTGCACTCTGAGGTTCCTTCCTTGATAATAAATTCATGTAGGTCATAATCGATTACCGACCTCCAAAGATTAAGCAAACCACTGCCAATGATTAGGGTAGCTGTTAGTCTAGGTATTACCAGGGCAATAAAATCGAACTTCCAGCTCCCAATTTCTATTACCAGCTTTACCTGGTATTTAACATGTTCCTTTTTCTTGCAAATCGCTGTGCTGCAATATACTCCAAACACAGGCAAGAATTCAGCATTTCTCTTTGTTATTAATTCCTGGAATAGCTGTTCGTCACATACTGATGTGCTGGCTCCTGTATCAATCATTGCTGGCAATTCGATACCCCATACCTTAAGCCTAATCATTGGTGGATTGGTTATTTCCTTCCTTTCACTTGCCTGTCTCCTCAAGGTACCTATACAATGTTGGTCAATATTGCCCCTACTGCCACACAGGTCAACTTCCGGGACACAAAGTTGACTTGTACTTAGTTTTCCTGGGCGTTAGAGATGATTGTTGTTTCTGTATTCTGTGCAGCATCGGTCCTATTCGGCACATTTTCATTCTGTTCCTGTTGTCTTATGTTGTCGGTGTTCCATTAGTTTCTGCCCCTTTGGTGTGAACCCCTATTGTATGACGACCTTTGGCTGTTTAAATATTCCCTAGAGAATCGTATGTGATTCACCTGATGGGTACGGTCTCCTGGTCTCCCCCGATCATACCTATGTGTTCAGTATCTCGATTCACCCCTTGGTATTGTGTCGTGGTACCGCTGTCTCATGTTCTCCATCCTTTCGCCATGATTGTGTGGTTGTGGGAAATGGTGTGCCCCTCTCCCCCTGTCATGGGTGCTCCTAGTATTTCTATCTTCTCTCTCATTCTGGTTGTTTGTAGCCGTGCTCCTATTTAAGATAGGTGAGTTTGGATGACCGTTTCTATGTCTATGTTCATTAGGCCGACCATTTTGTGTTTCGAAGGCTGTTAGTAATTCTATCATGTCTGCAAAATCTACTGGTCTCGCAACAATTAACCCTGTTCTCACTGTGTCTGGGAAATGTCTTGTTATGCTGGTAATTAACTCTGCTTCTGACAGGTTAGGGTCTAATAGCTTCCCTTTGTTGGCTACTTTCATAAAATAATCGACTAGCGATAACCCTTTGGTTGGATCATATCTTCCTGTCGCTAGCTCTACCCTAGTTTGGTTTTGCTTAGCTGGGCCCCAATACCTTGATAGGAATAGATTTCTGAATGAGCTATACGATTCATGACCAGCTAGTGTTAACCTAAGCCATTCTAGTGCCTTGTTTTTTAAGCTTTTCTTGACTATCATCATCCTAAGCTCATTTGGTATCCTTTTCACTTTAAAATACTCTTCCATCTCTTTAACAAAGAGTTTTGGATCATCTCCCTTCTCCTCGTCAAATGTAGGTGGTGTGATTTCATGTAGTATGCTGTTGTGTGTTGTGTCATTGTTTAATTGTGAACCTATTTCTCTGTATGGTGAGTCAACATTTTGTACATCATTCAAATAACTCTCATCTTGTACATTACTTACACCTAAATCATTTTGCCTTTGTAGTGCATTCACAATATCATTTACATTAGCCAAACTTTCTTTTGCTTTTTTCATTTCTTCACAAATTGATTTTAAATCATTCTATATTTCTAAGTGACTTTGTTTCATATCATTCATAGCATCTTGTTTCGACTGCACTCCATCAGCCATAGTCTTAATTTTAGGAATTACAATTTGTTCTACAGTTTCATTAATAATGTCTTTCTTTACAATCTCTTTCCTTAATTCCTCAATTATTTCTGCTTTTACATTTGTAATCTTACAGTCTACACTTGTATTACATTCTGTTATTTCATCTCTACATCTACCAATTTCTTCTTCTAATTCAATTATTTTCTCTCATTTCCGATTCAATTTTTCCCATCCTATCTCCTGTGATTTCTATCCTAGCTTCTAAAGCTTCCTTTGTCTCATTTATGTTTTTATGTACTAATTTCAAATTAGTTTCCATTACTTTCATATTTTCTTTACACTCCTGTCTTCCTAATTCTATTTTCTTTCCCAAATCTAGCTCTAATTCTTTCCTATCAAGTTCTATTTTCTGCTCTAAGTTCTGTCTTCCTAATTCTATTTTCTGTTCTAAGTCCTTTCTCACTTCCTCTATTTTCGGACCTATCTCTTCCTTATTCTGTTCTAGTTTCTGGCCTATACTCTGACCTAAACTTTGTTCTATGTCCTGTTTTAATTCTACCTTATTTTGTTCCATTTTCTGACCTAAACTTTGTTCTATGTTCTGTCTCAATTCTACGTTATTTTGTTCCATTTTCTGACCTAATTCTACCTTGTTTTGTTCCATTTTCTGACCTATTTCCTTCATATTCTGTTCTAGTCTTTCTAACATGATCATTAACCTTTGGTCTTTTCCTATTGCTACCTCTTCTTCACTTACTGTTTCTATCTGATAACTAGGCCTATCTGCCCCTTCCCCTACTGCTGTTACTAGAGCTCTCTCTTTTTGCGACATTTTAGTTTCTTTATTCAGTTCACTGTGGCTTAAAAGTCCTACTATTTTGCCTCTTCGCAGTAACATAAAGATAAAATGAAAATAAGAATTTTTGGTCCTGCTTTTTTCTCGTTGATTTATCCAGTTACGTGCGTCTCCTGGGCAGTTGGCTTCACTAGACGATCTCTGGTGTTTTCCCGCGTTGATTATCCGTTCATTGGTGTACCCGAAGTTGTAGATTTTGGTGCTGTTTTTGCAATTATCTATACAGAATGTGCTGTGCTATGAGACTCGTTTTCTATCTAGGTTGTGGTAACGGATGGAATGAAATATCACACAATGTTTCTTTACCACAATGTATTAATTTATTAACACTTCATCGATACTTTACATTAAACAATTTCTCTCAGCATCATTCTAAATGCTTAGAAACCTTTACACTTTTTCACTTAGTGGAACTTATGCTTGATGAAAGTTTGGTGAAAGTTCCATGTTCACACTACCTAAATATGATTGTCTTTTCAACTCGAACATACACACGCGAGTGAACAGTTTTTGGCGTCGTTTGACGCGACACCGCCTTTTTTATATTCATCCGCGCATGCGTCCATCAAATAGTTCTTTCTCGTTAGGGAAGCGATCCCTAATCATCCTCCCCTACTTTTATTATGGAACACATATAATTCTAATATTTATACATATATATTAAAATCAAATATGGAAAGATTTATGACGTGTTTGGGCAAACTTAGTTGTTCGTAACAATGAACCTTATCAACATGTTTTCGTCAATTAACTATCTCATATCAACATCAAAAAACGAATTACACTTTTAACAAACATACACATGAACGATTTTCTTTTAGGGTCTTCTAATATTCTGTCTCAATTTCAAACGATGTTCTAATGGCGTCTTCTTTCTTTTTGGCGCGAAGATTTGGCGTCACTTGGTGTTTTGTATAAGTTCATTTCCCGTAGATTTCCATTCCATCCAAAATTCGTGCTCCACGGTTGGGTAAGCCATTTGGTGCTGTTTTTATTGTAGTGTTGCTTCAATTTTGAGCGATGTGGCTCTTATTTCTCTCAGGGCATGGTAACGGATGGAATGAAAAATCACACGATGTTTCTTCACCACAATGTATTATTTTATCAACACTTTTTCCCTATTTTACATTTAAATAAATCCTCTTAGCACCATTTTAGATTATTTAAGTCTTTCCACTTTTTCAAAAAGTCTGGTAAATGTTCTACAATGTTCACACACACTACCTAAACACATCTTTTCACCTTGAATATACAGACGCTAGTGCCGATTCTTTTAGTTGCGAGTCTAAGATTCCGACTGCCACGTGTACATCCGCGCATGCGTTCATCAAATAGTTCCCGCATTGTTAGGGAAGCGATCCTTAGCCATTTTCCCTTCGCTTTCAATATTGAACACATATAATTCTTTTATTTATACATATATATTAAAATTAAATATGGAAATATTTATGACGTCTTTAAACAAACTTAATTGTTTGTAACAATGAACATTAGTAACACGTTTTCGTCATTTAACTAACTCATACGAACATCAAAAAACAAATTACCCTCTTAACAAATATTCACATAAACGATTTTCTTTTGGGGTCTTCTAATATTCTGTCTCATGTGTAATGTAACATTTTATGTCGCAATCATTCATTTCATCAATCGTGTGATGACAATAAAGAAAGCTCTCAACAGCAGTATAAGTGCTTAGATTAGAGTTCAGAATAAGATGAAAAAATTTCTAATGCAGTAGGCAACCTTGCTTATAACATACATTACATAGCCATAGCTTCTTATCATTAACACAGGAGAGCAAAAAGACCTCCAAATGGGCTACGTGGCATTTTGCCTGTCAGTATACTCTGCACTTTTTATGTCTGCCACTATCATAGAAAGGTGCAGATGAACCATACAATATTTTAAAAACTACTTTTAAAGGCTTTACTGACAAATTTTATGAAAGAAGATGCTGAAACTGATCACCCTGGTCCATACGTACATTTTGGCACCATTTTAGAAAACTATCCATCACTCACTATACTTTACATTGAAAAATGCTGGTAATTTCCTGGTGAATATTTTGTTTTAATTCTTCCAGGGTGTGTGGGTTTGTCTTGTACGCTTTGTTTTTTAAGTTACCCCAGAGATAGAAATTGTTTATTGGAGCTCTGAGAAACCTTTCTCCACTAATGGCGTACCATACACCAAATTTTTCATCATGGAGGGTCACTTTGTTCTGAGTTATACAGCCAATTTTCTTGAGTCAACAGTTGACCCCCGTACATAAATGAATACAATTTTGCCCCCTTTTTACTTTCTCTACTGGTAAGTAGGGGAAGTATAGTATTCCACCCAAAAATTCCTTGTCGAGATTTCACCGGAAATATATGTTTTGAGACCCCCTGAACCCAAAAAAAAAAGCATTTTTAGAAAAAGGTCCATCTGTATGTCTGTGTGTCAGTCTGTCTGTCAGTCTGTGGACAGCGTAACTCAAAAATGAAAAGTCGGTTAAAAACCAAAGTTGGTATTTAAGTTTAATGTCTTTTAAGAATGTGTTACGAAGATTTTGAAGAAAATAGCCCAACCCTAAACTACCCTTTACATGGAAAATGTTTCAAAAATTTTGATTTTCTTGAAAATCGCTCTAACGATTTTGATTAAAATGCCATACGTTTGAGATATTGTTATGGCAAATGAAATGTATATCTTGAATTTTCTAGCTATAGCCCCTGTAGTCATATTTACTCTGGACGACTTTTGCATAACTGGTAAACCGTTAGAGATAGACCAAATCATACTATACCAAAAATGTAGATCTTGCTAAAATACACAATTTATGTCTGAATAAATTTTCTTGTAGGGTGAACCATTTCGGAGATATTCCTTGTTATGTGTGTGAGTTTTGGAAAACTTTGAACTTTCGTTAAAAGGATCATCGTTGTTCATTTTTTTATATGTTACGTGTGCAAAGAGAACTGAATCTCAAAGCTTTAAAACATTTGACTATCGCACAAATTCTACTGTTTTCTAATATCCCCCTTGCACCTACAAGGAAATAAGTAATAAGATAATTTGTACAAATGTTTATTTTAACTAACACGAAGAAGATATAGGAATAAGAGTTTGTAAGAATGGTTAATACAAAAGTAGAGAAAGTCATGTGAGTACAACACATCAGAATTAACCAACAGGGAGCGTGATTTTGCCTTTTTTCAACAAGACTCTGCAACAGGTTATATGGCCAATCTTTCAATGAGAACAACTGAAAGTGTTAAATAAGGAAAAATTGAAACTATTAACAGTGAAGCAACAAGATTCTAAAGTAAGAACAAATTAGAAACTAAAAACTTCACTTATCTTAGTATGATTTGCTGCTGACCCTGGGTTTCAAGCTGTTTCCAGCTCATTCTCAAAGCCATATAAACAAACTCGTTGCCAAGCTACAATCTTTTATTTTTTCTGAAAAACAATTACTCTTATTCAATTTTTATTACAATTAAGTAATCCTATAGATTTAATGGTTTGGGAAAAAAAATTTATTTTAAAAAACAGGAACCGTGTCATGAACTTCGAATTACCATCTGTAGATTGCATTTATAAATTTTTGTTTTCAGAGATTGGTAAATAAAAATTGAATAAGAGTAATTGTTTTTCAGAAAAAATAAAAGATTGTAGCTTGGCTACGAGTTTGTTTATATGGCTTTGAGAATGAGCTGGACACAGCTTGAAACCCAGGGTCAGCAGCAAATCATACTAAGATAAGTGAAGTTTTTAGTTTCTAATTTGTTCTTACTTTAGGAACTGAAAGTGTGTTTCAGGACAAAGTTATTGTTAGAGATTAATGGTCCCCTGACTTAATCCCATGTGATTTCTATCTCTGGGGCAGCTTAAAACATAAAGTGTACAAGATAAACCCACGTACCATGGAAGAATTAAAACAAAATGTCCACCAGGAAATTGCCAGCATTTCTCAACATGAGTATGGCGAATGATGGATAATTTCCTAAAGAAGTGCCAAAAATGTATGTACAACGACAGTGACCAGTTTCAGTATCTCCTTTCATAATTTGGTAAGTAAAGCTTTCCTAATTCAAAGGAAAACTTCATATACATGGATCATTCAATAATTAGTGACAATAACGTTTGCATGTGGCATAATCAGCAGTAAATGATGCAAGCTGGTAACAATGAGAAAGAAGAGTATCTGATGTATGTTACCTGTGAGTTTAAAGGTAGTAATATTATTTATAAGATAGTTGTAGTAAGTTTAATTTCGACTGTTATCTGTAATGCTCTAAAACGCTTAGTAAATACAAACAAAAATGCTTCATTAAAATTGTAATTGCAAGAGGCAAGAATGCTCAACAATGCCATGCAGCATTACTGGAAGCTCGTGGTCGATAGACTTTACCATACTGTATCGTGTCTAGGTGAGTGCATGCATTTTGCAAGGGTAGCAAAAATGTTGTCCAAAAACATGGAGCTCGGCTGCCAACTAAGCATTTTAGAGTATTACAGATAACAGTCGACAAATTAAACTTACTACAAATATTTGAGAGATAGAACTGGAACTTAAAAATTCAATGCCACAGCAGGGATTTGAACCACAGAGCCTCCACTTACCAGGCGGGTGCTCTAACCATTAAGCTACTGTGGCAACTTGCCAGAATGACATTGAATTCTCAAATCAGTTCGTATTTTTCCCTGGTAAACCACAAAGCCAGTCTCACATCATTGAGAATTCAATGTCATTCTAGCAAGTTGTCACAGTAGCTTAATGGTTAGAGCACCCGCCTGGTAAGCGGAGGGTCTATGGTTCAAATCCCAGCTGTGGCATTGAATTTTTAAGTTCCAGTTCTACCTCTCAAACATTGCCCACACACGGCTTATGTGCTTAAAAACACCAATAGTAAGTTTGTTGGCATAAATAAATAATAATTACCATTTGAAGGTTATTTAATCCTGGGACAAAGTACTTGCAATAGCAAGTCACTATTGGGGTAATTGTCTCTGATGTGAGACTGCCTTTGTGGTTTACCAAGGAAAAATACGAACTGGTTTGAGAATTCAATGTCATTCTGGCAAGTTGTCACAGGAACTTAATGGTTAGAGCACCCGCCTGGTAAGCGGAGGGTCTGTGGTTCAAATCCCAGTTGTGGCATTGAATTTTTAAGTTCCAGTTCTACCTTTCAGACCTTGCCCACACATGACTTGTGCATTTAAAAACACCAACAGTAAGTTTGTTGGCATAAATAAATAATAATTACTACAAATATCTTAAAAATAATATTACTATCCTTAAACTCACAGGTAACATACATCAGATGCTCTTCTTTCTCATTTTTACCAACTTGCGTCATTTGAGGCTGATAGTGCTACATGCAAGCATTGTTGCCACTAATTATTGAATGACCCATGTATAAAGTCAATCCGACACAAGCATTAGACATCACATATTATTTACACCTGACAGAAGAAGTTAAGAAAAGTGATACTCCAACTAGTGTTCTAAAATTATTGGCATTAGAGACAATCCATACTAGATTTCTGGAACATGAACGGCTCCATATTTATACTGATGGATCACTGATATCAAACCAAAATGGGCAGTGGCTGGAGTCACGTGTCACCTCTTTTGCTATTACAAATCTTTTAAGTTATGAAACTACAAACTTTGATGGAGAAATTGAAGTAATGTGAATGGCCCTACAAAATCTTTTGATAGAATTTCACATTTTCATCAAGCAGTTATTCTCTCAGATTCCAGGGCAGCAATTATAGCAATTGCTTCCAAGTTGTCACCAAAACACCAAACAATTATAAAATGTTGGAAAATCCTTACCCATCTAACAGCACTTCAAAAACACCTAGTCTTCCAATGGATGCCAGCTCACAGTGGACTGAGTGGTAATGAGAAAGCTGATTTTCTTGCAAAAAAGGGGTACCAGCAGTGTACAAAAATCCATAGTTAATCTACCATTTTACGTAGCTAAAAGATTAATCAACTCTGAATTCAAAAAAATTATTGCAAAACATTACTATGAAAAATCAAAGAATAAAAGATGGGAACTACCAAACATTCAAACAGTAATTCCTGAGTATTCTCGAAAAACAGCAGTTGCAACGTTCTGATTGATTACAGGACATGATTGTCTGGCAAAACATTTAAACAGAATTGGGATATATTCTTCACTACTCTGTCCTCTATGTGATCTGCAAGAGGAAATGGACCAAGACCACCTTCAAATATGTCCGGACACTTCTAAGTGCCCCATCCATCAGTGAAAAATATTGGAGAGCAAAAGTATTAATCACCTCATTGTCAAAACTCCAGCATTAGCTAACAACAACATCTTTACGAATTGCCATCTACAGAATTCCAACATCATTCAAATGATTTTTCCTACCACTTGTTACTTTCATTTCTCATACATTGGCACCCTGCGTTACACAGTCCTTAACTTCTTGAGGGATATCGACATGAAATCACGTCCATTTAAAATGGCGGATGAGCGATATGGGCGTCCTGTGCGTTTAAACATTTAACCCTTATTTATCCCTTATCTAACTCAACTTATTATAATTTTCCCTTTATGAAACATTTTAGTAAGGTATATATACTTTATTGGCTTACCTTAATATGTTCGTTCTGCAGTGATTTACCTCAAAACAGGGATAAACACACAAGGGTACGTACATCTCCACATTCGCGAATTCCCTTCTTGCAGCACACGATTCACTTTCGAAATGGGCGGGACTTCTTTGCTGTTGGTGGTATCCTTTTAGGATAATGTTTTCCTTGAAGTCTGAGGGGTGCAGGGGTTTTGGATTTTCAACCCCCAACGTGGTATTGTTCAATTAGGCTGCGAGTTATTTATAGTCAGTAGTCAAGGTCGGTCATTGTCCTGTGTGGGTTTAGAGAGCTGTCCAAATCCCCAAACAATTGTATATGGTTATATCCAGTTGGTGCAAAAATACCTTTTTATACCACTTCTCCCTTCAGCTACAAGTAGGAAAGAATACGTATGTATTTCAACAAAGAAAGACACGGACTCTATTCAGTTACGAAACTCACGTAAGCAAAAGTTGTAATGTTGATCTATTCTGGTGACTCAAGAGACCACGCATGCAGTAGCGATTTATTACACAGTATGCTGACGCATAAGCCACACATACAATGGGTGTTTCTTTACTGTATCTTTCCGAGAATTTATATTAGATGCGTTCGACAGAGCAAAGTTGACTTTTCACCACAGTGAAACAAAATTGTGCCATTTCAACGTTTTGTAAATACAACTCAACTTTGCTGATGACGTACATTTATACTGCAAATAACAAGTTTTATACCAGTTTTTGTTTCATTAAAATAACTTAATATTTACACAAAATACAGCTGTGTATATACGAAGCGCATTTAACAATTTAAATGCTAGCAGTTCTCAGCTCGCGGACGTTTAAATGGCCATCGCTGAAGAGGTTAAGCCCATATTCAGCAACATTACGATTGTGTACACATTTGCATCAAAATGAAATTTTTTCTTCCCATCACATCCTTAAGTGGTCCAAACATTGCCATACAGGCAGTTGGGTTTATTGATTTGTACATTTCTTTTTCATATAATACTTGAAATATCCTATTTACATTCTGCTTAAATCTAAGTACAAATAAGAGCTGTTGCTGTCCATTTCCCTTTGGACCTCTGTTTTACCTGGTCTTCTGGCCTTCTGGCTCATTGACAGTTTTCCTCCTTATCTCCTAACTCTCCCCTTCTGTTTCTGCTTGCCACTATGTTTTTGTTCATCTAGTTCATACATTCATTTCTTTTTTCCTTATTCTGTCAGCTTTCCTTTTTTTTATTATTATTATTAGCTACTGTTTTTCTACTAATGTTATCCCATTTTCCTTCCCATATTTCTTTACTCCAATTTAGTTAACTGTACAGTCTATCATTATAATGTTTGGTACTTTCTTCTTTCCCAAAAAATTCACATGTTCCTTCTTTTCTTCCTCTTACATCTGTCAGTATATTGAGCCTGTTCTCATCCATGCCTGTTCCTCCCTTTCTCTTTTACTGTTTTGAGCTAGTATTTCTCCTTACCCCAATCTCCATGGGCATTGCGAAGTGTGGCCGGGGGTGGGGGGGGCGTGTTTCATGGACCCCCTTTGGAAATTAATGAATTTACTATTTGACTATTGTTTTAATTTTGATGGAAAAACAGTTTTTATTTATCACAAGTTCATCCTCAACAAATACTATAACTCATATCTTTTGTAGTTTTGGACAACAGAATAATGAATTAATATTGTTTGATTGCAAACTTCCACCAACATACGGCCCTCCCCTGTAAAAAGTCTGCCAACACCCATGCCAATCTCTCTTAATTTCTCTGCAAAACTTGAACAATTTTTTTTCCGTGAGTACTCCATTTCACTTGTTTTCTAATGTTCTCCATTCTATAAACCACCTTCATTTCCTTCCTCTTTTCTCCACATTACTCCTTTTTTTTATTATTTCCATGTTTGCTATCACCCCTGTCCACCATCTGTTTTTATTTTCCATATTCCTTTCTTGAATCATACATTGCTTTAATATTTCCTCATTTTCCATTGTTGTGTACCTATACCAGAATTTTAGCAGCCTTTCCATTACTAC
Organism: Tenodera sinensis; assembly: GCA_030765045.1. Taxonomy (NCBI): domain Eukaryota; kingdom Metazoa; phylum Arthropoda; class Insecta; order Mantodea; family Mantidae; genus Tenodera; species Tenodera sinensis. Next base: position 148,216,865 of record CM060965.1, on the reverse strand, counting down.
CCCCTTTCTCATTCTTCCCAGTCCCATTAGGCCCACTTACCCCATTGCCTATTGGAACAGCCCCAACAATTCCCTGGAAAATAACTTGAAGCTCTATTATTGGCTATTAACAGAAGTTGTAATTCAAACTGTTGAAGAAAATTCTACTCATCCTGTAGAAATGCTAATTGGGGTTTTTTTGTAGTATGTAATAACTTGTGTACATTTTTATTTATTTCTTTTTTTGAATGGTAAAGACCATCTTTATGTAAAATTATATTGTAGTTTGTGCAAAAAATATCTACACTTACACTAGCGACAGAAAGTATAAACTCACCAACTGTACCCTGGTTTGTTTGTTTGTTGTTATTGTTTCTGCCAAAATTATTAATTCTGAATTAACATATTCTTTTAAATATTTGAAGCCACATTACATACTTCATTACAAGTGATTTGAAACTTCACAATATTTTTATATTGTAATGAAAACTGAGTTGGATTGAAACACAGAACATCACTTACATATAATTAGTCTTGACCGGTTTCATGAGCTTAACTTGCTCCCATCATAAGAATTAAACAACTGGTTCTTGTTAATATTGTTTGATGTATGGTTGGTTTAGATGACATCTAGCGGTGAGCCGATAAACTTCCATAAAGGGTAATTATTTATTTATGCCAACAAAGTTACTGTTGGTGTTTTTAAACACACAAGCCGTGTGTGGGCAATGTTTAAGAGGTAGAACTGGAACTTAAAAATTCAGTACCACAGCTGGGATTGGAACCATCGTATTTCTCCCGGTAAACCACAAAGGCAGTCTCACATCAGAGACAATTACCCCAATGGTGACGTACTATTGCAAGGAGAAATACAAACTGGTTTGAGAATTCAATGTCATTCTGGCAGGTTGTCACAGTAGCTTAATGGTTAGAGCACCCGCCTAGTAAGCAGGGGGTCTGTGGTTCAAATCCCAGCTTGGCATTGAATTTTTAAGTTCCAGTTCTACCTCTCATACATTGCCCACACACAACTTGTGTGTTTAAAAACACCAATAGTAAGTTTGTTGGCATAAACAAATAATAATTACCATCTGAAGGTTATTTAATCCTTGCAGTAGTAAGTCACCTTTGGGGTAATTGTCTGATCTGAGACTGCCTTTGTGGTTTACTGGGAGAAATACGAACTGGTTTGAGAATTCATTGTCATTCTGGCAGGTTGTCACAGTAGCTTAATGGTTAGAGCACCTGCCTAGTAAGCAGAGGGTCTGTGGTTCAACTCCTAGCTATGGCATTGAATTTTTAAATTCCAGTTCTACCTCTCTTCCATAAAGGGTTTTGTGGAGGCAAATCAAAGTTTATTACATGGAGTTTGTTTTTTTATTATATAAACTTTTTCCCAAGCATCTAACTCTGCAGCGTGTTTTGTAGCTTTTAAAAGTTTTATGTTCAGTGTGATGTTGTGGTTGGATGCCCTAAAATGGTGTGCAACTGCAGGTTTATCCATCTGTTTGTATTTGATGCATCTCATATGTTCTTTTAGCCTGGTTTCTATATTCCTCTCGGTTTTCCCTATGTGAATCTGGTCAATCTGGGCAACTGATTTGATAGATTCCTGCTTTTTTTGTTCTATGGTATCTGGTTCTTTGACTTGTTGCACAGTAATTTCTCTATGCTGAAATTATTCTAAGGGACCAAGATAATCCAACTCGGTTTTCATTATAATTTAGATTCACATCAGCGTTACTAGCTTATAAAAAGATACATAAACATGTTAGTTTATGCTTATGTCACTATTTACATCCTACTCTGTTATTCATGGGGGAATGTTTAGTTTAGAGTATCTCAGAACTCTTCCCAATGCTTGTGGTGTAATCAGAGTAGTTTCATTAGTCAAGATGATCAGTTCTGTGGCAGCTCAACTGTTAATTTCACAGGAAGCATATTAGTATAGCACTAAGTGCCCCAAATAAACAAGAATGGGTTAAAAAGCAAATATGGGTGCAGAAAAAAGAGCAATGCCATGTGCATAAAAATATGCAGGATGGTCCAACAGAAAAATAGCAAATAAGCTGGGCATTTCTTACTATAGTGTCCGCTCTGCATTGAAGTGCAGAGAAGAAACCGGTTCCCATGCTGATCAACCAGACAGTGGACTTCCAAGAGAAACATCAGTAGTGGAGGACAATAGAATTATACTTTTGAGCAAATTTGATTGGCAGCATTCAGCTGTGTCCATCTGCATGAAATAAATACTCCAAGGGCAGAGCGAGTATCAGTGTTGAAAGTAAAACGTTGCCTATTTGCATTTTCGTTGTGTGGATGTCTAGCTGTGAAGAAGCCATTGTTAACCCATCAACACAGGCTTATAACATTGCAGTGGACCAAAGAGCTCCAGAATTGGACCTTAAACTACTGGAAAAGAGTTCTGTGAACAGATGAATCCGAATTTGAGAAATTTGGTTCAAATCGTCGGCAGTATGTCCACTGTTGCCCTGGGGAGAGAATGCTTGAAGCTTGCCTCACCCCCTCTGTGAAACATGGAGGGGAAGTGTAATAGTCGGGATGTTCTGGGAACAATGAAATTGGAGACTTAGTGAAAGTGGATGGTATTTTGGAGAAAAAATAGTACCATCAGATTCTTCTGCGCCATGCTGTGCCATCTGGTAGACTTACTGGATGTGGTTTTGTTCTTCAACAAGATAATGACCCTAAACACATGTTAAAGCTATGCAAGAACTATGTTCATAGTAGATGGGAGTGTTAAAATCCATGACCTGGCCCCCACAATCTCCGAATCTATCCCCAGTTGAACTTCTCAGGGAGGAACTTGATAGGAAAGCAAAACAGATGATCCCTAACAATGTGGATGAGCTGTGGCAGTGTCTTTTGCAAGCCTTGGGTGATATAACTAAAGAGATGTAAGATTTAAAACTTTCACGAAAACACTGTGGCCGGTGACAAACATAGCCCGAAACAGCAGGCCCAATCACAAATCGTCACCCGCTCATTGGCCAGGGCAACGCAACCCCCTCCCACCTAACATTGTATATATATATATGGGGAGCGGAAAGCTAATGGTCATTTTCATTCTGACGAAGGCCATGGAGTTTACAATGGCCGAAAGCTCAATGTTTTTAAACCTCACACGGCTGATCGCCCGTGAAACTGTAATAAATAGAGAGATGTTACAAAAATTTACTGCAAGGATGCCTGGAATTTGTAAAGGAGTCATCAAAGCAAGAGGTGGTCATTTTGATGGATCAAAAGCTTGGAACAATTTCCTTAGAGCATACAAAAAAGACTACATTTAGTATAAAAATATGCTTTATGTGAGAGATTTTTGTGTATTTCATAGCATATGTACTGTATGCCCAGGACAAGAAGGCATGTGTAGCGTAATCATTTTGTGCTTCCCGCACGGTGTTTATGCCTAGTTTCCGAGTATGACAAGGATGCTAGGTTCGTTTATAATACACAATGTTGTCACATAGCTCACCCATAGCTAGATATGTGCACTCTCATACACTCACTTCCTAGTAAACATGTCTGCTATAAACAGTTCAAGCCCCCTCTGCCCTTCATTCCCCTCTAGCCTTCTTGTCATGGGCATACAGTACTGAAGTTTGATGTAGAATAAAACAAGTGTTTGATCTCAACTATGTTTACAAGTACAGCACCTATAAAGCGCTAAGTTTTTTGTATGGTGAATTTAAACTTTCTATCGCAAGTGTATGTGTAGTGCAAACTCTCAAGGAAAATGCTTTTGTTTCTGAAGAAATGCTGATTGTAGGTTTTACATAGCATGTGACAACTTGAGAGTAAATTCAAATTTTTTTCAGAATGGTGAAAGACCCTGCTTAGACAGTGACGTAGATTTGGAAGCAATTGCCACAAATAGTTGCTGTGAAAGATACACAGGAGCAGATCTAGCAGCATTAGTTAGAGAAGCTGGTATTGAAGCACTGAAGGAATATATGAACTCAAGTGCAGAAAGTAAAGAGCTTGTAATAACCAGCTCAACTGCAGAAAGTAAAACGCTTGTAATAACCAATAAGCACTTCTTAAATGCATTTAAGAAAGTCCGACCTTCTGTGTCTGAAAGGGTAAGTACAATATGAAGCAGTGCTAGCTAGGTTGCCAGGTTTCTTTGCCTGTTCTTTTAGCAGGGGTTCAATTCCTTTGACACAGTGATTCACATGAATGTTCCAGATTTTAAACATTTTTTTTACTGTAACGTTAGGCTAATCAATATTTCAAACCAGTAGATTTCTTTTTATTTAAACCTCAATAACTCTAAAATTGCCTAAAAACATTTTTAAATATGTAATGAAACTTCTATTATCTTCTGAATGATGAGAAGTTAACCAAAAAAAATTGATAACCCACACCATAAAAATTTTCAAATATTAAATACTCATACAGTTTTGTAATTCAAAGTTCCTGTTGTGTTGCAGGAATGTTGACTGCATAACGCAACTGCACAGTATTTTATTGGTTACAAATGCAAAAAACAAGCTTTTATGTATACAACAAAACTTCATTTCACTCTTTTACAATCTACAGTACATATTCTCATAACCTCTCTGCTGTGAAGAAATAGATTAATTTTTTTTGGACTTAAGTTTCTAAATTCACAACACATTCTGTTTTCACACCTGTGAAAGACATTTTCTACAGTAGATATGGAGACACAAACAGTAAAACTGGAACTGACGTATGTATTGCAATGTTTTTGTTTGCCTTTTGTTGAACAAGAAATGTGGCTCACTGAGAGGTACTAACACTCTCAGAAACTAAATGTAAAAGAACATGCATAGTAAATGCTAAAGAAAGCTGCTGCCTTCTTTCATATCGTTATGATTAAATCATAGGCAAGGATGAAATTTTTATATGAATAAAGAAGTAACAAAGAAGTGAGAGAGTTTTATAGAAGTTGCATTATATTTTGTATTGCATGTTATGTAGAAACTATATTAACTAACCAACCTGGTTACACAACAGCCCTTTCTCAGTCAAGGGCCGTCCAGTTGCTGCATCTCCTACCTCTGGCTACAAGTGCAGCACTGGGGGGGGGGGGGGGGGGGGGGGGGGTCGGACATAATTGGCACCCCAGTCCCTCTGGCCTGTATGTGCAGTCTTTTCAAGCAGGGGCTGCTGCTTCTTGATCAAGCAGCTTTTCAATTGGCCCCTCAGGGACTAACGAGACTGAGTGCACCCTGAGCTAGGTCTCCCAGCAGCCCCCCAGGGGGACCTACTACGGTAGGTCCGGGTTTGGCGCACCCAAGGCCCTGAGCCAACTGACTCCCTCGGTGTGGACTCCTCTTCGTGGTGAGGGAGTCAGTAAAATCGCCCACCCACGTGTAGGCCGTGCATGGAGACCCATGTCAGTGGAAAGGTTTATCCTGGTGGTTGAGGGATGCGTATCTGAGCTCGGTCCAGTTTCTGCTTTGGTTTCTGCTTCACCTAAACGGGAAGCTAGGGACTAACCCCTCCCTAGTCAATCGGCCAGGACTAGGTAATGCACCAAACTCCAGGGTGAGTGGGACGACACGCCCGCTATATCCCCTGTGTAGCCCTGTCATCCAAGTGGGATGACCCCATGTTGGGCTCCGTGGTGGGTGAGGAGCACTGGGGGATGAATTTTCATAGCCTTCTTTTATGGCACAAAATACACCAAAATGCAGACGTCAAGTAAATGTTGGAAAAGAGGTATACACAGCGTCCTCTGCTCATTACCTGGTTATTCATAGAGGTGAAGAGGGTCAGTCATTTCTAAAAGTCAACCCTTTTGTTATCCAACTGGGTCTTGATAAACTAGCCGGCCCTGTTAAATCTTGTACGCGTTTTAGATCTGGATCCTTGCTTGTTGAGACCTACACAGCCACACAATTCGACAAGTTGTTAAAGGCCAAACTTCTGCCAACCTATCCGTGTGGAGAAACACCGGAGTTTAAACTCCTCCAAGGGTGTCATCACCACCTCACTGTTGGATGGTATGCCGGAGGAGGAGATCCAAGGTTACTTGTCGGAGCAGGGTGTCACGGAGGTATACCGTGTGCGAGCGAAGCGTGATGGTGCACAGGTAGATACTTGCACACTATTTCTCACTTTCGACTGACTAGACTTGCCTGAGAAGATCAAGGCAGGCTATGAGGTTATCCCGGTCCGTCCGTATATCCCGCGCCCCATGCGTTGCTTCCAATGCCAATGCTATGGGCACACTAAGACATCCTGCAAGGCCTCCATTACCGTGTGTGTTAACTGTGGTAAGGTTTCTCATGACGGAGCTTTTCCATCTGCTCCAAGCTGTGTCAATTGTCGAGGTACCCATCCAGCGACTTCTCGCGGCTGTCCTCGTTACCAGGATGAGAAGGCGATACAAGAGCTGCGGGTGAAGGAGAGGTTACCTTTCTCTGAAGCCCGCAAACGTCACCTTGCTCGCCAGCCTTCTCTCTTGAGGCTTGGCACCTTTAGTTCCGTGGTTTCAACTCCAGTGCCAAAGCGGGACATGGGCACTCAAACTTGCCCTGTTACCACTACAACTGTTGCTCCGCCTCGCATTACATTACCAGCTTCTAATCCAACCGGATCCAAGACTATAATTCTTACTGGCAACACTCGGAAATTTAAAAGTCAACCCAAGCGTACAGATTTTCTTAAGGAATCTACTACCTCTTCCAGCGCAAAGTGTGCCTTCACGGCCACTTCTCCGTCACCTCCAAGGCGATCCCTCTCTCAAGATGGTAGAGGGTGCAGTCGCGTGAGGCAGGATTCTCCTCTACCTGTGTCGCTTGGGAACTGCTATGTCGCTCTGTCTCCAGTAGCCGATGACATTGACCCTTTTCCCCTTGGGGAGCCTATGGAGCAGGAATTAGCTGCTCCAGAAAGCCCAAGTCCTCCGTGCAACTCATAGGGCAAGTTGAAGCGACAGCTGCCGGTCAAGTGAACCTAAACGACAGCTTATCCCCTTTGTCCCAGGATGTCCATCATTCAGTGGAATACACATGGCATATGCGCCCATAGTGCAGAGTTGCAAGTACTTATTAATTCACTTTCTCCTAGTATTATGTGCTTGCAGGAGACCAAGTTTCGCCAGCAGGACTGCTTTAAATTTCCAGGGTATAGTCTGGTGCACTTCGACCTCCCACTGGAACTTGGAATCCCTGCACATAGAGGTGTCATGCTCCTCATTCGAGACAATGTTTTTTACCAGTCTATCCCTCTTACCAATCCATTGCAAGCTGTTGCTGCTAGCCTGAGCTTACCTGGTTTTTCTTTTACTCTCTGTTCCGTCTATCTACCTCCTTGTTCTCCCTTCGCAATTGCAGATCTCTCCCATCTAGTGTCCCAGCTCCCAATGCCATACCTTCTGTTGGGAGACTTCAATGCCCACCACCCTCTTTGGGGTTCATCAAGGGCTTGCGCAAGGGGAACACACTTAGCTGCTTTCACTACTGAACACTGGTGAACCTACTTTTGTTTCTGACTCCACTGGCGCCCTTTACCACTGGATTTATCCGTCTGTTCAGCTCAGCTTGCACCTCGTTTGGAGTGGAACGTCGTCTCCGACACCTTCTCCAGCGATCACTTTCCATGTGTTATCAGCTTGCTCTCTCACTATGCGCCCTTGCCACGTGTACCTCACTATCGTACTGGCGTCTAAACAGTGCGGATTGGAACCTATATACCTTCTTAGCTGTTTTTGACGACCGCTTGTTCGACAATGTAGACCAGATGGTGGCTCACTTCACATCCGTCATTCTTCGCGCTGCTGAATGTGCAATACCTCGACCGTCTGTCCATCCACGACATATACCGGTCCCCTGGTGGACCGATGAATGCCCAACGGCCGTCCGTGCGCAGCGAACGGCGTTACGCATTTTCAGCGTCACCCTACTCTTGGCAATCTGATCACATTTAAGTAATCGCACGCCAGGGCTCGTCGCGTCATACAGGCCAGTAAGAAGACATCCTGGCTCCGTTTTGTGGAGTCCTTTAATAAATTTACACCATTATCTGTCGTTTGGGATAAGCTCCGTCTCGTGACCGGCAAAGCTTTGCCATTTGCCCTCCCCGGTCTCCGGTTCAATAATACCTCCATTGTTTGCACTAGAGCTGTTGCTGACACTCGGGGCAACGCTTTTGCTGGTATTTCAGGCTCATCACATTACCACCTGAATTTTATACACATCAAACATGACACCGAGTCCCACAACCTCTCTTTTAACTCATCGAACGCGGAGTGTTACAATGCCTTTTTCACCTTGCAGGAAGTTGGAGCGGGCCCTGACTTTCTCCAAACCCTCTGCTCCTGGGCCAGATGGTGTCCATGTCTTAATCCTACAGCACCTATCTTTGGCTGGAAAACTCTTTCTCTTACGCATGTATAACCGTATCTGGCACACAGCAACATTTCCATCTGCTTGGCGCGAGGCCACCATTGTCCCGATTTTGAAGCCTGGAAAGGATTGCCAACTACCTTCCAGTTATCAGCCAATCTCCCTCACCAGTTTCATCTGCAAGGTGATGGAGCGCATGATCAACGGGCGACTGACATGGTGACTTGAATCTCATAATTTGTTGTCAAATGTTCATTGCGGTTTCCGCCGATTCCGTTCAACGGACGACCACTTAGTGTCTTTATCCACATACATTATGAACAGTTTTCTGAGGAAGAGCCAAACGGTTGCTGTCTTTTTTGACTTGGAGAAGGCATATGACACGTGCTGGAGGTACGGAATTCTTCGTACCCTTCACCAATGGGGCATTCACGGTCGAATGTCGCTTTTTATTTGGGAGTTCATGCGCGATAGAATCTTTTGGGTATGTGTGGGGTCGGTTTTATCTCGTGGTTTTACTCAAGAGAACGGGGTACTGCAGGGCTCGGTACTCAGTGTCACATTGTTTGCCATTGCAATCAATCCCATTGTGGAGTGCATCCCATCGGGCGTTTCTTCATCGTTATTCATGGACGACTTTGCCATTTATTGCAGTACTCGGTGGACCTGTCTCTTACAATGCCACCTCCAATTGTGTCTTGACCGCTTGTACACTTGGAGTGTCGAAAATGGCTTTAAGTTCTCCGCTGAGAAAACCGTCTGCGTAAACTTCGGAAGGCGTTTCTTGCACCTTCTCTACATCTCGGCCCAGATGCACTTCCCTTTGCAGACGAGACGAAATTTTTGGGATTGATTCTTGATAGGAAACTTAGTTGGTCTTTCCATATCTCATATTTAAAGGCACGGTGTGAACGTTCTCTTAATGTTTTACGGGTTTTAAGTGGCACATCCTGGGGAGCTGATCGGACCATTCTTTTACGACTACACCGTTCACTGGTCCGATCAAAACTTGATTACGGCTGTGTCGTGCATTCCTCGGCTCGACGGTCGGTTTTAAATGGCCTCAACGCTATATACCACCAAAGCATCCGATTGAGTATTGGTGAATTTCCCACGAGCCTGGTTCTCAGCTTGTGTGCGGAAGCTGCTGAACCTCCGCTTAGTTATCGGCGCGACGTTCTTCTCTGCAGCTACGCTTGCAGACTTTCTAGTCTGCCTGAACACCCATCCTTTCATTTATTTTATGATCACAGCTTGGACCGGCAATACTTAACGAGGTCCCTAGCCCTACTTCCTCCTGGCATTCGATTTCGTTCACTGCTTTGGTTATTTGGGCATTGATTTACCCGCAGCATTGCCACAGAGCGAAACAAGATTTCCCCCATGGCTCCGTCGTGAGACCCATGTCAACCTGGGTTTGTTGTCCATGCCGAAGTCATCAATGCCAGATTTTGTCCTTCGTTCTGCCTTTTTAGATATTCAGGTGCAGTCTGGATCCTCTAGTTTTATATACATTGACGGCTCGAAGAACGATCGAGGTGTAGGTTGTACTTTTATTCATGGGCGCCAGAGTTTTAATTTTTGTCTTTTATTGTAGTGCTCGATTTTTACAGCAGAGCTTTTTAGTATATACCAAGCACTTTTATATATTCATCGGCAAGCCTTACAGAACTGGGTTATTTGCTCAGATTCTTTGAGTGCCCTTGAGAGCCTACGGACGCTGTACCATTACCGTCCCCTGGTGCAGCGTATCCAGGACTGCTTTCACACCCTCGCCACTTGCATTTCGTTTGTGTGGGTACCTGAACACATAGGCTGGAAGGTAAGGAGGCTGCCGATGCTGCTGCTAAGGCAGCAGTTTTAGCTCCCAGGCATTTTAGTTCTTGTGTTCCCTCTGTTGATTTTCGCATAGTTTTACGTCATGCCATTCTCTCATGGTGGAGAGATGCTTGGCATGGCATTGAGGGTAACAAACTTCAGGAGGTGAAGCCCCTCCCTGTTGCCTGTAGGACTTCCTCATGCGCTTGTCGCCGCGAGGAAGTGTTTTTAGCTAGAATGCGTATCGGGCACTGCCGTTTTAGCCATGGTCACCTTTTATCATCTGACGCCGCACCGCTCTGTGCTTACTGTAATGAACCTCTGTTCACTGAACCTTAGTTCAGTGCCAGTTTTTAGCACAGCTCAGAGACTCACTGGGCCTGCCAGGCACCCTGGCTGAGATGCTGGCAGACACTTCCTGTGCAGTAGAGGTGTTTTACATTTAAGTATTATGTGCGCACGAATCTGACTCGTTCATCAATCTTTTATCCAGCCTATTACGTTCGGTCGTTGATGCGAGTTGTTTTTATCAATGCATGTAACTGTTTCCGTGCTTTGCTCTGCTCTGCAGTTGCTGGCACTTATTGGTGACTTTTTAAGGTTTTATTGGTTTAGTTTTTAGCCTTGTTAGTTTGTTTCTTTTTAACTTACGTTTTTAAGCTTTTAGTTTTACTTGGGCGCTAATAACCTTAGCAGTTGAGCGCCCTAAAACCACACTACTACTACTCTCCCAGCGGGAGAAAATCCCCATGCAGGTACCAGGAATCCAACCTGGGTCTATTGGTTGGTAAGCAGTAGTGCTACCACTGGGCTAAGGAAACATGACCAGAAATTATATTACATTTCATTAAATATTAGAACCTTTTTCACTCAAGGATACTGCTGTTTTAAGAACAAAGCCATTGATGATTCTTCTTTATTTTATTTCAGGATCAGAAGCACTATGTAAACCTGCAAACCATGTATTCTTCAGTTTCCAGGGAAGACAGCTCTTAGCATTAGATGTTTACTAGAATATAATTGACAGTAACTAGATTAATTAGATGTTACTGTGGTATTTAATATTTGTACATCTGTATTATTTTAAGAACATACACGTATTGCAGTATGTATAACTGACTGCAGTTAAATTGTTTCCTATACCAATTTTTGGATACCCTGTTTGCCAATAACTCCATTCCAATTCTGCTTCTACCACAGTATATGTATGCACATAATAGTGAAACTCTTGTGTTACAAGGGCTTTGATAAACTAGTCAGCTAGTGGAAGCAGTGTGAAGCTACAGTCTGATTTTTAAAAGGTACATTGCGGATGTCAAGCAAGGTGAGCTGAAGGGTAACAGGAGAAGGCCATTGCTATGGAAATATAAGTAAAGGTTCCACTTGGGGTGTTACATTGCACAGTCAAGCTAAAGAATTAGTCTGTTCATTTAGGGAATTCTTTGAACAGAAAGAGAAGAATATGCTCCTTCATAATAAACCTGTTACTCCCTTGAACCATGTGAGGAAAAGGACTGCTTATGCTCTTAAAATAGGTGAGGTAATCATTTCTAGAATCTCTAGGGAGAGTAGCTACAGCCAGGCCATTGCAAATTTTAACACCATGATTGTGGTGCTGCTGGCAGGCTGAGGTTCAGCCTGAATCTTTTGACTGCGTACCAACCTTCAATAGGGTTTAATCACAAATATGGGATAGCTGGAAAGGTTAAGGGTGGCTTGTTTTAATCTAGGTAGGTATGGGTTTAAGAAGGCAGCTTATTCCTCCTTGACAATTGTCTCGCAGGGAATGATAGTACTTGCACTCTGGCATATATGAAAGTTTAAGTATTTAAATTTTTAATTTTGATTGGGATAAATTTTGAGAGCCGAACGGCTCTTGAGTGGGATCAAATGAGCTCAGCTGTAGCTGCTGCTGTTATTGCTGCCATGCTCCTTGCCATGCGGGGAACCCGATATGACCTAATTGTGTCATAATCCCCGAGAGATCTAATCAGGGTATTTTGATGTGATGGTAAACTGACATAGAATTTTGCTGCCTGGCACCTAATTTCATCCTCCACTTACGGAGAAGATGAGGCTTCGTGAAGCAGTCTCACGGGGAAAGGAAGGGGAACAGAAAAGATGGAGCGAGGTCCTCGATTCTGCACTGATGTAGCCATAGGATCCAGCTTCCTGTGGCCATGCCCTGGATCTTGCTGGGGTAAAGCATGAGGGGGATAATGAGGGGTCGGAAAAGTTCCTTGGAAGAACCCCAAGGTCAGGAAGAGCATCTCCTGTCATGCAAATGGACACTTTTCAGTTAGATTTCATAAGAAGGCACATATGGCTATTACACCTGAAAGGAGCATCCCACCACCTATATGTTTTTTTCTCTTAAAGAAGCAGAGCTATTTGAGAAAAGCCTTAGCTCTTTGTACAAACTCCTCTCCATGATCTCGCATTTTTGTAAATAAATAACGGAAATCTGATATTAGAAAGATTAGATATTGTAGCGTAAGGGCTTTGTTTTTTAGGAGAAAACTTTAAGGGAATAGTATGGTATAATAGGTAGCCCTATTCACAAGTGTATTTATTATAGGCAGCCCTGTCCTATAATGAATACATGGCAACCATGACATATTTTTCTGGTGCCCTTAAGCAAATTTTTACTCTCTAATATTAATTCAAATTTCAAGATAAAACTATTTCCTTCCAAATATCTTCATAATACATACCCATGAAGTATGTTTTTAAGCTGTATTCATTACTTCACTAACCGGTGGTTGCCTGTGCCTCCATAGGCATGAGTTAAATGCCCCTGACCACATAAGAAAGTTGGAGAGCACTAATATTGCAGTTCTCCACTTGAAGCTGATGGCTGTCATGTATCTTCTTTTAAAAATCAGGCTGAATGTTATAAGTACATGTTATTTAGAACTATGGAAAAACCAATGTATAAACCTTTACATTTTGGTACTTTACTTTTTTCACTTCCTTTTAAAAAATTGTACAGTTCATATTTCCAAAAATGCTGCAAGAGTTACAATTGAATTAACTTAACTGCTCAATTCTGTCATATGTTCTGTCATGGGTTCCAGCTACCCACATGCAACTTGCTGTGTTGTGAGCCTGTCTGTCCATCAATTAGTTGTTTGTGTTGAGTGGAAGAAGAAAGTTAAAGATAAAATTTTCCATTGTTTTGATTTATCAGCCATTTATGTGATGTGTGTATCATTGTATTATAGTACAATACTTTAAAATTTAAGCATGCAACTATCTTAAACCACTGAACTATTGAATTGTGTATTAACATGGGTCACGTGGCAACACTACCTCTGAGCTCGGGCAAAGGAGGGGGAGGAGCTTAAACAGGCTTGTCTACTTAAAGTTCAGCACTGGTTGTAATGACAACAGACCCACATGGTTGGGTGCAAAGCATAATGAATGCTGGCACCAACATGAGATTTAGCCAAACATCAAGAATCATGGCTGTGCTGGAATAACATTTTAGATAGAAAATTTCTTGTAGCATATGTTGAAAGTACAGGCAATATCACTAGATACAGCATATTTGTTTATAACAAACATAAGCGTTGACACATAGTTTATAAGTTAGGTTTCATAAGTGCAGAAGTTGGGGTTATTGGAAGTGTAAGGAGTAACTAGTACAAAACCAATTTAATTTAGAGCAATTATTATCATAAGAAAAATGTAAGACTAAGAAGTATGTTTACTAGGAGTAAATCGACTCACACTTTAGCTGTACTTACCATATATTTCCGTAGAGCATGTTTCATGGGCTGTTGCCTGCATCCTCAGTTACTTGTCAACTGCTAGACCTCCTGGATGCAACGTCTTTCACTGTAGATCCTAATGGACACTTAACAAGCTTCTGTGTTAGCTTGTCCTCTTGAACTTAATGAAATGTTTGGGAGGTTTACAGGGAAAAATAGTAAGACATTGCACAAAGATGTTTGGCAGCTGACATCTAGCTGAGAAAAACCCATGAAACGTATGCTATGAGAAAATATGTACGAGGGTTGTTCAATATTTTTCTCTGAACATATTTATTCTTAAGTCAGAATTTGGTGACAATATACATTGACACTTCTTGTCCATGACCTATTTTTACTTTCTCTACTGTAAGTAGAAGGAAGTATGGTATTCCATTCAAAAATTCGGTTGAGATTTCGCCGTAAATATATGTTTTGAGACCCCTGAATCCAAAAAAAGCATTTTTAGAAAAAGGTCCATGTGTGTCTGTGTGTGTCAGCCTGTAGACAGCATAACTCAAAAATGAAAAGTCAGTTAAAAACTTGCTATTTAAGTTCAATGTCTTTCAAGGATGTGACACGAAGATTTTGAAGAAAATAGTCCCACCCTAAACTACCCTTCATATGGAAAATTTTTCAAAAATTTTGATTTTCTTGAAAATGGCTCTAACAATTTTGATTAAAATCTCATATGTTTAAAATATTTGTATGACAAATTAAATGTATATTTTGAATTTTCAGGCTATAGCCTATGTATTCCTGTTTACTGTGGATGACGTTTGAATAATTTGTAAACCGTAAGAGATAAACCAAATCTTGTAAGATTTAAAGCTTTCACGGCGCACGTTATTTATTACAGTTTCACGGGCGATCAGCTGTGAGGTTTGAAAATATTGAGCTTTTGGCCATTCTAAACTCCATGGCCTTCGTCAGAATGAAAATGACCATTAGTTTTCCGCTCCCCATATATATATACAATGTTAGGTGGGAGGGGGTTGCGTTGCCCTGGCAAATGAGCGAGTGACGATTTGTGATTGGGCCTGCTGTTTCGGGCTATGTTTGTCACCGGCCACAGTGTTTTCTTGAGGGTCAGTACTTGGTCCAGAATCACTATCGTTGCTGTTGTGAATGTGTTTCATGGCTATTGTCCAGGCAGGGCTTAGCTGAAGTCCGCGGTCCCTGTTGTAATTGTTTGGAGGTAGTTTGATTTGAATGGCTTCCTTAATGACTCTGTCCCAGTATTTATCCGTATGCTCCAGAACTTTGATGTCTTCAAAGTTTATTTTGTGGACATACTCTATACAATGCTCGGCCACTGCTGACTTATCTGGTTGTAGGAGCCTGATATTGCGTTGATGTTCTTTACACCTTTCTTCTATTGTGCGTCCTGTTTGGCCTACATACACTTTACCACATTCGCAAGGAATCCTGTAAACTCCTGGAACCTTTGAGTCATTCTGTGAGCATTCATGGAACCCATCAAGAGCAGTCTTTAAATATCCGAGAGTCTCAGTCATTGCACACTCACTTCCAGTGCTGACCATTTGTGGTTTCTGCATTACATCAGGTTTGGACATAAGTGTGGAATGATTATAGATGATGTTTGTCTATGATATTAATGACTTTTTAAAAAAATGGGGGGTATTATATATTGAACAATCCCAGTAATACAAAGCGAGGAATGTTGGTTGACTTATATTTAGAATATGTTATTTCTTTCCCCAAATTTTCCTAATTACACATTGGTAATGAATAATACTATGTAGTATATTGTTGCAGAAATGATAAATGAATAGCTTGTGAGGCAAGACAAGAGCAATTCCCTTAGCTGTGCAGTGGCAACTTTTCACCTGAAAGGCTGATGGGGGGGAAGTTGCACAATTGTTTGTTCAGTAGTTGTAACCTTTCTGTCCACGAAGGAGTGACATTCGCTAGTATAGCTTTAGTGCATATTGCTAATGACATATACTTATAAAAATTAGCTTTATAAGGAACAAAGTAATTTCATTATAATTATGGCTATTTACCAACAATTATTTTCATGTGAACTGCAATTGTTTTGGCTGCACGCTGTTCTGGTAGTGTATATTCATTCACGGCAAGCTGGCCCGTCTATTTCTCCCTCTCAGCTGCTTCAGAGAGGGAGGGAAGGAAAACAGCTTCCCCTATAAGCAAGAGTTTCTCATGTCTCACCTCACGATCCATAACACCATAATTGTGTTGGAACTAGAAACAAAACACAATAATTTAGTACTTGTATTGTAAATATAACATTTTATTGCTGTAATAAGAGAATAGAAGTTCAAACATGTATATAATTCAACTGCTGGAACTTCTTTTGCAAACTGTAAAAGCATAGCTTTACTAGTAATCCCATTGTATTTTAAGACAAGCCATGCATAAATGAATGCATTGTCAATAATAAATGGAATTTTATAGGTGATTTGGTTGTCAAATAATTATTACCGGTACATTATTATTAGTGTGTATATCATATAGAGATGTGCAATGCTTCATATAATGTGTATGCAAATATCTGTATTGTGAGAGTCTTAGGCAAGGCGAGTTTGTCTTGGTACTTTTCTTTTCAGACATATCAGTTTTGAGCAACTATTAATAGAATACAGAATTGGTATGGCAGTTTAATCAAAGCACTTGCATTCAGCTTTCAAAATTGACTGCTCAAAGTGACGTGCACAAAGTGACAGCTCTTGTTTTCATAATCAAAGATATTGTGAATATATCCAACAATTGATAACACTTTTTTACACCTGTATGTGCCTTTAAGCTGTCATTGAAATGTTTAAATTATGATTCATATAAACTAATGTTACAGTTTAATTTTAAAATGGAATTTTAGATAACTCTCTGGATCTTTGAGAAATACATACAAAGAAGCTGAACTCTGGATTTTTCTCTGTTATGTTACTGCAAACTAGTGTGCTCCTTTGGAAATTTTATGATTAATAAAAAATGTATTAAAAATTTCAACTGCTTGCTTTTGGTGGTGCTCTTAAATTCTGTGGCATTTTATGTGTGCATGTGCAACTAACTTGAGTATGCTTGAGCTTTGTTGCCGTACTGTCAGTTTTTCTGTTTTTTAGGAACTCTGGTTTTTTCCTGACCTCTGATTGAACATTCTTGCCAATACAAATTAGATGACCCCAACCACAGTCTTTCTCTTCTTTTCTTTTTCCCCTTGAAGCAGAGTTTGAATTCACGGGGGTGATACGGGGATTCCTCCCTCCCATTAAATAATTTCCCTGGTTCATCAAAGAAGAATTCCTTCCCTGCCAGGGAAGTATTTTTCTTTTTACTGAAAGTATTTCCTATTACTGTTCTTTGAAAATACAAGACAACACAAAACACTTTCAATACAGACTGTACATGGTACAAGTGTGAGCTGTGAGTAACCAAATGTATTATATTGCAAGTAAGCTAAACAATAAACAGTTCTCAGGTTCATTATGTGACTTTGGTGGGTGTAAAGTAAAGAAGACAGATGTAGTCAGGATAAAGAAACACTTTTATTTCCGTAAACAGCAACTTTTTACACTCAACAGCAAGAAAGTCTTTACTGATTCACCAACAGCACGGCTCCGAATTCGTAACACAAGAACTAC
This sequence comes from Tenodera sinensis, assembly GCA_030765045.1. Classification (NCBI taxonomy): domain Eukaryota; kingdom Metazoa; phylum Arthropoda; class Insecta; order Mantodea; family Mantidae; genus Tenodera; species Tenodera sinensis. The sequence goes on along the minus strand of CM060965.1, from coordinate 148,199,354 downwards.
TCCTTCTCACACTTTACCACTATTTATATCTCCCAGGCACTATTCTGGAATCTTCAGGAAAGTTCAGCTATTATTGCGGTGAAATACAAAGCAGAGAATTCCAGAAGTCTCTATCCCTTTCTCTCTTGCGGTAGTGCCGACAATAATGCGATGGGCGACACTGCTCCCTCCTCAAGGCTGGTCGTTAGGCCAGGTAGGCAACTGGCTGGGTCCCCCCTCCCCAGTGCGGCAATCAGATGCAGCGGGCGCGGTGACACTGCTCCCTCCTCAGAGTTGGTCATCCCGACCAGCCTTTCACTGCGGCATCTCCCTTGCGCACCGGTGGACTAACCCATCGGACCTCTTCTCCAGGAGGCACGATCCTAGGTATCGCTGTTGGATGGTGTCCCTTGGTCTGGGTAGGACGATGTATGCCATCCTGCTTCGAAATTCTGAAACAGTACCGCCGGTCTTGACGGTCCCTCGTCCAGTTGCCCTTCTTCCTGGTGTGTTGACGGGCCATCCTGCGCACTTGGAAACGGCTCACTGAGTACCATGTCCGCCGACCTCTCTGGCGCACCTTTGCAGCCACCTTGCTTCCGATGGGTCCGGCAACAACCCCCGCCACATCCGTGCGAGTCACGACCACCGCTGCACTCGTGTTCACTCGTGCTCGGCACGGCCTCTCCTGTATCCTGCCGTCCACGACGATGTCCGCCATTCTTCCTTTCACGGCACTATGCGTCAGGTGATTGGATGGCTCCGACGGTCCCCCCATGTCCCACGCCGAGTCGGTTCTCGCGTGTTGCTCGTTTGCTTGTGCGCTTCCCTGCTGATCGTCCTCCACGTCATATCCTGGTTGGTTACGTACCCGACACACTCCTCCAGGGGATCCTCGACGACGTCCCTGAACTGCCCCTTTGTCTTCCCCGAGACGTACACTTTCGTTATCTGAAACGGGCGCAACTGTCGCCTCGGCTACTAGGTGCTCCCTCCCCGGGTCCGCGCTATTCCTTCTGCCCCTGGCATCCAGTACTTTGACGCTCTCGTCAACTCTTACTACCAGGGCGCCAAGACGTTCCCCGTCGTCCTCCACGACGTCCACATGCTGGCAGAGGTCTTCCACCTTTTCGCCGAGTTCTTGCACGTCTTCCGTCACGCCAATCAGTTCGCCGAGTTGTTCCACGTCTTCCCTCACATCAACCAGTTTGCCAAGTACTTTCGCGCCTTCCGTCACGACGACGAGTCCCCCGTCAATCTTCGCCGATAGCTCCGTCTTCATCTCTTTCAGCTCGGCAGCGAGGTTGTCGTTTGTCGTCTTCATCTCTGCTTTCAGCTCTTGTAAAGAGCTCACCAATGTAGCCTCCATCGTCTAATCCCACTTCTGACACCAGTGTGACTTTGGTGGGTGTAAAGTAAAGAAGACAGATGTAGTCGGGATAAAGAAACACTTTTATTTCCGTAAACAGTAACTTTTTACACTCAACAGCAAGAAAGTCTTTACTGATTCACCAACAGCACGGCTCCGAATTCGTAACACAAGAACTACTCCTTCTCACACTTTACCACTATTTATATCTCCCAGGCACTATTCTGGAATCTTCAGGAAAGTTCAGCTATTATTGCGGTGAAATACAAAGCAGAGAATTCCAGAAGTCTCTATCCCTTTCTCTCTTTTGCAGTAGTGCCGACAATAATGCGATGGGCGACACTGCTCCCTCCTCAAGGCTGGTCGTTAGGCCAGGTAGGCGACTGGCTGGGTCCCCCCTCCCCAGTGCAGCAATCAGATGCGACGGACGCGGTGACAATTAGTTGGGTTACCATTGGGGGTTACAATTCCAGCAATGATGACTGCAGCATGCAGTATTCAGTTTAGTTTCTTGTAACTCACTGATATTCATCAGCATAGTTAAATTTGTGACAAGAAAGTGAAAAGTTGTAGAAAGTAATGTATTCCCGTTCAAATCTCAGGCTCCAACTTCAAGTAGGTAATATTAATATTACAACTTCTCAGGTAAAAGCTGCAGCATTGAAAGTGACATGTATCAGCAAAAATGGTGAAAGTAAGTGTGTTACACTAATCAGGGATTGTGTATACAAAACTAGATTTAACCCTATGGCAGGCACATGGCGGTATACAGTGCCACCAATTGTTTTCTTTCAATAATTAAGTTAGCATGCCAAGCACACCAATATTGTGCTAGAGATGCTTCGATCAGTTATTCAGGTGCCGAATGTCACCATTGTCACATTTTTATACCCACCATATACGCTGTGACTGATGTGTAAAGTGGGCAACTACAGTGAGGCAGTGCTCCGTACCACATACGCTTGGTCATGTAAGTAAATGTTACTGAATGTTTTAAATATCTGAAGCTTTATTTAGCAAAAACGCTTTGCATGAATGACAACTTAGTTGTGAAGATTACTTTGGTATTACAATTTTCCTAATTGTCTTCTAGATTCACACAAAGAAAGGGATTGACGCCAGGAGAAATGAGCGCCTACTGGAATCATCTGACAGAGAGGATTATGCTGATGTCTTTGACAGGAATGACGAAGCAGAAATAATTGAGATAATTACAGTAAATCTGACCAATCGTGTGATGCTAAGAATGAAGTGAAAGAAATACCAAGTGATGACTGCCATTCTTACATTGGTAAGGACCAGGAAACTGCATGAATGCATCATTTGTTATCAGTCCCAGGGAAAACAAAATGCAAGAACATATTCAAGGTTCTGCCTGGCCTGAAATGGAATACTAGAGATCCTAAAATTGAAGGCTTTCTCAATTTTTTTTATCCTGAGATAACTGATCCTTTTATTGCAAACACAAACAGATACATAAATAACAAGAGAACTCCTGCTAGTGAAATAATGACTTAGGAGTGCTGTTTCTCATTACTTACAGTTAATATTAACATAAATTATAATGGTAAACCACTCAAAGCAGTTGATGATGCCAAATACTTAGGCATCACTTTCGACAGAAAGCTAAGTTGGAAAAAACATATAACAAACATCTCAGAAAAGGTTGAAAAGAAACTGCAAATCCTGAAAAGGTTAGCTGGTGCTAAATGGGGCTGCTCAAGGAGAGTCCTTAACACAACATACAAAATGTATGTTAAACCAAACCTCTTGTACTGTTCTGAAGCTTTAATAACGGCAGCAAATGCTAACATCAATAAACTTGAACAAATACAAAATCAGGCTCTTCGCCTAATCACTGGAGCAGTTAAATCCACACCTATTGATGCCATGCTTGCCTTAACACAGACCCCATCAATAACAACAAAAATGGAAGAACAAGCATTGCTCCAACACGAGAAAATGTTACGACTGCCAAACTCTAAATGGACAGAAGAGAACCTCCCCCCTTCAATCCTTAAAACTCATAATAGTTTCCTAGAAAAGGTAACACAGATTAAATCCAAATTGAACATTCCTAACACCAGAGAAAATCTACTTATAAGAGAAAATCCATTGGAATTATTGCAACCTACCTTCAATTTGGAATTAATAGAGGAAATAAGTAAATCAGACACACCAAAAGAAATACAAAAACTTCTAGCTCTGGAAACAATCAATACTAGGTATCCCACAGAAGAATGGCTGCACATATATACTGATGGATCCTCCAAGGAAAACCTTACTGGAGCTGGAGTTACGTGTTCACATTTTTCCTTTTATCATTCTGTTGGCAGAGACACAACAAATTATGATGGAGAAATAGAGGCTATACACATTGCCCTCCGACAATTATTAAATCTTCCCTTAAATAAATTTAACAAGGCAGTCATTCTTTCGGATTCTAAAGCTGCAATTCAGGGAATATGTTCAAATACTACAAAGAAGTCAACAAAAATTAGAGAATGCTACAAAATGTTAACACAACTCCAAAAAGTTAATAAGACTGTTCAGCTCCAATGGATTCCAGCACACTGTGGAGTCATGGGGAATGAAGCTGCAGACTCACTTGCAAAGAAAGGCACAACAATAAAACAAAAGTCTAAATTCAATTTCTCATATTCCTCAATAAAACGCTTGATCGTTAAAAAATTTTCTCATTCATACCTACAAGAAATAGAAACAAATGCCAAAGATAAAAAATGGATTACACTACTTTCCAACCCAGATATAATCCCCCAGAGACCACGGAAAACAGCGGTTGCAGCCTTCCGACTATTGACAAATCACGACTGCTTAGCAAGTCATCTCTACAGAATAGGTATCTCAGCCTCACCAATATGTGTCCTGTGTAACGATCCAGCAGAAATGAATGAAGACCTGTGAAGCATTAAGATCAGAAGAAACTACAGTTCAAAAGTATTGGAAAGCACGAATGCTAATGGCTTCATTGCCAGATGCAAGGCACTAGAAAACAACAACAACAACAAAAAGACGGATGCACAAAGTTATTAGAGCTGTGGGCATCAGTTGTAACTGGAATGACTATTCTAATGGCAGCATTTACTTACAAGCACTTTCTGTTCTTGCTCCAGTCACTGAGGCTTGACAAGTTTTTTTACAACTGCAGAGACAAGTACACTCCAAGGGGGTTCACAACCTTATACAAAATGCTTGTTGCATTTCGTGGGCACAGTGATTTTGTTCAGTACTAGCCCATTAAACCTACCAAGCTTAAATAAATGCCATGCATTTTCATTTACGCCAACTTATTTATTTTTATACATATATTAAAAACTGGGACTAACAATTATATCATTTGTTGTTTATGACTTCAATATTAATTCTATCAGAAAACAAGAAAATTTGCCTGTAAAATAGTACTTGAAGTTAGGCAGTACTGAATGCTGCACGTGCCCACTAATGTAACTACTCGTATCTTGAGCGCACCTGCCACAGGGTTAAAAAATAAAAAACAAATTGCCTCTAGTGTTCATCAAATAGTTTTGAGAGAGTTGTATGCTTGTACTGCTCAGAAATACAAAATCACAGTGCTCTTAAAGACAGTAAAATGCTTGCTGCTGCAGGATATGTTTTGTGTATATGACACCAATGTTATATACACAATACCACTGGTATTACTGCCATTATTGTTATGAATATAACAAATATAAGTTTCCCCCTCTCACCAGAAAATCTGATTTGAATACTGCCTTGAAGTTATTGTTGTTCAACCTGGCAGGTCATATGAAATACGTGAAATGAGCTTTTGATTTCTGAACTTTGTCTTCTCAGAATAACTATTTTTCTTATTCTGAGAAGGTGAATGTTAACTAATTAAGCTCTTAAGACACCAGGTTCATTTGAGCATCACTTCACGCATTTCATTCAGTTGACTCTTTCTTTTTTCTTTTTTTTTTTAATTAATGATTTTCTTGAACTGCTGTGGTTCTCAGCAACCCATTCTATATTGGGTGTGAAAAACTGCCTATGTTGCCCAGAGGCTTCTTTATCAGGCTTGAGGTTCTTTTATATGCCATAAATCTATAAACGATTTTTATACCCAAAAATACCATTGCACGGTTTGAACCCATGACCTCAGAAACCAGAGGTTAGTATGTTACACCTAGACCACAGAGGACATCATCCAATATGATCTACCAGGTTAAAAGAGAGAAACTTCACACAGAAAAAAACTGCTGTGTAATTGTCTGAGTTTGGCCATTTTATCATTTGTACATATATAATTTTTTCAAAATAAGAGGACAAAGATAACATTGAAAGTGCACTTTGCAAAATTGTATTAATTTAACCCTTTGTGTATCAGGAAAATAAATAATTCTGTGATTTGTAGTTTTTGCATGTATTCATAAAGAAGAACTGCACTGTTTACCGGGGTGTATAGAACGATAGTTCACTAAGATCTTACAACCCACTGAGACAGAACAATTTACTAAATAGGACCAGGATAAAACCAGTAGGATCCGTGGATATTTTTAAATAATCGTTACACTTGAACTGGTAAGGAAAACTTGCCTTTATTTTAACAACTTCAACTTTACAAAATAAACATAGCACCTTTACTTGGAAAAGATACAATCCATTCACCGTCACTTCAAGTCTTTACAAAGAATATACAACTTTCAAAACTTTCTTCCACTTTCAAGTCCTTTTCATTATTACCAAAAGTCCCTGCTATGCTGAACATTAATTTTAGAAGACCATTATACACGCTCAAAGCCCTCACCCAAATTATTTAAATGTGTATAAGCCAAACAAGAAGCAAATAAAGTTAGAAGAAAACTTAAACTGCATGTACTAGACGCAATCCCTCTCCGGCCAGTCCCCCCATTTAAGTCAGTCGATCAGATGTCCTCCTCTGGTGAGTTTTCAAGCCAGAAGAACAGCTCTCTTCTCGTTGCAGGCCTGGCTTTGATGTAGAAGCATTTTCGGTCGATGCGCATTCATTGGAAGTTTTGGCCAGTTGGCGAGGGGGAGCAGCTAATTTGCCTGGCAACTGTGCAGTGTAAAACTCTGCTAAGATCCTGGAGGCAACGTTGCACTATAATCCTTGTCAAACTTGAAGCGGGAATTACGATGATTATGGTTGCTTTAACTTGAGCACCATATAATGGCTCAGAACACAGAACAGAAATTAGGCAGAATTAATTGTTCACCTTAATGTAGCTTAAGGTGGTTAGCCTAACTGGGAAATTTGGCATATTTTATTCCTTATGATTAGGGAATGAACCTTCATACAGAGAACAAAAAGTTTCGGAATTTGGACTATACAAGTGGGGGGAAGGGGGGGTCAATCTGTCACATGATCATAACACAGAGGAGGCCAGGTACAGTCGATGCATGAACGTTGTAGATAACGTTGCATAACTTACATTCAATGCTGTCACCATTTACAGTAAAATATTCACTCTAAAAATCCTTGCACAAGTTCAGCAATACATGAATATTTTAATTTTTGTGCTGCAGGCATTTTACTGTGTGGAATTAGTGAACATATTCGAGACATACTATGCAGTTTAGGCAGTATGCTTTGTGCTCACTGTACTGGGCCAATGACGCCACTTTATGCCTGTGTGGAAGGTAACTTGCGACTACCTCATTTCACGATAGCTGTATAAAGGTTCAAGGCCTACTTATGATACTGTGAAGTAGTTCTAGTTTTTGCTCATGCCACTCCAGATGTCTGACAGCTCCATTTTGTGAAATGTAAATTTTTGGATGTGCTGCATAGTGCACATCTTGAAGTAATAGAAGTAAGACAGGCATATGAGCAGCTTTATCAAGAGTTTAGCCTGTGGAAAATACAGCTTGAAGTGGTTAGCAAGAGATTTTTTTTTTGGCATAATTTGTTGGCATAGATTGTAAAAATTACCAACATCATAACAATCCTGCAAGAGTTGTTTTACATACCTGTAAAGCTACTGACACAGGGCTGTTGCTTTTAAGCACACTTAAAACCATTGACCTGGACCAGGTTTGGACCCACGACCTTGGGGTCAGTAGGTCAGCACCTAACTGACTGAATTGTAATGCACTTACAAGACCTGCAACAACATTAAGCCAAAGTTCCTTGAGATTCATTTAGATTTTGGGATTCATTTTTCTAAACATGATGCTTGCATTGACCACTGTAACATCCAGAAAGTGCTACATTATACAGCGCCATCACCTTTTGCTCTTTCTGTCAATTCTTTTGACAAACCATAGAAACAACAACATTGTAAAAATTTGACAGGAACTGAACATCTGAATTGGAATTTTCCCCTTTCTAAATGCCCCACAGGCATACACATCACATGCTTTCAAATCTACTAAGTGAAACTGAAGTAAAATAGTTGTCAAAATACACTTCATGGTATTTCCCAGATAACTCCTCTGGAAATGTTTTGATAGCTCTTTCTCCAAAAATTTTTCATTAGAAGACTATCTTTCCAATATGTATGGAGGGTTGTTTCCAGTCTCTCATAACAAATTGCAAATGTGATTGGTTCATTTCTGCGTGCACAGTAAGGTCAAGCATTTATGAGAGAAACGAACCAGTTGCTGTGTTGCCTTCATAGCAGTAGGACATATGTGGCTCTCATTATGCCTAAGTAAATTGAACCCCTTGTGCCCTTTCCGATGCACAATCTGGTTATTCTGCAATTATTGAAGCATGCAAGAAATGCAATTTTTTGTGTTGGAAGTACGAAATTAGCTCAGTGTTGAATAAAAAGGGAATGGCTCACATGGGGTTAATTCTAAAAGGAAGAAAACAGCTAAACACATGACCTGCTACTACATGTTTTCCAGAGGTGATAAGGAAAGACAAGGCCCTCATCTCTGGCAGTAATCCAGCCACAGAACGGGCTATTGCAAACAAATTGGGAATATCCCTCAAAACTATTAACACCATAATAAACAAAGATTTAAATATGGAGAAATGTCACAAAGGTCGAGTTCATAAGTTGTTGCCTCAGAACACTGCACCAGCAGAAGTAGTTCTATGAGAAGTACCTAACAGGAGAAAAATGGAAATTTGTGGTCACATTAGATGAGGCATATGCATATCTTAGTGACTGCACAGACCCTGTGCAATTTACTACCAAATAAGGACTGGAAAAAATTGTCAAAGATGATATGCAGAATGCAGAGAAAGTTTCTCAAAGGGATTTATGGTCGGTCATTGCTGATCAGTGCTACAATGGGAAACTGATAATTTGTACAGTTGCTAAAAGGGCCAAAATCAAGTCCGAATATTATCAGGATGAAGTTCTCACCTCAATTTACCACACTGAATTCCTAGCTATGGAAGAGACCAAAACAAAGTCCGGGTGCACCAAGATAAGGCATCCAGTCACACTTCTGTTTCGACTCTTGCATTCTTGCAAAGATTGGAGCAGGAAACGGAATACATGCTATTCCATTCAGCAACTTCCCAGTGAAATCTTCTTGTACCTCTGCAATGGATTTTTGCACCTTTGGACTCTGAAAATGCCATTGGAAAGTAGGTACTCTCAAACAACTGATGGTCTTTGGAAAGCCTGTAAAGAGGAGTGAAAACTTCTGGGTATGACTGCATTCGCAAGAGGCTTCTCTAGTGGAAACTGAAGTGCAAGATAGCTCTCTTTATTTCAAACTGGGACATACAGCATTTGTCATTCCCTTGAACATGTACTTAATAACTATGTTTTATTGGTTTTAGAGACATGCACAGCTTCAGACTTGAATGTCCTTTGAATTGTATCATGGATTTGTCAATTGCTTGTCTCTTAGAGAGTTTATATTAGCACTGGAATGGCTTTCCCAGAAATTCTGACATTGGACAAACTTTTTAGAATATATCAAATGGTTCTTCTCCCTTTGCTGGTTGTTGACTGTTGTCATTCAGGTCTACATTACTCAAAAGCCATGAAAACCAGTTTCTGGGCATAGTAAATGCAATGTAGTTATCTCTGAATTATCTGTATCTGAAGACCAGTAATCAGTATAGCTGAAAAGTTTCTTCACTCCCATCAAAATATTTATTGCAAAGAACTTCTGTGCTTCTGTCCCATTTGCAGGCTGAAAGCCTGTTGATCCACCCATTTTCCACATTGCATAAAAGGTTTGCTTGGTACACAATATGATTGCTTATCTCTGGAGGAAACAGACACTCAAACATTTACAGGAGAGGTAGCAATTTCAGAAATACTGACACCAGAAGCACTTGAAAACTCAGCAACATTGTTGCGGACCTGATGTTTAGCCAAATTACTTCCAAATGTCCCTCGGCTTCTAAGAATGTAGGAGAACATACTTCTTCATTCAGTCCACTCCATTATACTTTCTGCAGAAATAAGTGCATAGAATGCATATCCTGATGTAAATCCCCCCTCTGCATGTCATGGACATTTTCACAGTTATTTTTTTATATATATATGATTCTGTATCACTCAGCAGTGACTAATAAAGCATGCTTTGGCCACTATTCAGCTGATCTGCAAAAATTTCCAGGATGCCATTGATGCCAGGAAAGAGGACTGCCTATGCTCTAACCCGCCAGTGGTTACAATCTGAAACCACATACAATTTTGATGATTACTTTGGACCAATTGATGCAACAATGGTTTAAGACTAAGGTAAACAAATTTACACACATATCTAAGTTTACCTTCATTCCAAACATGTTCTGTGATGTACATATGTAGCAACAAATAACAAAAATTTAAGAATGCACATGGTTACAAGAAGCTCTCAGTGCTACCACCTTGAAAATAGCTTTACAGTATGATTTTTAAAAGAAGATACACAACAGATGTCAAGCAAGGGTGGTAAAGGATAAGGGGAATCCTGTTTCTATAGAAACGTATAAGATTGCCACATTGGTTACACTGATGAATCATGTACTCCTTAGGTCAGTTATCGCTAGTTGTTTGAGCATTCAGTTGCATTGTGTCTTGTTAGCCTACTGTGCTAATTAAAATACATACTTATCTTGGTGGAGGTAGAGACAGAGTTAAAGGTAGACTGGAGATTCGTGGCCCATGAGAAAGATCATCTTCCAGTGGGAGTGTTACACTGCAAAGCCAAGCTAGAGAATTTGTCACTTCCCTTAGGGGGAATTCTTCAAGTAGAAGAATGCTCCTTCACAATGAACCTCTTATTACTTTCAACAAAGTGAGGAAAAGAACGACGCATACTCTTAAAATAAATGAGGTGACTGTTTTGAGAATATCTAAAGAGAAGCAGTTATGGTTAGGTCCATTGTGAGTTGTAACTCCAGTTATGCAACTGAACAGTTTTCAGTCAGATGCCATAAGGCACATCTATAGTTATTATAACCTAAAAGAGCATCCTACCATAAGTAAGCTTCTTTCTTTTCTTAGAGAAGCAGCCTTAGGGAAATCTTAGCTCCTGGAACAAAATCCTTCATGATCTGGTACTTCAGTTCAAAAATATAAATAACTGAAAACTAATATTAGAAAGATCAAATATTGTAGTGCTAAGGGCTTTGTTTTTAAGAGAAACATAAAACAAGAACTTGAAGGAAATAGTGTCATTGGATGAAAGCTGGTAAATGCAGGCCATACCGTGTCAAAGGGTTGGACTGACGGTTTGCTTGAAAGCACCACAAGAGACCCTACAAGAAAAAGCGGCTGCTTTATTATTGGTCATTGCTGGTACGCCATATGATCTTGTTGATGATGCCCAGTTGCTTTTCAGACACACATAGAGAGAGAGAGAGAGAATCAGATTCAATTCTAAAATAGGTACTCAAAATCATAACTGTGAAGATGCAGACTTAGTGAATTTGTATTGATAACAAATTACTTTATTTGTATGGAGAACAAATTTCGTTTGTTCTGAAATTAGGCTAATATAGATTACGCTGCCATGAGATAAACTTGAACGCTTGTTTATATATTTCCAGTATTGAGTGTTAAAGAGTGGGGTATGCTTAACTGCTTCTTCACAACACTGCAGCCCTCTACTGGAAAACCTAACAGCTGTCACATATCTTCTTTTAAAAATCAGACTGTAACAGTTGACCTCATGCAGCTTTCTAGTGACTCATATCATCAGGCAGCAGTAGCTACTAATGAGTAAGGTGTTCACTTCAGGAGACCACTGGGGAGCTATGCAGACACCTTTGAAAAGATGGTTTTGCAGTGTAACCTGTGTAAACAAAGGGTCAAATGTATGTTGTACAATGTTTTAAATGACATGCTAGTGGCACAAAAGAGAAAGGACTGACACAGAGAAAAATAATTTGTGTAAAATTCTAGGTCTGTGCTTAAAGGAAGAAACTGAATGAATAGAATCTGAATGCTCATGGGCATAACTTGGGATTAGCTGGAAGATGGGGGAGCAACAAAGCAAGTGAAAGCTTCCAAAGGAAACTATAAAATACATTTAAAGGTACAAATACGAGGGCCGTTCAGAAAGTAACCTCCGATCGGTCACAGTGCAGGTAGTGGGGGGAGTAGCGACGCCATCTGTGCATTCACGCACTCAGCAGGTCAGTCGGCATCACAGATTAGTCGGCATCAAGCCGTGGTGGAGTGAACGTCGTACCTGCGCTAGTTTAGTGTTTGTGGCCGTTTGAAATGTGTGCTGCAATAGAAAACCCCGCCAAATATGAAGTGCGTGCTGTTATAAGGTTTTTTACAGCCAAAGGATATTCTGCAGCAGCTATTCATCGTAAGCTTTGTGCCGTGTACGGACCAAGAGTTATGAGTGAAGGAGTGGTCCGTGAATGGGTACGTTTATTTAAAAGTGGACGAGAAAACGTTCATGATGAAGAGAGGAGTGGTAGACCATCATTGGTGACGGACGAACTCGTTCAGACAGTTGATGCAAAAGTTCGTGAAAACTGACGTTTCACAATGTCGGAGTTGTCTACTGATTTTCCACAGATTTCTAAGACTCTCTTGTACGAGATAGTGACAGAAAGATTGGGTTACCGTAAGTTCTGTGCACGATGGGTGCCCAAAATTCTTACCGACCACCACAAAACTCAAAGAATGGCCTCTGCATTAGACTTTCTGTCACGTTACGAGGACGAAGGTGAACCATTGTTAAACAGAATCGTGACCGGGGACGAAACCTGGATTAAGTACGTGAACCCTGAGACAAAAGAACAATCAAAGATGTGGGGACATTCAAATTCGCCTACCAAACCAATAAAAGTCCGGCAAGATTTTTCTGCCCGAAAATTGATGGCAACGGTGTTTTGGGATGCAAAAGGGGTGTTGTTGGTTGAATTCATGGAACGTGGGACGACCATTAATCAAGACGTGTACTGTGAAACACTAAAAAAATTACGACGGGCTATACAGAACAAACGCCGTGGTATGCTGACTTCCGGTATCGGTTTTTTGCACGATAACGCCCGTCCTCACTCTGCTCGCAGAACAACAGCCCTTCTTGAGTCCTTCAAGTGGGACGTTGTCAACCATCCACCTTACAGCCCAGATCTGGCGCCAAGCGATTATCACCTCTTCATGCATATGAAGAAATGGCTCGGGTCCCAGCGGTTTGATGACAACGAAGAGCTCAAAGATGCGGTCACAGGCTGGCTCCAGGCACAAGCGGGTGATTTTTATGCAGAAGGAATTTCAAAGCTTGTGAACAGATACGATAAGTGCCTCAATCGTTATGGAGACTATGTAGAAAAATAGTGCAAAGATGTAGTTGTAAGATGTATATATTAAAATATTTTTATTTAACTTGGTGAATTTTTTGCAATCAACCGGAGGTTACTTTCTGAACGGCCCTCGTATAACAAATACCTTAGAGACTATAAGCTTCCCTTATCTTAACATTTGCTCCAAGTTCTTGAAATTAAATGCAAACTATTTTCACCATATATCAATCACATCATTGGTGCCACTCTTGTGTAAACAAGTATAGTGTTTAAGAGGTTGAATCAGAAACTGAAAAATTCAATCCCATAGCCGGGATTTGAACCATGGATCTTCCGCTTATCGAGCGGCTGCTTTAACCACTAAGCTACCATGGCCAACTTGCCAGTATGACATTAAATTCCCCAGCTGATTTGTACTTTTTCCCGGTTAACCACAAGGGAATCTCATATCAGAGATAAATACCCCACGGGTGACTTACCATGTAAAGGTTACTTAAACCTGAGACATAAAGTACTTACAATTGTAAGTCACCCTTGGGGTATTTATATCTGATGTGAGATTTCCTTGTGGTTAACCGGGAAATGTATGAATCAGCTGGGAAATTTAATGTTGTACTGGCAAGTTGGCCATGGTAGCTTAGTGGTTAAAGCAACCGCTTGATAAGCAGAAGATCCATGGTTCAAATCCCAGCTATGGCATTGAATTTTTCAGTTTGTGATTCAACCTCTTAAATATTGCCCACACACAGCTTGTGTGTTTAAAAACACCAGCAGTAAGCTTGTTGGCATAAATAAATAAGTATAGTGTGTTGCATTATATGAATATCTAGCTTGGCCCCTTTTAACCAGAGTTGGGATGATTACCCAGGCTCTCAAAGATGCAGTATAGCTAGACATGCAACAGGACTGGTGAAATATCACAAGAAACACAAGCAATAATTATATATATTTAAACAAGTTACAATTATAGGAAATGTTACTCAGCATGAATGACAGAATAATACTCATAATTAGGGCTTGAAAGTTCATGTCCTAAAAAACACTGAAATATGCATGCAATATGCTCTTAAAAACTTGAAAATATGCACTATTTAATTAAAACAATTAATGTCCCTTTGCAGTAGACATGACAAGTTAGTATAAATAATAAATAAAGTTACCTTATTCCTTAGAGGTTGAAGCATAAGTGGTCCTGCTGCTAGTATTAACTGCTAAATTGCCATTCACAACCAACACTTTGCACAAATTTTCAACTGTAAAACATTGTCTGTTGTCTCACAAAACACTTTTGTAACATGAAAAACTTCTCTCCATGTCACAAGATGTTATTGGGGCATATTTAAATGATGTTAACTGCTTCACAGAGAGAGTCAAGTCTCCTGGTGTGACAGATAGTTTTCTTTCGAGGATGTCTCTAATATCGCACATCTGTTTATAACCAGAATTTTTTGAAATTACATAATTCACTGTCTCTTTCAATTTTTGTCCTATGCTACCAGGAACCGAACTTAGATTACATATTGTTTCCTCAAAGACAGTTTCTATTGATCAAGCATCTTTTGAGTCCAATGAATTAACAACCTCTATATATTATTCGAAATGTTTAGTTCTTCCAGGCTTGTAGGCCGTGGTCTAGAAGGCATGGTAGATACAACGTTTCAAACTTGACCAGTGCAGAGGATCGTGTTACCCTGATGATGCCAAGCGCAGTACTTGGCGAAACGTTGGTATCTACCATGCCTTCTAGACCACGGCCTACAAGCCCAGAAGAACTAAACATTTCGAGTAGTCAAGACACCGGCCGTGAAAGCTTAAATACATCTATATATTACGCTCAGCATAATATAAAACTGCATCAACCCATGTTCCCCACCGAGTTAACACTGGTGCAGGAGGAAGTCAGATATTAGGTGCTGATGACCTAATGACAACTGGAGATTTAAAAAAAATTCTCTTTGTACTGGACACAAATCTATCTACCAATGGGAAAGAATCATGTATTGTCTCAGAAATGTGATGAAGAACGTGTGCCAAACAAGTTATATGCATTAAGTTAGGAAAAATACCTTTCAGAGTTTGTCCTGATTTTATCATATAAGGACCTGCATCAGTAACAAATAAAAGTAACCGGTCATATTTGATTCCACGTGGCCAAAGTAATTTCAAAGAGTCCATCACAAACTGGGTCAGTTACATTGTCAGTGGCCAACAATTCACACACATTAAGAAGATAAGGTGTAGTCTTTTGTTCATTATTTAAAGCACCCATGATTATATTAGCAATAGAACAGCACTCAGAATCAGGGGTTTCATCAACAGACAACCACATAAACTGATCCGCTAATTCATTTTGTATATTTGACAATAAGTTATTGTAACAATGTCCTACATAAGTCTTACGCAGTGTACTTTCTTCAGGCACATGTTGTCAAGTTTACTTCGCAAGAAAGTTTTTAAATGTCGGATTATTAATTTTGAACAAGGGAATATCACCAGATAAAAATGCTTGGCACAAGTCATAACAAAATTCAGTAACCCTACTTCCTAAACACTCTACTGGCTTGAGAGGTAGAACTGGAACTTAAAAATTCAATGCCACAACTGGGATCTGAACCACAGACCTTCCGCTTACCAGGCGGCTGCTCTAACCATTGAGCTATTGTGACAAACTGCCAGAATGGCATTAAATTCTCAAACCAGTTCGTATTTCTCCTGGTAAACCACAAAGGCGGTCTCACATCAGAGACAAATTACCCCAATGGTGACTTTACTATTGTAAGTACTTTATGTCCCAGGATTAAATAACCTTCAGATGGTAATTATTATTTATTTATGCCAACAAACTTACTGTTGGTGTTTTTAAACACACAAGCCATGTGTGGGAAAAGTTTTGAGAGGTAGAACTGGAACTTAAAAATTCAATGCCGCAACTGGGATCTGAACCACAGACCTTTCGCCTACCAGGCAGCTGCTCTAACCATTGAGCTATTGTGACAAACTGCCAGAATGGCATTAAATTCTCAAACCAGTTTGTATTTCTCCTGGTAAACCACAAAGGCAGTCTCACATCAGAGACAAATTACCCCAATGGCGACTTACTATTGGCATAAATAAATAACTCTACTGGCTGTTTTTGAACAGGTTCTTTGTTTGCGAGTTTTCTGATTAAATTCTCCTTATGTTTTACTGTATTAATGCAAACGTTCCTCTCCGTTGAAGACGTCACCTCTAAGACCTATAAGATCTCGTGTTTGGTGTCCGGACTAGCTCTAACAAGAGGTCCTAATCTACAGGGTATGCTTGAGTTGTGGTAGGTATGGAACCAAATAAAGAATTAACCAACATATCACTTTATTTGCAAATTTCCAGAGTTGTAGAGAACTGCCGACGATATTTAAATAGAATGTAACTTTGTAACTTCAACTGCAACGTTATAACACTTTAACTTTGTCACCCTTTAGCAACCGCCGAATTATGTATACGCGCTAGCTTACGTATAAATCAGAAATTGCACGTGTACTCTCGGCTCGATTCAAGACAAGTGTGTGTTGCGTTGCATTTGTTTTGCGTGAGCAACACGAAGTAAGCGATTTCCATTAGCTAACTTTGGAGCACGTCATGGTAAGATAGGAATCAGCCCGCGGAATCACTATGGCTTCGTACAAACAACAATTGTAACCTTATCACTCATTTAAATCTGCCTAGGCTTCCATTCTTGAGACTTTAATCTATTCAGCTTTATTACGTCTTCCCTTTAACTATCGATTAGAATCTTCTTTTGTTTCTTTCTATTATCAATGGCATATATTCACATTATAATTTCGGTTTGAGTGTTTATGTGCTGAACTATTTGAAATCATTTCTCACTCCCTACATTTTTTCACACGCCCCACAAAACAGTACCCTATTATCTCTAGATATTAAATCACCCAAAGACTCTTTCTGTAAATTTATTAATCTAGTACTCGAAGTTGGTTTTATTTTCGGCATTTGAAGAGCTTTTTAAAATTTTATACGCCTAATTTAATTTTGTGGGAACCAGTTCACAACACTGTTACGTTTGAAGACCACGACACAGCTACTGGTGGGCAGGCAAGCATTGCTATAATTGTGCTGCTCAAATCGTTGACCTGCACTTTATCTTTGTTAATATAAACCCCTCACATAATGCACTGATTATTCTCTACACACATACATATAATGAAAGGATGGAAACAAAGGGATTCACTGTATGACAACATGACTCAGCATTAGTTCTCGCCACCTCGTGAGTTGCATCTTCATGTGCAATACTACCAATATGAAAAATATTATACAGATGGAAAAAATAATTAAAAAAACATAAAAATCATCAAAATGTGCAATATAGGGGTTATAATATTGAAACCTTCGCAATTTGCATCATCATGTTCAATACTACCAATATGCAAAATATTATCCAGATGGGAAAAAATAATAAAAAACCATAAAAATCATCAAAATATGCAATATAGGGGCTATAATATTGAAATATTATGCATTTATCAAAATCAAGAAAATATGTAGTTATATACACCATAAAATCATGTCCAAATAACTGAAAATTCCATAATTCATGCACATAATGTAAAAGCATACATTTTTAACGCCTATGGAAAAACATGCAAATGCATGAACTTCCTAGCCCTACTCATAATGTACAAAATATGCTTTAAAATGTCCTATGTCTTTAAACCTTCACTGCAATATGTAGAAATTTGCAGAAGTAAGGAATAGGACCTAGAAAATATCGCCAACTACTTCAACATCAGTTGCAAGAAGCTTCGAGGTGCATCCTAAAATTCACGCACTCAAATAACCTCATTAAAATGCCCAATTACATAACATCGAATTAAGTAACATTCTCAAACAATTAAATACTATTAACTGTTCTCACTTGAAAAACAGCTATAACAAGCTTTACAGAAATGGGCACATAGAAATCTAAACTATTCTACTTTGTAGCATGTTAGACAATTTTATCAAGAACCCCACTGACTGCAAGTGAGTGTTTCAGAAACATCAGTTCACACTGGTGCTAAACTTTTAAAATTGAAACATTATAGAGTAACTATAATTCATTAATTGTAACCTAGTGACAGACAAACACTGAGTAAATTTCTGTAACTGTATTTTAGAAAATATTGACGATGGTACTGTTGAACCACATATTTTCATTTTTTCAGACAAGATGGGGTTTCATTTAAATAGTTGTGTTGCTTTTCAGAAGAATAGTAACTGGAATCCAGATAATCATTTAATTCATGAAGTTCTGTCACATTATGTAAAAATTGGTGTATGTTGTACTGTAAATCAAAATAGGTAATAGGGACCCATGTTTTTCAATGATACTGTAAACTGTGATTGGTACTGCAGAGATAATCTTTTACTACTTTTTCAAATGTCCAATGACTACAGAGGAAGAAGACATTTCCAACAAGATAGCCCATACTGTTCAAAATTCTATGGAGGACAAAGGTGGTTTTTGATGTCAGTATAACTCCTAAATGATTATAGCCCTTAGATCTCACGTGTGTGTCTTCTATTTGTGGGTAACTAAAAAAATAAAGTTTATAGGAACAATTCCCACACCATAGACAAACTTAAGGACGATATGCTTATGAAAGGAAATTCCATCTGGAGATGCCAGGATTACATCTGAGTGCAAATGAACACTACTTTCAACACAACTTATAACAAGGCTAGTACTCATAATGCATATTAGACTATCTACTATCACTTGTGAGTAACATGGGACTTTTAAAATGGAATACTCCTGGATGATAGTGTGTAAGGTATGCATACGTGTGATCCACAGCTCCGCAATAAGACAAATACACTGCTTATCAAAATTACTATAGCGATATAGAATTTACATTTAAATATTAGTTATGACAAAGTATCCAACTTTATATGTAAATAGATGCACTAAATAAACTCTTATGAAACATAATTCACACATGACTATGACACTTAAGGAGGGGGACTTAACACCTTGGCCGAAAAGGTGATCTTTTGTGCCTGTGTCCCTGATGCACCCTCCTGGAGGATGGATGAGGTAAATGGATCATAAGGGCGACAGGAATGTTGCTATGACAGAGCAGGTGGCAGGATCCCTACATTTTCCTAGTTAGAATCACCCCAGTGGAGGCTGGCTCAGCCTGGCTCCTCTCTCCCCCCTCGGGCTTGTATCATCTCATGGGGCCCAAGAAACCAGTAAGCTCGCCTTTCAATCCAGGGGACGAGATTTCCAGAGTGCATTCATTTCCCCTGTCGTGCTGCTGCTGTGATGCTCACCGATGCTGAAGGGTGAAATGAAGTGATTAATGTAAAGAAATGGAATAGCAGGAAATTCGCATGATATGGAAATCCTTCCCAGCATTCACCAGGCAGCCCGAGGAAACATCCAAAAAAAACATGAGTCAGGAAGGTTGGCCAGGGGATCGAACATGCAACCTCCCAAATGGGACAGCCATCCTGCTCGGTATAGTTCACATGTCTTCTTGTAACAAGCACAGTTACAAAGATAAAGGAGAATTATACCTGAAAATACATTTATATTCACACACAAAAAAAAAAGATTCAAAAAGAAAAGAACCAAAAATGTAAAACAGTTGCCATAATACCTATATATCTGAATCAGAGGAATTCACATCTCAATGTAAGGCATGTAGCAGGAAACAAATATACACAATGGGAAAGGATCCTAAAGCCAAACCTTATGCAAAAGAGAGGAGAGCATATTTACCTCCACCTACTTTTCGCCGAGCTATAACACATTCAAGGGACTCAAAAACAAACCCCTCTAACGCTTGATTCCTGAGTGAGTTAAGAGCAAACACTGCATACACAAAATGAAGGACGTGGGTTAGTGACATGGTGACATTTTGAGCACATAAGAAACCAGTTGGGCATCTCTGGGGAGGGGGGGGGGGGTGAGTGAGTGTGCCGGGTTTAAGGGCCCGTCGACAACTTGGTCACTAGGGCACTCCGAGTCCAAAAATAAAATTACGTATGGTCAAGTGTTAAAACATCACCCATTAAAACCTAAAAATCTAAAGTTAAAATAGATAAAAGCAGCTAAACAACTATTAAAACGTTCCATTTAAAATTCTAAAAACTGGAGCTTAAAATTGCTACAAAGTAAAAAACCCTAAAACGTTAACAAAAGCAAAAAATAAGACAATATAAAAGGCTAAACTCTCCGAAATAAGATAACCTTACACTTGCTTGATAAAATCAATTGTGGAACAAAATCACAGCACTGTATTTACAGCTACTGGGTCGTTGCCTAAAACTGACCACAGTGGAAGGCCCAGGCCAACGGACTGGCGCTCACGAACGTATCGGGGACAATCAAGAAGGACATTTGCGATGGAGATTGGAATATTACACGTCGTACAGACAGGCTCCGGATCACCACGCAAAAGGTGTCCATGCGTGGCTTGGGTATGGCCTATCCTCAGGCGGGTTAAAACTACTTCTTCCCGCCTGGAATCCCTGCAACTGGTCTGCCAGGGTTGTGCCGTGTCCTTGATTGTCCGTAACTGAGTGTCAGATAACGCTTCCCAATATTGCTTCCAGAGAGCAAATAGATGGCAACGGAAATATTTCTGCTATTCTGCTATATAGGGAGCGTACGGGTGGAATACTCCGGAAGGCGACATGCAGACCTCGCAGCCGCATCCGCCGCCTCGTTGCCCGGAATACTCACATGACCTGAGATCCAAGTAAAAACAAACTGGTATCCGCGAGACAGTAGCTGGGAGATCAACGTCTGGATTTTAACAACCAATGCCGAGGTGCCGATAAACTGTTGCAGGGCCTGGAGAACCTAAAAGAGCCGGAACAGATGATAAAACTTCCAGGACCTGAACTAGAGATAAAAAGTAGGACACAAAATATGGCAAACAGCTCGGCGGTAAATACTAAACTGGCGTCTGATAGGCGGTACGTGTGAGCGTCACCATTGTATATAAAGGCACAACCCGTCGCACTACCCATCTGGGAGCCATCGGTAAATGCCGGACAGGAAGTCCGGTATGGGCCCAGTAGTTCCGTGAACAGTTGGGGAAACACGGAATGAAGGACAGCTTCGCACAGCCCGACAGCTCCAGGTCAAAGCGTGCGCGCTGGAGTTGCCAGGAAGGACATCGGCCATGTGAATGCCGCTGTACAGCTGGCAGTCAAAGGGCGTGTGCGGCAAGCAGTTCTCGAAACCGGATACCACTTGAACGGGAGATTTAAAATTTAAAAAAAAAAAAAAAAAAAAAAAAAAAAAAGTCTGCATAACTATTATCCTAACTTCTAGAACCTATACCGGGACATAGTTTCCGCCGATGTTATTCTTTTCCACTTTCCCTTCTTCTTGTTGCCGCCCACAACTCTCTTCTTCTATTTATTCTTATTGGTAGCCTTATATCTTCATCATTCATCACATCTTCTTCTTCATCATCATCTTCTACTCCTTCTTCTTCTTCTTCTTCTTCTTCTTCTTCTTCTTCTTCTTCTTCTTCTTCTTCTCCTTCTTCTTCCAAATTCTCATCATTTCCTTCATCTCTCATATTCTGTATTGTTTGCGATCTTCTTGGCGTAATATTTACCAGTGGCGGCTCGCAGTCAAAGTTTTAGGGTAGGCAAAGTGTAACAGTAACAACAAACAACAACAACAATAATAATAATAATAACAATAATAATAGTAATAATAATAATAATAATAATAATAATAATAATAATAATAATAATAATAATAATAATAATAATAATAATAATAATAATAATAATAATAATAAACCCCGTTTATCCGAAATATAGGGGGCGAAGTCATTGCGGATAACGCAAACAATATATTGTTTGGTTGGTTAATAAGAGCAGAGTGAATGAGTGTGACTTACGGATGAATTACCGCGAAAACTAAAATCACGAGTGTCGGCAGACTTTTTTCCAGGGGGGGGGGGCACATGTTGGAAATTTGCAATCATATAATATTAAATCATTATTTTACTGTCAAAATTTATAGTATTTGTTGCAGATAACCGTATTAATTTGTGCTAAACAAAAATTGTTCTTTACATCAAAGTTAAAATAATAGTTTAAAAGTCAGTAACTGACTGCACATTAAGTTCACCAACTTCCAAGGGGGGACCGTGGCCCCCCTTTCCCCCGTTTCGCGACGCCCATGACTAAAATAGATTAAGAAATTGAAAAATTGTCTGACTGCAGCTTTGTGTTAAATAGCTAAAACACTCCTCTTTTCATTGTCAGTGCGCCGCGAAAGCGAAATTTGTAATAGTTCACTAATTAAGTCGGTCATACTGGTATTACACAGAGATAACGACAGATTCAGATCTCTGAGATCTTCGTTCGTGGAGTATGGCTGTTCGGAAAATGTCGCATAAATTCGGATTTGGGCCGGCAAGTGCTCGGACTGCTGGCAGACGCGTCTACGCATGCTCGGAGTGCATATACAGACCGAATGTTTCCTTATCCCTGTTCAAGGGCCTCGTACTGAGGAAATGGGGCCGGGCAGGCAGAGGTTAAGCTAGCCTGCTCTCCACTACCCAGGTTCCACGCGTTATCATTTCTGCCGCGCGTTTCAAACACGCAGCGCAGTTTTGATGAATCGGAATTGAGATTAAAGGATTTGACCATGCGCTGGTCATTATAACCGAGAAAACTTTTCTTGAACTACAATTTAGGGAAAATTATGGTTCAAATGATAAAATGCAGAATCATAGTTAAACATTATTTGTTGATGTATTACGATAGGGTAGGCAGTGCCTACCCTGCCTACCCTGAGGAGCCGCGCCTGATATTTACCACTGGACGTTCTTCTTCTACCTGATCTATCCTTTGTCTATATAATTCCATTTCTACTAACGATACCAACCGCACCATTTCTTCTAATTGATCAAAATCATCCTTATTCCGAGATATATTCCATATTCTTTTTCCCGCTAAATTTCTTCTTCCATCTTCTAACATTTCACTAAATCTTATGCATTCAAACAGGACATGTTCCGGGTTATCAATCTTGCTACATATTTCACAATTGTCATTTATTCTACGTCCGATTTTCTTAAAATAGGTTTTAAAAGGTCCATGTCCGGTTAGAAATTGCACACCCTCCTTTTTTGGCTGTATATTCTTCAAGCCTAATCTTTCCCTAATATTTGGATAAATTTCATAAGCCCTCCTTCCTTCTTTTATTCATTGCCATTCTTCTTGCCATTGATTCAATAATTCATTTCTTATATCCCTTTTCGTAGCGCATTCTTTTCCAATAATTTCTATTATAGTTTATCTAACCGATTCTTCTTTAGCCAATAGATTGCTCCTCTCTGTCTAATTATCAAATCAATTGGCCACACGCCCAAGATTACTAATATCGCCATTGTTGGTGTCGAGTTACTATACCCATACATCTTAATGGGGTTTGTCGTTGTACTCTTCTTAATACCTTAACATTCTTCCCTAATTTTGCCTTATGCGCCCATATACCTGCTCCATAGCCCATAATTCCATATAGGATCGCCGTCATATACTTCTTAACTGCCTAGCAATATGTCCGTCGAAATTTTGTTTTTCATCCAAATAAATACCGAGGTATTTAATAATCTTTTCCCTTTTAATATTAACATTATTTATTTTTACCGTCGGATTTCTTTTCAGACCTCCTTTAAGAACCATATATGCTGATTTCTGTGGGGCTATTTCCAATTTAACCTTCTGACACCATAAATTCAGGGCATCGATGATAATTTTTACCTTTTCTTCTCATTTCTACTATTTCCTTCTACTAAAATCATTAGATCATCCGCATAGGCTATAACTTTCATGGTTTCAATTAAATCCATTAATTTTTCCAATATAGGTTCCGTTAAAATATCCCAAAAAAGTGGACCTAAAATACTTCCTTGTGGGCATCCTTTAGTTATTTCCCTTCTTATGACTGAATTTTCCCCTTGCAAATATACCCTCCTATCTTTACAATAGTCTTTTAGATTATTGTACAGGCTCATTGGATATTCCTTTTCTCTTAGGATTCGAAAGAGTTCTGGCCACCACAAATTATCAAACGCCCCAGCGATGTCAAAAAATACTCCTATTACATATTTCTTCTCACTCATTCCTATTTTATTTAGGGCTTTATTAATAGCATCCTCCGTAGACTTGCCTTTTCTAAATCCAAATTACTTTTCTGTCATACCCATCATAACCCTATATTCATGTACTATTTTATATTTTTCCTGTATTTTCCCCAATGTATTTAACAAACAAATGGACGGGAGATACTTGTATTTCGCAAATAACGGTGCGCGAGGTCTGGACGCAACACGGGTGGAAACGAAGGGTGACCAGGATGAGCGGCCAGCCTTGCCACATAAGAACAAAGTAACAAAGAGCGTCGAACAGACAGTGGAGGTTCGCCAGAATCAGCATATAGACAATCGATTCTGCTGGTGCGGAAAGCCCCAGTAGCGAGACGGATACCAGTGTGATGTATTGTGTCTAGAAGCCAGAGTTTAGACGCAGACGCCGTGCCATAGATAAAACAGCCGTAGTCTAATTTGGACCGGACCAGTGAGCCATAGAACCTCAACATAACGGTGCGATCGCCGCCCCAAGATGCCCCAGATAAAACCCTGAGTATCCGAAGCGAACGATCGCAGGAAGCATGGAGATGGCGGATATGGTGCTCCCATGTGAGTTTGCTATCGAGGTGTAGGCCCAAGAACTTAAGGTGGGAACAAAAGGAAGACGTGTGTCACGCAAACAGGAAGAGGGTGTACGCCACGCAGTCGGTGGAAGTGGAGACAGTGTTTTCGTAGGGGAGAACCGAAAGCCGGTGCGAAATGCCCACTTGGCGATGGATGTTAGGGTCAGCTGCAGTTGACGCTCGATGTGCTCCAAACTATAAGAGCGATAGAATATCGCAAAGTCGTCAACATACAGCGACATCGGGATACCGCTGCGAACAACACTAGTGACGCCGTTAATGGCAACTGCGAAAAGTGTGACACTCAGGATCGATCCTTAGAGTACACCATTCTCCTGGATCTTCTCTTGGGACAGCGTGTTGCCTATACGGACACGAAAACGGCGAATGAGTAAAAAGTTAAAAAGAAAAACGGCTAAGTGACCTCGCAAACCATAACCGTGCAGAGTACGGAGAATGCCATAGCGCCAAGTAGTATCGTAGGCCTTCTCCAGATCAAAGAAGACACCCACGACATGCTGCTTCAGGAGAAACGCGTTCTGTATGTAGGCCTCCATGCGCGTCAGATTGTCGGCACTGGAGCGATGGCGACGAAAACCGCACTGAACATTGCTCAGCAGGTTGTTCGTCTCTAGCCACCACACTAAGCGAGTGTTAATCATCCGTTCCAAGGTCTTGCAGACGACACTCGTCAGGCAACTAGGGCGGTAGCTAGAGAGAAGCGTCCGGTCTTTTCCTGGTCGAGGGATAGGGATGACAATACCCTCTCGTCAGGAAGAAGGAAAATCCTGCTGAAGCCAGATGCGGTTATACATGCTCAACATGAAGGAAAGAGCCACAGGTGGAAGATGAAGCAGCATTTGGCGGTGGATATCTTCAGGACCGGGAGAAGAATTCTTTGCTAGGGACAAAGAATGTGCCAGCTTCGCTTCGGTAAATGGTGCGTTGTACTGTTCACTTTGTGGGCATCTCTGGTAATAAGCAATAATCTAACTGTAAACACTAGGCAGGAAACGCCAACAAGGCATTTGAATATGAGATTGCCAACAACAATATAGGAATGTAAACATCGAAAATGTGGAAAAATCAATGCTACAAGGAAAAATACTAGAATTAAAACTTAGCGCATAGCACTTTTATAGTGGAGTGTCGACAGATAAAAGAGACATAAGAGTACCTATATCTATTTTGATTAAAAAGAAATATAACAAGTTGGGAAGCAATAGATAAGAACAGTATCAAATTTAATTGTGAAAGCCTTAGAATCTCAATGAATATAAGATTGTTAAGCTATGTACATCTTAGCGGGGATGAAAACAGAAGAAAGAATAATTTGGGATTACACTGAATGAAGAAATTGGAAACTCAAGAGATATAATTACGACAGGTGATTTTAATGCTAGAATTAGGAAAAAGATTAATAATTTAGTTGTAGGCCCATTTAGTGAGGATATCGTAAATGATAATGGGGAAAAACTAATTCATCTATGTGAACAAAATTCATTAAAATTTTTAAATGGTTTCTTTAAACATAAAAACATTCATACATTTACATATATGTACATTTGCATGTATACCTTTCTAATTCAAAGGAAAACTTCATATCTAAAGTCAATCCGACACAAACATTACACATCACATATTATTTACACCTGACAGAAGAAGTTAAGAAAAATGATACTCCAACTAGTGTTCTAAAATTATTGGCATTAGAGACAATCCATACTAGATTTCCAGAACACGAATGGCTCCATATTTATACTGATGGATCATTGATATCAAACCAAGATGGAGCAGGTGCTGGAGTCACGTGTCACCTCTTTTCCTATTACACATCTTTAAGTTATGAAACTACAAACTTTGATGGAGAAATTGAAGCAATTTGAATGGCTCTACATAATCTTTTGTACAGAATTTCACATTTTCATCAAGCAGTTATTCTCTCAGATTCCAGGGCAGCAATTATAGCCATTACTTCCAAGTTGTCACCAATAAACCAAACAATTATAGAATGTTGGAAAATCCTTAGCCATATAACAGCACTTCAAAAACACCTAGTCTTCCAATGGATACCAGCTCACTGTGGACTGAGTGGTAATGAGAAAGCTGATTTTCTTGCAAAAAAGGGTACCGGCAATGTGCAGAAATCAATAGTTAATCTACCATTTTATGCAGCTAAAAGATTAGTCAACTCTGAATTCAAAAAAAATTATTGAAAAATATTACTATGAAAAATCAAAAAATAAAAGATGGGAACTACAAAACATTCAAACAGTAATTCCTGAGTATCCTCGAAAAACAGCAGTTGCAACCTTCAGGTTGATTACAGGACATGATTGTCTGGCAAAACATTTAAACAGAATTGGGATATATTCTTCACCACTCTGTCCTCTATGTGATCTGCAAGAGGAAATGGATTGAGACCACCTTCAAATATGCCCAGCCACTTCTAGCACCCCATCCATGAGTGAAAAATATTGGAGAGCAAGAGGATTAATGATTTCATTGTCAGAAATTCAGTATTAGCTAACAACAACATTTACATGACACCAGGATACTTTAAAATTCAAATAGGTAATTGATTCCATTATCGTAAGACAAAAAGCAATTTTGAAAATCCAGTACAAGAGCATATATAGGTATATAGAGCATATAATGGTAGTGATTACTATCTGGCTACTGTCAAGATCCTATTGTCAATTAGAAACTGAAATAAACAAATGATGTAGCCAAAAGAGAAGTATCAAGTCTGAATAAACCAAGATATAACATAGATGGCCTACAAGATGAAAGTACATCATACTTGTATAAAAGAAGGCTGGATGAAAAGCTAACAAATACAAATTTCAATGCATGTACCACAGAAGATTTGTATAAATATGTAATAAAAAATATTCATGAAGTAGCTATGAAAGCACTTGGTGAAAAACAAAGGACAGTTAACAACACAAATCTATACTTTGGAATAAACAAAGTAACCAGATGGTAAAAAAGAGTAAAGAGATGTATAATAAGTGGTTAAGTACAAAAAATAGAGGATAAAATAGAATTCAAGAAACTACAAGCACAAGTTAGAAGGAGAGTAATAGAGGAGAAGCATAAGACTTGGGAGAAAAACTGCTAACACCATTCAGGTATAATAGGGGGTATAAGAAGCAGTGAATCATGGAGAATATGGAAAAACCTCAGGAAAGATGAAACCGGAAGACACTGTATAGAATTCATTTCAGTGGATACATGGGAAGCATATTTTAAAGAACAGAACAAAGACACAATACTTAGGAGAAATTACAGAGAACTCAAAAGAAAGTAAAGAAAAACCATACATACATTTTTATATTTTATAGATATATAGAGATTGCCAGTAGCTCATTGAAAAACAGAAAAGCATGTGGAGAAGATGGAATTGTAGCAGAACTTATAAAACATGGTACACAGAAACTATTTGGATTACTGAGACAATTGTTTGGAAAATACTTAAATGGAGCCAGTGCCAAATGACTGGAAAATCGGACTTCTCTCTGTTACACATAAGAAAGGAAAGGAATGATTGTAAAAACTATCGTGAAATAACAGTAACCAGTATTTTCAGTTCTCTTTATAGGAAAATATTGAAGAATGTGTTAGAACAAGAATATAAACTAATAGAAATAGAGGAACAGGTAGGATTTTGAGCTGGATGGTCAACCATCAACCATATTTTCAGTTGCTTTTGAAAAATGTTTACATCTATTATTCATCGACTTGGAAAAAGCATATGACAGTGTTCTATGTTCTAAACTAAGGGAATAATTATAAAATAAATAACACTATTATGCAAGCAATACAAACTTTATATGAAAATTCCTATACAAAAGTCAAAATGCAGAACAAGATTTCACAAGGATTTTGCGTTACCAAAGGCTTAAGACGAGGCTGCTCCCCATCATCTACCTTATTTAAAATATACCTTCAAAATGCCTTACAGACCTGGAAAAATAAATGCTCCCAAATGGGTTTATTATTAACATACTCACTATCATTTGTAGACGACCAACTGGTAGTGGCAAGAGATTATGATGACATGGAATATATGACAAGAAAACTCATAGAAGAATATGGAAAATGGACTTAAACACTAACATAAACAAAACTAATTATATGGCAATAGGAACACATGCAAAAGAAAGTCTTGGAAAATGGTAAAGGAAAAATTAAACATTGCAGCAAATATACATATTTAGGGGTCAAAATAACAAAAGATGGAAACTATGAAGATTATATGGCAGAATCAATAAAGGAAGGTCAGCAATATCAAAGTTAGTGTTTTATGGTATAAGTATGTTACAATTAAAACAAAAACATATATAATTCTATTATAAAAAGTGTAATCACATATGGTTCAAGAACATTAGCTAAATTAAACTCTACAGAAATGGATTTTTGGCGACAATCTGCAAGGATCTCAAATAGAGGCAAAATCAGAAACATGGTTATAAGGGAAAAAATGAAAGTAAAAGGTTCATTGGTAAAAGAAATTAAAACAGAACAATTACGATGGTTTGGACACCTGAAAAGGGTGGATGAGAACAGACTGCTAAAGAAGATACATAAATGGACTTCAGTGGTGCATAGGTAGAGGGGAAGACCCAAATTAACATGGAAAACAAGGAACAGTGAAAGAAAGGAGATTAGAAGATGGATATTGGGAATTCAGAGAAGAGCGGAGAAAAATTATAGTTCCTAAATGAGTGCAGGAAGATGTCAAAGACATTGTAAACTTGGATTAAATAAACACAGCTTCAACTGAGATGTGGTTTTGGACACTCCAGCGGCCCAGCCTGACTGCCATTTTTTGTAAATGTTCATTATAGAAGGTCCCAAATAATGGGGAGCCAGCAGCTTGGCAGCATAAGCGCTCACATACAAACAACCTAAAGGATGAGTCCTACATATAACAATTTATTTGAAAGTGTAAGAAGGCTTTTTATGTGGATCATATTGCCTTTTTCTGACTTTCCATGCCCTCTTCAAATTATTACAGGCATGTTTCCAATCTGGGCAAATTAATTATTTTGAGAGTAAATTCCTCAGGACTGCTCAAGGGCCATAAATTAGCAAATGAGGAACTTGGAGCATAGTCAATATTAACTGAAATGGACTCGTCTGATGCAATTCAGGCCTCATAGAGTTAAATGAAAATTGCAGCTTATTCAAATTGTGCCACATGTATTATGTTTATCCTAATGATTGGCATTTAAAGCAGACTTTATATTTCTATTAAAGCATTTAGCATGGGAAGTGTTTGAATAATAAGAAAGTGCTAAGATGCTTGACATCCCAATCAAAACAGAATGCTCTGACATGATAAGATGTAAAGGAGAAGCATTGTCAGATACAATATAACAGGAGCCCCTAAAGCAGCAAAGATATTAGCCAACATTTTTGTTATAGTAATTACCCTTGCCCAAAAAACAAATGAAAGCTGAACAAATTTTTAAAAGGCATCCACAACAGCTAAAGCAAAATTGTTGCCTTGAACCAATCTAGGAAAATATCCGATGAAGTCAAAAGGAGCTTTTCCATTGGCTTTAAAGCTACCTATAGTGCAAGACCACTCCATATCATACGTGTTGCAGGTTTCACTAGAAACAAATCAGACATATTTTAACCTGGATGGTAATATTCTTGTCAGAAAAATGCTCACTTTATAATGAGTCTCTACACACCGGATGGTGGGGCCAAAACCTGAAATATGAAAACTCAAATAGGTATCTTTGTAATTGAACTTTCAGGCAAAAGGATCTTAAATTTCCTGTCCAATTTGGCACGGACTATTATAACCTGATCCTTCACCACGTGGCGGAACAGCAAACGCCGACCCCAGTTGTATTATAGCCAGCAGATTAAAGTCTTGTCTCCGATATTCAGCAATACTATAAACATTTCTGGGAATGACAAACAAACGTTGCACCCCTGGTCTTGTTTTGAGGGCACAATGTCGGAAGCCTCAGAAAAGTCGAGTACAAACCATCAGCCACAACATTCCCTGAGCCCTTAATATGCACAAGGTTAAATTTCAATGAGCCAATACGTTCTCCTAAACATGCGAGCCTACCATCTAGGGGTCCCAAGTTAAAGCTTATCGCACTAGTGTAAATGACACATGCTGCAGGCAAATAAAACAATCACATTCTCAAGTTGGTAAAAGACATTTTTTCCAGCAGCCTATAAGATATATGAACTGAAACAAATCAGGCAATTGCCCTGCAAAATATTTTGCAATAGCATCGCAGTGCCGAACCCAACTGGCATCAGTTTGCAGCACAAATTTCAGAAATGTAAGAATAGGCAGATTGGTATCAGTACTTTAATCTCATAAAAATAATTTTGTTATTTAGTCTTCCAAACAAAGGGAATGCCCTTACGATGCAGCCAGTCAAGAGGCTCAGCTTTAGTGAAAGTTATAAGTGATAATGGAGGAAAGCTAGCCTTCGAAACATGTACCAGGAAAATTTAAAAGTGAATGTTGTTTTGTGTTATTAATCGACTCAAAATTCATATTTTATTGTGATCCAACAACATTGTCATCAACTTCCAGTTTTTATTATTATTATTATTAATTATTATTATTATATATAAGTATACTTAGTATATGGCATGACTTAACTTGGAATGTGTGCATACAATTACTTTATAGGTTTACTGCAAAGCAGTAGCGAAGCAAGTGTTAAACCAACATAGAGAGGGCACACTTTTGCAGTGATCCTACTCAGACAGTGACACATGCCACGCTTCAGTTACTGATAACTTCATTTCATTCTCAAGTCATCCCAAGCAGTAAGTGTACATCTAAGCATGGCAATATATTTTAGTTAAAATGTAACAATTTCTATTACATATACCTACTGAGGATGAAGCCAAATGCCAGGGCCTGCGAATGCAACAAGGTCTATTCTGTGTGAAGATTGAACTGCTGGAGACTGTGGACTGTCCATGTTGAGAAACCGGGTATAGTGCAGTCCAAAAGAAGGACCCATTATCAACTTCGTATGATGGAGGATGCAAGAGAGGTCTCAATAAGCGGAAATGTGGCAGACTTTTTATTTCTCAACACCATATTTTTGTCAAAGAGAATCTACATGCTATCTAGTAGGGTCTCAGGAAACCTAAGTCTAAAGCTTCAGAAAGTATCTAGTGTGTTCCAACAAATGTTCCCTCGATACCTAGATGAGGAACCTTAACTAAGTCTGAAAACAACTGACAAATATCCTGACTTAGGTTTTCCCAGTCTCACAAGGGGAAATAGTCTACGAAGAGTCCATGGGCATCAGGTACCAACAATGTGGTTATCAACTCTGCAGTGATGCTATAGATAAAATTTTATTTTCTAATGAAAGCAGTCATCTTAATATAAATATATTACAAATGAACAGCTGTGCTTCTGTATAACACACTTTATCTCTTGGCCATGCAAAGATAAAAGAATTTCAAAGCTATCACATTGCAACTAGCTTTACAAATTTGACTATCACTTGAAGTCTAATGTATTCACATATTCCCCTTGCACCTACAAGAAAATTAACAATATAATTTCTACAAATATGAATTAGATATAGGAATAAGTGTTTTAAAAATAGTTTGTACAAGAGTGAGTAGAGAAAGTCACCTGAGTGTAACACATCAGATTTTTCAACCAAGTGTTCATTATTGTCTTTATTATGAATATGTAATGTATGGTCTGTTTCGTTTTGTTTGAAACTTATTTGGACTTCCAATATTTTCCCTTGTTCATTATTCTTTTAGCCTATCAACCAGTATTCCAGTGTGGGCACTGAGCAAAATCCTGGGGGGAGTGGGGTGGATGGGTAGGATTTCCCCCCAGTAAAATATCCCAGGGGGGCAGTTTATATAACAAGACAAACAGCGAAACATACATTGCTAAAATGCTTTCTTCCCCACCAACTTTTAACAATTTCAAACTATGAGTGTATGTTTCTCTAGTACAGATAGCAAGTACATCCCTCTATGCTTTTCTGGATTATTACTTCCTTCCCTTAGTATTTTGGCACCACCAAGTTTGTTTTAAAACTCTCTGGGATGCCATCATCTTTCACTTTGTTGAGCACTCTATTATTATATTTGAACCATTTTGTATCTCACCACTTTTTACTTTCTCTACTGGTATTGTATTCCACCCAATATTCAGCAGAAATATATGTTTTGAGACCCCCGAATCCAAAAACAGCATTTTCAGAAGAAGGTCTGTGTGTATGTGTGTGGACAGCATAACTCAAAAACGAAAAGTGGGTTAAAAACCAAAGTTGGTATTTAAGTTGGTCTTTCAGGGATGCGACACAAAGATTTTGAAGAAAATAGCCCCACTCTAAACTATCCTTCACATGGAAAATTTTTCAAAAATTTTGATTTTCTTGAAAATGGCTCCAACGATTTTGATTAAAATGTCATATGTTTGAGATATTTTGTTGACAATGAAATGTATATCTTGAATTTTCTGGCTATAGCCCCTGTAGTCATATTTACTTTGGACGACTTTTGCATAACTGGTAAACCATTAGAGATAGATCACATCATACTATACAAAAAATGTAGATCTTGCTAAAATACACAATTTATGTCTCAATAAATTTTTTTGTACGGTGAACCATTTCGGAGATATTCCTTATTATGTGTGTGAGTTTCAGAAAACTTAAAACTTCCGTGAAATGGAACATCGTTGTTCATTTTTTTATATATTAAGTGTGCAAAGAGAACGGAATCTCAAACCTTAAAAGATTTTACTATCGTACAAAGCCTACTGTATTCTAATATTCCCTTTGCACCTACAAGGAAATAAGCAACAAGATAATTTGTACAAATGTTTATCTTAACTAACAAGACGATATAGGAATAAGAGTTTGTAAGAATGGTTAGTACAAGAGTAGAGAAAGTCATGTGAGTGCAACACATGATTTTTTTCCAAGAATTTTCCAGTTATTCTGTCTGACCCTTGGCTTGGTTTACCTTTGCCAGTTGCTGGTGCACCTTTATTTTAATAACTTTGCTTTCCAACTTCTTGTTTATCATTTTACCTTGTTCTATCCCTTTCCCCAATCAGTTTCCTGAAGTAATTAGCCATTTGTTTTGAGGTAATTTTACTTTTTGCCCCTCCTCTTATTCCTCCATTCCATTCTACTCTTTTTGCCTCTATTAAACATTTATATCCCCTTTAGTAGTTTGCAAATGCCTCAATCTTGCTTGTCCTCCATCTTCACCTGGTCAGTTCATTAAATGCTTCTCTTTTTGCTGCTTTGCATTCATCATCAAGCCACTCTTTGTTTGACTGTTCTTTCCTTTCATATCCTAATTTCCATTCCTGTACTGTCTTTTTACTTTCTCTACTGGTAAGTAGGGGAAGTATTGTTTTCCACCCTAAAATTCGATGTCAAGATTCCACCGGAAATGTATGTTTTGAGACCCCCTGAATCCAAAAAATGCATTTTTAGAAAAAGGTCTGTATGTGTGTGTCTGTCAGTCTGTGAACAGCATAACTCAAAAATGAAAAGTCGGTTAAAAACCAAATTTAGTATTTTAAGTTTTCAAGGATGCGACACAAAATGGCTTTGCTTTCCTTTCCTACAACCATGCTTATTCCATATTCCAAAATTTGACCTACTCCCAAATTCAACTCTTTTCTTAGAACCTCCTCTTGCTCCTCCATCTATTATGGTCATTGGGAAGAGGGGTGAGAGGAATGCAATTTTTTTTTTAAGAATTTGCAAATGCAGGCCATCTGTCTTTTCTGGTTGTTTGTCTATGGACACACGTCTTTACAAATAAGTTTCAAGGCGTGCAGTGGTGGAACTGAATAGAAACATGTACTGATTTTATGATTATGGATTGTCTTTACATTACATGTATATTCTTTTGTCATAGCAAACACAATGCTTTATTTTATAGGAACACAGAAGTACTTATGTTTCCATTTGGCTTTGAAATATCTTTTTACCTTGTTATGTGACATGATTCTACCACTGACACCAGTTCTCTGAGATAGATATACAACAGTGGGGGGGGGGGGGGGGGGGGGGGGGGCATGGCATGGCCTGGTAGCTAACCAGTGTGTGGCAGAATGGTGTGTCGTGTGCACATATTTATTAATTATAAGAGATCTTTTATTCTATTTTCACTCATAAGTTCTCCCCTAGGCTGTGCCTGTTACAATAATACTCGCAGCTACTGCTGCGTAAAAGTGACAGCAACACCATTGCCAGGTCTTGGCTTTGGGAGTGAGAACTTGACCTTTGCCCAGAGCGACATCTAGCTCGGGACGAGCTGTACACATGGGTCTAGTTTTGATTTTCCTTATCCTTGCTGAGTCTGACCGTGGGCTGCACCTTTTTATGTTGGGATTTTGGCTACAGTTCCTATGGGAGCAATAATTTATTATGTGTATTGATCAGGCGGGTTTCAACCGTGCCAAAATTGTGTATTTTATTGCTTTTTCTAATTAAGCAGGGGGAATGTTTTACTCAGTTTAGCTATGTGGCAATTTCATATGAATACAGGATTGTTTTTCCTGCACCTTCTGTGATAAACACAGTAAATTCGGTTAACAAGCTGTAGAAACACATAAATAAATAATAATTAACATAAATGAGAGTTTGTGACTGACAAAGAAAACTTTAGGGCAATAAGTAGTGGAGAGCAGGGGGCAGCTTGTATTTGGGAGTACGGCACATTAACGCTCCAAGAGCTGTGGTTACCATGCAAGTATATTATATTCCACAAGAAGTATCTTCTCTTTTTCCTTGCACTCCTTTCCGTAAGACCTAGGAATGTTAAAGTAATGCACGAATATACTGTAGAAACTTTACATAGAGATAAATAAGGGGCTATTTTGGTTTAATCTGTGATTTGCATGTAAATTTGTGTAGATATCAGTAATATAATTACAACAAAATACAAAAATGAGTTTCTTTATTAAAAGCATTACACATGTATACTTTCTGCTTTGATTGTACTACTAGTCTTGAACCAAATACACACTTTTTTAACACCCATTTTGTTACAGTACGTCCAATACAGCTTTACGTTAATAAACAAAATGTTTACATAACTGAAATTTAATTACTTCTAATTCTATGCACTATTAACTAAAATAAACAACATGCTAACATAATAGTTGCCTTATAGTTACTGTGTAACATCAATTTTAAAACACTGTAAACAATGTGCTAAGGCTTAATATATGGGCAGCCGCAGAACTTTTTCATTTTTATGGGAAGTTGGCTCTGTTTAATTTTTTTTTTTGGTGTACGTGTGAGTCATGCTTTTTAAGCAATGTTGCTCTTACTACATAGAGAATCAAATTTTTCTGTAAACACTAGTCTACCACAAGGCAAGAACATAGTGCCAGTTTGTTCCACAATAAAATATGACACAGCTAAAAGGTTACCAAACATTAGATTTGAGAAACGACTGAATGAAGCAGTAAATGCATCACTTATACTCCTTTCTAGGCTGGGATTTTATGACACAAAGCTATTCAGAAATCAGTCCATTAATAACTTTCTAGCAGAGTCCTGTGTCATACTACTGCTAAACAAGTCAAGTATCATTAGCAAAACATTTGCAAATGACAAGCA
Organism: Tenodera sinensis; assembly: GCA_030765045.1. Classification (NCBI taxonomy): domain Eukaryota; kingdom Metazoa; phylum Arthropoda; class Insecta; order Mantodea; family Mantidae; genus Tenodera; species Tenodera sinensis. Next base: position 148,162,974 of record CM060965.1, on the reverse strand, counting down.
ATTTTGTTTCTGTGTTCAATGGAAGAGCTCCAAATCAGAACATAAAGCTGAATTGAGCCTCTGGATTGTCTGGCTCCACTCATTATCACGTGCTGAAGCACAGCATATCTTCTCTGTTACACAAATCACCAAAGCTCAACAAATTACTGCCAGTGCTACTCTACCACTCTGGATGTAAGTTTACACAAACTGCCAGAAGGGTCTAAATCTTCATAAAAAGTCCTAAGTCAAACCTCTAATGTATTTACTGAAATCTACCAAAGAAATGAAGAACAATTCCAATGGAGGAGAGTTTCATTACTTTATGGGTATAAATAAAATAAAGGTGGTAAACATTGCATTTCTCTTATAAAAGTGTACTATACATACATGATAAATACTTCATTTATACTGTTACAAAAACTTGAATGTTACCTTCTGGGTGGAGGGGAACGGAATAGGCAGTATGTTGGGAAATAGGAGTTGCTGATAAGAATTTTATTTCAGCTCTTTGTTTATGTCAGTAGACTAGACTACATTTCCAATCTCTTCCCTCAGTTATAAAAACAAATTATTTCTGGATACATACACAGTTGATAAGGATTTTAGTTTAACATTTTGCTGTGTTTTCTTTTCATGATCACCAGAATCACATAAGGTAAGCAGGATCAAACACCTGAAGTTAATGCATACCTGCAACATAACTTGGATCTAAAATGTTTGCAGAATATGAAGTAGAATTGTTGCCTCTTTATATGGTGAGCTTGCATCAGTTGTTTGAACTAACCTACTAAAATACATAATTGCTTCCTTTGTTGGCCATATTAAAATGTTGAGCCTTTTGAAACTTGGGATACACAAAATGGATAGAGCTGGAAGAATCTTGCTATAAACATTATACAGTACGTTTACTTCAAAGCTTGGCCGGCAGGTGCAAGGCCCATGTGATCTACACTGCATTTCCCTGTGTGCACGTGCTGATCATCACACATGCATCAGTCTTACTTCTTTTAGGCAGGTGTTTGTGCTGTTGTAGCCCAGTTCACATGTGAATAAATTGAAGTGTTTTCAAAATGAATAAATAGGAGTATATAGCGCAACAAAGGGTGTTTATGTGTAAGTGTTTACATCATCCCATAGGGAAGTTGTAAGGCAATTTGACACTAAATTTCCTGGTGTGCATGTTCTGAGTAGACACACGTTCATTTGCTTGAAAATAAATTCAGGGATACAGGATCAATTCGTGACAGGAAAAGCGTGTATGCTTATGGAACATATATTAGACAAAATTGGAGGAAGATTAGAACGGTGACCTCAAAAATCTCTTAGGTACCTTGCACAAGACAAAATATCTGGAGAGGAATTAACACTATTTCAGGTGCTGAACTATGGGTGTGAATGAAAATTTCCTCAGAAGATGCCGTAGATGTATTGATGCAGATGGATGGCATTTCTAACATCTCCAGTAATAAGGCATGTTTTGTGTTCATTCTGATAATTGTTAATGTGATTTGAGATGTTTTGATGTCCATGCATGTGTGACTGGGAGAGGAGCAGTGCGACTGCCAGCCAAGTCGTGCACTACATGTCTGGGAGATGAGATGGGCTGTGCACCTGTTGGCCAAGTTTTGTAGTAAATGTACTGTACTTGAATTGGCGTATTAACGTTACTTGGAAATTGTGATAGCTCCTACAGCATGTGTATGAATGGCACATGGATCTGTTGTCATGATAACCAAGTTTAATCTGTAGGTATCCAATAGCCTTCAAGGTTAAAGCATGGTTGTCATTACAACAGACCCATGTGCCACCCATACACATGCTGTGGGAGCTGTCAGGATTGGTAAGTAATGTTAATTCAAGTATCACCTCTTCCTTTCAAATACACTTACTAAATGTATATAGTATTCAATTTGAAACAAGATAATAAATGAATGCATGTTAAATGTAAGGTTGGCTGGTTTTGTGATGAAAATACTGTAGTAGCGTTGATAGCATTTATAGGATCATTAAAACATATGGTAATCCAATTGTGGGCTCTCTGCACTATGCAAGGGAACTGAGAGTCACCAGCAAAATGGTGCCAGCAGAGGCACAATAAAATGCTTACCTGACAAACAGGCAGTGTGTCTTACATTGTTTTACTAAACAAAATTGGTCCTATTATTTTCTTAGCACTTATCACACACTACAACCCAATTTTCAAGCCATAATGAGTTGTTTCATATGATCATTAATAAATTTGAAGCTTGGTATTAGACAAGAAACATTTTAGATAAGTTTTAACAAAAAAGAAACTAGATGAAATTGATGCGAGTTTAGAAAATGCTGTACTAATGTGTGAAATGCCTTGCTATGACCTGAAAATTATAGACTGCTGTATGATAATTGGCATTTCTTTCTGGCTCCCTACCAAAGAAGTTTGTTTTCATTTTTAGGGGCATTCTTCTTGATCCAAAAATAATTAAAATACTTTACTTGAAAGCCTATGCATTTCAATACAGGCTACCGAAAAAATGCTATCAACAACAGTAAAAATAATTAGGTCATTCACATTCTCTTTAATGTAAGATCTGCATTAGATCTATTTTCAGTTTACAGAAAAGTAGGATTCTCTGAATATGCCAAAATAATTTTGAAAATTGAATCCAATACTGTTGCCATTTTGTAAAAGTTTATGGCTTAGTTATAGAAATAGTTTTATTCTGATATGACATTATCTCTCCCCTGTGGTTGCCCAATACATAATAACATTTGTTGCAGACTCTATACTGCCATGTGAAACATTAAATATATATTTAACATTATAAAAACTAATTATCTGATGGTAAAATATGAAAACTGAAATAAAACTACATTATTTCTATATTCTTCAATAGCACTCAAAACTTAAGTTCACGTTATGTTTCTAAGGTGGACAAATGCAACAGCATTATTCAAAAAAATCAAACAAGGTTAACTGCTGATTCATTGGTAATTGTCCTTGAAATAAGCTGTTAACACAGTGTATTTACAGAATATAAATGGACTAAAAATAGAAGGTACAGGACAAGTTCAAATATGGAGAAGTAAAGTGATGGGGCAGTGGTCACTTCCATAAACTTCTGAACGAATGATGCTGTCACACAAATTAGGCAGCAACTCTTTTGACAAGATGAAGTAATCCAGACGCCTGAAAGACAAGAATTACCTTAATTTATATAGCTTCAGCATCAAAACAAAAGTTAATATTAACATTTTTTTTTTACTATGAGCATAACCTTAATTTAAGAATTATTCTTCCCCCAAAATATTTTTTTCTTGAACTTTTTTTAGATCCTGCTATCTTCCAGCAGTTGAAATTGCTGACAATATCAATTAAGAAGCTGAAAGCTCTTGATTATACTTTTAAGATGTTGAAAATTACCACACTGCCTTCTTTGAAGCTATGCTGCAATAGAGAATAACGGCTACTTGCGTAGGAGAGAGGCAAAAATCTGTTGGATAATCTATTTTACAGACTCTTTAAATGGATTCATTATACTACTGGTAGATGTACAGCAGAACCCCGCTTATCTGAAATTCTGGAAAAACTGAACACAAATCCATAATTTAAAAAAAATAATAGAAGTGTGTGTGTACAGAAAGCATTCTAGTTTTTCTTTTGACATACATTCTATGTTTTCATTTGGTTGATATCATGATGCATGGTGTAACACAAACAAGCATCTGTTCTGTATTGATTTCTGAGCAAAAGGCATAAATTACTGTAGAATGATGCTAACAACAGTAAAACAAATTGAACCAACTACATACCACCACTATCACATGTGATGCGCTGTGTCCACAGGTCAAAAGAATACATTGTAATTATGTCGTGGGTGGTAATCATAACCTTGTCACTTCCTCACATCGGTATGCTACATTACCTTGTAGCTGCTAATCCTACAGCTGAATTTATATAATTTTTTGAATAATCTGAATATTTCTGAATCTGAACAGACCCTACCCCTAATTAATTCAGATTAGCAGGGTTCTACTGTATTTTAAAATTATATATTTTGATAATTTAGTGAATTAAAAATGCAAAATGTGGTGTATTGTGCCTTTATTCATGACTGAATACATTTTAACGTTACTGTAAAATTCAATTTCATTACACAGTTTTAAAAACCAGTTAGTAAAAGGGATTATTTACAAATACAGATCTCATTTTACTTAAGCAATATGAATTAATTCTAACAGATTAATAAGATCACAAATACAGTGTAACGGCACTCAGCAATGCAATAAAATTACTATTGTATAGTAGACATAGCTTATCGGCAGTCACCAAGAGTTCAAAATGGCCAACATTACACTAAACAGTTGACGAAAGAATCGCAAAAAGCAGTCCTGCCAACGTACATAATAAACGCATTTCTAACCTCAAATATCACAGGGTTAAAGTAACATACTTTCAAACGATAATAATGCTTGAACATCGTTACCACACAACACTTAATGAACCTACTCATCTTCAGCAAATCTTGTTCTGCAAGAACATTTTTGGATAAAATTACTTCTGAGCGCTAAATATCGTAATATATAGGTACAATACGTATTTAATGCACTACTGTGTAGCAAACACAAAAATAACAACAGTAACTATAACGGAACCACGCAAATACGAGCATTATACCCACTGATTGATTAATTAATTAATATGGCATCTAAACAGAATCTTGTTTTAAAATCTATCGGTTGGCCTTTCTGCAATATGTTCATATACAAGGGCTTCTGTGGCAACATAACACGCAATAACACCAACAATTGCCATAGCTTTACCATGGTTATATCTTACGAACAGTTGGCAGCACTAATGCAATCTAACGGATGGAATATCACCAAATATAACCAGACTGCACCATAATGGGGGAAAAAAGTCAAGGTTGTTTTTTGGGCTATCTCAATAAGCTGTGTCTGCTATAACTACTGTCCCTGATAGTTTGGGTATGCATATTAAATACATCTAACCGGTAGTATATTCCAAAAAAAAAAATTGAACTTTGTACAGTTGAACCCAATTTATGCATATATCATGGGGAAGATGGAAGATTACTTGTAACTCAGAATTAGTTATAAATGAGATTTTGATAATGGAACATATTTTTTTTTTAAAAAAAGCATACATATTATTTATTTATGCCATCAACACTGCTGGTGTTTTTAAACACACAAGATGTGTATCGGCAATGTTTTAAGAGCAATGTGTGTTTGAAACATTGCCCACACATGGCTTGTGGGTTTAAAAACAGCAGTAGTAAGCTTGTTGGCCTAAATAAATAATAATTACCATCTAAAGGTTACTTAAACCTGGGACATGAAGTACTTACAGAGGTATTTTTTAGAGGTGGCGTGTGACGTAATGTTGCGCAGTAGTTCATGGTCGAGTCCACTTGTCCATTGCAAGATAAAAGGGGTGTCTGGTTAATATCTCTTCGACTTCTAACCCACTAGCCAGCAGGCTGCTGGTGGAAACTTACCCCCACCATCGCTTTGCATGATGTCACTCGTGCACATTCGAGCAAGGTCACGCGCCACCTCTAAAAAATACCACTGTACAATTGTAAGTTGCACTTGGGGCATTTATCTCTGATGTGAGATTCTCTTGTAGTCTAACCGGGAAAAAGTATTAATCCAATGGGGAATTTAATGTCGTACTGGCAAGTTGGCCATGGTAGCTTAGTGGTTAAAGCAGCCGCTCGATAAGCGGAAGATCGTGGTTCAAATCCCGGCTATGGCATTGAATTTTTCAGTCCAGACTCTTAAAAAGCATACATATGTAACATTTTGCAAACAACAAAGATATGTACTAAGAAAACATTATTTTGAACTTGGTCCTGCTTTAAAGAAATCAGTTAATTTAGCTTGTTTCACTTTTGTTGCATTAAGTGCACACCTCTCATTTTGTTACTGATGACTACGTAGTATTGTGTAAGCAATTTCTAAGTCTGAACAATTTTGGGTTTGGGTTTTGTGTGGATTAAATTCCATCTTTGTGTGAATTTTACTTTCTGATCTAGTGTATAACATTTCCTTTTTCTGTTCTTCATGGCTGACTAAAAGCAATTGAGAAATGAAAGACAAAACTGCTGTTAATCAGTAAACACCAGACATTGAACATTTTTATCTTTGCTTCTCATTTGTTGCTACAACATGGTTGCGCTGAAAGCTGCTGGCTCTACCAGCAAATGTCTATGTCTTTTGTTTCCGCAGCCGAAAGCCACCTGCTCAGCTTGCATCTTTGTCAACAGAGATAAGGAAAATACGCCTCGAGTTTAAGATAGCATATGCTGTAGGTGCATTATAATTATGTAACACTCAGTTGTATTTCACTGAGATTTAATATATATATATATAACTATATATTTATATAGTATAAATAAGGTTCTATTAACATGTCTCTAAATTACAGGACCTACAAAAATTTATGTATAAATACAAATTCAGAATGCATGTAGATTGTGCTTTGCTTACGCTTTCCACAGAAAGGAGAGAGAGGGGGGGGGGGGGACTACGACATGTCAAACATCCAGGCCGGATGGTGATTTTTCAAGTAAAAATTCTCATGAAGTGAGTATGCTATGCTATGAAAGAAAAAGTAATGCACTTACCAGCCTATATTCCTAGAGCGAGCATTGGCCATGTATGTCCAGAATGTATAAGCTCCAGTTTTGTCAGGATATAACTGCCTGAAGCTATCTATGAAGCCTTCATTCAGTAGAGCAGTCATTCCATCTCGTTCTTCTTGAGTAAATCCAGCATTCTTTGTGTTTGTTTTTGGATTTGCAAGATCTAAAAAGGAGAAAACTCTTACAATGAATAAAGTTTGTGCTAGTGTTATATCGATTTTAACTGTCATTACAGATATCAGCAATTCCTTTCTCTGCATAAGTGATAGCATTTTAAAGTCCTATTAAGCAACCATCAGCTCTTAGAAAATCATTGTCAAAAACAAGTACGAGATAAGATATTTTTCCTGTTGCAAATTTTTTTTTTATTGCTCATGAAAATATTTTAATATGTATTTTAGTATAAGTTTTCTTATTCCTGCAATGGTATTTTTGTAATGACTCTCAAAGTGTTTCCTTGATGCAGTAGGTTCAATATCCTTATTTATGAGTACGCACTACAAAACACAGTATACATATCTGGGACAACTGGAGAAGGAAATACAAAGGAGAACCTCTCTAGACTGGAAGGTGTTTTGTGGTCTTAGACAAAACACAAGGCAGACAAACTAAAGTCCACGTATAGGAAATCTATATCTAACCTGTATTTCCCCTTGGGTGTCAGACATGGTCGCTAACAGCACATCAGAAAAACAGAATTCAAATATGCCAACAGAAAATACAATGCAAACTCTTGGGGGTGTCTCTGAAAGACAGAATCTCAACTGTGAGATTGAACCAGTTGCCACAAAGGATCTGACATAATTAGACACAATATTAAAATGGAAATGGAAATGGGGAGGCCACATGGCAAGACAACAGGCGATATACGAGGGATGTTCAATAAAGACTGGCACTGATTTTTTTTTCTTTTCATTAAGTGTCTGATTGCGACATCTGTCCATGTGCCATTGAACTACGTATTCTAGTCGCTAATCACTGAAAATCACACAGTGATAGCTCTATCAGTTGATTGTTGACAGCCTGTGAGAGTGAACGTGTTTGATAATCGCCTCTAAATATCATCACGAGTACAGAAGTCACCCAATAAGGGCGTAGTCATTACTGTTTTTGATTACCAGAGGACAGTCTGCATTCTCACAGTTCCAAGACACTCTACAGACACTGCAGATTACTATAACACTATCCTGAAGCAATTGGTAAAGGATCACATCCCAAAAAAGCTAAAGAATCTCATTCAGCAGTGCAAGCTTCATCACGTCAATGCCAAGCCACATGTTGCTGATGCGGTTATCGACTTCCTGGCACAAAATCATATGTCCACGGTACCTCTTCCACCTTATAATCCTGACCTAGCTCCATGTAACTTTTTTCTTAACCCGAGAGCCATAAAAAAACTTAAGGGACGTCGGTTCGACAATGAGACCAAAGCAGTGAAAGCTTTAGAGGCGACCCTGAACAGGCTCTCAAAGAATGGCTTCCTGCACGTTTTCCAGGAATGGCAAAGGAGGTGGGACAAGTCATTGTATTGAGGGAGAAGTATTCTGAGGGGGGCAACAGTCTGTATGAGTGATTTTTTACAATACATTGTATGAATATTAGTGCCAGTCTTTCTTGAACACCCTAAGTACAAGGCTATTATGTGGGACTCCTGTATAGAAAAATGACTACAAAGAAGACAGAAACACTGATGGACAGACCTCTTCAAGGAGCACGCAGGATAGCAGTGGTCACGAGCAGCAAGAGGAAGAAGTGGCGGGAAATCCTTAGAGACACATCTGTATAAAGACTAAAGAGTGAATAGTAGACAATAAGCATGTGCAACACCTAGCATGGAGTAACTCACCACGTTAGAATAAATGAACTTTCTCTATTATGAGACCTTTGCCCTTCACGGGACATTTTAGGCTATTTTCATTTCATTTTTATTTCACTACAAAATAAATTATAATTCATCAGCTTATAGCCTCAGATTTAACTTTGAAAAATACCTGGGACAGTGTTTGGAGCAGGATTCAAAAAGGAAGAATACCAGCACATAACATTGATAATCCAGACAATAGTAGAGAAACATAAGGTTAAGAAGGAAGAGTTTATATCTTCTTTGGTGATTAAAAAACAATGCATTAACACTGTTATTAATGGGACATTAGAAGGAAATTAACAAAAAGGGAAGTAAGAATAAAATGCACAAAGGAGTCAAATAGAAATGCAATTACAGATGTAGGGCCAAATCCGTTGTCCTTACTTGAGAGACACTCATACTCAAATCTCACTGGAGTGCCACCACTCAACTGAAAAGTGAGTGAGGAATAAGTATGAGTATTTTTCTAGCAAAGCACACTCTGAGGATTGATAGTAATTCTAATTGTAATAAAGAACATTCAGAAACATTATAATGTTAGCAACAAAGTTTCAAACATGTAACAGGTACAAGAATTGACATTGCTGCCATTCTCTGTAATTTGCTAATTTAGAATTTTAAGGCTATGTGACCACGATGAAGCTGCCAAACTTTTCACAATACAGCATGGGGGAGGGGAGGGTGATGCTGATTTTAGGACCCTAACAGAGCTCCTATTTCTATTGTAAATTATTATTTGAGAACAAACACACAACTGAACATGTTTATGTGGACTTACTCCAAATTAAACGCTGAGATGTGCTTTTTGTTACTGTCACTTGTCTGGATGTGACGCAAATGCAGCTGAATGTTATAAACAATATTGTCAGAGAACACCATTAGTAAATAATGTTCTCAACGTCATTGTTCAGATTCAACATTTCTAGTCATTGGATTAAATATTGCAATCACAGAAGTGTGAGGTGTACCAAGAATGGTCCTTAACCCATCAACACCTAGTGGTGCCATATGGTAACGCATGTCACACATTCTTAAAGTGTTATTGTGCTTTCAAAAATTGTATAGGGGTTTAGTTCCACTGCTAATCGCTCTCTAAAGAAATTGCATTGATGACAATAGTGTTCATTGTCGCTTTTGTTACGATAATAATGTAATGATTATTATTTATTTATGCCAACAAACTTACTGTTGGTGTTTTTAAACACACAAGCCGTGTGTGGGCAAAGTTTAAGAGGTTGAAATGGAACTTAAAAATTCAATGCCACAACTGGGATTTGAACCACAGACCTGGCTTGAGAATTTAATGCCATTCTGGCAGTTTGTCACAATAGCTCAGTGGTTAGAGCGTCCGCCCGGCAAGCAGAAGGTCTGTGGTTCAAATCCCAGTTGTGGCATTGAATTTTTAAGTTCCAGTTCTACCTCTTAATGTAATGATTGTTTAAAAACTGCTCTTGCTGAATGTGGAGCAGAAATGAACATCAGTTTCAAATAAGTACATTTTGATATGCTTGGAATTATGTGGATTGTTCCCAGTTAGTACATTTCTTTGCACACTGTGATATATATCCTCTAGGAGTCACAAGATCATTCAGAGAAAAACAGTGAACCCATGGCTTCCTAATTTCGATGTTAACATATGGCAATGCTAAGCGGATATACTAAGTAAGATATGTATTTCATTGTTTTTTCAGGAAAGGGCTTTCACTTGCTGAAGCACTGGAAATAATCTACTGTCATACAGTTGTAGTATTAGAGAAAATAAAATCCCTAAAGGGTTCCTGCTGCAAAACAAACAAGTATTTTCCAAAAAACTATGGGCATTTTGAGACAGTATTAGAGAAGAATGATGGATGGTTTATGTTCGATAGACGGATAACTCGGTAGTCACAATGATCGCGTCTGTATGTGCTGTACATGAAGTAGGTCAAATAAAGAGATTTTCACAGCAGCAGAAGCAAAATGTAATGATTCCATGGCCAAGGCTAGTCGCCAAATACAATGCCTTTATGGAAGGCACTGACCAGATGGAGCAAAATATTGCATGCTATCACACTGGCCTTCGCTTATGTGGTCATTCAGAACAGCTGGATTTCACAAGAGAAATAGCTACTATCCCAAGAGATACCAGACTGCACCGACAGAATTTGGAAGACCAGCAGCTTCAAGCATATCTCTTAACATCACATATCAGATTCTGTAAGATTCTTGTCCAGTCAATAGAAGGAGGAAAAACAAAAAGATATACTAATTACAACTGTGAAAACAATGTGCTTGAAGTTTGGTGTTGGATTGTGCATCAACTGCCTTATTTCCTTTCATACTCGCTAGCTTTTGTGTGATATTTATAAATGCAGGAAGTACTTATGGGTGTATTTCATAAGCACATTTTTGTGAAATTACACATGTTTTCACATTTTGTAGTTCAAATTGTTATTTTTTTGTGGAGGAGGTAGTATTGCCTTGAATAACAATGTAGAATACTAGCCTGCTGAAGATTCAGAATAAAATTTCTTAATAAAAATTATATGCCATAAAATAGGTAGCAGAAGCGCCTAGCGTACAGTAATAGGAAATATTTCCAAAACTGAGTAATAAATACTTATATGTGTAGTTTATTCAGCACATTTGTATTACTTAGACATAATAAAGTAAAAAAAAAAAAAAATAGAAAGTAACAAACAAATAATTCTGGTGTTAATGGTTTAATGTCCTGTTCTTATGTAACATTCCAATACTTAGGTTGTTAATAACAACTGTTTAATAACCTGATCTCTGTGCACTGATTCAGACACATGAAGTTGCCAAGAACATCCAGCTAAAATTCATTTTCAAATCTCAAATAATAAAAGCTTTTTGAGCACAGTGACAGACGCAATGTTAAGTGCTTCAGCTGTTGTGAACACACAAAACTAAACATACCACTAATTAAGTCTCAGGAAAATTGTGAGTAAATCCATTGCACTCAAGCAGCATTTAGAGTTTGCTTTGAAAAGTTGCAATTGATAATTTAGTGAATAACACAATGTATTTGCTTACTTTAATTTAAATTCCCTCTTTAATAACCAGTTTGAATAAGGTAATCTAAAATCACAAGCTTCAAAAGTTACACATACAACTGCACATAAATAATGTAGATACTTTGGTGGGAGCTGTTTAACATTTTAAAAAGTGACTTTATGCAATAGGTAGCTAATAACCACATGTTAAGAATTAAGGTTATTACTTGAACGACACAAAATGTCTTCTTGTAGGGCCCAAGGGTTTACCTTTGGCACCTTGTATATTTTTTCAATTTGCTTCACACAAAAGCTTTGACTACATTCATTTGTACATTTTAAACATCTTTTGAATTCATAACTAATACATTTTCTTCGCATGCAGTCATGCATTATCAGTCCACTTTCCACCATAATTTGTCATAATTTATAAGGTTTTTTTTTTTCTTTCTTCAGGATTCGATCAGTTGGGAAACCAAAATCACAGTGAAAACTAGTCTTTGTGCAAATGTGTTGTGCACTCTAGTATGCCTGTTGATCATGTCACATCAGACTTGACAGTTCTGAGCACGCAGTGAGCACATAAACATGTCTAAAACAACAGTGCAAAATGCATGCTGTAATTTGTTTTCCTTATGCATAGGAGTGGAATGCAGCCCAAGTGTATTGACGAATGAGTAGCGCATGCAGTGAAACTTGAGTGCGGCAATGATGCAGGAGCTTTGAAGCACGATGCACGGATGTTCATAATGCAGGCAGTCAGGGAAGTAAGCAAGTGTCAACTGATCTTGTTCTAACGACTCAAAAAATTATCGGTTCCAATTTCTGTGTTGAGCGATTCTTTCCGAAATTCGAAGGTCAGCTCTGTATGTCATAATGACCAAGATCCTTGAGTACCACAAACTGTGTGCGAGATGGGTTCCCAAGATCTCCTACCATCAGAAAACATAGTGATTGGGTGCTGCACACTTTGCTCAGCTGTACACTGCAGCTGCGACGCACAGCTCCTCTAGCGTTTTCTATTTGGTGTGATTGATCACCCATCATACAGCCTGAACTTGACTCCATAAGATTTTCATCCCTTTCCTCACATGAAAGGACAGCATTTTGGTACAAATAATGAGTTGCAGACCAGTGTACAGAAGTGGTTGGAAGCTATGACAAGGGGATTGAAAGTTGGTACCATGCTATGAAGAATGTATACATTGGAGCGGAAAAATGTAGAGAAATAGCACATAGGCATAGCTAAATTTTGCAAATAAAACATTTGACTTTCACCATAGTTTTGGATTTGCAACCCATTGGAACTTGGAGGAAAAAAGAAAAAAAGAAAAATAGTCTTGTATGTTGACTCATTCAACTTTTACACAAGAATACTCTGATAAAATGTTTAAATTAATACAAGTACAGATTGCTATTCTTTAAAACAGTGTTAATGAATGCATATATCTAGTTTTCCTAGCACATTTTTGGCCTGCACTACATTGTTACTTAAGTATATAGAAATATTAATGGCAAATATTAATGTTAGTGATTTGTTGTAAATATTAAAATATACACTCATTGATGTTAAATTCAAACAAATTAAATTATTTTGCCAATATTTAAGCAGATTATGTTTTGAAAAGCACAAACATTTGTAATGGTATGCATTATTTTCTGATCCACCCTCGTATTCCCACAGTGAAGCATGGTGGAGGATCTGTCTTGCACGAGTACATCAGATGTCAACAATTTCCATTTTATAGAGGAGATAATGGAGGAGTTCTTATAAAATATAAATTCTTGCTGAAGATGTACATTTTGATTCAATAAATTTCAAATTATCTTTTAAGTATTCTTCAGAATATAAATTTTCTGGTAACTTATAGTACCATACGAATACTTTATGGTTGACTAAGTCACTTACAAGAGAAGAAATCAAGCTGAGCTATACTTGTTTGAGGTCATCTTGAGTCACTTTTTTTACACTCACCTTTGTAACAATCCCTGTGAAGGTGAGTGTGAAAAAGTGACTCAAAATGACCTCAAACATGAATACTTCACTATTAATAGGCTTCTATTTGTAATATTCATGAGCTATACTTGTTGACACCAATGCATGACTGAGTGCTCCACCACATGTTTCTGATGGTTAGCGTGTCTGCCTCATGTTCAAGAGGTCACGAGTTTGAATCTCGCTTAGGGTAAGTTATCCGGGTAAGGTTTTTTTTCGAGGTTTTCCCTACCCTGAGAAGACGAATGTCGGATAACTTAAAGCTCCATGGATCCCGGGCTCATTTGAGCGTCATTTCACCCGTTTCATTTCATTCATTCGTCCGATATGACACAATGTTGGAGGACGTTAATTTAAAAAAAAAAAAAAATGTTTCAATAATGAGCAATTAGGGAACTGAATGTCAGCTGATTTGTCTTCAGAGACTTTGCGGAAATACATGAGTAGCATTGAAAGAGTTAAAAGTCTTTCTGCTCCATTTCTTCAATTACTGTTAGTTACAGTCGAATAATTCTTTATTTTACTTTTATGCTTTCCATAACACATTCATACTTATAATTATCCATGAAAACTAGATTATAATTCATAATTGCTATAGTTTTTACTTACCAATTGCTTCATGAGCAACATTCATGTCACCACACAGTATTATAGGTTTCTTGGCTTCCAAATCCTTAAGATATTTGCGAAGATCTGGATCCCATTTCATTCTCTTTGGAAGATTCACAAGACCACGTCCAGCATTAGGAACATCTGTCAAAATACAACCACTTCAAAATTACTGCATTAGGGTTCTTTTAATTAAACACAGATATTTAGTAAATAAACTTACATATAGCAACCAAGTAAAACTTCTCAAACTCTGCAGTGATAAGCCGGCCTTCATCGTCAAACTCTTCATTTCCAAGTCCATACTTAACATTTATTGGTTCCTGTTTAGTGAAAACTCCTACACCTGCATATCCTTCCTTTTCCCCTGGAGTAAAAAAGAAAAAAAAAAATGGGGAGAAAAAATAAGATTAACAGTAACAACTTCATTACATTATAGTATTAAATTTTAGAGCTACAAATTTGCTAAATAAAATCATGCATACCTGATACCCAATATGTGTGGTAACCCTCAACTTTTGCTTCTTCTGGAACTTTGGCCTCTGAACACTTTGTTTCTTGCATGCAAAATATATCAGGATCTTCATGCTTCAAAAATTCCAGTCCATTTTTCTGGAACATAAACCATTTCATGTAATACAATACTTTAACACCTTTTATATGAATATGAATTTATTGAATACTAAAGCATATACATCTTAGGCTGTCAATGAAACTTGGGCCCTAGCCCCTGTCATTGGACAGCCCTCTGAGATTCTCTACATATAATTTTTTAACATGTACTGTTTATTCTTTAACTACTGTTGATTAACCTTATTCAACTTTGTCTTTCCTTTTAACCTTTGTCTTTTAATTAACTTATTTTCACCATATGCTTTCTATTTCTCCAGGTTCACTACTATTTCAAATTACCCATTCCATTCTAAAATGTATTTTCCCTGTAATTTTTTCTTATGTTTCATGATCATTTGCTAATAATAAACCTCAGTGACTCACTTTCTTCTCATCTCTTTATTACTTCTACTTCTTTTCTTCACTTAACTTTTGCATTTTTATAATACCTACTTGACTTTAATCCTAAACTTTTATTTCCAACCCTCCTACCAACCCTAAACACAGTTAAACTTTTGATATAACATGTTACATTCTTCCTTCCATGTCATTGCTCTCAAAATAAAGTGGGAATGTCCTTTACGCTATGATTTTATTGAGCAAAGTAATGTCTTTGATGTAGTTTTTACTTGAAAAAACTGGATTGTTTTTAATTAGACGCTCAACTGATATGATTCTCAGCATCCTCCACACTGGGTGTGAAACTCCTTAATTTTGTTGGGAGGCTTCTTCATTGAGGTTCTTTTATAAGCTGTAAATTTAGACAAAATCACTAGCTTTACTTCCCTTCCAAAGGAAGCCTAGCTAAGGATTCTTACACCTGAAAAATGCATCACTCTTTGCCGGGTCTGAGCCCATGACCTTGGGAACCAAAGGCTAGCATAGAGCATGATTAATCAGCTTTAACTGTGCTGTTGCTGTTGAGTTCATTCATACACCTACATTCTTTTTGCAGCTGTAGTTAATGTTCTCATAGTTTTCCTCTCTTTCTTTATGTTTCCTTTCCTCCCCTTTCCCTTTATTTTCTGTGCTATGTATAGTGAGTAGGGGAAGTATTGTATTCCACCAAAAAACTTGATGTTGAGACTTCATCAGAAATATGTTTTCAGGTCACCTGAACCCCCCCCCCCCCCCAATAAAAAAAGAAGTTTTAGAAAAAATTGTGTGTGTGTGTGTGTGTGTGTGTGTGTGTTTACAGAACTTAAAAGTTGATTAAAAACCAAAATTGGTATTTAAGTTTAATGCCTTTCAAGGATGCAACATGAAGATTTTGAAGAAAATTCCTCCACCCTAAACTACCCTTTACATGAAAAATTGTTTGAAAATGTTTATTTTCTCAAAAAGGCTCTAACAATTTTGATTGAAATGACATGTTTAAGATATTTTTCATGACAAATGAAATGTATATTTTGAATGTTATGGGTATGGCTCATGTAGTCCTGTTTACGCTGGATGACTTTTACATAACTGGTAAACCGTAAGAGATAGACCAAATCTTAATATATAAATAATATAAATCTTGCTAAAACACACAATTTATGTCCAAATACATTTTTTTGTAGAGTGAACTATTTTGGAGATATTTCTTGTTATTTATGTGAGTTTTGGAAAACAAACTTTTGTCAAATGGAACATGCTATTCATTTTTTATGTTAGTCACGCAAAGAGAATAGAATTTGAAAACTTTAAAGATTTGACTATCGCTCAAAGCCTACTGTATTCCCATATTCCCCTTGCACCTACAAGGAAATAAGCAATAAGTTAATTTCTGCAAATGTTTATCTCATGTAACATGAAGAACATACAGAATTAAGAGTTTGTAAGAATGGTTAGTACAAGAGTAGAGAAAGTCATCAGACTTTTTTTTTCAAGGTTCTTCCTTATCAAGAGAAGATGCAAATCAGGTAACTAAGCTCTAAGATTCCCGGGCCCATTTGAGCATAATTTCAACCAGTCTGTTCATTCATTGTGCAATATGACCTAACTGGTGGAAGATGTTTTGCCAAGTTCATGTCATCATGAAAGTAACACAATGCAGGTACACATTTCAAATTCTATAATAGTCTTCCTATTAACCTAATTTATACAGCACTACACTAAACTGTTGGATTCCCTGGGGCTCATAGGCTCAAACTGTGTGGTTGTCAAGCTACACAATAGAAACATAGTAATTAAGGTTGATAGTCAATACTGACGCTTATTTTGTTTCTTTGGTTCTATCAGAGATAATTCATAACTGAAATCATCAGATGAAGGGCAACACAAATCCATTGCCTTAAGTATTAAGATAATACTTTTGTTTTATTTATTTTCAAGGTTAGTATACTGTGAAACTGCATTAATGCTAAATATGCATGCAGTCAGAAAAATCAACAAGAAGTTTTTAATAACACAAAAGTTATCTTTTATGCTCTTTTGAAATTGTAACTGAGTGGATGCTTGCAAAAAAGGCTAATCATCATTTTGTCAGAACAGAGAATCAAAAGTATTGAGTCATGTGCATAAGGCTCCACCGATATGGGCTCTACAATGGTATAGGACATACACAGTTTGAAGCACGTTTGTAAAGTTGTTCTTAGCTAATGCTGGATTTCTGACAATGAGGTCATAATCCTCTTGCTCTACAATATTTTTCACTGATGGATGGGGTGCTAGAAGTGGCTGTGCAGATTTGAAGGTGGTCTTGGTCCATTTGTCCTGCGCCGTGGCATAGTGGACTAAGGCGTCATGCCTTGGTTCCCTGCCATGGAATGCGGCCTGGGTTCAATCCCACCCCTGGATTTTAAGTCCTGGGTATAGGACGGGTGCCCACTCAGCATCGTGAGGAAATTGAGGAGCTTGCAATAGGTAAGCGGCCCTGGTCATGAAAGCCAACTTTCTGGCTGGGGTGTCAAGATGCTGACCACATTTCCTCCCCATATCAGTTGGATGATCGCCCACCTCTACCTTGCGTATGTGGGCATGAGGCCGGCAGTCGGGTTGGCAGGCTCTGGTCCGATATGGACTGTAATGTAGACAGCTCAGTTATGTTTGTAATGTGGACAGCTCAATGTTGAGTTTATTGACCAAATGTGAACATACACTCATCTCACACTTACATGCACTACAGCATCCACACTGTACATTTTTGCTTGAAAACCCATCAGTTTGCCATCCTGCACAACATACTAAGCATTGTATGTGCTTCTCCTGAAAAGCTTAGTTCCTCTTAGCTATCACCAATTCAATTATGGAATTCACTGCATACAGAATGGTTCTCAAAATGGTCCATAAAATTAAAGAGCATGTATCTTCAAAGAGTAGAGCAATGGCTTATTGTATGTAATAGTGAGCAAGCATTATGTGATTTTCAAAGTATACACTATGAAGAATCAGATTAAACTATTTAAGAAGTACTTAGCATGTACTCACCTTAATCAAACCCTTTAGTCCTCCTACATTCCATGAAGATATCTTGAAGTTCCAGGGTTTCCCATCAGTTGTTGTCTTATCACTTGAAAAATCTATGGATTCATAGTCAGTGTCTGTCTTGTTTGGTACTTTCTCAGGTTTTTCTTTTTTACCATCAGCTTGCTTCTTGGTTTTTTCTTTTGCTTTGGACTTTTTAGTGCTGCTCTTTGCTTCTGAGCTATCCTCCTCTTCTGAATTAGTATCCTCAACCTCTTCAACTTCCTTGGCCTTCTTTTTCTTGGAACGTCTACGCTTCTTTTTTGATTTTCCATCATCCGCTGAGTCTGAAAAATTGGAATCTTCAGAGTCACGTTTCCGACTTCGCTTCCCTTTCTTTGGAGGAAGTATGTCATCATCTGAATAATCATCATTGTAAAGCACAACTTTATTGGCGTTCCTTTTACTCTGTCTGCTTCCTACTCTGCTCTCTTCTCCTCCATTTTCTTCTTTGGATGGGGCATCAGAATCCTAAAACAAAGCATTTATTGTTAAAATCTCTATCACTACATTAAAGCTTATTGCTTTACATGGAAGAATAATCCACCAATATGATTTCAAACACATTTACAAAATAGGTTAAGATCAATGTTAATGTTAAGATATGATGGGAATTATATACAACTAGAGTTGAACTTTACCCAAAAATAACCAGTTGGAGTAGGAAGCATATCCTGAAAATGGTTGGCAGACATCCTTAGAAAAATCCTGATCATTATAGATCTGTGCTCCATATAAAAATCTAGATGACTTAAAAGAAGCAACAACCTGCTTGTCACAATCTCAAAGATAAAATGCAGAACTATATCCTGTGTATTTCACATAGAAATAATAACAACAACAATAACAATAACAACAACAATAATAATAATAATAATAATAATAATAATAATAATAATAATAATAATAATAATAATAATAATAATAATAATAATAATAATATTTATTTCATCCAGTTTATCATACAAAGTAACTATATTTACAGCACTCTACTGTAACAATGGAAAGCTTTTGCTTATTCTGAATGTGTCTGTATTCCATAATCCTGCCAGCCTTAGAAAGAAACCTTCTGTAAACAAAACAAGTGTGAAATACTGCTCTGCAAATTGTATTACTACAACCTGAGTGGAGCATACGCACTATCTGAAAATACGTGCTTCTGACCTGAATAAATGCACATCAATGGTGTTGTATTTCTGAACAATTATTCATGCACTCAAATCCAATTTTCTTCAGTAAAACACCAAAGTCTGATCTTTCAGGTTTGGTTGAATTAGTGTTAGCAACCACTAGCACTTTTGCAATAGTTGGCAGATTATTGTCAAAGTGAACCTAATGCACAGCATTTGCTACAAAGTGATCACATTCCATGGCAAGCACGTTTTTTTTTTTTAATTTGCTTTTCTTTGATACAACTTTCCATTTTGGGGTAGACATTTTTACTGAAACACCACTTAATTTGTACATTAAACAAATAATGTCCTTAATGGCTAATCCAGAGCCATTGATCAGAGTTTGCCATGTGCTTTTGTTTACATCGGGCTCACTTCTGAGGCTGATGGGAGTACAGATGGTCCAGAGGTCTATAACATGTAAATTACAATCATTTAAGATATTATGGGCAAATTAAAATTTTGGACTATAATCCATATTTGCCATGTGCTTTTGTTTACATTAAGTTTCCTTATAAGGTTGGTGAGAGTATAGATGGTCCAGAGGTTTTATAACATGTAAATTTCAATCATTTAAGATATGAAACATCTTCTTCCTAAGCTCTCTAAAATAATAATGGTGGTGGTGGGAGTCGTGGTGGAGGTGGTGGTGGGGGTGGTGGTGGTAGTAATAATAATAATAATAATAATAATAATAATAATAATAATAATAATAATAATAATAATAATAATAATAATAATAATAATAATAATAATAAAAATAATAAAAAATAAATAATAATTAATAATAATTAATAATAATAGTAATAATACGAGGATCGAATGAAAAGTAACGCCTCCGCCTTCATAACCCATCAACAAATGGTAGCACTGGTGTGTAGTAGGTACTGTCTTGTTCAGTAGACTCTCCTCTACAGCTCCAGTTGGCGGGAAGCCTTAGCATTGAACGGTAGTATTGTTAAAATGCAAAGTATGGAACCCTGCGCACACCGTCGGTCAATGTAATTTAAGCAACGTCCAGTCATGGAATTCTCGGCAGCAGAAGGTGTCACCCCCAAAGGAGACTCATCAGAAAATGCAAGCTGTTTATGGAGATTGTGTTGATTGAGTACTGTGCGTCGCTGTTCGAGTAAATTAAAGATGTTGAGGTGGGATTATCTGCCACCGACTGCAACCATCGAGTTTCACAAACTAAAAGGTTAACATATTGATTCAGGAGAATTGTTGTACCACTCAGGGAAATTTCAAGTAATCAGCATTTCACACAAATATATTGGTCATATTATTCACATTTTTTGAAAGGAAAAGGGAAATGTTTTCCTGCAGCATAACAATCCCAGACCACACACTTCACATGCCACCACGGCAGAACTTCAGATTGGATTTCACCGCCATACAACATCCTCCACACAGTCCAGATTTAGCACTGTCTGACTTCCATCTGTTCCCGATGATGAAAGAAGATCTGCAGGGACATCATTAAGCGTGTGACTGGATCTTCAAAACGTGCAGATACCTTAACTACTACAGCTTCAGATATTAATAGTGAATTAAAATTTTGAATTATAATCTATGTGAGTATTTGGGTGCAGCCAAATGTTTGCAAATCAAAGCCATAGGCTTTGAAACTTGCTGCCTAAAAAGAATTAAGGAATGTAATCAATAATAACGGGAGAGCAAAATACCTCCGAACAGGCTGCATGGTGTGTTTCCACTGGGCATGTGGAAACATAACACACTACTGCATAAACAGGTCACATTGCTGACGTGGGTTTGCTTTGCAGTATTGAATTGACAGGTGATGTGATGTGGTTCAGTTATTACGAGTGACTTATTATTTAGTCCTGTACTTAGTCACAAAGTGTATTATGGCTTGGCACATGTTTATATTTATTTATGATTCTATGTGTTAACTCAGCTTGCCAAGTGAAAGTACGATTTGCAGAGATTTCCAGGTGTAAAAGTTCATTGATATCTGTACACAAAAAATTTTTATTGGAGCTCTGAGAAACCTAATTTTGTTCATGAAGTATCCCTTCATGACGAAAATAGTCCCAATCTTTTTTAGAATCAACAGTTGACACCCATATATGAATACTATTTTGCCTCCCTTTTTAGAGAATTAACAGACAGGAAGCATGATTAGGCTTTTTTCAACAAGACTCTGCAACAGCTCATATGGCCAAGCTTTCGATGAGAACAATTGAAAGCGTGTTTCAGGACAGAACTATTAGTACAGATTTATGGAAACCTTGGCCCCCTGACTTAACCCCTTGTGATTTCGATCTCTAGGGTAACTTAAAACAAAGTGTACAAGACAAACCCACACACCCTGGAGGAATTAAAACAAAATATCTGCCAAGAAATTGCTAGCATTTCCAATGTGAACTATGGCAAGTGATGAATAGTTTCCTAAAGAGGTGCCAAAAATACATAAACAGTGGCCATTTTAGCATTTCCTTTCATAAAGTTGGTAAGTAGAGCGCTTAAAAGTAGTTTTAAAAATGTTGTATGGTTTCATCTGCACCTTTCTATGATAGCGGCAGACAGCAACGAGCGAAGACGCAAAACACTGGAAAGCCCATTTGGAGGTTGTTTGCTTTTCCTGCATATACAATAGGATACAATTAAGCAGAAGAAATTACATACAATTTTCCATTTGGTATTTTTATTATAAACAGATGATGACCATGTTGCCTACCCAGTGTGGTAGCCAAAGCACTATTAACACATTTTATAGAACGCAATGACAATAGCACTAGTAGTTTTTTATAGAAAGCTAATCTAGGTAATATTTAGTACTCTTGCCTGGCATGCCAGAGCAGGGTTTGCTTTCACAAGAGGTAACATTTTGATCTACCTTTTGAGTTTTAAATGAGTTAAACAGTTCATATTCATCTGCAACTTAGCTGAAGGACATAAGTATGCTTTTAGCTATATTTATTGCCATAAAGAGATGCTGTTAAAACATATCAAGTCCAATAGATATGTGCTTATGCCCAACAGATAGAATGACTCTTTTCTCTCAATGTATTGAGCTTATTAGTCTGTGGCCACACCATAACCGAATGGTTAGACCATTTGCTTCTCACCAAAGTGGCCCAGACTCAATCCCAGGCAACTGCATGTGGGATTTGTGGTGGACGACGCGGTGCTGGGGTGGGTTTCCTCCGGGTTCTCCGGTTTCCCCCACCATCTCATTCCACTGATGCTCAATCTTCATTCCATATATCATCAGTGTCACCGCCTGTTTTGCTGTATGTAGTAAAAGCAGGCACTAAACACTAGCAAAAAAAAAAAAAAAAAAATTATTAGTCTGTCTATTCTCAAAGGTCTTCCAGGATAACGTCTTACATGTGGTTGATGCAACTGCATTTGATAAGGAATTCTTTCCGATGAGGTTCTCTGTACCTGAATATATCAGTCTATTTTCTTTTGCTTTATTTCTCCATTGAGCTTCTTTACCTTCAATTCTTTGCTTACATCTGTATTTTTTATCCAGTTTTGCGTAGCCTACCACAATAGTAAAAACCTCATTTTGTCTGTTTTCATCTTTCATCACTTCTTCTCAATGGTCATGTATTGCTTCCATACATTAAACAGGGAACAAACAGAGTTTTGCATAACTTTAATCATGATTGTGTAATTTAATGCCAACTGAATAAGGCTGCGTGATTTAGAATACAAGATAAATGTTACCTGCAATTATGTTATACTCTATATAACTAATGTCAGCGGGGCAAGTCCAGTACTTAAACCTGAGTATTTATGGTCTCTTTACACATTTAGTTGTGCGGTTTATTAGCACAATCTGAATCTTTCTTGCACATACTTCAGTGGTAACACAAACGTTCTCAGTAAGATAAGCTGTCCCCTTCCATTTTAGCCAACACCATTTTAAGTTTAGCAATATATGTACAATTATGACTAAAATTATTAACATTTCTCTGCAGTGAATAACTTTTTAACATATTCAAGATGCTCTCGGGCTTCGAGCCAGGTGTAGTGATGAAAAGACATCGACGTTTCGGGAGTGTACATCTCTCCCATCTTCAGGATGAATGACTAGCAAGAGTGAAGGGACCAGTACTGTCAGCCAGTACGTACCGAGTAGAAAACACCCAGTCTAGTGTGGAGGTGGTTCACCGCTCCCTTGGAATCTGTGTTTTCTGAGTCGGTCGATTTCCAATTTTAAGGCTGGTTTCAAGATGGACTAAACTGCAATCCAGCGTCCCGGTTCAGTGTACTCTTCTCGGAGGAGATGGCCAGAGCCTCCTTAACCCTCCGTTCCCATAAACCGCTACATTTTGCCACAATGGTCGTTTCTTTGAAGTTAGCTCTGTGGTCTTTTTCAAAGCAGTGCTCCGCCAGCTCTGACTTTTCAGGCTGCGTTAATCGTATGGACCGTTCGTGCTCCTTGACTCTGGTGGAAATGGTCCTGCCGGTTTGCCCTATGTACGGCGTCCCGCATTCACAGGGGATACGGTATACCCCTAGTACATTAAGGTGCAGTTTGTCCTTTACCGGCCTCACTAGGTGTTGGATCTTCAAAGGCGGCTTGTGGATGGTTCTGATGTGTTTAGCGAGAATTCTACTGATTCTGCCGGAAAGACTGCCAGTGTATGGGATGCAGGCACTGGCGGTCGGCTGGTCTGGTGTTTGCTGAGTTTGTGGTTTTCCTCTCTTGGCCTTGGAGATAGAGGCTTCAATATCCTCTATGGAGTAGCCGTTTTGGCGGAATGTGTGCCTCACGTGCTGGAGCTCTTGTTTTAGGTGGCTGGGATCGGAGATCGACAGAGCTCTGTGGAACAGAGTGTTGAGAACTCCGACTCGTTGTGACTTATGATGTCTTTTCATCACTACACCTGGCTCGAACCCCGAGAGCATCTTGAATATGTTCGTCGCCAGGAAAGCTTCAAATCATATTTTTAACATATGATTTCCTTGCCAGCTGAATAAATAGGGCAAGAAGTAACTTTGTCAAAACAATGCTGCTTTTCTACAAAATCTAACTTAACATAGTATTGATTCTGCTTAATGTTGAGATGAGCCAACAAATTCTCTCCACCTATGTCAATTATTCTTGACTAATTTCTGGGAACATCTTCCCCATTATCAGTTGTGCAGTGGACTGATGGTACTGTGTATGACATAGTCCTATTTGGCACTGTGGTGCCTTCTGTATTTCTGGTTAAACAGATGACATCTACCATGGAGATTTCAAAATTCATAGCTTTTACTTTGTTCTTGATGATAGAGAAGTTTCCGAAGTGTTTAGTTCTAACACTTTCTTGATGTGTTTCAACAATTTTATCTCCTGTTTTATATTGTGATTTGAAGACCAAAAGTAATGTGCTTCAGTAGGCTTATTCATGTCCTTGAATTTGATGTTTCTCCAGTGTGCTTTCACTCTATTTCCAGATTTGGTTTTGTCTTCCTAATGTATATTTTCCTCTAATAGTGGTAGATTTTAGACAACTTGGTTCTTGGTGTGCTGTTTTTGAGAGAGTGGTTCAATGGGTTTCTGATGTTATAACTATTATGTGGTGCCAATTTAATGTTGAATTCCTGGAAATTTTCTCAAACTAAGAAAAAAAAAAAAAAAAGCTGCATACAGAGAAAATTTAATGCATTTGAATTTGGATTTCTGCAACTTTTCGAAAGTGGAGATTTCTTCTAGTCTCTTCTGTGCTGTGTTTCTTAATTTGTCAATGAACTTTGTGTTGAAACAATTTTGTTCAGCAACATGATGTACGTAAGTACATTCCTGTTTGTATTCAGTGTTGATCTGAGTCAATCTGTAAATGAGAGTGCAGAACGTGGCATACTGGTGCTGTGTGATATAATGATATAATTGCCTACATGTGTGTGTGTGTGTTTTTTTTTTTTGTTTTTTTTATAAATGCCAAATTCTAATTTTGTTTGTTTCCTCATGACTAAAGGTTAAAAAATGGTAACAGCCCTTGTTTCTCCACCTCCGCTGTGAATGTTATACACTCTTGCTGTATGCTTAGTAATTTCATTGCATCTTCAATCAACTTCTTCAGAATGATGACAAACATATCAACAAAATTACAAAAAAAAAAAAAATGTGCAGTAATGCCTTGATGTGAATTCTGAAATTGCTCATATATAGATTATCCAGAAATGGTGAAAGGAGGTTGCCAAGGCTATACATGCAGTTTGTTGGTAACATTTATTGACAAACGTATAACTATTTTGCTGGGTGCATAGTTTGGTTAGTTTGATGTACTCTGAAATATTTTTTTTTTTGTGGGAGGAGGGGGGACTGCACAATCATCAATATTTCTGGTATCAATTTTTTTCTATTGGGATGGTGTTTAAGTGCCTAATGTCAAAAAAAGCCATAAATAACTTCTTCAGTTAATCAACAGATTCTTCGGTTTTGCTTAAAAAACCCAAGGAATTTGGAACGCTTAAAGACTCAAACTTTTTAAACTGGTTGAACTCTTTTATAATAGGTTGGTGAATGTAGTGATTCACAATTGTTCTCATGCAGTCATCATCTTTGTGGACCCAAATGACCTAGCTGTCGACGGGCCCTTAAACACCACCACCACTCTTTGTGGATTTTTTGGTAAGCAATAAAGTTTAGGAATTATGGCACCAAAATCTTAAAAACTTTTTAAAACACTTGAGTTAAATAAGCATAGGGGTCATAGAACTTACCCTACGTGTCTTCTCAGAATAAGAAAAAACAGACAAAAGAATAATAGTGCAAACGTGGAAATTGCGCTCTTTATTTACTTTCAGCTTGTTGCAAAAAATACCCGCACAGAACTTACTTCACAAAAGCTTAAAATTCTTAATAAAAAAGCAACCCAATGAACTGTGAACTAGCACACCATGTTTTGCCATGTGTAATGGCAAATTATTGTCTGCAGCTTATCATAAAATGACGCTGATGCAGCCATAAAGCAAATTTCTGCTATTTTAAAAAAAAGTTTGCTTACCAACTTCACAAAAGCAAGAGCTGAAACTGGTCACTATTGTTGTCTATTCATTTCTGGCATCTGTTTATGAGACTAATGCTGGCACTTCCAAGTAGATATTTTCTTTAAAATCTTCCAAGTTTGTCTTACATATAAAGATCACATAGAAAAAAACATTCTCAGTCACAAAAAGTTACTTCTGAGATTTTAGTTTACCAAAGTTTATCAGCAAATTACATTTCACTTATTGAATATAGTATCTAGAGTTCAAACCAAAGCTTAAAGTATGGGTTTCAAATGGAAATATGCATTGCAACAAAATGTTATTGTAATATAACGATGCATACATTTTCTTCTTCAACACTTTTTTACTTTCTCTATTACATTTAGCAAAGTAGAGAGGAAGTATTGTATTCCACCCAAAAATTTGGATGTCGAGATTTCACCAGAAATATATGTTTTGAGGCCCCCTGAATCCAAAAAAAGCATTTTTAGAAAAAGGTCTCTCTCGCTGTGTGTGTGTGTGTGTCTGTCAGTCTGTGAACAGCATAACTCAAAAACAAAAAGTCGGTTAAAAACCAAAGTTGGTATTTAAGTTTGATGTCTTTCAAGGATGCGACACAAAGATTTTGGAGAAAATTACTCCACTGTAAACTATCCTTTACATGGAAAACGTTTATTTTCTTGAAAATGGCTCTAGCAATTTTTATTAAAATGCTATATGTTTGAGATATTTTTATGACAAATGAAATGTCTATCTTGAATTTTCTGGCTATAGCCCACAAAGTCCTATTTACTCTGGATGACTTTTGCATAACTGGTAAACCTAAGAGGTAGACCAAATCTTACAACACAAAAAATGTATATCTTGCTAAAACACACAATTTATGTCTAAATAAATTTTTCTGTAAAGTGAACCATTTCAGAAATATTCCTTGTTATTTGTATAAGTTTTTCTGTCAAATGGAACATCGCTATTCATTTTTTTATGTGTTAACTGTACAAAGAAAAGGGAATTTGAAAGCTTTAAAAGATTTGACTATCACTCAAAGCCATTTTCCCGTTGCATATCCAAGAAAACAAGCATTAAAATAATTTCTGCAAATGTTTATCTCAACTAAGACGAAGAAGATATACGAATAAGAGTTTGTAAGAATTGTTAGTACAAGAGGAGAGAAAGTCATCTAAGTGTAACACATCAGATTTTTTTACTTTGAGCATCGTATTAAGTCCAAAGTGAAATAGTCCACTTTATATTTTGTGTTACATGTGGGGATGGTTTGAAAAGAAGATTTGAGCTTCAGGTGCACAAAATCTCTTGAGAAGCTGCAAATCTTCATACTTGGCAGCAGTTACTGGTAAAAACAATGAATAAACTTTCTTCTGAAGAATCTTGCATCCATGTTGAGTAAGGAGTGACATTTTAGTGCTCTTGAGACAGGAACATATACGCATTATGAGAAGTGAACTACTTCATCAGCAGTGATGTGGCCGAGCAGTTAGAGCATTTGCCTACCGCCTACGTGGCCTGGGCTCGATCCCAGGGACCCGCATGTGGTATTCATGGTGGATGAAGCATCTCTAGGACTGGTTTTCTCTGGGTTTTCTGGTTTACCCAGCCACTCATTCCACCAATTGCTCCATTGTCACCTTTCCAATCATCAATTTCGTCTACATTTCATATCATCCTCTTCCTCACTATCATACCTGGTGCTTGGCTGATCACCTGCTTCTAGGTCTTTACTCTGTCCATTCCATAGGTTCCTGTGCTCCCCGACAGGTGTCTGACCCTAGGTACTGGTTTGGAAATCCTAGGGGGTGTAAGTCCTACATAAAGGAAGGGTAATAAGGTAAAGAAGAAGAAGAAGAAGAAAAAAAAAAAAAAAAGAAAGAAAAGAACCACTTCATCTCCTTAATAGGTCTGATTCCAAAGTGAGTCTGTTTATATCCAATAAAAACATTCTAATGGCATATTCTTGCTTCACAAGCAATGCCGTCTATTACATAAATGTTTTTAAACGGTTCATCTGAAGTTGAAATGTTTTTTTTGCTGTAACACTGTAGATAGAATGATCTTACTAAGCATAGCATATATTCCCAACATAACTTCTGTAGCTTTATGTAGTCTTTCTGTGCATTTTATTCACTAAAAGTGAAATTCAGCTGTAATAACTAGATGGCATGCATATGACAGTTTCTTCGAAAATATGACAGAGATGAAAGTCATGAGTAGTTAGGCCATGGGATCAGTGGGACTACAAATCTTATTAATAATTCTGTCCTCCATGAACACTCCTTCAACTGTTCTCATTAAATACTGGCTACATAAGCTGTGTTCCCTATATGCCAACTCTCTAAACATGGAGGACAAAATTGTGTGTGAGGGCTTCAACTATTGACTCAACCCCCCCCCCCCCCCCCCCCCATCCCCAAAAGGGCCTAGAATTTTTTTCTCTGCTACCATAAAACAATTATTTATTTTCTTTGTTATGTTTCACGAATGCTTTCAGAGCTCCAGTGATCAATGAATCTGGATGGTATTTTGGAGAGAAAACAGTAGCATCAGATTCTTTCACCCCATGCTGTGTCATTTGATATGAGACTTATTGGATGGTCATTATTTGACAAGATAATGGTCCTAAACACACATCAGTCATATAAGAACTACGTGAATAGTAAAAAAGAGTTGGAAGTGGTAAAATCCATGACCTGGCCCTCACAATCTTCAGATCTATTTCCAATTGAACTTCTCTGGGAGAAGCTTGACAGGAAACCAAACCAGATGATCCCTAACAAAGTGGATGAGCTGTGGCAGCGTCTGTTGCAAGCCTGGGGTATATAACTCCACAAGTGTTACAAAAATTGACTGCAAGGATGCCCTGAATTTGTAAAGCAGTCATCAAAGCAACAGGTGGTCATTTTGTTGAACGAAAACTTTGACCCTCTCGGTCCCCCTACCTAACTACCTACGATTTCTATCTCTGGGGCAACATCATCCTCTATCTGTTGGCAGACTGAGAGCAGCCCGGGGTATGTCATACGTGTACCTGTCCTTTTAGGGCTTAAACACTTTCATGACAGGATGGAGTTTTGCAGGGTGGTGGGTAAAAATGAGGTAGAGGGTTGAAGGGAAGTAGCAATTTATGCTCCTCAATGGCTGCAAGTTGGGGTAACAAAGCTTATAAGACAAACCCACACACCTTGGAACAATTAAAACAAAATATCTGCCAGGAAATTGCCAGCATTTCTCAATGTGAACTACGGCAAGTGATTGATAGTTTCCTAAAGAGGTACCAAAAATGTATGGACGACAACAGTGGCCAGTTTCAGCATCTCCTTTCATAAAGGAGGTAAGTTAAGCCCTTAAAACTAGTTTTAAAAATGTTGTATGGTTTCAACCATGCCTATGATAGTGGGAGACAGCAACGAGCACCAAGGACACAGAGGGGCAAAACACTGCACACAGATTCATAAGTTTTTACTTTCTCTACAGGTAAGTAGGGGAATTATTATTGTATTCCATCCAAAAATTCAATGTCGAGATTTCACCAGAAATATGTTTTGAGACCCCCTGGATCCAAATAAAGCATTTTACTTTCTCTACTGTAAGTAGGGGAAGTATTGTATTCCACCCAAAAATTTGATGTCGAGACTTCATCAAAAATATATGTTTTGAGACCCCTGAAAAAAAAAAAAAAAAGCATTTTTAGAAAAAGGTCTATGTGTGTGTCGTCAGTCTGTGGACAGCATAACTGAAAAACCAAAGTTGGTATTTAAGTTTAATGTCTCTCAAGGATGTGACACAAAGATTTTGAAGAAAATAGCACCACCCCAAACTACCCTTTACATGGAAAATTTTTCAAAAATTTTGATTTTTGAAAATGGTTCTAACAATTTTGGTTAAACTGTCATATGTTTGAGATATTTTTATGACAAATGAAATGTATACTTTGAATTTTCTGGCTATAGCCTATTAGTCCTGTTTAACCTGGATGACTTTTAAATAACTCATAAACCGTCAGAGGTAGACAAAATCTTGCTGTACAAAAAATTAGATCTCGCTAAAGCACAAAGTTTATGCCTAATCAATTTTGCAGTGAAACATTTTGGAGATCTTCCTTGTTATTTGTGTCACTTTCAGAAACTTAAAATTTCGTGAAATGAAATATCATTGTTCATTTTTTATAAATATGTTAAACGTGCAAATAGAATGGAACCTCAAAACTTTAAAAGATTTGACTGTCGCTCAAATCCCCTTGGAATGAGTTTCAGATTTTTTGCTCTCCTGGTACCTTTCCAATCTTTTTCCTACTCACGGCTAATGCAAAAGAACAATTAATTGCTAGCACAATTATGTTTTGAGGACAGCAAAACATGCCATGAAGATGATACTGCACATGTAGCTGATGAGAATGCCAACCTAAGGGACAGAGTAACATTTCATAGTTTGGTGTGATTTTAAGTTTTCTTCAATTAAATATGTATTATCCCTTATTTCATTTTGCCTTCTCCCCCAACTACTCTGGATCACTGGGGCTTAGCTACACTTATGTTTTGGCTATGCTTTTTTAACATTAACACTCCAATATATAATCGATTGTATTGCCGGGGATTTGTAACATTCACTACCTTTACTTACTATAGTTTTTCCTGTAGTATCCATCACTGCAATCTTCGTATATTGCAGATTTGACACCCTGAATGTGTGCCTGTCCTGCTCACTTTTAATTATGTCCACCATTATAAAACATTTTGCATTACATACTCCTTGGAGTGAAGATATTCTTGATTTTTCTGTCTCTCCATGCAAAGCTTTAGGAAGGCAGAGTTTACAGAATGTGTTCAGAAGGTTTTTATTCATAATTAAGATGACATTAGTCTCTCTTACACTTTGAAACATACTATAGGTGTCAATATTGCTGTTCATGGAAAGTCCAAACACAGAATCAAAGTAAAGGGTTCTCGATTCCCAAAAACAAACAAATGCAGCATCTAAAACCCATGCGGCGTTTCTTCTGATCATTTTTCGTCACAATATTAACCAATATACTATCTAAATCACCTTTTATTTCATTTAACTGTAGAACTAAGTTCTGAAATAAACAATATGATTAGATGCTTTTCTATGCCAGTGCGTCAGGATAACTAAGTGCAATGTAGAAAGGCACCCATAAAAGGTACCCATTGGAGTCTAACAATAATTTAATAACACCGGACACCCTTGTGTAATAAGCTCAAACAACACATAATCATAACTACAGTGTTTTCAACAAACGCCGCGATCCGCTATATGCATCTCCGGGCGGCTAAATTACATTAACCTTACATCATATATACCCTTAAAATTAAAAGCTCTATGCGATTTTTTATTGCCTGGATAAATAAGTAAGCCAATGAACACATAAACACCGTGTTGTTCTTTATAACAGTTCACTTACCTTAACACTTCCAGATCGTTTTGACATGTTGCTAGATGTACGTTCCGCGCCGTTCTTGTTGCTAACAGTAGTAAGTCCCACAAACCAACGAAATAGTGCTTCTCCTTTAATGCCACACTGTTGACAATTCAATGCTTTAAGCGATTAAAACAAATTTACACTTCACACTATACTTCAACCTACCGCTTTAACATTTCCAATTTATCATTTCAAGTTTACTACAGCAGCTACTTTTTTTTATTGTTGGCGTCCATGTTTTTCAATATTTACCACAGAGCTCTAATCTGTATAGTTTATGTTCGAAATAAAAATCAGGGCTACCAAATGTATCTCAAAAGCTTCAAAATTCCAACAGTCAGCGTACATTGATCGAAGAGTCACAAGATCATTGATGTGCTTTCCATAATGTTATAAATCATCAATAATATGGTTAATTATTCCAAGAATATCACAACATGCATCTACAATTATGTTCTATAAATAGCTCTGTTAACCTCCTTTAAACATAACACATACGTATCCGGCATTTTCATTTTCTCTACTATGTATAGTAAAGTAGAGGAAGTATTGTATTCCACCCAAAAATTCGATGTCGAGATTTCACCGGAAATACATGTTTTGAGGTCCCCTGAATAAAAAAAGGCGTTTTACTTTCTCTAATGGTAAGTAGGGGAAGTATTGCATTCCACCCAAAAATTCGATGTAGAGATTTCACAGGAAATATATGTTTTGAGACCCCCTGAATGAAAAAAAAAAAAAAATTACTTTCTCTACTGGTAAGTAGGGGAAGTATTGTATTCCACCCAAAAATTCAATGTCATTTCACCGGAAATACTGAATAAAAAACCCTGAATAAAAAAAAACATTCTTAGAAAAAGGTCCGTGTGTGTGTCTGTGTGTCTGTCAGTCTGACTGTGGACAGCATAAATCAAAAACGAAAAGTAGGTTAAAAACCAAAGTTGGTATTTAAGTTTAATGTCTTTCAAGGATGCGACACGAAGATTTTGAAGAAAACAGCCTCACCCCAAACTACCCCTTACTTGGAACATTTTTCGAAAAGTTTGATTTACTTGAAAGTGGCTATAACGATTTTGATTAAAATGTCATATGTTTGAGATATTTTTTACGGCAAATGAAATGTATATCTTGAATTTTCTGGCTATAACCCCTGTAGTGCTATTTACTCTGGACGACTTTTGCATAACTGGTAAACCGTTAGAGATAGACCAAATCATACTATACAAAAAATCTGTTGTGTTGCATTCACATGACTTTCTCTACTCTTGTACTAACAATTCGAACAAACTCTTATTCCTATATCTCCATGTTAGTTAAGATAAACATTCGTACAAATTATCTTATTGCTTATTTCCTTGTAGGTGCAAGGGAGATATTACAATACAGCAGGCTTTGTGCGACAGTGAAATCTTTTTGAACTTTGAGATTCCGTTCTCTATGCACGATTAACATATAAAATGATGAGCAACGTTGTTGATTTCGTTAAAGTTCTAAGTTTTCCGAAACCCACACACATAACAAGGAATATCTCCGAAATGGTTCACCCTACAAAAAAATTTATTGAGACCTAAATTGTGTATTTTAGCAACATCTACATTTTTGTATAGTATGATTTGGTCTATCTCTAACGGTTTACCAGTTATGCAAAATCCGTCCAGAGTAAATACGGCTACAGGGGCTATAGCCAGAAAATTCAAGATATACATTTCATTTGCCATAAAAATATCTCAAACATATGACATTTTAATCAAAATCGTTAGAGGCATTTTCAAGAAAATAAAAATTTTCAAAACATTTTCCATGTAAAGGGTAGTTTAGGGTGGGAATATTTTCTTAAAAATCTTCGTGTCGCATCCTTGAATGACAATAACCTTAAATACCAACTTTGGTTTTTAACCGACTTTTCGTTTTTGAGTTATGCTTGAAAATGCCTCTAACGAGTTTGATTAAAATGTCATATGTTTGAGATATTTTTTACGATAAATGAAATGTATATCTTGAATTTTCTGGCTATAACCCCTGTAGTGTTATTTACTCTGGACGACTTTTGCATAACTGGTAAACCGTTAGAGATAGACCAAATCATACTATACAAAAAATCTGATGTGTTGCACTCACATGACTTTCTCTACTCTTGTACTAACAATTCGAACAAACTCTTATTCCTATATCTCCATGTTAGTTAAGATAAACATTCGCACAAATTATCTTATTGCTTATTTCCTTGTAGGTGCAAGGGAGTTATTACAATACAGCAGGCTTTGTGCGACAGTGAAATCGTTTTGAACTTTGAGATTCCGTTCTCTATGCACGATTAACATATAAAAAGATGAGCAACGTTGCATTTCGCTAAAGATCTAAGTTTTCCGAAACTCACACACATAACAAGGAATATCTCCGAAATGGTTCACCCTACAAGAAAATTTATTCACACATAAATTGTGCATTTTAGCAAAATCTACATTTTTTGTACAGCATGATTTGGTTCTATCTCTAACGGTTTACCAGTTATGCAAAAGTCATCCAGAGTAAATACGACTACACGGGCAATAGCCAGAAAATTCAATATATACATTTTATTTGCCACAAAAATATCTCAAACATGTGACATTTTAATCAAAATCGTTAGAACCATTTTCAAAAAAATCAAAATTTTCGAAAAATTTCCCATGTAAAGGGTAGTTTAGGGTGGGGCTATTTTCTTCAAAATCTTCGCGTCGCATCCTTGAATGACAATAAACTTAAATACGAACTTTGATTTTAACCGACTTTTCGTTTTTGAGTTATGCTGTCCACAGGCTGACACACACGGACCTTTTTCTAAGAATGCCTTGTTTAGATTCAGGCAGTCTCAAAACATATATTTCCGGTGAAATCTCGACATCAAATTTTTGAGTGGAATACAATGCTTCCCCTACTTACCAGTAGAGAAAGTAAAAATGTAGATCTTGCTAAACTAC
The DNA here is from genome assembly GCA_030765045.1 of Tenodera sinensis. Taxonomy (NCBI): domain Eukaryota; kingdom Metazoa; phylum Arthropoda; class Insecta; order Mantodea; family Mantidae; genus Tenodera; species Tenodera sinensis. Next base: position 148,128,277 of record CM060965.1, on the reverse strand, counting down.
ACAATTTATGTCTGAATAAATTTTCTTGTAGCGTGGACCATTTCGGAGATATTCCTTGTTATGTGTGTGAGTTTCGGAAAACTTAGAACTTTCGTGAAATAGATCATCGTTGCTCATTTTTACTTTCTCTACTAGTAAGTAGGGGAAGTATTGTATTCCACCCAAAAATTTGATGTCGAGATTTCACCGGAAATATATATTTTGAGGCCCCTGAATCCAAATAAAGCATTTTTAGATAAAGGTCCGTGTGTGTCTATGTGTCAGTCTGTGTGTCAGTTTGTCTGTCTGTTGACAGCATAGCTCAAAAACGAAAAGTCGGTTAAAACAAAAGTTGGTATTTAAGTTCAATGTCTTTCAAGGATGCGACACGTAGATTTTGAAGAAAATAGCCCCACCCTAGACTACCCTTTACATGGAAGTTTTTTCGAAAATTTTGATTTTCTTGAAAATGGTTCTAACAATTTTGATTAAAATGTCATATGTTTGAGATATTTTTATGGCAAATGAAATTTATATATTGAATTTTCTGACTATTGCCCCTGTAGTCGTATTTACTCTGGATGACTTTTGCATGACTGGTAAACCGTTAGATAGACCAAATCATACTATACAAAAATGTAGATGTTGCTAAAATGCACAATTTATGTGTAAATAAATTTTCTTGTAGGGTGAACCATTTCGGAGATATTCCTTGTTATGTGTGTGAGTTTCGAAAAACCAAGAACTTTCATGAAATGGATAATCGATGTTCATTTTTTTATATGTTAAGTGTGCAAAGACAACAGAATCTCAAAGCTTTAAAAGATTTGACTATCGCGCAAAGCCTACTGTATTCTAACATTCCCCTTGCACCCACAAGGAAATAAGCAATAAGATAAGTTTTACAAATGTTTATTTTAACTAACAGAAAGAAGATAAAGGAATAAGAGTTTGTGAGAATGGTTAGTACAAGAGTCATGTGAGTGCAACACATCAGATTTTTTTATATGTTAAGTGTGCAAAGACAACACAATCTCAGAGCTTTAAAACATTTGACTCTCGCACAAAGCCTACTGTAGTCTAACATTCTCCTTGCACCTACAAGGAAATAAGCAATAAAATAATTTGTACAAATGTTTATCTTAACTAACACGAAGAATATATAGGAATAAGAGTCTTTAAGAATGGTTAGTACAAGAGTAGAGAAAGTCATGTTAGTGCAACACATCAGATTTTTACCTTCTCTACTGATAAGTAGGGGAAGTATTGTATTCCACCCAAAAATGCGATGTCAAAATTTCGCCGGAAATATATGTTTTGAGGCCCCCTGAATCCAAAAACAGCATTTTGAGAAAAGTGCGTGTGTGTCTGTGTCAGTCTGTGGGCAACATAACTCAAAAACGAAAAGTAGGTTAAAAACCAAAGTTGGTATTTAAGTTTAATGTCTTTCAAGGATGCAGCACGAAGATTTTGAAGAAAATAGCCCCACCCTAAATTACCGTTTACATGGAAAATTTTTCGAACATTTTTATTTTCTTGAAAATGACTCTAACGATTTTGATTGAAATGTCATGTTTGAGATATTTTTATGACAAAAGAAATGTATATCTTGAATTTTCTGGCTATAGCCCCTGTAGTCGTATTTACTCTGAAGGACTTTTGCATAACTGGTAAACCGTTAGAGATAGACCAAATCATACTGTACAAAAATGTAGATCCTGCTAAAATACACAATTTATGTCTCAATAAATTTTCTTGTAGGGTGAACCATTTCGGAGATATTCCTTGTTATGTGTGCGAGTTTCAGAAAACTTAGAACTTTCGTGAAATGGATCATCGTTGTTCATTTTTTATATGTTAAGTGTGCAATGACAACAGAATCTCAAAGCTTTAAAACATCTGACTATCGCACAAAGCCTACTATATTCTAACTTCCCCTTGCACCTATAAGGAAATAAGTAAGATAATTTGTAGAAATGTTTATCTTAAGTAACATGAAGAAGATATAGGAATAAGTATTTGGAAGGATGGTTAGTACAAGAGTAGAGAAAGTCATTTGAGTGCAACACATCAGATTTTTAGAAAAAGGTCCACCCGCGGCCGTGTGTGAGTGTCTGTCTGTGGGCAGCATAACTAAAAAACGAGAATTCGGTTAAAAACCAAAGTTGGTATTTAAGGCTAATACCTTTCAAAGATGAGACATGAAGATTTTGAAGAAAATTGCTCCACTCTAAACTCCTCTTTACATGGAAAGTTTTTCGAAAATTTTGATTTCCTTGGAAATGGCTCTAACGATTTTGGTTAAAATGACATGTGTTTAAGATATTTTTGACAAATTAAATGTATACTTTGAACTTTGTGGCTATAGGCTATGTAGTTCTGTTTAATCTGGCTGACATTTGTATAACTCGTAAACCGTAAGAGACAGGCAAAATCTTACTGTACAAAAAATGTATATCTTGCTAAAACACACCATCCATGTCGAAATAAATTTTTTGTAGAAAAAACCATTTCGGAGATATTCCTTATTATTTGTGTGAGATTTGGAAAACAAACTTTCGCGAAATGGAACATCGTTATTCACTTTTTTTCATGTTAGCCGTGCAAAGAGAACAGAATCTCAAAGCTTTAAAATACCTGACTATCGCTCAAAGACTACTGTATTCCCATATTCCCCTTGTACCTACAAGGAAATAACCAATAACATACTTTTATTTCTGCAAATTTTTATCTCAGCTAACATGAAGAGAAAGATAAGAGTTTGTAAGAACAGTTAACATAAGAGCAGAGAAGGTCATGCACTCGCATATATTCACACCTTCCAAGGTGGTGTGTCATATCGAACGATGAATGAATGAAATGGGTGAAACGGTGTTCAAATGTGCCCGAGCTCCATAGAACTTAAACGTACCCGACATTCGTCTTCTCGAGATAAGGGAAAACTTCGGGGTAATATGCCCTATCGCGATAACCCACGTTAACCGAGATTTGAACTGGGCATCTCTCGCATGTGGGGCAGACACACTACCAACACACCACACCCCACCGTACCGCACCGCACCGTACCGCACCGCAACGCACCGCACTACACCACACCACACCACTATTCCCACACATTAAAGAAAGTTGATGCACAGAAATAAACGTGATAAGACGGATCATATTAAACATCTCCTTAAACACGAGTTTAATACATTTTAGTCCATATTCATTTAAAAGTAAGTTCCATTTAGTAGTTGTGCATATTTATCTCTACACGAATAAACGACAGCGTTCACGGCCGGAGTCGTAACTATTACCTCTACATAGTTTGGCGTATATTAAGTTCTGGAACCTCAATCAGTTTTTCTGCCTTTTGCGTGTTCCTGTCAGGAATAAGTTATTACCAGGGTTAGGATTTTTACGTGCAAATTTCAGATGAAAAACGGAAAATATGGTAAAAAAAAGGGCAAAAGGTGCTGGTTTATTCAACTAATTAAAATTTTTCTCCTTCCTCTATTCTAATTTATCTAACAAGTACATCAAATTTTCACTCATCAGAAGAACGAAAAGATATGAAGCTGTTATCCTTCAAGGCATTAAACATCTACACATTTTAAAAATAAGTCTGTTTCTTAGGACATAAAATGTCTTTGTAGATGGTAAAGCTTCTTTCGGCATCCACAGAAACCAGTGGGGCAAATCTTGTATTCACTGGGAATGGCAGTTCTACAGATGTGGCGAAATCCTCAATGTCCGGATTCTTCTGAAGACTAAACTCAAGTTTGTCTTTGGCAAAGCTATCTAACTGCTCCCTCAAGAAAGTAAAAATATCCCACTACTTCTCCTTTTCCAAACCTTGTTCTTCTAATATTTAATAATTGCAGTCAGGTACTTGTAACTATGGACACAGTGTAGTTCTGTATGCAAATTATGTATTTTCTCCGGTAACAGAAGTTGCTGTGCCATGGAAATTGCACCTGCGTCGGCTGGATCCAAAGAAACCACAAACTTTAATTTTGTCAAAAGTATCATACAACATAGTAGCGCACTCGATCCAAGATCCCCGGCGAGTAATGACCGGGAAATTTGTAGGGGACAGGCCAGTGGTTTCCTTGTAGACAGAATACGATTCGGAGCTTTCAGCAGAATCTTCTTCAGGGCAGAGATGAACTTATTTGCGATGTCGTAATGGTTACTTATGGATTTACAATCCCTGTTAAGGGCATGAACCAAGCATGTCAAAGGCTTCAATTGTTTAACAGCTGAAGCCATGTATGAAGCCTGGTCCGCAACCAGAGGAAGTTTTTCAAACTCGATAGCAGCAGGCTAGTTTTTTGACAAAAGTTCATAATTCATTGCATTTTTGTACTGGCATTGGCTTTCTGCAGCTCATAAATTTCTAACATGGGTTTAACTTTCTCCCCTGTAAGGAAAAAACTAAAATGTTCAAAACATATCGTTCCATTGAGTCTATGGTTTCATCCGTAATGATTTCCACATCGCAGACACTTTCTCCTTGATTCTTTTAATGATTTCTTGGCAAACAGGCTCCATCTACTTTTCTCTTAAAGTACTCTCATTCGGCATTGACATCATTGTGTATTTTTGAAGAAATCCCTTGAAGGCAGGATGGTTCACCTTATTGAGAGGAATTCCTTCTTGTGTAAGAGCTGCACACAGCTCAATGTTGATTTCCTTAAAATTTTGGCTTTTTGAAGAACTTTGTTGAAACACATTTAGTAATAGAACCTGTCACGATTTGTTTGCCTGAAGAGTCTTGTTCATTTGATCCTTCCAGCTGGAAATGTGCTGTTTTTGGTGCGATCTCGCTGGTGTTTTTCATCTAACGAAATTCCTGAATCGCAAATAGCACATCGAATAACAGTTCCATATGTGTCTATGAAATCTTGTTTGGATTCCTGAGACAACAATAAGTCGAGCACTGGACACCTTTAGCATGGTGAAATCTAGTAATTCATTCGTTTAGTAATGTAACAAAGGACTAGCACCAGTTCACTTGCTAACTCAATGTGACTGTTACCTAACTCATTCGCTTGCTGTCCACAGCCTTGTATAATACCGCGACAATTACCAGAATATTCTCATTCATGCTGGAACTGCTGTCTCAGCGATTTCTAGTAGCTTTGAGCAGAACCCAGAGTCAAATCCTGGAACTACACGTGTACAGTTACTGCTGTCATTGCGTGACCTTGGAATCTGCGCGAACAGACGGCGTCTGTCACAGTAGCAAACTCGCATTCACGAACAGTGGGCTACTGATTCTGGTGAAATTAAAAGGATAGAATAATATACAACGACAATGAGATATTGTCGGTTACATTATTGCGGGCTGCTTTATAGCGCTAAAGCAAGACTTCACATGTTCGCAGTAAGCTGAGGAGATGTAATTAAAAGTTAAATATTTTATATTGATTAAAATCATATAGTGTAAAATGGAAGGAAACATAAAAGAAAAAGGGGGAAAGGGAATTATGAGCATGGTTGGGGGAAAAGGGATAAAGGTACCCAAAAAGGGAAAAAGTGCATGAAGAATGCCTATTTTGGGAACTAGAAACAATACTTCACTCTATGGTATCTTTCCGAAGAGCTTAAATTTACCCTAAGAAAAAGAGTGCGCACTTAAAAATCCCAACCCTGGTTATTACTGCTGAAACAACTTACGGCTCCCCAGTGGGGACGTCGTTGAGATAGAATATTTCCTCCTAAGATGGCAAATCTGGGATGCTTGCGGCTTTAACTCTAGTAATGAAATCAGACTTTCTGACGAGGGGGTGAAAACTTAAGTTTGTGTTATATTTATAGGAATAATGGTAGTAATACCAGTGGTAGTAACATTGGTGTGTTATATAAATAAAACGTTGTAGTAGCTGAGGCAGCAGCAGGAATATGCACTTTAGTGACGTCAAGCCTCCGTGATTTTATATTTCAGAGCAGTACAGGCATAATATCACTCTCACGGAACTGACGAAAGTCAGGCGTGATTTGTTTTCCATTTTTCAAATCTAGTTTTTTTACACATCCTTCGATTGTTCTAATGCACTTACTCTCATTTTCGCTAACAGTCTTTCACTTCCAATGCTACAGTTTTTACCTGAGAATCTGAAATATTACTATTACATGAACTTGAAGCCTGAGATTCGACCTGGAATACATCACTATGGTTACTTTCTGTGACTTTTCGCTTTCTTGTCATAAATATATCCATGCTGACGAACAACAGAACAGCAAGTTGCAAGAAACTTGACCGAATACTGCAAGCTACAATCGTCATTGCTGGCGCAGAATGACTGGAATTGTGACCCTGATGAGAACCCTACTAATGAACCGGAGAATTGATTACTGTTTAGCTGATTTACGAAATACTTTAGGTTACTCACAGCTCGCACTCGCATCATTTACAGTCTGCACCGAAAGTGTTCCGTGTCTTCTTGTATTTTCAAAGAGCATTAATAGTAAATACTACGGGGGAGAGGGGAAATTCCCCCCATACCAGGGTTAATTCCAATCCTGGTTACCTCATAAAGAAACGTCTGATCTTGTCGTAAATAATTGGGATCACGGGGATCACGGAACCATTCTCTCGAATTTGAATGATTTCCCGAGCGAATTCCTTACCTTCCACAAACGATGACCCGAACATTTATAAGATAAAAGCAACAAAGTTATAGTCTTCGATAATGTTTGCGTATTTATTGTTTTATTATTACAGCTGATTCAGCAACAGCTCGAGCAAGTGGGAGAGAGGAGTGCAGAGGTAAGAGGGTGTAATATGAGCGCAGTCTAGTCTAACCTAATCAAATGGCATACTATACCAAGGACTAACAGTTCTTCAATGGCATCCCTTTTAAGATGCCGGGGTGTTTGCCGTTAGATCGTTAAATTCCAGATAGTTAAAAAAGTTGGAACTTCTACAGATGTGAAAACTCTCTCTAGTTTCTCACTGATTAAATAATGTCTCGAAAGTCTTTCTGAGGTTTTAGGGTATCTCAAACCATGGTATCCATACCCATAAAGAGTGGATGAAACATTTATTTACTGGCATAATTTTGATCCAATTCTTAGGGCTACGGAATCTTGAACGACAAATTCTCTAAGAAATTACCAGTATTCCTAGATAGTAAAACTGTTAGCAAAGAACTGGCCTCTTTCTCTTGAATGCTGATGTAAAGTACTCGATTCGATAGAGTTTGTGCATCTCCAAGCCAAGAATCATGGATATGTTTAGAATTGATCGGGTCCCAGCTTACTCTTCCCCAAAATTATCAGAGGGAATTCATTTAAGGCGTACGGGTCTTTAGGACCTTCTCACATATGGCATACTTCAACCTCATCTGTGCGGAATACAAATAAACTTGACAAAGTTATAACACCATAAGTCGAAGCTATTAGGAAAACTGTAGGTGGCCAACGTAGAAACAAATACTGCTTTGCGCTTGCGTACCAGAAGTAGAGAGAATGTTTACCCCACTACGTAACTTCTTCCGCCTGCGCGTTAAGCACTGAGAATATTCCCCATGCGCCCTACCCTTTTACTCCTTCCAGTTAAATTTTGGTAAAACTTTAATAAAAATCTGATGTATTGCACTCACATAACTTTCTCTACTCTTGTACTAACCATTCTTACAAACCCTTATTCCTATATCTTCTTCGTGTTAGTTAAGATAAACATTTGTACAAATTATCTTATTGCTTATTTTCTTGTAGGTACAAGGGGAATGTTAGAATACAGTAGGCCTTGTGCGATAGTCAAATCTTTTAAAGCGTTGAGATCCCGTTCTCTTTGCACACATAACATAAAAAATCTGATGTGCTGCACTCACATGACTTTCTCTACTCTTGAACAAACTATTTGTACAAATTCTTATTCCTACGTCTTCTTTGTCTTAGTTGAGATAAACATTTGTACAAATTATCTTATTGCTTATTTCCTTGTAGTTGCAAGGGGAAAGTTAGAATACAGAAGGCTTTGAGCGATAGTCAAATATTATAAAGCTTTGAGATTATCTTCTCTTTGCACACTTACCATATACAAAAATCTGATGTGTTGCACTCACACGACTTTCTCTACTCTTGTACTAACCATTCTAACAAACTCTTATTCCTATATCTCCATGTTAGTTAAGATAAACTTTCGTACAAATTACCTTACTGCTTATGTCCTTGTTGGTGCAAGGGGAATATTAGAATACAGAAGGCTTTGTGCGACAGTCAAATCTTTTTGACCTTTGAGATTCCGTTCTCTTTGCACGATTAACATATAAAAAAAATGAACAACGTTGTTGCATTTCGCTAAAGTTCTAAGTTTTCCGAAACTCACACACTTAACAAGGAATATCTCCGAAATGGTTCACCCTACAAGAAAATTTATTGAGACATAAATTGTGTATTTTAACAGGATCTACATTTTTTGTACAGTATAATTTGGTCTATCTCTAACGGTTTACCAGTTATGCAAAAGTCGTCCAGAGTAACGACTACAGGGGCTATGGCCAGAAAATTCAAGATATACATTTCATTTGCCATCAAAATAGCTCAAAATATGACATTTTAAACAAAATCGTTAGAGCCATTTTCAAGAAAATCAAAATTTTCGAAAAATCTTCAATGCAAAGGGCAGTGTAGGGTGGGGCTATTTTCTTCAAAATCTTCGTGTCGCATCCTTGAAAAACATTAAACTTAAATACCAAGTTTTGTTTTTAACCGACTTTTCGTTTTTGAGTTATGCTGTCCACAGACTGACTGACACACAGGCACACAGACACACACACGGACCTTTTTCTAAAAATGCTTTTTTTGGATTCAGGGGGCCTCAAAACATATATTTCAGGTGAAACGTCGACATCGAATTTTTGGGTGGAATACTTACTTCCCCTACTTACCAGTAGAGAAAGTAAACATGAACGATGATCAATTTCATGAAAGTTTTAAGTTTTCCGAAACCCACACACATAAGGGATATCTCCGAAATGGTTCACCGTACAAGAAAATTCATTGAGACATAAATTGTGTATTTTAGCAAGATCTACATTTTTGTAGAGTATGATTTGGTCTATCTCTAACGGTTTACCAGTTATGCAAAATTCGTCCAGAGTAAATACGACTACAGGGGCTATAGTCAGAAAATTCAAGATATGCATTTTATTTGCCATAAAAATATCTCAAACATATGACATTTTAATCAAATTCGTTAGAGCCATTTTCAAGAAAATCAAAATTTTCAAAAAATGTTCCACGCAAAGGGTAGTTTAGAGTGGGCTATTTTCTTCAAAATCTTCGTGTCACATCCTTGAAAGATATTAAACTTAAATACCAACTTTGGTTTTTAACCGACTTTTCATTTTTGAGTTATGCTGTCCACAGACTGACACAAAGGCTGACACACAGGCACACACACGGACTTTTCTAAAAATGCTTTTTTTGGATTCAGGGGTTCCCAAAACATATATCTCCAGTGAAATCTCGACATCGAATTTTTGGGTGGAATACAATACTTCCCCTACTTACCAGTAGAGAAAGTAAAAATGAACATCCATGTTCTATTGCAGGAAAGTTCCAAGTTTTCCGAATCTGACACACATCACAAGGAATATCTCCGAAATGGTTCACTCTACAAAACAATTTATGGACACATAAATTGTCTATTTTAGCAAGATCTACATTTCTTGGAGAGTAAGATTTTGTCTATCTCGTACGGTTTAGGAGTTATTCAAAATTCATCCAGACTAAACAGGAGTACATAGGCTAAAACCAGAAAATTCAAAATATACATTTCAATTGTCGTCAAAATATCTCAAACATATGATATTTTAATCAAAATCGTTAGAGCCATTTTCAAGAAAATCAAAATTTTCGAAAAATGTTCCATGTAAAGGGTAGTTTAGGCTGAAGCTACTTTCTTCAAAATCTTCGTGTCGCATCCTTGAAAGACATCAAACTTAAATACCAACTTTGGTTTTTAACCTACTTTTCGTTTGAGTTATGCTGTCAACAGACACACACACAGATACACACACACACACACACACACACACGGACCTTTTTCCAAAAATGCTTTTTTTCAGGGGGGCTCAAAACATATTTCTGGTGAAATGTCGGCATCGATTTTAGGGTGGAATACAATACTTCCTCTACTTACCAGTAGAGAAAGTAAAAATCTGATGTGTTGCACTCACCTGACTTTCTCTACTCTTGTACTAACCATTCTTACAAACCCTTATTCCTATATCTCCTTCATGTTAGTTAAGATAAACATTTGTACAAATTATTTTATTGCTTATTTCCTTGTAGGGGCAAGGAGAATGTTAGAATACAGTAGGCTTTGCGCGAGAGTCAAATGTTTTAAAGCTTTGAGATTGTGTTGTCTTTGCACACATAACATATAAACAAATGAACAACGATGATCTATTTCACGAAAGTTCTTAAGTTTTCCGAAACTCACACACATAACAAGGAATATCTCCGAAATGGTTCACCCTACAGCAAAATTTATTCTGACATAAAGCGTGTATTTTAGCGAGATCTACATTTTTTGTAGAGTATGATTTGGTCTATCTCTAACGGTTTACCAGTTATGCAAAAGTCGTCCAGAGTAAATACCACTGCAGGGGCAATAGCCAGAAAATTCAAGATATACATTTCATTTGCCATAACAATATCTCAAACATATGACATTTTAATCAAAATCATTAGAACCATTTTCAAGAAAATCAAAATTTTCGAAATCTCTTCCATGTAAAGGGTAGTTTAGGGTGGGGCTATTTTCTTCAAAATCTTGGTGTCGCATTCTTGAAAGACATTAAACTTAAATACCAACTTTGTTTTTAACCGACTTTTTGTTTTTGAGTAATACTGTCCACAGACACACACGGACCTTTTTCTAAAACTGCTTTTTTTTTATTCAAGGGGTCTCAAAACATATATTTCCGGTGAAATATCGACATCGAATTTTTGAGTGGAATACAATACTTCCCCTACTTACCAGTAGAGAAAGTAGAAATGAACAACGATGTTCCGTTTCACGAAAGTTTTTGTTTTCCGAAACTCACACACATAACAAGCAATATATCCGAAATGGTGCAGTCTACAAGAAAATTTATTGAGACATAAATTGTGTATTTTAAAAAGATCTACATTTTTGTATAATATGATTTGGTCTATCTCCAACTTACCAGTTATGCAAAAACCATCCAGAGTAAATACGACTACAGGGGTTAGAGCCAGAAAAGTCAAGATATGCATTTTATTTTTCGTCAAAATATTTCAAACATATTGCATTTTAATCAAAATCATTAGAGCTATTTTCAAGAAAATCAAAGTTTTCGAAAAATGTTCCATGTAAAGGGTAGTTTAGGGTGAGGCTATTTTCTTCAAAATCTTCGTGTCGCATCCTTGAAAGACATTAAACTTAAATACCAACTTTGTTTTTAACCGATTTTTCGTTTTTGAGTAATGCTGTCCACAGACACACACACGGACGTTTTTCTAAAACTGCTTTTTTTGGATTCAAGGGGTTCCAAAACATATATTTCCGGTGAAATCTCGACATCCAATTTTAGGGTGGAAAGCAATACATCCCTACTTACCATTAGAGAAAGTAAAAAATAGATTTGAGCAGCTATGTACGTGTTTCAAATGGTATACGTTCAATTGCAAACATGTACATAGACCAGCTGATAATATAGATTCAGGAATATAACGGAATTATTATAAATGCAACCGAGGATCGCCAGTTGGACTGAGGATAAGTGATAATGGGTGATTAGCCCGTAGCAAGGAGGAGGAAGCAGTAATGAAGGGAGAAGCAAGAGTGGGACAAGCAGCCCATGATAGAGCAATGGTGAGTTCCCCTCTCGACATTCTTTTCTAAGCTGCAGATCAATAGTAGTTAAGCATAATTAGTTGTACGAACTCAAAGACCGCCAAAACTAAAAGGTAAGCTTGCTAAAAGCCGATTAATATCCTTCTAAGGAATAATAAAAACCAATTCTATACAACTCCTAATTATCGGCCTCACCAAAACGAGGAACGAATTTTGGAATAGAGGAACAACTTCTGAAAGAAAAGTTGCTATGAAAGAGGGAAAAATCCAGCAAACTATAAGTTCATGTTTTCATTGTCATATTTTTTCCTGAGTAGATATTTTCACTGCTTGAAGTATAATTGGCGATCCCAATAGTTTAGTTGCTCTTTATTAACAATTTGAATTCCAGGAGAGAACTTCTGATATACAGAAATCACAGCATTAATTCTCTTTGAAACGAAAAGAAAGAAAGCATGAATGAAAAGAAAGTTCTTCTTGGAATTTGTCTCCAAACCAACAGATTTGATCTTTTCACAAGTTTTCGGAAGTCAGCGAGAACTTTATTTGGCTCCTCTGCTCTAGTTCCGTCATCCATGTAAACCAAGTTATAGTAGCTCTTCACTTTCTCAATTAGAGTATGAACAATTGGACCTTAAGCATCGCCCTGCTAAAATGTTGCTTGTGATGTGGTTATTTTTAATTAAATTTAGAATTATATTTAGTTGAAAACTGTATGTCTGCCACAAGGAAGAATAAAGGCTAACTGTTTGTTGCCTAATTTTGTGTATTTCAATAAAGTTGAATGCATTTTACAATGAATCTTCAGAAGCACATCATTGGTTTTGTAGTTAGTGTTTAGGAAAGTTTCAACGATGATGTCACTGGCTATCCGAGTACCATATTCAAGCTGGTGAGAATGGGTGTATGCAGTAGTTTCCTCTCTTTGGCACCTAAAGGCCAGCTTAGAAACTAATCCTCTATATACGCTATGTCCATGGGGGCGTCTAGAGTATATTATTTAAAAAAATCAAATTCCAGCCATAACTTTATGAATCGTCAAAGTTACTTGCCACCTCTGGAAGTATTATACGTAATTAGGGCTGTAAATCAACGTAGGTTATTTACAGCACATAGCTGCGACTGTATTTGGAAGTGTCCTGAAAATTCAAAGATGGAAGGGCAGAATGATTTTGAAGCTTCTTGCCGTTTTCCAACTGCTTCCACAACAAAGCGTTCTGGAGAAAAATGCTTAGAGTATTCGCGGCAATACATTCCGGCTTGAAATATTCCTTTTTTAAGTTCCCATTTTCTTCAAGTTTCCATTGCTTTTAAAACTGGAAATGAACAGACGCAAAGTGAATACTAAGAAGAAACTACTTTTATTTAAGAGAGTCAAAGTCACAAAATTATATCTCACCTATGTTCCCCGTCCTCATGCTAATATCAATTACATTTTATTGTCTTTTTCCGAAGCCGAAATTGTGAAAGAAACCGAAGTATTTCATCTTGAAGCTTCCTATTATCCAATCTTACACAATATTATACCATATTTGCTGTGAAAGTATTTAGAATCCAACAAACGGTCCTAGCTTCGCCATAGAAAGCACTGCCGTTTTTCTTCACCAATATTGTGGAACATAGCTGATGAAATACTATCTGAAGCTTTCCTGGTGACGATCATACTCAAGACATTCTCAGGCTTCGAGTCAGGTGTAGTGATGAAGAGTTATCGACGTTTCGGGAGTGTGCATCATTCCCATCATCAGGATGATGAATGACCTGGCTCGAAGCCCGAGAACATCTTGAATAAGTTGATGAGATATTTCCTTCACAAAATTGGAATCATGCACTGTTTACTTACGACATGCAGACAGCAGAATGAGAGTAATCTATTTCTAGACTTCTCGCGAACCTTTATATGGAGCAACGCGTCATCAAGCAACAGGGGTAAAGTGTTACGGATGAACCACTGAATGGTATAACTGGTCACTAGCGTTATTCATAGTAAATGTAAGATGAGCGTCGGCACCATAGTGAATTTAGCGATCTTCAATCCAGATGATTAAGGATTGAGGAAAGGGTTGCACATTGGTAAGTGCCAGCACTCGCAAGTATTTGTATCCCTGTTGATATATCTGTGTCATTCTTCTAGGGAAGTACACGCGTTTACTTGCTAGAGTATATAGTCCTGTGTAGCAAATACCTTTCCGCGCAGAAGCAACATAAAGCATCATTGTATAATCACAACAGTGCAGAGGAGAAACCTTATCAGCAGAGATCAATGTGTGGAAGTGAATAGAAAGCGAAGTGCTTACAAAGTCTGCCGAATGTTTCTTTTCAACTTCTTTCTTTTTGCAAACATGTTGAATTTTACGATAACAACTGAGTCGGGGATCAATGTGAACATTTGTGCAAAGTGTACACTACCGATGAGTATGAAGAAACTTGAGAACGTGAAATTTGTCAGTGTTGACACGTATCCTCCAGGCTTACAGACAAATTATTATTTAAGCGGGAATTTAGCAATTTTAACACACGATTTAGTTGAACAAAAAGAAAATAAGAATGAAAAAAAAAAACGGAGTGGCCGGCATAAATGGCTAATTGAATTTAAGATGTCAAGCCCTATCGGAAATATAAAAAGTATAGAGATAGGGGCCAAGATAGACCCTGATAGCACTCCGCTATGATGATACGGAGGGAAGAATAGTGATCGGTGATGCGAACAGCAAATCGTCTTGAACGGAGATATAGTGTGATAAGATGAATAAGGAATAAGGAAAATATCTATCAGGAACGAACAATGGAGTAGTTTGTGGAGGTCAACATTCCAAACAGAATCAAAAGCTATGGAGACGTAAAAGAAGATAAGCGTTGCTCGGTCGGCCTTAGCTCTCCTCACGTAACTTGTGACCCTAGCAACTTTAACTTCCGCTGACTTCTGCCGAGCACATGTAAACTCATGATGTGGAATGTAAGGATTCAGATATGTATACCTATAGTCGCTTCAGAATGAGTTTCTCACAGTGGCGGCTGGCAATGTGGGACTCTAGGAGGGCGAACTCCCAATAAATAAAAATAAGATAGAAAATCTAGTATTACATCAAAAGAATTACTTCAAATATCCTTGACATCAGACGTCATGCCAAGATAGTCATACACTTCCTGTTTCTATTTACCCACTTTGTTTCGTGGAAAATGTTCTTACGCCGCTAATACGCGGAAGAGCGCCGATGTTTTCATTACGGATACAGTTTCGGACTGTGGCTCATCCCTCCAGGAATGTTTGCATCTTGTAGATACTCCCAGTGATGAGGTGAGGTGCGGGGATGGCTAGACCATCGTTGGAGGGGTGTGGGGAGGAACGATAATCCGCGGCACCTGGGTGGAGGGAGAAAGAGCTGCGATAATTTTCCTCGGAACTCACTGCTAACAGTGCTGCCATTCGTATACACACATACATACTCCTTCCTCTTAAATTGAATTTTGTAATTTAAATTGATTGTAAATGAAATTTAGTTCTGAACTAACTTATGTCTATCTGTACCATTTAAGGTAATGTTGCACATTTGGGATAAAACGATACCAAGGAAGTATAGTACTACAGCATTCATGTTGGTAATTTTGCTAGCATGACACATTGAATACGTATTACATCATAATATAATTCGCTCTGAAAGCAATGGTGCCAACCTCTAAAGTTCAAAAGTGCCAAATGAGTACTCAGAACGTCCATTTTCTGTGTAAAGTGTCCCACTTTAAGAAAAATGTGTGATTGCTAGCTTAAAAACAGGAAATGCACCCCACATGCAGGGCGATAAATTAGTAGTGGAGTATTGGGTGTACAACTATGATATTTACTACCCCCCTTTCATTACTAGGTTAGCTACAGATGATGTAAAATCATCACCCATATTATTGGAGTGCTTGCTCCTCCTATCAGCAAATGCAGCTTTCTCTTTATGGAAACATTACTGCCCAAACACTTGAATCTCACCTATAGGTAATAGTGAACGGCTATTAGAATTGTGTACACAAACCTACTGTGCGCTTAGGGAGAGTGCTGACTGCTGGTTACACAAATGTCAGTTTGTGTGTGTTGTGTATTTAACTTCCATGAAATTTATCTTTGCGGTTGTTTGTACCGTAACCATTACTACACTATGTTATAGGCAGCAATTATTAAGTATCCTATGTTCATCTCAGCTTCTTTTCTTCAGAAAATTTCCTATGTCCCTTCCTGAGAAATATTTGCCAAATGTTCCAGAGTATGGGACAAATCCCATGGGTTGCCAACACTGTCTGGAGGTAGTTGTAATGGTTAAACAAACTCGGTTTTAGCAGGGCTTTCGAGTGGTGTTATGATGTGAATCTTCACGAGAACTGTGAAATAAATTAGCTAACCATCAACAGTGTAACTAGCGTACTCGGTGTGGGTGTAACCAGCTTTGCGTCTCAATTGGAATTTAAGAAGCTCGGAACGCCAAGACCAATGCTGAATATGAAACAAATTCAAAATATGATGGATGATCAGATGGAAGGTCGTGCATCACAATTTTTCGATTTGTATGATTAATTTTCTTTTCACATACCTTCGAGGGAAAATTCAGAATTAACTGTCATGTCCACGTGCTAATTTTTTAATATATAATATCATGCTGACCTCCCAAATTTACGAGCCACGATCCACTACTTGTTTCTCGTACAGTTTTCCCAGAGTAGAGAGAAGGCTTATACGACTAGGAAGAGGAGAGCTGAGATTTATTTGATTTGTGGAAGAGATAACCGTTGCAAATTTCCATTGCGCTGAGAAGTAAGGTAGGATTTTATTCCTTGGCTCCTCTATCAGTACTCAGAACTTTCCTCCCATCCAGGCTACTGTTATTGCAATCATTTAAATGGTCAGAACCTTGAACAAGTATGCAAATAGGCCCTATTTACAAAGAAGTGACAAAAGAATGAACTTATGTACACCTAATTTAAACGTGCATAATTACTCGTTCATAACTAAGAGTTATGCTTCTGTACACTTTTAAGCACGTATTTTAATACTCACCTTGTTTGCCATTTTTGCTTTCTTTACTACGTATAGTAAAGCAGAGGAAGTATTGCATTCCACCCAAAAATTCGATGTCGAGATTTCACCGGAAATATGTTTTGAGGCCCCCTGAATAAAAAAGAAAAAATTCTGTACGTGTCTGTCTGTCAGTCTGTCAGGTTGAGGACAGCATAATTAAAAAACGAAAAGACGGTTAAAAACGAAAGTTGATATTTAAGTTTAATGTCCTTCCGGGATGCAAACTGAAGATTTTGAGGAAAATTCCTCCACCCTCAGCTACCCTTTACATTGGACATATTTTGAAGCTGTTGATTTTCTTGAAAATGGCTCTAACAATTTTTATTAAAATGCCATATGTTTCAGATATTTTTTGATGGAATGTATATACTGAATTTTCTGGCTATAGTCCATGAAGTCCTATTTACTCTTGATGACTTTTGCATAACTGGTCAACAGTAAGAAATGGACCAATTCTTGCTGTACAAAAATGTAGTTCTGGCTAAAATACACAATTTAGTCTGAATAATTTGTTTTGTAGAGTGAACCATTTACGAGATATTCCTCGTTATTTCTGTAAAATTTGGAGAACGTATACTTCTGTCAAATGGAGCATTGCTGTATGTTGTTTTTTATATGTTAATCGTGCAAAGAGAACGGAATTTGAAGGCATTAACGTCATATTGCCATTTTACGTGGAAGAAACCAAGCAATAAGATAATTTCTGAAAATGTTTATCTCAACTAACATGAAGATATACGAATAAGAGTTTGTAAGAATGGTTAGTACAAGCGTAGAGAAAACATGAGTGTAATACGCCAGATTTCTTGGTCTTAATTTGCAGTCCTCTTTTACTGCAAGGAAACGCTCTCCTTATGCGAAAAGGACATATACTAAAGTTCTAGACTATTTAACTTAATAAAATTCTATTATTGTTCCTTCACTCATTCAGTACTTCCACGCCTCTTTCGTGTGTGTGTGTTTTTTTTTCCATTTTATTAGCGTCCTCTAACGCAGTATCACATCGGACAGTGAGCGAATGAAATTGGTGAAATGATGCTCAAATCAGCCCGAGGACGTTCGTTTTTTTCAGGATAAGGGAAAACCTCGGAAAAGACCTTATGCGGATAACTCATCCTTAGCGAGATTGGAACTGGCGACCTCTTGGCCGTGAGGCACACACGCTCTACAGAGGTGGGCCTCTTTCCTTGGTGATAAAGAAGAGCGGCATAAAGATCACATTATTGACACTTGTGTTTGAATGCCGCATTCTGACTGATTTATGCGCTTTTTTACTGAGCACTGAAGTGGTGTATACATCGTGATCCGTGCTGCTTGGTGATTGGAGCAGGACCTCGGAGGGAACGAGTTCCAGTACTTCTCGCCAGTGGACAACAGGAGAGCGACCGCAGCGACCTTGGTGGAGCAAATACGAACTACTAGTCCAGACGAAAAACACAGATACCGCGTGCGCTGTATAAGAGGCTTAAAAGCAAGCTTTAGAGCGCCGCAAACAACGATCCTGCTTTCTCGGAGGGGTGCGAGCTGGTGCATCGAGGGAGCCAGATTTCTTCATACTCCTCTTCTTTATCATCTTCTTTCCTGACAAAAGACAAACTGACTGACGGACCACGAGACAACAGGCTTGCAAGACCACAGCCAAAGGTAAGGGCCCCTGGTCCAATACCTCAAGCCGTAATGGCTTGCCCAGGCGAGGCCTCCTCTATGGAGGGGGTTCGGTCCTCTGCAAGCAGACGGAGGGCAACCGTGCCGACTGACAACGGTGCAAAACCTGGCAAATCATCTACCTCTGTTCCCGAGGCGGCACCACCGGCGCGGAAAAAGCGCAAGTGCTCTGTCCCGCGGCAGATAGTTGACAGGGAATCTCCACCACTGGTTCCCTATCACCCTATTTCCTCCTCTGACTCAGAGTCGGATATGGAGAGTGACACCGAGGGCTTCACTGTGGTTAAGGGACGCCGGAACAGGCGTAACTCCACGGGCTCTCAGAAGCAGATACCACAGGGTACAATACAACCCCCAATCAAAAGGGGGAAGAAAATACCGCCAATAGTAGCGGTTGCTTTTAAGGAGCATACAAGAACTGTGCGGCTTCTAGCCTCGCGCCTGAAAGGGCGCTTTGAGGCAATTAAGAAGTCACGAAAATTCAACATAAAGACCTCCTCACTTGAGGATTGTGAAGCAGCTAAGGCTGTACTTCGGGAATTAAATATCCCGTTTTACAGTTATTCGCCAACACGTCCTCACGTGGAAAGGCGAATAATCAGAGGCCTTGCCTCTGACTGCTCTACCAAAGATGTCAGGCTGCCACTCCTCGAGGAATACGACATCACCGCATCAGTGGCCCAGTTGAAGAAGGCTTGTCTCCGACAGCGGCTCTGAAAATGTGCCCATGCCACTGTTTCTGGTCGTGGTGGACAAAGTGCGCGACCAACAAGTCCAGCCAATCAACACCGTGCACCATTTGATCTACACTGCCGTAAAGGTTGAGCGCTTTTACGGCAAGGAGGGTCTCACGCAGTGTCGCAATTGCCTGGGATTCCATCATTCCAGTATGGCATGTGAGCACCCGCTTGCATGTCTGCGGTGTGCTGGAATCCACAAAGTGCAGGACTGCCCTAAGCCGGACACGGACAGGGAATGTGTCAACTGCAAAGGCGCGCACTGCAGTGTCTATAAAGGATGCGCGACGCGCTTCAAAATTATAAAGAGCCGTCGCAAGGGACGATTGGAAGCGGCAGAGGTCCGCCCCGGCGTCTCCTTTGCAAACGTCCTTAATAGGGCTGAAAAGACACTGGCCCAGGCCCTGGCCCAGGCCCAGGCCCAGGCAGTAGTGCCTGCCCCTGCCACGACTGAAGTTGCGGCACCACCTCCAGGCCACACACGTACTTAGGAGACTGTAGTGGCCAACGCTCCTCCTAAACCTAAGCGGCGAAGGAAAAATTAGAGCAAGCGCCAAGCCGCGGAGAGAGTGAAAACAGCTCCTCAACAGCCACTCAAGGCGCCGGCAAAGCAGTCCACTGAGGTAGCTCTGGCACCAAGGGATACTGATATTACAGCCGGACCACAAGTAGTACCTGTGCTACCCGCTGTACCCATGGCCACCCCGGCTTTAGGGGGAACGCTCTCGCAGGTGGACCTGGAGGAATTTCAGGACCTAACCCTGTGGTTCAATAACATCATTAATCGAATCTTGCCTGCACTTCGAAAATTCAAGCTGCAGTATGAAAGCCCTAACCAGAGCCCCATGCAGAAGCATGCCCTACTGGTCCAAACTTTGGCCCAGCTGTTCCCTAACTCAGCCAAGTAATGGCCTCCAGACTTGTCCGGAGACCATTCAGGGCTGCGTTCTGGAACACAAACGGCTTAAGGGGCCATTACCCAAGACTCACTGAGTTTCTACAGTCATATGGAATTGACATTCTGATGGTCTGTGACACCCACTTGGATACTGCAGCCCACTTCTCGCTGCCGAGTTACGTCACCCATCGGTCTGATCGGGTCGGCCTACCGGGGGGCGGTACAGCCATGTTAATCAAGAATCATATCACTCGTACATACTTTCCTCTCCCACCACTAAAACAAGTGGAGGCCTGTGCCATTAGGCTTGCCATTGGCGGGGTGGACACGGTGTTGGTAGTGGCATACGACCCTCCTGATAACAGCTTCTACGAAGACCACATTAATACCCTCCTAAACCTGCATCCAGCGGTATGTATCGCAGACAACCTCAACGCGAAGCATGCACATTGGCACAGCCGCGTCAGCAATGTCAAAGGGGTAGGGCTCTACCACCTGATCAGCGGTAATCCAAGCGTACTTGTGCTTGGACCGAGAGGACCTACGTTCCATCCGGCTCGAGGGAGGCCAGATATGCTCGACATCATGCTCACCAAGAACAATCCATTCCATCTAGACCTCCAGCGGTCAATGAACTGGACTCTGAACATGACCCTGTCTTGGTGGATTCCAACATTGACCTGCCAGCTCTGGTCACTCCAGACTGGACATACGAGGTCGACTGGGATGCAGCCATCCTTGAACTTAACCAGTCTGTGTACCCGCATCCGCGTGGCGATTCTATCGATGCGCTGGGGGCGGCAGCCCTGGCATTCTCCCAACACATCCGTGATGTGGTACGTTCCTCATACGCACCGCATTCCATCCGACATACCCAACCCTCGAACCATCCCCATCGAACTTAGACAGTTGATTAAAGCCAAAGCAACTATACGCAGGCTCTGGCAGCGTTTCCGCCATCCCAGGATACATGCAGTCTACCAGCGGTTCAAGTCCCTGGCACGACGTCTGTTGCGAATACACCGCAAAACAGCCTGGGAAAACAGCATGGCAAACGTAGATCTTACTGAGAAGCAACCATGGCGGATAATCAGGTCCCTTAGAAAGGACAAGAACACTCATCAGCATCCTCTACATGGCACTCGCAGGAGACTCTCTTTTGAGCCCCAAGAGAAAGCCACGGCTTTCGCAGACAATCTAGAGTCCCAATTCGAACCCCGGGAAGATGTCCAGGACGAAGACTTTACTGAACTCGTAGAGGCGACGGTGGATTACCTCTACGAGGCACCTCCGCCGCCACGCGCAGAGATCCATATCCCCTTAGTCACCCCAAGACAGGTGGCTTCTGAAATCAAAAGGTTAAAACCTAATAAATCCCCTGGGCATGATGGCGTCACGGCACCCATGCTCCAGCACCTTCCCCGAAAGACCGTAGTCCACCTGACGAGGATTTATAATGCATGTCTGCAGCTTCGCCAATTTCCAACCTGTTGGAAGGAGGCGAGGGTAGTCTGCATTTTAAAGCCCGGCAAGGACCCGGTTTTCCCTTCAAACTACCGTTCCATCAGCCTGCTACCCATCGTTTCAAAAAATTTTGAACGATTATTCCTATCCCTCCTCACTCCTCTCTTCGAGGAAATGCAACTCATCCCGGATCATCAGTTCGGTTTTCGTCATGGACATTCCACTACACTACAGCTACTGCGGCTGATTGAGAAGGTTGCCCTGGGTTTCCAGGAAAAGTTCAAAAACAGTCGCAGTGCTTTTGGATGTAGAAAAAGCCTTTGCAACCACATGGCACCAGGGGTTATTGTACAAACTCAGAGAGGCAGAAATCCCTCCCCCTACCTCACCCAAATCGGTAGCTTCCTTCGGGATCGCTCTTTTCGGGTGCGGGTGGAGGGGAAGTTGTCCTCGGTCAGACCCATAGCGGCTGGAGTTCCGGAAGGTAGCGTGCAATCGTAGTTGCTCTTTGCTGCCTACATGTCTGTGCTACCCGTGGAACCGCATACTGTTACGTGTCAGTATGCAGACGACGTCCTCACACTGGCACAGAAGAAAAACGTTTGGTACTGCTTCCTACCACTACAGCGACAGCACGATGCCATCGGCAGGTGGAGTGAACAGTGGAGAATGGCCATTAGCCCGCACAAGGGTCAGGCTCTTCTATTGGCCAAATTTCGAAACTGGCACTGCGGCGGAGGAGAATCCCATGGGTTAACTCCGCCAAATACCTGGGGGTACTACTTGACCGTGGTCTAACCTTCACTCCACATGTCAGAGCAAAGGTCGGTCTGGGACATGGCGCCCTGAGACAGCTATATCCCATACTCCACTCAACTATACCTACTCACCTGAAACTATGCTTGTACCGTGCGATCGTCCCTGATTCTGTACGGGTGCTAGGTCTGGGGTACGGTGGCTCGTTCCACCATCCGCAGGCTGCAGGCCGTGCAGAACAGGGCGCTTAGGATGATCTACGATACCGACCGTAGGTTTCCATCACACATCCTTCACACTCATTCCGACATACCATACATTGTGGACGTCGTGCGGGACAGGACTCGCACAATGTATGCCAAACTCACACCTCACCCAAACCA
Organism: Tenodera sinensis; assembly: GCA_030765045.1. NCBI lineage: Eukaryota > Metazoa > Arthropoda > Insecta > Mantodea > Mantidae > Tenodera > Tenodera sinensis. The sequence goes on along the minus strand of CM060965.1, from coordinate 148,105,515 downwards.
GTTGGGCAACACCCTGGGGCAATACGATCATCGCCTACCTAGACGGCGACAGAACTAACGCTTACCCAAGGACGCCCTTGGCTGGTAAGTGCCGCTATCCCTTCACAAACCGCCAAATGTAATTCACACTTGGCACCACCACACCCTTCACCTACTCCTCTCGGTTTCCTGTCACTGGCACTGCATTGCTCGACGGTTCCACAAGCAAACGGCGAAATAAGCAGTAGGGCACTGGTCACTTGGATGGCTAGACGTCCAAGATCTGACACATCCCACCGCCAATGACAACACAGGAAGCCAACCTGCACCACCAGAGACATAACACTAAAGCTTGTATAACTAGACAAACCTATAACACCTCTCGGGTAAATCCGTAATTAAACGGATAGGTAGCGTGGCCACCTTACCATCCGCCTGGGTTAACCCAGGCGACTCGTACTCACTCCGGGACTCTTGGAAGTTTTTACTCGACCCTTAATCCTTATAACATTATGAGGCAATGAAGTGTATGTTACAGCATTAGGTAGGCTCCTCTGCCACCACGTACGTTTGCATGATGTGAAGTTTCCGATCAGCTGATTTACATGATTTTTCCTATATTGCAGCAATGAGTTTCCATGCGCTATCCTAGTAGGCCTATTAACCAAGTCATAAATGATAATATTGTTTACAATATACATTAAAAGCAAAGTAAAAGAGATATTTCCACCATTTTTTGTGGCATCACCTTCGTTGATTCTCCAGATCAACACCCCCATACCATAAAGGTAATTTATGATAGCGTTAGGGCTTGGAATAGTTACCTTCTCTTTCCCTTGACTCCCTTGCTTTCCACCGTCCGATTTTTGATCTGAATTTGTGGAGAGTAACGAAACATTTCGATTGTCATGCCAAACAATTGCAGTCTATCCCTCATTACTGAGCTTACAAGATGCAACTCGTTTCAGCTGTGTTTCAGCTATTGATATCTCTTCTTCCAATGACGATACAGCGCTAAGCGGGCCTGGGCCTTCTTTATTCGAGACCTCCAATCATCTCTTTCCAGAGCTATATGTTTCCAATTTTTGCAAGTTAGGAGCTCATAACTGTCCTGTTTCTTTCCTAGGTTTGCCTATCGGTCACTTTCCAATCATCACTCCTGTCATCACTTTTTTTTAGGTATATGTCATTCGTCCATTCTTTGTACAGGCACTGCCCAGTGTAGTCTTTTTAATTTGGCTACAGTTGACAGTTCTGATGCTTTGAAGAGGTCATATATTTCCTTGTATCTTATTTTCCATATTCCATTCTCATTTATAGGTCCACACATTTTTCTTAAGATCTTTCTTTCAAATGTAGTAATCATGCTTACGGCCATCTTTGTCACGGTCCAAACTTCACATCCGTAAATGACTATAGGTCGTAGGCATGTTTTGTAGAACAAGTTTAGATTTCAGAATTGGTAGAGAACCATAATATGGCTTATTTGCTCTGTGAATTGTATTTAGGATTTCTTGTATTTTATCATTATTATTGGTTATAGTTGTACCTAAATATCAAAATTTCTTCACTACTTCAAAATTATTAGTGTCTATTTTAAATTGCTGTTCTCTATTAATTTCTGTCCTAGCTATGTTAAATTAATTGGGCCATTCTTTTCCCCCTGTTCGTGTTCTCCCACGAGCATGTGCTCTTTTCTCCGACATTGCTTATTAGAGGCGGCGTCGGGACTGAGCGGGGGTTAGACCGTTCGCCTACTACCTATATAGGTGGCCCGGATTCTATCCCAGGGATTTGTATGTATAATTTGTGTAGACAAAGCGCGTCTGGGCGGGTTTTCTCCAGTTTCCTCCACCACTCATTCCACCAATTGTTTCATTATCGCCTTTTCATTAATTGATTTCGCCTGCATTTCAAATCATCCCCTTCCTCACTGTCATGACTTCCATTTGAAACCTATCATTGCTTCGCCCACAGGTCCACAGCAAGATCGTGGCCCGTATTTTATGCATTTGAAGTTCCTTTACAATGTCAGGTGCAGGTAGAACTTTGTATAGGTAATCAAAATTCTCGTTTCCCCATTTTGGTTCAGATTCTTCATATTTGATGTGAAAATATTGAGAGAGCTTTTCAATATGATGTGGTGTTGTTGCCCAGTTAGTTATGGGACGATACAAAATTGTTCTTAGGGAGGTTGACCGGAGTGCACGAATAAACCATTCTTTAATCATATCCAAGGTTAAAACTGCAACAGCTTTATAGTGGATTTCATTCCAAGGCAATTGCAATAATTGACAAGGGTCTGAATGAACCATCCTTTATTATATCCAAGATGTCAAAACCTATGCCTATTGAAATTGGATTTCATTCCAGGGCGCTGTATTAGAACAGTGGAATAGTTCCCCTAATAGTAGAAGAGTGGAATTTATAGAGGGGTGAGCCGTATTGGAAAATTTGCATATAACTCGATATCATCACTGTAGTTCGCTCGGTGTACTTGGGCAGAAAAGGCAATTCTGTAACTGGCTGTTTCATGGTTTCAAAGCTGAAACGAACAGCGGTTACCAAATAAGGAAATTGGTTTAGCGGAATGACACACAGTTGGTATGTTGTGCTGTGTGCGTACTGTCATGTATAATCTGTGCTGTCAAATGTTGGCTCATTCCACCGTGATCGATGGTGGCAGGCGCATCACTCTTCGCATACGCTTACTGCTAGTTGCGTGGTAGACGTGTGGTGGCGGGGTAGATCGGACTGTTTGCTGAAGCAGTCTTTGTGTTACCAGAGAACACGTGATTGTGTTTTGGCATAGTTTTTGTCTTTTTTTGTAGTGTGATTAATTTTATATCGTACTAGCTTGGTGGAGTAACGAGGTAAGAATATACATTTCATACTAAATTTTGGTGGAGCTTAGAGGCGTTTCCACCCCTTCGGGGGGGGGGGGTGCCGGCAATCGTTTAGTCGGCACTAGTTATGGATGACACAATAGCCCCGGTGGTCATGGAAACAGACATACCGGTGGCGGAACATACAGAGGTAATTTCACAAGAAAATGCCGAGTTGAATTTGAATTCCACAGAGGTTCCGGCTGCCGAGCAGTCTAATGGGGCAAATGTGGTGCCTGGGTCAATGATGATGATACCGAAATTTAGATTTCAAATCGAATGGGCTTGATAAAGACACGTTTTAATTTAATTGCCGGATGTGAGATTTGCGATAAGTGTTGAGTAATAACATATGTAGATAATAGAGTAGGAAGTGTTGTAAGGTGATGTGGCGGAAAGTCGTTGTGTCCTCGTTGTTGGATCGCCATTTGAAGCTGAAGTCGTTGTTCGGTTCTCGTTGTCGCCCGTTGATTTGGTTCTTTCCCGCTAGCTCAGCTTGAGATCTCTTTATCTCGGGTACGCGCAGGTGTTTTATGGAATAGACTACCCAAGAAAACCTTTTATATATTGTTTATTGCATCTTAGATACTTTCGGGAGGTATGCCGATTGTATATGTAGAGGAATCGCACTCACGTCCACACAGCACAACCCGCAATACTGGTCTGGGGTGAGTAGTGACGCTTTCTCGCGTACCCACGCTAAGAAAACCGTTCTCTTCACTTTTGAATGTCATGACGTCATCCAAGAAAGCCTCGTATCCAAAATGATATTTCCTTTTCCCGCAATTTAGAAATGTCCCTTTCTATTATAACATGTTCTTTTATGAATTTCGAATATATAATTACCTTTTTAGGATTAAACGATGTTTACTTTATATTTTATTAAATATATCGCGCGACTTTTAAGGTTAGCAAACCTGAATTTTTACTGATTTCAAACTATAGGGTATGACGTCATGACTCGTTAATTTCAAACCAATAATGTGTTTATCCTACGAATTTAACGACTATTATTTACTCATATCTTGCTCACCTTACAATACTTCCTGCTCTATTATCTATTTATGTTATTACTTAACACTTATCGCAAATCTCATATCCGGCAATTAAATTAAAACGTGTCTTTATCAAGCCCATTCGATTGGAAATCTAAATTTCGGTATCAGTGAGCAAGATATGAGTAAATAATAGTCGTTAAATTTGTAGGATAAACGCATTATTGGTTTGAAATTAGCGAGTCATGACGTCATACTACATAGTTTAAATTCACGGTCAAAATTCAGGTCTGCCAATCTTAAAAGTCGCGCGATATGTTTAATAAAATATAAAGAAAACATCGTTTAATCATAAAAAGGTAACTAGATATTCGGAATTCAAAAAAGAACATGTTATAATAGAAAGGGACATTTATAAATTGGGAAAAGGAATAAAATAGCATTTTGGATACGAGGCTTTCTTTTGGATGACGTCATGACATTTAAAATTGGAGAGAACGTTGTCCTAGCGTGGGTACGCCGGAAAGCGTCACTACTCATCCCAGACTGGTGGTGGACGTTGTGGTGTACACACGTGAGTGCGATTCCTATTCTGCAAGCATCTCTATGTTTCGAAAGTCGGCATAACTCCCGAAAGTGTAAGAGAGTAAAAAAATAAATAGTATACAAAAGTTCTTCTGGGGTAATCTATAACATACCTACGCATACCCGGGATTAAAGAGATTTCATGCTGAACTAAGCCGGAGCGAACAACATCCATTTCACATCAAAGGGCGACACAACGTGAACCAACAGCATAATTTTCGCATCAATGAGTAGCAAGCCAACTAAACCTCCTTTACGGTATCAAGCCACGGATTTAGGACCATTTTTCGTGATAGTCCGAAGTAACAGTCGGAATATTCGAGACTTCCACCCTCTTAAAATTGGAAAATGGCTTTTTTTACACGCCGAGGGGGTGACACCCAGCCATAAAAGTGGATTTAACCAACTAGAAGTGCATTTTTCAACCTACATGGGAGCTAATAAATTTCTAGACTCGGATTTTGATGCGATTCATGACACACGCTCATATATCCCCTTTTATAATATATTTGTAACAGGCGTGGTTAGGGGTATAGATACAGATATTAGTATGGAAGAACTGGGTACCCATCTTCAAATAACAGGTCAACTACCTATACACAATCTTCATCGTTTCAATCGTAGAGTTACGTCGAATGGGGACACTACCTATCAGCCAACACGTACAGTGAAGGTTACCTTCAGGGCGCAACGACTGCCAGCGTTCGTGTATGTTTATTATCAACGCTTTGCAGTGGATACGTATACAACAAGAGTCTTAATTTGTGAAAATTGTGGTAAATTCCGTCATAGAGCAAAATTCTGTAGGAACACCAAGCGCTGTTTAAAGTGCGGACAGGTTCACCTGGAGGGGCAGAGCGACTGTCCAGTAGATCGCGTGTTTTGTATCAATTGCAAGCAGGGGCACTTGGCAACGGAGACGGATAAATGTCCAGCTTATAAGCTCGAGTCTCAAATTGCTGCCCGGATAGGGGAACTACCTATTTCCAGACACGAAGCTCGTCAGATGCTTATGGGAAGCACCTCATACGCGGACCTCACTAAAACAACTGTTCCCAAGGATGTTTCTCGCCATGGACGGGAAGAATTTCCTAACCTACCAGAGGATCGAAGCCGATCCACAATATCAAAGCATAACTCATATAGGACGGAGTGGGGTACATCGAACTATTCGGCCAAACGGAAATGTCAAACACAACAGGCACCTCCTGCTCAGGAATGGTTACGGGAACGGTGGGCACCCCATGGCCGCTGGCCAGAGGGAACCCCGTCCGTCATTCCCTCTACATCAACGGAGAATGGTCCCCTAGGAGTCCCACAACCGCTTCCTACCCGGGAATTGCACATTGCCTCAATCGAGCAAAGAACATCGTTCAAAGACAAAAAACACGCTGGATAGAAATGTCTCGAGGGAAGATACGGTTACGGGATTACCCCCAAAGTGGCCCCCGGGGTCTCGGGGACAGGACCTCCAGGAAATTCAACGTACATTTGATAGATTATTGGCTGAAGCCTCTGAATATCTCCTACGTACACTGACATCCTTGAAACAACAACTACACCTGTGATATTCGCATATTAATTATGCTGGAATTAAGAATAGCCTAGTGGAATGCGCGCAGCATTAATAATAAATTAGCAGACCTGCATTGGTACTTAACTAGGTTCAACCCTCAGCTCATAATACTGGTGGAAACCTGGTTAAATTTACACCAGCCATTTCGCCTCCAGGGGTATCAAATATACCGTAACGACCGGGCGACGCAAGGCGGGGGTGAAGCCATCGGTGTCGCCAGTAATCTGTATGTCCGGGACTGGGATACCGATATCCGGTACCCGCCCCACTTGGAAGCTGTACGGATAACTCTAGGGGACCTCTCGATTGTAGGTGTCTATGCGACCGGCCGCCGTTTCACCTTGGTGGAATGAGAGCAATTTCTGACTCCCCAAACACAGCAACAAGTGATTTGTGGTGATTTTAATATCACAGATTTCCGGGCACTATCTTCGCAACAACGCCAACGTCATCCCCTATTCCAGCTGGCGGAACAACATGCGTGGACTTTAATATCAGAACACCATACCACCAGAATGCGTACTCCGGGACAACAGGACTCGTCCCCAGACCTGATGTTTGTGACAGCAGACCTAAACCCCAAAGTGACTTTGTCGAAACTCCCCCAGACCCTGGGGAGTGATCATTTTCCCTTTCTTATTAAATACGTACCTCGACAGAGGGGCAGATACACGATATATCATTGTCGTAGACGAGGGGAGGTGCGCCGTGAACATTTACGTTCGTACCTTAACCACGCGACCAATCAGTTCTCGGAAACCGACGTGACATACGAACAGATCGAGGATACACTACACCAGTAGCAGGATCTGTATCACCCCTGGACGGAAATAAAGTCGCCGAAGGTTCGAAAACCTCCATGGTGGAACAGCGAGTGTGCCCAGTTGGTCGCGGCTAAACGGTTGGCTTACTCTCGATACAATTACCTTAGGACCGAGGAGGCCTACTTCGTAGCCAGAAGAACGGAGGCCCGCGTGAGACGTCGGCTCCGCCACATAAAACGGCAATCATGGTTACGATATTGTAACTCCGTTACGTCGGATACGACAAACGCACAGATATGGAAACAGTTGGCCTGGTTCAAGAAACCACGCCCAGCTTTACCGCCCTCACCGATGAACAGGCAGGTCGAATTACAGGAACAATTTTTAAGTCGGGTGGCCCCGACTTCGGTGCCCGAAAACATGACGTTTACGGCTACGGAAATTGATATGTCGAACCCACTCTTGACACCATTTACTGCAACAGAGGTACGCAGAACTATAATGAGAAAAACCGGACGATCGGCCCCGGGAGCTGACGGGATCACCTATAACTTCTTGCAATCTCTTCCGGAGGTATGGTACGCTTTAATAGCATCAGCGTATACCAAACTACTTCGCGGGGATCTATACCAACATCATGGCGAACCATTATTATCCATCCCATCCTAAAACCCGGATGTATGGGTCACGCCCCGTCGGATTATCGACCGATAGGCTTATTAACTACATTAAGAAAGGTATTTGAGAAAATCCTCCAGGACCGCCTCAGTTTTTATTTAGAACGATATAGTCGGTGGCCAAGTACGCAATACGGATTCCGGAGAGGCTATGGGACCACTTTCCCACTGTATACCTTTTTAACCGATGTTAATATCGCCTTCCGCACAAATAACCAAATTCTGGCACTCTTTCTAGATATAACTTCGGCTTACGATCAGGTGTCGATCCCAATATTACTGAAACGGCTACAGGCAGTCGGGATGCCGACGCCTATTCGCCAACTCATATCGGCGCTTCATGCCGATAGACAATGCACACTTGCACCGTTCCGACAAAACGCCTACATAAGACAGACATCGCAAGGTCTAGTCCAGGGATCGGCTCTTAGTCCATTGTTATATGCCATATATGTCGGTGACACCATCTCGGCAGTAACAGTAGCCGTCAGAGTCCTACAATACGCTGACGATATTATTCTTTATCAAACAATCACCCCCCGTTCCCGTATAGGCTTGGACAATTTTTCGACAGACTGTCAGAAGATAATCGCGTACCTCGAAGGACTCGGCCTCCCAGTTAACCTAAGTAAGACCCGGTTTGTACATTTTAATAAAGCTACCCGTTTATCACGTCTTTCCCTGCGCCTCCGAAATTATGTCCTTCAGCCGACTCTCACAGTCAAATTTTTAGGGGTACTTTTACACCAATCCTTAAGTTACACACTACATATTCAACGTGTATTAGCTACGGTTAATACCTTAAAAGCACTGTTCAAGGCTATGACAGCGCGACACTGGGGCACAGACCCCCGGGTCTTACTAAGACTATTTCCGCCTTTGATATTCTCACGCCTGGAATATGGCTTATTACTAGCCCCCACCCCTACGCAAAGTGTGCGGAATAAACTAGAATCGTTCTTTTACCAACTATACAACATAATATTTCATATACCCGGACGACCAGCGAAGAGCCAACACAAATTATACTTTCCGTCTTATGACGTAGAGGGTCGCATGCTTATACTGGGCTGTCGCCAAATAGCACACTTGTTAACACATTCGCACAATATCCTGTTACCGAAATTGACACGTCTTTACGAGCTTTACTGCCGCCAATTGCCGGAGGGGGAACAACTGCCATTACCATTGGTACGATGCTTGGGGCGATTTCTGTCATATGAACACATCTACCGGACACCCACACGTCCGAATTACTTAATAGATATGAATGTTTACACGCTTACGTCACATATTGAGATTGACTGTCATCAGTTTCGTGCACCCAAAATGGATTATTCCCTCGCCTGGCGAGAATATATCGCCCCGTTCCTTTCCTCACCATAACATTCAGTACAAATTATTTTCACAGACGGCTCGAAAACTCCCGATGGAGTCAGTTCCGGCATATATATATGATGGAACACAAAGGCCAAACACTCGTAGCGCTTATTTGACGAGACATAAATTTACACCGCCGAGGCTATTGCCCTTTACAAGGCGATAAAGCTAGTGCAACGACACGCGCCCTCCCGCGTATTTATCTTTACAGATTGTCTCAGCCTCCTGCAGGCGCTCACGCGTATATACATACTGCCATTTTCACCACCAAATCTACGAGATTTTAATATTGAATATACAGCACCAATTACCAAGTCATGTTTTTCTCACGCTCATATGGATACCCAGTCTCGTCGGAATATCTGGCAACGACATAGTCGATATCGCCGCCAAAGCCGCGACCAGATTTCTCACGGTCACACCGGAATTTTTAACACCACCGGAAGACATACTGACGGATATATTACGCCGCGACAATTCGCGGCATACTCCGTTGGAGAATATACGCACGCAATTTAGACTATTCCTCGAGCATAAGCCACGTATACCAAAAACAGCATATTCGAGTTACTTGAGGGTGCTACTAAATGTGGTCTTGACACCAGCCTATTTATACAGAATCAAACTACGTGATTCAAATTCTTGTGAATGTGGCCAAATAGGGGATATTAACCATATCTTTTTTGCTTGTCCCAGGCACCATGCAGCTACCTTAGACTTTCTTAGGCTATTGCATCGGGTATATCATACTGGACCTTTTCAATTTCCTTCGTTACTTCTTCCTTTTTCCACCATAATATGTATCACACGCACGCCCATGAAACTGTAAACTCGCGCTAGTTCACACGTTGCCACCTCTGTTTACACCCCCACCCCTTCGTCACACTAGACCAGGAGGACCCTGTAGATTAACGGACCTGACCCTGGCATCCCAGTTGTACAAAAATGGCGTCGGCTGGTGGGAGTGATTTCTGAGGTGTTTCCACACGCTGTTTTTCGTATTATTTTATATGTCTTCGAGTTATTGTTTGTTATAATAATAATAATAATAATAATAATAATAATAATAATAATAATAATAATAATAATAATAATAATAATAATAATAATAATAATAATAATAATAATAATAATAATAATAATAATAATAATAATAATAATAATAATAATAATAATAATAATAATAATAATAATAATAATAATAATAATAATAATAATAATAATAATAATAATAATAATAATAATAATAATAATAATAATAATAATAATAATAATAATAATAATAATAATAATAATAATAATAATAATAATAATAATAATAATAATAATAATAATAATAATAATAATAATAATAATAATAATAATAATAATAATAATAATAATAATAATAATAATAATAATAATTCCTATGTAAGTTTGTCTTCATATTAGCAAAGCGAGTGTTTGAAAACTTTTATTTGGGCAGTATAGGGAACGGGAATAAATCTAATAACGTGTTGACTGTGCCGTGTGCTATCCACGTGTTCATGTTTATTGTGTTCCATCTAGGACTATGGTTACATTAGCCATATAGTGTGGTTAGTTTATCTGTTTGCGAGTACAATTTGTCACGATTACAGTGGTGAGAGGTTGTTGAAGAAAAACTGTTCCAGTAGTGTACGTTATTGTAGTCATACTACAACCTAACCTCAAACATGACAATGCCCCGTAACTGTTGCATTCCCGGATGCAAATTAAAAATCAGAAACTTTCAGTTAAAACAAAAGGTAAATTACAACGTAAAGCTTCTAAATTCAGTATTTAATTACTATAAATATCAGTGTTATGTGTGTTAGTTGCCGGTGTATATATAAGTGAAAGACAATAATTTCGAGTGAACTCAATTAATGGCATCTGCAACACCAACAGTTTGTTTCATGTAAGTAGTATTCTGCTTTTATTTATACATTATCTTTTGTCTTTGTAATTTAAATGTGTAGCTGTAGTTTAGAAGAAATGTGTTATGTTGCTGCATGTTAAACTGTAGACTATAGCAAAGTTTGGTAAACATTTACAAAATCGGCCGCTCGAGAAAACGAATGAAACATAATGCAATGGACGCAGTTTTTATTGCTGATTACGATCTTGTAAGTTTTATTGTGCGCTCAAGCTTCGTGTTTTATTTATGAGAAAATTTCGTGCGTGCGATGAAGTGGTTTTGTTTCGCTTATGCGCCGGATATTTAGCTAATAAATGTGTATAAACGAGTGTAATATATGCTACAATGTTTGATTAATGTATTTACGTTGAAATGATTGCATAAACACTGCCCAAATTGTAAATATTTGGATAACAGGACCCTGTCACCCCACTCATATACAACACTAACCTAACCTAACACAATGTTGCTTTTCAATGCTGATTTAAGATTATGTATTTCATATATTTCATTTACAGTGCTGTTTTACGGTTATTATTTTTAATATTTCATCTGCTTTTGTGGATTCCCCCTGTAAAATAAAGTGTCATGAAGTGCTGAGTAATATGTTGTTGCAAACTGAGTAATCAAAAGTTTTCAGTAATAGTAAAAGCAAATTTCCACCCTAAAGCTTTTGTTTTTAGTAGGTAGTTAATTATCCTAAATGGCAGCATTTGTATATCGGCCATCCAGTATACTATGTTTTGTGTAGGTATATAACATTATGTACATTGTACAAGTGTGACAAACAGTGTAAACAATGATTAATAATTGAGTCAACTCAATGTCAACACTTCTGTTTTATTTAAGTAACATGCTACTTGCAGTTTTGTCTATCTTCTTTGTAATTTGAGTGTGTAATGCAGTTACATAATGGCATGTAAAACTGTAGATTGCATGAATGATATTTAAGGTTATATATTTCATTGCCCATGGGTTATCGTTTAATATTAAATGTCATCCTTTTTTGTTTACTTGAGGTTATGTTTAAGATAGTGTTTTTGTGTTTAATACAGCCCATATTCACAAACTAGGAGTGTTATTACACCACATTTTTATTTTACTGCGTTGAAATCGTAGCCTGTAGACGAGTTGTTTATAAGTAGTTCCCACCACATAGGCCGCCATCTTGGATCACAGTGTCAGGTCCGGGGTCCGGTATATAGGAGGTCCTGGAGGTCCTGACTAGACCAGGACCTTCAGGAGGTCCTGACTAGACCGTCATGTTTGACGCAGTCGCCACCTTTAAGGCTGGCAGTAGCGTCGTTAAACAAGCGCCAGACAAGACAAGACAATGTTGGCTTCTCTGGTTCTATGTGATTTGATCGTAATGTTGCAATCACAGAACACCTAGTAGGTTGCAATCGGTGTTCTCTGGTTGCAATGCTGGTAACTGAAAGAAGAGTGTCTCTTCTTAAAATTTTGAAGATCATTTTTTTTTAATATTTTAAAAAATTAGTAATGAAAATTTGAGAAAAGATAAAACCTACTTAAGAAGGAATTTATCCATATCTTAAAATAACCCAATAGATCAATATATGGGCGCTAGTAATTTAGAAAACCAATGGAATCTAAAGACCTCGTTAAATGACAATTCATAAAAATAAACAAAGTATACTGTATATACGATGGTTAATTGTAGTGGTTTTATTACAATGAAAATCATCCATGGTTTTCGTTCTCCCAATTCGTGTAGCGAAAATGTAATTCTGAAGCAGTCTAGTGTGTAAACAAAAGAGAAATTTCTCAATGACATTGACGTGTTTAAAGGTGTTTGGCATATATGACCACACCTTGCTATCACATTGGTTTATGCAAACGTAGATGAAATATTTGTTATAATAAACCCTGTAAACAAAGATGATTTAATAATGAAGAATGTGGCACGCAGGGAATTGGGTTACAAATGGAAAGCGCGTAACGCGTAATATCCGTGCTGTTCAACTTTCACCTTGAAAGGAAGATGTTGTCCTCCTTTCCTAATAAGCTGTGTCCTTCGTTGCCTCTTAGATACGCTAAATAAAGTGTACGAGTTTCGTGTATGTCAGGGCGAGACAAGTAAAGAAAAATGTCTGTTACGTGGGGAAGAAATTTCAGAATCGTGCTTCGTGGTTTAGGGAAAAATCCAGTAACCGAGCCACTGAAACTTGGTAGAATTACACCTCTGTTACGAAATGACATTGTAAGTGTTGATACTAAAGTTCTTCATACAGAAGAGAGAAGAGATAGTGTGAAATTAGTTCATAATCAGAAGCCTGATTGGAACAAGGCTGTGTCGGAAGCAGAGAAGATAGTGGGATACCCAACTTCTTTCCTAAGTTTGAGATGGTTATTGAGTGATGAAATTGCAAACGTCGCCCTGCATTTGCGCAAACTTGTGGGCTCTAACCATCCATTGTTAAAAACTGCAAAGTGAGTACATATATCCGGATATGACTGATCATTCTCTGGATATTATATATCCACATAACATTAATATGCTGCACAGTAATATGTTTAAAGTAACACCACGAAACTTAAGAAATATTCCCCTAGTTTGTTGCATGGAAAAATAAGGCAATTTTTTTACAACCGGACGGCCCGAGAAAAGTGTGATAAAATTGAAACAGAGGCACCTAGTTACTTCAGTGTTGTATGGAGTTGATGTGTCTTCTAGAATCTGGAGTGCACTCACCCGCGTTTTGTGTAGCAAAATGATCACGAAATGACAACAAACATAGCCAACTTCCCGCTACTGATCATGTGTAATGTGGACTGCCAACTAAGATGAGAATTGAAATTCGCTGGATTGGCGATGTTTTGTTGGGTGTTCTTGTTCGCTTCCCGCGAATGTGCCGAAAGGCCGACTCATTGAATTTCAGAAACTAAAAAGCACTGCAATTGGTTATAAAACACCCTTATTTCCAAAGTGTGTCGTTGGAGTATACTTACCCGATCCTATGGCTATGTTCTGTTGTCACTTTGCAGATCACTCCTCTTATAAAACACATCCCTCAGCCACACTTTGAAATTTAGGACCCTCAATCCCTTGGCTATGTTTTGTGGCTTATAACCCTTCAATCCCTTGTATACAATGAAACAAGCTGTTTGGCAATGTTTGTTATGTGTTGGTATCAGTGGCATAGCTTTGCAATTGTAAAGTAGCCGGAGGCAGGAAGATGGGAAATTATGGGTTCTGGGTGGCTCAGTTGGTGAGGCACTGGCCTACTGATCCTATTGTCACAGGTTTAAACCTGGCACAGACTGGTGGCTAAGTATACTTAAAAGCAACAGCTACATTTGGGCATGCAAAAGAACTGCTGCAGGATGAAATTCTAGCGCACTGGTGGGGCTGATATGATTTTGGCAATTGTCAGCATCATTAACAAGAAAAACTTTTATTTATTTAGATCAGGAGGTGATTGGTCGACTGCAGGCTGGAGAATGCATGAGACAGTGTCAAATATCCATACATTGGTTATGCACTGCATAACCACATCTTCGTTAATTAATTCATCTTTTTATTCTTGCTTCATGAGGTTGAAGACACTAATATATAAAATAAGCACTATTTAATTCTCTCTAAAACACACCGAGATGTGGAACACTTCCGATGCAGGCTGTATGTTTTGGACCCTGTGAGTAAGCAAAGGTGGTATATTGATATTGCTTACTCCTAGGCTAGGCAGCTGGTTTGGCAGTCAGGGTCACATTTCCAGAAGTTTAGCACTCACATTAGGTATATGGTACCAATAACGAACATATAAAGAATTGCTAATAAAATATTTATGGTTCATTGCTTATAATATATGAATTTTAACAATGATTGGGTTAAAGCATTATGCAGATATCAAGTGGTTGGGTTGCATTGACTCACTTGTTGATAATATTAATTTTGAAGGATTATTGAAACTCAAAAATTGATGTAGAAGGTTAACTAGACATGTACATATTAGATACCCTGGATAAAAGAAAAAACAAGGAGAATCTTTCCCTGTTATACCTTTTCAGATCTCACTGATTTAGAAGTTGCAAAATCCATTTTTATGAATCAAAAGAGCTTGAGTAGTTTTTGCTGTACCCTCTCCCAGTATAACAATCAATAAGTCACATTTCTTGCAATGAACGTAGTGAGGATAATGGTATGATCATTTTCAGAACATCCATTCAAAATTAGCTTACTCAAATAGTATGTGGGTACACCCAATTTGCGAAAATCTAAAGTTAAATTTCTTACATGGTTCCATGCAATGTGTTTCACCCTTATGCAAACTTAAACTGTTTTATGCTGGAAACCACAGATTGGGTAATAGGGGGTCTGGTTTATCCAAGTGATGAGTGACAATCTCAAATCTACATTACGCCACAAAATTGATGACCTGTAGAAATTGTTGTGCAGGATTGATTTTACAAAAATATGTAATGGTAATTCGATTCAAAAATATAAATATTCATACTAGTAAAGATACCTGATGCTACAAGGTATCATAGCTATATGATGCAAATCTCCCTACAAATAAATGTTTATAACAAATCTAGTGCTCATAAAAGGGAAAAGATGCTACTTTTTATTATTTGAATAATGTAAAATTGCCAATTAAGTTGTGGGCATTTTTTACTTTCTCTACTGGTAAGTAGGGGAGGTGTTGTATTCCACCCAAAAATTCGATGTCGAGATTTCACCGGAAATATATGTTTTGAGACCACCTGAATCCAAAAAAAAAGCATTTTTAGAAAAAAGGTTTGTGTGGATGTGTGTGGGTGTGTGCGTGCGTGTGTGTGGGCAGCATAACTCAAAAACAAAAAGTCGGTTAAAAACCAAAGTTGGTATTTAGGTTTAATGTCTTTCAAGGATGTGACACGAAGATTTTGAAGAAAATAGCCACCCTAAACTACCCTTTACATGGAAAATTTTTTGAAAATTTTGATTTTATTGAAAATGGCTCGTAACGATTTTGATTAAAATCTCATATGTTTGAGATATTTTTATTACAAATGAAATGTATATCTTGAATTTTCTGGCTATAGCTCCTGTAGTCGTATTTACTCTGGACGACTTTTTTATAACTGGTAAACCATTAGAGATAGACCAAATCATACTATACAGAAAATGTAGATCTTGCTAAAGTACACAATTTATTCTAAATAAATTTTCTTGTAGGGTGAACCATTTCGGAGACATTCCTTGTTATGTGTGTGAGTTTTGGAAAACTTAAAACGTTCGTGAAACGGAATATTGTTGTTTATTATTTTTTATGTTAAGTGTGCAAAGAGAACGGAATCTCAAAGCTTATTTGACTATACACAAAGCCTGCTGTATTCTAATATTCCTGTTACACCTACAAGGAAGTAAACAATAAGATAATTTGTACAAATTTTTATCTCAACTAACACGAAGAAGATATAGGAATAAGAGTTTGCAAGAATGGTTAGTACAAGAGTAGAGAAAGTCTTGTGAGTGCAACACATCAGATTTTTATTAAATGTATATTAATCTCCTCCAACGTAATATGTCATTATTGGACGATGAGTGAATGAAATGAGTGAAATGGTACTCAAATGAGCCTGAGATCCAGAGAGCTAAGTTTCCCGACATTTGTCTTCTAAGGATAAGGGAAAACCTCAGAAAAAAGCCTTATCCGGACAACTCACCCTAACTGAGATTCTAACCTGGAACCCCTTGAAGGTGAGCCAGACACATTACCACCATACTGCAGAGGTGGGCTAGCTGTGGGTATGATACCTTTTTCACCCTCTAGAGATCAATAAAAGAAAATATTAAATATATCTTATAGAAAATATCAAGCTTTTATTTAGTACTGCTGTATCAGCTTACCTGGGGCTTTCAGCATATAAAGATGGTTGCAGAGTGACATATCATATAATTAATTACAGGCATAGGTACTGTTGATCACTGAAGAAGGCTTAAGTAATCATAATTACTAATACAATGTTTTATTATGCTTCATCTTAGTGGCAGCCTTGGAACGTACTTTCTCTCTTCAATTATATGTGAAGACTTAATTCTTATGCTCATTACATATTTACACATCGTAATTTATTTGGAGATTGTGAATTCACCCATTCATAACATCTACACATAATTGAGTTATGCTGTCCACAGACTGACAGACACACACAGACCTTTTTCTAAAAATACTTTTTTTGGATTCAGAGGGTCTCAAAACATACATTTCTGGTGAAATCTCGACATCAAATTTTTGGGTGGAATACAATACTTCCTACAATACCAGTAGAGAAAGTAAAAAGGGTAGGTGCCAGACCATCTCCCTGTTTCAATCCACTATGCATTTCAAACCCATCCATTATACTTGCTCCTATTTTTACGTGGTATTTGAACTCTGGCATTGTTATTTCTGTTAGTCTAATCAGTTTTCTTGGTATTCCAAAAGTTTTCATTATTAAGAGCAACTTTCCCCTTTTGACACTGTCAGCGCTTTTTGAAAATTTATAAATATAAGTATTTGATATATTTCAATGTTGCGCTCCCATGCTTTTTCTAGTAGGTTGTTAACTGTAAATATCTGGTCAATGGTTGATCTTCCGGACCTGAAACCTGCTGCATACTCGCCAATTATACCTTCTGTGTATTTCTGAACTCTATTGCTTATGAGTGAGGTTAATATTTTATAGCCTATACACAACAATGAGATTCCCCTATAGTTTTGCACTGTAGTTCTATCTTCTTTGTTTTTATGTATTGGTACTATTAAATTTTTCTTCCAGTCTGTTGGTATTCTTTTTTCTATCCATATTTTTATGATTAGTTGATGCATTACTTTTAATAATGTCTGTCCTCCCCTTTATACATTTTGATAGGGATGCCATCTATACCTGATGATTTGTTTTTCATCTTCTGAATGGCTATTGCCACATCTAATTGGTCCAGTGGTTTATGTTCCGTCTGCAGCTGTTTTTGCTCTATTTCATATTCTTGTTCTTGGTCATCTCTTGTTCTCTTCTGACCCCGATGCTATTAGGGTACCCGAGGGCTAGGGAGTCTTTATTTTTACAATCTTTCCACCTGTCTCATTTTTCTATAACCTCTTAACCCCTAGCATGCTGACCTGTCATGGCATGTAACGCATCCTCTGATTGGTATGGTGGGTGAAATTATTTTGATAACTCTCCTGGTCAGGTCGGTGAGACCTGTAAATCAATGACAAGTGTGGTCCTCCAGACATTCTGGGGGTTGCAATAGAGTGATGTGACTGCCAAAACGTAAAAATATGGTGCTCTCTAAAAAGCAGTTACTTTTACTGCTATATATCTCTTCAAAAATATTGGAGATTAAGAGGACTAATGACTTCATTGTCAGAAGTCCAGCATTAGCAAACAACATATTCCTGTTCTAGTGTTAAATCCATGTTTTGTTCCTCTTGTTGAGGTGTTCAGGAGCTCCTGGAAATATTGTTTCCATTTCTTATTTCTTCTTCATTTGATACTATTTCATTATTATCTCTTATTAGATTTTTGAACTCTTTTTTAATTGTTCCTACTTCTCTGTCTGCTTTTTTAATTTGTTTGGCTTTAATGTTTCCTTCAATTTCTATTATATGTTTATATAGATAAATCCTTTTCTTTCGTCTGCATAACATATCTACTATTTTCCTCAGCTTTTCATATTCTCCTCTTTTTTGTCTTGTTGGTCTTTCTATCCATTTTTTGTATGCTTCATTTTTCTCGTTTATTGCTTTTTATATTCTTCATCAAACTATTGTGTATGACCTTGTTTTGGTTCATATCCAGCTGTCTGTTCTGCTCCTTTTCAAATTACTTCCTTTATTTTTGTCCATTTTTCTTATATTGTATTTGATTCATCCATACTTTTAAATTCTTCCTTTATGTGTTGTTGATACTTTTTGATTATTCCTTTATTCTTTAATTCTTGTACATTATGTTTCCTTGGAATTTTAATTCCTTCAGTTTTCTTGAAGGAAATTTTGCTTCTGAATTTAGTCTTGACTAGAAAATGATCAGTATCACAGTTTGCTCCTCTGCATGATTTCACATCCAGTATATTGCTTGCATTTCTTTTGTCAATCAAAATGTGATCTATTTGATTGTTTGTTAATCCGTCCGGTGATTTCCACGTGTGCTTATGTATCTCTTTCTGCGGGTAACATGGAGGCAATGACCATGTTCTTCCCAGCTGCAAAATTCACTAATCTCTGTCCGCTATCATTTGATATTTGGGAAGCTATACCTTCCTATTGTTCCTCTATATATCTCTTCTTTACCCACTTCCACATTTAGGTCACCCATTATTATTTTTATGCCATTTATTGGGCATTCGTCATATATTTCCTATAAGTTCCTCTTCTACTTCTGAGAAAGAGTCATAGTTCAATTTTTTTTGAGTCAACAGTTAATGCCCGTTCATACATGAATACAATTTGGCCCCCTTTTTTAGAGAATTAACAGAGAGGGAGCATGATTTTGCCTTTTTTCAACAATACGCTGCAGCAGTTGATATTGCCAATTTTTCCAATGAGAACAATTGAAAGCATGTTTCAGGACAGAATTATTAGTAGAGATTTGTGGTCCTCTCTGTCCCCTGACCTAACCCTCTGTGATTTCCATCTGTGGGGTAGCTTAAAACATAAAGTGTACAATACAAACCCACACAACCTGGAAGAATTAAAACAAAATATCCACCAGGAAACTGCTAGCATGTACCAAAGTGAACTACTATGAGTGATGGATAGTTTCCTAAAGAGGCGCCAAAACTGTATAGACAATGATGGTGGCCAGTTTCAGCATCTCCATTCATAAAGTGGATAAGTAAATCTTTTAGAAGTAGTTTTAAAAATGTTGTATGGTTTCATCTGCACCTCTCTATGATAGCGGCAGATGGCAATGAGTGTGGAGGACACAGAAAGGCAAAACACCGCACAGCCCATTTGTAGTTTTTTGCTCTCCCTGTATAATAAATAGTCATCGCTAGAGATTAAAATGTTATGCAAATGTATGTCTTTATAGAAACATAGGATGTAGCTCAAACCTAGTACTTATCCATTTCATTACTTTCTGATTTCAAATACAGGCCCAAATAACGTAGTTGTCGGGAGGCCCCTAAATAATCCACCCATCTACCCAAACTCTTAATTTTGGACTTCCTCTATGTACACAATCTTAATTTTGGCACTACTTCTGTTTTGGAGAGGTACTAGCATACAGTTTCAGCTAAAACTTGTATGTTAATCACTGTTTTCATTTGCTCTTTTATATTCTTTAATTTCATAAAATGCATTTTTAACCAGACAGCATTTAACTTGTTTATAGAAGGAAGACATCTTTCTAAGTGATGTTCCTGTGCTGTTGAAAATTAAAGGCTGGATAAAAAATCCATAATATTTTGTGTATTTTAGAAGTTTACTCTATAATGGACGCAACAACATGCAGGCATGGGGACTTATTGTACTGCTTATCTCCAAAGCAGCAGGCCATTTAAATGTTGAAGAAATGGAAGAAGATAAGGCAGCTGGAGTACTGCATAGGTAATTAAATCCGTATTATAAAACTTATGATGAAATGAAGCGTTTAGAACAGCAGAGTGTGTCTTAAAATCTATAAAACTTATGTTTGTAGACATTTAAAAACATAGGTTTTGTAGATTTTAATCTTGTCCTTTATTGGTTTCTGTTTGATCTTTACATGTAACTTTAAGCAAACAATATATTCAGCACATTTTAAATATTTTGTTTGTACAAAGCTTTGTTATTTTGGCAGTCTTTTAATAAAGAAACCTTTTCAAATTCTATTGTTAATTCATAATGTGAACACTAATGCTTCAGGATTCATTATCTGTGATATCTTTATTTCTGATTCCTGTAGCTTCAGCAATCCTGCAATGTTGAAAACCTTTAATAACTTCTGGTTAATGCCTGTAGAAGTACACAAATTTGTATAAAGACTCTTAAATCACGAAGGAATTTGTGGTAATGAGTATGTCATACAAAAGCATATGAGGCCTCTAGTATCAAAGGTGGACATAATGCCATTTGGTCGACATGGGGACTTCATGTTCCTATCAATCTTCTTGTGTTGAATTTAATGGCAAATGTAGTTCCATTGAGAAACGGACAAAATTAATATATTTGGACATTTAAAATATGTGGTTACTTTCAAACTCCGATATAATGCCATCCAAAATGGAAATTTGAACTCACTATGCATATGTCCGTTGTTGATACTAGAGACTTCATATATTGGAGGTAATTAATTACTTCTAATGAACCATTAGTGACGACAATCACTATGAAAGTTTTGAGAGACACCAAGAATGATTTCTTTAAAATTATTATGATTGTACATTCTCAAAGTACTCGCCACCACACTGTTTACACTTTTGCATTTGCTGAAGCCACTTCTGGAATCACACCTGCTACATGTTTCTTCGATGGCTGCAAGCTCCTCTTTGTAGCTGGTAACATCTTTAGGGTTTGAAAATCTCTTTCCGCACATACAATTTTTTATCATTGGGAACAGAAGAAAGTCACATGGGGCCAGGTTGGGAGCGTATGATGGATGAATCATAAGTTTGACCTTTGTAGACTCCAGGAATTGAATTGTGATGTTGGCCATGTGTACAGACACATCGTGAGGACTCCTTGCAGTCCCATGTGTGGCTGCCGTTCTTGAAGCTTGGAAAAAACTTTTGGCAGGCAAACTGTGGTGTACCAGTTAGTGGTAACCATGTTTCTCTGTCAGAGAAATAGTTTGCCTCAAGACCACCCTTTAGGAAAATGAGGTCACCATTTTCTTGTGGACACTTCGGCGACGCTTCGCTTTTGTCAAAGATTGTCATTAGAAAAGATCCACACTGCTGATTGCTGCTTGATCTCCGGATCAAATTAATAAATCTAGGTTTCATCATCTGTGATGATGTCAGAAACCTGGAGTCCCTCTTTTGGATCTTGTCAGCATTTTCTCACATCATTCAACATGGACGTGGGTTTGTTCTTCCGTCAAATTGTGAGGCACTCATCGGGATGTGACCTTCCTCACACAAAGGAATTCATGGGGGATTTTCAATACTGCTGGCAAACCAATCTACAATGCTGCCTCAATTTCTTTAAACTTTATGCAATTATTTTTGTGAAGCATTTTTCTCAATGCTGCAAAGTTTTCCTCAGGCACTGCCGTTGCTGGACGCACATTTTTCTCCTCATTTTTCAGTGATGTTCAGCCCCTTTTAAATTCCTGAAACCATCAGAAAACTATTGCATGGGAATAAGCAATGTGTCCAAAGGCCTATTGCAAACGTTCAAGACTTTGGTACTTAAGACCATCGAAAATTATTGAGTGAAAACGTTCTCTTTCCAGCTCCATTGCAGGGATGGCGCTGGGGGCATCGGGTTGTTCGTCCTTGTGCTGCTGGAATTCCTGGAGTGGGAGAGTTCACTACCTGATAACAGGTTTACTCACAAAGGATGGGGCTATCCCATTCTGCATTCAGTTCGAGTGGCTCAACTTTCATTTTCTCATATCTCAAAACTTTCATAGTGACCCTTGTGTCATAGATGCACATCACTATGTATAGACTCTGTACGCAGTTGGAGTATGAAAAAAGAAAACTTAAATGTTATCAGTTAGTTCTTAATAGTAGTGCATATCAATGTACCCGTCCATACATATCTGCAAACCAGTTGACATTTAACAATTTGTGTAGGCATAGAATAATATGTACTACTTCTAAAATAGAAGTGAATGTGGGCAATAAATATGTTGATTTGTTTTTGTTGACAGCCAGCGTGCACTTGCTGAAGTCACTGAAATGATCAGAACGAGCCACTTGGTACATAAAGGAATGGTCAATATCTATCCTGGTCTGTATCCAGAACAAGCTGTGCTGAATGATATGACATTTGGAAATAAAATAGCTCTTCTAAGTGGTGATTACTTATTAGCCAACTCCTGTATGGAATTAGCATCATTAAGAAACCAAGATGTAAGGAAAAAAATCTTGTGCTAATTATACTTGATTCCCTTCTCTGGTGTCCAGATTCACAATTTCCAAATCATGTCTTGCAGTTAGTGGAGCTGATGAGTAGTGCTGTACGTGATTTAGCAGAAGCAGAGTTTATTGGTCGCAGAGATAAGCAGAATAATCCTCTTCCATCCCAGAAAGGTGTAGTTGATCCTATAGAGGACTGGACTCAGAGAAATGTTCTTTCTGCAGGAAGTCTTTTAGGCAAATCATGCCAGGGAACACTGAAACTGGCAGGCCATGGAAAGGAGTTGCAAGAACAAGGTTATAAATTTGGCAAGCATCTGGCATTAGCTTGGCAGGTAAGATACAGTTTAATGCTACCTTTCAAACCAGTCTACATAGTATAGGACAGGTGGAAGAACAGTTATGAAGATATAATATTTTCGAAATAGAATTATGAAAGAATGTTGCAAAGCTGAAATTACCGTATAGGTGGTCATGATTTCAAAATTAGTTAATGTTTTGTTTTGTATATCTAACCAGAAACTTTTAAGAACTCTAACATTAAATGTAAGAAAATTATGCTCTAGTATCAAACAGAAAAGGAATTAACCAAGTCCCGGTCACACTCTGCCTGTATAGAGGCAGAACATTTTGTACTACAGTTCACTGTAGGTCTGTACACAAATGCTGTTTTCTGCAAAGTGCAATGTGTTCCCCTAGGAGTTGTAAGTTTCAGAGTGCCCCATTCTTCTCTGTGCTAATAGAATATACTATTGGGATACATACAACCCCAGCTACCAGCAGTGCTGTGAGTAAGGAAATATACAATCTGTGAAGTTGTTTTTCACCATTGGAATATGTTACTATTATTATGGTTATTATTACTATTATAGCTCGTGAGGCAAGACAGAGTTGTTCATATCTCTTCTCACGACCTATATCATCATCATCATCATCATCATCATCACCGCCACCATTATTAATATTAATACAATAACATGCATTATCGACCGCCTCCGTGGCGCAGTTGGTAGCACACTTGCCTCTGGCGCGGAGGACCCGGGTTCGATCCTCCGGTACCAGCATGGGGATTTTATCCCCTCTGGGAGGTCTGGCACGGGGTGCACTCAGCCTTGTTAGGTGCTGGGGGACCAATTAAGGAGCTACTTGATGGAGAAGTAGCGGCCCCAGGTCGAGAAGACCACATAACTGGTCGGGAGGGCTTGGGGTGCTGACCACGTCCCACCCTCCAGTACTGAACCTCACCAATGATGCCTGTAGTGGGCAGAGGTGGGGGACACAGCAGCTGGGCGGTAGGCCCTGGCCCTTCATGGACTGTCGTGCCGGGGTTTAGTTTAGTTTTTAACATGCATTATCATTATTAATAAAACATACAGTTAATAGAATATCCATATGATTTTCGTGTAATAGAACAATAATAATACTTGATGCGTGAAATTATTTATGGCAAAACTAGCAGAAGTATACTTCTAAAATGCAAAGAGATGTCGTATTATGCCAAAAAAAGACAAACTGCATCCCCAGATTTGAACACTCAACCTCTCCCTGTTACACCAGAGTAAACCACAGAGGGACAGTGCGTATTTTTTGCTTTTGGTGTGTCTCTGGCAACCCTCTTCCCTCTCCAACACTTCCGTCAAAAAGGGTGAGCAAAATATGTTGAACACCTGGGTGTGTTGCAGCCCCCAGATAAATATGAGACATAGTGTACATGGTGCATGGCTTAGGTATAAGAATGCAAATATAAGAATAATATCTCTTACATATCTCTTTTAAGTTCATTAACTACTTGCATTTCAGATTTTACTTTTAATAGACCGTAAAAAATGAAAGTTTTATGTCTGGTGTTGAATTGAGCAAAATTAACTGCAGGACCCACCTCTAGGAACTCAATGTTGTACCTATATAATAACCATTCTTATTAATATTAAAATCTAAGCAATGAACATTTGTAGAATATCTGAACTTTGGGGAAGGTTTGATATTTATGAAGCATTGTTGCCCAGGTTTTCTGTGTAATACAACTAATTCTTTGGATTTGGAATTTCAGGCCTGCTTGGATTTAGAACCATTTGCATCAGGAGCACCATATGTTCCTGGTGCAGCATTTAATTTAACTTCTGCTCCTGTTCTCTTCCACTTGGAACATGATCCAAGTTTATTTGCTGAAATTGAGAAGGGTATTGAATCTGTCCAGAATGTGGATTATGAAAAGGTGGGTGTACAATAAATAATTTTTATTAAGCAGAAGCATAGAAGGTTATGAGTATTGATATGAAGCGGAAATAAAGGGATATTAACCTCTTGAGGGATATGGAGGTGAAATCACGTACATTTAAAATGACGGATGAGCATAATGGGCGTGTATACACGTCCTGTGCATTTGTGATTTTAACCCCCATTTATCCCTTATGCAACTCAACTTATTTTAATTTTCCCTTTATGAAACATTTTATTAAAGTCTATATACTTTATTGGCCTACCTTAATATGTTCTTTCTGCAGTGATTTACCTCAAAACAGGGATAAACACAAGGGTAGGTACATTTCCACATTTGCGAATTCCCTTCTTGCGGCACATGAAACACTTTCGAGATGGGCGGGACTTCTTTGCTGTTGGTGGTATCCTTTTAGGATAATGTTTTCCTTGAAGTCTGAAGGGTGGGGTGCAGGGGTTTTGGATTTTCAACCCCCAACGTGCTATTGTTCAATTAGGCTGCGAGCTATTTATAGTCGGTAGTCAAGGTCGGTCATTGTCCTGTGTGGGTTTAGAGAGCTGTCCAAATCACCAAACAATTGTATATGGTTATATCCAGTTGGTGCAAAAACACCTTTTTATACCACTTCTCCCTTCAGCTACAAGCAGGAAAGTATACGTATGTATTTCAACAAAGAAAGACACGGACTCTACTAAGTTACGAAACTCGCGTAAGCAAAAGTTGTAATGTTGCTCTATTCTGATGACTCAAGAGACCACGCATACAGTAGGGCTTTATTACACAGTATGCTGACGCATAAGCCACACATACAATGGGTGTTTCTTTCCGAGAACTTATATTAGATGCGTTCGACAGAGCAAAGTTGACTTTTCACCACAGTGAAACAAAAAACTTGTGCCATTTCAACGTTTTGTAAATACAACTCAACTTTGAGAGGTAGAACTGGAACTTAAATATTCAATGCCACAACTGGGATTTGAACCACAGACCTTCCGCTTACCAGGCGGAAGCTCTAACCATTGAGCTATTGTGACAAACTGCCAGAATGGCATTAAATTCTCAAACCAGTTCGTGTTTCTCCTGGTAATTAATGTCTTTGTGGTTTACCAGGAGAAATACGAACTGGTTTGAGAATTTAATGCCATTCTTGCAGTTTGTCACAATAGCTCAATGGTTAGAGCGTCTGCCCGGTAAGCGGAAGGTCTGTGGTTCAAATCCCAGTTGTGGCATTGAATTTTTAAGTTCCAGTTCTACCTCTCAAACTTTGCCCACACACGGTTTGTGTGTTTAAAAACACCAACAGTAAGTTTGTTGGTATAAATAAATAATAATTACAACTCAACTTTGCTGATGACGTACATTTATACTGCATATAACGAGTTTTATACCAGTTTTTGTTTCATTAAAATAACTTAATATTTACACAAAATACAGCTGTGTGTATACGACACACTTAAAATGCCCTGCGCTGGATATTGGGTAGCAGTTCTCGGCTCGCGGACGTTTTAAATGGCCATCGCTCAAGAGGTTAAACCTTGAGGAAATTCAGTAGAGCATGCTTGAAGAAATTTTCAGAAATTATAAATGCAATTGGAATTTGAAATTGTTTAATCATAGCATGACAGTTTGCAACAATTTTAACTGCATCATCTTTTGCAAGTAGATTTTAACATATCATTTGCAAAAAAAAAAAAAAAAAAAAAAAAAAGCATACAGGTTATGTCATAATTATTGTGTAATAAATAACAAATAATATAACAGGCACACTTATGTAATTCCTGTCACCTTCCACATAATCTCTGTGTAATATAGCTGTTGCAGTATGATCAGATAATACTGGATACTGTCAGGTCAAACTGTTTTCTCTGGAAGAGTTCAAGTTCTATTACTAGTAGAATACCAGTGTTTGCAGAGAATGTAGTTTGACTGGATGTTTAGTTAGACCAAATCAAAAGTTTAATTGCAGATGCCATTTTATAACCTTGAGGTCAAATTGAACCGCATTTCAGTGGTGTTGATATACTGGAAAAACCAAACAATTATAGAATGTTGGAAAATCCTTACCCATCTAACCGCACTTCAAAAACACCTAGTCTTCCAATGGATACCAGCTCACTGTGGACTGAGTGGTAATGAGAAAGCTGATTTTCTTGCAAAAAAGGGTACCGGCAATGTGCAGAAATCTATAGTTAATCTACCATTTTATGCAGCTAGAAGATTAGTCAACTCTGAATTCAAAAAAATTATTGCAAAATATTACTATGAAAAATCAAAAAATAAAAGATGGGAACTGCCAAACATTCACACAGTAATTCCTGAGTATCCTCGAAAAACAGCAGTTGCAACCTTCAGGTTGATTACAGGACATGATTGTCTGGCAAAACATTTTAGACAGGATATTGTAAGACCCCAAAAGAAAATCATTTATATGAGTATTTGTTAAGGGTGTAATTTGTTTTTGTTGTTGGTATGAGTTGGTTAAATGGCAAAAACGTGTTACTAATGTTCATTGTTACAAGCAATTAAGTTTGTTTAAAGACGTCATAAATATTTCCATATTTAATTTTAATATATATGTATAAATAAAAGAATTATATGTGTTCAATATTGAAAGCGAAGGGAGAATGGCTAAGGATCGCTTCCCTAACAATGCGGGAACTATTTGATGAACGCATACGCGGATGTACACATGGCAGTCGGAATGCTAGACTTGCAACCAAAAGAATTTGGGAATAGCGTCTATGTCTTTGGTGTAGATGGACGCATTTTTATGTGTGCACGTCATAAAATATTGAAAATAAATTTACTAAGTGTTTAAAGACCGTTAATTTGAGTAGAATAAGTGAAACATTCGCTAACTTTAACAAGTTAGTTAATACAAAGTGTGCAATTAAATGAAAGGACATAAAATAGACTAAGTGTAAAGTGATAGAAAACACATTTAGCGAAATATCGCTAAATTTTCAGACATTAAATCTCGGCGATGCTAGGGAAGTCGATCTACTGAAATAAAAGACTTGCTACTGTGATACGATTTAAATATTGTGAACAAGAAGGTGCGAATAAAATATTTCACTAAAGTTAACCCTGAGTGTATGTTCATTCCATCCAGTACCACGACCCGAGATAACGAAAGAGTCAAAAGCTCATCGCCATCACCTTTTATAATTATAAAAACAGCACCACATTTAAACAGAATTGGGATATATTTGTCACCACTCTGTCCTCTATGTGATCTGCAAGAGGAAATGGATCGAGACCAGCTTCAAATATGCCCGGCCACTTCTAGTGCCCCATCCATCAGTGAAAAATATTGGAGAACAAGAGGATTAATGACTTCGTTGTCAGAAATCCAGCATTAGCAAACAACATATACTGGAGGGCTGAGAAGGGAAGAGAATTTTATTGATAATCATCATCATCTTTTACTGCAATTAAATGCTCATGGTAGACCTGTCAGCATAAAAAAAGGTTTATCTGAAATAATGGCTATTCATGGTGAATATTAAGCATAACAATTTAACGTTAAATTAACCTGACAGGAATATTGGTTATTTAAACAACTCAGAACAGTAATTTTAAGTACTAAATATGTGAAGCAGATCCAGCCTTGACACTGCAAACCCCTGTAAACAGTAAAAGAAGGAGCCATGTGTTTAGCCTTTTACTTCAGCTGTTGCCTAGTCTGAAAAACCAAGTGGAGAGACTACATCTCTTGGCCTTCTGTGATGTTATTTAAAGCACAAGTACACAGTGGCAGGTTGCAATGAAGGACTATAGGATGATGCCCTCCCAATAAATAAAAATAAGAAAGAAAGCATAACATTACATCAAAAGGACTAGTTCAAATATCTTTGACATCAGATATCATGCCAAAATGCATTCCTGCATTTCCTATTTCTATTTACCCATTTTGTTTCATTTAAAATGTTTTTACACCGCTAATACATATAAGAGTGCCAATGTTTTCATTATGGATGCAATTTTGGACTGCACCTTGGCTTCCAACATCTTCACATCTTGGTGATACTGCAAGTGGTGCGGAGAGGTGTGGGGATAACTTCAACTATAGGCGAGGGGTGTGGTGACGAAAGATAATCTGGGCGGCATCTGGGTGGAAGGGGAAAGAGCCTGTGATCATCTTTCTCTGAGCTTTCTGATTCAGAATGAACAAATCAGCGTCTCATGGTCACTGCTAATGTTGCTGCTGCTTACATACCATACATACTCCTTCCTCTTAAATTGAATTTTGTATGAGAGGTAGAACTGGAACTTAAAAATTTAATGCCACAGCTGGGACTTGAACCACAGACCTTCCACTTACCAGGCGGCTGCTCTAACCATTGAGCTACTGTGACAATCTTCCAGAATGGCATCGAATTCTCAAACCAGTTCGTATTTCTCCTGGTAAACCACAAAGGTAAGCGGAAGGTCTGTGGTTCAAGTCCCAGCTGTGGCATTGAATTTTTAAGTTCCAGTTCTACCTCTCAAACATTACCCACACACGGCTTGTGTGTTTAAAAACACCAACAGTAAGTTTGTTGGCATAAATGAATTTTGTAATTTAAATTGATCATAAATAAACTACATTATATGTAGCTGTGCCATTTAAAGTATAGTGTTGCATAATCCCGATAAAACAATACCAAGAACATTCATTAATATTACATTCATGTTGGTAATTTTCCTAGCATGACACACTGAATACGCATTACATAGTAATGTAATTCACTATGTTTGGAAGATTTAATTATATTTAACACTCACAAGGCTTGACTTATTAAAAAGTATGTGTAGGACATATTTAATTAAAGATCTCTTCCCTAAGCTGCCTGCTGAGTGGCTGCTACTTTGTTCTTCCCAGTTTCTTCATTTCCTCTATGGGTGAAAATTGTAAATTTGGGCATCAACTGATAATTTATACTTATGTCAAAATTCATTAAAATTGGTTGAACATTTAATATACCAGTAAGGCATTTAAAACAAGCTACTGAATGACATGACCATTTGTAGTGATAGAAGAAATTACTTCAGACAAAAGTTTTTGGAATGAACAGGGACTGAATTCATTTTCACAGGAAAATATACAAGCAAAATTCTCGTCTTATGATGGAAAGCCCCTTATTGATCTTTTTATAAGGTTTTTGAAACTCAGATCACTACTTCTTTTCCCCATATTCTTAGAATATGGTTCCTGTACATTGATAATATCCTTGCAATAGTAAATTAAAAACTAGAAGATCTCAAAAACTTTTAAATTTGAATTTGCAGGTTACAGAAATAAAATTCACAATGGAGAAAGAAACAGATGGAATACTTCCCTTCCTAAACCTAAGAGTTATCAGAAACAGTCAACTTGAATTTGGTATATACAGAAAAGATACCCAACAGAAAACCACACATAAATAAGCAGTTTCAACTCTAGCAAACACAAATATGCTATTATAAACAGCCTTCTACACAGATTTCTCAACATCCCATTAAATGAAATAGAATACAAGGAAGAATTAAAATGGAAAAGAGAACAATGGTTTCAGCTTGTCATAAGTGCACAAAAAACTACAGAAATTAAAAAAGAAGAAACAGATATCAGACATAACCACTCCAAAAGCAGAAATAGACAAGTATCAGTATCAGTATCAGTTTATTCACCAATGTAATAAAATTTACAAGGTTCGTCAGATAAAAAATAAAAAAAACATAAGTTTTACAATTTGAAGAATTTTGTACATAAGACAAGTGAATACGTTTACAATTTTTATAATTTTAAGAGTTTCATGAGATTACAATTTTAGTTAAGTATACACAAGTATCAGATTTTAACTTCAGAGCTACTCTTAAAGGAGAGGTAAACTAACAGCGTACATTTCTTCCTGCCTTATACTCTTCTACAGAATAAAATACATTTTTGATGAGATAGGACTTTATTTCCATTTTCATTTTCACCTCATTCTTTATTTCCTTAATTTCACCAGGTAAGTGATTATATAAATCCTTTGCATTACTCTCAATACATTTCTTTCCAAGGGAGCCTCTTAATCTACTTCTAAAATAGTTTTGCCTAGTTCTAGTGTCATGATTGTGTACATTCATGTTTTTATCGTCTTTATGTGCCTTTATTACATGCTTGAGACATTCATAAATGTACAAGCAAGGTAGTGTTAGTAAATTTAATTCTTTGAAAGCGTCTCTACATGAGATTCTAGTCTGTATTTTTTTTATTACCCTTATTGCTCTTTTTTGTAGCCTGAATATTTTCAGTAAATGTTTCATATTTGCTGATCCCCATAGTATCAGCCCATATTTGAGATGCGAATGTACAAAAGCATAATATACCTGTATTACACTATCCTCTGCCATAATTTGTGCTACCTGTTTTAATATGTAGATACCACTATTTATTTTCTTTGAAATCCTTTCTGTATGTTTATTCCATTTTAAATTATTATCAATAATTAATCCCAAAAAGTTAGTTTGATTTATCTGTTTGATTTGTTTATCTTGTATTACCAAGGTAATATTTGATTGTGTTTCATTGCTTATACTAATTTGCATCCATTGTGTTTTGTTTATATTTAGTGCCATCCCCAATTCTGCAAAATGTGTATCTATGATTTTTAATATTTTATTTGCTTTGATCTGCACATCAACTGTAGTGTTGGCAGTTATAACTATGGTAGTATCGTCAGCATATCCTATAGCTAGACCTCCTGCTTTGTGTATTTTTTTTAAACAGACTATTTATATACAGGATGAATAGGTATGGTCCCAATTTTGAACCCTGTGGTATGCCATGTGTTATGCGTTTAAATGGAGATCGAACTTTTTTAAGATTTCCATTTGTATTGTGTACTATCTCTACACATTGCTCTCTATTTGTCAAGTAAGATCTTATCCATTCTAGTGGTACACCTCTAACACCATAATTTTCTAATATTTCTATCAATTTTTCAATGTCTACACAGTCGAATGCCTTCGAAAGGCCAAGAAAGATTGCAAGCACATATTCTTTTCTGTCTAATGCCTTAATAATTATGTCGTTTCCCTTGCTGATTGCATGTATGGTCGATTTCTTTTTTTGAAAGCCGAACTGATACTCAGATACAATGTTGAATTTGTTACAGAATTTTTGCAGCTGTTCTAGAAATATGCCTTCCATAATTTTTGAAAATCCAGAACATAAAGATATTGGCCAATAGTTTTCCATCATTAGTTTGGAACCCTTTCTTTTATAAATTGGTCTAACTATTGTATACTTTAATATATTTGGAAATGTTCCACTGTAAAAACTTTCGTTTATTAGGTGTGTTAGAATCTCTGCTATCTCATGTTTGCAATATTTGACCATCTCATTTGAGTACTGATCTAAGCTATAGGATTTTTTACACTTTAATGAGTTTATTTGTTTGATGACTTCTTCCTTTGTAGTTTCTCTTATTACTAAAGAATTGCAGATTACTGTTTCATTTGTTGATTGCATTTTCATTTTCTTTATTCCCAAATTTGTTACAATATTTATATAATATTCATTTAGTGATCTGGTTATATCTTTTGGATTTAATATTAGCTCATTATTTGTTTGAATTTTAAGATTTTCTGCCCATTTTGAATCACTTTCTTTATGAATGACTTTTATTATATCCCATGTCTTTTTTGATTTGTTTTCAGCCTTTTGAATGATTCTTCTGTTATGTAATTTCTTTGCTTCATTTATTACTTTATTTAGTGTGTTTTTATAATTTAATATGTACGTGAGAGACTTCTCCCCTAGCGTATTACACTTTAGACTATTTAAAAACTGCATTCTCGCTAAGGACCTATTTATGCCTTTTGTCAGCCAGTTGTCAGATTTATGTTTATTACAGAACACCTTTCGTAATGGTACTGACTCCTCTAAACATGATTTTAATATATTCATAAAGTGCTCAAACTTATCATGTATTTCTGTTGTATTATATATGTTTGTCCAGGTTGCCTGTTTAATATAGGCTCTTAGAGAATTTAATGTGGTATTATTTATGATTCTTTTGATTTCTACTAGCGATTTAGTTGTCCCTCCTTGTATATTAATATCACTACATTCTACTAATTGCCCATAATGATCGCTAAGCCCACCCATGATTATTTTTACCTCTACTGATTCCCTTTTTAGGTTTGTGTATATGTGATCTATGCATGTTGATGATGTTTTCGTCACTCTAGTTGCACACGTTCTTATTTGAACTAGATTATTTCTTTGCAAAAGTTCCAGCAACAATCGTTTCTTAATTCCCTCTGTTAAGATATCTATATTCACGTCACCTATAACTATAATTTTGTTGTTTTTTATTGTATTGGTAAGGCATGTATCTAGTTTTGCTAGAAAATTAGTTTTGTCTGATATTGGGGGGCTGTAAACTCCCAAAACTACTAGCTTTCCTTTTTTTAAAATTTATTTCAATACCGCACATTTCACTACTCATTTCCTCAGAATATTCTTTGCAGTCAATTTCCTTATATTTAGTACCCTTTATTACATAAATTGCTACTCCCCCACTTTTATGGTTTTCTCTACAATAGCTACTTGCCAACACATAGTTTTCATAGCAATTTACCTTAATTTCCTCATGTTTTAGCCCATGTTCAGAGAAGACCAGTATTTTCGGTTGAACTTCCATAATTATTTGTTACACCCTTGCTCGTTTATTTGCGATATACTGTATATTTTGGTGAAATATTTTAAAATGTTTTGTGTTATTTGAATTTTCTTTATCTACATTTATTTTTGAACTCTTTTTTGCATCTATAATGTTATTATTTTTAGCTACCTGTAAGCAAAGATTTACATAGTCACTCACCTTACCTATTTGTGTCTGTCCTTCATGTCTTTTGCAGCCTTTTATTTCCTGTTTAGCTGTAGCTGTACCTCCCCTGGTCACTAGTTTCCCTGCCCCATACACAATTTTATTACACTATTCATTATATTTCCCAGTTTGTAAGTTCCCTTCCTATTTAGATGTAAGCCGTCTCTTCCTAAACAATCACTGCCTATCTGCTTATTTACATCTACAAACACACTTTTTAAAACATCACAGGCCCAACGTATATTTTCATTTACAAGTTTGATGTACCTGGGGCTTACATCGTTTCTGTTTAAGATTCCATTTACTACCACTCTAGATTTAGGGTATTTTGTTTTTGACACATTTTATAACACTGTATATGTCGCCCATAACCTCTTCTGGACACTTCCTAATGTTTATATCATTTGTGCCTACGTGTAGATAAACCAGTTTTGGTTCACTTTTTGCTGGTACACTGTTGTTTAGTATCACGTTTTGCATCTGACTTGCTTTTATGCCCCTATACACTTGCACTTTGGCTACTTCACTCAGATTTACATGTTTGATAATCGAGTCGCCTATAAGCATAATTTCTTCAGGTTTCGCACTGTTTGTAATTTTGTTTTCTCTTCTTTCATCTTGATGTGATCCATGGTGCTTCCTTTTTTCCTTTACCTGCGTTTCCGTGCTTTTTTGCGTTGTTGGTTTTGAGGTTTCACCACGTGTCGAAATTTTCGTGGTAGCAGCATATGTCCTTTCTTCACATTTAACTTTACTTTTTAGTTGCTCATTCTCAATCCGTAACGTTTTGAGCTCTTCTTGAGCCCTTTTTAGATCCTTGTTGAGAATTTCGATAACTGTTTGCAAGGACGCTATCGTCTCGGCATCCCGCGGACCATGCCGATTTTCTAAGTGCTTGCTATTTCCGTCTTGTATCGGTTGTAATATGTTTCTTTCATTTCTACAGCAATTTCCATCTCTAAATTTTAGAATTTTGTTCTCATCTGCTATTTTTTTTGTGGTTTTCAAGTTTTTTTCGGCAAATTTATGGATCCTACCACGGGTCAACATCGAACACTCCGACATCTTGCATTGCAAGAAAAAGTTAAAACAAATTCACACACCATCCAAAGTTTATGAAAAAATTTTAAAAGATCTTCCAAGGTTACAACATTGAGTCCCAGAAATAGATACAGTGTAAGGATATTAAAGCAATGGTTCAGAGATAACACATGCTTCAAAGAAATCAGACATTAACAAAATCACTTGTGAAGTTATTGTGAAAAAATATACAATGGAACAGCAAAACTAGTCTCAAGGAGCACCTCAGGCACACAAAGTACAAACACCCAGAAAAATTTGTAGTAGTGTATCATTTTTGAAACTTCAGCCACAACATTAAAAACAATGGCCACCTCTTGAAACCAGTGCAAAAAGCAATAGAACTTGAAATTTGGGAGAAGACATTCCTAATATGAATCAATGCTAATGAATTTCAAAATTCCCAAGTAAAACAACCCACTTTAAAGTTCATCAGAAGCCCAGTAGGAGAGTTTTGAGACACCAGAGGAAATGCTTCAAATCATTCCAGCTGTCAGACGATGGTAGCTGATGATGCAGACTTCTGCAAAACATATGCACTACCTAAGTAAAAGTTAGTAAAGCTCAAAAATGTTAATTACCACTCATAGTTACTCAAAATTGATTGAACGAGTTTGCACTTCGGTGGAAACAAATTTGATTGCTTATGCAACTCAACCAATTAGAAGTAATACAAAATCAGGCTCTCAGGCTGGGGTAAAATCAACACCTGTAACAACTCTTCAAGTGGCTACTAAGAATATGCCATTACAATATGAAAGAGAAATGTGTGAAAAATTATTTTGACTGCCTCATAATATGTACTGGAATATTTACAACTCCCCCCGCCTACAAATAAAAGTTTTATTAACCAAATTAGGAACCTGCATTAAAAATACAGCCTACCTATAGGGGGAAAAAAATAGAAAAACTACCTCTCTATTACAAATAAAACCTGTTAGAATGCATACACTCAAAAAAATGTGTAGATAATAAAATTCTGAAAACGGCTGCTTTAGGAACAATCCATTCCTGTTACCCAGAAGGTGAGTGGCTTCATATTTATACAGCTGGATCTTTAACCAATAGAAAAGAACAAACAGGTGCCTGCATTTACTGCAAGCTTTTTACCTTTTTCATTTCTCTAGGATCTCTCATATCTCATTATGATTGAAAACTATAAGGTGTAAGAGCTTCCTTGATCCAATTGTTGTGCCACATAAATATTAGAGATTCCACACACACACGCTTAAAATTTTAGAAATAAAAGAAAAAAGGAAAGAGAAAGAAATTTGTTTCCAATGGATCCCAGCCCATTGTGGCATTACTAGAAATGAAAAAGCTGACCGGCCAGGAAAGGAACAGATATAAAACAAATGAATTCAACTAAAATTTCTTACAATACATCAAACTTATATAAATTCAGTAACCCATACACATTGGCAACATAATTGTCATGAAAAAAGTACAAATAAATCATGGAAAACACTCTTGGAAAATACTAATACCATACCAGAATCTCCAAGAAGCTCAGCAGTGGACCGTTTTTGCTTGACGACTGGACAGGACTGTCTGGCTGCCCACCTGTTCAAGATCAATATCTTCAATTCTCCAAGATGCACAATATGCAATGACCCACAGACAATAATCAATAGAGACCACCTAATCCAATGTATCACAGTCTCAAAAATTAATGTTAGTGTTCCAGTTCAACTTTATACTTGTAAATATTATTGGGAAGCCCGTAGAAAAAGGAGAAAATCCAATTAAAAGAGCAAAAACAACAACAAAAACAGCTTTTCATTTTTCAGTTAGGCGTTAACTTAGGTGCACACTCACACTTTTTTTTCAGGGGTCTTAAACATGTGGTTGCCAAATCTCAATATCAAATTTTTTATATGGAATACAACACTGTTATGTTCCTACTAATAGTATGTGTTAGAGAAAGTAAAACAAATTATAGTATTGTGACTATAATGCTCTTAAATTTTCCAGGTTCATGGCAGAGTCCTTAAAGGCCCTGGCATATCTCAGACAAAACAACTTCAAAAAGATCATTCACAGAAAGCAATGGAAGTTCTGCAAGTCTTTCAAGAAAGTGATGCAAGAACTGCTCTATCGAACATAATCGTGGCAATGGGAGACCTGTGAAGAATTATTTTTTCTAAATTTCCCATTGATTACTTTTGTGGGCTTTGAACACCTTGTATAAGTTGCCATTAAGGATGATTTCTTTTAAAGTGTAATGTTGCTTAGAAGTATATTAACATTCAGTTAGGGAAGATCCATAAGGTAAGTGAAACACATTGGATTGATCATTTTAAAAGTAACTTTAATTTGAATATGCTAGATCCAAAACAGCCTGAGCAACTATTACAAAGATCTAATGGAGCATATGATCTCCTGGAGTTGTTTAAATGGTTGTTAATTATGTGCCTTTGGGACATGTATGAAAAGTTTTGAGTCAGTCGCAATTCCTGCTGCATCTTGTATCAGCTAGCCATCTTCCTAAGGGGATACCACAAAGACTGTTGTTATGCTTCCTAGTAAAAAAAAAATCACACTTAAAATTTTGCAATCCTTGTCAATCAAAA
Organism: Tenodera sinensis; assembly: GCA_030765045.1. Lineage (NCBI taxonomy): Eukaryota > Metazoa > Arthropoda > Insecta > Mantodea > Mantidae > Tenodera > Tenodera sinensis. The sequence goes on along the minus strand of CM060965.1, from coordinate 148,068,044 downwards.
ACTGTTTCAACTTTCACATTTCTAATTTATGTGAGAAATACATAAGCAACTCCAACACTCCTGCTTCATCTCTGTAATGAAGACCTTGATAAATATGTTTCAGAGAGTACTATCCTCAACTCATAATTGATGCCAACTAATCTGACACTTCTTACAATTTGTTCACTTACTGTTTAAACTAAGCAAACAAAAAGCTATGATCATTAAAGTGAACAACTTGTTTAGATGAAAGTGTTTCTCCATCAATATTTTGCCTAAATACAGGGTAATCTCAAAACAATCTCACCAAATAATGTAATTATTTGAAGATATTTAATGTTCTTTACATCAGCATATAATTTTAAATGTGGATAGGAATTAATTACTCATAATAAGTTCAGAACTACAAATTTGATTTTGGAGCTGCTGACTTTTCATGAGATGTCTTAACTGTTAAGACAGGTTTCTGAGTTTCTACAGAAACACACTTTTTCGCAGTCCTATGTATATTCATAACGTTGAAAATACACTTGACAGATTATCCAGTTGTTCCAGGAACATACAACATACACTGCAGTATTTTGGAGATATTGTCAACACTGGTGTATGATTCCTTACATTAGTGGAATACTACTACCCAGCACTGAGATTTATAGAAAGTTTTGCTTTGTTCCAGTCCTGAATGTTCTTATGCATGACATTTCCTATGTGGACAAATTTTTCAAATAACATATTTTCATTTAAACCTATGCAGAATTCCATTGAACCCTCTACATCACACTACATAGGCCCATGATACACTTTTTATCACATCATTATGCAATATCCTATTTTTAATGATTTTGCAAAAATATGTGAGTCAACCTATAGGCACTTTTAGTTTCACTTAACTTACACACCATAAAACAGAATATGAAATTATTAAAGCAGTAAAAACTACAGCTGAACTGATTATTTGGGAAAAAATACACATAAAGAAGAATGTTCACCTAACCATGAATTTTGAAATACCACAAGTAGATGACTTCCTGAAGTTTACATCCAGCAATCCAGATAGCAGCACAATCACAACCACAAGAGATTCTTTCTCTTCAAACACGTCGAGAAACACTTGATAATGAAGATTCATCCAGATAAGGAGTAAGTTATGTGAAACTAAAAGTGTCTATAGGTCGACTCAAATATTTCTATAAAATCATTAAAAGGTTTCACTGTTTGTATCACTTCATATATGTTAAGTGGGATACCCTGTTTTTATATAGGCAACTATATTGTTGAAGAAAAACTTGCTAACACTGAACTTCTTGTTGGTGATTAGCTCTTCTTCCTCTTGTGCATCTTGGAGAATATTGCTGGAACTAGTAGTAACAAATATATTCATCTTGCTGATAAGAATTTCTTAAGAGGTTGTTAGTCAAATGGGAAACTTAGGATTGCACTTGCCTTGCAGTTATCTCATATACACATAGTTGATAATTGCAGCTATATTAAAGAAGTTTTATTTGCAAAGAAATCACTAAAATTGCACTTATACTTCTCCAGGAAGTATGACTTCAGTCCATCAAACATAGAACTCTCTGAAGTGTAGTTGACAAAGCTGCTTTCTAATTATTATTTATTTATGCCAACAAACTTAATGTTGGTGTTTCTAAACACACAAGACAGTGAGCAATGTTTGAGAGGTAGAACTGGAACTTAATGGTTAGAACACCCGCCTGGTAAGCGGAGGTTCTGTGTTTCAAATCCCAGCTGTGGCATTGAATTTTTAAGTTCCAGTTCTACCTCTCAAAGCTGCTTGCTTTTGTGGCTTAAAAAATCTGACACCACATCTGCAAATTCACAAAATTCCTTTAAAGACTCAATTAGGCAAACATTTTGCTCACCTGTTTATTAAAAACATGGTTTCTTGTAATTATTTAAGAAATTTGTCTTGATGTTCAAAAATGGTAGGTTTTATAAAGTATAACTTTGGCATATATTGGAAGACAATCTGTAACAACTTGGATGCTTTTATACAGCACATGAGCACCACATCCAACTTCAACATGTCTTTTCCAAGTTTATATAGCAATCTTATAAAGTATTATTTATTTCTTTTTAGCCAACTCCACCAAAATCTGTGTTTGTATTTGTGGCAAAGGCAACATCTTATCCATTAGATTAAATTCAGTTAAATTTTTTTTCTGGGTTACTTGAGTATCTGTTATTTCATTAGTAAGGTTTGCAAATTCTAACTTATTTGGCAAGATATTTTCTTTTGTATCAAAATAATGCATTAGTGCTGGAACAGTCTTCTGCGTTTTAATGTTGGTTGCATCTAGTGCTCTATTTTGCAAAATTTAGTTTGATTGCAATGAGCTTCAGGATATGTTGACAGAATACATTAATGAGTATTGCTTCACATTTCATTTTGGCCCAGAATTTGAGCCTGTGTGATAGTTTCCAAACTATAGAAAACTTATAGTCCATTGGCTGAAAACTGTGATTATAAAACACAGGGTGATATGCAGAAGTCCCTTCCTTAGCAATTAAATGTCAATGGTCCCGTATCTGCATTCTTGTAAACGTAATTTTAAGTAGAAGCTGAGATTGCATTTTTTTTATGTTTGTTTCTATCATCATGCTCTTTTATGTTAAAGGACCTCCATGTGCATTTGAAATCACATGTCAAATTCTACATTCCACTTTACTACTAAACCTAATGTCTCTTATAAAAGAATATACACATTTACTTTTAAGCATTTTCACTGTAAACTGAAAACTCTGTGCTCATTGCAAAAACTGAAATCCAACAGACAGTAGCAAACACAGAAAAATGCTAAGTACAAATCAATGTTAGAGAAAGACAATACAAACTGGCAGAAACCATATTAGTTCTGGCCAGAAGTACTAACTTAATCCATGACGGTAACAAATTATTGTGAGAACCTCATAGGCTGCAGTTGAGTATCATCTGTAAACAATTGACATACTTGGTGTATTTAGTGTCATATGTAGCAGAAAAAAAGAAAAACCATCATGAAAATAGGTATAATTTTTCTAGCTTTGTGTTTGTACCATATTTCATTGCATAATCGTCAAATTTTGGTATTTTTTCCAAGTAAAAGCACACATTGCCACCGTTATGTGAAGAATAAATTATACAAGACTGGCCGTGTTAACTTTCAGAGATTAGTGTGCAATTCCGGGAGTAAGAATGACTCTGAGTGCATTCAAGCACAGCCACGTTAACTTGTTCATAGTATGTCTGTATGTAGCTAATGCTCTGGGGTCAACAATGAAGTCATTCTCCTTCTTGCTTCCCAGTACTTAGATATTATATCTTGATAATTTTGTAAAGCTGCACAGTTTTGTAGATGTTCTCTATCCATTTCTATATCTTGAGACCACAATACACAATTTGGAGGGGTTAGTATACCAATGCTATGGAGATGTTTTCCCAGGCAATCATGTCCAGTAGTAAGCCTTATAATGGCAACAGAAGATTTACATGGCAATTCCAGAATTACAGAGGGATTTTCTAGAAGTATTTCCATATTTTGGTTACCAATTTTTTCAGTTAGTCCAGATTTGTAAGTTATTATTAATATTTTTTATAATCCTTTTAATTGATTCATATAAAAAGGCTTTTATTTCTTTCTGTTTAATTTTAAATGCTTTTTTTGCTAATATATCAGCCTTTTCATGCCCCTGAATTCTACAGTGGGCTGGAATCCATTGTTGTTCATAGTTGAAAAGAAAGAAGAGGGGAAGGAGGAAAAATTCAAGCACTGTATGGTGCTGAAATCGCAACACAAAATAAAAAATAAATAATGTTGACTTTGTATTTATTGAACTAAAAGTCATTTTTTATTTCAAAAGTATTTACAATACTGTTGAAACGCATGTACTTTTTAACTTGAGCCGATATTATAAGATTACTGACTATGAAACACAACATCCATTATTGTGCAGCTCTTCAATATATGCTAGCACCTCCGTATCAATTGTAGGAATTTCAAGGTTTTAGGATCACAGAAAGAGGACATTGAATAGCTTGTAGTAGTTTCCAGTTGCACTTTCATTTTGCGCCAATCTCTTACAGGTTCTTCATTCACTAAAAACTCCCTTTCTGCAACTCAGTTATCATTCTGTTCTGTAAATGCAATCACTTAGTTAAAACTGTTGTTATCAAATGCTGGGCTTTGGCAACGAAGCCATTAGCACTCTTTCTCTCCAATATTTCTTGTAGTGCATCCAACAGGTAGAACTTCACAGATTTGTAGATGATCTTCAGTCATTTCTTCTTCTTTGTTCCATAGAGGACAATTTGGATTTGTGTAAATTCCTATTTTGTGGTGCTTGGCCAAATAATCATGTTCCGTAAGTAATTGCAAAAAGGAACAGTGTCTCAGTGCTGAGCATCAGAATATGCTGTATACCTACCCTCTATCCTTTCCCATGACTCTAACAGGACTTATGGTATTCAAGGTTGCAGTGGCAGCATGTTATTTTTCAATATTTCTCCATAGTGAACACCTGGAATATTAATAAAACAGTAAAATGTTTACATTTCTAATTCTTGTCTACAAATTAAGGGGCAACCCTTATTGCATGGCGATGATTATGCGGTGAAATATGGTAACTCTTCCTCAAAATTCGGGACATTTAGACACTTGAAAAACTTTCTTGGGGTACTGGGACAATGTGGCCAAAATTGGAATCACTCTGGTAAAGCTGGGCTTCTGATAAATCTGTTGTTGTTAGCTAATGCTGGATTTCTGACAATGAAGTCATTAATCCTCTTGCTCTCCAATATTTTTTGATATTGAAGAGAGCAATAGCAGTAATAGTAACCGCTTTTTAGAGAGCACCATATTTTTATGTAAATCTAGAAGTCAACTATTCAATTCTTTCTGGCATCTATTTTTAACATCCCTTTTCTTGTCATTCCCTAAAATTTTCTTTGAGGTAAAAAGGGGCTTTTACTTAGAGTGGTGGTGTTTAAGGACCCGTCGACAACTAGGTCATTTGGGTTTTACTTTGAGGGTTTACTGCAGATAACCAAGGAGGAAACTCAGGCTTGTTGCAGTTCTTTCATATTGATAAGAATTCTTCTAATCCATAATATATGTAGATTCAAATCATTTTTATAACTAATGTATGTGCATGTACAGAAATCATGTAATTTGTATAAATGTACGTTATTTTGCAGACTTGATACTATTTCATGTTTTATATAGAATTGTAACAACCCAAGGATGATTCATATGTACCCTCAAAATGTTTTCTGCTGCTGCACCAAGAAATTACTCCTATTGAGAGTAAATCTCCAACCTCACAAACATTTCCAGAGCTGACTAACGTCAGTAAAATAGTTCTGTGTTTGTTACTTGTTTTGTATTGTTTTATGCTTTTAGTTCTGTAGCAACTTACCAGTTTCAGGTATGCTCTTGATGTAAAACTGCTTTTCAGCTAAGAAAGGAATGAAAATAATGCCAAACCTCAAAGTGGCAACAAAGTATTGGCAGTGAGTAGGAGTCAACTATTGGTGAAAGCCAATTGTTAGTCATCAACACAACTTAAGTACGACTATTATTAACTGCTGTTCCTAACGTACATTACTTTATAAAACTGACAAACTAGCAGCAAGAGCCTGTAGTTATAGACGTCCCTATTGCTCAGAATATTGTCAGGTTTTGAGAAATAATTCTGAGCTGTAGGACTTCATTTGATTACAAAAAGTTTTTATAATAGGGATTCAAGGGTGAAGGAATGGAAGCAGTTTCAGTATTAGATAAACATATAGATACAGTTGCTTGTTTATTAAGAAAAAAGTTGAAATCTTATCAAATTTGAGAAGAATGAAAGAAAAAGACTGAAACAAAGTAATTATGTATCAGCTTTAAGCATGTCTTTAAATGCCTTGTGAATGATGTTAAATTAATATTATATAGAGTAATATAAGGTTTTTCTGTTTTTCTGAATGTTTATAATAAATAGAGAAATATAGGAATAAAAGTTATGCAAATATGCTTCATAAAATTCTAAATGTATAAATAATACAAAATGAACAGGATGAGGGGATAACTATATATTCATAACTGTACAGTAGAAGATTAACTCTATTATACTGGTTGACAAAATTCAACTTTGTAAAATTTTGGAGCACCAAAATGGGTCATCCTTATGTATTTTGACCTGCTGAACATGAATTTGGAATTGGTTTTTCCACAGCACCCACAGTTTTTGTGTGAATAGTATTAGTCACTATCCAATTGTATTCAGTTCTGGTGTTCTTGAGAAGCATGATTTGGTCTGAAATGCTAATATAGAGCAATTCCGCGAATGTCATACCGAGTGTTAAAATTTGAAATCAATGTTTCACTTTTTTTGCTGAGGAAAGATGATGCTAGATACTCCAAAGTATCTCATGAAGTGAAAAATAAATGTTTTTGACGTGAATATGGGTTCAAATTTCACTTCTTACCCACATATTTCCAAAACACTAAAAATAAGCGTGAATAACAGTGATTTTCATATCAATATTTCAGGAGCTATGTACAACTGTTTTAATTTTTTTTCGATGTACATCACACAATGACTCTTCATCTTCAAAACGTGTATATGGCTAATAATTTTCGACATTTATAAAGAATCCTTAGAGCCTGTTTAATTATTACTGTGTGTCGATGTCAGTTAGTCACAGTAAATAAGGATAAAGTCCTCTGGAGGGAAAAGTAATAGACTGAAAAAAATATCCTTTTTGATTCTGCATTATTACAATATAACAAATAAAAAAGTATCAGAAAGTTTTCCTCTATAGTCATTCGTTTTCCCACAAAACACGTGACTAACGGACAATTAGTGCTGGCACCCTGTGGTCGTCATACGCGTACAGTGCTTATGAGACTTCAGTCAGGATAGACGTATCAGTCCGTTTCTGACTCCATGGCTAAAACACCAGCCCAAAGACAATGTGAATACAAACAACGTCTGAAGGAGCAAGGCAGTTATGCACAATGGAAGGAAAAAATAAAAGTGACCATGAGGAAAGGAAGAGCAATACTGAAATAAACAAAACAAGGAAGAGAACACCTCAAATCTGAATATAGGAGACATAGGCAAGCACAGCGGGCAAGACAGAAGGTAAGAGACCAAGAAGGGATTGATAAGGAAGGATACTCCACCAACATCAACCGCTTTCAAAAGCAGACAGCATTTTGGAAAGTGCAGAAAATGTGTTGAGGAAGCATTGCTGCAATCTCCACGCAAAAGAAAAGAAATGATTTGTAAGTTAGCAGTTGAAGGGGGATTAAATGTTGCAAAACCAAAGCATTCTGTCTCGGTATCAGGAAAACAACTATCAGAGGAACTTAAAAGTGCAATCATCAAGTTCTGTCAGGATGATTTAATATCTTACCAAGCTCCTGGAAGAGATGATTTTATTGAAATCCATGTTCAAGGAGAAACAAAAGAAGTTCGCATTAGGTATCTAGTGGTAACATTAAAAGAAGCACATGCACTCTTTCTACAAGACCGAGAAGAAATGTCCGTGGGGTTGACAAAATTCACTGAATTACGCCCTGCTCACGTGCGTCTTCAAAGTCAGATCCCACATAATGTGTGCACATGCATTATACATGAAAATACGAAGTTTCTTCTCAAAGCATTGTGTAAAAATCACGTACTCACTGAGACTGAATTTCGTAAGTTCATAGCACAAGTGGTTTGTGATCAGAAATCGAGTAAGTGTATGCAGGGAGGATGCTCCAACTGCCCGGGATTGAGTGGAGCAGACATTTCGGATGAACTTGCTAATTCTCCATGCGAATGGAAACTGTGGAGTTCACGTAATGGAAGAATGGAAATAGAAGTTAAAAAGGGATCTGTAAATGACTGCATTGAAGAACTGACCATTTGCCTGCCACGTTTCCTAAATCACGTTTATGTAAAAAGACAGCAATCCGAGGCCTTTAAGAAGGCTCGGGAAAATGTTGCAATTAGTGAAGCTGTGATACAGATCGACTTCTCTGAGAACTACACATGCAAGGAGCAAAATGAAATTCAAGCTGCCCACTGGAACAATACACAGATCTCAAAATTTAGTGCTGTTGCCTGGTATAGGAAAGAAGATATTGGTGAAATTCAGAAACAACCTTTTGCTTTGGTGTCTGATTATGTATCACATGACAAATACGCAGTTGATATTTGCTTAAGGAATATATTTTCGGAAATATTGGATATTGTTCCGAATCTTCAACTTGTGAAAGTGTTTTCTGATGGAGCTGCTAGTCATTTTAAGCAGAAATACACATTGAGTCATGTGACATATCTTTCCGAAGTATTTGGAATCCAAATTGAATGGCACTTCTTCGAATCCTATCACGGAAAGGGGGCAGTAGATGCGATTGGAGGACAAGTGAAGAGGATGGCCTGGACAGCTGCTAAAGCAGGAAGCAGGATTCAGAGTGCCGAAGAATTTGTTAATACTGTTAGAAAGAAAACCAAAATATGTCTTCTTGAGGTTTCTCTGCCTGAAATTGAAGAAGCAAAAGAATTTCTCGACAAAAGATTTGAACGTGTTTCACCTATGCCATCCACTCAGCGGGTTCATTATGTGAAAGTATTAGGTTTCAATGTTGTGGAATATGCTTTTCTTTCATGTGCGGAAAGTGTCAGAATGACGCACTACTTTCGGAAATAAAAACAGTGTAGTGATATGCGTGTGTACTACGAGGCTACTGCATTTAGCGTTCCTACACTATAAGGAGTCCAATCAAGTAACTAGTGTGTTACAGGTATTAGCTGTGTGCTCATGTGTCGTCTTTGTTATGGTTTTGAGTCAGCTTTTTATACTTGCAATGACGTAACTGTGATAAGAAATGAGAGCTGTCAACATCTGTTTATATTGCATGACATTAATGCTTCTCCAAAGGATATGATTATTGTCAAAACGATAAATACAATTACACACCTGTATGTATTACATGTATGTAACGTATAATACGTATCACTATGATTTACCATATGTTATACCATGTAAAACAAAGACAAGGTATTACAATTTTCGCAAATGTCAGTTAGTCACAAACTCATGTTAGTTAGTCACGCTGACCTTTGAATAAATATCTCCAGATGAGAATAACATGCCAAACCTTTTTTCAGGTTATTTGAAAGCTTAGAAGTTCCTCTCTCAAGTGATTTTTCAGAACAAATCAAATAAGAAAACTTTCAAAGAAAACGGAGGACAAAGTTTTGAAGTTGGACCTGCAGTTGACAAAAATGTCAGTTAGTCACGAAAAGTTTAGCGCTCATTATTAAATAATTGTTTCACTTTTTTTAGGTTTTTATCTTTCCTATCACAACCGCCAATGTATTCTCTGTCATCGTATGTCGTTAAAATAACATTTTTACACCTATATTGGCTATTAGACAGACATTTTAAGAAGAAAATGTAGTGTAATGTCAGTCACATGTGGAATTGCTCTATATCAACACAAAGACCAAGAAATGCTAATGAAATATCTTTTAATACATACCTAAATTATTTTTCAACATTTGCTGCACCTCTTATGTGTGCCACTACTATCCTGCAGAAGTGTCCAACTATAGTCAACAATCATATTTGTTGCACATTGCCCCTGTTAGCGTTGCTTTAAAGTAGATATGGTCTGATAAAATCTTTCCCCACATTCATTGGAGACTTGCCCAAGAGCACCAGTAGGAAAACAATTCAAGTGTGACTGGAGAATGTGCATTTTTAACGACATGTTATAACCAAGATTACAGCAAGACTATAGTAATTCGTTGACTAACACATCACTATTGTCTGTTCTGTTGTTTCCAAACAAATCAGAACACATTTTTCTGAAAGAATTCCGACAGTCCAGTTCAAGAGGGTTCAAAGCTTTGTCCACTGCAACAGCGAATGGCTTCGTAAGTCCAAATTTTATGTGAAGTGGTGGTAACAGTAAGTCTTTTAATTTCACCAATGGAGTATCTGCTACATTCTTGCAAGCAGGTTCCATTTGTGTATGGGCAGGCCAAATCCTTCCGATCACAGTTATCCCATTCACAAAGAAAACAGCAACGCTTTACATACTCAGATTGTAATCCTATAAGTATGCCAATTACTTTGAAGTCATCACAAATTTGCCACTTGTGGATGCTATGCTGAATTTTATTCAACAAAAGCACCATACTGCCGTATGTTTCCTTCATTTTAGTGGCATAAGCTATGGGAACAGGAGAATATGTGTATATTGCTTATGTGAAAGAGTACTGCTTTGAGGCTAATTTTGGAGCCATCAACAAATAGTCGCAATTCCACTGGTAAATGTTTTGCTCACATAGCATTAAATAGACAATTCACATCATTGCAGTAGCAGAGTGAGTCTTCCATGACAAAGAATGGTGCGAAGGCAGCCTGATGATGTCAAAAGCAAGAAACCCTAGCATCTTTGTCTAGTAAATTCCACTGTTTCAGATGCAAACCCAAAAGTTCAGCTTATGCTTTAGAAAGATTCAGGTCCCTAACAAGATCATTCAAATCATTTTGTGTCAGGAGACATAGCGTCATTTCTTCATAATTGAAATCAGATCTTGCATTCTCCATGTCTGCACTAGCTTCGACCTGGGTTTCATCTTTGAATGACCATGTGTCTGGAGAAATGGGGACACGTAAGAAGGAATTGAGCAGCACAAGTCAAATAGCTGACGATGTGGAGATACTTGATCTTCTTTCTATTGTTGCATTTCTTCCTGCTATTTTAACCATGCAGAAATAGGAATCATCTACATGATTGGTCAGTTCCCTCCATATCATAGGAATGGCAAAAGGCATTACAACTTTACCTGTTTTCTTCAACCAACCATTAAGACGAGGCGAACAGTTCAGACAGACAAATGTGGTGCCTATTTTCGGTTCTGATTACCTAACTTGCACCCGAAATACAATTCCTTCACTATGGGTGTCACATGTTGTCTGCATGATTTAATAGTGTACTCCCCGCAGATGTAGCTAAAGTTTATTGGATGATTCTTAAAAAATCAACCTAATTGCTTTTTATAACTATTCTTATATAATGAAGTATATGCTAATGGCTTCATTGCTAGATGCAAGGCACTAGAAAACAACATATAATGAAAATTAATAATTAATTAATTAATAATTAAAACTGAGGATGCTCAAAAAAACAAATAACATTCGTGCTTAGGGTGTCAAAATACATAAACACCCATTTTCATTCTTGAACATTTTTCATTTTAGACCAGTGTCATTTGCACATTTATTTTGTAAGTAATAAATCTTTTATATACCAAAGTATTTATATATTCATAACACTGAACTTGATAAAATGTATTAACTCTGTATAGTTTGCACATTTATTTTATAAGTAATAAATGTTTTATACCAAAGTATTTAATCTTTGTTGTGTAAAAAATGTTTAACCTTGAAGAAGGTAAACTGATTTGAGAAAGCTTACTCAATACTGAGATTTGTACCATTGATTTGCCCTCTTTCCAGGTAAATTTCCCTTACATGAATGAATGGAATAAATGCAATGAATGAATGAATATATGAATGAATGATTATGGGCCATTATAAAACATCAGTGTTTATTCAATGAAAAACTGAAGCTGTTACCTAACTTGAAACTTCGCTTGGTGGGAAGAACTTTTCATCAAACAAGGAAGTGATCATAGCAATGAGTGTTTTGCAGAGTTTGAGAGAACCTATTTTTCTGACCTATGAAAAAGCTGGAGGATCACTTGACCAAGTGTATAGCCAATAAAGGAGACTATGTCAAGAAACAAACATATTTCCTTGGTTTTTTACCAGATTTATCAGATCATCCTCATATGTGTAGACTATACCAGGTGAGTCAGCCGCGCCTTATTTTTTTGGAAGGTAGGCCACCCATCTAACGGCATGTGCGCCTTAGTCCAGTTTTGCACTTACTAAAATGTATTGCTTGACGTTCTTAAAGAGAGGAATGCACAAAATTGAGAGCAACAGTGGTTTAAGGGACAGAACGTACTCCTCGCTAAAGTGCACCTCAAAAACATATGACTCGTTTACTGAGAGCGAATTCCGGTTTCCAGCCGATTTTACAAACTTTTTATTAGAGTATACATAGCAACGTAATTCAGTAAATGGCTCGGAAAAAATGGACCTATCATATGAGTATACTAACAACATCAGCTAAAAAGAAAATGGTGGATTCTTGTACTTAGAGCAGGGATTGGCTGCCAAAAATTAGGAAAAATTTAGACACGCCTCATCCATCATGGACCCGTACAGTCAAAACGGACATATTATTACACAACAGTTTATTTGCATTTTTGTGTGAACTACACCTCGTGCATCTCAATTAATATGCATAACAGCTTTTGCCATTTAAGTAATAATATTAGAACGCCCAGTAAGTGACCAAAACTGTCTTTAAAGGCTAAATCAAGCCCGAAAACTTGCGAGGTAGCAATGGCATAGCGCCAGGCATGCAAGTCCTACTGTTGGACGTGGTACATGCTTTCAGGAAGTCTCGAAATAGCTTAACAGGATTGTGACGGGCTCTCTGCGCTAAGCCCTAATGACGTAGGTTCGAGTCTCAGCATTGTAAATATTTTTTTTTTATGTTCATCAAAACTTGGAAACCGAATTCACAATAATCTAATTATGAAGTCCCTGAGGGTTTAGGACATTATAATTTAAATCGTTTTTGGTTGTCTGCATTTTTAATAGTACAATAATTCATTGTGTGCAAAATTGAGTTTAACTTCCATGTTAAACTCTGACAATGTAATTTCCTTGCTTTCTGTGTTCAAATGTGTATGAATGATCCTTATTTCAATTGCACCTACCTATAGGTGTGTTTAAACAACTACATAATTGTAGTTCACCAATAAAGAAACATCAAACAATGTCATAAAACATAAATAAATCAATAAAAATGAATATAATAACAGTTTTCAGAATAATAGTTTGTAAATTGTGACGATTGCACGGTAAAAAACAAATTAGTACATGATTCGAACCACCTTCACAGCAGACAGATTACTTCAGAGTCTTGCGCCCGTTCCAACTGAGCTACCTAGTAACTTGTGAGCTAAACATTCCGTTTAAGATGTAATATTCGCTGGTTCCAGTGAACATTTACAGAAGTGCAAACGTCAGCTGTCTAATTACGAATATATTAAAAGGCGATGTTGTTAGCTAATGCTGGATTTCTGACAGTGAAGTCATTAATCCTCTTGCTCTCCAATATTTTTCACTGATGATATTGAAGAGAGCAATAGCAGTAATAGTAACCGCTTTTTAGAGAGCACCATATTTTTATGTTTTGGCGGTCACATCGCTCTCTCACAACCCCCAGAATGTCTGGAGGACCACACCTGTCGTTGGTTTACGGGTCTCACCGACCTGACCGGAAGAGTTATCAAAATAAATTCACCAACCATATCCTCTGATTACCAATCAGAGGACGTATTACATGCCATGACAGGTCAGCATGTTAGGGGTTAAGATTTTATAGAGAAATTAGAGAAATGGAGAGGTTGGAAAAATAAAGACTCCCTAGCCCTCGGGAACCCTAATAGCATCGGGGTCAGAAGAGAACAAGAGATGACCAAGGTCAGATAGAAAAGTTACAGTGAGGAGCAAAACACCAGTAAGTGGAAGTAATGTTCTGCTCAGCTTGGGTACCTTGTGGTCGCTATTCACATATCCCCTAGACGGAGACCCCTGAGTCTGAGTCTAGTAAAAGTTATACTGTAGTTTTCCATAACCAGAGATTAAAGTTGATTGGTTCATTTGAATGGACAAGCAATGGTCATGTAGCGTTAAGGATGGGAGAAATGAGTGCATTGCAAAGATCTCTCTGTGGTATGCGACAGTTGGCCACAAGGGTTAAGAGCCAACTACACACTTCTCTCCAGTCTTTAGACCACAGTAATTTTCCATTACAACATAATAAGGAACTGAAGTTGTATTAAGAGTCAACTTCTGCAATTTTATAATGCTTATTTTATAAATCACACTTATTAGAAAACAGCTTCCTCCTATATTGTTCTGGGTTGATTTCTGCTGCCTATGTAGTTTCCCTTTGAGTAAATGCCTACGATTTCCCATCTGTTTATGCCCTTATTGTCAAACCCACTGAGATAAGCAAAATTGTTTTGAAAATATAGTGGGTTCACGGCAATATTACAAGCTAGCATTTTCACTAGCAGAGTACCGTTAGTGCAATGCTTCATTAAAAGCTGAAATAAAGACGAAAAACTATTTGTCTTTGTCTCCATGTCATGATAGAAGGTCTTATATAATATTGTACCTATTGTCCAGTTTAACAACACATGCAAATAATTCTTCATTCTTTCCTAGGTAAGACCAAATTATGTTGCACTGGTGTAGCATTTCCTTCTGAACCAATCATAATAAAACTATTTCACAGAGTCAGTATCTGAACCCCCCTTCATTTCACGATCATAATATTGTTCATTGGCTCACTTTTGTTTCGGGATTCCTTTTAGCCAGTTGTATTGAAAACTGATCCAGCTAAGTGAACTCATAGGTTGGTTACCTGAAAGTGGATCATGGAGGGAAAACACTACAGGGATCTAAGGAAATGGGCCACTTTTTAGGTGTCACTACATACGGCACCATGATAATTTATTTCTATTAAAATTAATTGAACAAATCTGTGATAAAATTTGCCAAAATTAATTACTTCAGAATCAAGGACCCTTAAACTATGAATATCTATATCCCTATGCATTACAAACTTTAACTTGAGGCATGCAAATGCTTCTAATAATACTTTATATATTCCATCTACTCACTGTGATAACATCTATATTAGTACTAATTTCATCGAGTGTTTAACATCCATGTTAAATATGTGGGTAGAACCTGGTAATGGGGTCGATGTTTTCATGTTGGACTATAAAATGCGGATTGCATAAAACTCGAGAATAAGGGGCAGCTGACGCACCTGGTATATATGTATGCCAAATTTGAGACCTCCATTGCATTTAGTCAAGGAAAGGTAGCTGTTTTTCAGTTTTAAACTCAAGTAAGTAATTTGAGTTTTAAAAACTGATGCAAAGCCAGTAATTATTTACACTTTTAAGTGGTTATATCTTTTATTTTTAAGTTTCTGCATCTTGCCTTTATGACTAAACTTACTTGATATTAGTTGGGATTTGAACCACAGATCTTCCACACGTTCAGCTGATCTAACTACTGAGCTATCGTGACAACTTTCCAGTATGTTATTTAATTCTCCATCCGATTCGTATTTTCTGGTAGATAACTAGGAAATGAATGTTGTGTATGGTGATGCTTCACCATCCTACTACCAAGTCAACATTTTGTCCAAGCAATTTAAGTGGGGTAGGAAATTGACTGAGGATGATCCATGTTCAGGTCGGCCAGTGGAGGGGTTTCTAAAGGAAATGTGCCAAAAAGTGGAGGACATTGGGTGGTATAAATAAAAACTAGCTAGTGCTTGTGAGCTGAAGCTGGTAAACAAGTTGAGAATAATCAAAAGGTCGTGATTTGGTATAAATAAAAACTTCCCCTCTTCCGCCAGCTCTTGCTTTCAACACAAAGCTTTAGCTCCGTGACCTTCACTATGCGACGTAAACAAACACACCTTTTTCATGTCTGGAGGGGATTTAAATATTTACTGCATTTAAATATCCATATACTTATTCATGTTAAACCTGATAGAGATACTGATTTTAAAGAACGAAAATGTAAGTAAAGATTTGGCAAATTAAATAGAAATTAAGATTCGCCAGGTATTCCACCGATAACGTTCATACACTTTGAGAGGTGGAACTGGAACTTAAAAATTCAATGCCACAACTGGGATTTGAACCACAGACCTTCCGCTGGGCAGCTGCTCTAACCACTGAGCTATTGTGACAAACTGCCAGAATGGTATTAAATTCTCAAACCAGTTCTACCTCTCAAACTTTGCCCATACACGGCTTGTGTGTTTAAAAACACCAACAGTAAGTTTGTTGGCATAAATAAATAATAGTTCATACACTTTCTAAATTCCATCAGTGATTTTCTTAATTTTATAGTATTGAGAACTTGTATCAGCTGATATATGGAAGTAGATAATTTGTACTCGTGCATTTGCATCGTTATACTGATATCCTTTACATCTATACATATAAAATATCAATAACTAATTCCAAGAGTGATTGTGTGGGGACTAATAACAAGATTATATAAGACTTTATCATAAATTAAAGCTATACCGGATGAAGTTTCATTTCGTGGAAATTTCAATTTAGGGTCGGTTTTATATGAAAGTCTTCAGACATAACACGGTTTTGATTTGCACAATATTCTACTCTATGTATCGCATTGATTACATTATCGTCGGCAATGAGAGCGGAACACTACTACCTCATTCACATGTTTAGCGTTAGCGTACGCAGGCAAGATGACAACACCTTAGGATGTATTCAGAATGTTAAAAGATCCCCTTCGTGTTTCATTTCCCTCTGGAAGCAATTGCTGCAGAAGCAAGTCTACATTTTCTCTTTAAATGTGATTATAATTGTTTATATCTGCATCCAAGTCCCTACATATTGTGTAATTTTTTAGTTCCTCAACCACTAAACGTATAGTAGAGGAATTATTGCATTCCGCCCAATAATTCAATATCGAGATTAAAGCAGAAATACACCTTCTGAGCCTTTCTGAATGGAGAGAGAGAGAGAGACAGAGAGAGAGAGAGAGAGAGAGGCCTAGGTGTGCATGCCTGTATGTGTGTAAGTTTGAACATCAAAACCCAAGCAGTCACTTTTAAAAACCAAATTTTTTATTGAAGTTCAGTAACCTCCAAGAGTGGGACTTTATGGAAACCTTCCATCTAAAACTAACTTTTACATGGATAAACATTCCTAATTTTTAATTTTCTCAAAAATGGCCACTGTACTCGTATTTTGATTAAAATGGCATATGTTAAGATATTTACATGACAACTGAAATGTAGGTATACCTTTAATTTTGGGGAAATAGCCTGTGAGGTCCTTTTCATTCTGAATCACATTTGTATAACTGATAAACTGTAGGAGATAGACAAAGTCTTACTACACAAAAAATGTCTATCTAATTAAAGCACACAGTTTACGTCATTTTTTTTTGGGGGGGTGGGGGCAGGGATAAATGAAACAGTAATTGGGATTTATCCGAACTTCAAACACATGGCGATTATCCTTTTATAAATCTAAACCCTGATTCCCATAAATTGATCTATGTCTATTACAAGTGATATACTTGAAAGATTACTTTTACTAGTGTTCTGTTGATCTGTTCTAGAACTGGGCAATTACAATTTATGGAACATCAAAATAGGCAATTCTAAGATATTAAAAGAGTTATCTGAATTAAAGCTATACCTACTTTGTGAAAGAGTTTCATATAAGCTTATTTTATAGATATAATTCAACCTTGATTTGTACGAGCATTATGCTCTTCATACGTGCTGCATGTTTGTATAAGCACGTTTGTATATGTTTTGATTCCATTATCAGTTTTCTGGTAATGAAAGTGGATCACTATGAGATCTCTCGCATTCTAACCAGGCTTGATCACAACACCTCTGAAAAATGTCCTTGTATCATCGGAGCTGATATAGCAGCAAATATCTCCAAGAGTAGAGTTTATTATATTTTACAACACGTATGTATTTCAGTCACCATGGTTGAAGAAAGCAGTGTATTTATGAGGCGCTTTGTTCATCTATTAAAGGAAAATCAAGACATTCTATTAAAAGCACAGTTGCCAGAAAGAAGCGCAAAAGTTTAGCATTAGCTACAGTAAAGCAAAAATTGGAGGAAGAGTTTCAAACATCCATCAGTGGGATGCAAATACTAAAAAAAAAGCAACAATTTAAAAACAAGAATTAAGTCCAAAAGTGATTCGGAACTAATTGGCAATAAGCCAGTTGTTTTAAAACAGTGGGAGCAGGAAATCCTGGCCATGGTACTAACTGATTGAGCAAGCTGAGTTACCTACATAGCTACCTCAGAAAAAACCAGCAAAAGCTCCGTCGGAGCGAGGAAAGCAGGTTTTTATTTATACCATTTCGCGAGCAATAGCTCCGCAGTCAAGGTCAGGAAGCTTTAGCTTGCAAGGAGATGGAGGAGAAGGTTTTTATTTATACGACACCAACCTCTTGCTCCGAATTAGTGAGAAAAAGCTATTGCTTGCTTTTATTTATACCACCAATTGTTTTGGAAGATCGTTGTGTTCAGATCAGTGTTCATGAAAAGGGCATTTCAGCTGGCACAGCTTTCAGCATCATCCGTACAGTCTTGATGATGTCAAAGGTTAGTTCCTCAAGGGTGCCACAAATGTTGACACTTGATGGAATGCATGACGTCAGCGTTTAATGAAGAGAATTTAGACATGCTTAGAGGAAACCCAGAAAGCTTCTTCTCGAGAATTTTTATGGGGGATGGAACATGGGTCGATCATTATAATCCAGAGACCAAACAAGAGTTCATGCAATGGAAACACAAGGGGTCTCCTGCCCCCAAGAAACGTGTGCAACAATCATGCCGGAAAGATCATGGCAACAGTCTCTTGGGACTCAGAAGGTGGAAACACTTTTGGAATTCATGCCACACAAAACAAGTATTACTGGAAACACTTATACTTTCACGTGGTGGCTTTATGTGAGCATATCAAATGGAAACATTGTGGAAAGTTGTCAGTTGATGTTCTGCACACATATTGCAGGCTGCTATGCAGGAGTGTGGCTTTGTAGAGCTTAACCATCCACCCTGCAGTCCAGACCTGGCTCCCACTGACTGCTTTCTGTTCAGAAACCTTAAACAATTCTTGCGTGAGTGACGATTTCCCAATTACAATGCACCGAAGGCAGTTGTAACAGGGTATTTTAACACCCAAGATGTTTCATTTTTTTTTCTAAGGGTATTCTGTCACTGGAGGCAAAGTGGACTAAGTGTATTCCAGTAAAGGGGGACCACTTTGAAAAATAATCAGGGGAGTTTCATCAGATTTAATTTTCATGTTCAGGTAGATAATTTATTTGAATGTTGCTCTTAGTATGTTGATGCAGTGTTCCGTATTACTCTTTTTTGGCATTTTTCTTTATCAGTATTCATTTTATCTAAGTATTTTCTAAATTCTATGATCTCTTTTTTATGAAAATTACTTTTATTAAATCTTAATATCCAAACAATTAGTTATTTCTTCCTGACTTTCTCCTACCTAATGCTGTTTCCTTACACTCCAGCACTCAACGGTTTTGTTTGCTGAACCTACATCTTTAATCCTAAATTATACTACTACCCAGTGGCGGCTCGTGCACATTTGTTTAGAGGAAGAAAGAATTTAACTGCATAAAATTATGAAACCTTAAATAATAATTCATGCAAAAATCGCATGCATTTGTAAGGGTAAAATGCATTACCTTTTATTGATAGAAGAACTCTGCTCTTCGCTGTTTCGCTGTTACAAAATCTTCCTTTACTCTATCAAGCCATTTTGGATCTTTTTCCAGGTGCAACAACAAGTCTTTTTCGATAGACATGAGAGCAAGAGAACCTAGTCTATCTTGACCCTTAGTGTTTATACAGGAAGTTTTTATTCTTTTCAGTGTAGAAAAGCTTCTTTCAACACTTGCTGTCGACACAGGTATCGTAGCAATTAAGTGTGCCAATTTGTAGACATTGGGAAGACATTTATGAATACCTTCCTTAACGAGGAGAACTGTTAACTCCTGGACTTTGATTCAGTTCTGCTGCAAATCACAGTTGTAAAACACCACAAGTTCGTTTTTAAGCAACTCACTATCAAATTGTTCCAGGAAACAGTTCAATAAGGATGAAAATTCAACATCTGGGAACGTCTTGGGAAAATGTTCAAATTTCGAAGCGTTGAGCAAATTATAAATAAGTTCTTCAGATCTTCGAACGTGACTTCCATCTGCGTTGCTAGCATATCGATTATGTTGAAATACAACTGGCAGAAATGAGTTTTGAGATCAACAGCTGCAAGGCGCCTTTTTTTAATTTTAGGAAACTGCTTACCAGTTTCATTAGCAGCCAATTTGAAGTGTTCATTATAGGCTGCATCGTTTTTAGATTTATGCAGAAAATGAACCATTTCAAGAACTCTCCTACAGCGGAAATCAATATCATTGGTTTTAAGCTGGAGTATATCGAAAAGAAAGGCAGTTTTCGAAAATAA
Source organism: Tenodera sinensis (assembly GCA_030765045.1). Taxonomy (NCBI): domain Eukaryota; kingdom Metazoa; phylum Arthropoda; class Insecta; order Mantodea; family Mantidae; genus Tenodera; species Tenodera sinensis. Next base: position 148,047,838 of record CM060965.1, on the reverse strand, counting down.
TCCACTAAAAACCGAAAGCAAGAGGTTGAATTCAGTCTTCCAATAGACGAATGTAGCCTTTGCTTCTCTAATTGTAGCATCATCCCAGGTTTTTGTTTCTTCCAGCATTTCGGAAAACACTGCCAGAAGACCTTCCCTGAGCAATTTTACAGATTCTACCAAACGACATTTGAAGTTCCATCTGGTTTGAGCATCTTTAGGCAGTCGAAGTTTGGTCATATTGGTAAGAGCCTCCATTTGTTTTGAAGATTGATGAAAAAATGCGGGCAAACCACTGATACTAGTAAAGAAGACCCTGCACTGAGCAATGCTACTACAGCTATGTGATAGCACAATATTAAGCCTGTGTGCATGACAGTGTACAAATAATGCCTGCTTTGCTTTCTGCTTGATCTTCATCTGCAAGCCGTTTAATTCTCCGGCCATAACAGCAGCGCCATCATAAGACTGCGCAAAAAGTTTTCTCTCATAATTCAACGGCTCTAACTGCTGATTCAGTAATTTGTATAGGGCATTGGCTGTTCTATCTCCACTAACACTGTGGAAACCAAAAAATCGTTCTTGTATGTAGCCACATGGATCTACATATCTTAAAATTATTGAGCACTGCTCTGAGAGACACGTCCAAAGTTTCATCAGCCTCCATTGCAAAGAAGGCAGCTTTATGAATTTCATCCTCTATTTCTTTCCTTACAAGGCCTGCAACAGATTCAATTAAATCATTTTGAATGGTTTTTGACTAGCCAATGAATGCTTTAGAATTATTTAAATGTGTCTGAAGTACTTCGTCGCGTTTCATTAATAACTTAAAAAGCTCGCGGTAGTTCCCTTGATTTGATGATAATTTATTTTCATCGTGTCCTGTGACAGCTAGTTCTTGCCTTCCTAACAGACACACAATATCCACTAAACTTGATAATACGTGTCGATTTTGCTTCACTTGTTCATTGTGTTTGGCGCGAGAAATCCTAGCTGCTTCACTTAATGCTAGATCGATGCGATATTCACTTACCGAAGATTGTTAATTTTAGTGCATTGTCGAGATGCTCTCGAGATTTTTCATGCCTCTGAATTCCTTGGCCCAGATTCTTAACATCACTGAATCCACCAAAGGACCAAACATCCTTCGAGTTGGAGAACAAAACACAAGGAAAACACAAGAGAATTTGCCTTTTTTCACAACCTGTTAGCCAATTGGCTTTTTCATACCAAGCTGTGGTGAAGTTCAACTTCCCGCCTTTGCTAGTAGCACACATGAGTCCAGGTAATGATGGGGTTGGTCGTCCCTTCTGTATAACAATTATTCTCCGAAAACTAAAACACTTTCACTGTCATTGTTCAATGTTATAACAACAAATTAAAAAAGTAAAACTTCACCGTCTTACTCACGCGTTGGAAGAAACACAGTAGAACATTACTGAAAAAGGAGCAGCAACAAAATATGTGACTGAAAGGTTTACGATGCACAATGATCAACATATCCGTGAAGGGAAAAGACCTGTTAATAGATCTGGTTGAAAATAAAATCACTAGATGGCAGCAATAGTATCAATACCTTTGCCGGTTCCAATCTCGCGCCTCAGAGAGGACTTATCCGCAACACTCCAGCCTTCAGGGACTTAGCGCAGGCGAGGTTCGAGAGGAGGAACTCCTCCTCAGCTGTTCATAAGCTGCATTAATAATCTGTTTTTCTCTCTGGCCGCTGTAGCGCTATGTTCTATGCACATTTACTATGGGAGTGGAGGAAAGAGATAAGTTTCCTCCGCTGCGTGGACACTCGTAAGCCTCGTAAGGTATCATGTGGTATAAACCGTGCGAAGCATAAACCAGCATACCTTGATATAATAGCTTCAAATTCAAAATTTATTCAATATTTCTTGAATTTTAAGATTAATATAGTATTTATAAATTCATAAAAAACTTGAGGATTTGCTCCTGTGAGAAGCCGCCACTGCTACTACCACAGCCACTTTTTATGACATTTCTACAGCTCTTGAGTTGTAAATCAATCCAACCTTTCCAGAGATTAATGCAATATCCTGATGGAGAGAAGGATAGTATTCCTCCCATAATTGACAGGTTATAACAGATGCAATTGCTTTAAATGGGAGGTGTGAGTGAGTCACTATCCCTGTAGCATGTAATGGATGAAACTGTAGTGTCCAATTCACAGCAGAATGACACTGGTGACATTATAAGACAACCAATAAGAATTCACCATGACTGCAACAATATTTGTCACAAGAAATGCTGGTTAAAATGGTGAAGCTACACTGAAGTGCATAAAAAAATATAGGCTAATGTGTTGCATTCACATGACTACAAACTCTTATTACAATAGCTTATTCTACTATCAACTTCTTGATAATAGAAATAAATCTTCATTATGCATTTTCTCATTTTGATGTAGGTATAAGAATGCAGAAAGCTAAAGTGTAGTCAAATCTTTTTATTGCTATGTATTGGCTTTGTAATTCTGTTGCATGAGCTGGGGCAAAGATGAACAGAGATTTGCATTTAAGGAAGTATAATAAGCTATTTGAAAATTCAGACCAAAACAAAAATGGGTGATCCAATGTGTTTTGTCTGTAGGGCCTTATGCACTCATTGTCGACTGCCGCTGTCGTACAACGGCGCGGATAAAACCATACAGCACTTTTAAAACTACTTTTAAAGGCTTTACTTACCAATATAATTATAGCAGATGCTGACCACTGTCAATGTCCATACATTTTTGGCACCTCTTTAGGAAATTATCCGTCACTCGCTGTAGTTCACGTTGAGAAATGCTGGCAGTTTCCTGACGGATATTTTGTTTTAATTCTTCCAGGATGTGTGGGCTTGTCTTGTACACTTTATGCTTTAAGTTACCCCGAGATAGAAATCGCAGGGGGTTAGGTCGGGGGACCGAGGGGGCCACAAATTTCTACTAATAATTCTGCCCTGAAACACACTTTCAATTGTTCTCATCAAAAGATTGGCCATATGAGCTGTTGCAGAGTCTTGTTGAATAAAGGCAAAATCACATTCCCTGTTGGCTAATTCTCTAAAAAAAGGGTGCAAAATTGTATTCACGTATGTACAGGCGAAAACTGTTGAATTGAAAAAAATCATAATAAATACACGCTGTGAAGTAGAAAACAAATGCTGAGCCATAATACACTTTATGACTAAGTACAGGACTAAATAATAAAGCATACTGGTAATAATGCAACCGCATGATATCGCGTCAACTCAATACTGATTGTGAGCAGAGCAGAGAAAAACAAATGATGCTCGTGACCTTGTGTATATCAGCTGCTATTATTGTATTTCCTTGTTTGCAGAGGCAAAACATTGCGTAGCGCTTCACATGTGTTTGGATCTCTCTGTATCTTGGAAATGGTTAAACCCACAAAATACTTTATCTGATATAATTTATTACTGTGTGCCTTAACAAGATCTACATGTTTTGTGAAGCAAGATTTGTTCTGTATCTTACGTTTAGCAATTATATAAGTCGTTCACAATGATAGGCTATCCCCAGAAAATTCAAGATACAGTAGCGCTTATAAGTGTTTTGATAAAATCTTTTCGCATTATTTCTTTATTTAAAGCATTGGTTGGCCTCTTGTACTGTAGGTAACTTAAACTGTAAACGACAATACATATATAAACATAAAATAACACTTCTGGGGATAGTGTATTGTATGTCAAAAAAAATCTGATGTGTTGCACTTACATGACTTCCTCTACTCTTGTACTAACTATTCTTACAGACTTTTATTCCTCTATCTTCTTAATGTTAGTCGAGATAAACATTTGCAAAAATTATCTTATTGCTCACTTTCTTGTAGGTGCAAGGGGAACATGGGAATGCAGTAGGCTTTGAACGATAGTCAAATCTTTTAAAGGTTTGAGATTCCATTTTATTTGCATGGCTAAGATATAAAAAAAATGAATAGCGATATTCCATTTGATGATAGTTTAAGTATTGCAAAACTCACTCAAATAACAAGGAATATCTCTGAAATGGTTCACTGTACAAAAAAATTTATTTGGATTGTGTGTTTTAGCCAAATCTACATTTAAGTATAGTAAGATTTGGTCTATCTCTTACGGATTGCCAGTTATACAAAAGTCATCCAGAGTAAAAAGGGTTACATGGGCTGTAGCCAGAAAATTCAAAATATACATTTCATTTGTCATAAAAATATCTTAAACATATGGCATTTTAATAAAAATTCTCGACTAGGTGTGCAAAAGCAGTTAAGTCAAAACTATCAAAAATGAGTTCTCCACAGCCTTTGATGGTACTTTGTGTGCTCTATCCATGTGTCTAATCAGTTAAGTCATATCACTTACATTAGCCCAGTAACATGAATGCGCAAAAGGAGGTATGTCATGAAGTCATCTGTTGTGTGTGTGGAAAAGATGGTTATGTCACTCACTTTTGACTTAGCTTGTTTTACACCATCAAACTGGCTGTGCAAAATAATAGCTAAGTCAGTTATAGAGGCGACTTAACTTGCTGTGCACCACAAATTTAAATGACTTACCAGCTTGACACTACAAAGGTTTTATTTTTATTGCACTAACGAGTAATTGCACAATTAACTCTGACTTATGAACAAACTATATTATTTGCAACTCTGTATATCTTTTCAGTATAAACACAGAGAAGCTATTTACCATCTTATGTCACTTGAACTATTTATATGAAAAATATTCAAGACAGCATGATGGTAAGAGGATCTGCGAAACTATTTTTGATGATCTTGAACTACAAAAATTCAAATGTTGACACATACCAGACATGCAATAGACTTAAGCTGAAGATAGAGATTTCTGAAGGTAAAAAAACATGTTCAAGAGTAAGAGTTGCATCAAGAAAAGGCTGACTTGGCAAGTCACTCGCAAGAAATGATCCTACAAGGAAAACCATAACATTCAACTTACAATAACGCTTGCCAACTCCAGTGGTCAGTAGCTCCATTGCCTTCTATAGCTATGGAGCTATAACTTCATGTCCACTACTGTGATGACTGGCAAGTGTACTGTTTCATGTAGCACAAAAGACAAGTCTTAAGAGGGACTAATGAAATAGAATCTTGCCTTTACAATTAATTTAAACAACTTCATCTAAATGTAAAAAATAGCTTATGTATTCTGATTCCTGCCAAGGACAAAATAAAAACAGTCACGTTGCCATAATGTGTATGGTTGTACTTCAGGAACACCCAATCCCCCAATCTATTGACCACAAATTCCTAATACTAGGTCACATACATGAAGAGTGATGGAGATTGTGCAATCATAGCCAGTTTTCTCAGAAGAGGAAATAAATCTACAGGTATCAAACCTTTAAGAAGTATTCTGGTCCAAATGCAGTAAACCTAGCAAAAGTAGGACTTTTTATGCTTATCTTGGCCACATTCTGGAAACTCTAAAAACATCTGAAAGTGCTCTCAGTACATTCCCAAATACTAATACCAATGATGATGTTGAGTGAAGAGTGTGTTTTTATTGTTCATTATATTTTGGATAGTGAAAACAATTTCGTGGAAATTTAAAGAAAGTATGTGACATGAAAGTCATAATAATAAAATGTCTTGTTTCTTTACTTTGTATTATGTTATATTTTGCCAAGTTTCATTAAATTTAACAACCTTTTATAAAAGGCTAAAAATATATTTACTATGTGGTTAAAAGGTATTATTTCCAAGTACTACACTGATATTGGAGTTATCTTCTGAGTGCAGTGGTAGCACTGCTGCTTACCAAGTGGGAACCACAGGTTCGATTCCTGGTACCAGTGGGGATTTTCTCCCACTGGGAAACCTGACATGGGGTGCACTCAGCCTCAGGACCCTGAAGGGCCACTTGAGGAGCTACTGGATTGAAAAGGAGCACTCCTGGTTGTGTGGACCGAAAAACCAGTTGGAAGGGATCGGAGCGCTCTCCACCACACAATGCAATGCCTGTGGTAGTTAGAAGTGGGGGACCCAGTGGCTAGGCAGTAGGCTGTGGCCTGGAAAGGGCTGTTGCACATTATTATTATTATTATTATTATTATTATTATTATTATTATTATTATTATTATTATTATTATTATTATTATTATTATTATTATTATTATTATTATTATTATTATTATTATTATTATTATTATTATTATTATTATTATTATTATTATTATTATTATTATTATTATTATTATTATTATTATTATTATTATTATTATTATTATTTATTATTATTTATTATTTAATTATTATTTAATTATTTATTTATTATTATTATTAATTATTATTATGAATTATTATTATGAATTATTATTTATTACTATTTATTAATTACTATTTATTAATTACTATTTATTAATTACTATTTATTAATTACTATTTATTAATTACTATTTATTAATTATTATTTATTAATTATTATTTATTAATTATTATTTATTATGTATTATTTATTATGTATTATTTATTATGTATTAATTATTATGTATTAATTATTATGTATTAATTATTATTTATTAATTATTATTTATTAATTATTATTTATTAATTATTATTTATTAATTAATTATTATTTATTATGATTATTTATTATGATTATTTATTATGATTATTTATTATGATTATTATTTATTATTATTTATTATTTATTTATTATTTATTTATTTAATTATTTATTTAATAATTTATTTATTTAATTATTTATTTATTTAATTATTTATTTATTTAATTATTTATTTATTTAATTATTTAATTATTTTATTATTTATTATTTTATTTATTATTTTATTATTTATTTAATTATTTAATTATTTTATTATTTATTATTATTGTTATTATTGTTATTATTATTGTTATTGTTGTTGTCATTATCATTACCATTATCATCGTTATCATCATTATCATCGTTACCATCGTTACCATCATTGTTATTGTTCTTGTTGTTATTGTTCTTCTTGTTCTTGTTCTTCTTGTTCTTCCTCTTCTTGTTCTTGTTGTTGTTGTTGTTGTTCTTCTTGTTCTTCTTGTTCTTCTTCTTGTTCTTATTCTTACTATTACTACTATTACCACTATTATTACTATTATTACTATCATTACTATTAATATTACTATTATTATCACTATTATTATCACTATTATTATCACTATTATTATCATCACTATTATTATCACTATTATTATTACTATGATTATTATTACTATTATTATTACTATTATTATTACTATGATTATTACTATTATTATTACTATTATTATATATTATTAATTATTGTTATTGTTATGTCTGATATGTCTGTGTTCATTATCCTTCTATTTTTATGCTGTCATTTTCTGAAGTTCTGTTAAATGTGAATGCTGTATAAATACTGTGGTATTTTATCCCCGTGGGAACTACAAGATTTGGTTACATATTTAAAAATACAACTTCATTGTATATTCTAGTGGCAAACAATGAATATTTCACTTATACTATTAATATAACATTTGTGTGGAAGTAGATATGTCAAAATTTATTGTGGAAAGTCATGTAAATCACGCATCCATCTTCCAACCATTCAGATAATCCTTATATATGGGATGAAGATATACAGGAATTAAAGCAACTTGATGTATATATTTATAGTACTAACCAAAGAATATTCTTTTGCGAAAAGTGTAGTTTTGGCACATAAGGGATTTGGGAAATTAATTTTAATCTTTAATTTAGTTTTTCTCATTATGAGGTTTTTTGACTTAACTGCTTTTGCACACCCAGTTGAGAATTGTTAGAGCCATTTTTGAAAAAATCAAAATTTTCGAAAAAGTTTCCATGCAAAGGGTAGTTTAGGGTGAAGGAATTTTCTTCAAAATCTTTGTCACGTCCTTGAAGAACATTAAACTTAAATACCAACTTTGACTTTAACCGACTTTTTGTTTTTGAGTTATGCTGTCCACAGACTGACAAGACACACACAGACTTTTTTCTAAAAATGCTTTTTTTGGATTCAGGGGGCCTCAAAACATATATTTCTGGTGAAATCTCAACATTGAATTTTTGGGTAAAATTCTTCTACTTACTATACATAGTGGAGAAAGTAATAAAACTGACAAATTCACAGCTCATAAGTGTTTTGACAAAATAGTTTTGTGCAGAAAAAAATCTTATGTGCTGTAATCACATGACTTTCTCTACTCTTGTATCATACTAACCATTCTTACAAACTCTTATTCCTATATTTTCTTCGTGTTTGTTGAGATAAACATTTGTACAAATTATCTTATTGGTTATTTCCTTGTAGGTGCAAGGGGGATATTAGAATACAGTAGGCTTTGTGCGATAGTCAAATCTTTTAAAGCTTTGAGATTCCGTTCTCTTCGCACACTTAACATATAAAAAAAAAAAAAAAAAACAATGATGTTCCATTTCATAAAAGTTTTAAGTTTTCCGAAACTCACACACATAACAAGGAATATCTCTGAAATGGTTCACCTACAAGATAATTTATTCAGATATAAATTGTGTATTTTAGTATGATCTACATTTTCTTGTGTAGTATGATTTGGTCTATCTAACGGTTTACCAGTTATGCAAAAGTCGTCTAGAGTAAATATGCCTTCAGGGGCTATAACCAGAAAATTCAAGATATTCATTTCATTTGTCACAAAAATATCTCAAACCTATGACATTTTAATCAAAATTGTTAGAGCCAATTACAAGAAAATCAAAATTTTTGAACAATTTTCCATGTAAAGCGTAGTTTAGGGTGGGGCTATTTTCTTCAAAATCTTCGTGTCACATCCTTGAAGGACACTTTGGTTTTTAACCTACTTTTTGTTTTTGAGTTGTGCTGTCCACAGACTGATACACACACACACACACACACACACACACACACACACACACACACACACACACACACACACACACACACACACACACACACACACACACACACACACACACACACACACACACACACACACACACACACACACACACACACACACACACACACACACACACACACACACACACACACACACACACACACACACACACACACACACACACACACACACACACACACACACACACACACACACACACACACACACACACACACACACACACACACACACACACACACACACACACACACACACACACACACACACACACACACACACACACACACACACACACACACACACACACACACACACACACACACACACACACACACACACACACACACACACACACACACACACACACACACACACACACACACACACACACACACACACACACACACACACACACACACACACACACACACACACACACACACACACACACACACACACACACACACACACACACACACACACACACACACACACACACACACACACACACACACACACACACACACACACACACACACACACACACACACACACACACACACACACACACACACACACACACACACACACACACACACACACACACACACACACACACACACACACACACACACACACACACACACACACACACACACACACACACACACACACACACACACACACACACACACACACACACACACACACACACACACACACACACACACACACACACACACACACACACACACACACACACACACACACACACACACACACACACACACACACACACACACACACACACACACACACACACACACACACACACACACACACACACACACACACACACACACACACACACACACACACACACACACACACACACACACACACACACACACACACACACACACACACACACACACACACACACACACACACACACACACACACACACACACACACACACACACACACACACACACACACACACACACACACACACACACACACACACACACACACACACACACACACACACACACACACACACACACACACACACACACACACACACACACACACACACACACACACACACACACACACACACACACACACACACACACACACACACACACACACACACACACACACACACACACACACACACACACACACACACACACACACACACACACACACACACACACACACACACACACACACACACACACACACACACACACACACACACACACACACACACACACACACACACACACACACACACACACACACACACACACACACACACACACACACACACACACACACACACACACACACACACACACACACACACACACACACACACACACACACACACACACACACACACACACACACACACACACACACACACACACACACACACACACACACACACACACACACACACACACACACACACACACACACACACACACACACACACACACACACACACACACACACACACACACACACACACACACACACACACACACACACACACACACACACACACACACACACACACACACACACACACACACACACACACACACACACACACACACACACACACACACACACACACACACACACACACACACACACACACACACACACACACACACACACACACACACACACACACACACACACACACACACACACACACACACACACACACACACACACACACACACACACACACACACACACACACACACACACACACACACACACACACACACACACACACACACACACACACACACACACACACACACACACACACACACACACACACACACACACACACACACACACACACACACACACACACACACACACACACACACACACACACACACACACACACACACACACACACACACACACACACACACACACACACACACACACACACACACACACACACACACACACACACACACACACACACACACACACACACACACACACACACACACACACACACACACACACACACACACACACACACACACACACACACACACACACACACACACACACACACACACACACACACACACACACACACACACACACACACACACACACACACACACACACACACACACACACACACACACACACACACACACACACACACACACACACACACACACACACACACACACACACACACACACACACACACACACACACACACACACACACACACACACACACACACACACACACACACACACACACACACACACACACACACACACACACACACACACACACACACACACACACACACACACACACACACACACACACACACACACACACACACACACACACACACACACACACACACACACACACACACACACACACACACACACACACACACACACACACACACACACACACACACACACACACACACACACACACACACACACACACACACACACACACACACACACACACACACACACACACACACACACACACACACACACACACACACACACACACACACACACACACACACACACACACACACACACACACACACACACACACACACACACACACACACACACACACACACACACACACACACACACACACACACACACACACACACACACACACACACACACACACACACACACACACACACACACACACACACACACACACACACACACACACACACACACACACACACACACACACACACACACACACACACACACACACACACACACACACACACACACACACACACACACACACACACACACACACACACACACACACACACACACACACACACACACACACACACACACACACACACACACACACACACACACACACACACACACACACACACACACACACACACACACACACACACACACACACACACACACACACACACACACACACACACACACACACACACACACACACACACACACACACACACACACACACACACACACACACACACACACACACACACACACACACACACACACACACACACACACACACACACACACACACACACACACACACACACACACACACACACACACACACACACACACACACACACACACACACACACACACACACACACACACACACACACACACACACACACACACACACACACACACACACACACACACACACACACACACACACACACACACACACACACACACACACACACACACACACACACACACACACACACACACACACACACACACACACACACACACACACACACACACACACACACACACACACACACACACACACACACACACACACACACACACACACACACACACACACACACACACACACACACACACACACACACACACACACACACACACACACACACACACACACACACACACACACACACACACACACACACACACACACACACACACACACACACACACACACACACACACACACACACACACACACACACACACACACACACACACACACACACACACACACACACACACACACACACACACACACACACACACACACACACACACACACACACACACACACACACACACACACACACACACACACACACACACACACACACACACACACACACACACACACACACACACACACACACACACACACACACACACACACACACACACACACACACACACACACACACACACACACACACACACACACACACACACACACACACACACACACACACACACACACACACACACACACACACACACACACACACACACACACACACACACACACACACACACACACACACACACACACACACACACACACACACACACACACACACACACACACACACACACACACACACACACACACACACACACACACACACACACACACACACACACACACACACACACACACACACACACACACACACACACACACACACACACACACACACACACACACACACACACACACACACACACACACACACACACACACGACGTTTTTCTAAAAATTCTTTTTCTGGATTCAGGGGATCTCAAAACATATATTTCTGGTGAAATCTCAGCATCGAATTTTTGGGTGGAATACAATACTTCCCCTTCTTATGGTAGAGAAAGTAATAATACTAAATGTGGCTTTTTGAAGCATGGCAACTACTATTTCTTTGCATAACCCTTTGCTTTTATGACAGCCTTACATCTTGCTGGCATGGAAGCTAGCTTAATTGTATCCTTAGGAATTTTTTTGAGTATTAGTTTGACTCAAATTATATTAATTTTTTTCTTCAGTGTATCATAGCTCTACATATTAAGAGTATTATTAAGAGCCACTTTCGAGAAAATAAAAAAATAATTTTTCAATGTTTAGGCTAATTTGGGGTGGGGGAATTTCCTTGAAAAGCTTTGTGTTGCATCCTTGGAAGACAAAACCTAAATACAAAGTTTGGTACTTCACATTGTTTTTGAATTGTGCTATTCAAGTGCCTTTTCTACAAATGCTTTTTTGGGGAGAAGATTCAGATAGTCTCAAAATGTGTATTTTTGATGAAACCTGGATATCAAACTTCGTGGTGGAATGCAATACTTCTACTTACTGTATGTAAGTAGTAGAGAAAGTAATATAATGAAAAGGTGTGTTTATGTCCTCAAGTAAAAGAAACCCATTTTCTGGTGTTTTGTAGACTTTTGTTTTGTAGACATATTTGATATGAAATTTGGTTTTCATTCTACTTTATATCAGTTGAATCGGAAGAGAGGATGACCATCAATAACTTATTTAAAAAAAAGAAAGAAAAAAAGCTACTAGATAATGCCAAAGTGTGTTGCTTTGTTATGAATAATAGATTTTGAGATACAATATTATGTCTAATGTCACCAGTCTCACTCTGTTGTGAATTTGATATAATAAAGTCTGAGGATGCATATTAGATGTTTTAAAATTATCTTTCTTTTTCTTTTCTTTCTTTATGTGATTACCGTCCCCTTATGTAGGACTTACAAGCCAGTGCCTAGGGTCAGACACCTGTCAGGGAGCACAGGAACCTATGGACCAGACAGAGTGAAGACCTGGAAGCAGGTGGTCAGCCAGGCACCAGGTTTGAGAGTGAGGAAGAATATATTAAAATGCAAGCAAAATCAATAACTGGAAATGTGATTATGGAGCAATTAGTGGAATGAGTGGTGCAGGAAACCGGAGAATTCAGAGAAAACCCGCCCAGGTGCCGCTTCATCCACCACGAATACCACATGTGGGTCCCTGTGATCAAACCCTGGCCGTCTAGGTGGTAGGCGCCTACTCCAGTGCTGACCTTTTAAATTATCTATAGTTAAAAATCACGACCAGCACTGTAAATGGAATTTTTACATATCCTACAAATGCTACAAACTTAATACTAAACAATTCTTTTTCTGGAAGGAAAACACAAGGTCAAAACAGAGGGATGTCGAGTTTGGAGTGCTGGAAAACAATGTGGATATGGTGTACATCTATTCCAAGTCTAATTTGAAATCAAAAAGTTTGCTGTAAAATATAAGCAAAAGCCAAGTGTGATGAGAGATGTAAACATTTCTTGATAAAAGTGATCATTTCTTGTAATCATGAGCACTTAAAAATGAAGCAGTGCAAATATAAGCATCCTGTGTTTTGTCTTTACTAAGAGGAGTCTTAAACTGATATCTAGAGTAAAAAAAAAAATGGTTATCAAAGCATCTTAGGAGTTCCTTGTGCAAGAATTACAATGCAACAGTTTTACCAAGTTCTTATTTCTTAGAAATGCTTTAAACACATTGTAAAGCTATACATTGCATGCATGTATAAAAGCCTTTTACTGTTACATCCAAAGACCTAAGACTTTTCATGCTGATGCTCTTCCTCTTCCACGAGTTACTGTTGTCACCAACTTTATGAATTGAATCTCTCTAGAAGTGACTAGCTCACAGAAGATTTCCCAGGGAAGAGTCTAATCAATAGTCTGCAACCCATTGTTAAAGGTTGTGGTCTATTTTAGAAACAATAAAGATGAATAGTAAAATACACCTCCAGGTTTCAAGTTATGGCATATAGGTACCTCTACTCCATCTGTGCGTTAAACTAATCTAATTTGAATCTCTCTTGCCACATTGTTATTTCCACTTCATGATCTGTTATTTGATTATGGTAATCCCCGAGGTCATTCTCAATTGCAAATATTTCATGATCAGACCTTTAGCCAAATGCTAGGGTAGGTTTATACGAGGCAAGGCTGGAAGTAACTACTGGTTTAAAGACATAAAATATTTATTTTCACAACAGTTATTTGTACATGAAATAGGATTCCTTAGCCTATTTTCCAACATAGTTGTTGCCAGTGAAGAAACGCTTTGTAACAATTTCATGCAGCAGTTTTTGTAATTTGTGGAAACACATCACAAAGCATTCTTATTGTTTTCACGAATTGCCTCATTCACTTGTTCAACCAAAGCTTCACTGACAACAGAACACCGCCCATTCCATGCTTCATCATGAACATTGGATCATCCATCATTGAATTGCCAGTTTCTCACCATTCTGTCTGTCATTACATTTTCATGCAAATCTCTACAAGTTGACAAATTTCAGCTGGGTTCACTTGCCTTTAATGCAATTGACAGTCGGTAGGATCAGAAATTGTCTAAACATTCTGAACCATCACTAACAACTGTAAACAATTGCTATAATGGCATCAGTGGACAAACAATGAACCAGAGAGACGAGTATGCATGTGTGTAACTGTGACACTAATGTTGGGTGGCAGTAGAACAAAATGATACTTTCTGGATGTGCCTCGCACATGTGTGTGTGTATAGACTTTCTGAAAACAATTTCTGGTTTACTTTCAAAAGTTCACTTTGAATGATTGCCTGTATTTCTTTCATGATTTTGTCTTTCATTTCTTCTAATGTGTGAGAGCTTGATGCTTATTCTTTAACATTCCCCTAACTAAAAATCACATGGAGATAGATCAGGGGACGAGGTGACCGCAATCCCTGACTAATTATTCTAACATCATACACACTTCCCAATTCATGCATGGAATTTTCTGCAGTGTGCTACAGCTGAAACCTGATGAAACCAGCTACACAATCTTTCATTTCTTGTTTGTTGTGGAAAAAATTATTTAAAATAAAATTTAAATAAATGTGTGAATCAACTGTTGTGTGATAAAGTATGGGGCTGATAATTTTAAGTGTCCTCGCTACACACCTAACCCCAACTTTTGCAGTGTGAAGAACTTCATGAATAATATGGGGATTTTCAGTAAACCAGAATGGTTTTCACAGATATAGGGAATATGTTTGCTTTGAAGGTCATCAATTTCAACATCTGTTGTGATGCAGGTAAGCCTAATGTAAATTAGTACAGTAGTTAGTGTTCCGTACTCATGACCCGCTGGTCGTTTACGTGTAACTTTGGTGGAGGGTGTGCCAGTCCTTGGTCGGCCTGGCACTGCTGCAGGACATTCCAACCGATCTACGAATGCACTGTATATTGACTCTATGCTTCAACTTTTGAATTTAAAACATTGGAATGAACAGACGTTTTCTTGGAAAGAGTGGAGTAGGATAAATAGTTATTTCTGATCAGTTAACTTATTTATAAGATAAAGCTGTAAGTGCTACTCAGTCTGCTACTTTAATTATAAACTTTGTTATTAATTATAAAAGGTTTATAAAGTTCATTATTAATAAAATTAACATCTTATATAAATCAAGCTTACTATACGTAACAAAAACTGTATAACTGTATCCTTTATACACATAGTGTATAAAGGATATAAAAACTACAGGGCTTTTGAATTGGTTCTTCACCGCTGCACAGCCTTTTGCCTGTGCTAGTTTGAAGCTGCCGCAGCCGGGTTTGCCGCTACTAACAAGGTGCACGTAAAACATGTATAAAAATCTTACCTTATAGAAAATGCTGGCAATGTCATGAACGATGGCTTAATCGATTCATAGCTTCTGTTCTTTACAGATGAGGCGTGGTTTCATCTAAATAGTCATGTGAACACTCATAACAGTCGGTATTGGGCATTTCAAAATCCACATCGCGTTCAAGAAATCCCTCATTATGATCAGAGATTTGGAGTTTGGTGTGCTGTTAGCACGACGCATAATTGGTCCAATATTTTACGACCAGACTGTAAATAAAGAGAGGTACCGAAATGACATTTTGACCCCATTTTTTCGTGAACTGACAGAAGAAGAGAAATCATGTGGGTGGTTTCAACAACATTCTGCCACTGTAAGTACAGACCATGAATAAAATGAGGGAAGTGTTTGAAGATAGAGTGATTAGTGCTGGTATATGGCCCTCTCGCTCACCTGATTAAGAGTGTGTGATTTTTACTTGTGGGGTAACCTGAAAGACAAAGTTTATGAGAAAAATCCTCACACATTGGAAGAACTAAAACAAAATATTAGAAGTGAAATCAGAGACATTAGAGTAGTTCAACTTATTCATGTGAATCAGAATGTGTTTTCCCGATATAATGCCTGTATAGCGGAGGGGGGATGACATTTCCAGCATTTTCTATAATGTAAGATTTTTATACATGTTTTACGTGCGGCTTCTTAGTAACGGCAAACCCGGCTGTGGCAGCTTCAAACTCGCACAGGCAAAAGGCCGTGCAGCGGTGAAGAACCGGTTCGAAAGCCCTGTATAAATGAATATTCTAAAAGATCACATTTAAGTGAAAAACCATATCTCTGAATTGTATTTGTTAATTATTCATAGAGTTATTAGAATAATTATTGTAGTCATACAGATGTGCAGGTAAGTTGTGCTTCACATTCATGAAGTTTGAAATCCTATGATATGAATGGGATTCCTAAGCTAGCTTTAGTGAATGATTTGCAGCAATAGTACCTTTGCAGTTTTTGAAGGGACAGTTTTTCCCTTTCTACCTTTATGGTGAGGACATTCTTTCAGAGACACTGAACAAAGTTTATTTCTATGGCAAAACTTCTTATTAAGAGTAGAAATTATTAACTACTAGGCATTTGAGCAAGATAAAATATGTATCTCTTAAATTGATCAACCCTGTTTAGCAGAACACCTATGTTTCTTGTAGACAGTGGTATGTGGGTCGGGGAGAGCAGCATAAAATAACATGCCAGGAGAGAATACAGTGTATCCCATCTTGTGCACCTCAAATAACTGCTATGTTTGGACTGATATTGAAATTTCTTTTTGGAAGTTATTTTACAAGGGACTCAAATAAGTGTAACTATTTTTGATATAACCACATTCTTGTAGAAGATAAGAGCAACATCATCACTTTTTCAAATACCACCACATATTCTAAAGTAAGAACAAATTAGATTCTAATTTGTTCTTACTTTAGAATCTTGTTGCTTCACTGTTAATAGCTTCAATTTTCCTTATTTAACCACCACATATATTTTAACCATAAGCAATGGATTACAATACCCTTCAATTAAAATATGTGCAACAAAATTATCCAGTTCTACCTCTCAAACTTTGCCCACACACGGCTTGTGTGTTTAAAAACATCAACAGTAAGCTTGTTGGCATAAATAAATAATAATTACCATCTGAAGGTTATTTAATCCTGGGACATAAAGTACTTACAATAGTAAGTCACCATTGGGGTAATTTGTCTCTGATGTGAGACTGCCTTTGTGGTTTACCAGGAAAAATACGAACTGGTTTGAGAATTTAATGCTATTCTGGCAGTTTGTCACAATAGCTCAATGGTTAGAGCAGTCACCTGGTAAGCGGAAGGTCTGTGGTTCAAATCCCAGTTGTGGCATTGAATTTTTAAGTTCCAGTTCTACCTCTCAAAAATTATCACAGTTCGGTCAGCAGAAAATAGATGAAAATATTTTACTTTTAGAGTATGTAACATAGACTATTACTTAAAATAACATAATTTTCATGTAGAAACTTAATATTTTACAGGAATATAGGAAAAGAATAACTTTATCAATTTGTGATAAGAACATAATTTAGATACGATTTGTAGAAGTATTTGAGTTGATCTATAGATACGTTTAGTTTCGGTTAGCTTACTTTTTATCTGGACGAATTTCAAAGACCATCTTTGAAACGTGTCTATAGGTCAATTCAAATACTTCTGCAAATCATCTGTAAAGTTTCACTGTTTAAATCACTTTGTATATGTTAGTGGAATAATTTAGGCATTTGTGTTTTAATGTGGGCTGGCTCCGTAGCGCAGTTGGTAGAGCCGTGCAAGGGGTCCCGGGTTCGATTCCCGACAGGGGAATAGGAATTTTTCTCCAGCCAGGATTATTCCTCATCCTTCCCTGAGTCTGGAAGTATAATGGTGGTGCCGTGGCTGAGTGGTTAGACCGCTCGTCTACCACCTAGGTGGGACCCGCATGTGGTATTCTTGGTGGACGAAGAGGCGTTTGGGTGGGTTTTCTCTGGGGTCTCCGGTTTCCCTGCCATTCATTCCACTGATTGCTCCATTATCACCCTTCCAATCATCCATTTTGCCAGCATTTCATATCATCCTCTTCCTCACTATCATACATGGTGCTTGGCTGACCACCCATTTCCTGGTCTTCACTCTGGTCCAGAGGTCCCTCTGCTCTCTGACAGGCGTCTGACCCTAGGCACTGGCTTGTAAGTCTTAGGGGTGTAAGTCCTACAGAAGGGGAGGGTAATCAGGGAAAGAAGAAGAAGAAGTGTTTTAATGTGCCACAAAGCAATAAAAATCACATAATCTACGGAATTCTCATACAATACAATTTATCGGTGTTTGATGGAAACAATAGGTTACCATAATTTTAACAATGGGAGCTGCTGCTGGTGTTAAGAGGACATGCCAATAAAAAGCATCTCTGATCTTACATTTCTTATGTAACCATCACAATGTAAACTTTATGCTTATAATCATGAACTGAAAAATGAAATGTACAAGAATAAGCTGCATACATAAAAGATCTGAAAGAAGGTATACCAAGAGAAACTGCAGCAATTTAACAACTGGAATTAATGTATGAATGCAATTTGAGTTAAAAGTTATCAGAAAAATGTGGTAT
The DNA here is from genome assembly GCA_030765045.1 of Tenodera sinensis. Classification (NCBI taxonomy): domain Eukaryota; kingdom Metazoa; phylum Arthropoda; class Insecta; order Mantodea; family Mantidae; genus Tenodera; species Tenodera sinensis. Next base: position 148,027,779 of record CM060965.1, on the reverse strand, counting down.
GCTTAAATTAATGTAACTTGTGTATTCTGACAGTTCGCTCGGTAGGTATGCATTTTGCACGTGGTAGAGGAGGGGCAGAACAGTCTGTTGTCATGGCAACTAGGTTGGACCTTGAAGTAGCCAATAATTTCATGGCCACGCAATCCTGCCACAAAGTCTCTATTGGTTACTTCAAGGTTAAACCTGGTTGTATGCCCCTCCTTTATCAGGGGTGTAATGCATGCCGAGCGAACTGTCAGAATACACAAGTTATGTTAATTCAAGCATAGTACAAGATATTTTCAAATTCTGGGAAATGTGAAAGTAATTTTACAAGCTGACAGCTTGTTTCTAGGATGTGCTTTCTTCATTTAGAATTGGAAGTGTGTTATTTCTTAATACAGAAAAGTGTTAAGCTACATTTTGTACTCTTCTTAAAGAACATAATTTAATATGAATAAAGTATGTGGTGTTATTTGAAACGTGATGATGTCACTTTTATCTTGTGCTTGATTTCAGTTACATGAACAAAGCCTTCTTGCTTACCTTAGTGATAAAATAGCTTCCTAAAATATTTTCACAGTATATTCTGTATATTCAGTACTTCTAACTTTGGATGTATGAAAGAAGCATTATTGTGATTTTCAATACTAGTTTCTTAATGTTAAGCTGCTCTATAAAGCCTGGTGAGAAATCCCACTAACGCTTTAGCCTTAGGGAGTAATCCCCTAGAAGAAGCATTATTTATTACTGTATAGTATGTTTCTAGAAAACAATGAAAAAATATGAGGAACATAAAATTAAATGAAAAATATCATGCAGTTTTTAGGAGTTTTGTTTGCATTACATGAATTGTTCAAAATGACAGCAATAGCAGTAACCATTCATGCTTAAGTGTAGAGACTGAAAGAACATTTTCATTTATAAGATGGTATAGCTTAGACACAAGGAAAGTATCAAACTCTTCATGCCAAAAACTGTCTTGAGATTTTGATGGCAAAAAATGATTTGACATGAAATGGCTACATACAATATTATAGCTGTCAGTTTTTGCTGTATTTGTGTGTCAGCACTAGAGTTGATTTGTGTGAATCATTATTTGGATTTGGTGTGTAATGTCTGTGTGATTGTTTTGATATATGAATTAGATCAGTAGGGGAATGTTTCTCCCTTCTCAGGTGATGTAAGATTAGGGGAAGGGAAACCTTATGATAGGTTTGCAGTGATTGACTTAGATAAGAGGCAGAGAGAGATATTCTACTACCTCACGTGAGTGGGCTCAGATGGACCAGACTTATTCTATGACAATGGACATTACTTCTTTATCTTCCTTTCATAGAAGTTTGAAAACAGTGTTGTTGTAATTAATTTAATTTAAAAGGTGAGTTAATTAATAACACTGAACAACACTTACAACATATTTTTCCGGGACGCGTTTCAAAGGTTAACTTTCCTCCATTATCAGTGTTATTAATTAACTCACCTTTTAAATTAAACTACTTCTTTAACTTGGCAAAATCATGGATTTTGAGAGGGTTTTTGACTAAAATATTGTAAAGTTGCCCTGCTTAGTTGGCATGTGTTTAAGAATTTGGTAAGAATGCTGGTGTTTGTTTTTAAACACACAAGCCACATGTGGGCAATGTTTGAGAGGTAGAATGGGAACTGAAAAATTTAATGCCACAGCCAGGATCCAAACCACAAACCTTCCACTTCACGTGCAGCTATTGAACTACTGTGACATCTTGCCAGTATGACACTGAATTCTCCAACCGATTTGTATTTTTCCTCGTAGACCAAAAAGGGAATTTCAATCACAGATTGTTTTTTCTTTTTTTGAATTAACATCCTCCAACTTAATGTCATATTGGATGGTGAATGAATGAAATGGGTGAAGTGATGCTCAAATGAGCCTGAGGTCTACAGAGCTTTAAGTTACCCGACATTCGTCTTCTCAGGATAAGGGAAAACCTCGGAAAAAAACCTTACCCGGATAACTTACCCTTAGCGAGATTCGAACTCGCGACCTCTTGAACGTGAGGCAGACACACTAACCATCATGCTGCCGAGGTGGGCTCACTACCGAGGTGGGCTCAGAGATTGGTCTACCACTTATTGGAGCTCTGAGAAATCTTTCTCCGCTAATGGTGCAGCATACACCAATTTTGTCATCATGAAGGAGTACTTTATGAACAACATTAGGCTCTGAGTCAGCAGTTGACACCCATACATGTGTGAATACAATTTTGCACCTTTTTTAGAGAATTAATAGACAGGGGGTATGATTTTGCCTTTTTTCAACATGACTCTGCAACAGCTCATATGGCCAATCTTTCCATGAGAACAATTGAAAGTATGTTTCAGGACAGAATATTGGTAGAGGTTTGTGATCCCCCTGCCTAACCCCTGCAATTTCTACCTCTGGGGTAACTTAAAACATAAAGCATACAAAACAAAACCCTACATCCTGAAAAACTTTTTAAAAAAAAATATCCGTCAGGAAGTTGGCAGCTTTTCTCAATGTGAACTATGGCGAGTAATGGATAGTTTCCTAAAGAGGTGCCAGCACTGGACAACAACAGTGGCTAAGTTTAGCATCTCCTTTCATAAATTTGGTAAGTAAATAAAGCCTTTAAAAGTAGTTTTAAAAATTTTATATGGTTTCATGATAGCGGCAGATGGCAATGAGTGCCAAGGATGTGGACAGGCAAAACACCATGCCTGCCCAAACTTTTTTTTTGCTCTCCATACTTCCCTTGTGAGAAATAAAATGGGCCAGTATTATCACAATGATCTTGTTGTTGTTGCACTGGAGAGCCTGGCAGCTAAATCATAGGTGCTGAATCTATCATAGATGACTTAAGCTTGTCTTATAACACTCAATGTATTAAATTTAATTGAAGTAACAGTTTTCTTTTGTTTTGTTTTTTGAAAATTAAGATTTGACTATTATTCTTAATTATTGACACCATTACAGAGTTTTTAAAATTTGTACTGCAATAATAAATAAAGCCCTTTTCCTACTCTTATATTGCCCCTTTTATTTTCCCAAATTCCAGAGGCCTTCCCACCTCTTCCAGTTTGGAAGTTTTGGTGCTGGCATTGATTGGCTGATAAATAAATACATTTTGTTACATATTCCAAACACTATATTTCAGTTATGTCAAGATTTGACTATTATTCTTAAATATTGACACCATTACAGAGTTTTTAAAATTTGTACTGTAATAATAAATAAAGCCCTTTTCCTACTCCTATATTGCCCCTTTTATTTTCCCAAATCCCAAAGGCCTTCCCACCTCCTCCAGTTTGGAAGTTTTGGTGCTGCCATTGATTGGCTGATAAATAAATACATTTTGTTACATATTCCAAACACTATATTTCAGTTATGTCAATCCCTTGTGATTCAGTATGTTGCTTTCATAAATCTTAAAGAGGGGAATGCATGGGTATTTTTAGACCAACACTAATCACTAAAATAAGATCTACTTATCCCAAAATGTGGACAACCTACCTGTTTTAAATTGTTTAAGTGATCATTAACTAATTATATGTGTAAGAAGTATAAAAACATATATACACTATGTTAATTTTTAAGTGTGCCTTCCCTTACAGTTTATGACATTGTTTTTGAAGCAAGTCTATGGTTATTTTGAAAAGCCATTTGCATGGTACCATCTAATCATGTATGGTTGTGGTGTTTCTATCAGTATTGGCAGTTGAATCATTGGTTGTGTCTGGTGAGCATGCCAGAATATTTTTCACTAGGAGCTCTCCCATAGCGATTATATTTTCAGAATTTATAAGACTATACCATGAGGGTAACTGCCTATGTAGTGCAGTTGGTAATGCGCTTGCCTCTGGTGTGGAGGACCCAGGTTCGATCCCGGTACCAGTATGGGGATTTGATCTCCCCTGGGAGGTCTGGCACGGGGTGCACTCAGCCTCATTAGGTTCCGGGGGGACCAATTGAGGAGCTACTTGATGGAGAAGTAGCAGCCGGTTGAGAAGGCTGTATAACTGGCTGAGAGGGCTCAGGGCACTGACCACGTCCCACCCTCCAGTACTGCAACCCACCAATGATGCCTGTAGTGGGCAGTGGTGGGGGATGCAGTGGCTGGGCGGCAAGCCTTGGCCCATCATGGGCTATTGCACTAGGGGTTTTTTAGTTTTTTTTATACCATGAGAGTGTATGATATGAAAACAAGCCTTCTCTTTGAGTAGGATGTAGCACATTTTTGCTGGTGAGGGGAATATAAGCTTGTATACAGCGCTGTGCCTTAAGGTAAATATTACAAAGTAACCACAATTATTATACAATATTTCATTATGGCATAACTTACATAAATGACACATGGATATATGTATATTCATGGTGCAAATATTGGGTGTTTTACTCAAATAGCTATTTTATTCATTAAAGCTTCTCGGTTTACCAGTGAGGCAATTGAAATTAAATTAGAGCCAAATAATTATAATAGGAACAATGACCTATGACTGAGCACAGCTTGGACAGAGATACTTAAAAGAAGGCCATGAGTTTGAGATGGCCATTTATTAATTAATTATTCATTTCCTGATGATGGCCATGGAGTTTGAAATGTCCGAAAGCTTGAACAATTTTATAGAATTACACGGCTTCAATTAATAATCATTATTCTAAAAGCTTAAAATCTTGCCTATTTTATTGTTCTTTTCCCTGACAGGTGTGTACTACATTTTTAAAGCTTTACCAATGACCAGGCCACTGCACCAATATGTAGGCATATGTCTTTCATTTCTCAATTTCGCTATCAAAAAGTCTTCAAATAAACCACTGGAAGAAACTATTGTTGTGTGCCCTATGGAAAGCTTCATGAATGCAAAGTACAGGCCTGGATAGCATAATAATTTCCCTAAAACATTCTACTTAGGTGCTCTCTATTTAATGATACATGTTTTCTTCAACTTGTTGGAACTAAAGCTCGCTGGACAGTGATGACGTGCTACCATCAAAGGAATGATTAATAATGAACACCCTATATTACATAATAACAAGGGGAAGGTAATGAAATACCAGTTGTGAAAAACGGATATTATGTACGAGGTGCATCCAGAAAGTAAGTCCCGATCGCATCCAGAGATGGCACCACCTGTCGGATAGGAATGCGCGTGCGCAGGAGAAGAGAGGAAGTATATGGTAACATTGTAGTAAAGTTTCAGGTTTGTGACGATAGTGGTTACTGATCTGTGCTAGGAGAAAGTGGCTGCTCCGATATTGTCTCCCGCCAAATGCGAGGTTCGTGCAGTCATCCGATTTTTGCATGTTCAAAAGCAATCTCCAGCAGAGATCCATTGTCAATTGTGTCATGTATATGGACAGGACATTATGTGTGACAATATGGTAAGAGGATGTTGCAGCCAATTCACGGAAAGAAGAACCAATATTCATGACGAAGACCGTGATGGCCGACCGTCCCTGGTGACGGCAGAAGTGTTGGAAAGTGTGCGGCAAGCAACTGTGCAGAACCAGCACTTCACAGTTTCAGAACTCTCTTGTCAGTTTCCCCAGATGTCTCGCTCGCTTTTGCACGAAATTGTCTCCTGGTGGCTTGGTTTTCACAAAGTGTGTGCAAGATGGGTGCCTAGACAACTGACAGATGAACACAAAACCAAACATCTGGCTGCAGCATTGACATTCCTACAGCGATATGCAGCAGAAGGTGACCAGTTTCTCAACAATATTGTCACTGGGGTTGAAACATTGGTGGCGTATGCCACACCAGAGACAAAACAACAATCAATGCATTGGCGGCATAGTGGTTCACCTGTGAAGACCAAATTCAAGCAGACAATCTCATTCAAAAAAATCATGTGCACTGTCTTCTGGAATCGAAGTGGTGTCCTCTTGTGTGGCTTTTTACCACGAGGAGAGACCGCAAATGCTGATCGATATTGCCAGACGTTGCATAAACTCAAGCAGGCAATCCAGAACAAGACACATGGAATGTTGAGAAGAGGCATTACGCTTGTGCATGACAATGCAAGACCCCATACAGCTAATGCCACACAAAATGTGTTGAATAAGTTTGGATGGGAGGTCTTGAAACATCCTCCCTACAGCCCCGACCTCGCTCCAAGTGACTTTCATCTCTTCTGTCTCATAAAGCGTTTTCTGGCAAGAAAACATTTTCACACGACGCTGAGGTGCAGAATGAAGTGACATCGTCACTGTGAACATTGGGGGCAGAATCCTATGACTTAGACATACAATTAATGGTGCACTGTTACAATAAATGTCTCAACAATGGTGGTGACTATGTTGAAAAGTAGCCAGTGAGTCTATGTAATTATTTCAATAAATATTTCTTACTCAGTGATGTTTTTGTACTCTTTATCGGTCATCGGGACTTACTTTCTGGATGCACCTCGTACTTCTCATTTTAAGTACTTATGATAGAAATGGGCAGGAAATGTTTGGGACCACCACAGGAGTGGGGATTTTCCAGTTCAGTGTATATGATCAGTGACCCCTTAGAATTGTGAGGAAAATGAGGATCTATTAGGCAGTGATCTGTAGGTCCAGTAAAGTAACACTCAACTGGCAAAACATGCTTATAATCCCATATTCCCATATGGTTGGATGATCACACTTTAGTCTTATGCATTTGGGCACCAACAGTCAAGTTTGTCTGCTATAGCATATAAAGGCTGTTGTTCTGTGTCAGAAACCAAATTGTTAACTAGATTTTTTAGACTCAGCTGTACACAAGGATGCCATAATAATCTGTGTGGTCAAACCCTTCATATAAATTGTGGCCATATAAATTACTCACAACAACAGGTGACCTGTAATTAATGTTCTACCACACAATAGCCATGTGCAGGACAGGAATGGAAAGGGTAGAGTGAGACTGAAAAATTCAATGCCACAACTGGGATTTGAACCACAGATCTACCGGTTACCTTGCTGCTCTAAACAGTAAGTTATCATGGTCAACACAGGCTATTGTGTGGAAGAACATGAACTACATTGATCGACCTTATGGTTGGTTAAACTAGATGCCAGGGACTTAAGTACTTACAATATTATAAGTCACCATTAAGCTATGTTATCTCATAAAAATTGAGATCTTGTGTGGTTTACTGGAAAAAATGCAAGTGAGTTGGAGAATTTAATGTCATGTCTGCATGTTGGCCATGATAGCTTAGTGGTTAGAACAGCCAGACAGTAACCGGTAGATCCATGGTTCAAATCTCAGTTATGGCATTGAATTTTTTAATCTCACTCTACCCTTTCCAATAGGTGACCTAATTCATTTCAGAGTTTCAGGTAGGTTCCCTGTTCACCAAAACAGTTTGCATAATTGAGCAGTAACATATGGTTAGTGCAGAAGAGCATAAAATTATATGTCATGGTAAAGGGACCTACCATGATATTTCATTGCCTAGGCCCTCTGGAGCTTCCTAAAATCTCAGGTCTGCTCTTATAACTGTGGTGTTTGGTGTAAACATCATATCTAAAAATATATTGTTCTGAGATATAAACGTTTTATTTTTAAATGTTAATTAAAATATCAGTAATCTGTTACACATAAAAATCCAAATGAAAATAACCCATAATATCATCTTATTTCATAACATTAATATAATTCAAGTTTCATCGTGCTTATAAATACTGTATCTGTAAAACCATTGTCCTATTTAAAAATATCACTTTTGGAATTATCATTTTCTGACCAAACATCGCAGAAATATGTTCCCCTGCTTCACCTTATAGGTAGCCCTAGCTATATGGGGCACAGAAGTTTTTATTATTTCTGCTCCGTATTATTCTCCAGAAAAAAAGATATGGTGATATTACTTTTTCACCACAAATATCTGCTTTACTACCTCTTAAAGTTAAACAATAAGGAATGTTAGAAAAGTCAATTAAAGGAACTTTTCTTTTACTCCAACTAGCTAATCACTTGGTGAATGTTGTTGTTAGCTAATGCTGGATTTCTGACAATGAAGTCATTGCTCTCCAATATTTTTCACTAATGGATGGGGCACTAGAAGTGGCCGGGCATATTTGAAGGTGATCAACCTGAAGGTTGCAACTGCCGTTTTTCAAGGATACTCAGGAATTACTATTTGAATGTTTGGTAGTTCCCATCTTTTATTTTTTGATTTTTCATAGTAATATTTTGCAATAATTTTTTTCAATTTAGAGTTGACTAATCTTTTAGCTGCATAAAATGATAGATTAACTATAGATTTCTGTACACTGTTGGTACCCTTTTTTGCAAGAAAAGAAAACTTGGCAAATGTTGCTTAATATTTTCTGCAAAGTATCATAATGAATATTACTGGGTAGCCTCACTATGGGAAAAATCGAAAAAAACTAGATACTCAGTTTACATATTCTTTTTTTTTAATATTAACCATTTCCAAAATATTTGCACTTATATATATGTTGTAATGATCTAAAAGGACAAATAAATTAAACTGAATTGCCACTTGTGTATAGTATTGCATATGACATATTGTGTTATAAAGTCTGATTTTAGTCCCAGGGATAATCACTAGCATAAAGTGACGAGTTGCTTGATACTTAACCTAAACTATGATCAAGTAAGAGTTTGTTCTAATTAATAAACCTAACCTCAGTGCATAATTACATTATGGAATCAGTTTTCACCCTCAATTATAAGACTGTTCACACCATGCTAATACTGCACATTAGTATGTCTATAATATTAAACATCCTGTATCTCAGACTCAACTTATTATTCAGCTGCTTTACATTATACGAGCACATTTATTATTCAAACTTGTGAGATAATAAATTATATTAATTTTGTTTCAGTTCACAATGCAAGGAACAGTGATAGTACAATTGTGAATTAGCAGCATGAGGAATATCTATTTATATAGCTAGACATAATTGCTCAATTCTTCTCTAAAAGATTTTGTGATGGCTTTAGTACATCAAGCAACAACTCTTTCCCTTCAGAAGAGCAGCTGCTCTGAACCTTGAGTTTGTGTTCTGTATCATGTTTATCAAAGAGCTCCCTCAACAACTCATCCTTATTAGCTGAAATTTTGTTTCCATTTCCTTGTTTTTCAGGACCTTCCCAATAGCTAATTGTGCTAAATCTCCTGGATCCATTGTTGTCAATTGAAGGAAATGTAATGTTTTCAGTTGTAGATAATGATTTCACATCCATTTCATAAAATATGTTACCTTTAGTTTGAAACTCATTTCCATGTATGTTCTTGGCTTCTGTTTTAATTCCAAATGTTCGAATGTCATATTCAGTTTCAGGATCTTTTCCATCATCAATAGCCTTCAATGCAGCCAGAAGCTTGCTCTTCTTAGCAGGATCTTGAGTTAAAAATTTTGAGTGATTTTGATTTTGTATTTCTTTTTCACATTTTAAGGATTTGTATTTGTCCAAATTTTGTTGTGAGCTGTGTACAGATTTTGTATTTACTGAAAGATCAACGATCTCTGATAAATTTTGCAAAGAGTTCTTAGACTTTGAAGTATAAGCACTTGGAAGGTTAATTTTTGTTGCAGATTCTGACAGATATTCTTCTTGATTTTTTGATGACATGCCTGTGCTAGGATAACCATGGTTTTCAGAAGATATATTTATCTTTGGCAAAGCTTCATTTGCAGAATTTCTTCTACTTTCTGTGTGAGTTCTTTCTACATAAATTGGCTTTACTTCAGGCTGAGTTACTGGCTTTTCTTTGGGTCCCAAAAACTTATCTTCCATTGCACCATTTTCTGAGTTCTTCTGGTTTGAAATGCTTTCAGAAGCAAATGAAGTATCATTTGGTGTGCTGATAGTAGAGTTTTCTTTTGAAGATATTTCTTCAGCAGCTTTTCTTTCAAATTGTAATTCTTTTATTATATTTTGATTCTGCTCAAACACTGTAGCTTCTGTTTTTTCTTCTCCATGTGCAGAAGATACGCTCTCTTTTGTGAATTGTTCATGTAGGTTAGGATTCCCAAAGGTTTTATTTCGATTATTAATACCATTACTCACATGTGTATTTAACTCTTTATTAATCTGGGGAATGATTTCACCTTTTTCATGCAGAAGTTCTTCTCTATCTGCAAATGAGCTTTCAACACTAGCTTCACTTTCCCATTTTGCAAGTCCTGCTGACATTTCACTAATTTTTTGTACTACAGTTTCAACATCTTGCTGACTTTCCTGAATGTTCTGATTGCTGTTAGCTAATTGTGGTTTATCTATGGAATCAATATATCTTACATTGCAGCTTTCCAGAGAAGTTCTTCTAGACACACCTTCCATTTCAGAATTAAGAGCTTTATCATCGTAAAAGGTACCATTGTCATTATCATCATCATCGTCATCATCACTGAAATATGTATTAATGCTTTGATCATTAGTAAAATTTGTTTGCTGATCTTGGTGATTAGATAACTTCTCCTTTATTCGGTTTATTTTCTTTGCTAATCTTAGTCGTCTGGCTTGGTATCTTGCTTCAGCTGTCACTAAAGCTTCTCTGTCACTGTGAATGTTGTTTGTTGATCCAGGTGATCCAAGTGACGTGGCAGTGCATGATGCCTAAAAACAGAGAAAACCAAACACATGAGCTTTCATACTTCTTATTAAAATCCATAATTGAAACTTAAACTATAATTTTCCTGTGCAAAGCAATGTTTGCTATGTCTTTATTGTGCAATTCATATGAGTTGCATATAAGTTTGCAAATGTAATAATCTACTCATTATAGAACCTCATTATTACACTATTTAAATACACATTCATCGCAATGTTATGTGAATTAAGCTGTATAACAAATTACCTGCAAAATTAAAAGTATTAAATGGCACAATATTTAAACATCAATTGAAAAAATTCCTTGTATGTAAATGTCTATACAATCTTAATGAATCATGAATAATTATTTAGCAATCGTGTTTTTACAGGATTAGAGCTTTCACTTATTGTATCACATTATACCTATATGTATTTAACCTGTACTGACAAGTCAAAATTCTGTAAGAATCGACAACTAATAAAATTTGAATTTGAACTTTTAATGCATCTATTATGTAAGTGCTGAGGCTTTCACGGCCGGCATTATCAACTAAGTTAAGTAGATTTTCCGGGTTTGTGGGCCGTGGTCGAGTTGGATTACCTTCCTCCGACGTTTCGCTGGAAACTGCGTCCAGCATCTTCAGGGTCAACCTCCGCTATTAGTGGCTGCACATAAATTAAAGTTCACTACAAACTTTCATATTCAACTTTGTTTGTTATTAGTGTCCATGGTAACAAATTTTCACGATCGCTCCTTCTCATAAATACCAACATGAGATTATCAATCTCAAAATGCCGGCAAATGGGACGTCTCTGATCATGGTATAAAGGAGAAAGCTTTCGGTGTTTCGGGTTTTCTTCTCCCTCTTATTAGAGCCGGGAGCCAAGTTTTGCTTATCTGCTGTCTCTCTTCTTTTCGATTGTAGGAGTTTTTATGCATAAAAATCTCTATCGCTTCCCGAGTCAAGCGAGCCTGGTAGTGGCTTGTCCTTGAGAGTACCTCCATGTCTTTGTAATTCACGTCGTGGCCGAACAATAGAGAGTGTTCTGCCACCGCTGACTTGTCCGTCTCTCTATTGTTCGGCCACAACGTGAATTACAAAGACACGGAGGTACTCTCAAGGACAAGCCACTACCAGGCTCGCTTGACTCGGGAAGTGATAGAGATTTTTATGCATAAAAACTCCTACAATCGAAAAGAAGAGAGACAGCAGTTAAGCAAAACTTGGCTCCCGGCTCTAATAAGAGGGAGAAGAAAACCCGAAACACAGAAAGCTTTCTCCTTTATACCATGATCAGAGACGTCCCATTTGCCGGCATTTTGAGATCGATAATCTCATGTTGGTATTTATGAGAAGGAGCGATCGTGAAAATTTGTTACCATGGACACTAATAACAAACAAAGTTGAATATGAAAGTTTGTAGTGAACTTTAATTTATGTGCAGCCACTAATAACGGAGGTTGACCCTGAAGATGCTGGACGCAGTTTCCAGCGAAACGTCGGAGGAAGGTAATCCAACTCGACCACGGCCCACAAACCCGGAAAATCTACTTAACTTAGTTCACCTATTATGTTCTCATTTTTTACTTTAGTGTTACTTTTTGTCTCAGGACTTACAGATAATGGATCTTTGAGTTTGGAAAATCTACTTCTTGGAGTCTATATTGATATTACAAAGAGAGAAAATTTTTGGGTATGAGAGTGCACAGCACTGATGCCCAACATTTGCAAAAGAGGGGAGGTTGGATTTACCTCCATAAAATTTATGCAGACTGTCACTTTTAACACTCAACTGTGTTGTAGCAGTAGTTTGGTTATATGTACGCTGTGTTTGATTTACGAAAGCACTTTCAAATTTTATGTGATAAGCATCTGTTCATTAGTGGACTTCTTTGGTGCTGCTTACGTTTAAGAAGTCTATCAATATTTGGTGACAAAGTCGGAGTACATAGTCTTAGGAGATCCACCAAGTGATCGATGCATAACCTAGTGTAATACAGACTTTTAATATAGTTCAATTTGGAAAAACTGTTCACAAATATATGTAGAGCTATACTCACTCTTATACACACTATTCTTGCAAACACTTGTTTCTGTGTCTACTACATTTTAATCGACATATGCATTTTCAGAAATTACCTTATTGCTAATTTTCTTGTAGATGGAAGGGGAATATGGGAATACAGTAGGCTTTAAGCAATAGTGAAATATTTTAAGAACTAGTTGTATATGATACCCTTGAATTTCTGTTCTCTTTGCAAGACCAGGAGATAAAAAGATGAATAACATATTCCTATTTGAGAAAAGTATGTGTTAGCAAATTCAAACAAATAATAAAGAATGTCTCGGAAATGGTTCACCAAAAGAAAAAAAAAGTATTTGACATAAATTGTGTATTTTAATGAGATCCACATTCTTTATTTAGTAAGCTTTTGTCTGTCTCTTACTGTTTACCATATATGCAAAAACCATCCAGAATGAATAGATCTTCTCAGGGCATTCCCAGAAAATTCAAGTTATGACTTAGAAACTGCCATGGAATCGCCTGTTTGTATCTGCCACTGGATACTGACTGGAGTCTACATGACACAGGTTTGATTCATCCTCCGACTGAAAGAGGAGGTGGGGAATAGCCACTAATTACATGTCTCCAAAGAGAGAAGGTTGGACATTGCTGGTGTACTGCATAAACTAGAAAACCAATTTTGATAATTCTTTCATCATGGAAAACTCCTATTCTTCCCAACAGATATAAGCTTTGAGATATCTCCACAAATGTTAAAATTGGGTTGTTTATGTGTAGTTTACATACCTGTCTCAATCAATTTCAAACCTGTTTTTTTTCTACACATATACCAAAGAATAGTTTTGAATATGGTGGATTTTTAATAACTTCCAGTCTAAGAGGCTAAAAGGGAGGCTTAAAATCATTAACATTAGGTTACTGGATGTAGCAGAGAGTTGTGTAGTGTGTTAACTTCCATAAATTTCCCCCTGATTTTACTGTGTATAGTTACGAGGAAATATTTCTGTACGAGCTTAACAAAGCTTTGTATTAATGTTTGTTATGTGTTAGTAAAATATGTACAGGGCTGCAACCACTGTTAAAATTGTGAGAGAGCTTTGTATTTCACCATAGCATGCCTTTTTTTAATCCTTCCCTTATTCTTAGAGCACCACTTACTGTTAATTTTTTCGGACCCATAATTTCCTTTTATTCAAATTTCATTACAAGCTTTCAAAATAATCTCCTTTTGACATTACACACTGGTTCCAACATTATATCTTAAAGAAGGAGGATTAATAAATGACCTGCAATTATATTAACTGCTAATTGAATAGCTGTAGCATTTTTTACTTTATTGGAGCGTAAAGTGTTGGGATATATATCATAACCTAAGATAACAATTTAGTTTAAGAGGTAGAACTGGAACTTAAAAATTCAATGCCACAACTGGGATTTGAACCACAGACCTTCCGCTTGCCGGGCGGACACTCTAACCACTGAGCTATTGTGACAAACTGCCAGCATGACATTAAATTCTCAAGCCAGTTCGTATTTTCTCCTGGTAAACCTGGTCTGTGGTTCAAATCCCAGTTGTGGCATTGAATTTTTAAGTTCCAGTTCTACCTCTTAAACTTTGCCCACACACGGCTTGTGTGTTTAAAAACACCAACAGTAAGTTTGTTGGCACAAATAAATAATAACAATTTAGTGTTAAGTAAAATAATATCAATAGCTGAATTTACTAAAATGACTCCGGTTAATCCTCCTTTTTTTAAGATAGAACGTTGGAACCAGTGTGTAATGTCAAAAGAAGGTTATTTTGAAAGCTTGTAATGAAATTTGAATAAAAGGAAATTATGGTGTCCGAAAAAATTTTTTTCCTGTTACTTTTTTATCCACCCTCGTATTAACAGTAAGTGGTGGTCTAAGAATAAGGGAAGGTATTAAAAAAATGCATACTATGGTGAAATACAAAGCTCTCTCACAATTTTAACAGTAGTTGCAGCCCTGTACATATTTTACTAACACATTACAAACTTGTATTATAATATACTGTCATATTGTATTAAAAGGCAATCAGACTTTGGTGATCTATGTAGTATCATCTTAAATAAATAAATGTAGCCTATAGGCATCCTGTAAGGGCAAAGGCCTTCTGTTTACACAGGGACTAGCTCATAAATAAGCTCCAAAGATGAGTGAAGAAAGAATACCTAAGAGGACATTTCTATACAACCCAAGAGGATCATGAGATGTTGGCCGACCTCGCAGAAGATGGACTCCACTGATGACTTCGCCGGAATGGGCTGCATAGCCTAAACCATGTAGAAGAAGGAAGGAAGGAGGTGAGAAAATCCTTAAGAGTTTTGTTGTGTTGCTGAACTGTCTTTCTTTTTCTAATCCTATTTTCCACTCATTCCTCCTTTGTCAGAAAAGGTCCTGCCGTTTTCCCTGATAAGTGTGATCCTTTTCCTTTATCCTTTGAATGAATTCAATTGCACCCCATGAAGAGCAGCTCAAACCATTGAGACAGAATATTAGAAGACCCCAAAAAGAAAATCGTTTATGTGAATATTTGTTAAGAGTGTAATTTGTTTTTTGATGTTGGTATGAGATGGTTAAATGACAAAAACGTGTTACTAATTTTCATTGTTACGAACAACTAAGTTTGTTTAAAGACATCATAAATATTTCCATATTTAATTTTAATATATATGTATAAATATTAGAATTATATGTGTTCAATAATAAAAGCGAAATCAGGATAGCTAAAGATCGCTTCCCTAACAATATGGGAACTATTTGATGGACGCATGCGCGGATGTATACGAGAAAGGTAGTATCACGTGAGGTGACGCTGAACTTTTTTTTCACTAGCGTCTACGTGTCCAAGACGATAGGACGTATTTTGGTAGCGTGTGAACATTGTAGAACGTTTACCAGACTTTCATCAAGCTTTTGTTCCACTTTTTGAAAAAGTGGAAGGACTTAAATAATTTAAAATGGTGCTAAGAGGATTTATTTAAATGTAAAATAGAGAAAAAGTGTTAATAAAATAATACATTATGGTGAAGAAACATTGTGTGATTTTTCATTCCATCCGTTACCATGCCCTGAGAGAAATAAGAGCCTCATTGCCCAACATGAAACAATGCTTCGATAAAAACTGCACCACCATGAAGCAATTTCCAAATAATAATTAATTCAGAATCAGTCACACTTGATATTCTCTCAGTTCACTTTTTCTCGCTGCCTGCATAGAAACATCTTTTTGGTGCCTGTAACGTAATGTTTCCAAAGATTGAATCCCAGAACTTCTGATGAAGAAGCATTTGATATTTCATATGTGCACATCAAAATAATCATACACTACATTGATTTATCAAGTACAAACATCTAGAGTGTACAAACTATATATGAAATTTGTGATTAAAATGAACCTGTTTGGAAAAAACTGGAAAATTGCTATCATAAAGAACTACAATACTGAGGCCTTTAGTACATTACATCATAATAAATTTAAAACATATTCCTTTAATATACTAGGCAGTTTGACAACAACTTTATTCTATTACTTAAAATTCTGTGTTATATAATTTACAACATGCACCTGCCTGCTTAGGAATTTGCTGAGTTAGAGCAAATTACTCTTAAGTATTACACATAACCGCCCGCCTCGGTAGCGTGATGGTTAGCATGTCTGCCTCACGTTCAAGAGGTCGCGAGTTCGAATCTCGCTTAGGGTAAGTTATCCGGGTAAGGTTTTTTTCCGAGGTTCTCCCTACCCTGAGAAGACGAATGTCGGATAACTTAAAGCTCCATGGACCTCGGGCTCATTTGAGCATCATTTCACCCATTTCATTTCATTCATTTGTCCGATATGACACAATGTTGGAGGACGTTAATTTAAAAAAAAAAAAAAAAATTACCCATAACCTATAAAGCAAAAGAGTATAATACTTACTGTATAGGTAGCTTCACTTGATGCTTCTTCTATTGCAGGATTCTGATTTCTTGTTAAATCAATTCCAGGGCAGTTAATGGTTTTTTGTGTTGAAAACCTAGAAATAAAAATAGTCATTAACTAATGAACCAGTCAACGGCAGCTGATGATGTAAGCAATGGCTTATGGAGGCATGTTTGCAGTTAATGTGATGAATAAAACCTATGATTGTTAAATTATCTTACTTTCCATAAACATGACTTATTTGTTTCATATCTTATTAGTTTATTGTTGTAAAAAGCTGTTACTACGAGGGTGGATAAAAAAGTAACGGGGAAAAAAGCTTGAATTCACAATGCTTGAAGGATTACGAAATGGTTGTGATAGAGGAGTATATCCATTATGTGGGAGAAGAAAAAATGTAGTATTTTGACATAGTGGAAAGAAAGACTAAAAATACACATTTACAAATCTGTGGACCATTATTATCAGATCTTTACTTCAGCATGTTATTTACATCATGCCTTTTGGTGCTTGGTGTTGCATACTAGTGGCACATTATACATATATCAGAAATGTATATCACTAAACATTCCCTTTTCTCTCTTCAACAGATACACCACAATCCTCTTATATAATGGGCAGAATTTAAGATGCGCATAAGAGTATATCAACAGCTTTGTTTTTCTGAAAATGGAACATGGGGTTATAAACAAAAGATGTGCAATCAGCACAGGTTGCAGTCTATAGTTTTTATCATTAACAAACTTGAATTATAATATACCATCATACTGCATTAAAAGACAATCAGACTTTGGTGATCTAGTATCATCTTAAATAAATAAATGTAGCCTATAGGCATCCTGTAAGGGCAAAGGCCTCCTGTTTACACAGGGACTAGCTCATAAATAAGCTCCAAAGATGAGTGAAGAAAGAATACCTAAGAGGACATTTCTATATAACCCAAGAGGATCATGAGATGCTGGCCGGCCTTGCAGAAGATGGACTCCACTGATGACTTCGCCGGAATGGGCTGCATAGCCTAAACCATGTAGAAGAAGGAAGGAAGGAGGTGAGAAAATCCTTGAGAGTTTTGTTGTGTTGCTGAACTGTCTTCCTTTTTCTAATCCTATTTTCCACTCATAAAACCTTTCCACTTTTGCCGTCCCCAGACACTTCCGCACTGCACTTTTCACAACTTTTGCACTTGCTATCATTGTCTTTCTGCCCTGTTTGGTGCTTGTTGATTTCCGTTTGACTTCAGCTGTCTCTATATGTCTCTGTTTCTTGCAGCTCTTGACCTCTGACTTCCTCATTTGGTTCAAAAGTAGTCTACTCATCTGGTCCTTTGGCATCCTACGCTTCTTCATCCTTCTTGCAGGTCCCACATTGTGTTGTGCACCCATGTGTGATACATGTCCAACCCATTTCCATCTTAGGTTTTCTTCCCTTTTTACTACATTGCACATTTCTATCCTTCTTTTAAGTCCCTCATACCTGATTCAGTCTCTTAGTGAAACTTTCTTTTATACAACTGTATTTTTTTTTTCCAGTTTTCTGTCAGGGATCATGTCTAATAGTCATAAAGTAGTGTTGGCATAACACATTTGTCTAGGATTTCTGCTTTTGTACTTGCTTTTAAAAAAGTAGAAATCCTAGACGAATTACTGTGTACCAATTTATAGCAATTCTTTCCTAACACAGTTTTAATGATCAAGATATTGAGCTTAAATATCTCTACATTCAGATGATATTCCATCCGCCTTTACTTATGAGATTTTGCAATGTACTGTATGCTTTCCAAAGAATGGTAGAAATATTATAACAACATCAAACTTCTGGGCCTTCAAGTAGATAGGTATTTTTAACTCTGTCATGGAATATGAAATTTTATTTTGGGGCAATTCAATGGAGAGTAAACAAATATTCCTCATGCAAAAGAAGGTTATAAGACTTGTTTCCAACACCCATAGCAGACGCTGTTGCATAGATCCTTTTAGAAGACTGAAAATATTAAACCTTATCCTGCATGTATACATTCTTGGTCCTAAAATTCTTTATATGCAATCAAGCCAATTTATAACAAACAATGAAATTCATGAGGTAAACACTAGAGAAAAGAGTGACATCTATCATCCTAGTGCATAACTTTCTTACTTCCACATAGGTGTATCTTATTAAACCATAAAAATATTTAATGCTCTTCCTAATGATCTTAAGGGAAAAGTAGACAATTTCATTGCTTTTAAAATTGCTGCTATATAGTACCTATGCTCAAAATCATTTTATTTTGTATAAGATTATCTGAGTGACAAATCATCCTGATAATGCTTTTGTAGCTTTGAAGCAGTATCTAGCTCTTTCAGAAATCATTATCAACTACATTTGATGACTGCTTGAAAGCTATTTAAATGTGTATGTATTGAAGAACTGGCAGTAAATGCTATGCATTGCTAATCAAATAACAAAATGAAGAGACATGGTAGTAAAAGCCTACTGAAAATTTAAAACAAAGCTCAATTTGTATTTGTACGTGTTAGTCTTATAACTACTGTGAAGATTTGATTTTGCTTCTGAATTATCTTGACTTTGTTTTTGTTTTCTCATACAGCCTTTATATAATGTATTTTTATGTTCAATGTTCAAAGGCTTTTATGGCTGCCAGTGAACTTGCTGAATGCAGTCCAATCCAATCCATGCACTTATTTCAAAATGAAGAACCACTATTACATTAATAACCTGCTTAAAGGGAAGGCTTGTTTACTTCACTCCACACCAAGACATCCATATCACATAGCTGATGTAAGGCATGCTCTTGTCTGTCTATAATATGAAAATCTAGAGCTTTCAGTCTTTACAGAATGTTAAGGTTAAGCTTAACATTAACAAATTATCTTAAATTTTAAGTAATTAAATATTTTCATATATAGATGAATGTAAACAGAGAGGCATCAGTTTGAAATTCTAATATTAGAAACACATTTAGTAAGCTTACCTTGGTGTCTTAGCATTCCACGAACCCAGTGACAAGGAATGCTGCTGATAATTCTTGGAAAGTGTGCGTTTTGGAGAAAAGTTAGCAATGTATTTCTCTTTGGTTTCCAGCATTCGTTCTAATTTACCAATCTTTTCAAGGGCTTCATCCAATGCTTTTCTTGTGTCTCTGTGATGTGAAATTTCAACTGCAAGTTGGTGTTTACAGGTCTTTGTCTCCAGCATCACTTTACGATTTAATGTCTGCCAAACAAAAAGAAACTGTAATGAGCATATTATGACTGAAGCTTACATTTTTCATTTCTGCCTGTGAAGACTCAAGGCAGATTCATGAATAAATTTTTTCTTAAAGTTCACTGTGATCATATGCATTTTACTTCAAAGATACCAGAAGTTTCTGAATATGATAATATTTTGCTCAATGTTTGGAGACTTTGAAAAATATGTGTTATATTCACATGAGTTTCTTATCCACTTTTGCTTGATTTTATACCTCTTGAGCAAATTATCTTTACAAAAAGTTTATTTTTCTATTTACTTCATGTTAACTAGGTTTGCAGAAATATTGGCATTGTACATTTTGTTTGTTGTAGGTACAGGGGATACAGTGATATTGCAAGAAATAATGCCAAGGAAGGGCTACAGCATATCTCAATCTTTGTACATCAAAACAGAAACACAAACATACTAGTTATGGCCACACCAGTAGATGTGACCTGCAAGATTTTTCGTGCTGTGAGGTCCAGGCATACAACAGAAAACTGAAGAAGCTAATGAAAGCACATAGTCACATGAAGGTGCTGGATATAACTCTAGAGAGAAATGATTTCACCAAGTATGGTCTTCATATGAACAAAATGGGGAAGGAAAAGATAAATAAGGAAATTGCAAAGATAGTTCCAGAAATTCTCATTGAAGATGAGCAACAGGGAGCTCCAATTGTGCTAAGTTGGAAGGAGATCTACATTTTTTGTATAGTATGAATTTGCCTATCTTGCAGTTTATGAGTTATTCAAAAGTCATCCGGAGTAAACAGGACTCCATAGGCTATAGCCAGAAAATTCAAAATATACATTTCATTTGTCATACAAATATCTTAAACATATGGCATTTTAATCAAAATCATTAGAGCCATTTTCAAGAAAATCAAAATTTTTGAAAAATTTGTCATATAAAGGGTAGTTTAGGGTGGGGCTATTTTCTTCAAAATCTTCATGTCGCATCCTTGAAAGACAATAAACTTAAATACCAACTTTGGTTTTTAATTGACTTTTTGTTTTTGAGTTATGCTGTCCACAGTCTGACAGACAGATAGACACACAGACTGACCGACAGACACAGACACACCCATGCCCACCCACCCACGCATGCATGCACACACACACACACACATCAACCCTTTTTCTAAAAGTGCTTTTTTGGATTCAGGGGGGGGGGGCGGCAGAGGTTCTCAAAACATATATTTCTGGTGAAACCTCGACATCAAATTTTTGGGTGGAGTACAATACTTCCTCTAGTGAAAAACATTGGAGAGCAAGAGGATTAATGACTTCATTGTCAGAAATCCAGCATTAGCTAACAACAACAATAATACTTCCTCTAATTACCAGTAGAGAAAGTAAAAAAGAAAAAAGGTAAGGCAAGTGATTTTACAGATTCTGTAAAAAATATTAATGAGATTACCAGCAAACTCAGTAATCAGGTGATTGTAAACAAAAATTCAGATGGTACCATTTCTAATTCAAAAGCTTTTATGTTTATACATAAAAACATTCAGTATATTGCCAATAAAAGGGCTGCAATTGAAAATAATATTTCTGATATACATCCTCATGTTATAATCATCACAGAGCATGGCCTTAAGGTAGAAGAAATTGAAGTAAACCAATATGAGAGACATATACTAGCAAGAGCAGTGGAAAGAATTTTGCTTAGAAATAAACTGTGAGTTGGCAGGCAGAGAAATTGTTTTAAGGGAAAGAAATCTGATAATTATAGGCATATACAGCCCACCAAGAGCCGATAAAAGGGTGCTTATAGAGAAATCAGATGAATGCCTTTCAAACAAAATCAAGAATAAGCTGGCTGTAATAATGGGAGACTTTAACATAGATATGACAGTAGAAAATAAAAGGAAAGATCAATGCTTGAATTAATGTGCAGTCATAATCTAATAAGAGTAGACAATGGGCCAGCTAGGATAAGCAAACAGTCGGATACTTGCATAGACTATGTGTATTACAACCTGAAACTAGAAAGTTATAAGGTTTCACTAATCAAAACAGGACTTAGTGTTCATTTTGGACAATTATTAGAAAGTAACATTACTGATAAATTGAATGACAAGCACAAAATTTTGTACACAGTAAAAAGAGTAATAAACTTAAAGTCATTAACCACACTAAGGCTAAATCTTGGATAGATTCATTGCATAAATTTATATAAAGTTACAGAAATAAATCAAATGTTCAATAATTCCATTACTACATTAGAAAGCTGTCTAGAAGATTCCGTACCATTGCAAAAAATCAATTGTAACAAAGCACAAGTGTGTAATTATATAGCTAAGGGGAGAAGGACCTCCATGAGGCAAATGAAATTTCTAAACAAACCGAAGTTGTTCAATCTAAATGAAAACTATCTAAGAGATATACAAAAATATAGAAACAGGCTAAATAAAATAATGGGAAAGCAAAACAGATGCATAATAAAGCACTAATTCAAAATTCAGAAAACAAGATAAAATCTACCTGGCAAATAATAAAGTCATTACATAAAGAGAACAACAGAAACAACATAGAAAATCTCATAATATGTACAAACAGTAATTTAGTTATAGGACCTCAGTAAATGAGCAAACTATTTGACAATTACTACATAAATACTGTAGAATTATTAGGGTTTGCAACAAATACATGTAATGAAAAAATTAACACAAAACAATTCTATGGTTTTGCTTAGCATTACAGAGGATGAAGTTATGAAACAAACAAATATTCTAAAGCACAAAAAATTCAAGCGGGCTAGATGAATACAAAAATGAAATGGTCAAGCATTGCAATCATATGAAATAGTACAGCCTTGAACACATACTGTGGCTCTATCTTTTAGTACGGGAACATTCCCTGAAATTATGAAACAAGCAAGTCACCATACCAATTTATAAACAGAAGGGATCAAAAAGGCATATGGAAAACTACTGTCCAATTTCTTTGTCTCAATATTTTAAAAAATTATAGAAGAGTTATTCTTGGAACAACTGCAGAAATTCTGCAATAAATATAATATTATTTGAAAATTCTAATTTGGATTTCAGAAACCAAAATCAACAGTAAATATAATTTGATTGGGAAATGACTTGATAGTAAAATCTTTAAATAAAAAAGAAAGTGTAGCATCAACATTTATAAATTTCTTCAAAGTATTTGACTGCATTAATATGAATAAATTAATTGAAATTATGAAAGGATATGGAATTAGGGGAGTTTTATTAGATTGACTAAAGAGTCACCTAAAGAAAAAAGAACAGTTTATAGAAATAAGGCATGAGGACAAAGGGCATGTGAGAAGATTTACATTATCCTTTAAACAGATGAAACATGGAGTACCCCATGGTTCTAAGCTGGGGCTTATTTATTCCTGTTGTACATAAATAAAAAATTTAGTAAAATACAAGAAAAAGGCGCCGAATATGCAAATGATATAACAATAACAGTAAAAGCAAGCACAGAGGACAAATTTGAGCAAGGTGCAAATCAATTTTATTAACATTAATAAATACGAGGGTGAATAAAAAAGTAAGTTGCACTTTCTTGCCACAAGAGCATGCTGTGTGTTATGACAGTGGCCAATGTGTAGCAAGCTACAGTAACTGCTGACACATTCAATAGGTAGGGTGGTGTGGTATCCTGTCATGTTGTGTGAGCAGAGCAGGTCTGGCTCAATGGCATGCCAACTGGATATTCACTCCAAATTGGAGGTGCGTGCAACAATCAGATTTTTGTGGGCTAAACAGCTCAGTTATATGGACATTTATTGTGAAATCACTGCTCTTTATTGTGGGCATGGAATTTTTTACTGCAACACCTCATACGGCCCACCAAATGTTGGTACTGCTACAGCGATTCAAGTGGGAGAGAAGACAACATCCCCCATACAGTTCAGACTTAGCGCCATGCGATTACTATGTGTTTAGTAAGGTAAAAAGGATCTTAGTGAACGAAAATTCCAAAACAATGAGGAGATGCAAGCAGCTGTATCCAGTAGGTGATTACAAAGCACTGGAGATGATCTCTACACATCCGGAATCGAAAAGTTGGTTGCCTTATCCAATATATGTTTACAGTCTCTTGGGAATATGTGGAAAAGTGAACTTACATTGTATGTTGCCATAGCTGTGTTGCCTATTTGTATGTGGTTTAATATATGGCCATAACTTCAAAGTGCAAGTTACTTTTTGATTTGCCCGCATAGCTGTTTACAGGGATTAGGCATGGTATTAAATACTGAAAAAAACTGAATGGATGCAAATTAGGGTGAAGGACAAGAATGAATCAACCATAAATTTAAAAATAGAGAACAAAAGTATCAGACAGATAACACACACAGACTTTCTGGGCTTAGTGATTGATAGAAATTTAAGCTGGCAAATGCATATAGAAAAAATGACCAAAAAAGTTAACAGCGGAATCTATGTTTTGAGACACATAGGCAGCTGATGGATGAGGACACATTATGTAAATGTGTTTTGCCTTTATTCACCAAAATCTAACACATGGTATTATTCTATGGGGTACCACTCAAAAAACTTTATAATTACAAAATTGTTTAGGCCAAAAAAAAAAAAAAAAAAAAAAAAACAAATTTCAATGTATATTGAAAGAATATACATCAGAGAAAGTTGCAGAATTGCATTTAAGAAGCCAAACATACTTACAGTTCCTGTATTAGTAAATGCAAACCTTAATCCAAGAAACAAACACAGAACACTTAAACAAAACACAAACATCTCATTGTTTACAGTTATTCACAGCTTTGCTGTCGGTCTGGGTGGCTCAGTCGGTTAGACGCTGGCCTACTGTTCCCAAGGTCACGGGTTCAAATCTGGCCCAGGCCGATGGTTTTCAAGTGTGCTTAAAAATGACAGCTCCATGTCAGTACATTTACTGGCATGTAAAAGAACTCCTGCGGGACAAAATTCCGGCACACCGGCGACGCTGATGTGATCCTGCTAATTGACAGCATCGTAAAAAAAAAACCAGCTTTGCTGTTCAAAATTAGACCGACAAACTTTTAAACCAGAGAAATGGCTAGTGTCTTTGCAAGAGTATGGTAGAATAGGGCACGCTGATATACTCTTTGTGTTAATCGCAATGGACATGCTTTCCAAAATTTACTTTGAATAGTAAAGCTGTGATTAACTGTAAACAATGAGATGTTTTTGTTTTGTTTATGTGCTCTGTGTTTGTTTCTTGGATTAAGGCTGCATGCACCCGCCTCTGTAGCGTGATGGTTAATGTGTTTTGCCTCACATTCAAGAGGTTGCAAGTTTGAATCTTGCTTAGGGTAAGTTATCCAGATAAGGCTTTCCCTTATCCTGAGAAGACAAATGTCAGGTAACTTAAAGCTCTATGGACCTTGGGCTCATTTGAGGTTCATTTCACCCACTTCAGTCACTCATCGTCTGATATGACATTATGTTGGAGGACGTTAACAATAAAAAAAAAAAATTGTGTGCCTTACTAAGATAAATGCAATACTAATTTACATTGTTGATTTTGCCATAAATACTTAAGCCAGGTGGGAGGCAGTAATCTATGACATTAACTCATGTAGCGCTTTAATGGAGCACAGCAGCAAAAAACTTTCCTTCACAAAAAATGTTTAAAATAACCTTATGTAGCAGCTCTTAAAGTTTCTCAGTCTAATTTTGGGCATCCTATATACAGGATGTTAGGGGTATGAGTGCACAGACTTCGCATGCTGGGAGATCCAAATATGACTAATAATTAAGTCCAATAACAACTCCATCTATCTTGAAAGTTAAAGGAGATAACTGAACATTATTGAATACATTATCTGTACAGTATGGCAACACAGGCCGAATGTTTTGTTTTGGTTTGCGGCCAGGCATGCGTTCACACCTGCAACGGGTGATGGTCTAAACTAGGTTAGCGCTCGAAATCCGGTTCGCCACGTGCCTGTGTGTTTCTTGTCAGCTAATGCCAGTAACGAGGGATGGGGTGGTTTGCTTTTAAGCTATTCATTCTTATTTATGAGAACTAAACTAAAAGCTGTGTAAGAGGCTACGCATAAGGTGTAGTCGGATGATCAAAGATAGCAACTTCAAATGTTAAGTATGGAAATACCTCATTCGTGTAATTGTGTAATTAAAAATAGCCACCTTTTGCTAAACAGGAAAATCTATTATAAAGAACACGACTTTGGAGCCAGAACAGCCTAGATGGCCTACGAAGAAGAAGAAGAAGAAGAAGAAGAAGAAGCAGCAGCAGCAGAAGGAGGGCGAAGAGGGAGGAGGAGGAGGGAGGAGGAGGAGAAGAAGAAGAAGAAGAAAAAGGAGAAGGAGAAGGAGAAGAAGGAGGAGGAGGAGAAGGAGGAGAAGGAGAAGCAGAAGGAGAAGAAGAAGAAGAAGCAGCAGCAGAAGAAGGAGGACGAAGAGGGAGGAGGAGGAGGAGAAGAAGAAGAAGAAGGAGAAGAAGGAGGAGAAGGAGAAGGAGGAGGAGAAGGAGAAGGAGGAGGAAGAGAAGGAGAAGGAGAAGCAGAAGGAGAAGAAGAAGAAGAAGAAGAAGAAGAAGAAGAAGAAGAAGAAGAAGAAGAAGAAGAAGAAGAAGAAGAAGGAGGAGGAGGAGGAGGAGGAGGAGAAGGAGAAGGAGAAGAAAATTATTAATGATCAATAACTGCAAACACAACAAGATGTCTTTTACAGTAATGTTCAAAATGTGCTCCGTGAGAATGTATGCAGGCATCGCATCTTCTTAGCCAATTTTGCCCTATCCTCGTTAGAGCTTATGTGTTCTGCTCAATCTCTAGGGCTTCTTCAAACACACGTGTGCGAAGATCATCAAGCGTTGCACTTCACGTGTGTTGCAATTGGTCTTGTCCTAAGCAAGAAGCATATCTGAATACTCTTGATTTGTAAAGACTGCCATAGTTCTGAATGCATTTAACGTACCCGAAGCACTGACAGAACCTGCTGTTGTGCGCGGATGTTGCGGGGGTAGTTGTACTGCCAACATTCTCTCACTTTCTGCACTTCTCACAGGCTAATGTGCGAAGATCATCACACGTGTGCGAAGATCATCAAGCGTTGCACTTCACGTGTGTTGCAATTGGTTTTGCCCTAAGCAAGAAGCATATCTGAATACTCTTGATTTGTAAAGACTGCCATAGTTCTGAATGCATGTAACACACCTGAAGCACTGTGAGAACCTGCTGTTGTGTGCGGAAGTTGCGGGGGTAGTTGTACTGCCAAAATTCTCTCACTTTCCGCCCTTCTCACGGGCTAATGTTGCGGGGTTGCCAAGCGTATGGCCACGACTTTATTCCAATAGACACGCTGGAATCCAGTCCTTTCATATCATTTTGTGGCTAAACGAATCATTTTAGCAACATATGGTAAAGACATAAATAACGCATCTTTTGTAGCTCTACCTCGCTGTTCTAATTGCAGAAGTAGACGATAACGGAGAGGGGACCTATTTGCAATCACACTTATGACCAGTTTTAATTTTTATTTATGAAACTATGCACTATAGAGGAAAATGGTACAGAACTTATGTTTCAGTTTAACACCAGGAAGTTGCCTTTGAAGTCTGCGCACTCATACCCCTAAGGTATGAGAAGATGCAATTGGCTAAGAAGATGTGATGCCTGTATAGATTCTCACGGAGCACATTTTGAACATCTACTGTAAAAGACATCTGGTAGAGTTTGCAGTTACTGACCATTAATAATGATGATGACGATGATGATGATGATGATGATAATGATAATACTACTAATAATAATACTAATAATACTAATGCTAATAATAATACTACTACTAATAATAATAATAATAATACTAATAATAATACTAATAATACTAATACTAATAATACTACTAATACTACCAATACTACCACCAATAATCATACCAATAATCACACCAATAATCACACTAATACCAATACTAATACCAATACTAATACCCAGGGCCGTATTTACGTAAGGGCAAACCGGACAACTGCCCAGGGCGGCACATTTTAGGGGGCGGCAAAATTACTGGAAAGCGCATAGACATGAAACATCAAGTTTATTTAAATTTGCCGGTCGCAGAGGAATATTAATCGACGCATGTTGGCTATGATGATTAGTTTGTATGCTATGCGCACGTAGCGGAGACAAAGTGAAACGCATTCCAAGAGTGAGAATCGATTAACACACGCAAAAAATTGTAGCTCAAGAAGTGTGTGTTGTTATTCATTAATGCTAATTTTTTATATTTTGTTAACTGAGGTAATGAACAGTAATTATTATTATTGTAATTGAAGGTATGTGCGTAAAAACGGTCTAACCCACACTTTTTTAAAACTGAGAAAAATAGAGTTTTGTATATGTTGGAAAAAAAAATATTAGTTGACACATGTGGCAAACTTTATTTGAGTTAGGGTTAAAGGACACACCTCAAACTTTTTTTAATGCAGTTATAAGAATATTAAATTATTTTTATTAAACTTATAAAAGAAAACAGTAATAAAAAAGAAACACTCATTCTAAATAAAGCATAACTTTGACTACATACATTTTAATTCTTAACAAAAAAGCATCCTTGCACATTAAAATAATCTACATTTATTACATTACTACCTATTATAAAAATTAGCCCTTGAAAATATATTCCAAATAGAAATAGAAATGCTCTTTTACAAATTTGTGTATCTACCTCATCCACAATAACTCTGTAAACTAATGACGTTTGCCTCCTACCATTCTCAGGCTCATCAGTATATCTGCGCTTAACACCCCTGATTTCTACACACCCAAATATGCACGTGTTTTGTAAATCATGATTTCCCAAATTCCATAAAAAGTTTTTCCCGGTCATTGCAAGGAACTATTTCAAAACACTTTCTTCGACAAGCACAGTCTGGGCCGATTTTTTTCTTTAGCTTCATATCCCCTTTTTTTGTAGTGTATACTTCACCATTATTTAATTTCTTTATTATTTCACACTTCCACTTATCATGGTTGCTTTTCCTCTTGGAATAGTTACCACCACACTTTTTTTCACTCATTTCATGTCTATCGTCTTCACAAACCATGCTGCATGACGCCATTTTCCTTGTTTACCACTTTTGCCAGACTGATCAACATGATGCGTTCATTTCTCCCTAAGATGCAGGTCTTAAAGGCTGTATAAAATACATATTTACTATTTAATAAAGTAGTGTTTGTAATAATTATCAATAAAATATAACAGAATAATGAATTGAAACTCACAAGGAAGCAGTATATTAAATGAGAATCTGCATAATAAGTAACTGACAAAATTAAAAGGTTGGCAATCCTACCCTAGTTCCTTTCTCCTGTTTTTAGACCATTTATGCGCTTCAAAAGATGAGCTAAACCAGATCGCAAGAAATAGAAGTCATTATATATACTTCAAATCAAACTTTTGGATGTTATTCCTCCCATAAACTGTTAGTGCTTGTTCCAAACAAGAGATTGCAGCACTAATCAGATTTTTTTTTATTTTGAGGGTTAGACCGTTTTTACGCACATACCTTCAATTATATTGAACTCTTTTACTCGTATACTTAATGAGCCGGCATTCCGGCATAATGAAGTAGTAGATTATGTTTGAATCTTTTAAGTTTTTCGACTGTTTATCATATTTTCTTTCATTTTCTCAGTTTCAGTCTCGATTGTCACTGAATAAAATGACAGGAAGAAAGAGACTTAGTGGGGCTCAGTATCGTTCATTGGCGAAAGATAAAAGAAAAAGAGAAGAAGACGCATTGAGAAAAGTTCTACGCCTTGATGTGTTTATAAAATCGACCCCGAGAAGTTCATGTAAAGAAGAAACGCCCTCGCCAAGTGAAACTGTTGAAGACTGTGGGGAAACAAGTACCCCAAATAAATCTAAAGATGAAACAAAACTTCTATCAAACGAAAGTGAAGGCGGAACTTCCATAGTTACTGACGAACCCTTTACAATTACTGCTGATCCTTTTCTTTGGGAAAAAAACTGATAAAACACGGGACTATATTGCAATGAACGGGGTAAAACAAAATAGAGAAGGTGACTTTCCTAAGTCAAAACATCAGTTTACAGATGGTGCCACAAGATGTTGTACTAGTGCATTTTTTCAGAGAAAGCTGGCAAACAATGAAATTATTAACAGAGATTACTTAGTATATTCTGAAAGTCATGGCACATTATTTTGTGCACCATGTACTCCTTTTGGAGGAACATCAGACTTGACAGGACCTCGTGGTTTCTTAAACTGGAAACATCCAGAGCTAATTGCAACCCATGAAAACAGTACAAGGCACCGAGACTATTTTCTTAGTTTTAAAAACAGAAGTTCTATTTTGACAAGGATGGATGGAAAATTATTCTCACAACTTGAAAATGAAGTTCAACACTGGCGTAATGTCTTACAAAGGGTTGTTGCTGTTGTGAAGAAACTTTCCTCTCGAGAACTGCCTTTCCGTGGCAATGATGAAATTCTTGGAAGTGTTCATAATGGTAACTTTTTAATGTGCATGGAACTTATTGTCGAATTTGTTCCATTTCTTGCTAGCCACATGTCACTATATAAGGATTCTGGAAGTGGAGAAACTTCATATCTGCCTTTTGCTATATATGAGCAAATAATCAAAATCATGGGGAAGAGAGTTGTCGAAGAAATAGTGGCACAAGTTAATGTGGCAAAATACTACTCTATAATTGTTGACCAGCCCTGATATTGCACATAATGACCAATTAAGTTTTGTCTTGCGTTATGTCAACAAAGAGGGGCTAGCTGAAAAGCGGTTTGTTGAGTTTGTGCCAAATCCAGGACATGGTGGCCAGGATATGTCAAATGCAGTGATAAACAGTCTTGAGAGACATGGATCGGACATAGGTAACTGCAGAGGACAGAGTTATCACAATGCACCAAATATGTCAGGTATTTATTCAGCCTTGCAAGCTAGAATCAGAGCTCTCTCTCCTTGTGCTTTCTACATTCCTTGTTCAGCGCACACTCTGAATTTGGTGGGTTCAAGTGCAGCAAGATGTAACCAAGCAACTTATTTTTTGACATTTTGCAAGAAATATTTAATTTTTTCAGTGCTTCTAGTCATTGACGGAATCACTTAAGCACATTTTTCAGTAAAAAGAACTTGAGTGTCAAGTCCCTCTGCACAACCCGAAGGTCTGCTAGAGAAGAAGCTTGCAGAAGCTTGAACAAAGATGGTGAGGCAATCGTTAGAGCACTGTTGTCAATAATAGGGAATGAAAGTGAGAAGTCTTTGATGAAATCTGAAGCTAAAGGCATAATGAAGAAGTTGTGTTGTCTTGAGACATCTTTTATGACTGTAGTTTGGAATTCCATTCTTGAAAGGTTCAATGTTGGAAGTAAGCAGTTACAAACAGCAGACATGGATGTAGCCAGTGTTTGTAATTTATATAGTTCTTTGGTTGGTTTCTTGGAAGAAATGAAAATGGGATATGAAGTTTTGAAGAATCTAGGACAGAAGAAATTTGAATCTCTTTGTAACATTACTACAATTGACCAGGATAAGAAACGCATTAAGAAAAAGAAAAGATTCTTTGATGAATCTGATTCAGACTCTGAAGGAAATGATGATTCAGATGACTTACGGATGTCTTTCCTTTTGATTCTGGATAAATTGATTGAAGAACTGAACAACATTCTTCCTACAAGGAATTGAGTGAACCATTTATCTTTTTGACAAATCTGAAGATGCTTAGTCCACTTGAAATTCAGGAAACATCATCCAGACTTCAGAAAGTCTACAGTTTTTGTACTTCAGTATTTGTACTTGAATGCTTACACTTCAAAAGCTAGTTAGAAAAGAATGAAAATGTGTCGCACTCTGTTACACAGCTGTGCAAGATGTTAAAAGGTAACTGTCTAGAGAGTGTTTACCCAAACTTAAACATAGCTCTATAAATATTGAGCCCTCCTGCTTTCAACTGCTCAATTGAGAGATCATTTTCTGCTCTAAGACACATAAATAATTATTTA
Organism: Tenodera sinensis; assembly: GCA_030765045.1. Classification (NCBI taxonomy): domain Eukaryota; kingdom Metazoa; phylum Arthropoda; class Insecta; order Mantodea; family Mantidae; genus Tenodera; species Tenodera sinensis. Next base: position 147,996,049 of record CM060965.1, on the reverse strand, counting down.
AGAACATCACAAGTGAAGGACCGTCTTAGTTATCTTGGTGTTCTTGCAATTGAATCTGACTTAACAGTGAAAATGGACTATAATGAACTCATAAACTTGCTTGCAAATGACAGGGCAAGGAAGAAGCCTCTTGTTATTTAAACAGTATATGTTTTGACATCTAATATAGGGTGATGCTTTTTTAGTGTAAGTTCTTTCTATTAAGATGTTTCTACTTAAATTTTAATAAACTCCCTTATGGTGTTTGCCACTCTTACTTAAGTATCCAAACTAGTGAAACCATTCTCATGTTGTGAACATTTAAGTAATATATATATTGAAAGTTGGGGGGCAGCAAATGTTTTTTTGCCCAGGGGCGTCAGAGGTCCTAAATTTGGGCCTGCTAATACCAATACTAATACCAATACTAATAATACTAATACTAATAATACTAATACTAATAATACTAATACTAATAATACTAATACTAATACTAATAATACTAATACTAATACTAACAATACTAATACTACTAATACTAATACTACTAATACTAATACTACTACTACTACTAATAATAATAATAATAATAACAATAACAACAACAATAATAACAACAATAATAACAACAATAACAACAACAATAACAACAACAACAACAACAACAACAATAATAATAATAATAGTAATAATAGTAATAATGATCATCATCATAACAACAACAATAACGATGACGATAATGATACTACTATTACTACTACTACTACTACTACTACTACTACTACTACTACTACTATTACTACTACTACTACTACTACTACTACTACTACTTCTTCTTCTTCTTCTTCTTCTTCTTCTTCTTCTTCTTCTTCTTCTTCTTCTTCTTCTTGTTCTTCTTCTTCTTCTTAGGCCATTTAGCCTGTTCTGGCTCCAAAGTCGTGTTCTTTATAATAGATTTTCCTATTGAGACAGAATATTGTAAGACCCCAAAAGAAAATCATTTATGTAAATATTTATTGAAAATGTAATTTATTTTTGGTGTTGATATGAGTTAGTTGAGTAACGAAAACATGTTGCTATTGCTCATTGTTACAAAAAATTAAGTTTGTTTAAAGACGTCATAAATATTAAGTTCCATATTTAAATTTAATATATATGTATAAATAAAAGAATTATATGTGTTCAATGTTAAAAGCGAAGGGAGAATAGCTAAAGATCGCTTCCCTAACAATAAGGGAACTATTTGATGAATGCATACGCAGATGTACACAAAAAGAAGGTAGCATCATGTGATTCGGCGCTGGAATTTGTTAATTGCGTCTGTGTGCTTGATATGAGAAGACATGTTTTTATAGTGCTCTTGGATGTGAGTAGAAAATTGATTAAACTTTCATGAAGCTTTTGTTCTAAAGTTGTTAAAAAACTGGAAAGACTATCTATATAATATAATTTGGTGCGACAAAAAGTAATTTAAGTGTAAAGCCGAGAAAAAGTGTTAATAAAGTAATATATTATAGTGAAGTAACATCGAGTGTTTGTTCATTCCATCTAGTACCACTACCTGGGGTAGAAAAAGAATCTCATAGCTCAGTGCAAACTGAAGCAATATTTTAATAAAAAACAGCACCACTGTTTAGCAAAAGGTGGCTGTTATTTAATTACACAATTACACGAATGAGGTATTTCCATACTTAACATTTGAAGTTGCTATCTTTGATCATCTGACTACACCTTATCTGTAGCCTCTTACGCAGCTTTTAGTTTAGTTCTCGTGAATACGATTGAATAGCTTAAAAGCAAACCACCTCATCCCTCGTTACTGGCATTAGCTGACAAGAAACATACAGGCACTTGGAGAACCGGATTTCAAGCGCTAGCCTAGTTTAAACCTTTACCCGTTGCAGGTCTGGATGCAAACCAAAACAAAACTTTTGGCCTGTGTTGCCAGACTGTGCAGATAATGTATTCAGTAATGTTCGATTATCTCCTTTATCTTTCAAGATAGATGGAGTTGTTATTGGACTTTATTATTAGTCATATTTGGATCTCCCAGCACGTGAAATCTGCGCACTCATACCCCTAACACTCTGTACATACACATGAATGTATTAAATATGTAGTTTAAAGAAAGTTGCAGAATTGCATTTAAGAAGCCAAACATACTTATAGTTCATATATATATATATATATATATTATATATTCCTGTTGTTGTTAGCTAATGCTGGATTTCTGACAATGAAGTCATTAATCCTCTTGCTCTCCAATATTTTTCACTGATGGATGGGGCATTAGAAGTGGCCGGGCATATATTAAATATGCAGTTAAAAACATAAGGAAGAAAAAAATTTAAATATACACGCATAAATGCCAGAAGATGAGCAAATTTCTTTACAAATAGATTAAGAGGTTCCCTAAACAATAGAAGTATAGAAAATTGTGCAAAAGATCTATACAACCATGTGCCTACAGAATCAAATGTTTGGAAGATAAATGGATAATGATTTTATTCAATTGAAGAATTCAAAAGTGTATGTAATCAAACTTTGCCCACACACGGCTTGTGTATTTAAAAACACCAACAATAAGTTTGTTGGCATAAATAAATAATATAAGAGCAATTTATGTAGTATATTACACCATCATTCCTTGTAAATATTCAGCCACATTGATCATCATCTTGACAATACTTTATAATATTGTTACAAAAGGTGAAACAGGAGACTGACTGCAGTCAGATCTTTACAAAGTGGGTTGCTGTACACTGCCTTTGGAATTTTATATTGTTTGAGTACCATTGTGAGAAATAAATTAATACTACACTAAAAATTACACTAAAAAGCACACTAAAAAAAAAAAGAAAGCTAATGTATTGGAAAATTCAAGCCAATAGCAATCAATATCTCAGAAGTGATTAATTATACAAAATATTTGACATAAACTGCACATTTTAAGGTGATCTACATTCTTTGTATGGCCTCAGGGGTCTCCGCCTAGGGGATATGTGAATAGCGACCACAAGGTACCCAAGCTGAGCAGAACATTACTTCCACTTACTGGTGTTTTGCTCCTCACTGTAACTTCACTATCTGACCTTACCTTGGTCATCTCTTGTTCTCTTCCGACCCCGATGCTATTAGGGTTCCCGAGGGCTAGGGAATCTTTATTTTTCCAACCCCTCCATTTCTCTAATTTCTCTATAAAATCTTAACCCCAACATGCTGACCTGTCATGGCATGTAATACGTCCTCTGATTGGTAATCAGAGGATATGGTCGGTGAATTTATTTTGATTACTCTCCCGGTCAGGTCGGTGAGACCCGTAAACCAACGACAGCTGTGGTCCTCCAGACATTCTGGGGGTTGTGAGAGAGCGATGTGACCGCCAAAACATAAAAATATGGTGCTCTCTAAAAAACGGTTACTATTACTGCTATTGCTCTCTTCAATATCATTGTGAAAAATATTGGAGAGCAAGAGGATTAATGACTTCATTGTGAGAAATCCAGCATTAGCTAACAACAGCATTCTTTGTAAATATTTGTTTTCAGAGATTGGTAAATAAAAATTGAATGAGAGTATTTGTTTTTCAGAAAAAATAAAAGATTGTAGCTTGGTAACGAATTTGTTTATATGGCTTTGAGAATGCGCTGGACACAGCTTGAAACCCAGGTCAGCAAATAATACTAAGATAAGTGAAGTTTTTAGTTTCTAATAAGATAAGTGAAGTTTTTAGTTTCTAATTTGTTCTTACTTTAGAATCTTGTTGCTTCACTGTTAATAGCTTCAATTTTTCCTTATTTGTTATGACATGTTTGAAAAATTCAAAATAAAGAAACCTTTTCTCTATAAAGGTTGATTTTACATGTGTGAATTTTTTGGAAATTCTTAATGTTGCAACTTTGGAAGACACTTGTTTGTTACTTAACATTTTGTTTATAAATTCCATTATGCTATTCTCTCTCTAACTCACACATTCATATAAACATAAACCCACACTTGTATTTCTCAATGTTGAAGTTTTGGGTGGAATGGAATACTTCCTCTACGTGCTATATTTAGGTCATAGAGAAAGTAATGAGTAGATTTACTGGCATGGAAAAGAACTCCTGCGGGAAAAAATTCCAGCACACCGGTGATGCTGATGTGATCTTGGCAATTGACAGCATTGTTAAACAACAAAATAATAATTTAATTTAAGAGAAAGTAATAAGTTAACAACAGACCACATTCTAAACAAAATACTTATTTAAACAAACTGTACATATTTATCATAATTGTGCACACACATGAACATAAGTGATAGCAAAATTTCATGAGTGACACAATTTAGTTTACATGCAAGTTTCATACACATTTAAAGCAATTCTAACGTTAAAAAAATGTGATAAATTTATATACAAGGTAACTTTCAAATGGATATACATATATTTGTAATAGCGTATGATGTTACTGTTTCCAATGTAGTTGTTATCATCTGTTTGAAAATCAGAACCGATTAGATTTTGTTAAATCAACCTGAAATGTTTCTGGTTCATGCGTGTAGCATTTTCCACTGATTATTATTGATTGAGTAAAGAATAAAAAGACTGTATAAGAAAGCATAAGTTACTCGTATCAATACTTGAAATGGATGTTAAATATATAATAACTCTAATTTTAGTATGTAAGTTGAATCAACATTTGTGTCATATAATGCAAATTTGCGATATTTGGAACAAGACATTATCACTGCCATCACAAACCGGGTGTAAAAAGTTTTTTGTTGTTTATCTTTTAATTGGTTAATTGATTAGGTCATATCAGATGATCAATCAAATGGGTAAATTCAAGGTTCAAATTAACGGGGGATAGAGGTGAATTACCTCCTCTCATTAAATAATTTCCCCGGCTTGTCATAGAACTCCTTTCCTGCCAGGGAGTTTCTTTTTGTTTTTACTGCAGCATTTACTGTTACTGTTCTTTGAAATACAAGACATGGAACACTTTTGATACAGACTGTACATGATACGAGTGCGAGCTGTGAGTAAGCAATCAAATCGCAACTAAGTTAAATATAAACTTCATATAAAGGCCCATAGACCTAAACTTTTTCACAAATCATTTAAATACAGTGGCATAAAAATTTTTAACCAACTACCTGAACATTTAAAGGGTATTGAATCAGAAACTGTGTTTAAAAAGGAAATTCACAAATTCCTAAATCACAACCAGTTCTACTCAGTGGAAGAATATATGAGTTATATAGATATTGTAAAATTAGGATGAATTGTACTATTGTATATTGTAAATATACAAACTACAAACTTTGATGGAGAAATTGAAGCAATTTGAATGTCCCTACAAAATCTTTTGTACAGAATTTCACATTTTCAGCAAGCAGTTATTCTCTCAGATTCCAGGGCAGCAATTATAGCAATTACTTCCAAGTTGTCACCAAAAAACCAAACAATTATAGAATGTTGGAAAATCCTTACCCATCTAACAGCACTTCAAAAACACCTAGTCTTCCAATGGATACCAGCTCACTGTGGACTGAGTGGTAATGAGAAAGCTGATTTTCTTGCAAGAAAGGGTACTGGCAATGTGCAGAAATCAATAGTTAATCTACCATTTTATGCAGCTAAAAGATTAGTCAACTCTGAATTCAAAAAAATTATTGCAAAATATTACTATGAAAAATCAAAAAATAAAAGATAGGAACTACCAAACATTCAAACAGTAATTCCTGAGTATCCTCGAAAAACAGCAGTTGCAACCTTCAGGTTGATTACAGGACATGATTGTCTGGCAAAACATTTAAACAGAATTGGGATATATGCTTCACCACTCTGTCCTCTACGTGATCTGCAAGAGGAAATGGATCGAGACCACCTTCAAATATGCCCGGCCACTTCTAATGCCCCATCCATCAGTGAAAAATATTGGAGAGCAAGAGGATTAATGACTTCATTGTCAGAAATCCAGCATTAGCTAACAACATATTGTAAATAATTATGTATTAATTATAGTGTGCTATATATGATGTATCCCATGTCATGTAAAATGATCAGTGGATGAATAAATAAATAAATAAATAAATAAATAAATAAATAAATAAATAAATAAATAAATAAATAAATAAATAAATAAATAAATAAATAAATAAATAAATAAATAAATAAATAAATAAATAAACAAACAAACAAACAAACAAACAAACAAACAAACAAACAAACAAACAAACAAACAAACAAACAAACAAACAAACAAACAAACAAACAAACAAACAAACAAACAAACAAACAAACAAACAAACAAACAAACAAACAAACAAACAAACAAACAAACAAACAAACAAACAAACAAACAAACAAACAAACAAACAAACAAACAAACAAACAAACAAACAAACAAACAAACAAACAAACAAACAAACAAACAAACAAACAAACAAACAAACAAACAAACAAACAAACAAACAAACAAACAAACAAACAAACAAACAAACAAACAAACAAACAAACAAACAAACAAACAAACAAACAAACAAACAAACAAACAAACAAACAAACAAACAAACAAACAAACAAACAAACAAACAAACAAACAAACAAACAAACAAACAAACAAACAAACAAACAAACAAACAAACAAACAAACAAACAAACAAACAAACAAACAAACAAACAAACAAACAAACAAACAAACAAACAAACAAACAAATAAACAAATAAACAAATAAACAAATAAATAAATAAATAAATAAATAAATAAATAAATAAATAAATAAATAAATAAATAGGTAGGTGGGTGGGTGGGTGGGTGGGTGGGTGGGGGGCTGGGGGGTGGGGGGTGGGGGGTGGGTGGGTGGGGGGGTGGGTGGGGTGGGTGGGGTGGGTGGGTGGGTGGGGTGGGTGGGTGGGTGGGGTGGGTGGGGTGGGTGGGTGGGGTGGGTGGGGTGGGGTGGGTGGGGTGGGTGGGGTAGGTGGGTTGGGTGGGTTGGGTGGGTTGGGTAGGTTGGGTAGATAGAATAGATTAGATAGATAGAATAGATTAGATAGATAGAATAGATAGATAGATAGAATAGATAGATAGATAGATAGATAGAATAGATAGATAGATAGATAGATAGATAGATAGATAGACAGACAGACAGACAGACAGACAGACAGACAGACAGACAGACAGACAGACAGACAGACAGACAGACAGACAGACAGACAGACAGACAGACAGACAGACAGACAGACAGACAGACAGACAGACAGACAGACAGACAGACAGACAGACAGACAGACAGACAGACAGACAGACAGACAGACAGACAGACAGACAGACAGACAGACAGACAGACAGACAGACAGACAGACAGACAGACAGACAGACAGACAGACAGACAGACAGACAGACAGACAGACAGACAGACAGACAGACAGACAGACAGACAGACAGACAGACAGACAGACAGACAGACAGACAGACAGACAGACAGACAGACAGACAGACAGACAGATAGATAGATAGATAAATAAATGAGTGAATGAATGGATGAACAAACGAACAAACAAATGAATGAACGAACAAATGAATGAATGAGTGAAAGAATGAATGAATAAATAAATAAATGCAACAATTCTCAGGTTCATTAATTGGGTTGGCATTCAGGGTCACAATTCCAGCAATTCTGTGCCAGCAGTGATGAGTGCAGCTTGCAGTATTCAGTTCAATTTCTTGCAACTCACTGTTCTGCTGTTTGTCAGCATGGATAAATTTGTGACAAGAAAGTGAAAAGCTATAGAAAGTAGTGATAGTGATGTACTCCAGTTCGAATCTTGGGTTTGAACTTCGAGTAATATCAATGTTACAGCTTCCCAGGTGGAAACTGCAGCATTGGAAGTGACATGTGTTAGCGGAAATAGTGAGAATAAGTGCATTTCACTAATTGGGGAATGTGTAGACAAAATTGAAAATAAATTGCCCCTGGCTTTTATCAAACAGTTTTGGGAGAGTTATATGCATGTACTGCACAGAAATACAAAATCATGGTGCTCTTAAAGAACACAAAATGCATATTGCTGTTGCTTCTGTTGCTGTTATGCTGTATGTGTGTAACACTCCAATGCTACTACCACTGGTATTACTACCATTATTACCATAAATATAACAAAATTTAAGTGAGAAAGTTTGATTCAAACACTGGGTGAAATGATGCTCAAATAAGCCCAGTTGCCTGACATTTAATTTGTAGGTTAACCCTGGGAAAAAAACCTTATCCAGGTAACTTACCCTAATCAAAATTCAAACTCATGACCTCTTGAATGTGAGGTAGACAACTATCCCCACATCATAGAGGTGGGCAAAAAAGGGTATTGTTAGAAAAAAAAAAGAAAAAATTTGTATATGACCCCTCTGCATTCCATCAAATTTATGCAGTCAGATTCTGGGATTTATCTTGCATTTTCTGGGAACCTGCTCAGGTTCGAGTTTAAATTGACACATCTTGGCCTCAGAGCCAATATTACACAAGATGAATTTAATAAAATGTGCTGGACCATCTCTCAGATTCTAATTGCCTTACAGTATCTCACAAGGCATGAGGGATGATTACTAACCAATGAACTGCTTGACAATTGCAATATGGGGATAGAAGCGTGGAGCTGTAATATGGACAAGGAAAGGTGGGCAGGGGGAGGTGGGGGTGGGGGGAGGTTAGATACACCTGGTGTCATAGAAAAGTCACGTTTTAATTTTCTTTACATTTACCTTCAAATTCTCAATGCCTGAAAAATATAAAAATGTTTAATCCTTCTACAAATTCTCCTTATATTTATATTGGAATTAAAATTTCTATTGAAATAGCTTTAAACAGTTTGTCTATTGCATTATATTATAATACAGTTTCTACTTTCGAATGAAAAGTTTTCTTCTAACATGTATGCAATAAACTGTCCTTCTTGCTTGGCATTAAAATTTAATTACGTTTCTGTGAATTTTCAATTTCTGAAATTTGCCAAACTGTGTTACCAGCTTGCCATAGACCAATAATCTGGCCAGATGTAGTCTCTGATGTGTAAGAATGTGGTGAATTAAGAAACAGTCGAGTAATGATTTAATGAGCCGTCAGAAATAATCAATATTTTCCTTTCACGTTGATGTGTCATTGGTTATAACTATTCCAACCAGTAGCATGAATACTGCTGTCATTGGATAGGGGTAAACAGAGGGAAAGAAGGGGAAGCTACATAGGCCTTGTTAAATAAACATGATATCCTTACATTTTACTAAATTTGCTTTCTGTACATATGTTCTATCCAACTTAGGTACTTCATAACATCAGAGATGGAGAGATGGATTACAATCAATACATTACTCTATGTAGCATTTGTGGAAAGAAGTAATTTTTATGTGGATGTACATTCATTTAATTTTAGGAGTTACAATATTTGCGTTACTGCACTTTGCTTACCTGAATTTTAATATCTTGCTCCTTTATAATTTGCTGTAAATCTTCTACTTGCTTTGACAACTGCTCCCGTTCCTTTAGACGTCGGTCTCTTGCTAATTTGAGCAAATGTCGATGCTTTTCTTTCAAGGTTAAAAGTTCAGTATGTAGTCCTTTTAAATGTTGATCCTTTTCTGAATTTTCAGCTCTCAGCTGATATCAACAAAGAGAATATTAATATCAGAATATGCAAGATAGTAACCTCTAAACCAGGCACCAGCAGGGTTTGCCTGATTGAGCCATGCTCTGGCTCACTGCTAGCTCAGTGTGACTCTCAGGTTACATCAGTAGCGGAAAAATATGTTGTAAGTGTTGTTCAGTGTTATTAATTAACTCACCTTTTAAATTAAATGACACAACTTAACCATACAGCAGGTCAGACCTGAGAGTAGTAATAGTGAACCAATATTCTACATTTACATAATTACAAAATGTGTGTATGAAATTACAGACATATTTATTCCCATTTGTCAGACAATTTATCATACATAGTTCTGTGTTACACTTGCAGCAGAATACTTTTGCTCTGTTTATCTACTTGTTGAATTAATTATTTTATACCTGTATGTATAGCAGTAATCAGCAAAACAAAACAGAAACAGCTTTTCTACATTTAACTGATGGATCTAACTGATAAAAAATTATGAATAAGTAACTTACATAAAACTTATAATTCAACTTCAACTTATATTAAATGTTTTATTTTCTGTTGATCAGACTATGAATATTTGGGGGTGATACTTTGTGCTGTCTTGATTCTAAGTACTTCATTAAGATTTTCATCAAGAATGTATATACATGTATTGCTGCGCCAAACATTGAACTCCCACTGCTATCCACTGCTGTTACATGACCAGTCACTGCTCAGCAAGCAAGCTCTTGGCTTCATCCACTGCCCATCGCTCTAAAGTAGTGTACCCACTGGCGTCTGCTCTATAGTGTATAATCTGTAGGATTACAAAGTGACATGAACTGTGCTTTAAATTTTAGACAGGTAAATACTTTGTTTGGATTGTTTTATTATTATTATTATTATTATTATTATTATTATTATTATTATTATTATTATTATTATTATTATTATTATTATTATTATTATTATTATTATTATTATTATTATTATTATTATTATTATTATTATTATTATTATTATTATTATTATTATTATTATTATTATTATTATTATTATTATTATTATTATTATTATTATTATTATTATTATTATTATTATTATTATTATTATTACTATTACTATTACTATTACTATTACTATTACTATTACTATTACTATTACTATTACTATTACTATTACTATTACTATTACTATTACTATTACTATTACTATTACTATTACTATTACTATTACTATTACTATTACTATTACTATTACTATTACTATTACTATTACTATTACTATTACTATTACTATTACTATTACTATTACTATTACTATTACTATTACTATTACTATTACTATTATTCTTATTCTTCTTCTTATTCTTCTTCTTATTCTTCTTATTCTTCTTATTCTTCTTATTCTTCTTATTCTTCTTATTCTTCTTATTCTTCTTATTGTTATTGTTATTGTTATTGTTATTGTTATTATTGTTATTGTTGTTATTGTTGTTATTGTTATTATTATTATTATTATTATTATTATTATTATTATTATTATTATTATTATTATTATTATTATTATTATTATTATTATTATTATTATTATTATTATTATTATTATTATTATTATTATTATTATTATTATTATTATTTATTAAAGTTTCACGGGCGATCAGCCGTGTGAGGTTTGAAAATATTGAGCTTTCGGCCATTCTAAACTCCATGGCCTTCGTCAGAATGAAATGATGAAGGCCATGGAGTTTAGAATGGCCGAAAGCTCAATATTTTCAAACCTCACACGGCTGATCGCCCGTGAAACTTTAATAAATAACGTGCGCCGTGAAAGCTTTAAATCTTACATTATTATTATTATTATTATTATTATTATTATTATTATTATTATTATTATTATTATTATTATTATTATTATTATTATTATTATTATTATTATTATTATTATTATTATTATTATTATTATTATTATTATTATTATTATTATTATTATTATTATTATTATTATTATTATTATTATTATTATTATTATTATTATTATTATTATTATTATTATTATTATTATTATTATTATTATTATTATTATTATTATTATTGTTATTGTTATTATTATTATTATTATTATTATTATTATTATTATTATTATTATTATTATTATTATTATTTCTTCTTATTCTTCTTATTCTTCTTATTCTTCTTATTCTTCTTATTCTTCTTATTCTTCTTATTGTTATTGTTATTGTTATTGTTATTATTGTTATTGTTATTATTATTATTATTATTATTATTATTATTATTATTATTATTATTATTATTATTATTATTATTATTATTATTATTATTATTATTATTATTATTATTATTATTATTATTATTATTATTATTATTATTATTATTATTATTATTATTATTATTATTATTATTATTATTATTATTATTATTATTATTATTATTATTATTATTATTATTATTATTATTATTATTATTATTATTATTATTATTATTATTATTATTATTATTATTATTATTTATTAAAGTTTCACGGGCGATCAGCCGTGTGAGGTTTGAAAATATTGAGCTTTCGGCCATTCTAAACTCCATGGCCTTCATCATTTCATTCTGACGAAGGCCATGGAGTTTAGAATGGCCGAAAGCTCAATATTTTCAAACCTCACACGGCTGATCGCCCGTGAAACTTTAATAAATAACGTGCGCCGTGAAAGCTTTAAATCTTACATTATTATTATTATTATTATTATTATTATTATTATTATTATTATTATTATTACTATTACTATTACTATTACTATTACTATTACTATTACTATTACTATTACTATTACTATTACTATTACTATTACTATTACTATTACTATTACTATTACTATTACTATTACTATTACTATTACTATTACTATTACTATTACTATTACTATTACTATTACTATTACTATTACTATTACTATTACTATTTCTATTACTATTACTATTACTATTACTATTACTATTACTATTACTATTACTATTACTATTACTATTACTATTACTATTACTATTACTATTACTATTACTATTACTATTACTATTACTATTACTATTACTATTACTATTATTATTATTATTATTATTATTATTATTATTATTATTATTATTATTATTATTATTATTATTATGATGATTATGATTATTATGATTATTATTATGTTTTATTTAGTTACTGTAAATGGAAACGAATAATAGTGGTAACTGCAGTTAGTTTGAGGTCTGATAGCTATACACATTTAAGAGAAAGAGGGGAAAGATAAAAAAAGGAATTGCACTGTGATTTTCCTGTTAAGGTGTGTTATCACTGGATAAGGACTGCTGCAGCAGATAGAATATCCCACTGATTACAAAGTCTGTTCAGTTTAGATGAGCTATTTTTCTGTAATATCTAGATTAGCTAGCATCAGTTAATGTTAACTTAAGAACAAAGTGATTAAGTATTTTTACAGCCTAGTGTGCCTATATCATCAATATAAATATCAGAGGATTGAAGCTAAATAGTCGTTCTTCACTTCTCGATGTATCGCCATTGATACTTAAATGTCGTTGGTGACGTGGTGTTGCCCTTTGATGTGGTTCGCTCCGGCTAGTCAGCTTGAGATCTCTTTATCTCGGGTACGCGCAGATGTTTTCGAATAGACTACCCAAGGAAACCTTTTTATATATTGTTTATTGCATCTTAGATATATTTTCAGGAGCTATGCCGATTGTATATGTAGAGGAATCGCACTCACGTCCGCACAGCACAACCTGCAGTACTGGTCTCTGGTTGAGTAGTGACCAGACGCTTTCTCTCTTACCCACGCTAAGAAACCGTTCCCTTCAATTTTTGAATGTAATGACGTCATCCAAGAAAGCCTCGTATCCAAAATGCTATTTCCTTTTCCCGCAATTTAGAAATGTCCCTTTCTATTATAACATGTTCTTTTATGAATTTCGAATATATAATTACCTTTTTAGGATTAAACGATGTTTACTTTATATTTTATTAAATATATCGCGCGACTTTTAAGGTTGGTCGACCTGACTTTTTACTGATTTCGAACTATAGGGTATGACGTCATGACTCGTTAATTTCAAACCCATAATGTGTTTATCCTACAAATTTAACGACTATTATTTACTCATATCTTGCTCACCTTACAACACTTCCTGCTCTATTATCTATTTATGTTATTACTTAACACTTATCGCAAATCTCACATCCGGCAATTAAATTAAAACGTGTCTTTATCAAGCCCATTCGATTGGAAATCTAAATTTCGGTATCAAATGCCCCCATTTATGTTATTTTATTATTTCATAATAAAATAATGTAAATGTCTTGCCCGAAAGAAAAATTAAAAATTACTCCTGTATTTTGAATAATCGGCAACACTCCCATTATATACAATTTTCAATTACACTGTTTTGAAATTGGTTATTAACATATTTTCTCATTAATCTTTTTAACATGACAAACAATTATACACTTGACTTAACATTAATCCTTAAATACTAATTACAATATGTTATGGTTTCTTCTGTGAAGCTTTTATATAAAGGTTAAATTTCAAGAGTCTTTCTTTATACTTCCTTCTTTTAGTTCATGTTTGCTCACTTCGCTCTCACTATCACTTGCACTGTGATTTTTCACTTTTGTTATTGTAACACATATCTGTACTATATCCTTTAAGCACTAAAATGTACATATATTTATATAAATCCATTACACTCTTTAGACAAGTTCTTTCTTTGTCTTTCTGTGATAACTATCTATACATCTAAATATTTTAACAAATGTTTACAAAGTAAATATTCTGTTTTCTCTCTATGCGGAGATGAACATTTTAACAATCTTTCTGAAGCTGTTATTGTGAGCTCTATACAATATATTCCTAAGCTCTTTGTAGTAGATAGCAATTCACATTCTGCATTTTTCATGAATATGTAAGTACCTGAACAATATATGGTTTTCAAGTAAGCTAACATTTAAATTTTATCTCAAAGCTGATTGGGCGCCAATAGACAAATGACACTTCCAATTTTTTTTTTTTTTTTCTTTACATTAAATCAAGGTTCCAAGTCACCACATGGTTTCTTGTATGGTCGAAGGAGTTGTTTATGCCATCTTCCCAGACATTTTTCATTTTTAACATCTTTTAATTCATAGGTATGATAACCAAATTTTGATATAATTTCTGCAGGACCTTTATATAACAATTCCATCCTTTTGTTCCTACCTCGCAAGGCACTTGATAACTTATGGTCTTTAACTAGTACCCAATCGCCTATCTTAGGTTCCCATTTATGTTTTCTACTCTTTTTCTTTAATTTTCGCTTCTCTGCCTTTTTCTTGATTCGTTCAAAAGCAATTTTCGCTCTTTCTTCTTCACTTAACTGAATGTCATTAATTTTCAGTGTTTTTGGTACCCCGATCAATATTGGTTCTGGTTCAATTCCTAACATTAATTTTATTGGTGCAAACCCAGTAGTTACATTAATGGTGTGATTGATAATCTTTTCTATCAATGGACAATATTTCACCCAATCCTTGTGATTATGATGTGTAAGTACACGTAAATAAATTCCTACATCTCGGAGGACATGTTCTGTTGGATTCCCTGATGGAAAGTATGAGGAACAATAATTTAGTTTTCTCGCATCTAATGTCACCTTAATCTTTCATTGGCCTTATTTACAATACATAGGGGATTCACAAATTCTGAATTCGAAATCTCAATAAACTCATCTTCTAACATTGACTTTATAACTGCATCTACCTCTTCTCTTATTGTACTAGGGATAGCTCTCGCTTTATGTGTAAAAGGTTTGATGGGTATCATCTCAAACGAATGAGTATAAATATTACATTTACCAGGTTTCTCAGAGAATACTTCTTTATTTCGGATTAATATTTCAAACAGTTTATCCCTCTGTTGTTCATTTAGTTGATCAGCCTGAGTTACCTTTTCCCTCAACAATTCTTCTAAGTCTTCACTACTCTCCCTATCATAGTACCTAGTTGCATCAGAAAACCTCAAATTGTCTATGAAATCATTTTTATCCCATTCTACATTTTCTTTATTATCGACACTGTACTCTTTGACATTTACTTCAGTTAATTCCATAGCTCCTACTTTAACATATTCTACAAAGAATGTATCCCCTTGGATTTCTTCTTCCTCTTTTTCTCTTACAATAGTTTCTGAACTACTATCTTCCACAAAAGGCACTATAATGGTCTCATCTTCAACTTTCATTTCTACAATCATGTTTTTAAAATTCACCACAGCTTCCCAGGCATAAAGACAATCACAACCTATTATAATATCTGTCATAAGTCTTCCTACAATCAGAAATAAAATTCCAAGTATTCTCCCATTTATTTCAATATTTATCATTGCTTGAAATTTTACTCTCTCTTTTCGTTTTCCCACAGCTAGCGAGCAATATATCCCATTAACTGGTAAAGACATTACTTTAAAACCACTACTTTGTAAATTATCATAAAAATTTTGTGAGCATACTGTGCTATTTGATCCCGTATCTATAATTGCATTGTATTGTTTTCCATTTACTCCAATTTTGATTTTAGGTGGATCTCCTACTTTTTCGTTTTCGTCAATTCTATTTTTACATTCTCTTTTCTTTTGTATCATCATTTGCCTTCCAGGACTATTTATTTCCGAGTACTTATCACAATCATTACTAGGATACCCAGTTCTCACTGAAGGCGCGTTTGACCGGGTCTGGCGTTTCCCTGATTTTTAGGTATGGCTCCTGTACTATTTCCCGAATTGTTACTTCTGTTTTCCTGCATTAAATCGGGGTTACTTCCTACCATGTTTTTGACCGTGTTAATGGCCTCAACCATTTCCGCATTTTCGGGGGAATTTCGTCCATTAGAATACCTTTCTCCTAGTCTTGGTGACCTCGGTCTAAACTCATTATCTCCGTTTGTCCAATATCCATCATTTGAATTTCTACTATGTCCAAAATAACGACCCCGTCTACCTCGATCAAATCTATTTGTATTCATATAATTCACCCTTATATTTCTTCCCCTTTGATTACCATTTCTATTTTGGTGACGCCCTTCCTGGTTATATCTACCTTGATTTTCCCACCGGAATGATTCCATCCTTGGTACTGGTCCTTTATATCTTTCCCTAATCTCACTTCTATTCTGATAATACTGTGCCCCTTGCCCGAAAGAATTTACAGTTTCTTTTTCTTCATATTTATTTCCAAATGCGTGTTTTGGCTTATTGACTTCTAAGGCTGATAATAATTCGATCATAGCTGCAATGCTATCGGGTCGGGCTATGATTAGGTAGTGTTGAAGCGTTTCCGGAAAATGTGGAGTAACTATATTTATTAGATCTTTTTCATCTAAGGGAGGATCCAACATCTTCGATTTTCTCGCTATTCTCATAAAATAGTTTACCATCGATTCCTCCGATCTAGGATTAAACTTTCCAATGCTTAATTCGACTCTAATATTAGCCTGCCTACTAGCTCCCCAATATCTGGTTAAAAAGATGTTCCTAAAGGTCCTGTAATCATTATTGTTACCCATAGAAAGGCCTAGCCAATTAGCAGCATTACCCTTTAGGCATTTTCTTACTATCACCATCTTGTACTCCTCTGGTATACGTTTCACCGTGAAGTACTCTTGTAACCCTTCTAAAAAGGCTTTAGGATCATCTGAATCTTCATTTTCAAAAACTGGAGGTGTCATTTCATTTAAGACATGGTTAGGCCAATGTAAATTTGAATTGTCACCTATCCCTGAGCTATTTCCGAGATCAGAATGGGAATTACTGTTACCCCTATTTTGCATCGAAATGTCAGCTGATACACCTGGTATTGCCTCGTTTCTTGCAACTTCATTACTAAGATTGTTGTGATTACATGCATTTTCATTTAATTTCAAATTTTCTAAGGCCTCTTTTACCTGAGTAATTTCTGTTACTACTCCTTTTATTTGGTCTGTAACATCCTCCAAATTTCTAGCCTGCCTTTCACTTTCTACATCAGATCTTTCTATTCTAACTTTACACCCCTGTAACTCTTCTCTAATTTCTTCCCTTTGTTTGTCTAATCTATATGTTACTTTTTCCCTTTCTTTATCTAATTTTTCACTCACTTGTTGACCTAATTTCTTTTCAGAATTCTTTACTTCTTGCCTTATTGTCTCTAATTCTCCCTTAACCTGTTCTCTATTTTCTTTTACTTCACTACTAACTTTATTAATTTCCTCCCTAACTTCTTCCCTAAAGGTTTCGAAAACTCTCCTCTGATTCTCCAATTGCATTCCCAATTCCTGTTGTCCCTTTTCTAATTTCTGTCCTAACTCTATACTAGTTTCATCTATCTTACTCATCTTTTGACTTAACTCTGTACTCATCTTTTTCACTGTTCTTAATTCTTGACTATTTTCATCTATCTTTTGACTTAACTCTGTACTCATCTTTTTCATTATCTTTTGAAACATATTCTCTATTTCTGACATAATTGCTGGCCTTTCTGAATTACTAAACATTTTTGAACTACCTCTAGGTGTTTCTCTAACGTTCTGATCTTCTACTTCTTGGCATATTCTGCTACCAATTATAGTTTGACTATATTCTTCCATCCTACTTACACTTTTCTCAATTTCCGGACTCTCAAAACCTAGAAAATCGCTATCACTGTCTTCCATTTCTAAACTATTTACACGTGTTTTTCTACTCACCAATATTTCACGCACTTAAACTTGTTCACTACACGTTTCACAGATGTTCACACGCTGGGCACCTTCTTGTCTGCTGGCTCGATGCTGGCCTGGTCGTCTTGGGGTTGGTCTCTTCTCTCGACGCTACACGTTGGGTCACCTTCTTGTTTGCTGGTTCTATGCTGGCTTGGACGTCTTGGGGTTGGTCCATTCTTTCGACGCCACACGTTGGGATGCCATTTGAAGCTAAATAGTCGTTCTTCACTTCTCGATGTATCGCCATTGATACTTAAATGTCGTTGGTGACGTGGTGTTGCCCTTTGATGTCATGTCAGGTCATGTTTTACCTACCCATAGCTTGGATGCTGTTATTTACATTCTTCGTATTGATAATGGTTTGAGTGTAGATAACTTGATGCAAACTTATATCCTTAATTGGTAATAAAATCTAATACATGGGCAGTAAGTAATATTAGATTGTCTCATAAGTAATGGAGGTTTTTTTACTTTCTCTACTGGTAAGTAGGGGAAGTATTGTATTCCACCCAAAAATTCGATGTCCAGATTTCACCGGAAATATATGTTTTGAGACCCCCTGAATCCAAAAAAAGCACTTTTAGAAAAAGGTCTGCGTGTCTGTGGACAGTATAACTCAAAAACGAAAAGTTGGTTAGAAACCAAAGTTGGTATTTAAGTTTATTGTCATTCAAGGATGCGACACCAAGATTTTGAAGAAAATAGCTCCACCCTAAACTCCCCTTTATATGGAAAATTTTTCGAAAATTTTCATTTTCTTGAAAATGGCTCTAACAATTTTGATTAAAATGTCATATGCTTGAGATATTTTTATGAAAAATGAAATGTATATCTTGAATTTTCTGGCTATAGCCCCTGTAGTCATATTTACTCTGGACGACTTTTGCATACCTGGTAAACCGTTAGAGATAGACAAAATCTTGCTGTACAAAAAATGTGGATCTTGCTAAAATACACAATTTATGTCTCAATAAATTTTCTTGTAGGGTGAACCATTTTGAAGATATTCCTTGTTGTGTGTGTGAGTTTCAGAAAACTTGGAACTTTAGCAAAATACGTTGTTCACTTTTTTATATGTTAATCGTGAAACGAGAACAGAATCTCAAAGTTTAAAAAGATTTGACTGTCACAGAAAGCCTGCTGTATTCTACTATCCCTCTTGCACCTACAAGGAAATAAGCAATAAGATAATTTGTACAAATGTTTATCTTAACTAACATGGAGATATAGGAATAAGAGTTTGTTAGAATGGTTAGTACAAGAGTAGAGAAAGTCATGTGAGTGCCACACATCAGATTTTTGATTTTGGTGTTTCGGAAAATTGACTGGGTTTCTTTGGTTTGGCAATGCTATTTACAGGGTGCCATGGCTAGTGTTGCATACACTGCGAGCATTTATCAGTCTTCATTTGTTAATAAACAATCACAAAATGCAGATACCAAAGTTTGAACTTAGAGTCCTTCTAAAGCACTACTGGAAATGAGATTATAAAGCCGCTGCTGCAGCTCAAAGAGTATGTGAAGTCGAAGGAGAAGGTATCGTTATAGAGCATGTGGCACAACGATGGTTCCAACATTTCAACAATGGAGACAAAAACGCTAAAGATTTACCACGTTCTGAAGGACCTAAAGTATGGAATATTGAGGATACACACCAAGTTTTGCGAAAAAATCTGCAAAAAGGTACCTGTAGGCTTTCAGAAGAGCTTATTGCATCAAAAGATACTATACATCGTCACATTAAGACACTTGGAAAATCATACAGAAGCTGTAGATCTGTACCTCATGAACTGACACCTCAACAGGCTTAATGTAGACTGGATATCTGTCGTCAGCATATCCTTAATCCCATGGATGATAGATTTGTCAGGAGAATTGTCACTAGTGATGAAAAATGGGTATATTACCAAAACCCTGATGCCTAGAAACATCCATGCCAACCTGCCAAAGTCATCGTCAAAAAAAAGTCAGTTCAGTTCCAAAGTAATTTTGTGTGTCTGAAAGGAGGGAGTTTGTTCCAAATGGGCAGGTGATTGATGCGGATCTTTATTCTCAACAACTGGAATGAGTTCATGAAATTTTGAGACGGAAATACCCAGCATTAGTTTACCGAAACAGAGTTCTTGTATTGCAACAGGACAATGCAAGATCCCATGCTGTATGAAAAACCACGGAAAAAATTCAGGAATTGGGAGGAATCGAACTGCTACCAGACCCAGCATGCAGTCCTGATCTCGCACTATCAGATTATCATCTTTTTCGATCCATGCCCCATTTTCTACGTGGAAGAAATTTTGACAACATTGAAGCAGTACAAGTGGGTCTCACCGAATTCTTCGCATCAAAAACCAGAGACTGGTACCATCGTGGGATAATAAATCACTCTGAAAGATGGCTCAAGATCACAGAATCTAATGGTCTGTACTTTGAGAATTAGTTAATTGCTTATCAGAATACACTTCAAATAATTGTTTTGCTTAAAAAAGACATTACTTATGAGACAGTATCGGTATTTAACATTTATTGCAACACTTCTTGTGCATTACACAAATGAAACACCACAAATCATTTGTGCTTGTTATTTATATTAATGTGCATACATTAAACTGAACTGTAAATATATATATATGTAAAAATCTGAGTTAATTTTATTTTATTATTAGTTGTTTAAATGGATATTTATTAAGTAAATACTAAGATTATTTTGTCATCATTGTTTCATATATAAGCTAACATGTTTTTCCTACTTTGCTTCTTTACAATTAATCTTTCCCAGAAAAACAATGACGATAGTGATTAATGATAGAACACTCCATTAAGTTCCTCCAAATACAGAAGACATAAATAATATTTATTACAAGTAAGATGCATATATCACACGCAAGTATAGAAATCTTTGTAGTTGTTGTAAGCCCTTTAGATTTTAATTCCTCTTCAACTACTTTCAAAGTCAGCTTTTCTAAGTTCTTTTTTTTGCTATACTGATAAAGCTGGCCCATCCTGTTGTGACTAAAGCTTGTTCAAAGACCATACTGTCACCAGGTTATTTGAAAGTTATTTAAGAAGAGGGTTTTAAAACCAAGTAGTTGATTGGACAATTACAACTTGCAGAGAGGGACACAGCACCTTGACCTAAAGGTGATCTTTTGTGCCTATATTCCTGATGGGATAACCCCCAGGACGATGGATAAGGCCATTGGATTCAGAGGGCGGCTGAACGTTGCCACAACAGCAGAGGGCAGCGTCCTTACATTTTCCCGGTTAGAAGCACTCCAGCGGAGGCTGGATCAGCCCGGTTCCTCTTCCACCCCTTCAGGTTTGTATTCCTAAGGGAACATGGGACTCGGAAACTGGCTTGTACCATCCCATGTGGGGAGGGGGGGGGGGGTGTTGGGAGGGAGGCTGGAAACCAGTGGGCTTGCCTTCCAATCCAGGGGATGAGATTTCCAGAGCACAGTTATTCCCCCTGCCATGCTGCTGCCATGACATTTGCCAACACTTTCAATCCTGAAAGAAACTTAACAGGATGAAGGGTGAAATGAAATGATTAATGTAATGAAATGGAGAGACAGGAAATTCGGAGGATATGGAAATCCTTCCTAACATTCAACTGGCAACCCAGGGAAACCTCCAAAAAACTCCATGGGTCAGGAAGGTCATCCACAGGGATCAAACCTGCAATCTCCTGAATGTGGGCCTCAGAGGTTAACTCTGAGCTATCCTGCTTGGTGGCTGGACAAAAATGAATGTCTCACATAGAGGTCAAGATGAAATTCTCAAGTGATATATTACTAGTTATGAAACAATGGCAATGTAATTACAAATGGAAAAGAGTAGGTAGGTACACTTATGCATTTACACTCGGTTCAATCCCTGATTCTGAAATGTTTCTAAAACTATTAATCCTTGTTGCTAATTTTCTTAATTTCAGTCCTGATTATTCCAGAAAGTCTAATCATGTGTTTGCAAGCAACATATGATTAGATTATAGCTCATCAAGCTATACTAAGGTCATCCTAAACAATTTCTTACCTCCTTCAGCTTTGACTTCAGAACACGAATTTCTTCACTATGGGAGTGCATTAACTGTGGGAGTTCTGCCTTTTTTCCTTCATACTTGCGCAAAGCCACAGCCTGCCTCTTTTGGATATTTAAAAGCAATCTATTTTCATTGGCAAGTTCCTAAAATGAGAAATTTATACTATGCTTACTATAGCAAATATGCTACAAAATGCTTCATCATTACTTACATAAATCATGTTCATTCTGGTCTTGCAAAACTGACAGATGAAATCCACATCTTAAATATAAAGAGTGCACAAATATGCACATATAGTCAGATTCATGGATGAATATGTCTTAAAAATATCATGGCAATGTTTATATTTAAGTGATATTAACATTAGTTACAAATTATTTACTCAACATTTTTTCATACTACTCTTATCAGTTATGTTTACATAGAATGAATAAATCTTGGTGCTTATTATATTTTATATGACAGAGATTACAACAGTAGAATAGTACATCCAAATAATGATGAAAAATCCATGAAGTCCTTAAACAATCATATGGAGATCATAAAATACAAAATTTGTCAGAAAATCATGCCTATAAACTTGTGATAGAATTGACAAATAAAATATTTAAAACTGTTTCCTTCATGTTCTATTAGAGCACAACTTTAAGCATGCAGTTAGGATATTGTAGGGAGTTACTAGGGAAGCTATGCCTTAACTGATTTGCAATTTTCTGGTAGACCACAAGGAAATCTTAAAATTTGAGACCACATATCCCAATAGTGACTTACAAAAATTCGAGACCATGTACCCAAATGGGCAACTTAATTGTAAATATTTAAGTCCTGGGACCGTAAGTGAAGGGAGTATAAAAAAGTGACTCAAAAAATCATATTTAAACCACAGTTTGCTTTTCAGCTATGCTGCACACATATGTGTAGGTTGAACTTGAATACAAAGTTTAGTATTTAATCAACAGCTTACTTTTCAGTTATGCTGTAAGTGGACACACATATGTGCAGGTTGAACTTGGGTACCAAGTTTAGTATTTAATCAACAGTTTGCTTGTCAGTTATACTGCATGCACTGCTTTTTTAACTTTTTCTTTTTTTTACTTTCTCTACTATGTGTAGTAATGTATAGTAATGTAGTTTTCACCGAAAAATTCGATGTCCAGATTTCACCAGAAATATATGTTTTGGGGCCCCTATGTAAAAAAAAGCATTTTTAGGAAAAGGTACATGTGTGTGTGTGTGTCAGTCTAAACAGCATAACTCAAAAACGAAAAGCCGGTTAAAAACCAAAGTTAGTATTTATATTTAATGTCGTTCAAGGATGCAACACAAAGATTTTGAAGAAAATTGCTCTACCCTAAACTACCCTTTACATGGAAAAGTTTTAGAAAATTTTGATTTTCTTGAATATGGTTCTAATGATTTTGATTAAAATGATATATGTTTAAGATATTTTTATGACAAATGAAATGTATATTTTGAATTTTCTGCCTATAGCCTACGTAGTCCTGTTTACTCTGGATGACTTTTGGATAACTCGTAAACTGTAAGAGATAGACAAAATACTATACTATACAAAAATGTAGATCTCACTAAACCACACAATTTATGTTCAAATAAATTTTTTTGTAGAGTGAACCATTTCGGAGATATTGCTTGTTATTTGTGTCAGTTTTGGAAAACTTAAAACTTTGGTGAAATGGAACATTGTTGTTCATTTTCTGTATGTTAAGCGTGCTAAGAGAATGGGATCTTAAAGCTTTAAAAGATTTGATTATCACTCAAAGCCTACTGTATTCTCATATTTCTGTTGTATCTACAAGGAAATAAGCAATAAGATAATTTCTGCAAATGTTTATCTCAACTAACATGAAGAAGATATAGGAATAAGAGTTTGTAAAAATGGTTAGTACAAGAGTAAAGAGTGTCATGTGAGTGCAAAACATCAGATTTTTTAAATTTATTTTTTAGTTGTACAGAAAATAAACATGTGTATTATTAAGGTGATAACCTGTATATGTGCTTCCATTTTCTTTGAAGCTTACAGTAGTGAATTATTAGATATTATTAACAGTATGTGATCAAGGGAAATGCTTGCTTACTTTATATTTTGAATTATTCTTTTACTGCTAAACAACCTGCTTGCAGTTACAATTTGTGTTTTGTGGAACATTAAATCTCTTTAACTAGGGAAATAATGTTATTGGAGAATGATAACTTTTCTTGATTTTGCTCAGATTTAAAACCATTTTTTTCCCTTTTATAAAAATGACAAAGTGTTTAAACATATTTAGCTATAAACAGTTTAAGTGGAATGAGGTGAGGTTATCGAAAGTCAGAGCACTACAAAAATATCACAAAGGCATCAAACTTAGAACAATCTGTGTTAATATTTCACACATGATGCAAAAGTAACTTCAGTTATGCAAAATCTTTTCTAATACAAGCATATAATTAACTTCAGAAATACTTTATTTAAAATGGTTGCTATTTGCCTCTAGTCAACAAGTCAACTAAGCTGCATTCAATAAAACAACCTGATATTGAAATTTGATTGGAAATATAAACTTTGAAACCCTCTGAATCCAAAAACATTTAGAAGGTGCAGGAGGAATGGATACATATGTAAGTGTTATTTTGCCTCTTTCTCAAAAAATGGGTTTAACCCTTTCACTGCTAATAATGTGTATATCCATTATTGAGTGTTGCAGTAAGAAACAAAGCCATAAGTACTAGACAATGGTGATTTTAGCATTTTTATGCTTGTGCCATCTGTTACAATGAGAATAAGTGTCTGTAAACATTAATACTGCCTTGTGTTGCTCCCTTGAATGAAATATTTAAAGGTCTGCACGGTGCAAGCTTTGTATCACATGATGCGAGGAATTACCAGATTTCAGGGGTGTCTAAAATGGCTTTTTCAAGCAGAGTGGGGTGTGCTTCAAGTGATGGTGAATTATTAGACATTTTTAATGAATTACTGTCTGATTTTTGGATTTCACCAACAGTGAAAACAAATGGCCACTGGACAACTCTTGTAATGTGTGAGGCGGCTAGTTCTTTATGATTTTGTAAATTTAAAAATCTTAAAATGTGGGTCACTTTCAACTATCCACAAGTACTTTAGTGAGTGTTTTAGAACTTATACTTTAATTTTAAGCATTGTAATATATTCTCATATTTAAGGGAATTTAATTGTTGCAGAAATAACTTGGCATGAGGGGTTTAGCAAGTTGAAAACAATGTAGCAGTGAAAGGTTAATGATACTGAATAAAATATATTTGAGATAGCGGCAAGACAAGTAAAACATATGCTTTGAAATTTTCTATGAAATCTCAAGGTTATCTTAATATAAAATTATTAGAGCTATTTTTGAGAAAATAAAAAGGTAACAAGAATTTTTGCATGTGAAGTTATTTTATGAGTGAAGGATTTCTCTGAATATGTTCACCTGCATCCATAAAATATGCCCATCCAAATAAAATAACTTGGGATGTATTTCAGTTATCAGATTTGATTCAAATGAACACTTAGGTCTCTTCTCAAGCTAGTACAGTAGCAGCAAATTGGCATAAGGGGCCATGGAACCATTATCCAATTATGGCAGCAAATCTTTGAGATCCAATTCAACCTTTGAGAATAAATCAAATCTATTTCTCTCTGTCACATCATTTTTCTAAAAATATGACATTTTTTAATTTTAGGAGAAGTGCAGCAGCTGGGCAGCAAGCCTTGGCCTTTCATGGGCTGTTGTGCAAGGGGTTTAGTTTTTTACTAATTGAGAAGAATTTTTCCAAAGCTCAATAGATGCAAAATTTTATGATATTGGGTTATATGTAGTATCAGCATAATTTGAACCTATTACACTGTTCTGTTAAATCAGATTTTGGGTGTCTCAATACTTGCCCTATGTACGAGCTAAGGGGCATTGGTAGTTCTTGCAAAGCTCAATAGATGCACTTGCAAAAGTCGAAAGATGCAATTTTATTATATTCTGACACAGCATATAACAACCTTAATTCTTCTTCTTCTTTATCTGATTACTTTCCCCATGTGCAGAACTTACACCCTCTAGGACTTACAAGCCTGTGCCTAGGGTCAGATGCCTGTTGGGGAGTAGGCAAATCTAGGACCAGACAGAATGAAGGCCTGGAAATGGGTGGTCAGTGCAGCACTAGGTATGAGAATGAGGAAGTGAATGATATGAAATACAGGCAAAATGGATGATTGGAAAGGTGATGATGGAGCAGTTGGTGGAATGAGTGGTGGGGGAAAATGGAGAACCCAGAGAAAACACGCCATGATGTCTCTCCGTGCACCACGAATACCACATGTGGGTCCCTGGGATCGAACCTGGGCTGCCTTGGTGATAGATGAATGGTCTAACTGCTTGGCCATGGTGCTGCCTGACCTTAACTCTCTGAAATGTAATGGCATTGACTGCTATTGCAGTGTTATGGTTCTTGGAATTACTGCTCATTTCTGCAAGCTTTATTATACTGCTGCATCATTGGCATTAATTTACTGTTATGGTTCTTGGATTCACATTAATTTCTCCAAGCTTTGTTATATCTGGTGTATTTATTCTATGTTCAGACACTGTGCTATGCACATGCGATAGGTAATAACAGCTCTGGTTATACCAGTCATAGAATGTACAGGAGTCAGGAATTGCAAAAGCAAAGGAAAGAAATATTGCTCTAGTCAAAGCAAGAATAGTGTGATGATGTTCATGCTTATTGCTTTCTTGCAGAATAGAAAATTGTTCTGCATTTTATGTATCTGCCCAATTTGTGGACACAGTTTTATGCCTCCACATAGTTTTTAGGAAAAAAATAAGAAGGAAAAAAGAGAGTATCTTGAACCCTAGTGAGTACTATCAGATATTACAAAATCAAGGCTTTGTGAAAGTTTTAAAGACTGATAAGTTAAGAACTTTAAAGAAAGAGCAAAGCAAAAGCTGAAGTTAGTTGAATATAGAGTTAATCATAACATATTCTAGGCAATCATAGCAAGATCGTAAGGTATGAGTAGAGGTTCAAAATGCATTTTCTGCTTTGCCTGTTGAGGTAGGTGTTATGAAACCACAGCAAGTCCTCCAGCAAGGTATGGTGATCCCAACTGTTCCCAAAATTAATAGGGTGAACAAAGAAAAAAGGTCATTCAGAAAATAGTTGGGTTTTTTTGAATTCCAAAAAATGCTAAAATATTTCATTACAATGTGCTAGGAGAAGCAGAACTTTACTTATAATGTTATAAATAAAAAATTGTGATTTATTTGTGTTTTATTCAATATGCTTGGTATATAAATAAAATAAATATTGTTATTATGAATGTGGTATATTTACTTTGTAAGTTCACGCCTACTAACTAATGTGTATAAATAATAATATGGTTGTTTTATATTGGATTACGCATTATGAAAAGATGAAAATAAATAAAGAATTAATATATAACTATATCATAAAGAATAAAGAATTTATAATCAGAAATTAAAGATATTGCCCTTATGCTAAGGCTGGTAAAATATTGTATTAAATACTCAAAATAAAAGTGAATAAAGTTAAAATGATAATCAAAGAATTAAAACATCAAATAAACATTGGTCAACATACCTGCTAAACATTTAATAATTCTATGTTCTTAAAAACGATATTCCATAATGAAGCTAATGAGTTTATCCTTGACAATAAACAACAAAATCTCTTAACCAACATGCTAATTTCAGCTCACATAAAAAGTTAATCAACATCTCTTGGTTTCCTAAAAGAAATCAAAATAATTTAATATAATATAATTAAATAATTTAATTGGGATTTAAGCAATTACACCTCTTTTCTCTCTCAAATAACCTTTTACACAGGAGTTTGGTGTACATGAGCACAAATCACTCAAAGTGCCTCCAGTGCATTTGTTCTTGAAGAACTACTAGTTGGTTAAGCGATGAGGTATGTGAATATTTTAAGTTTAATGAAATGCTTGGTCTCTTTTGACTGTTATCAATGCATTCTTTCACGAATAATCAATATCTATCCTTTGTCAATTAAGACAGCTTTTATTTGTTTTTCAGTTCTTGGAAAGGACATTGTGCAAGCTTCTACAGGGCTGGAGAGACCTAATTAAAAAGGGCTCTAGATTATTTTTAAGCTTGTGTTTGTCCTTTTTGTTTCAGAAGGGGAACAGCTTGTGTTTGTGCTTCTTGTTTCAGAAGGGGAGGAAATGGTTCATCAGCATCTCAATCAGTGCAATATTACTAGGACTTGATACCTCTCTTTCTGTTTACAGAATAATGCATCAATAGTCACCTCTCATTAAACTTTCTTGTTTATCAGTTCATAATCTATGCATTATATAAGCTGTTAGATGTTACATTATTTCAAGATAACTACCACAGGCAAGAACAACAACGTTCTAATCAAATGTTTTAAATTTGAGACGAAAAAGAAATATATACTTTATTTATATATACTCTGATACATAAGAAACAATAAATAAAATTAGCTTTAATCAATTATAATAACTCAAATTTCCTTTATAACTATAATTCTACATCAGTGAATTACAATTCTTGAAAGTAAAATATGAACTGTACAAAGACTAAAAAGTTGAAGAATTTTATGCATTCTACATTTAATAAATTAATTAAGTAGATGTTATTGTCATATAAGTAACCTTTTTTATGCATAAAGGCCTAACCAGTCCAAATTAAATTTAAAATAATTGAGCTTAAAATTAGCAGTGTGCTTGGTGTATGTTAATTTGGGAAGTAAGTGAAAATGCATTTCTATGCATAACTGCATCAGTTCTTAATTGATGCTTCAGTCTGCTACTGGTTTGCATGCACTCAATGAGTCAACATGCTGTATAATACAGAGTGTTTCAAAGTGAATATAGGAGTTTTAGGGCTTTGTAGTATTTATTACATTTAGCTTACAATTATAAATCTTACATCAAATGAAAGAGCTACTCAAAGAGTTTTGTTGGGTATACCTGTGAACATGCACATCCTTATTGCTTGCAATTGTTACAAGCTCTAAAGCCTACAGACTACGGTTTACGAGCCAAGTTTGCAAACCAAATGTTGCTGCTTGAAGATGAAGGTTTTCTGAATCATGCTATCTTCAGTGATGAATTGACATTTCACCTAAATGGAAATGTGAACATTCATGTATGCATCTGGGGGTCATCTAATCCCCACGAGATGCTACAGTTACGAGACTTCCCAAATTGGAATTTTTTGTGCCATTTCCTGACAGAAAGTTTATGGGGCTTTCTTTTTCAGTGAAGCAACTGGTATTTCATACCTTGATGTGCTACAACTATGGCTCTTTACTTACTTGGAAGAAGCTGAATTAGACAACTTTATTTGGCAGCAAGATGGAGTGCTACTTCACTGGTATCACCTGGTATGCAAATGGTTAAACAACCTTGTACACAACTGCTGGATTGCCATCAGGGGGCGAATGACAGAGCTTGTTTTGCATGCCTTCCATGTTCACCTAATCTCACGCTGTGTGACTTTTACTTCTGAGGGTTCATCAAGGATGTCTATGTGCCTCCGCTATAAGTTGACCTACCTGACTTAAGAAACAGGATCCAAGCAGTTATTGCAACAATTACTCCAGACACCTGATCAAGGTTTGGGAACAACCTTGTGTTGTGTCATGTGTGTGGGTGAGTGTGGGGGTGGGTGTGGATGTGGGGATGGGTGTGGCTGGGTGGGTATGGGTGGGTGTGAGTAGGTGGGTGGGGAGTGTGCATGGAGTGCATGCGTGCGTGGGTCTGTTTGTAAACAACATAACTTAAAAATGAAAAACCGGTTATATACTAGCGTTTTCCAAGGATGTGACATGAAGATTTTCAATAAAATCCTCATATCTCAAATTACCTTTTACATGGAACACTTTTTGCAAACTTGGATTTTCTGAAAAATAATTTGAGCAACTTTGAACAAACTACCATATGTTTGAGATATTTTCTTGGCAAATGAAGCCCTTGTATTGAATTTTTCATAAATAGCATATGCTATCCTAATTCTGAACAGCTTTTGCATAACTGGTAAACTATAAGAGAGACAAAATCTCACTGCACAAAAAATGTGAATCTTGTTAAAGCACACAATTTATGTGAAATATATTTTTTGTGGAGTTCCAACATACTCCTTGTTATTGCTTTGCATTTTTAAATACCTTTACTTCTGTTAAATGGAAAGACATGATTAGTGTTTTTCTTTTTCTCCCCTCCTGTTCATGAAAAGAGAACAGAGTTTCAAAGTCATCACATAAGATTGAAAGACTTGACTATTGCTTAAGTCTGCAAGACTATATTTCCTTATTCCCATTTTACCTATAAGGGAATATGTTATAAAAGCATTACAATGTTTATTGAGTTAGAAGAATAATTTGTACAAGGGTATAGAAAGTCATGTGAGTGCAATATGTATTTTCTTTTTTCTTCATCCTCATGACTAAGTATAGAGAACAGAATTTCAAAGCCATTACATAATGACCCACTCTTAAAACATTTGACTATCACTTAAAGCCAATTGCATTCCCTCAATTCTGTTGTACTTACACGGAAATGTGCAATAAAACAATTTCTGCAAAGTTTTATCTTCATCAACATGAAGCAGATATAAGAATAAGCTTTAGTAAGAATAATTTATATAAGAGTGAGTAGACAAAGTCATGTGAGTGAACATAGACTTTTTTTTACTCTACTATATACTTTTAATTAAGAAGAGTTGCATTGTATTCCAACCAAAGATTTGATAATGAGATTTCAATGAAAATATATGTTTTGGGACTATGAATAAACAAATAAAAAAAAGGCAAAGTCTGTGCATTCATGCATCTGCCTGTCTGTGAACAGCATTTCTGAAAAAATGAAAAATCAGTTAATGCCAAACATGGCATTTATACTCAGCATCTTCCAAGGATGTGATATGAAGATTTTCAAGAAAATCTTCTTACTCCTAACTACTATTTACATGGAACATTTTTCCAGAATTTTAATTTTGCAAAAATCACACTAACAATTTTGATTAAAATACCATATTTTAAGACATTTTCATGACCAATGAAATATGTATCTTGAATTTTCTTGAAATTGCCTCTGAAGACCTCTGCATTCTGAATGACTTTTGCATAACTGGTAAACCATACAAGATAATAAAAGCTTACTACATAAAAACCTAGATTCCATTAAACAAAAAAGTTTATGGAAAATTATGTTTTTGCAGGGTGAACCATTTGAGATATTTTTTCCTTCCTGCTCATACAAAGGGAACATAATTTCAAAGCCACCACATAGCCCCCAGGTCTTAAAAGATTTGACTATTGCTTAACTAACTCTGTTCCCCAATTCCTATTTTACCTATATGCAATAAAACCATTTCTATAAATGTTTCTGTCACTTAACATTAATTAGATTGAAAAATAAGCATTGTAGGAATAGTTTGTACAAGAGTGAATAGAGAAAGTTATGCGAGTATATGCATCAGATCTTTTGTTAAGTGCTGTCACTCTTTACACATTTCTCGTGGTTTCATAAAAAGAGTATGGAATTTTAAGGTAAAGTTATAGCAACCCAAACACTTATTGATTCACTTTCTTCTGCCCCCTCTTATACCTATACCAAAATGTTTAGTAAGGTTAGTTCTACAAAGGTTTTTCTTGGTTAGTAGATAAAAAAGGAAGTTTTACACAAATGGTTTGTAGAAGCTAATTGAAAGTCATATGAATGTAGCACATATGTCCACATGTGCCCACTACAGGCATCATGAATGGGGTGCAGAACTGGAGGATGGGATGTGGTCTGTGCCCTGAGCCCTTCCGGCCAGTTATGTGGTCTTCGTAACCAGGAGTTGCTTCTTCTTTATTAAGTAGCTCCTCAATTGGCCCTTCCAGGATCTAGTGAGGCTGAGTATACCCTGTGTGCCAGACCTCCCAGAAAAAGAAAAATACCCATGCAGGCACCAGGGATCGAAGCCAGGTCCTTTGTGCCAGAGGCAGGTGCGCTATCTCTGAGCTATGGAGGTAGTCAGTGAGGAAGCAACAACTTAATGGCTAATTTACACCATTGATATCATGCTCCTATAGCACTATCAGAGGCATCAGTAACTAAGGAGAGGTGTGCTGGTGGTTGGTACTGAGCCAACTATGTTACAATTCAAGAGCTTCTTTTAGTGAAGTAAATGTATTTTTTCTTTCTTCAATTAATTCTACTGCCTTGCTTTATTTTTCTCGTGACCTTGTAAAACTTTAGAAAGGTTTTGTTTGGCTAGATGATGCTAATAAGTACTTGAATTATGGACTTGTTGCATAGTCCAATAATATAGATTCTAGTTGAAGAGTACATGCCATTCAATAATGTAGTAAATACTTTTATAAATAACAGATGAGTCTTAATTCAATAATTCCAAAATCACAGTTCTTTTTATTTATTTCTTTTTTACTTTCTCTACTGCTAAGTATAGGGAGTATTGTATTCCACCCAAAAATTCAATGTCGAGATTTCACCGGAAATATAGTTTTGAGGCCCCCTGAATCCCCCCAAAAAAAAGAATTTTTAGAAAAAGGTCCGTGTGTGTGTGCGTGTGTGTGTCAGTCTGTGGACAACATAATTCAAAAACAAAAAGTTGGTTAAAAACCA
Source organism: Tenodera sinensis (assembly GCA_030765045.1). Classification (NCBI taxonomy): domain Eukaryota; kingdom Metazoa; phylum Arthropoda; class Insecta; order Mantodea; family Mantidae; genus Tenodera; species Tenodera sinensis. The sequence continues at coordinate 147,962,995 of CM060965.1, read as the reverse complement.
AAGTTGGTATTTAAGTTTAATGTCTTTCAAGGATGCAACACAAAGATTTTGAAGAAAATAGCCCCAACCCCAACACTCCACAATTGAACAAATACATTGAATAACTGAAGTGATTAACCACGCATTTGAACGACGACAGTACTGCTCAGGAGTATTTCTTAATGTTAGTCAGGCATTTGATAAAGTTTGGCATACTGGACTAAAGTTTAAGCTGAAGAAATCTTTGCCACATCTTTTTATGTGTTATTAACATCTTACATAGAAAACAGATATTTTCAAGTAAAATTCCAAGATAGCCTTACAGAACTTCATCCTATTAAGTCAGGCATACCACAAGGTAGTGTACTAGGACCAATTCTATACATATTGTATACTGCTGACCTACCAACAAAAGAAAACACAACTATAGCAACTTTTGCAGATGATACAGCCATTCTGTCAGCTCATGAAGATCCTACTACTGCTTCCCAAATTGTACAAGACCATCTTTCTGACTTAGAAATTTGGCTTAAGAAGTGGAGAGTTAAAGTTAATGAATCTAAAAGTCACAACGTAACATTTACACTGCATAAACGCTCATGTCCACCTGTTACTCTTAACAATCAGATTATTCCAGAAGCAAAAGACGTGAAATATCTAGGGATGTACATTGACAGACGACTCACCTGGAAAAAACACATATGCACCAAACGCAAACAGTTAAATTTAAAACATTCCAAAATGCACTGGCTTCTTGGACCTAAATCACAACTCTCAGTGACAAGCAAACTAATCATCTACAAAACTATACTGAAACCAATTTGGACATATGGAATTCAACTATGGGGTACAGCAAGCAACTCAAACATCAAAATACTAGAACGTTTTCAAACCAAAACTCTGCGAACCATTGGTAAGATCCCCTGGTACATCAGTAATAAGTACATCTACAATGATTTTAAACTCCCAACAATCAAACAGAAAATCGCAGCATACAGCCTGTCCTACCAAAAGCGTCTCTACAGTCATCCCAATACACTGTCAATAAATCTACTTGACAACAGCAGCAGTACAACAAGCCGACTACAGAGAAACCAAATCTTGGAATTGCAGTACAGATTTACACCCAAATTATAAGCAAATTTATGGCCAATGGGCCATAGTTTGTAAAAGTAATATGTTATCATTGTTACTTATTGTTCAACTATTGAACAGATTGTAATTTTGCAAGTGTATAAATAAAAAAAAAATTAAAAAAAAAAATAGCCCCAACCTAAACTACCCTTTAAATGGAACATTTTTTGCAAATTTTGATTTTCTTGAAAATGGCTCTTAATGATTTTGATTAAAATGTCATATGTTTAAGATATCTGTGTGACAAATGAAATGTATATCTTGAATTTTCTGACTATGGCCTATGTAGTCCTGTTTACTCTGGATGACTTTTTAATAACTCATAAACCATAAGAGATAGACAAGATCTTACTATACAAAAATGTAGATCTTGCTAAACCACACTATTTATATCTAAATACATTTTTTTGTAGAGTGAACTATTTCGGAGATATTCCTTGTTATTTGTGTCAGTTTTGGAAAACTTAAAAACTTTGGTGAAATGGAATATTGTTGTTCATTTTTTATATGTGAAGCATGCAAAGTGAACAGAATCTCAAAGCTTTAAAAGATTTTACTGTCGCTCAAAGTCTACTGTATTCTAATATTCCTCTTGCACCTACAAGGAAATAAGCAATAAGATAATTTGTACAAATGTTTATCTCAACTAACACGAAGAAGATATAGCAATAAGAGTTTGTAAGAATGGTTAGTACAAGAGTAGAGAGTGTCATGTGAGTGCAACACATCATATGTTTTAATTATCAAGTATGCATTTCCATTGCAGTGCCAGCATTACTTTCTTTTTGTCTATGAACAGCGTAACATAGCTGTGCTTCAATATGCTCAAACTTGCTTTTACTCCCATTGCTGTACACTAGTTACTGAAAGTTAAGCCTGGTTCACAACCACCCTATAATGGTAGCCATAATGCCTCCAGCAATGGTAAGCTAGGCAGCATTCAACATTTTGGTTCACAGCAGCTCAAGAATGATAATAAGATACCAGAAAATATAGGGGATATTATGCATTTGGAATTCATTTGTTTCTAACTGATCAATGATATTTTTTCTAGCTTGTGACTAGAGAGAGCTCAGCACAGCCACCTTGATTAATTTCTACAGTGAAAAGTCTAATATTTACAATATGAATCTAATATCCATGCCCGGTAATGGGAACGAATAAGTTAAAACATGTCCAAGTTTTCTTTCCTGTTGCCGAGTCCTGGGAAAGCTTCCCGTCGGTTGTGAAGATTCCCATTTGAATATATGTATTTCAAGTTTATCATTGTGGTTATCATTACCATTTGTCGGTGGTTGTCAACCAGCTTGTTGATACCGAAATTTAGATTTCCGATCGAATGGGCTTTTGAAAAAGACACGTTTTAATTTAATTGCCGGATATGAGATTTGCGATAAGTGTTAAGTAATAACATAAATAGATAATAGAGCAGGAAGTGTTGTAAGGTGAGCAAGATATGAGTAAATAATAGTCGTTAAATTTGTAGTATAAACGCATTATTGGTTTGAAATTAGCGAGTCATGACGTCATACCACACAGTTTAAATACACGTTCGAAAGTCAGTTCTACAAACCTTAAAAGTCGCGTGATATATCTAATAAAATATAAAGTAAACATCGTTTAATCCTAAAAAGGTAATTATATATTTGAAATTCATAAAAGAACATGTTATAATAGAAAGGGACATTTCTAAATTGCGGGAAAAGGAAATAGCATTTTGGATACGAGGCTTTCTTGGATGACGTCATGACATTCAAATGGAGCGAACGGCTTCTTAGCGTGGGTAAGAGAGAAAGCGTCGGGTCACTACTCAACCAGAGACCAGTACGGGAGGTCGTGCTGCGCGGATGTGAGTGCGATTCCTCTACAGATACAAATATTTTCGGCATAGCTCCCAAAAATATTTAATACGCAATAAAGGATATGCAAAGTTGTTCTTGGGTTGTCCATTACACTTACGCAAACCCGAGATAAAAGTAAGAGATCTCTTGCAGAACTAGCCGGAGCAAAACACTTCAAAGGGTAACACCACGTCACCAACGACTTCAGCTTCAAATGGCGATCCAATAACTAGGACACAACGACATTTACAGCTTCAAATTGGCATCCCAACGTGTGGCCTCGAAAGAATGGACCAACCCCCCAAGACGACCAGATCAGCATCGAACCAGCAGACAAGAAGGTGCCCAGCGTGTCAACATCTGTGAAACGTGTAGTGAACAAGTTTAAGTGCAGTTAAAGTGAAATAGTGAAAATATTGAAAATTTTGGTGAGTAGAAAAACACATGTAAATAGCTTAGAAATGGAAGACAGTGATACCGACTTTTTAGGTTTTGAAAGTCCGGAAATTGAGAAAAGTGTAAGTAGGATGGAAGAATTTAATCAGAATGTAATTGGTAGCAGAATATGCCAAGAAGTAGAAGATCAGAACGTTAGAGAAACACCTAGAGGTAGTTCAGAAATGTTTAGTAGTAATTCAGAAAGGCCAGCATTTATGTCAGAAATAGAGAATATGTTTCAAACGATAATGAAAAAGATGAGTACAGAGTTAAGTCAAAAGATAGATGAAAATAGTAAAGAATTAAGAACAGTGAAAAAGATGAGTACAGAGTTAAGTCAAAAGATGAGTACAGAGTTAAGTCAAAAGATAGATGAAACTAGTAAAGAATTAAGAACAGAGTTAGGACAGAAATTAGAGAAGGGACAACAGGAATTGGGAATGCAATTGGAAAATCAGAAGAGAGCTTTAGAAACCTTTAGGGAAGAAGTTAGGGAGGAAATTAATAAAGTCAGTAGTGAAGTAAAAGAAAATAGAGAACAGGTTAAGGGAGAATTAGAGACAATAAGGCAAGAAGTAAAGAATTCTGAAAAGAAATTAGGTCAACAAGTTAGTGAAAAATTAGATAAAGAAAGGGAAAGAGTAACATATAGTTTAGACAAACAAAGGGAAGAGGTAGTACAAAGGTTAGATAAAGACAGGGAAGAAATTAGAGAAGAGTTACAGGGGTGTAAAGTTAGAATAGAAAGATCTGATGTAGAAAGTGAAAGGCAGGCTAGAAATTTGGAGGATGTTACAGACCAAATAAAAGGAGTAGTAACAGAAATTACTCAGGTAAAAGAGGCCTTAGAAAATTTGAAATTAAATGAAAATGCATGTAATCACAACAATCTTAGTAATGAAGTTGCAAGAAACGAGGCAATACCAGGTGTATCAGCTGACATTTCGATGCAAAATAGGGGTAACAGTAATTCCCATTCTGATCTCGGAAATAGCTCAGGGATAGGTGACAATTCAAATTTACATTGGCCTAACCATGTCTTAAATGAAATGACACCTCCAGTTTTTGAAAATGAAGATTCAGAGGATCCTAAAGCCTTTTTAGAAGGGTTACAAGAGTACTTCACGGTGAAATGTATACCAGAGGAGTACAAGATGGTTATAGTAAGAAAATGTCTAAAGGGTAATGCTGCTAATTGGCTAGGCCTTTCTATGGGTAACAATAATGATTACAGGACCTTTAGAAACATCTTTTTAACCAGATATTGGGGAGCTAGTAGGCAGGCTAATATTAGAGTTGAATTAAGCAATGGAAAGTTTAATCCTAGATCGGAGGAATCGATGGTAAACTATTTTATGAGAATAGCGAGAAAATCGAAGATGTTGGATCCTCCTTTAGATGAAAAAGATCTAATAAATAGAGTTACTCCACATTTTCCGGAAACGCTTCAACACTACCTAATCATAGCCCGACCCGATAGCATTGCAGCTATGATCGAATTATTATCAGCCTTAGAAGTCAATAAGCCAAAACACGCATTTGGAAATACATATGAAGGAAAAGAAACTGTCAATTCTTTCGGGCAAGGGGCACAGTATTATCAGAATAGAAGTGAGGTTAGGGAAAGATATAAAGGACCAGTACCAAGGATGGAATCATTCCGGTGGGAAAATCAAGGTAGATATAACCAGGAAGGGCGTCACCAAAATAGAAATGGTAATCAAAGGGGAAGAAATATAAGGGTGAATTATATGAATACAAATAGATTTGATCGAGGTAGACGGGGACGTTATTTTGGACATAGTAGAAATTCAAATGATGGGTATTGGACAAACGGAGATAATGAGTTTAGACCGAGGTCACCAAGACAGGGAGAAAGGTATTCAAATGGACGAAATTCCCCCGAAAATGCGGAAATGGTCGAGGCCATTAACACGGTCAAAAACATGGTAGGAAGTAACCCCGATTTAATGCAGGAAAACAGAAGTAACAATTTGGGAAATAGTACAGGAGCAATACCTAAAAATCAGGGAAACGCCAGACCCGGTCAAACGCGCCTTCAGTGAGAACTGGGTATCCTAGTAATGATTGTGATAAGTACTCGGAAATAAATAGTCCTGGAAGGCAAATGATGATACAAAAGAAAAGAGAATGTAAAAATAGAATCGACGAAAACGAAAAAGTAGGAGATCCACCTAAAATCAAAATTGGAGTAAATGGAAAACAGTACAATGCAATTATAGATACGGGATCAAATAGCACAGTATGCTCACAAAATTTTTATGATAATTTACAAAGTAGTGGTTTTAAAGTAATGTCTTTACCAGTTAATGGGATATATTGCTCGCTAGCTGTGGGAAAACGAAAAGAGAGAGTAAAATTTCAAGCAATGATAAATATTGAAATAAATGGGAGAATACTAGGAATTTTATTTCTGATTGTAGGAAGACTTGTTACAGATATTATAATAGGTTGTGATTGTCTTTATGCCTGGGAAGCTGTGGTGAATTTTAAAAACATGATTCTAGAAATGAAAGTTGAAGATGAGACCATTATAGTGCCTTTTGTGGAAGATAGTAGTTCAGAAACTATTGTACGAGAAAAAGAGGAAGAAGAAATCCAAGGGGATACATTCTTTGTAGAATATGTTAAAGTAGGAGCTATGGAATTAACTGAAGTAAATGTCAAAGAGTACAGTGTCGATAATAAAGAAAATGTAGAATGGGATAAAAATGATTTCATAGACAATTTGAGGGTTTCTGATGCAACTAGGTACTATGATAGGGAGAGTAGTGAAGACTTAGAAGAATTGTTGAGAAAAAAAGTAACTCAGGCTGATCAACTAAATGAACAACAGAGGGATAAATTGTTTGAAATATTAATCCGAAATAAAGAAGTATTCTCTGAGAAACCTGGTAAATGTAATATTTATACTCATTCGTTTGAGATGATACCCATCAAACCTTTTACACATAAAGCGAGAGCTATCCCTAGTACAATAAGAGAAGAGGTAGATGCAGTTATAAAGTCAATGTTAGAAGATGAGGTTATTGAGATTTCGAATTCAGAATTTGTGAATCCCCTATGTATTGTAAATAAGGCCAATGGAAAGATTAGGGTGACATTAGACGCGAGAAAACTAAATCAACATTGTAAACCTGATAGATTTAGACCAGAAAGTGTAGAGGTAATATTGAACAAATTGCAGAAGGGCAAAATTTTTTCTACTCTAGATCTTACAGCATCTTTTTGGCAGATCCCACTTAGAGAAGATTTAAGAAAATATACAGCGTTTTTACATTCAGGAATATTATATCAGTTTCGAGTTTGCGCCTTTGGTATGAATACCAGTGGTAGTGCACTATTAAGAGCTTTGTATGAAATTTTTGGAGAAACCATAAAGAAATTTGTAGCTCAGTATGTGGATGATTTTGTAATTTTTTCAGAAAATATAGAGGATCATTTAAATCATATCAATTATGTGCTTAGTCAGTTAAAGAAAGCAAACATGACAATAAAGCCAAGTAAAACTGCATTCTTTGTGAAACAGACAGAATTTTTAGGTTATGTTATTTCAAATGAGGGAATCAGGCCTAATCCCGACAGAATTGAAAGCATAAATAAAATACCAGCTCCTAAAAATATAAAACAATTGAGAAGATTTCTTGGTATTCTAAATTATCAGTCAAGATTTATCCTGGAATATGCAACCGTAGTAGCCCCATTAAGACAACTATCGAGAAAAGATGTAAAATGGCAATGGTCATCAGTAGAACAAGAATCTTTCGAAAAGGTAAAAACATTGTTTGCAGCGTCAATTTTATTGGAAAAACCTAGGGAAGATCTCCCCTACATAATTTATACGGATGCTTCAGGACTTGGTTATGGTAGTGTCATATTACAAAAAGATGAGGAAGGAAAAGATCACCTCATTGCTGTAGCTTCAAGGGGGCTTTCAAGGACTGAATCACAGGCTTGCACTACAGAAAAAGAAATAGCAGCTATTTACTTTGCACTTGTAAAATTTAAGCAATATGTATATAACAACCCAGTAATAGTTTACACAGATCATGTTAGTTTGGCATTTATGAACTCTTGCAAACTCACAAGCACACGTATTTCTAGATATATACATGAGATCACATCCCATAACATAGAAATCAAACACATAGCAGGAAGTCAAAATATTTTTAGTGATTTGTTATCAAGGATGAAAACCAATTATACAATACCAGATACAATTAGTGACAACAAACATGATGTAACCATACTATATTTGAAAACCTTAGAAGGGACTCAATTAGCTAAAGAATTTCGAAATTTGGAACAATTACAGACAGAGGACGATGAACTTAAGAAATTGAGAGAAAAGGCACAACCAATCACAGAAAATCTAAAAGATAATATAGGTATTTATGAGGGAAAAATCTATAAATTTCATGGAAGAATTGAACCTAAATGGAAAGTAATGGTACCAAAAGCTTTACAAGAGAAACTTATACTTGCTTATCACAAAACACTAGCTCATACAGGTAGTGAAAAGCTAATCATGGTAATTAGTGACCATTTTTATATAAAACATTTGGCAAAGAAAGTGAGAAAAATATGTTCAAGCTGTGATTTATGTCAAAGGGCCAAACCATTTAATATCAAATTTGATATAGAACCTCAGACAATCATAAGAGAAGGGAAAAATGTACTAGTTACTGCTGATGCACATGGGGAGCTACCAGTAGGACAATTTGGATGTAGATATATGTTTGTTCTTCATGATGTTTTTAGTAAATTTATTAAAATTTATCCTGTTAGGAATATCAGCAGCAAAACATGTGTAGGAAAAATAATAAAAGATTATGTGCCTAATTATGGCAAGATTCAGGCAATCTTAACAGATAATGCTACAGTTCATCGGAGCAAAATCTTTAAAGAAACTCTAGAAAATCATGAGATAAAGTTATATCATTGTTCCTCATACTTTCCATCAGGGAATCCAACAGAACGTGTCCTCCGAGATATAGGAATTTATTTACGTGTACTTACACATCATAATCACAAGGATTGGGTGAAATATTGTCCATTGATAGAAAAGATTATCAATCACACCATTAATGTAACTACTGGATTTGCACCAATAAAATTAATGTTAGGAATTGAACCAGAACCAATATTGATAGGGGAACCAAAAACACTGAAAATTAATGACATTCAGTTAAGTGAGGAAGAAAGAGCGAAAATTGATTTTGAACGAATCAAGAAAAAGGCAGAGAAGCGAAAATTAAAGAAAAAGAGTAGAAAACATAAATGGGAACCTAAGATAGGCGATTGGGTACTAGTTAAAGACCATAAGTTATCAAGTGCCTTGAGAGGTAGGAACAAAAGGATGGAATTGTTATATAAAGGTCCTGCAGAAATTATATCAAAATTTGGTTATCATACCTATGAATTAAAAGATGTTAAAAATGAAAAATGTCTGGGAAGATGGCATAAACAACTCCTTCGACCATACAAGAAACCGTGTGGTGCCTTGGAACCTTGATTTAATGTAAAAGAAAAATTGGAAGTGTCATTTGTATATTGGCGCCCAATCAGCTTTGAGATAAAATTTAAATGTTAGCTTACTTGAAAACCATACATTGGTCAGGTACTTACATATTCATGAAAAATGCAGAATGTGAATTGCTATATACTACAAAGAGCTTAAAAATATATTGTATAGAGCTCACAATAACAGCTTCAGAAAGATTGTTAAAATGTTCATCTCCGCATAGAGAGAAAACAGAATATTTAATTTGTAAACATTTGTTAAAATATTTAGATGTATAGATAGTTATCACAGCAAGACAAAGAAAGAACTTGTCTGAAGAGTGTAATGGATTTATATAAAAATATATGTACAGTTTAGTGCTTAAAGGATCTAGTAAAGATATGTGTTACAATAACAAAAGTGAAAAAAAAAAAAAAAAATCACAGTGCAAGTGATAGTGAGAGCGAAGTGAGCAAACATGAACTAAAAGAAGGAAGTAAAAAGAAAGACTCTTGAAATTTAACCTTTATATAAAAGCTTCACAGAAGAAACCATAACATATTGTAATTCGTATTTAAGGATTAATGTTTAGTCAAGTGTACAATTGTTTGTCATGTTAAAAAGATTAATGAGAAAATGTGTTAATAACCAATTTAAAAAAAAAAAGTGTAATTGAAAATTGTATATAATGGGAGTGTTGCCGATTATTCAAAATACAGGAGTAATTTTTAATTTTTCTTTCGGGCAAGACATTTACATTATTTTATTATAAAATAATAAAATAACATAAATGGGGGCATTTGATACCGAAATTTAGATTTCCGATCGAATGGGCTTTTGAAAAAGACACGTTTTAATTTAATTGCCGGATATGAGATTTGCGATAAGTGTTAAGTAATAACATAAATAGATAATAGAGCAGGAAGTGTTGTAAGGTGAGCAAGATATGAGTAAATAATAGTCGTTAAATTTGTAGTATAAACGCATTATTGGTTTGAAATTAGCGAGTCATGACGTCATACCACATAGTTTAAATACACGTTCGAAAGTCAGTTCTACAAACCTTAAAAGTCGCGTGATATATCTAATAAAATATAAAGTAAACATCGTTTAATCCTAAAAAGGTAATTATATATTTGAAATTCATAAAAGAACATGTTATAATAGAAAGGGACATTTCTAAATTGCGGGAAAAGGAAATAGCATTTTGGATACGAGGCTTTCTTGGATGACGTCATGACATTCAAATGGAGCGAACGGCTTCTTAGCGTGGGTAAGAGAGAAAGCGTCGGGTCACTACTCAACCAGAGACCAGTACGGGAGGTCGTGCTGCGCGGATGTGAGTGCGATTCCTCTACAGATACAAATATTTTCGGCATAGCTCCCAAAAATATTTAATACGCAATAAAGGATATGCAAAGTTGTTCTTGGGTTGTCCATTACACTTACGCAAACCCGAGATAAAAGTAAGAGATCTCTTGCAGAACTAGCCGGAGCAAAACACTTCAAAGGGTAACACCACGTCACCAACGACTTCAGCTTCAAATGGCGATCCAATAACTAGGACACAACGACATTTACAGCTTCATTGTAAAACAGCCAGTCTTAAATAATTAATTCATTGCACAATGGTCGCATGGTATATTTTTGCTTCATGTGTGATGATTATGCAAAGAAATACGACAATATTCAATGTTAAAATATGAAGAAAAAGAAAAAAACAGGAAACTATAGTTACAATAAGTGTTTATAATCTAAAAACAAACACGTCAGAGTTGTCTCACAAAGTATTTATTGTATTATAATAGTAATTTATTACTTTGTGAACATCAGCCTCATGAATGGGTTTTTCCTGTGCACTCAAATCAGGGCAATGTATAAGAAGATTTTAGTACTTGATAATCCTGCCTGCAATCACTATGGAAGGGCAGAGGGTATCTGTCAAGCTAGTGTTATTTAGGGCTGTGTAGTTGCCACATGACACTATCTAACTAAGGTGATGCACCCCGGTACGGTGTGATGTTACACCAGAAGAGGGGGTTCCGGCACATGGTGGCACTATGATGCTCTATGATACTTGTCAGAGGTGATGTATATGTAGATTCTGTACCCTTACAGACTAACATATGTACAATCAATCGCTGTAAGGATTCTACTGCCATCCATCCAGTTAACCATTTGTAACATATGACTGTCCCATGACTTCTCGCTCGTTGAATTAGATCTAGTTTCCCAGTTATCAACAATGTTTTTTGTTGGTGAGAGACTTCAATGTGCACCACCCACAAGGCGGCGCCGTGGCCGAGCGGTTAGCGTGCTCGCCTACCACCTAGGCGGCCCGGGTTCGATCCCAGGGACCCGCATGTGGTATTCGTGGTGGACGAAGCGGCGTCAGGGCGGGTTTTCTCCAGGTGCTCCGGTTTCCCCCGCCATCTCATTCCACCGGTGCTCCATCTTCATTCCATGTATCATCAGTGTCACCGCCTGCGGTGCTGTAGTAGTAAAAGCAGGCGTTAAACACTACAACACCACCACCCACAATGTGGCTTAAGTCATGCTTATGCGAGAGGGAAGCTCATCACTGATTTCATGGATAATTTCAATCTAGCTCTCCTCAACACTGGAAGCCTATATTTCTTTCTGACTCTTTCAATAGTCTCTCACATCTTGATATTGTGTTTGTTCACCATAGTTGGCAGTTTCCTTACAATGGAATGTCATCTCTGACATACTTTTAGTGTCCACTTTCCATGTCTCATTAGTCTCTTAACACAAGATATGTGTTCCACCTGTATGCCTAAACGGTACTTGGACCATGTCAACTGGAACCTTTACACCCAGTTCGCTGTATTTACTTATGAGCATGACTTAGTGAATGATTTGGCACAGCATCTCACTGAGAGGATTCTTTCTGCTGCTGAGCAATCTATTCTACAGTTGACTTCCCACACCAGGTTGATTTCCTGTTCCTTGGTGGACGAATGAATGTTGAAATGCCATTCGTGTTTGAAGGCTCACTCTTAAGACTTTTCAACGTCACCCCACATTGGATAACCTAATTCAGTACAAGAAAATTTGTACCAGGTTCCAGACAAGTCATTAAGGATAGCAAAAAGACATCAGGGAGGAAATTTGTAGCTTCATTTAACCGACATACACCTTCCTCGGTTGTATGGGATAAGTTAAGGTGTGCAGCTGGTAAATCGACCCATGTACCAATTGCAGGACCGAAAACAGTTACAGGAACTGTTGTTGATCCATTTGTTCTGGCTATCACATTTGGCAGTGCTTTCGCTCAAGTGTCTAGCTCGGATAACTACTCCCCTGAGTTCCTTCCAATTAAAACTCGGGTGGAATCTCAAGGCTTCACGTTTTGTTCTACAAAACACAGAAGATTACAATCTCCTTTTCAACATGGCAGAGTTAGAACATTCTCTTTCATCCTTGCGACTATCAGCATCAGGACCAGATGGTATTCATGTAAAAATGTTACAACAGCTTTCTCCTAAAGGAAAGGCATTCCTACTCGAGGTCTATAATTGTGTGTGGGTTGACAATATAGTTCCATAAAATGGCAGAAGGCCACTGTTATAACCATTTTGAAAGCTGGAAAGGATCACCATCTTCCCTCCAGCTACTGTCCTATTTCCCTCACCAGTTGAGTTTGTAAGGTGATGGAACGCATGATCAATGGACGATTGGTATGATTGTTAGAAACTTGCAACCTACTGACCAATATCCAGTGTGATTTTAGACGACACCATTCAACTGCATAACATCTTGTGTCAATATCAACACAGATAATGAACGGATTTATGAAGAACTGTCAAACCATTGGCATATTTTTCGATCTTGAGTAGGCTTATGATACGTGTTGGCAAGCAGGGATTCTACGTTCCCTGTATACTGGAACATATGTGGACGCCTACCACAGTTCATTCAGGAGTTTATGAAATGCCATGTCTTCTGAGTAAGGATTGGCTCGGTTTTTTCAAATGGAGTACTTCAAGATTCATACTGTCATGCTGTTTGCTATGTGTTCCACCTGGAGTTTTGTCATGCCTATTTGTGTATGACTTCACTGTCTATTGTACTTCTCAGTGCACAGAATTTTTGGAACGGTGCCTGCAACAATGTTTGGACAACCTTAGAGAATGGAGCTCCAAAAATGGCTATCGTTTCTCAACTGGGAAGCCAATCTGCATTAATTTGTAGTGCCACAGGAGACGATTACCACCTTCACTATGTTTTCGTCCAGATTTACTTCCCTTTGCAGATGAGACGCATTTCCTGAGGTTGATCCAAACTAGACTATGGGTGTATAGTTAATTCATCAGCATGAACATCTGTGCTAAGAAGATTAGACGTGGTTGATAATAGGGGCATACGCATGGGAATAGGAGCTTTTCCAACTAGCCCAGTTGTTAGCCTTTACACTGAATTTGCAGAGCCTCCTCTGCAATATCTGCTGAGATTCTCTTAGCACATTATGGTTGTGCAACAAGATGTATTCCTAAGTATCCATCTTTGCTTCATTTTTCACCATCATGCTAAGAGAACAATATAGGAAAAGCCCCCTTAGTCCAAAGCCAGTGGATTTTCGTTTCCGGGAGCTTCTTAAGAAACTTGATATTCAAATGCCTATCATGTTTCCCAAGGGCAAGAGACTCTACCCCCTTGGTTGTGTGGGACATCCCATGTAGATCTTGGGATGACTGTACACTGGAAGTCCACAATGCATATCTCTAGTATCTGCACTTGCTTTTTACAATTTTTGTCAGGCTACTCTGACATTTTATTTACACCGATAGATCAAAGACTACCAGTAGTGCTGGATCTGCTTATCTTTATGGAACCAAACCACATACATTAGGTTTTCATAAAAGCACTTCCATTTATACTGCAGAGCTGTATGCAATATACTGAGCCGTTTTATGTGTGCTATCATAAAGGCGACTGCCTGATTTTGAGTGATTCTCTTAGTGCACTTCAGAGCCTTTGTGAGCTGCACAACTCCCATCCTACTGTACAATGTATCCGGGATTTCCTTCATGTTTTACTTGCTTCTGCATTAATGTGATGTGTGCATGGACTCTTGGTTGCATAAGTTTGCCGGGAAATGAAATGGCAGATTTGGCCACAAAGGCAGCAGCCACAAAACCTAGTACTACCACCTGTTATAACATCTATTTGAATTTGTGTTGTGGAGCTTGCAGGTTTTTGGTTGAGGGCCTTCTTGATTTGGCAAACACAGAGGGCCCTTTAGTCTCTATGTCTCTATTGCAAAGCTGTATAAGAACTGAAATACCTGCTCCAGTATAAATTAGAAAAAATTCAGTTTTAGTGTTAATTGCCCATCAAGGAGACCATAGGGCGGGCCTGTCATCACCCATGCAGGTGGCAATCATTTGAAATGCAACACTGAGCAAACTAGACACATTGCCTTCCAAGTAGAGTTAAGTCTAACGTGCTGGGAGTTGTGTGTCAGTGCATGCAATTAGTAGGTTCTTGCATTACCCATTGTTATATGCTGGCATGTTTCTTGCAAGTTCATTGAATGATGAGATCCTGGCTGCAGCCATGGGTAAGTCCTAACTGCTACCTGGGGGAAGGGATTGATATTTAAGTGTATCAGCATTAGGATTACCAGATGTCTGGACATTTCCTGACATACCCTACATTTTAACCATTTGTCCAGTCTGGGGGGAATTTCTGAAAAGTCTCTAATGTCCTACATTTTCAGAAACAAGCTGTTTGCTGGAAATGCAACTTGCTATGACAACATGCATTAATAACATTGAACGAGAGATTGGACCACAGCATTTGCACTCCAAGGCAAAGATAAGCAATGTTTTACTCTCGCTCTCCATTTGAGTTTTGGTTATCAAAGAACAAGGAAGTGAAAAGTAAACAGTCAATCTTCTAAGAAACAAAAGTTGACAAAATTCTGCTGGTATTTTAAATATTAAAGGTTTCTTTGCTGAGCCCACAGTCAGCATATCGCATTAGTGGTACAGAGGCAACTCTTATATTTCATGTTGTTTATGACCACACATTGTACAAATTCATGGAAACAATCACATATGTTCTAGACTTTAGTAGGCTTAGAAATCAAAGAAATGTGTAGCATTTGAAGCTGACAATACAAACAAATTTTGGTGGCATAAGTGGACCAGAGGGTAAAAATTTATTTACCAAACTAAAGTCATATTAATTGTGAAAGATTAGTTCAGAGAAGTATGACTGACTGTTCATTACGTTTAAGATTATATGTTTCAGGATTTTAAGAAAATATATATGTATATGCCTGTGGGTATAATAGCAAATTATAACTTGACATTATTTTTACATGGACTGATAATGTGCTACATTTTTGTTAAATGTCCTACATTTCTATAAAATAATCTGATAACCCTGGTTAGCATGGTTTAGGTGTATGTGATGCCTGCTGTTAAAAATCTCACAGAATAGTTGTTAAATTCTCATTAAGTCATTAGGTAATTGTGTAATGACTTTGGGGGGTTATAGTGATTGTTGCTTTTGTGGGAGCTGTGTTGTATGGTGCCCACACTTATGTGCAGCCAACCCTAGAAAGAGGGCTGAGGGTTTTCTGTCATATACAGATGGAAGGGAAATCATTACATTTCTAATATGTGCTTCATAGAAGCATTACAAACAAAGAAGTCGAATGGCATTTTGTTCTTTGGTCAGTCAATTTCAAAAGAATAAATAAATGGTTTTTGATCCAAATTGAATGTGTGATTCCACAAGAACATACAAAGATAACAGTTCGTTACTTGTAAAATGCGTAGAGTAACTTCTTTCTGAAATACCTTTGGTAGTAATTATGAGACATCACGCAGGGTTTCGAAATAATTAATCACTTAAAAGACATGAAGGAATACTACTTCAGCTCCTTCAGACGTGTAACATGTCGACAACGTTGCGTTGAGGTTGGTCAGGGAATTGACCTGGTTTGTGGATGTAAACACTTTCGCCTTTGCCTTGTGTTTTGGAAGCTAACGCTTGTGATTGGCTTACACATGCACAGTAAACACAGAAGGACAAGACATGGTATGTGTTTATGTTTTCAAGCCACACAATCTGCTGTGTTGCCAGCTTGTTTTTGACAAAACTAAAATATCTCCGTAGGAAATGGTCAGAGACAAAAACGTAAGATAAAAACTGTGTTCCAAATACCGAGATCTACCACTGGTTTAAATTAATGTAATGACTTCCCTTCCACCCGGTATACACAGGCAACTCTGCTGGGGCCTCTGATACTGTGGCTATGGAGAGACAGGCCATTTTATCCATATTGAAGAAAATTATTTTTACCCTTTATGCCCTGTAAGGTATGAGTGGACTTTAACTTTAAAGTAGTAAACGGGCAATGAACTCAAGTGATAATACTATCCTTGAAGGACTTGCTAATCAAGAGGTGATTCTCTTTAACAATATTAATCACTCTGTTTCGATACATTTCACAGAGAAAATGATGCATGATGTCATGAAAACTACAAAGAAAGAAATACTAAAAAAACAAAAGAAAATAAAGGTACATTTTCACCCAAAAATTGAGACTGGTCCTCAGGTTTTAAAATCAAATAATATCTAATCCAAATGCAAGTGGTCTTTGTCCACTTAGTAAGAAATGAGAAAATTGTAAAATATTTGCAATGTTAAAACGCAGCATTTCCTCTGTAGTGGTAAACAAGTAACACATATTTATAGCAGAAAAAAGTTTTATTGTGAAATTATACATTATTGCATGATAACATTAAGAAAATATGTATTATAGTGCGAACATACATTTGATACATTTACATGCACACATAAACATGCATTCTGGTGTGTACTGCAGTGAAAATATAAGTGAATTAGCACAACAAAAAGGTGCAGTGTCTTGTACACTTGTTACAAAGCAGTTCAGTCTTAATATAAATAATGGTAAGACAGAGTTTTTTTCAGGTTTTGTTTATTCTTTTCAGACTATTATACTAAAAATGAAACTATTTTGACCCTATTGTAGCATGTTAAGCACTGCATAAAGGTGCAGAAGTTACATTATTGTTTTTTTTTTGTTTTTTTTTTTTTTGTATCTTTGCAGTTTAACGGAGAAAAAGAAAATGGGAACCAGCATGGCATATGACAGGATTCATTCATTTCTTCAGTTACTTCGCAGCCATTTTCATTTGCATCTGTAGCAACCTGTAAAATCAGCAAGGGCATGGTTGGAATCTATCTACTAAAACAGAGGGTGCAGTTTTAAATTCAGCTGTTTTAAACAAATTGATTTATCACTTTAATTTTAAAGAAGCATACATAACAGTGATGTAGGTGTATATAAAGGGTTATCGAGAAGTCGCTCCACAGGTCTTGTGTGGCCAAGATTCCCCTAGAGATGGGATTTCTGGTGGTAGCACTAGCTGGCACGATTGCATGGTTATAACGTTCAGTGAAAAAAAAAAAGAAGTGTGGTAGATTCACGCACGAAATTCATAAAATGTAATACAGATTAACTGTAGTAACAATATTGTCTCAAGCAGTAGACATTGGCATGGTGCAGAGAAACTGGTTGATAACCCTTTAGTACATAATATTTAACAAAATGGCTAAATCTCCAATTCAGCATATAGAAAAATATGAAACTTGTAGCATTAGGAATTCATTTTATTGGTAGAACACCTAAAGAAGGTTACAATATGCCTGATGGATGCCAAGTCTTCACTAACATCACAATCTTACTTCTGAGCATTACCACCAACAAACTCCTTCTTCTGTCCAAGGATACTTTTTTTTTCTTTCCCTGGTTACCCTCTACTTGTGAACTCGCTAAACGCAATCTAATTTAATCTAATCCTCCCCTAATTGATTAAAATACCACAAAAGCAAATTCTGTAATGGACACTATTAATTTATGCATAAAAAATCTTTATTAATGGAAAAGGCCTTCAACAGAAATCTATCTGAAGAATTCCCAAAGTTGCTTAAACATGCTAAATAGAGAAAACAAATCATCAAGCTATTTTGGAAATAGGAAAGAATGGAAGACTTGCACTTCTGGATAACAACACCAAAAGAAGCAATAACAAACTGTTTTTTGGCATCTTCAGGAAATGAAAGAATAATAGCTATAGCTTTAAACCTCATGTAATGATCCACAATTTGTTTCAACATTCCATTGAGTAAAGAACAATACAACAAAGAAGTCTAACACACTATCAATACAGTGCTCTTCCAAGTCTTCAAACCAAGTACACAAAATGATAAAAATGATTGAGAGACCAACTCTACCACCTTTACAACAAAAACAGAAAACAAGAAATCCAGGAAGCTCACTTTTCACCCACTGGTGCACAATAGTTCACAAAACTTTTAAAAAAATAACTAAACTTCATCCTAGCTCCCCAACCTCAAGCATAACCTAAGGATGCTAATTATTATTTATTTATGCCAACAAACTTACTGTTGGTGTTTTTAAACACACAAGCCGTGTGTGGGCAAAGTTTGAGAGGTAGAACTGGAATTTAAAAATTCAATGCCACAACTGGGATTTGAACCACAGACCTTCCGCTTACCGGGCGGACGCTCTAACCACTGAGCTATTGTGACAAACTACCAGAATGGCATTAAATTCTCAAACCAGTTCGTATTTCTCCTGGTAAACCACAAAGGCAGTCTCACATCAGACAAATTACCCCAATGGTGACTTACTATTGTAAGTACTTTATATCCCAGGATTAAATAACCTTCAGATGCTAATTATTATTTATTTATGGCAACAAACTTACTGTTAAGTTCCAGGTCTACCTCTCAAACTTTGCCCACACACGGCTTGTGTGTTTAAAAACACCAACAGTAAGTTTGTTGGCATAAATAAATAATAATTAGCGTCTGAAGGTTATTTAATCCTGGGATATAAAGTACTTACAATAGTAAGTCACCATTGGGGTAATTTGTCTCTGATGTGAGACTGCCTTTGTGGTTTACCAGGAGAAATACGAACTGGTTTGAGAATTTAATGCCATTCTAGTAGTTTGTCACAATAGAGCGCCCGCCCGGTAAGCGGAAGGTCTGTGGTTCAAATCCCAGTTGTGGCATTGCATTTTTAAGTTCCAGTTCTACCTCTCAAACTTTGCCCACACACGGCTTGTGTGTTTAAAAACACCAACAGTAAGTTTGTTGGCATAAATAAATAATAATTAGCATCTGAAGGTTATTTAATCCTGGGATATAAAGTACTTACAATAGTAAGTCACCATTGGGGTAATTTGTCTCTGATGTGAGACTGCCTTTGTGGTTTACCAGGAGAAATACGAACTGGTTTGAGAATTTAATGCCATTCTGGTAGTTTGTCACAATAGCTCAGTGGTTAGAGCGTCCGCCCGGTAAGCGGAAGGTCTGTGGTTCAAATCCCAGTTGTGGCATTGAATTTTTAAGTTCCAGTTCTACCTCTTATAACCTAAGGAATTTATTAAAAAAAACATCCAAAGAACTGACACAATAAAATTGCCAATCTGGAATACATACACTGCTCAAAATAATTAGAGGGACAAGATTTTGTTTGAGTAATTAATCAATTAATTAATTTTAATTATTTTGTTGTTTAACGACGTTGTCAATTGCCAGGATCACATCAGCGTCGCCGGTGTGCCGGAATTTCGTCCCGCAGGAGTTCTTTTACATGCCAGTAAATCTACTGACATGGAGCAGTCGTTTTTAAGCACGCTTAAAAACCGTCGGCCTGGGCCGGGTTTGAACCCGCGACCTTGGGATCAGTAGGCCAGCGTCTAACCAACTGAGCCACCCAGACCGACAGTTTGTTTGAGTGGTATTTATTGTGACCATACAATAATTGTTTTCTTGAATAACTTTTATTTAACAATAACACAAATCATATTTATAGCTACTGTAAGCAGAAATTAAGCAGAGTGTATTAAAAAAAAAACAAAAAAAAAAAAAAAAACCAATGGATGATCCTTCCACTGTACCAAAACAACAAAAGAAGTCATTTCATCATCTTGTATGACCCCCATGGGCATGTATTATTACTGCACACCTTTGAGACATGCTTCTGATCAACCTTAGCAAGTCTCTTTGTGGGATGCTGTCCCACTCTGGAGTGAGTAAGCTCTTGAAGAGTCTGTGGAGCTATATGATGCTTTTGGACATTGCGTTCTAGCATATCCCACAAATGCTCATTGGGATTGAGGTCTGCACTCATAGCAGGACAGTACATTGTCTGTATCTGGAGATTCTGTAAGGTGGCCACGCTGGCCCCAGCAGATTAGATTCTAACATCTTGCAGCAATACAAACTCAGCTCTCATCCCAATTGCAAAAGGTGCAACATGATCCAGTACAATATCAGCAATGTACCTGGCAGCATTTTGTGAGCCTCTGACTACCACAAGATCAGTTTTACCATGATACTGATGCCACCTCAAACCACGACTGACCTAGTGCCAAATCTGTCAATTTCTTGGAGTGTAGCCTCATCATAATGCTCAACATGATGAGGATACACATGCAGACATCCGTCACACTGTGTTAAATGAAAGTGAGATTCATTTGCAAATAGTACACTGTGCCAGTGCAAAGCTGCTGGTTCCTATGTTGTTGAGCAATCGACCTCAATCGACCTACCTTGTGATGATGTTCCAATCAAGGGGAATTACAAGTCTTTGTGGTCTTAATCCAACCTCTCGAAGCCTGTTTTGTATTGTCTGACAATAACACCAATTGCTGCCCTCAGGTTACTTATATAGTCTCTAGCAGTGGCAGTGCTTTGCTGAAGAGCACATTTGGCCACATATTGGTCATCTCTAGCTGACATTTTACATCCCTGGCCTGGTCTTCTATACTGGTTTCATTGAAAGAATTGGTCCTAATGTAAACAATGCCTAAACATGTATCCCTCTTTGAGGGGTAGAACTGGAAATGAAAAATTCAATGCCACAGCTGGGATTTGAACCACAGACCCTCCACTTACCAGGTGGGTGCTCTAACCATTAAGCTACTGTGACAACCTGCCAGAATGACATTGAATTCTTCAAACAATTCGTATTTCTCCCGGTAAACCACAAAGGCAGTCTCCATCAGGGACAATTACCCAATGGTGACTTGCTATCGGAAGTATGTTATGTCCCGGGATTAAATAACCTTCTGATGGTAGCTATTATTTGTTTATGCCTGGTAAACAGAGGGTCTGTGGTTCAAATCCCAGCTGTGGCATTGAATTTTTCAGTTCCAGTTCTACCTCTCAAACATTGCCCACATACAGCTTGTGTGTTTAAAAACACCATCAGTAAGTTTGCTGGCATAAATAAATAATGTACCCCTCTGTTTTCTCACTCTGATAGGAGCAGTAACGGTACTACTTTTGTAAATACGTGGAGCCTGGAACTATCATTGCCTACCTTCGACCCACCAACTTCTTCGCATGATAGTTTTAAACACGCTACTCATTAGATAACAATTATGTATCACACTCTGAACTAAAGACATATAACAAACATATCCTCATAGTCAACAAAGGTGTTCTTATTATTTATTTCCTGGAACTCAAAACCAATGTCAAGTAACAGCTTGTGAGAAGAAATTTGCTTGAATGTAGGAAAGTCAGGGTCATCAATCATCATTCATTGATGCACTTTCTTGACTGTAGGTGGCTCATTTATAAGGAAGAAATGATGAACTTTTTGATGCACTGCACTCCTAACAAATTTGTCATAGTGAACTTCTGGCATTGCCTTTTTACATTTCCTTGATTTTCCAGGCGTGGTTAACTTGCCTGTTTTTAAACTTATACTGCACGCAGAATTTATATATTTGTAAACTCTGCTGTAAGGTTAACAACATCCTTGATAGCCAAAGTAGGATATTTCTTACATATTTTATGAGTTAAAGTTAAACCCCGTGGCTCTACAGTCCATATCGAACCAGGGCCTGCCGGCCTCACGGCCACATATGCAAGGTAGAGGCGGACGATCATCAAACTGATACCGGGAGGAGATGTGGTCAGCATCTTGATACCCCCAGTCGGAAAGTTGGCTTTCATGACCAGGGCCTATTACCTATCGCAAGCTCCTCAATTTCCTCACAATGCTGAGTGGGCACTGGTCCTATACCTGGGACTTAAAATCTGTGGGATCGAACCCGGGCCGCATTCCGTGGCGGGGAACCAAGGCATGATGCCTTAGCCCACGCGCAGACACATTAAGAATTACAACCTTCTCACCACTCGTTAGAGGCTTCCTCTGCAATATTTTACAAACTGCACTTGTTCGGCCATGATGGTTCACCTTTCTGCTTCAATAGCTGACCTGCAGAAGGCAGTCTGCGCATGCTTTTTGTGCATTTTCTGATTAAGTGCAATTAATTACTTTAGATTCATTTTGCTCCAGTTCTACATGCTATTTTTACGTTATACAAAAATCCAGTAGCTTTTGTTAGTATTGAGTGAACTACGCCGTAACTGATCTGCCTTGTTATATGTGACATCAGCCAATGAACGTACACTTGATTCATGTTTTTACACGGACAAGATGGGCCATGGAATATGTTAGAAGTTATGCGTATTTATTCTTACGCTGTTAATAATAATTTTGAGTGTTGATCAAAAGTGAGATTAGATTTTATTAATTTTGAAGAATTCTTTGTATTTCACAGGCCATCTGAGGACACCGTTTATTCATAGTAATTTATCCATACAGTTGTTTAACTTTTGAGCTGCAGTGTCGCATATTGTAGAAGGAGGCTGTTAAGCCCTTAGGAAGTCTAGCGGTTAGCATGGTGTACTATTATTTATTTATGCCAACAAACTTACTGTTGGTGTTTTTAAACACACAAGCCGTGTGTGGGCAAAGTAATTACCATGTGAAGGTTATTTAATCCTGGGATATAAAGTACTTGCAATAGTAAGTCACCATTGGGGTAATTGTCTCTGATGTGAGACTGCCTTTGTGGTTTACCAGGAGAAATACAAACTGGCTTGAGAATTTAATGCCATTCTGGCAGTTTGTCACAATAGCTCAGTGGTTAGAGCGTCCGCCCGGCAAGCGGAAGGTCTGTGGTTCAAATCCCAGTTGTGGCATTGAATTTTTAAGTTCCAGTTCTACCTCTTAAATGGTGTACTAGCTTATCTGTGAAAGACTGTTCTGTGTGCAGTATTTATCAATTGTAGGATTATATTGTAGAGGTGTGCATGTATAATGGAGGCAATAGAATCACCACTTGAAGTGTTGTCCAAGAGTTGCTACAATGTGAGACAGGATATTGTAAGACCCCAAAAGAAAATCGTTTATGTGAATATTTGTTAAGAGTGTAATTTGTTTTTGATGTTGGTATGAGTTGGTTAAATGACGAAAACGTGTTACTAATGTTCATTGTTACAAACAATTAAGTTTGTTTAAAGACGTCATAAATATTTCCATATTTAATTTTAATATATATGTATAAATAAAAGAATTATATGTGTTCAATATTGAAAGCGAAGGGAGAATGGCTAAGGATCGCTTCCCTAACAATGCGGGAACTATTTGATGAACGCATACGCGGATGTACACATGGCAGTCAGAATGCTAGACTCACAACCAAAAGAATTAGGGATTAGCGTCTATATCTTTGGTGTAGATGGACGCATTTTTATGTGTGCACGTCATAAATTAGTGAAAGTAAATTTACTAAGTGTTTAAAGACCGTTAATTTGTGTAAAATAAGTGAAACATTAGCTAACTTTAATAAGTTAGTTAATACGAAGTGTGCGATTAAATAAAAGGACGTAAAATAGACGAAGTGTAAAGTGATAGAAAACACATTTAGCGAAATATCGCTAAATTTTCAGACATTAAATCTCGGCGATGCTAGGGAAGTCGATCCACTGAAATAAAAGACTTACTACTGTAATACGATTAAAATACTGTGAACAAGAAGGTGCGAATAAAATATTTCACTAAAGTTAAACCCGAGTGTATGTTCATTCCATCCAGTACCACGACCCGAGATAACGAAAGAGTCAATAGCTCATCACCATCATACCTTTAATAAGTATAAAAACAGCACCAAATGGCGCCCAACGTGGGGCACGAATTTCGGGTGGAATGAAAATCTACGGGAAATGAATTTACGTGAAATACAAAGTGACGCCAAATCTTCGCGCCAAAAAGGAAGAAGACGCCATTAGACAATCCTTTGAGATTTACAACTTCGGAGACGTCACCAAATTGGAAACCAGCGAAGGAAGTGCCTAAAAACGCCGATGAACGGATAATCCACGTGGGAAAACATCAGAGATCGTCTAGCGAGGTCGACCGCCCAAGGGATGCACGTAACGAGACCAATCAACGAGAAAAAGTAGGACCAAAAATTTTTATTTTTATGTTCATTTCATTTTTATGTTACTGTGAAGTGGCAAAATAGTAGGGCTTTTAAGCCAAAGTGAACTGAATAAAAAAAAAAAAAAAAAAAAAAAAAAAAACGAGAACGTCGCGAAAAGAGAGAGCGGTAGGAACAGGAATAGGGGAAGGGGCAGATAAGCCTAGTTATCAGATAGGAACAGAAAGTGAGGAAGAGATAGTAATAGGAAAAGACCAAAGGTTGCTAGTGATAATGTTTGAAAGACTAGAACAAAAACTAGAACATAATAAAAAAGAGATAGGTCAGACAATGGAGGGAGTGAGACAGGACATAGAAAAAAGTTTAGGTCAGAAACTGGAACAGAACAGGGAAGAGATAGGTCACAGAATGGAACAAAATAATGTAGAATTAAAACAGGACATAGAACAAAGTTTAGGTCAGAAAATGGAGGAAGTGAGAAAGGACTTAGAACAGAAAATAGAATTAGGAAGACAGGAGTGTAAAGAAAATATGAAAGTAATGGAAACCAATGTGAAATTAGTACATAAAGACATAAATGAGACAAAGGAACCTTTAGAAGCTAGGATAGAAATCATAGGAGATAGGATGGGAAAAATAGAATCGGAAATGAGAGAAAATAAGATTGTATTAGAAGGAGAAATTGGTAGATGTAGAGATGAAATAACAGAATGTAATGCAAGTGTAGACTGTAAGATTACAAATGCAAAAATAGAAATAACTGAGGAATTAAGGAAAGAAATTGAGGTAGTAAGGAAAGAAATTATTAATGAAACTGTAGAACAAATTGTAATTCCTAAAATTAAGACTATGGCTGATGTAGTACAATCACAACAAGATGCTATGAATGATATGAAACAAAGTCACTTAGAAATAAAGAATGATATAAAATCAATTTGTGAAGAAATGAGAAAAGGAAAAGAAAGTTTGGCTAATGTAAATGATGTTGTGAATGCACTACAAAGGCAAAATGATGATTTAGATCTAAATGATGTACAAGATGAAAGTTATTTGAATAATGTACAAAATGTTTACTCACCATATAGAGAAAGGGGTTCACAATTAAACAATGACACAACACACAACACATGCTACACCAACAGCATACTGCATGAAATCACACCACCTACATTTGACGAGGAGAAGGGAGACGATCCAAAACTCTTTGTTAAGGAGATGGAAGAGTATTTTAAAGTGAAAAGGATACCAAATGAGCTTAGGATGAAGGCAGTCAAGAAAAGCTTAAAAAATAAAGCATTAGAATGGCTAAGGTTAACACTAGCTGGTCATGAATCATATAGCTCATTCAGAAATCTATTCCTATCAAGGTATTGGGGCCCAGCTAAGCAAAACCAGACTAGGGTAGAGCTAGCGACAGGTAGATATGATCCGACCAAAGGGTTATCACTAGTCAATTATTTTATGAAAGTAGCCAACAAAGGGAAGCTATTAGACCCTAACCTGTCGGAAGCAGAGTTAATTACAAGCATAACAAGACATTTCCCAGACACAGTGAGAACAGGGTTAATTGTTGCGAGGCCAGTAGATTTTGCAGACATGATAGAACTACTAACAACCTTCGAAACGCAAAATGGTCGGCCTAATGAGCATAGACATAGGAACAGTCACCCAAACTCACCTATCTTAAACAGGAGCGCGACTATAAACAACCAGAATGAGAGAGAAGATAGAAATACTAGGAGCACCCATGACAGGGGGAGAGGGGCACACCATTTCCCACAACCACACAATCATGGCCAAAGGATAGAGAACACGAGACAGCGGTACCACGACACTATACCAAGGGGTGAATCGAGACACCAAACATATACATATGATCGTGGAAGACCAGGAGACCGTACCCATCAAGTGAATCACATAAGATTCTGTAGGGAATACTTAAACAGCCAAAGAACGCTATGCAACAGGGGTTCACACCACAGGGACGGAAACCAATGGAACACTGGCAACATAAGACAGCAGGAAGTAGATGAAAACGTGCCAAATAGGGCAGATGTTGCACAGAATACAGAAATAACAACCACCACTAACACTCAGGGAAATTACCACAACTAAGTTCGCCCCAATCGAGTGGATAACCAACACCCAACCTAAGCAATTGACAATTGACATCGACACATGATGACCACACAAAAGGAAAATGGAACTACTGTATACTGGACCGCTGGTCATAACAAAACAGCTGGGCGACCATACATATGAGCTACAGAATACAAATGGCAAGTTGGTAGGAAGATACCATAAAAACAAATTAAAACCATACAAAGAAAGGACCAAATAGTCTTTGCCAACAAACATGTAAGGCAGGAACAGTAGAGATGATGAAAAATAATAATTTTTAATGGGTTTCTTATAGAAAATTATATACAGGTTGGAAAATACAACAAGAAAGGAAATCAACATAGTCATTGGCTATAATGACCACCAAGAGCATTGTCAACAAGGACAGATGAGAATACTGATTGTCATTAGAGAAGTGAATTATAAGGACGAAAAAATGTGTTTTTGACATAAGGATGTCAGGGACAAAAATAAAAAGGAATCAATTGTGATGACAAAGAGAAAATATTTTTGACACAAGGGTGTCAAGGGTGAATTAAGAAGAAAAATAATATAGTTGCAGAATAATTATAAATATAGAAGTTTTCTCTTATAGAGATAAGAGATAAAGAAGTGACAATTAGTGAAGTAAGAAAAACCATAGTCAGAAAAGCAATGCCCATGAATTAAGATGGATATAGCCAATGTTAAGCTTGAAGAAATGCCAAACTAAAATAGTGAATAAGAACCCAATGTCACAATAGCATCATTAGTAACATCAGAGTTTGACTCAACGAACTGCCCATACATAATAAGCTTGCAAGACAGAGGACAAAGAACTGAATAAAATTGCCACAAATATTATAATCATTAGCTCAAGATTTGTATCCTGTTTTTCTCTCCTCATAACAAGGAACATAAGTCAAAAGGCACACAATAAACCATAATACATTTAAATAATATTTGTGTCAATGTCAAATGTAAAAACTTAGGAATATTCTTGGTGTTGTGGTAACTGAATATGTAAAATTTATAAAGACATGCTGTGTCATGCCAAAACAAAAGACAAAAACATACAGCAAAGAAGACTGTAAAGAAAAAAGGGTATTGTACAAAGTATTAAGTATTAGAGGAATAGGGAGAAGTGTTGTGTTGTGTTTCAAGATTGTAAATGTAGGTGACAACTTGAAAAACAAAACAAGGGGCATGTGAGACAGGATATTGTAAGACCCCAAAAGAAAATCGTTTATGTGAATATTTGTTAAGAGTGTAATTTGTTTTTGATGTTGGTATGAGTTGGTTAAATGACGAAAACATGTTACTAATGTTCATTGTAACAAACAATTAAGTTTGTTTAAAGACATCATAAATATTTCCATATTTAATTTTAATATATATGTATAAATAAAAGAATTATATGTGTTCAATATTGAAAGCGAAGGGAGAATGGCTAAGGATCGCTTCCCTAACAATGCGGGAACTATTTGATGAACGCATACGCGGATGTACACATGGCAGTCAGAATGCTAGACTCACAACCAAAAGAATTAGGGATTAGCGTCTATATCTTTGGTGTAGATGGACGCATTTTTATGTGTGCACGTCATAAATTAGTGAAAGTAAATTTACTAAGTGTTTAAAGACCGTTAATTTGTGTAAAATAAGTGAAACATTAGCTAACTTTAATAAGTTAGTTAATTATTTAGCGAAATATCGCTAAATTTTCAGACATTAAATCTCGGCGATGCTAGGGAAGTCGATCCACTGAAATAAAAGACTTACTACTGTAATACGATTTAAATACTGTGAACAAGAAGGTGCGAATAAAATATTTCACTAAAGTTAAACCAGAGTGTATGTTCATTCCATCCAGTACCACGACCCGAGATAACGAAAGAGTCAACAGCTCATCACCATCACACCTTTAATAATTATAAAAACAGCACCAAATGCTTCAAGATTCATCTGCTGATTAGAATGGCCTTTGCACCACATTACCAGCCTGGTGCATTCTGCTCCGCCCTCTTCATCGCCTGCAGAACAACCCAAATGTCTTTGTGTTGCAGCACCTTCACAATTGTGAAATGTTTCACATTATGCCATCCCTACACACAATCGTTTTCAGCCATTAGAAGCTTCTCATCCAACTAGTTCCACCTCTAAGGAGCACATTCCACCATTTGTCTACATGATGTTCTAAACTATCAATTACTTTTGTATGACAGCAGCATGTTACATCCAAATTTCATACTGAATTACATGGTCATATTGTTAAATTGTATTCTTCCACCTCTCACTAGCTATTTTATATGCATCAACCATCAATACTTTATGTACAGAAACCTGGCCGATAAGCTTTTCCCAATGATCATTAGAAATATACCTTATTGTATCAATGACCAAGAAATATATGCTTAACTCAGTGATTTACAATATCCAGTTCAAAAAATCACACATTTACTCAATAAAGCGAAACAGCCTATTCCTCTTTGTGCCATTAAGTTGTTGAATGATGATTTGGCCAGAGGTATTCTCAGCTTTGCCCAATTACTCTATACTGTAATGACTGTAGAATCTTGCTACTATAATGCAGACTTTCTACAGTGCACACAATGTCAAAATTATTGGTCACACCAAAAACTACTGCCAGCTAAGACCTTACTGTGTTCACTGCCTGAGTGAACAGCATTACTCTCAATGCACCAAACCTACAACCACACCAGCACAGTGCATCAATTGACATCAAGATCACCCAGCAAATTATCGTGGTTGTCCTCAGTATTTGAAGCTCAAGCAGCATGCCACTCAAAGTGCTCTTCAACCACAATGTCTGCCACAATTTGTGCCATCGGCAGTGCCTCGCCAGCCTTGAGATGTATGTACTACACTGAATCAGCTCTCTTTGCCACAATCACAACAACAGCAGCAGGATCAACACCAACAACAACACCAATGCATCCCGACCAGGCTTCAGCTCACCCTTCTACACACCGATCTTTTGCTGATGTTCTGCTGCTTCAAGTGCTAGTGCCTCTGTACCTGCAGATGATTCATCTTCTTAGACCAGTTATCTTCTTGATCTGATAACACAATTCTTGCTGTCCTTTGTTCGTTTCTTCTACCCTATTTATCACAGTTTCTCAACCTTTTTCATACATACCTGACAAGTTTTAGTAACAATGGCACTCCCTAGTCACCATTCTCTTAATGGTCTCTCTCTCCTCAACTGGAACGCTAATGGCCTTCAATGTAAACATACTTCTTTTATCTCTTTTCTCACACTTCATAACACTGATATTGCTTGTATCACAGAGACCCACTTTCTTGCTGGTTATCACATTTATCAGCAAGATAGAGCATCTTTAATGACCTCAGGGGGTGTTGCCATTGGTGTGCGGCACTATCTCAAACATAGTGTTATATTTCTTCCTGATTCCCCTTATATCACAGTTCATTTGCCAAACAGCATGCCATTTTTTCATCTGCCTACAGGAGATGCCTAGAGCTGTGGAATATCATCTCAGAGTCAGAAGACGCTGACCAACATGCCTTTGCAAACACCTGTTTCAAGATATCTTGCTCAGTTCGACCTCAAGCTCTGAAGATATTGACCTTTAACTTCTCATGAACTGTTCTGCATTGTTTCTATGACCTATTATGTTACTTCCTCTTTTATGAGACATATTGTAATTATGTTCAAGGAGCTACATTGCTGTAGCCAACCTCTACACCTTTATAATGTTATTTCTTTTTTATACATTCTCTCAGAACTGTAAAGCATTTTTGCTGATCGATCTTTAAACAAAAAATGTTTGTACACATGTTTCTGTTTACATAAGGACCAATTCTTTCAATGAAATCACATTGATCTCTGTAGGCACTGCGCGAACTGTCCAACCATCATATATTAATGTGACTGCTTGAAAAACTTCAGCTTCAGATAGGTACCTCATTTTAAACTTATTGAAAAAGTTGTAGATGTCATGTCTATTAATGACATGAAAAAGACACTTCAACAATAGTGAATCATTACATTCTATACCTAACCCACTTCAGTTTGAGACAGAATATATGGTTAGACCCTGAAAGGAAAGCATTTATGTAAATATATGTTGTAAATATAGTTTATTTTTCATGTTGGTAAGGATTTGTTAAGTACTGAAAATGTATTGCCATTGTCTTAATTGTTAAAAAAGTAATTGTTTAAAAATGTCATAAATGTTAAGTTACATGTTCAAATTTAATATGTATAAATATAAGAACCATATATATTTAATGTTAAAAGTGTAGGGAAGATAGATAAAGATCGCTTCCCTAACATTACAGGAACTATTTAGCGTGTAGGAGGGTTTCAAAGTGTACTTCGCGGGAAAATGAGTGCATACGCGTATGAATACAAAAGCATTATGTACAGAGGCGCCAACTTTTTTCTTAGTAGCATCTTGGAGTCCGGAAAGGAAAGACACGTTTTGTGACACGCGTAGATATGGACACTAAAACCGGTCTAAAATAACTGATAATGTGAAAAGACTATCAAGGAAATATATCCAGGTGCAACGAAAGTTAATTTAATTGTAACGAGTGTAATATTCGATGAAAAAAGTGCAAATAAAAGTGATATAGTAAAATTTACATCCTGTGTTCGTTCATTTCACCCGTACCACGACCTGGGATAGAAAAAGAATCTCATAGCTCAACTCAAAGTACAATATTATTAAAAAGTCAGCACCAAGTTTTCAATATAACACAAGATATTGTAATATTGTCAGCAGGCTATGGCTTTGAAAGCTATCGTGGTGAACTGCATATCTTAATCAAATGTGTACAAACTGGAAAAATACTATGCCCTAACAAAATCTTGCCCTCTAATTACCTTGAGCAGTGTATATGGAATACTGTATAGATTGCAGTAAGTTATATATAGGAAAAAAACAATGAAACTTCAAAATCTCACAGTGAACACTTCTTGCAACATCATATATAAGCAAGTACATAAATTTAAGAGGTAGAACTGGAACTTAAAGATTCAATGCCACAACTGGGATTTGAACCACACACCTTCCGCTTACCAGGCGTCTGCTCTAACCATTGAGCTTTTGTGACAAACTGCCAAAGTGGCATTAAATTCTCAAACCAGTTCATATTTCTCCTGGTAAACCACAAAGGCAGTCTCACATCAGAGACAAATTAAGTTCCAGTTCTACCTCTTAAACTTTGCTCACACACGGCTTGTGTGTTTAAAAACACCAACAGTAAGTTTGTTGGCATAAATAAATAATAAGTACATAAATGTTTTTGCTGCACATTTCTGGAGCTTCACCATGAACTAGACCCCGGTTCTTACCTAGTAAGAAATTTCAGCTATGCTTTAGAACTCTCCAATCTGAGAAACTTTTTCATCTCAAAATACAAAGATCAAATAATGAATTTCAAAATCCTGTCATTGGATAGACAGAGCAGGTTGATCACACCTGTTTTCAACGTTAGCTTGACATATGTCTCCGACTTATAATGCCAATCAACTTTATCTGAGAAGCAATAACATCTCAAACAATGTTTTAAAGGTGCAAGTGAAGTTTAGTGTTACAAATTGACTGAATATTGTACCTGATTAATGTTTTTGCCTATTTTCACTTAGCAAATAATTGATTTTACATATCATTACTGTACTGCTCTTAATGGTACTTGATACTGAATTTTCAACAAAAATTTGGGGGAAAATAAAAACTCTTTTAAAAATTTCCTTAGAAAAAATAACCCTAAACATTGTGCAGGATCTGATTGTAGTTTTGGAAATTTAAATGTCCAAATACAAATGCACATTATGTTTTGTTGCAGTTTTTACTTTCTCTACTCAGGGGTCTCCGTCTGGGGGATATGTGAATGGCAACCACAAGGTACCCAAGCTGAGCAGAACATTACTTCCACTTACTGGTGTTTTGCTCCTCACTGTAACTTTTCTATCTGACCTTACCTTGGTCATCTCTTGTTCTCTTCCGACCCCGATGCTATTAGGGTTCTTGAGGGCTAGGGAGTCTATTTTTCCAACCTCTCCATTTCTCTATAAAACCTTAACCACTAACATGCTGACCTGTCATGGCATGTAATACGTCCTCTGACTGGTAATCAGAGGATATGGTCAGTGAATTTATTTTGATAACTCTTCCGGTCAGGTCGGTGAGACCCGTAAACCAACGACAGGTGTGGTCCTCCAGACATTCTGGGGGTTGAGAGAGAGCGATGTGACCGCCAAAACATAAAAATATGGTGCTCTCTAAAAAGCGGTTACATTTACTGCTAAGTCTCTTCAATATTTATGAAATATGACTTGAGGGGTAAACTAACCAACCAATACCCCATTGAATATGAAATAGAAAAAGCGGCTCTTATTCAACACGAAAAACTGATCAGACTCCCATTCAATACATGGCACAAGAGAAATTTTACACATACACTAAAGACTCAGGAGAGCTTTCTTTCCAAAATTCAAGACATCAAGAAAAATGTACACCTTCCTAATTCAAAGGAAAACTTCATATCTAAAGTCAATCCGACACATACATTAGACATCACATATTATTTACACCTGACAGAAGAAGTTAAGAAAAGTGATACTCCAACTACTGTTCTAAAATTATTGGCATTAGAGACAATCCATACTATATAGCGTTTCACTCTTAGAAGACAGTATGGAGTTAAATGGGACATCTCTGTCTCTATCTAGCGCATACAAGTTGCCATTAGCCGCGTCCTTTTCTACCCTCGCTCTGTTGCCACATTCCTAATAGCATGGTATAAATATTCATTTGTTATAAATTTCAGGTTTGAACACATTATCCTATGCAGAATTTTTTTCTCTATCAGGTTATGTCCTTTTCAGAGTCATTATACATTTCTATAGGTCCAAATTTCTTCAGAAAACGTTTTTTTCAATAGAAGTCCGATATTTGCTGTTTCTACACTCATCACGCACTAACTAACAAACTAACTGATACAATGCATCTATATTTTTTTCTTAGGTAGAGTAAACTATAGTGCTACTACCTGCCTACTTTGAATTCTCTATGTTTACCCAGTTAAGGGTTATAATTTTTTAAATTAAATGTTTTCGGAAAATTTTATATCTGTGCACTGCAAAAGTTACACAGTGTGAAACTTTTTTGTTATTGAGTTTACATCAGGGAACCAGCGAGAACAAATGTTGAGGAAGGTTGGAGAAAGTTTTTAAAATAAACCAAAAGGCAGTAACCTCTTTCTTTTATCCAATAAGGCAAACAAAAGGTATTCATCTATTCAGCGTCAGGCCTGACACAGAAGATAGTATAAGGAGCAGCACTAACATTAGTTCGAAAGAAGGCGTGTGTGTAACTGTGAGCTGTTATTGCGTTATTTGTTTAATATTTTTGTAAATATTTGTAGTTATGGAGGGGGAAGTTAGGAAGAGACGATATGTTGGTAAATTAAGAAGTAAAGAACGCCAAATAATTATGAATGTATTAGATTATTTTTGAAGCAAAATGCTTGGCAGTAAAGGCAGTAAAAGAAACAGCTAAGGCTATCGGGTGTTCAGAAGCAGTAGTGTGTATGATTAAAAAGGAACTAATGGAAGGACCTCTAAGAACGCCTTCGAAAAAGAAAGCAAAAGGGGCGGGACTACACAAAACGCTAGGTTAACGCAATATGATTGAATAGTGCAAGGTGGAGTGCGGCGAATTGTTCATTCTTTACAGTTTGCAAATATTCCACCCATGCTGAATATAATTTTGTCACAGTTCAACAATGATGAGACCCTACCAAATTTCTCAATGGCTACTCTGATTTGGGGTTCGAATATGAAAGAAAGGGTAACAAGTGCATATTAATAGAAAGAGACGATATCGATATCATCAGATGGCGACATAAATATCTAAAAGACGTAAAAGGTTTAGGGACCAGGGGAAATCAATTGTTTATACAGACGAGTCATTTGTAAATTTAGGTCATACAGTAACAAAGGCGTGGAGGGATACCAAAGTTAAAAGTGTCCGTCTCGTCAAGCAGCAATTGAAGGACTAAGTACAGGACTCAGGCCACCTCGAGTCGCTCGCGAAGAGAGATTCGCAACTAGTACATGTTGCAACACTGCGCTCCATTTAACGTGTACTGTCTTTTAAGGGTGAGACGCGCTTTAGATTTCCAGAACATGAATGGCTCTATATTTATACTGATGGATCACTGATATCAAACCAAGATGGAGCAGGTGCTGGAGTCACATGTACCTCTTTTCCTATTACAAATCTTTAAGTTATGAAACTACAAACTTTGATGGAGAAATTGAAGCAATTCAAATGGCCCTACAAAATTTTGTACAGAATTTCACATTTTCAGCAAGCAGTTATTCTCTCAGATTCCAGGGCAGCAATTATAGCAATTACTTCCAAGTTGTCACCAAAAAACCAAACAATTATAAAATGTTGGAAAATCCTTACCCATCTAACAGCACTTCAAGAACACCTAGTCTTCCAATGGATACCAGCTCACTGTGGACTGAGTGGTAATGAGAAAGCTGATTTTCTTACAAAAAAGGGTACCAGCGGTGTACAAAAATCTATAGTTAATCTACCATTTTATGCAGCTAAAAGATTAGTCAACTCTGAATTCAAAAAAATTATTGCAAAATATACTATGAAAAATCAAAGAATAAAAGATGGGAACTACCAAACATTCAAACAGTAATTCCTGAGTATCCTCGAAAAACAGAAGTTGCAACCTTCAGGTTGATTACAGGACATGATTGTCTGGCAAAACATTTAAACAGAATTGGGATATATTCTTCACCACTCTGTCCTCTATGTGATCTGCAAGAGGAAATGGATCAAGACCACCTTCAAATATGCCCGGCCACTTCTAGTGCCCCATCCATCAGTGAAAAATATTGGAGAGCAAGAGAATTAATGACTTCATTGTCAGAAATCCACCATTAGCTAACAACAACAACTTTCTCTACTGGTAAGTAGAGTAAGTATTGTATTCCAGCCAAAAATTCGATGTCGAGATTTCATCGGAAATATATGTTTTGAGACCCCCTGAATCCAAAAAAAGCATTTTTAGAAAAAGGTCCATGTGTGTGTCTGTGTGTCAGTCAGTCTGTGGACAGCATAACTCAAAAACAAAAAGTCGGTTAAAAACCAAAGTTGGTATTTAAGTTTAATGTCTTTCAAGGAGGTGACATGAAGATTTTGAAGAAAATAGCCCCACCCTAAACTACCCTTTACATGGAAAATTTTTCAAAAAATTTTGATTTTCTTGAAAATGGCTGTAATGATTTTGATTAAAATGTCATATGTTTGAGATATTTTTATGGCAAATGAAATGTATATCTTGAATTTTCTGACTATAGCTCCGGTAGTCGTATTTACTCTGGACGACTTTTGCATAACTGGTAAACTGTTAGAGATAGACCAAATCATACTATACAAAAAATGTAGATCTTGCTAAAATACACAACTTATGTCTCAATGAATTTTCTTGTAGGGTTAACCATTTCGGAGATATTCCTTGTTATGTGTGTTTCGGAAAACTTCACACTTTCGTGAAATGGATCATCGTTGCTCAGTTTTTTATATGGCAAGTGTGCAAAGAGAAGAGATTCTCAAAGCTTCAAAAGATGTGACTATCGCTCAAAGCCTTCTGTATTCTAACTTTCCCCTTGCACCTACAAGGAAATAAGCAATAAGATAAGTTGTACAAATGTTTATCTCAACTAAGACGAAGAAGATATAGGAATAAGAATTTGTACAAATAGTTTGTACAAGAGTAGAGAAAGTCATGAGTGCAGCACATCAGATTTTTTTACTTTAAAATGTTCATGATGCAATCTTATTTTACTTCTTTCAAATTTTCAATATAGGTTTTCTAAAGGAGGATAAACAGATCTAAACAGCCTTTTCCTAATACAGTAGAACACCGCTAATCTGAAATTTTGGATAATCCGAACACAAAATCCATAATTTAGAAAAAACAATAAAAAACTTCTTTATAGTGTAGAGAAAGCATTTTTATTATACAACTAAGAAACTTATTATTGAAACTACACACATCGGAATAAAATGTTTATGCACAAAAATGTTTTGCTGAACTTTGCTATAGGCAACAATAGCGAACCAAACAGAACTACCTACGTAGTGCCACTATTGCATGCAATCGGCTATGTCCACAGGTCAAAAGAATACATTGTCATTATGCTGTGCATGGTAAAAGCAATGTTATCACTTCCTCACATTGCTATGCTACATGATCTTGTAGCTGTTAATCCTATAACTGAATTTATACACATTTTTTCCATTTTTCGGATAATCCGAACATTTCCAAATCAAACAGATCACACATCCAATTAATTTGCAGTAGCAGAGTTCTACTCTATCAAGCACAGTTTTGTCTTTAGAGTTTAACAATTATTTTAATTCTTAAGGCAGATCATATATATAAACTCATCACTTAACAAATTGATTGTAGCTGCATAGCACTATGCGGAAGGCAACCTTCCATCTTCAGGCAATGTAAAATTTTTACATCAGTCTAAACATACTCCTTTTTATTAAAAAAAAATTATTTTAATATATGGCCGGATTTTAGAAAATTGGAGAATTCTGTCTGATGGATAGGAGCTTGGACACCAATATCAGTGTCTATAAAATATTGTCTAGGATAGGTTTTTTTTTTGTTGTTGTTATGATGATGATGATGACAACGACGTTAGCGCATGTATGATCTAAACAAGAACATTTTGCAAAATAACAAGTACAGTTCACAATTTATTCCCCACATTAAATATATATAAGGGAACAGACATGGTACCCCCACAGATCATCTTAACTTGTGACTTAATTACGTACTTTAAATGTTTTGTAGTAAGATACCATCATCTTCATCTTTATTATTGTCAATGGAGCTAATATAGCTATTATTATTTGACATGGTCAAAGTTACATAGTTTGTGTTTTACTAACTTACAATCGTTGAAATATTAATACAAATATATGCTATAGCAGAATTCCTATTTTAGAATTTCAAATAAATAAATACACAAATAAAAATATACAGAAGTAAAAATATACAAAAGTGGAAGTACACAAAAGTGAAAATATATAAAAATAATAGCTCATATAGATCACATTTTATTTAACGAGTACAAGCATTTACACATTAAAGATTCCTTAAGTCTTTTTTTGAATATTTTACCTGCAGTTGTTTTAATTGGCATTGGTAATTTATTGTACATAATTGCACCAAGAATATAGGGATCATTATCAATAATGCTTTTATTAGTTGATTACTAATTCCTTGTGCTTTTTGAGTCCTTTTATTATTGGTGCAACTGTACAGCTGCTATGTTGGACAAGTTTACGAAAGTTATGGACAAAGATAAGTTAGACCATTGTTAAATTTTTGTGCAAAATTTAAATCTGTTGCTTTGTTTTATACTGTGCCTTAAGCCAGAAGGAAGGTCAAGTGACATCACACTGACACCACATTGATGCTTACAGTTACCACCACCACCACCATCCTTTCATAGAGTGCACCACATGTTCCATGCAATTTCAAATGTATTTAATGCACTCATATCAGAAAACAATGAATATGATAAATAAGCTTGCTGGAAGTGGTACACAGTGAAACTCAAAAACAATGAACACTTCTTTGCAGGTACACATGCATGCTAGTAACTGTATAGTGAGATGGACTGTGCAATTTCAAATGTAGCTGTGTTTTCTTATAAATAATTTGGGGAGAGCGAAAAAGCTTTGAATGGGCTGCACAGTGTTCTGCCTGACAGCATTCTCTGTGCTTGTTGCCATGTGCTGCTGTCATAGAAACGTGTGTGTGAAACCATGCAATTTTTACTTTTAAAGGCTTTACTTACCAACTTCATGAAAGGAGATTCTGAAACTGGCCAGCATTGTTGTCCATACATTTTGGGCACCTCTTTAGGAAATCCCATCACTTACTGTAGTTCAGTTGAGAAATGATGGCAATTTCATGGCGGATCTTTTGTTTGAATTCTTCCAGGATGTGCGAGTTTGTCTTGTACACTTTGTTTTAAATTACCCCAAAGATAGAAATCACTTACTGGAGCTCTGAGAAATCTTTCTCCACTAATGGCACACCATACAAAAATTTTTTTGTCATGAAGAGGTACTTCATAAACAATATCAGGTTCTGAGTTAAAGGGCCAATTTGTTTTTAGAGAATTAGCAGACAAGAAACATGATTTTCCCTTTTTTCAACAAGACTCTGCAACAGGTCACACGGCCAATCTTTCGATGAGAACAATTGAAAGTGTGTTTCAAGACAGAATTATTAGAAAAGATTTGTCGCCCCCCTGGTACCCCAACCTAACCCCTTGCGATTTTTATCTCTGGGGTAACTTAAAAAATAAGCTGTACAAGACAAACCCATATATCCTGGAAGAATTCAAACAATATATTCACCGGAAACTACCAGCATTTCTCAATGTGAATTATAGCGAGTGAAGGATAGTTTCCTAAAGAGGTGCCAAAAATGTATGGAAAATGATGGTGGCCAGTTTCAGCATCTCCTTTCATTATGTTGGTAAGTAAAGCCTTTAAAAGTGGTTTTAAAAATGTTGTATGGTTTCACGTGTGCCTTTCTATGATGGCAGCAGATAGCAACAAGTGCCAAGAATGCAGACAGAAAAAGCACTGTGCAGCCAGTTCGGAACTCTTTTGCTCTCCCGGTAGGTGCAAATAACCCAAAATAAATAATACTCTGACACATTTTAAATCACAGTGTTTGAATAGTTACTCTTACATTAATCTGATATCGCGCTTCTGACAACTCATTATGCAGCTGCTTAATTTGAAGAACTTTCTCAGCCATTATCTTTTCTGAGCAGCTGTTCATGCTGTTCCTTTTAAGCAATCTTGTACATGAAAGGGCTCTTTTTGGAAAGAAATTGACTGAACGATATGGACTGCTGTCACCATCTGTTGCAACATAAATAAAACTTCCAATTAATTCATCACATGAATTATTACAGGCTAATCAAATCTTGGATTGATATTCTTTACTCAACTATGCATGTCCAAACGCATGTGTTTTAAGTTGAAATCTGGGAACAAGAAAATTATTATCAATGTGAAACACTGTCTTGACATAATAACAAAAGGAAGTATAGGTGAAGTTTAATATTTTCAGCAATCAAGGACTTTGGGTCAGAAAATGGACTTTGTGTGCAACATACTGCATTTTCACTCAAGTCAGTCTGTCATAAAATGAAATATGGTTGCCAAAGCTTTTACCTCTGAAAAGAACTAAATAATAGATATATCTGTCAGATAGACAATCCTCAATTTGGGAAGTAGAAAGAAATTATTGCTATTTGGCAGTTTGGTAAACTCTGTGGATACTTCATTAAACAAAAAGCCTTATTTTAAAATTTAAAAAGTAAAGCTGTGTTTTCTCATAGTTTGGACTAGGTGCTACAAGCTCAAAAAGCAAATAGTAACAATTTTTAAGGATGCAAGTATTTGCAATTTGTCATCAAGTAGAAAAACTGTTTTGGCTGATAATATAAAAAATTGTGTCTTAAAGAGTTAAACTTCATTTACACAGAACAAAAAAATTAAATGCAGTAAAGGAATAACAATAGATACTGAATAAACATTACTCACAACATCACTAATTAATATAATACATATTTAGAACATCTTCATGCTTTGCCATGATTAACTACTACTATTTCAATAACTTACTTAAGCTTCAGCGGCCGGTGTCCATAGTAATAAGTTTTTCCGGGGAAGGCCGCGTCTTGGTTGTGTTGTTGCCTAAGTTTCGCCCTACTATGTAGAGCTTCTTCAGGTTAATGCTTTCCTTGGCAGCACCGCAGGAACTGTGCTGACTCTTCAACTTCTCACTTATTTATACCTTGGAGGTTAGAGCCGGCTCTCTCGTTCTCATTGGCTGATGGTCCGCCAATCCTCGCGCTCTTATCAATGTTTGCCAAATAGTGTGGAGATGTCTTCCATTATCTCTGTTGATACTTTCTTTCAATTTAAATAGTTGTATGCTTTCTCTGGCCATTCTATATGTAAAATGGTCAGAGTTAACTAGTAACTGTATTTGGTCGAAATCTATATGGTGTTTCAAGGATATGGCATGTTCAGCCAATGCTGATTTTTTGGATTGGTTTAGTTTTAAACTTCTGATATGTTCTTGCTGTCTGATTTTTATTGATCTGCCTGTCTGCCCTATATATGCCGCTTCGCAATCACAGTCGATTTTGTATACACTGGTGTTGTTCAAGGGGTCTTGTTTGTCTTTAACTAGACGTAAAAATGATCTGAGCTTCTTAGTGGATTTATATCTGGTTTCGATGTTGTGTTTTAATAGTATTTTTGCTATTTTGTTGGTCGTTCCTTTTACATAAGGCAGCCATGCTGTGTGAAAAGGACAAGGACGAAAACACAACGTGGCTGCCTTATGTAGAAATACTATTAAAACACAAGATCAAAACCAGATGTAAATCCACTAGGAAGCTCAGATCATTTTTATGTCCAGTTAAAGACAAACAAGACCCCTTGAACAATGCCGGTGTATACAAAATTGATTGTGATTGTGGAGCAGCATATATAGGGCAGACAGGCAGATCAATAAAAATCAGACGGCAAGAACATACCAGAAGTTTAAAACTAAACCAACCCGAAAAATCAGCATTGGCTGAACATGCTATATCCATGAAACACCATATAGATTTCGACCAAATACAGTTACTAGTTAACTCTGACTATTTTACATATAGAATGGCCAGAGAAAGCATAGAAATATTTAAATTAAAAGAAAGTATCAACAGGGATAATGGAAGACATCTGCAAACTGTTTGGCAAACATTGATAAGAACGTGAGGATTGGCAGACCATCAGCCAATGCGAACGAGAGGGCCGGCTCTAACCTCCACGGCCAAGGTATAAATAAGCGAGAAGTTGAAGAGTCAGCACAGTTCCTGGAAAGCATTAGCCCTGAAGAAGCTCTACATAGTAGGGCGAAACGTTGGCAACAACACAACCAAGATGCGGCCTTCCCTGGAAAAACTTACTATATACTCGTATTATTTAATCCATGCCCTGTAGATGCTTGTTTCTGGGATTTACAAATTTGACTGTGAGATTTATACCACCATATACATAAAATCTTATGATCCAGCTTTGGTTCTTTGCATGTCTAGCTCCTTCCAGATGGTTACTTCTGTATGCTTTACTAGAACTGTTCACAAAATTACGTTAAAAGTTCTCTAAAAGCTTAAAGCATTAACTATTTGGGAAAAGTGATTCATTGTGAAGAAGGTTAATAATAATTAAATGCAGGGTAATAATAATAATAATAATAATAATAATAATAATAATAATAATAATAATAATAATAATAATAATAATAATAATAATAATAATAATAATAATAATAATAATAATAATAATAATAATAATAATAATAATAATAATAATAATAATAATAATAATCATCATCAACAAATGCATAACACTTAGAAAGAGTCCTGTACAGTTTATAAATTCAATTTAATTCAATTTTATTCACCATATGATTTCCAATACAGAAATATCAGCTTTGTCAAATTTAAACTAGTAACATAATAATTAAGAACCAGCTTTTCCAGGTATTTTTCAACTCGAAAGGGAATGAGGGAATTCTTTTGAAATTAAGGGGGTTTTCAAGTAAAATTTTGAAATTCAAGAATTCAAATTCACATACCTATGCACTTCTTCTTTTAACTAATAATTATTTCTCATTAGACATCTCAGGATTAAAAGTATTACTTCATTAACAGTTTCTGTAGTATATGAAACACCATAGATGCAACAACCATGGAAAAGAAAATGCTAATGTTAAAGTTATAGGCATAGCAAGACACTCAACTAATAATAAACGACTTACCTAGATCCATACAATTAATCAAACTGGCTGGAAGTAGTAGCAGAAATGAAAATATGATTTTTAAGTAACTTTGAGTTGAAATGAACACTTTTGAGCTTGACTAATAGTACATAGGTTTCAAAGACATTGTCTGCATCATGAGTTACCTTCACTGCTGGGAAGATTTGAAGTGTTCCACTTGGAATCTTCAGACTCTCCTACTGGGCTTCTGATCAACTTATGGAAAGGGTTGTTTTTGGTGGGAATTTCACAGTTCATATTTCCAAGTGTTGTATTTCACAGAAGTGTTATTTTTAAATGAGTGTGTGATATATCACAGTTCCCATAAGTGTGGTTTTCTGGTCTAAAGAAACTCCTCATTTAGTGAAAAAGTTGAAAATTAACCTACCTCATTGTTGTAGTGTTTAACGCCCACTTTTACTACTACGGCACCGCAGGCGGTGACACTGATGACACATGGAATGAAGATGGAGCACCGGTGGAATGAGATGGTGGGGGAAACCGGAGCACCCGGAGAAAGCCCGCCCTGATGCCGCTTTGTCCACCACGAATACCACATGCGGGTCCCTGGGATCGAACCCGGGCCGCCTAGGTGGTAGGCGAGCATGCTAACCGCTCGGCCACGGCACCGCCACCTACCTCGTGTTATACTATGGGTGGAATAACAGTACATCACCTGATTGGGCCTTATAATTTTGAAGGGTATGCAAATGGACATTCTTATTTACAAATGCTGCAAAATAGCTTATCTATGAGAGAGGGGAATCATAAAATGTGTGCAGTTGCAGCTGGATGAACCCTTGTCTGCTTTACCATTCTGGTGCATGAATTTCTTGATGAACATTCACTAGGCCACAAGACTGGATGTCATTCAGTGATATCTCCAGCCCATTGAGATAGCTCCCACAAATAAACAGAATCTTACCACACTCATAACTCATTGTGAGGAATAATCACAACTGTCTCTAGTCTTGATACAGGACAAATGAATTGTGTGAAAGTGTGGAGGAAGACTTTTGACACATAACCCAAGCAAGGTTGTGGAATATGTCTAGTCCTCTAGAAGGACACAGAGATGTTCTTTGTATCAAGCATGATGATACACATACCAATCCACTAGATCCATAATTTGAATAATAATAATAATAATAATAATAATAATAATAATAATAATAATAATAATAATAATAATAATAATAATAATAATAATAATAATAATAATAATAATAATAATAATAATAATAATAATAATAATAATAATAATAATAATAATAATAATAACGATAATGATAAACAATAATAACGATAATGATAAACAATAATAATAACAATGATAATGATAACAACAACAATAATAATAACAACAACAACAACATAGGGGTGGCTGGACTTCTCAGAC
The DNA here is from genome assembly GCA_030765045.1 of Tenodera sinensis. Taxonomy (NCBI): domain Eukaryota; kingdom Metazoa; phylum Arthropoda; class Insecta; order Mantodea; family Mantidae; genus Tenodera; species Tenodera sinensis. The sequence goes on along the minus strand of CM060965.1, from coordinate 147,919,294 downwards.
TCTGCATGCAACATCTGAATGAATAAACTAAAACGAAAGTTCAATAAATCATGCTACAAATGTAATGCAGGATATCAGATGTTGCATGGAGTTTTTATATTAAGTTTGATGGAGTTCACATGAGTAAAATGATGTTCCAGAAATAAATGTAAAACTAAATGGTATACTTTATGATACATTTTCATTTTTTTTTTCAATATTATATCCTTAATTTAAGTACTGTGTTTTTCAGACTTACAAGGTCTTGTAATTGTTTCTGTCAGACCCTGCATAATCTTTTTTTGTATACATAAATAGCATTTTCTGTTGGAATAAAGGCAGTTTCTTTATAATTTCTACAATTTACTTTCTTAACATTAAAAATGTAAGAAGTTTTTAATTTATCAGTCCATTCATACTTCCTATTTCAAACTTCATTGCAGACATCTGCAATATTTCGGTAAAATGTAAACTAAATAAATAAAAGAACATCACTTTTTAACAAACCAAGCCTGATATTTAGTGTAAATACATGTTTTGAGACTCCCTGATTCTGAAAAAGGTACTTTTAGAAAAAGGACGTATGTGTGTTGAAAAGCATAAGTTCAAAATGAATGCTTGGTTAAAGACAAAACTTGATATGAAGTTCAGCATCTTCCAAGGGTGCAACATGAAGATTTTCACAACTACCTTTACAGGGACATTTTGATTTTCTCAAAATGGCTCTAATGAATTTGATTAAAATACAATATGGCCATTTAAACTCTGCATGGGTCAAGAATACATACCCAATAAAAAGCACAAAACATTTAAATGGTTAAATGCACTAAAAATGCTTCATTAATATGCATTCGTATCTTCTGTATTTATTAAATTACTTTAATGAAACAAAAACTGCTTTAAAGCTCATTAAAGGTATTACACATCTGCTACATCAACAAAGTAGAGACTATCTTCCTTTCATAGAAGTAAGTGTTGTTCAGTGTTATTAATTAACTCACCTTTTAAATTAAAGTAGAGACTATTTGTTTTGTTTTTCTGTAGCAAAAGTCATCTGTGTGTTGAAGAGGCCTGTTCATTGAGCGTACAATGTTGGGCTGCCTTACTGAAGTGGCTTTATGATTCAGTTTATGTTATCACGCAATAATACTCATAAATTGTGGAACATGCCAGGCCATAAAGAAACCAAACCTCTCTGTTAGCATTTATACAGGGTGGAAGGTAATGCTTCGGCCACACGTTAAACAGGGATTCTACATGATGAGTGTAACAAATATGTCCAATACAATTTTTGTCAATAAAGAACCGTTTTGCCTAAAAAAAATAATTTTGTCAATAAAGAACCGTTTTGCCTAAAAAAAAAAATTTGTGTCAAACATTTGGAGCCATCCAGCTTCTTGGCGAATGGATATAAATGGTTTATTATTTCAATAACTGTCACGCAAACATTGTGTGAACAATGCTGTAAGGCCTTTTCATCTTAATTCAAATGAATTTAGCCACAATTTAATGATAAAGTGCCATGCAAAGTTTAATTTCTATGTGAAATATGGCAACATCATGGGCCACATGAAACTTACTGGTCACATGTTTTCACTACAAGTTTGGGTGCCTGGGGGTGGGTGGGGGAGGTACCGCTTGGCATTTGGTGTGAAGGTTGGAGGAGAAGGGAAGATTAAGGCACAATTGTCAGCAATACGAAGGAATTTACCTTGTAATGATGAATCCGTTCACATCAAGGGAGTACTTAGACATGGTGCTACTAACTGAAGGGGGAAATTCCCCTTAAGAATGAAAAATAAGTATAACAAAAATAGACAGATGAAATAAAAAAAAAACGTAACATTGAGATCACATAAATAAAGGCAGATGTTCCCATTCCTGTCACCTCTTATCTAGCAATGTAAGCCACTCTTTAGCTCCAAATCTGCATCTGTTTTTCATCTTAAAAAAGAACAAAAGCAGCATAAAAATAATGTCTCTTGTGAACTGAAATGCAATTCCATATTAAAAACTTTAATTAAGTAATAATGAAACCTAAATAAACACCACGTAATCGGCATAAACGACATACATTTTTAGTATTTCTTGTTGTAAAGTGCTTATAAATGCATTTAGGCAGGATTATGGAATTTATTTCAAAATGCTGATTGGAAGTTGTGTTCTTTGTTAAAATAGTACTTGCAAACGTAACATTATGTTATGAAGTACATTAACTGTGCTTCAGTCCCATATTAGATACAGATTTGGTTTGTCATATGTCTAGAGAAACTTCATATTATACATATATTTCACAAACAAAAATTGTGACATCTGCCTGACATTGCAGGTGACCATAAAGATCCAGAATACAAAGATATATGACAAAGTCAATTTTAAGAAGAAAAAAAAATGATTAAAATTAAGATTCAAAATATCTAAAGAAACATTAAATGATTATAACAAGAAGATAACAGTTAACACATTGAATACAAGTGATTATTTAAAATATATAAAGAGTCTTTTAGGACATGTCTACTGTCCTTTAAGGACAGTATCACTGTTATGTTTACTTCTAGAGATCAATTTCATTTTGCTTATATGCTTATTTAGGCGCATTGTAACGAGAAACTGAGAGCAAAGGAAAGATTCTTCTCCGAACGCTCACTTCAGATATTTTAATTGGTATCGTTGGCACACCTGGAGCTCGTGTATATTTCGTAGGAAAAAGAAGTGAAAAATTAGGGTGGGCCTAGTATAGAAGTTAGAGTTAATGGTCGTAGAATCTATTAAAGTTCTCGAAGGTAATTCGGGATTAACTAACAGTATTAGTCATAATATAGAGCTTACAACTAATCAACCGATAAAACAGAGCATATCGATATTCCCCTAACGTTCTAGCAGCGATGCATGAACAATTGGATGAATTACTTAAGAGTGGGAAGGCGGAGACGAGTCATGCTGAATGGGCTTCTCCAGCAACAATGGTACGCAAACCAAACGGTTTGTATAGGTTTTGCGTGGATTATAGGAAGATAAATGAGGTTTCAAAAAGGGGTAGTTATCCTATGCCAAACTTAACGGAATTGTTAGATAACTTGCATAGTGCTAAGATTATGTCAAAAATTGACTTGAAAAATGCAGTTTTACAAGTTCCCTTGGCAGATGAGATGAGTAAAGATATTGGGTGGTATAAATAACAACTAGCTAGTGCTTGTGAGCTGAAGCTGGTAAGCAAGCTGAGAAAAAGCAAAAGGTCGTGATTTGGTATAAATAAAAACTTCCCCTCTTCTGCCAGCTCTTGCTTTCAGCACAAAGCTTTAGCTCCGTGACGGTTACCGTGCGATGTAAACAAACACACCTTTTTCCTGTCTGGAGGGGATTTAAATATTTGCTGCATTTAAATATCCTTATGCTTATTCATGTTAAACATATCCTCATGTAATAAACTTGAAAGAGATTTTAAAGAACAAAAATGTAAGTAAAAATTTGGCAAATGAAATAGAAATTAAGATTCGCCTGGCATTCCACCGATAACGTTCATAGACTTTCTACATTCCATCAGTGATTTTCTTAATTTTATAGTACTGAGAACTTGTATCAACTGATATATGGAAGTAGATAATTTGTACTCGTGTGTTTGCACCATTAAACTGATATCCTTTACATCTATACATATAAAATATCAATAACTAATTCCAAGAGTGAGTGTGTGGGGACTAATTCCAAGATTATATAAGACTTTATCATAAATTAAAGCTATACCGGATGAAGAAGTTTCATTTCGTGGAAATTTAAATTTAGGGTCGGTTTTATGAAAGTGTTCAGTTATAACCCGGTTTTGATTTACACAATATTCCACTCTATGAATCATTTTGATTACATTACCGTCGGTAATGAGAGCGGAACACTATTACCTCATTCACATTATGTTTAGCGTTATCGTACACAGGCAAGATGACAACACCTTAGGATGTATACAGATTGTTAAAAGGTCCCCTTCTGTTTCATTTCCCTCTGGAAGCAAATGCTGCGGAAGCAAGTCGACATTTTCTCTTTAAATGTGATTATGATTGTTTATATCTGCATCCAAGTCCCTACATATTGTGTAAGTTTTTAGTTCCTCAACCACTAAACGTATAGTAGAGGAATTATTCCATTCCGCCCAATAATTCAATATCAAGATTAAAGCAGAAATACAGCTTCTGAGCCTTTCTGAATGGAGAGCAAGAGAGAGAGAAAGAGAGAGAGAGAGAGAGAGAGAGAGAGAGAGAGAGAGAGAGAGAGAGAGAGAGAGAGAGAGAGAAAGGCCTAGGTGTGCGTGCCTGTATGTGTGTAAGTGTGAACATCAAAACCCAAGCAGTCACTTTTAAAAACCAAATTTCGTATTGAAGTTCAGTAATCCCCAAGAGTGCGACTTTATGGAAACCCTCCATCTAAAACTAACGTTTACATGGATAAACATTCCTAATTTTTAATTTTCTCAAAAATGGCCACTGTACTCGTATTTTGATTAAAATGGTATATATTAAGATATTGACACGACAATTGAAATGCAGGTATACCTTTAATTTCGGGGGAATAGCCTGTGAAGTCCTTTTCATTCTGAATCACATTTGTATAACTGATAAAATGTAGGAGATAGATGAAGTCTTACTACACAAAAAATGTGTATCTAATGAAAGCACACAGTTTATGTCAATTTCTTTCTTTTTTTTGGGGGGGGGGGGGGCAGGGATAAATGAAACAGTAATTGGGATTTATCTGAACTTCCAACACATGGCGATTATCCTTTTATAAATTTAAACCCAGATTCCCATAATTTGATGATCTGCATCTATTACAAGTGATATACTGAAATATAAGTGCTGAGGCTTTCACGGCCGGCATTATCAACTATATTAAGTAGATTTTCCGGGCTTGTGGGCCGTGGTCGAGTTGGATTGCCTTCCTCCGACGTTTCGCTGAAAACTGCGTCCAGCATCTTCAGGGTCAACCTCTGTTATTTAGGTCTAACTTAGCGGCTGCACGTAAACTACAATTCACTGCAAACTTTCGTATTACTGATCATTTTTGTTTGTTTTTGGTGTCCTTGGTAACATAAATTTTCACGATCACTCGTTCTCATGAATTCCACCATGTGATTATCGGTAACAAATCTTTTCTTAATAAATTGATCTCAAATTATAATTGATTATTTTGAAAATATAATTTGAGATCAATTTATTAAGAAAAGATTTGTTAGCGATAATCACATGGTGGAATTCATGAGAACGAGCGATCGTGAAAATTTATGTTACCAAGGACACCAAAAAACAAACAAAAATGATCAGTAATACGAAAGTTTGCAGTGAATTGTAGTTTACGTGCAGCCGCTATATTAGACCTAAATAACAGAGGTTGACCCTGAAGATGCTGGACGCAGTTTTCAGCGAAACGTCGGAGGAAGGCAATCCAACTCGACCACGGCCCACAAGCCCGGAAAATCTACTTAATATAGTTGATATACTGAAAGATTACTTTTACTGGTGTTTTGTTGATCTACTCTAGAACTGGGCAATTACAATTCATGGAACATCAAAATAGGCAATTCTAAGATTTTAAAAGTGTTATCTGAAATAATGTTACACCTACTTTGTGAAAGTGTTTCATATAAGCTTATTTTATAGATATAATTCAACCTTGATTTGTACGAGCATTATGCTGTTCATACGTGGTGCATGTTTGTATAAGCACGTTCGTATATGTTTTGATTCCATTATCAGGTTTCCGGTAATGAAAGTGGATCACTATGACATCAATCGCATTCTAATCAGGCAAGTTCACAACACCTCATAGAAATGTCCTTGTATCATCGGAGCTGATATAGCAGCAAATATCTCCAAGAGTAGAGTTTATTATATTTTACAACATGTCTGTATTTCAGTCACCATGGTTGAAGAAAGCAGTGTATTTATGAGGCGCTTTGTTCATCTATTAAAGGAAAATCAGGACATTCCATTAAAAGCACAGTTGTCAGAAAGTAAGCGCAAAAGTTTAGCAGTAGCTACAGTAAAGCAAAAATTGGAGGAAGAGCTTACAATATCCATCAGCAAGATGCAAATACTAAAAAAACAAGCAACTTAAAAACACGAATTAAGTCCAAAAGTGATTCGAAATTAATTGGCAATAAGCCAGTTGTTTTAAAACAGTGGAAGCAGGAAATCCTGGCCATGGTACTAACTGATTGAGGAAGCTGAGGTACCTACATAGCTGCCTCAGAAAATAGCCAGCAAAAGCTTCGTCGGAGCTAGGAAAGCAGGTTTTTATTTATACCATTTCGCGAGCAATAGCTCTGCGGTGTAGGTCGGGAAGCTTTAGCTTGCAAGGAGATGGAGCAGGTTTTTATTTATGCGACACCAACCTCTTGCTCCGAATTAGTGAGAAAAAGCTATTGCTTGCTTTTATTTATACCACCCATTATATCATTTTTAGTGCCGGGTAGAGGACTGTTTAGGTTTACAGTCATGCCTATGGGACTAACTAGGAGTCCTTCTACTTTTCAAAGGCTTGTAGGCAAACTGTTTGGTAACGATCTGTCAGGGAACGTTTTAGCTTATCTGGATGACATCGTGGTATTTAAGCCTGATTTTGAAACCCATGTCCAAGTGTTAAATGAAGTTTTTAGACAATTAGGCGAGGCTAACCTGTGAGTTAATCAAGAGAAATGTGAGTTTGGCTGCAAACAGCTTAAATATTTGGGTTATTTAGTAAACTCAGTGGGATTGATGGTAGACCCAGAAAAAGTAGCTGCTGTGAGGAAATTTCCTGTTCCTAAGAATGTTACACAACTAAGACGGCTTTTAGGAATGGCCGGTTGGTATCAACGATTTATACCAGATTATCCCTCGATTACATCAGAATTGACAGTGCTGTTGAGGAAGAATCAGAAATGGAGATGGGCCGATGATCAACAATTGGCGTTTGAAAGATTGAAGTTAGAGCTTACTTCAACACCGCTCTTAGCCAGGCCTGATTTTAGTCGTTCTTTTGTATTGACTACTGACGCAAGTAAAAGTGGCCTCGGAGCCGTATTATCTCAAGTTCATGATGATGGGGAAAATGTTATTTCATACACTTCTTGTAGTTTGAATAAGGCAGAACGGAATTATTCAGCCACTGAATTGGAGTGCTTAGCCGTGGTTTGGGCAATAAATCACTATCGGATGTACCTAGAAGGTTACTCATTCACTGTAGTAACAGATCATCAAAGTCTAAGGTGGTTATTTAAGTTAAAGAATTCAAGTGGTAGGTTATCTCGATGGGCATTGCGCTTACAAGAATATGACCTTCAAGTAGAGTACCGAAAAGGGAAAGATAATATGGTAGCAGATGCCTTATCCCGTAGGATGGAAGTAAACTTTGTAAATATAAATAACGCCGAAGGGGGAGATTGTTATGATGTTGATGATTGGTATAACTTTAAGAGGGACCAGGTTACTCAGTGTCCTTCAGAGTTTCCTGAATGGCGAATAGAGAATGACCAGTTGTATTATTATTGTGAAGAACTAGAGAAGCAAGGCTTAAGAGGACGAGCTGGATAAATGGAAATTGGTCTTACCAATCTCGGAGAGGAGTAAGGTGATAGCGGAATGTCATAATCCTCCGCAAGCAGGCCATTTGGGTATTACGAAGACCTACTGGTGATTGAGAAGGCATTATTTTTGGCCAAATATGTATCGGGATGTGGTATATTATGTAAAGAAGTGTTGTGTGTGTCAGAAAGTGATACCAAATAATGGTCCTCCTCGTGGAGTTATGTGTCCGAGTTATTTTTGGCAACCCTGGGAATGTGTTAGTTCGGATTTAATGGGACCATATCCTAGAAGTACAAAAGGGAATACCCATTTATTGGTATTGTAAGATGTATTTTCACGAGCTAGTGGAGTATGTGCGAAGTTATTACCAAAATATGTAGGCCCATATAAGTTAAAGTCACTGAGTCCTGCGGGAGCTTGTATGTTAGAGGATGCACAAGGAAAGAATTATGGTTTGTGGCATTCCTCAAAGTTAAAGTCCTGTTGAGAGGCTTGCATTCGTCGAAGGAATCTTCCCTTTTAAGGGGGGATATTGTAACGAGAAACTGACAGCAAAGGAAAGATTCTTCTCTGAACGCTCACTTCAGATATTTTAATTGATATGGTTGGCACACCTGGAGCTCGTGTATATTTCATAGGAAAAAGAAGCGAAAAATTAGGGTGGGGCTAGTATAGAAAGGAACGAGAAAGACAAACCGAGAGTTGTGTCGGAGAAAAGGATACTTTGAGTAGAGGATAACGACGTGAGGGATGACAAAGTCATGTAATACTCATAATTAGTTTGACTGGATTTACATGACAGATTCTTGTCATATCTAAAATTAATATTGTCCGAAGTAATGATAGTTTACGGAGCTGGCTGCAGAAGAATGGGTCTGCAATTGGGTTCCATGGTGTTCGCTACTTTTAGATGGTTGAAGGAAATTCATGAAGTTGAATTTTAGTACTGATAGGAGCCTCCACCAAGAAGAAGAAGGTCTCTTGCATTTCACCCAAGGCAGCAAATTTCCATACTACAGGCCAGTAATACTTCGAAACTATTGTAACTCTGTGCAGGTATCGTATGTTACGATCTTGTTATAAAAGCACAGGTCAGTGGAACACATTATATGACTGTAAATATTGTCTGGTTTATGACATTTAATTCATTTATATACTTATTTGAGTCATAAGTTATCTCAGTTACTCAGAGGGAGGAAAGACAGAATTTAATTACAGTGTAAAGTTAATAATTAATTTTTGAGAAGCTACATGAAGTAATGTAGTGGAATTTGTAAAACATGATTATTATAATTGTAATTGTTCATGTGTTAGGTTAATTACCACTTTCACATTATAATATATGTTATCTGATATATCTATTTTTCTTGTTATTTCCTGGTAACCTTGGTAACATGTAATTTTTCAGAACACCTGGATTCGTGACTAGCATATCTGGGAAACATTTTGTACGAGTTCACTTTCTTAATGGTTATTGGGACTAGCAGAAAGAAATATAGTGCTAGATTGTGGATATTAAGAGAGGAGAATTATTCCGGTACAGCATTCGTGACCACTTTGCCTGAGATTGTGACCGCTTCACTGTTACGTAAATGCACTGGGCCAGTGTTTTGTTGATGTCTCGTACTTGCATATGCCAGTCGTGTGTTTTGTTTACAACTGAAGCAGTGCTGGCCGCCAGGTATGCGCCAGTCAGGTATTTTGTTTACATCTGAGGCACTACTGACCTAGAAGTATGTGCTGCTTAGGTTCAAAACATGTCACTGGCGTGTGCGAACACAGCACAGCATTGCCACTTACACTACTGAAAAACTTAAATTTTTACAAAACTAGTAAGTCTACTGAAATGAAACTTGGCATTTTATGTTTCTGACACCTGCATCTATTAGCCAAATTATTCTGGCCAAAGCAGTACCTTCCACCCTGTATATATGCATTAGAATATTTTTCAAGTGAAGTTTATGGTAGCTTCCTTTAGCTGCCTTATGCTATTTTCACTCAGTTGAGTTCAGTATTTATTTAAGCTGTTCCACAGTTTAGAGCCATTTGTTTTAGCTAACAGGAAGTTAATTAAAAAGCACATTTTAAATTTTTATATCTCATTGTTAACCATGGCTTCAATTAGTAATGCAGCAAATAAATTAGCTCAAATAGGAAGTGTACAGACTTCTGAAATTACTTCAGAAAATGTGGAGGATGTTTTGCTTTATGACAGCAATTTGGATATTGGCAGGGAGTTTTCACATTTTGGAGGGGGTGTTGATATAAGTACCTGTGACGAACAAAATGACCCTCTTCCTTCAGGTGGTTGTGAAGAATAAACATTATGAAGCACTCAAAACAACTGCAGCACAAATAGACATATCTTCATGAGCATTTGATGGCGGGTGGCTCGATACAAAATTCAATCATAGGCTTGCCATGCCTTGTGGTGTTGCACAGTTATACACACTGTGAAATCACACTATAAAGCCAGTCATATAAATATCATTTGCACCCACAAAATTTATTTGCACAACAGGAAAAACAATAGTAATAGTTTAAATTCGGCCCAGCTGATGGTTTTTAAGTGTGCTTAAAAATGACAGCTCATGGTCAGTAGATTTACTGGGATGTAAGAGAACTCGTGTGGGACAAAATTCTGGTACACCGGTGACACTGATGTGATCCTGGCAATTGACAGCGTCGTTAAACAACAAAAAATAAATAATAATAATAGTAATAATCAGCTATCAGCTGCCATTAAATTTTGTGATAACCATAGATGCAAATATGGTGAAAAAAGACCTGACATCTAAGGGCAAATTACAGCGTAGTTCAAAAGTAGAAAGAAGTAGCACCTAATGAGATTCACAAGCTACTTGGTCTAATTGTGCTCATAAGTGTTACTTGTAAACCTGCATTACACATGTACTGGTCTTTCAGATGACATGCTAGCTCCTAGAAGTTTTGGAAAATGCTTGTCAAATAACAGGTTTATTTTCATTTTCTGGTTCCTTCATTTCACATGCACAGAAAATGTAAATGATAAACTGTGTACAATCAGGCCAGTTTTCGAAAATGCAAAGAAAATTATGTGCCTAGTGAAAAGGTCACCATTGATGAAAGTTTGATGCTTTGGAAGGGGTGCTTAGGTTGGAAGCAATACATCAAAGCAGAGGGCCAGATTTGGCACAAAGAGTTTTGATCTTTGTGAAAGTAAAACAGGATGTGTTTACAATAGCTGCATTTATACTGGTCAAGGGACTGGTAATACTGGAGACAAAGATTTGGGGCTTACCTGGCGCCATTGTAATGCACCTAATGGAACCTATACTTGATCAGGGTGGGACATGTATTTAGATTATTGGTACAGCTCCCCTAGATTATACATGGCCTTGTACAAAAGAAAGACAAATGCAATTGGAATGGTATGTTCAAATTGTATTGGTTTGCCAAAGGATGTGAATGTAAAGGCTCTAAGGGGAGGGCAAATGAAAGTCTGTCAACTACTCACCTTTCACCTGCCTTCCTTGGCACAACAGAAGGATAATTACAGCATTATCCAATTGCAGCTCTAAGATTTTGAGGATTGACACTGGAAAAATAGATGCTCATACCAATGTCAATTTTAAGCTTGATCTTATTCAGGAATACAATATGCATATGGATGGTGTCAATCCATTACAGCGATGTCAACCCAAGCACAATTTCATGACTTTGGCAGTACTCGTGGGCATGAGGCACTCTGGGAAAGACTGTGGTATACACACAGATAATGGCCACGTTAAGCAAAACATAGGTGTACAAAGTTCAAAGGGAAAATGAAGCCCACTCTTTTTATTATTGTTTCCTCTTGTTTGGTTTAAAAGTACTTATTTATGTTCATAAGGTTTTAATTATGAATTACAATAATGTAATTATTAAAAAAAATTAACATTCCAAATACAAAACATTAAAACCACACAGGATAAGAAATATTTATATAACTTCTAACTGTATAATTCAAAAGGAAACCCCTGTAACATAAAATAAAAATAGCCCCACTTCTGCTTGTGGTCACACTTTGAACCTAATTGCATATTCGTAATACCAAACATACACATAATTTCTGCAGCAAATCTGTAAAACTTTGGGTACATTTGTGGATCAAGGGCTTGATAAAAACTCACAATATTGTCACTATATGCCTTTTATAGATCTGACTCATGGCACAAATCAGTAAGCTCTAGTTCAAATTCAACTGGAACATTGTCAGGGATCTACTGAATTGGGCAAGGCAAGTAGATCCAGTGTAGATTGGAGAGCTTCCAAATCTGAAAATGTTCCAACAAACTCCTCTAAGAGTGAATCCAATATGTCTCAATACTTATTCATTTCTGTGCTTATGTTAAGGGATTGCAAATGTGGAAATGCCTTCGCTTTTTTCATGGTATGGACACTGTACAGCCTGGATTAACACTTGCTGTTATGGGCAGGTGGGCCTGCTCAGCTTCAAAGTGCACACAGTTTGACATCCCTGATCTAGTAGATTGTAAGCATATCTCTCTTTATTGTTGTTAGCTAATGCTGGATTTCTGACAATGAAGTCATTAATCCTCTTGCTCTCCAATATTTTTCACTGATGGATGGGGCATTAGAAGTGGCCGGGCATATTTGAAGGTGGTCTCGATCCATTTCCTCTTGCAGATCACATAGAGGACAGAGTGGTGAAGAATATATCCCAATTCTGTTTAAATGTCCTGTAATCATGTCCTGTAATCAACCTGAAGGTTGCAACTGCTGTTTTTCGAGGATACTCAGGAATTACTGTTTGAATGTTTGGTAGTTCCCATCTTTTATTTCTTGATTTTTCATAGTAATATTTTGCAATAATTTTTTTGAATTCAGAGTTGACTAATATTTTAGCTGCATAAAATGGTAGATTAACTATTGACTTCTGCACATTGCCGGTACCCTTTTTTGCAAGAAAATCAGCTTTCTCATTACCACTCAGTCCACAGTGAGCTGGTATCCATTGGAAGACTAGGTGTTTTTGAAGTGCTGTTAGATGGGTAAGGATTTTCCAACAATCTATAATTGTTTGGTTTTTTGGTGACAACTTGGAAGTAATTGCTATAATTGCTGCCCTGGAATCTGAGAGAATATGAAAAACAGTTAAATGGATAAAAAGGTATTTTTGCACCAGCTGGACATAATCAATTTTTGGTAATTTGGAGAGTTTAAACCAGGGGAAGACAGGAAACACTGCTGTGACATCAGCTCACTCAGCTCACATGCTCCCACCGAAAGCCAGTTGAACGTGTGACATCACAGCGGCCAAGAGGAAATGGCATACAGGACATCGTAATTTTAATGCTGACTGTTTCAATTACGGAATAGTCACAGATTATAAATAATTACATTTTGGCTTTATGCCATATATATGAATTCTAGTTTATTATGTGAACAGTCATGTTATAAAGCCAATGGAACAGAAATTATAACTATTTTGCCTGAGTTAGAGGAGAGCTATACAGAACAATTAGGTGGACATTTTCCGACATTTGCCGTTTTGCTTTTCTTTAACTAGTTTGTCAATGTTAGGGCGTAATGTATGGTGCATTTGTAACCGAATACTGCATGTTAGATTGTGATTTGACAATATGCTTCGGGATTTTGACTTAGAAAGGTTCATAACGGAAAAGAATTGTTCGCACACATACGTAGAACCAAACATACACAATACCCGTGCAACAAGGGCATATAACCTCAGAAATCTGGTTTGAGGACCATTCTGATAACAATCAGCCAAGTCTTCCTTGTGTTTATATTTGTCCTTCAGCAAATCGTTGGACTGTAAATTTATCAATTCAATGTGTTACCCACTGGAAACACTGTTAACATCCAATGATTACGGGGTCGCAAAGACCTGAAACATAGTTGACAATGTTTCTACATCTTGAGGCCTGGTCTTAAACTAGTGTGAAACTCGGGGAACTGAACACAAACACAAAACCACTGCACACCACACTACACATCAACAAAAACACAAAATAAAAACAAAATTCGCACTAACGCCATTAAGATCCCTCAAACAACAAATAAACACCCTCAGACTAGGCTGAAGAGAGTTCTCCCTAAACAGCCCGGACATCCCAAATAACATTTTTCATTATTTATTTATGCCAACAAACTTACTGTTGGTGTTTTTAAACACACAAGCCGTGTGTGGGCAAAGTTTGAGAGGTAGAACTGGAACTTAAAAATTCAATGCCACAACTGGGATTTGAACCACAGACCTTCCGCTTACCGGGTGGCTGCTCTAACCACTGAGCTATTGTGACAAACTGCATTAAAATGGCATTAAATTCTCAAACCAGTTCGTATTTCTCCTGGTAAACCACAAAGGGAGTCTCACATCAGAGACAAATTACCCCAATGGTGACTTACTATTGTAAGTACTTTACATCCCAGGATTAAATAACCTTCAGATGGTAATTATTATTTATTTATGCCAACAAACTTACTGTTGGTGTTTTTAAACACACAAGTCGTGTGTGGGCAAAGTTTGAGAGGTAGAACTGGAACTTAAACTTGTGGCATTGAATTTTTAAGTTCCAGTTCTACCCCTAAAGTATTGGAATTGTGATGAAATTTGCCTAAAGATGTCCCCACCTGGAGATCCGATTGGGGGACAGTTTTAACTCCGGAATATTTATCTTTAGGACTCATATTCATGTATGTGGCTTTCATGTAACTGTTTTCTTAACGGGCACCAGTTTTACAATGTGGCAGTTACATCACCCGACTCAAACCCCCATTTTGCAAGGGGGACCACACCTATCGTTGGTCAACGGGTCCATCGGACCTAGCCGGGAGGACTAAATAGGTGGTATTTAGATCCACCGACCTTCCCCTCATGTGCCTCTGAGGAACGCTGTTGTGCTGTGATAGGCCAGCACATATGTAAATGACATTTCCTCCATTTTAGATGAAACAGTTATACCGCTGTGATTCGGTCCCCAGAGCCTCATCTGTTAAAAGCAGGGTGCACCACGGGCAGGATGAGGATGAGAATTGAGTAGGAGAGGCTATAGGAGACGCATCACTACCATGACCACTTGAAGACCTGTGAAGCATTAAGATCAGAAGAAACTATAGTTCAAAAGTATTGGAAAGCACGAATGCTAATGGCTTCATTGCCAGATGCAAGGCACTAGAAAACAACAACAACAGTTCTATCCCTAAAACATTTTTCATATTCATTCAGTTTCCTGCAAGTAGCGCCGCTGATCTAGGCAGCATAGCAATACACCGCTCTTGCCTGATGTCACATGAACGTACAAGCTGGCTCTTCGTTTAAATACGTCACACGGCCCGAAGTTGTCTTCCCCTGGTTTAAACCCATGCAAGAAAATGACCTACCTGGACTTCTACATATCAACAGCTTGCCTAATTGTGCACTATAACATTCAGAGGCTTATTCATACTGGGGGGTAATAACTACATTACGCCTACAACCCTCAGACTTGAAGGAAAACACTTTCCTAAGAGGGTACCATCCATAGCAAAAACGTTGCACCCATTTTGAAAGTGTCTGGCGTATCACAAAAAAAGAGTTTACAAGGAAACTAATATAATTTGACATGAATGTGGAATAGTACCCTCGTGTGTTAATCCATATTTCGAGGTGCACCATTCAAGAAGAAACTTTTAAAGGCAAGTTTTGATCTCTTTAGAATTTAATTACATTTATTATAAAAGAGAAAATTAAAATAATTATGATACTGAATGAGCATTAAATGATGTATGTACATTACGTCTATTGATGTCCATATCACTTTTTCTGCATTTTAAACTGGACATCCTATGAGATCCATTATCTCTGAAAGGATTAGGAAATGTTCATGACAAATTAAATTTTCTGGGAGTAGCCCCTGAAGTCCTCTTCATTCTGGATGACTTTTGTATAATTGGTTAAGCATAAGAGATACACAAACTTCTTACCAAACAAAAGATGTAAATCTCCTAAAGTGCACAATTTTTCCAACATATTCCTTATTAAGTAAAGTAAAAAGTAATCCCCAGCGCAACAGCCCATGAAGGGCCGAGGCTTGCTTGCTCAGCTGCTGCATCCCCCACCTCTGGCAACTACAGGTGTCATTAGCGAGATGTAGTACTGGAGGGTAGGATGTAGTCACCTGAGCTCTCCCTACCAGTTATGCGGTCTTCTCCACATGGTGCCGCTACTTTTCCATCAAATAGCTCCTCAATTGGCTCCCCTGGGACCTAACAAGGCTGAGTGCATCCCATACCATATCTCCCAGCAGGGGAAAAATTCCTAATTACTGATTTGAATTTTCCAAAACACACGTGTTTCTTAATTAGAAGTCATTATTCATTTTTTTTCTTCTCCTGGGCTTACAATGTAAATGGAATTTCAAAGCCATTACTCAGCAACCAGCTCTTAAAAGATCTCACTATTGCTTAAGCCAACAGAATTCCCCTATTCCCATTGTATCTACATAGTAATATGAAATAATAGCACATCTACAAATGTTTATCTCAATTAACATGAAATAGAAGAATGACCTATTCTAAGAATGGGTTGGTGAAGCATAGGTAGAGTAAGTATTATGAATGTAACACATAAGATTTTTTCTTTTTAAATAGTTAAATTTCCATTGCAATATCAGGCATGCATGGTTAATAAGCATTAAAATGAACCTAAGCTCCAAAGAGCTGAGGATGAGGGAAAAATAAACTTGACCCCAGTTTAGTAAGCAGACAGGCTAATCTTTGCACCATGGAGGTGGACAAATTGTTCTCTGAGTTACATCTTGCACAGTACAGTAAAACCTTGTTTACCCAGATCAGATTTATGGATTTTTTTTAAATTTGATATTCATATTAGATAATAAATTTAACTATGATAGCAAGAACGTAACTATAAGTATGCCAAATATTTGCTTTTTAGTTTGATTCAATGTATGGTTACTGCAGAAACTGTGCAACAAATTATGATAATATGTACGTACTGTGCTGTAAAATATGACATTAAGTTTATTGTGTGTGTTTCAACTGGATTGTTTTCGTGTATTATCAGTGTTTGGGAGTGTAATTCAGTGTAAGTAAAGTAAACCCCAGTGCAACAGCACATGAAGAGCTATGGCTTATGGCTTGCTGTCTAGCCACTGCATCCCCCACCTCTACCCACTACAGGCACAGGGGTACAGTACTGGAGGGTGGTACGTGATCAGCGTCCCGAGCCCTTCCAGCCGGTTATGCAGCCTTCTCGACCTGGGTTTGCTACTTCTCCATCAAGCAGCTCCTCAATTGGTCACCCTGGGACCCAACGAGGCTGAGCGCACCCCATACCAGACCTACCAGAAGGGGAAAATCCTCGTGCTGGTACTGGGGATCGAACCCGGCTCCTCCATATCAGAGGGAAGTGTGCTACCAACTGCGCTATGGAGGCCCTCATAATTCAGTGTACAAGTTTAAAATGACACCAAAATGAAAGAAGGTCGTGGTTTCAATGAATAAAAAGTTGGATGCTATTAATCAAATTGATAAAGGAGAAACATTGAAGAAAATGTTGCTGTACTGGGAGTTGTTGTGCACCAGCTGATGAACATTATGGTGCACTTGAAGTGTCAGCCCAACATCACTCCTGCTGAACTATTAATTCTAAAGCAATAATAGTGACCATACTTTATTTAAATGCCACACCTGTTTAAAACAGAAGACTGCGGATCAATTCTTTGTTAAGAAATGATGTGATTTTATGTGATTAAGATTTTTATATTTTTAATGTTTTGTAACCAATACATACTATGTAATGTATATAATTTGTTACAATGAATAGTTTTTTTATTGTCGCTTCATGGCAAGTCTGCTTATTTAAAGATTTAAGAATTTTGTTTTATTGCCCACATAGTCTGGATTATAGATTTCCCAGATTTCCTTTGGTCCCAATTCTCTGGATGAATAAGGTTTAACCGTACTAAGATACCTGATCACAGTCCTAACAACAATGGCATTAGTTATCAAGAACCACAACACAGCCCTGCCTGGTGGCCTAGCTACTGAGGTTACTGTAAATCATGCTCCTACCATCTGGTGCAAATGAAGAATAAAAAATTAAAGAGCAATGAAGTTATAGGAGTGTTACCTAGTAGGGCTATCTAGTGCAAGGAAAAGCATTGAAGCTATAAAATCACCTTCCCAACTTTTAATGTTGCAAGATAAAACCATGCTTTTAAAAAAAGGCAGGAAAATTAGCACGCTTTTGAAGCTGTAGAAACCTCTTTAAAACTTTTAACTGCTGCAAGAAAAACATGCTTTTAACAAAGCAGAAAAATAAGCGCACTTTTAGGGCTGAAGTTTTATTAGGCTGCATTTTAAAATTGTAGGGTGTAATTTTCAAAGATGCAAAGTGCCAAAATGTTGCATAAAAGTTATTCAAGGAATACACATATTTTACAGGCAGCTATCAAAAGTTGAACAACTTCATGATTGTGGCCTAGAACAAGTATATCATCATATTTATAATTTTACATCTTAACATGATGAAGAAAATGGAAAGGTGCTAAGTGATCTGCTAGCTTTCCATTAAAGGTGCATTAAATGCAGTGATGTAGTCATTTTGAATACTGTAGGTTATCAAACTAACCTTAAAGCATATGTTTAACTCAATAATTATTATTGGTGAATTGTTGCTTTGTAGCAATTATCCATTATGTAAACTCAAATAAATGGAAACCAACAAAGATTTAGTAATACAAACTAAGCTTTTGTGAAGGCAATAATGGAAGTAATGTTTAGTTATTTATAATATGAAAAGCAGATTTATATTTAAAAATGGGAACTTATGTTATACAAAAGAGCAACTTGTAGTTTTAAATTTTGCCTTTGCCATCTCTAAAACTCTTCAAAGACAATAGTTTCATCAGAAAACTCCAGAGTGCAGTTTTTTTTTCCTTTTGTATGACTCCTTAATTGGAAACAGAATTTAAATATCCTCTCCAAAAATACATTTTCTATGTTCAACTATAAAATAGTTTTTATAAAATAATGCATTGTTTGATGTACTATTTATACCAGATGCTGGAAGCCCCTTAAAGCTCCTTTGTTACAAGCAGTTGCTTTTTTTGATCTAGTGAAAATAGTTATTGCAAACAGTATAGTTTATAAAATGCAATGGTGTTTAACCCCTTCCACTGGAAACTGCCATAATATACAAGTACATTTAATACCATATAGCATCTATGAATGGAAGTTAGTCTCTACACTTAGCACCCTTGAAAAGTAAAATTTGAAAACTGATGCCCTACCATCTTTGAAAGTTCCACTGTAAAATTCATGTTTTTAGTTGATGTATTATTTTATCTGCAAATTTTTCTGAAGGATAAACTATTTATGAACAGCACTATAAAAAGCACATTTTTAATCTTAATTGTGCATTTAAAAATGCATTGTCTTGTTATTTAATGTGGTTTATTGTTTAGTTTCTTTTGTTTTGTTTTCTACGAAGCACAATGTCTATTGCTTTCTTTTGAGAATTTTAAAAATACATACCAAGAAATGAAAGAACCTGCTTTCTTTTTTGCAGTATATTGGCAGCATTTTTACATTTGGACTGAAATTCTTCTGAAGATTCGGAGTAAATCGTCTCTGTACTCCTATTACCCCACAAAGAAAAATTTGACACTGATATTACATTTTAACAGTTTTCCATCCTCTACTGCAATGCAAGCACACTCTCTCTCTTTTACATGCATACACAATATACGGGCAAGAAAAAACCTCAGAATGGGCTGTGTGGTGTTGGCATCCTTGGCGCTTGTTGCCATCTGCTGCTATTATAGAAAGGTGCGGATGAAACCATACAACATTTTTAAAACTACTTTTAAAGGCTTTACTATCCAACCTTATCTAAGTAGATGTTGAAACTGGTCACTGTCGTCCATACACACATTTTTGGCACCTCTTTAGGAAACTATCCATCACTTGGTTTAGTTCATGTAGAAAAATGCTAGCAATTTCTTAGTGGATATTTGTTTTAATTCTTTCAGGGTGCATGCATTTGTCTTAAATGTACATTTTATGTTTTAAGTTACCCCAGAGATAGAAAACACTTTTTGGAGCTCTGAGAAATCTTTCTCGGCTAATGACACACCAAATTTTTCATCATGAAGGGTTTCTTCATGAACAATAATAGGTTCTGAGTTATAGGGCCAATTTTTTTTTGAGTTAACAATTGATGTCCACACATGCATGAATACAATTTTGCCCACTCCTTTTCACAGAATTAATAGGCAGGGAGCGTGACTTTACCTTTCTTCAACAAGACTGCATCAGCTCATGTGGTGAATCTTTTGATGTAATTGAACAATTGAAACTGTGTTTCAGGACAGAATTATTAGTCGAGGTTTATGATCCCTCAGTTCCCTGACCTAAACCCCTGATATTTCTATCTCAGGGGTAACTTAAAGCATAAAGTGTATAAGACAATTGCACCCATCTTGGAAGAATTAAAACAATATGTCCGCCAGGAAATTGCTAGCATTTCTCTATGTGAACTACAGTGAGTGATGGATAGTTTCCTAAAGAGATACCAAAAATGTGTGTATGACAATGGTGACCAGTTTCAGCATCTCCTTTCATAAAGTTGGTAAGTAAAGCCTTCAAAAGTAGTTTTGCAAATGTATGGTTTCATCTACACCTTTCTATGACAGTGGCAGGTGGCAACAACACTGAGGAAGTGGACAGGCAAAACACTATGCAGCCTTTTCGGAGGTTTGCTGCTCTCCCAGTATATATGCATTCTCTTCCTTCCCCTTCCTGTGTAATTTTATTCAGCATGAAAGAGAACTAACAAAGCTGTTAAGTATTTCTCTCTAGTATCTTTTTCTTAAATGTGAAATCAGAGCTATTTTTCACATACATGTATGGTTGTGTAGCCACATTTTAGCATACATGGTAAATGAAAGAAAAGGGATGAAAGGAAATTCAGTGCCAAACAGTTAAAGACTAATTCAATGTACCACAATAGAACAATTAAAGGCTGGTTTACACCACCGACAATGGTAACGATAACCAGCATGAGATACTTGAAATTAATCTACTCAAATAGGAGCATTCACAACCGACAGGAAGCTTTGTCAGGCCCCGGGAACGGAAAAGAAGACTTGACCATGTTTTAACTTATTATTCCGTTATTGGGCATGGCATATTAGATTCATATTGTGTATATTAGACTTTTCGTTGTAGAAATTAATCAAGGCAGCTGTACAATGAAACAGATGCTAGAGCTCTCTCTAGTCACAAGCTAGAAAAAATACCATTGGTCAGTTAGAAGCAAATTAATTCCCAATGTGCAATATCTACCTCTATTTTCTGGTGTCTTGTAGCTATCATTCCCGGGCTGTTCTGAACAAATGTTGAGTGCTGCCTTGATTCCCGTTCCCAGAACCATTATGGTTCCTGTTGTTGGGTGGTTGTGAACCAGCCGTAATTTGAAAGATTTTGTCAACAAATTATCATACTTGTGGCATTGCAATCTTGTTACCCTGCACCTGTTCCCTCTTTCTGTTATTCACTACTGCAGAGCTGCCACCATATGATGAACAAAAAACTGAGGGCCCTAAACTACAAAGCAACAAAGTGTAACTGAAGGATTGAAGGGCCTATGCCACAAACATAGCTGAACAATGCTTTTCATAAGTATAGGAGTGAAGCTGTTGCAGCCAAAGGCTTAAAACTGAAGCAAGCTATTGGAGACATTCGTTCCATTCTTAGCTAATAGACTTTTAGCAGTTAAAATAGCCGAATTTACTAACAGAGGTAAATAGAGTTTTTAAGTATAATTATATACTCATTAATTAAGAATTCTTGTATTATTTAATTATTTATTAAAAATACTTATAATGGCAGATGCAATCAACAAGATTCTTCAAATGCTTCAAAATACTTATTTTCTACCAATCTCCTCAGATTTAAGTTTAAAAAGCACCTTATCTCTTACATTGCCTATAAATTTTGGCACTGAGTTTGCTTTCAAGTATTGTAAGAATATTTTTATTTGTACTAGATGTATCCGTGACCTCACATTAAAATCCATCTTGAAATTTTTCTCACAGTTTATAAATCCTCTAGAAAAATATGTGCATAAAAACCAACTGCTCTTTTCAACTTGAATTTATGAAATCCCAAGACCGGGGCCTATAGCAAAAAATGAATTAAACTGTGTGCGAGGTGTTCTGAACTACAGATACTGTTACTACTCATTAGCTGCAACAGAATCTATCATATAAATACTGTTGTAGAAATTTTAGAACAGGGAGCAAATTTGAAATAAATGCTTTGTTCATTTAATTTAAAGGAGAAAGGATTTGTTCCCAGGATTGACATTAAATAAGCCATACCATTATACTACTGCATTTTCTTATGCTGATCTTAAAGGATATGAATCATAAATTTCTAAAATGTGGATTTCTTTTATATATATTCTGGAAAAACAGCATTATGGCAGCATGATTCACTATTTCATTCAAAAAGTCTTGCTTGGAGTATTTTATTAGATTTTATTTAGAAATCTTTATCTAAGCAGATTATACATGATGGATACATATATAATAAGGAAATTTTCTTGTACTATCTGGATAAATGCTATCAATCACCAGTGCTACAGTGTCACCAGATGTTAACTTTAGTAATGGTAAAAGAAAAGAGTAGAATAAGAGAGAATGCCTTGGAAAGTGTTTAATAGATAGATATTACCACTGCAGAGTCATCTGGTCCACTCACCCTATTTAGAAGCCTTTCTTTTACAGCAAAATTATTATGTGAAGTAGAATTCTGCACTGGCCGACATTCTTAGGTTTGGCCCAGCCCAGCCTAACCAAGCCCGAGCCCAGCCTGAACCCGAGAAGAGGTTATAGTGAACCACCTGCCCTGGGTCCAATTGTGTAATTTTGTTTTAAACAAAATTATTTTGTAGCTATTCACATTCTTATTATAATTATTATTATTTGATACACGTCAGCAGAATACCCTTATAGAATTCCTAGTAAAGAAATTCTGCGATAATTGTGCTATTCTCGGAATTTCGACATTGGTGGCCAAAAAATATAATAATTGTGTTGTACTTCTTTAATTTTCAAGCCCGGGTCTAGCCCGAGTCGGAAAAACATTTTTCAAATTTGGCTTGAACCCAGCCTGTGGTCTGGGCTGGGTCTAGGCCCGAGGGCTTCACCTAAGCCCACTCACACCTCTAGTGTGAAGTCAGCAGAAAACAACATGTGTAGGGTATTGTGTAAGCAGAGTGGGAGTTCTCTTTTTATTAACGTCCTCCAATGTAGTATCATATCAGACACCGAATGAATGAAATGAGTGAAATTATGCTCAAATGAGCCTGAGGTCCATAGAGCTTTATGCTGACATTTGTCTTCTCAGGATAAGGGAAAACCTTGGAAAAACCCTTATCCAGATAACTCACTCTAGCGAGATTTGAACTCGCGACCTCTTGGATGTGACAGGCACGCTACCGTGCTACAGAGGTGGGCAGTAATGGAAGTGCCAACCTATGTGAAATCTGCTAGTTTGGCATGATTTCAAGTTTTCTTCTTCTTACCCTTACAGAAATGCTAACAGAAATTGGTAATTTATTGAGGAAGTGCAATTAAGATAACAGGCTCTGACCCATTATTTAATTTGCCCTTTTTCCTACATTACCCTGGAACACACTAATGTTTTGGTTCAGCTTTGTTGTTGCTTTGCAGTTGCAGCCTTTGGCTACTTCTACTTCACTTTTCTTCTTATAAAAAACATCCCTGGGTTAAACTTTGTGGCTTTGGGCACTCTAAGACCTGGGCTATGCCTTACATTTATATTCATCTATGGAGGGTGGTATTTGTAGTCTCATGTTGGCATGTCGGGTCAGAGCATGATATTTGTGACAAAAGTGTGTACGGTAAACAGAGTACATGGTGGACAAGAAATTGAAGCAAACTAGTAAATATCAAAGGTGATTATGAATTTTTCTATGAAATCTTCTGCATTTGGTTTTTGAACTTTAAATTATTCAACGTGATTAATATACCAGAGCTCCTCTCGCTGTCATCTCAAGAACTAACAAACAAATAACAATAATTTGACATTTTAGAAAGTTATTTTTACTGAACCCTGAGGGCAATTCCTTTCTATTTATGTTTCACATGTAACTAGAGATTTCAAGATTTATCTGTAATGATGTAGAGAGACAGTGCTAATGGGATTACTCTGTAGCTTTGGACCTCCCCATAATGATATAGGGAATTTAAAGTTTTACATTTGATGGTTGTAGAGATAAAATGTAATAATGTATGTGCTGACACATCGAAAACTTATTAATCAAGGCTTCACGGGTGGTCAGCCGTGTCAAAACTTGACATGGCTGATCATCCATGAAGCCTCGATCAATAACACTCGCCGTGAAAGCTTCAAATCTTACATAAAGAATTACCATCTTGAATCAAAGGCATGTAACACCATTGAGAATTTTTTCTCTCAATCCCCTTACACTTTGCAGAAATAATGTACAATTTTATACAACACTGAAACTGCAATCTTGGTATCTTTTAGTGAAAAGGGCAATATATTTTGATGCACAGTATTCTTTTAAGGTCTTTCAGGGTTTTCCCGAGTATTTCAGTCAAAAAAATGTTTGGTAATTTTTGGAATGCATAGAGCTTTTTTTTTATCAGCTCCAATAAACTATTTTGCATATTTAACTGTTTTGTGCACTTGTGTTACCTATGCAGCTGGTCTGAGGCATGTGCCTTAAGTGTGATTTCAGAGTTCTCAGCGGCAGAATCCATGGTAATATCAAAATTAATCTGAAAAGACAAAAGGGGAAATAAGTAAAGACAATGTTACATCAGTTAATGTATAAGCAGACAGAAGATATTGCACCTAACTTTTAGAATATAAAATGTGTGAATTTAAAATTGGTTAAGTGGTTATTAGCAATCATTCATTATGTGTATATATTAGAGATGATTTACTGTAAAACAGAAATAGTGGTTATAATATGCCGACGGTTTGAAGACCCCCATACACAATAAGCTGCTACATCATAGCCTCACTTATGCGTATTTTACGACATTAACTATGATTAAACTACGTAAGGTGATCTGAATGTATACCTCTGAAAATCATTATAACCTACTTTGTTTATCTAATATAGAGAGTAAACATTTATCTACAACATACGCTTTGTTTACAAATGCTACCTTCAATTGTTTCAGCGCTACCAAAGTTCACATATTAGAAGCGTTAAACATATATATGTAGCAAAAGTTACACAAAGAAGTGTTTGAAATTGTTATTTTCATACGAATTTTCATAAATGTGTAACCTAATTTAAAGAAAAAATCTTTAAATGTTTAACTAGCACCTTACTGACCTTAACGTTCGCCAGCATGTTGGTTACCTCTGTCATCAAATTACAGAAGGGCCTGTCAAATTAGTATGTGGTGTAACACGAGCTCACTAGAGGCGCTAGATACACAACGGTATGTACACAAATGGGCGTGATAAAGCGCAAAGCGCAAAACTTGCACCAAAGGTTGGTATTCTATGGCTTGCACTACTTGGCGCATTGTGGAGTTTGGAGAGGGAAAACTAAAACTAGGTGGTTTCACACGAAAGGAATATGCCACTAGTAAATAATAGGACTATGCTATTATGTGATGCTTGTATTCTTAATAACGGTATTCCTCGTTCTTTACCCCAAAATATTTTATTGTTTTACATCAAATGTGCATGACTTAAATATGAATTATAGTTGAATTAAAACAAGTCCATTCTGACAGCTAAGTGCACACGTGCCCTTGAAGTTTCCATAGCAACAAACGCTTCGCCAATCAGCAGTGTAATAGCGCACGTATGCATATAGCTGCTAGGATGGACTCGTTTTAGTTCAACAATAAGTGATGTTCGCATTCACTTTAAAACGGGTACTTTAAAAATTAATTAGAATCGTATACTTCCTGGTTGGTCACACCCATAAACAATTGCACATACATTTTGTTTAAGCATATTGCAGTGTACTGTAAATTCACATGATAAATTATGCTTTTTTAAATTTTTAGCAATTGTTAGTACTATCACATTGTTAAGTTAAACACGGAATAACGGTACTAATAATGCAAGAGGTCCCTTGAGTAGAGTCACTGAGGGGTTATCCTCCCCCAGGGGGAGGCGCCCTCGACTGTTGCCATGCCTGGACTAAGTCCCCTACATTTTTGCTAACGTCCTCCAACGGTGAATGAATTAAATGGGTGAAATGTTGCTCAAATTAATCCAAGGTCCTTAGAGCTTTAGGTTACTCGATATTCGTCTACTCAGGACAAGGGAACACCTCGCTTATCCTGAGTAGACCTTATCCGAATATCTCGCCCTATCCGAGATTCGAACTCATGACCTCTTGGAAAGTCCTCTATTGGCATAGAGACGGTGGGATAAGAGAATGATGGCGATTTAAGGGTGGTGAATAATGTTAGGGATATTTTTTTAAATTAGGTATGGGAAATAAGATTTAAGGGTGAATAGGATGTTTGGGGTGGAGATAAAATGTTGTTCAACGGGGTTTTTATGGTTATGATAAAGTTAGTGATGATGACCTCATAATTGGTGTTTTTAGTTTTACTGTTGCTGGCCTAGTACAAGTCTGGGTCGTTTGCAACGTTCCCAGGGATCATTGTCATATTCTCCGAGGCCGCGGATGAGCACACTTTAAGCACACTTAAGAACTATTGGTATGGGTCAGATTTGAACCTGCAATCTTGGGATTAGTAGGCCAGGGTCTAACCAACTGTGCCAGCCAGACCGACAATATATCGGTTTTGCAGTACTTGCAGTGGATAGAGGTTGGTTTTGGCAGCAGCTCCCCAGACTTGGCACGCGTAGATAAGTGTAGGCCGTATTCCTTAAGCTCATAGGTGATTTCTTGTTATAAACAGGGTAGAGCATAGCCATCCTATTGACCTTGGAGGTCAGCGATGCGATACGCACCTTATCTAGGAGCGCTCCTAAGTAGTTTGCCTCAGCGGACCAAGGTGTTAGCTCTCCTGCCAGGCGAAGATTGTCCACATCCTCGATTTGCCGTCTGGCGAAGGTGGCGGCTTGAGGCTTGCTGGCGTTGATCATAAGCCGCCACGCGGCAAACAAAGCGGTCAACATGTAGGCGTAGCACTGGAGTCACGCTGCGATAGCATGATACGACGATGGTATAGTAATGGCAGTGTTGTCGGCGAAGAAGTAGAGGTTGCAGCCCCGGAGAGGAGAGAGACTGTTGATGTCGGTAAGGAATAGCAGGAGGCCCAAAACACTGCCTTGGGGTACCCCTGCGTAAGGTTGGGAGTGGATGCTGTCCCTGGTGTCAACAAAGGAGCGGTTTGAAAGCAACCTATGTATAAGGTGGGTTAGGTAGGATAGGGTGTCGTAACAGATAAGACAGCGTAAGAGTCCTTCGTACCACACGGTATCGAAGACTCAGGAGATATCAAGGATGTGGACTGCAACACAGTGCGTGTTGTTGAAACCGCGTATCACCTCGTTCACTAGGCGTAGAGGCTGGTGAGTTATAGATTGTTTGCGGCGAAAGCCAAACTGCTCAGGACGAAGCACATTGTGTCTATCGAGCATGCTCTGGAGGCGTGTCTGGATTACTTTCTCAAACAGTTTACTGATGGCCGGTAGTAGGCTGATGGGCCTGTGATTTCCTGGTTGTTGTTTTTTTCTTTTGGAAGGCCTAAGGGGTTACCACCTCTGGCTACAGCGTCGAATCTGGTATGCTGCCCGTAACTGTTGAGATGCATCTCAACTCTTGATTCTTGCCAGACGGGGCATTTTGCGTAACAACTGCTATGTTCACCGCCATAGTTGAAACACACTGGCTTTGTTCCCTGCACTCCAGGAAGTTGACAGTCCTGGCGTGCACTGGTTTCAGTCAGGATCCTGCAGCGCTGTGGGGGAATTACTGACAGTTGGTACACTGCAGCGGTCTTGCAAGAGGGCGGTAGCTCTCGACATGGATGATGGCATTAAACACCCGTGCCTCTAAAGATGTGTGAGTGGGCCTCTTCATGAGGGCCACTCTCAAGTGTGGGATGAGCTGTGGTTACTGGCTGCGGTTTGAGCGTAATTGGCCAACACGCTCAACAGGGTAGGTGAGCTCCTTAAGTTTCACCGACATCTGCCTCGGTTATATACATGTAAATTAGTTTTTCCTCCGGCAGTAGTGTTGTAAGGTACCGTACTGCTCCGTTAGTTAGCACCTCTCTTATTTGACGGTGATCGTCTGGTATGGAGAGGAGAAGGCCCCTGCCCCACTCATGTTCCTGATTGTATATTGTATATCAAGGTGGGAAGTGGCTAGGTAATGGGTTAAATCACGGGCCTTACTTGGACCCCGGAGGAAGATGGTGGTTTTGTGGGAACGGGGACGAGGAGGGGTTTGGGCGGGATTGACAAATTCGCCGTCAGTGGTATCCATGGAGGACACTAGCAGATGCTGTAGCCTGAGGAGTGCTGTCAGCAGTCTGGTTGGTGGTGGGCAAAGGTAGAAATCTGTTAGTTGAGGTTGTAGTGGCCGGTTTTCATGGCGGCTTCAGATCTCTCTTACGCTTAGGTACAATGGTCTGCAATTGCTCTTGAAGTTGTTGAAAGTTTGTGACTCCCTATAGCAGCGGCCACCATCTCAATGCACAGTGTGTACAGCAGGTCGTGCAAGTTTACCCGTTGCACGCCGGAATAGTCTACCGTGTACTCAGTAGCCTTCAGAGCAGTGGCGGAATACCGATCTTGCAATTTAAATGCACAATTGACTGTGCAACAATAATAATCTAATTGTAATATGAAGGATATAATTGTTATATAAATTGTTTTAATATAACGTTTCTTTCATTATCATTCAATTTTTCTTTTAATGAAAAAACAAATGAACAATTAATTGATAGGTTGAACAAAATGAAAATAATCTACAATCTACTTACAATACAGCGGTATTAAATGACAGTTCAAAGAATAGCAATAAACACAACATATTACTCAGAAGTGGAACCTAGTTTTCTAGACTTTTGTTGTCTCCTTTGACGCACTAGTTTTTCAAAATTAGGTATCAATGTTTGTGCAGCAGCTAGTCTAAGTTGACATTTTAAGTTCTGATCCGACAGTTGACTTCTGCAGCGGTTTTTGTTTAATTTCATTAGCGAAAAAAATTGTTCGCATATATATGTGGATCGAACATACATACATAGAACACGAGCGGATTTCTAGTAGTAGAGGAAATGTACTTCTTGGAAAATGTGAATAGAAATCACTCAAACTAATTCTATTTTGGAATTTATTTTTCAGTTGACGATTGCATTGCAAATCGATAAGTTCAGGTTGCAATTTAGATGGAACATTATCAACTGTAGAGTAAAGCTCAGCAAATATTTGCAAAATTGGCTCCAATTGCACCACGTTACCTTTTCTGAAATTCTTGGTTCAACTCTGTTAATATTTGAACATATTCTTGCAAGTCCATGACCTGAATAAACTGCAGAACTGTTGAGAGCTTTGGGAAACGTATCAAGTTCTTTGAAGTTAACTGCCTTTCCCATAAGGATAGTTTCATTTTGAATGATCTGATACTATCACACACGTCTGTGATGAGTTGATGCTTTCCTTGCAGCGATTTATTCCATATATTGATATGATCTGTCACATCTGCCAGGAACGCCAAGTTGGAGGCTCATTTCTCATCATTTAATTCTTGTACAGGTGTTCCATTTTGCTCCATAAAACACGATATTTCACTGCACAGTTCGACAAATCGATATAGTAACTTTCCACGTCTTAGCCATCGAACTTCACAATAGTACGGTAAAGTACCATACTCGCTATTACACTCTTCTAGGAAGCTTTGAAACTGACGATGATTGAGCCCTTTCGACCTAATTGCATTAGTTGTTTTGGTCACAACGTTCATCACATTGCTCATTTTAATGTTTTTGGCGCAGAAACTCTGTTTATGTACAATACAATATACAGGTATAACCTCATATTTATGTTCAGACTCTATATTTTCTTTCAAAAGTTCAACCACACCAACTCGACTCCCAACCATACAAGGAGCAGCGTCAGTAGTCAGAAATACCAATTTATCCCAAGGCAGACCAAAATTTTCAATAACCTCTTCAAGACCAAAAAAAAAAAAAAAACCTGATTCTTTTGTAGTATCCTTCAATGCAACAAGATCTAACAGTTCTTGTTTAATCGGAAGCTCTGAATCTACACCTCTTATAAATATTGCAAGTTGGGATGTTTACGAAAACAAACCGCAAGAGACGAGACAACACTGCAGTCCACTTCCACGTCATGCCTCAAACTAAAATCGCACGGCACTCGTGGCAGTGCACAGTGCTACGTTATTTGCTCTAGCACAAAATCCATCCACTTGGTGGCCGCTGCCCTATAGGATGTAATACCATAACTGGTGTCGAAAGTGAGAAGCAAATTTTGCGGGAGGTAAAGTAAAGAAGAATCCAATTCTATGTGAGTTTGTTACCTTACCATGGCATAAACCTCTCAAATAGAACAGATATTTAAACCTTTAAACATACAAAATAAAATCTTCATAATTACGCGGAAATGTAAAATTCGAGGCAATGTTTTTATACGGGTCAGTTAACGATAACCTCACTTTTTCACGTAATTTGTTGGTGTCTGGCACAGAACACCTAGTAGGTGTCTGGCACACCAGTGACAAAACATCTGAATTCGATACATGGCAACATTACTTAAATGGTTTCTATAGGGCGTAGAATAGTTCATTGAGCTGCCGCTGGAAGCAGATTGCTCAATCAACAAGATGTCATACACTCGCCTTTAAACGCGATTATCTAGTTAACGGTGCATTTAATTTAAGAAATGTATGAAATTGTTGGACAATTTACGTCCACTCTTGCGCCTCCTTCAGCCTGACGGGTTATTTCTCTCCCACCTTATCTCCCTGCATTTCTGATTCTTTATTCTATTTTTCTCTAGCTATCCACATATGGCGTACGGTTCTTGGCCTTTTAGTCTTTGTTATCTTTCTTTTACACAGTTTGCTGCTTAGACTTTCTATTTCTCACGCTTTAAGATTCTTCGTAATTTTCGTTCTCTCTAGCTTATCGCACATCCGCTTTATTTATTTCACGTTCCGAGTCGTCATATTCTTCATTTTCATGCAATATTTTTCATGGAAACTTTTCTCTTTTTTGTGCTGTGAATAGGAATAATGTAACACTCTCTCTTTGGAAACTTTGTTTTTTAGTCAGAAGGATTGCCTGGCTTAAACTCGTTAAAGCATAAGGGGAGCTAGCGTGAATGGTTCATTAGAATTAGGTACTGGAAATTTATTTGCCATTAAATTCAGTAACTGATTAAGTTCTCAAATGCAAATCAACACCTACCTTCTGCATGGTATAAACCTCTAACAGCATTATATCTGAATAATGTGTTTTTATATGCCTGTAAATCTACTGATATGGACTGTCGCTTTTAAGAAATAGGCGCCGAGATGCAACAGCCTAGGAAATTTAATAATTTGATGTATTATGTTCACATGGTTTTATCTAAACCCTCTTTTGCTCAAACGCCCATTCTTCGATCTCCTTTTATTAATCGACATACAAAGTGTTTGCATAAATGCATTTATTACACATTTAGTTGCAGGTTACAAGGCGAATGCAGAAGGCTGAAGCGAGAGTCAAATGTTGCGCGTCTTTCTGTAACGGCCGTGCAATTCCACGTTCTTTGCATGACCACAAGTGGAAAAGAACTTTCTGATGACGAGCAACTAACATTCATATGACCTTCTCTGCCCACTATCGTTTAGTTGTTTAAACTTTATGTAAGCTATTCCGGCAAAAGCCCACTCTCATCCCTCCTTAATTTTGCAGAAATACTATTACCACATTAGGTATTTATTTCGTTATAGGTATTACTCGCACATTTCATGTTGAGCTTTGGAATTTAGTGTTATAAGGTTGTCTCACAAGTTCGTTCGTTTCTTGTTACGTTTCAATCACTAAGAACGCCTGGAAACACACCTCACCCGCAGCACAGTTAGAACAGAGTAGTTGCCAAAGATCTATTTTAGGGAGAAATTCCCAGCTTGAAATCGGCTCGAAATTGACATGCTCGATTTGTTACTGCATCTTCCCTGTAGACAGCATAAATTTTCTGCCGGCATTGCGAGGCGATTTTGCCCTTGCGATAGTAAAACAGCGTAAGATGTCGGAAATGTTCCTTTTTGCTTTCCATAGTTTGTAAACACAGGTTCATGCTGTTCCATCTAACGTCAGTCACGAACGCATACTGATGTATCCAATGGTTGTTGATCTCTAAACCGTAAGGGTGGTTAGGCTGTAGAGGGATCAGTATCCAGGTTTTTCAGACGCTATAGATGGAACTAGCGAGCAAAACGAACGAACTTATGAGACAACTTATGCAAACGGTCCAAGTCAAGGCATGTGCTTTGCCAAGGTAACAAATGAGCATCGTTGTCCATACTCCATTGTTGCCAGTTATGCATTTCACTCAGTCGCGCTACCTTTGTGCTGTACTCTTGGTTTTCTTACCAGTTTACTTTTGTGTTTAACCCACACAAGCAGTAATTTTAAGTGGTAATTATTATTTATTTATACCAACAAACTAACTGCTGGTGTTTCTAAACACACAAGCCGTGTGTGAACAATGTTTAAGAGGTGGAATCAGGACTGAAAAATTCAATGACATAACCGGGATTTGAACCACGGATCTTCCGCTTATCGAGTGGTTCCTATAACCACTAAGCTACCATGGCCAACTTGCCAGTATGACATTAAATTCTCCAGCTGATTTGAACCATTGACTACAAACGACTTGAGTGTTTAAAAAACACCAGCAGTTTGTTGGCATAAATAAATAATAATTACTATCTAATCTAAAGGTTACTTAAACCCGGGACATAAAGTACTTACAATTGTAAGTCGCCCTTGGGGTATTTATCTCTGATGTGAGATTCCCTTGTGGTCTAACCGGGAAAGTACGAATCAGCTGGGGAATTTAATGTCGTACTGGCAAGTTGGACATGGTAGCTTAGTGGTTAAAGCAGGGACTCGATAAGCGGAAGATCTATGGTTCAAATCCCAGCTATGGCATTGGATTTTTCAGTCCTGATTCCACCTCTTAAATCACTTTTAAGTACCTATTAAATGCTGAAATGTATGTAACATGGGCACAACAAACTCCTGTACGAAAGGAGGAGCCATATTTTAGCATTTTGGCTAACCTGCAAAGCACAATTGCGGAAACTACACCTCACAGCCTTCTATGATATATGTAGTTTAAAGTAAGACTGCGTAAAAGAACTTCACGGGCTATTCACAGAAAGTTCGCGATATAAATTTTATTATGTGGTATGTTAAACTTAAAGTATTTAATCAAAAGCGTTAGAGACATTTTTGAGAAAATAACAAAATAATGATCCATTTTTCACGTAAAGGTTAGTTTACCGTGGGGGCTGTGTGTGGTACCTTGGAGGATGTTGAACGAAGTTTGGTATTTCGAATTTTTATTTTTTAGTTTGTTGCACACACACACACACACACACACACACACACACACACACACACACACACACACGCACAAACACACACACACAGGCGCGCGCGCGCTCGCTGGACCATTCGCTTCTCACTAAAGTGACCCGGGTTTGATCCCAGGCAACCGCATGTGGAATTCGTGGTGGACGAAGAGGCGCTGGAACGGGGTTTCCTCCGGATTCTCAGGTTTACCCCGCCATCTCATCCCACCGGAGCTCCATCTTTATTCCATGTATCATCAGTGTCACCGCCTGCGTTGCCGTAGTAGTAAAAGCGGGCGTTAAACACTACAACCCCCTCACCCCACACACACACACACACACGCTTATTATAAGATATATATTATATATATATAATTCACAGAACCTTAAGACATATTTCCGGTGAAATCTCTACATGGAGTTTTTGGATGGAATACTTCCATCTTACCCACTATAAGAGAAAGTAAAGCTACGAAATTTGAGGCTCCTGACAGTAATCTTTTCGGAGCGACAAAGTAAAAGAGAAAGAAAACAATTGGTGTTGGCTTACTGGCTTTTGCAACCCCGAAGAAGGAAAGAAAACAAGTTATGTTATGGAGAGAGAGAGAGAGAGAGAGAGAGAGAGAGAGAGAGAGAGAGAGAGACAAAACAGATGGAGATAGAGAAACAGGAGCAGCAGCAACAACAGAAACAGAGAAATTGGGAATTATAATACATGATAATATTTCTTGGCAAACCGTGAGAGATTAATCCTGATGCTGGATTTGCAACATGTCAAAATGATATGACATGCCGTGTGTCATAACAGACAGGCATATGTCAAATAATATGACTGCCATTTTACAAAACAAAACAACAGACTGATAAGGACTTTGCGAGCATGTACGAAATATACATCTGACACGTTACACTCAACAAGTTTCTTTACTCTTGTACAAACTGTTCTTACAAACACTTATTTTTATATCTTCATATTTAGTGAGATAAACATTTGCAGAAATTAATCTTATTGCATATTTCCTTGCAGGGACAAAGGAGACAAGGGAATACAGATGGCTTTAAGATATAGTCATATCTTTTAAAAGCTGATCCCTATGTGATGGCTTTAAAATTTCGTTCTCTTTACATGGCCAAGGGAGAACAAATTCTGATGTGTTGCACTCAATGACTTTCTCTACTTTTGTACCAACTCTTCTTACAAAGGCTTATACTTTTATCTACTGCATGTTAATTGAGATAAACATTTGCAGACATTGTCTTATTTACATATTTCCTTGCAGGTATACAGAGCACAAATAGTAATAGACGTCGAGTTTCTGATGGTCTGCAGGGACATTTATAGGGCGTGTCTTTTTATATCGGTCTCCACCAATTTGAAAGGGGACACATTACCTCCCCTCCCTTCCAGTTGAGAGAGGTGGCTGTACCTATTCGTAATTATCAAATGAGTTGACAACACCAGCATAGGTATGTTGCATTGGTTTGATACAGAACGCAGGACGTGATACGGTGACAGTATCAGCCAAGAAAATGAAAATATGACGTAATAAGGTGCCCTACAAACGGTAAGGAATGAGGTGTTCGCTTGAAGGCAGTAGTGCATTCTTTCCGTGCTGTGTGTAAAAGGGAGACAAGTGAATACAGCAGGCTTTAAGCGATAGTCAGATCTTTTAAAATATGATCCCTGTGTGATAGCTTTAAAATTACGTTGTCTTTGCATGACCAAGACATAAATTCTGACGTGTTGCACCAACATGACTTTTTCTACTTTTGCATAAACTTTTCTTATAAACGCTTATTCTTTTATTTGCTGCATATTAATTGAGATAAACATCTGCAGAAATTGTCTTATTTGCACATTTCCTTATAGCTGGAAGGGGAATGAGGGGACACAACAAACATTGTCTAATCCTTGGAGTGAAGATGACAAAAGACTTAAGAGCTAGTCGCTCAGGGATGGCCTTCACATTCTATTGTATTTGCATACCTAGCAATCTCTTTAGGAGTCAACAATTGGCAGATAATGAGTTATTAAACGTGTGTTTAAATTTCCGAAAACATAGAAACATGGAACATGGTTTGGAGAACTTAACGAACTGTTAATGATAAATGGGCTAGGTTAGGCGAAATTTGGACACCCGATTACACATAATAAAGGGAGGTTGGAAAATAATATGATAAAGGTTACAAGATCTGGATGTGTAAACGAAATACTCGCAAATCAAGATTAACGGGTCACTTAGCTTTTACAATGTATGGAAATCCGAATTAGGGAGAAAATTATATCTTAAGGTTTGTGGCAAGAATGAGAGAAGAAGTTACGTGGTTTCGTTTGGGAATATGGAAATTGAAGAATGAAAGAAATAATGTATTGAAAAAAAAATGTCCAGTATCTAATGGGAGGGAAGACGAAATACATTTACTATTAGAATGTTCAGGTACATTGTTGAAGGAAAGAATTGATTTGTAGGAAATGATTAAATAGAAATAAAGACTTAGAAGTAAATGGGATGGGGGACTACTGGAGGAGAGGGGAGAATAATCATAACACATTTTGGAAAATAGTAAGAAAGAGGTTTGAAGACATAGAAATCCAAAAACTGTTTGGTGGTATAATGGAAAAAACGTCCCTGGTAGATTATACATCAATGAAGCAACCTTGGAAAAGGGAAACATATGTTGATAAGGTAAACAAAGAACAAAGGGAGGCAATAGCATGGCTAAGAACTGGTGTTTGGAGGTTGAGAGGAGTAAGAAAGGGATCCCTCAGAGTCTATGTCCTATTTGCGGGGGGAAGGAAGATCTGGAGCACATAGTCTTTGAGTGCCAAGGAACGGACGTATGGAGGAAACAATTTCTGGGGCAGAAATGGGAGAAGGGAGATAGGATAACAGCATTTAAGAGGATTTTTAGAAAGGAGGCCAGGAACTTAGGTCACTTTTAAGTAGAGATAAGAAAAAATGGAATTGGTCTGCACAAAGAGAACAGAATTAAAAATTTTTGTGTTAGTTATAATGTGTTAAATAGCTATAGAGGAGCAAATGTATGATAAGAAATTTTGTTGGGTGGATATGACAGGCTAAGGGCCTGGGCTGAATGTCTGTCATATTCAAATATGTATTAATTAATTTAATTTAAATAAAACATTATAACATCTAAGTACTAGTAAAAGCACAAATATAGATAAATATACCAAACAGTTGAGGCTAAAATAGAAATAAAGAGCTGACAGTAAGAACATTTTTAAAGACCAGTCAGTACTGAAAAATGTAGGAACATTTTTATGGAATTTAAGAAATAAATACGAGTAGATGAATGGATGGACGGACGGACGGATGGATGGGTATATGGGCGTCGCGAAGGAGGGGGTAAAGGGGGCCGTGGCCCCGTCCCCCTTGGAAGCTAATGCACTTAATGTGCAATCAATTACTGAATATTAGAATATTATTTTAATTTTAATGTAAAGCACAATTTTTATTTAGCACAAATTAATACGGTTATGCACAAAAAATACTATAACTTTTGACAACCAAATAATGAATTAATATTACTTGATTGCAAACTTCCAACATGTGCCCCCCTGGAAAAGGGTCTGTTGACGCCCATGGATAGATAGATAAATGTGTGTCACGCATTCTGAAATGTGTATTAATATAAATCTGTATTTTAATATATGCTATTGTAACAAATGAGAACCAATTACTGTTAATCACACTTTATTTACCCTAGTCAGCATAGCACTGAAACAAATAAATACTTTGTTGTTTAACGACGCTGTCAATTGCCCGGATCATAACAGCATCGCCGGTGTGCCGGAATTTCGTTCAGTAGGAGGCGCTGTCGTTATTAAGCACACTTAAAAAACCATCGGTCTGGGCCGGGTTTGAACCCGCGACCTTGGGATCAGCAGGCCAGCGTTTAACCAACTGAGCCAGCCAGACCGACTGTAATGTTACATTTAGATCATTATTGCAAATACTGAGAGCAACAGAACTTGGCCGTCAAATCGAATCACAACTGAACTGTCAGATGACAACTCGCACTAAACTGCACTTGGCCGATTCACACTCACTGTCCACTGAACGCTTCGTAAATGTCTGACTATCCAAATGTCACACTCCACTACAACTCTTCACTACGAAAACAACTGGTCTTCAAGTTTCAAGTTTTCAAGTTTTCTTTATTCATAATTTTGGCCTGGTGCCGGTACAAGGGCCCCGGCTTACAGGCTATAAATTTACATTTGTTTACAATTTTTCTTTTTACAAGCTTATAGTTTTGGGTATCACCAAAAACCCATACGGTGGCCATCTTTAGGCCACCGAGAATAGTTTTCGTTAGTCGTTTGGTGTCTATTCCTATTATTTGTTGTTCTTTTTGTTTTTTTCCTTATATACATATATACATCTATATACACACATACACGCACGCATTCACCCACACACTCACATTCACACGCTTACACACACACGTTCACTGGGCACACCAGAAAAATGCGTCCCAGCTCGCGCACTGCACTATTTACAATATTTACATTTTCCCGCTGTTTTCCTGCGCGGGCAGGGTGTAGCTACTGGGTGTTTTCCGAGGCGAGGGCCTCTTCCGTAACGTGTGTGTGGCCTAAGAGCGAGATTGCATGGGCACGCATTAGTCGGCGAGCCGTGCCGCGTCTAGAACATTTTTATTCTAGTATGTTTGCGGTGCTTCGGCTCGCCTTTGCCAATGTTGGCGATCACGTAGTTTTCGTGGTTCCTAATGCGCGTCCATGCTACCGTTGCTCTTTTTGCTATTGCCTCTGGGATAGACGGGATCTGAGTTTCGAGGTGAAGAGTTTGGTTAGTGGTAAGGAGTGGAGCAGAGAGGATTTTTCTAAGGGAGAGGTTTTGGAGGGTTTGAATTTGTTTGAGGGCGGTTTTAGAGGCATTTGCCCAGGCCACGCATGCGTACAGGACCACCGAGAGTATAAATGACCTATATAAAATCAGCTTGGATTTAAGTTGTAGCTGTTTGCTGAGGAAGATGGGGGCGCACAACTTTATCCGCTGTCTGCCTTTGTTGGCCGTATTTTTTATGTGGGTGGACCAGCACATCGTGCGGTCCATGGTGACGCCAAGGTATTTGACATTCTGGCGACATTGCAATACTTGACCACCGACCGTTAGGTCCATTGCCAAAGTGTGATGCCGCTTTGAAAAATGTATTAGCTGGCATTTATTGGGGTTAATTTTGATTTTCCAGTCATGGAGCCATGAGAGGAAGTTGTTTGTGTATCTTTGCATTTCTGCAAGGCCGAAACGAGGATTTTTGTGGTGATTGTATATTGCAGTGTCGTCTGCATACATGGCGACCTTACATCTGGCATCCACTGGGAAATCATTTGTAAACAGTATGTACAGGAACGGTGACATGATTGCCCCTTGCGGGACGCCAGCACGCATCACTCTCTCCCGAGAGAAGGAGTGGCCCACTTGCACGTAGAAGTGTCGATTTTCTAAGAAGTTGTGCAGCAGGTATAGATAATTTTGGAGTGCCGGGAAATTGTGGTGCAGTTTGTAAATGAGGCCATTGTGCCAGCACCGGTCAAATGCAGCTTCTACGTCCAGAAATAATGCCAACGCTGAAGCCCCATTGTTAAACTGCTCTGTTACATCATCAGTTAGTCTGAGAAGCTGTAATTCTGTGGAATGTCCTTTTATAAAGCCAAATTGTGAATTTGAGAGTTCATGTGTTTCCGAAATTTGTTTTTGAAGTCGAGAAAAGATAAGTTTTTCGAGCAATTTACCAATAGTAGACAAGAGACTAATGGGGCGGTAGTTTTGCGGTTGTCTGGTGCTTTTCCCTTGCTTTGGGAGCATGATAACCTTGGCTCGTTTCCAAGTAGAGGGGAAGGGCACAAGCGAGTCCCTTATATAGTGTTCGTTCACATTGGGAAAGTTCTAGAAATAGATTACTCGAGAACGCCGGAAAAGGAAAGATTTGGAAGTCAGAACAGTACACAACAGCGATTGTTTCATATGGTCCATTGTTCTGTCAGGGGATGAGTCGTTAGTACAGGTAAGGGCCGGGCCGTCGCGTGTCAGACTCCACTCCCCGGCCATCGGCTCTATGGCCTCCGTGAGATTTCAATTTTTTAAATTCAGCGGAATTTCTTTTCAACCGATGTTTAAGCTACAGTATTATTCTACTATATAACAAATACTCACATGGAAGTTGTTGATCAGGCAAACAAAAAGGCCTCGCTCCAGAATCGAATCACGGTTCTCAGACGTATCATTTTAACACTCTAGAGTCTCTAGTCACTGGATCTCGTACACACGAGATTGGAGTTCCAATAATTTGAATCTGTAGAAGCAGAAGACGTGGAATTTATCTTGTGCGGAGAGAACTTAATCATAAGGCTACTAGAGCACTTTGTGAAGCGATTCATTGCTTTTTTACTTTCTGTATTGGTAAGTAGAGGAAGTATTGTATTCCACCCAAAAATTCGATGTCGAGATTTCACCGGAAATATATGTTTTGAGGCCTCCTGAATAAAAGAAAGCATTTTTAGAAAAAGGTCCGCGCGTGCGAGTGCGTGTGTGTGTGTGCGTGTGTGTCTGTCTGGCAGTCTCTGGACAGCATAACTCAAAAACGAAAAGTCGGTTAAAAACCAAAGTTAGCATTTAAGTTTAATGTCTTTCAAGGATGCGACACGACGATTTTGAAAAATAATAGCTCCACCCTAAACTACCCTTTACATGGAAAAGTTTTAGAAATTTTTAATTTTCTTGAAAATGGCTCCAACGATTTTGATTAAAATGCCACAGTCCAAGAAGTGAATTTTTAAAGACATGTTGCATCCCATAGCTTTATAAGAATGCAGAAGATCAGCCACTATGTCACGACAGTTTTCTGCTTTATGGTTTCCAAGAAAATTGCAGCATAAACTTTTGAAAGACTGCCAGGCTGCTCTCTCCAGTGGATTTAACAGTCCCTCGAAATGTTCATCAGCCATTAATGATCGGATTTGTGGTCCTATAAAAACTCCTTCTTTCAATTTAGCATCACTGACTTTGGGGAATTTCGATTTCAAGTACAAGAATCCATCAGAAAGTTTATCCATAGCTTTGACGAAATGTTTCATAACTCCTAACTTAATATGCAATGGAGGTAAAAATATTTTTTCAGGATTCACTAAAGGGACACATGCCACATTTTTCTGGCCAGGGAGAAGAGATTCACGTTTTGGCCATGACTTTCTAACGTAGTGAGACTTCTTATCTCTGCTGTCCCACTCGCACAAAAAACAGCAAAATTTGGTGAACCCAAGTTGCAAACCAAGCAATAAAGCAATGACCTTTAAATCACCACAGATATTCCATTCATATTTTCCATATTGTATTTTCTCTAAAATTAGTTTCATATTTTGATATGTCTCTCTCATAGCGGCATGCGCTACTGGTATTGATGGAAGTTCATTGCCAATATGTAGCAGCACAGCCTTCAAACTTACTTTAGAGGAGTCTATGAACAATCGCCACTCATCTGGTCGGTGTTGATGCCCAAGAGTTTCCATAAGTGAACAAATATTATTACAAAACACAACGCCATATTCTTCAGAGAAGTATTCTTTGAAAACACTATGGCGGCTACGATAACTACTTATTCTTACATCTTTTTGGAGTAAATTCCACCCTTTGAGTCTGGAAGTTAAAACTTCAGCTTGCAGTTTAGACAGATTTAAATCCCGAATCAGGTCATTAAGGTCTTGCTGATTGGGAAAGTATGGTTCTGATGAACAGCTACTGGCTTCATATGTAAGATCATTTTTATTTTCATCTGAATCATTTTGAGTTTCAGTTAGGTCAGAATCAGAGTTATCACTTAAGGTTGTATCTACATATACTGGTACGGGGAACTCTTCACTGTGTAAGACAGGTCTCAATGCAGATTGCAAATTCGGATACTTAACTGTATGTTTTGTTTTAGATGTGATTCCTTTAATATTTGTCAAACAAAAATAACAGTCAGTTGAATGATCCTTCGGTTCCCTCCAAATCATGGGAATTGCAAATGGCATATGATGTGTACCATTTTTCCACCCAGTCAGCAGTCTAACACACGAAACACAGCATGTATTTGGGGCCCAGCTCTTATCAAAATCACCAACTTGACAGCCAAAGTAAAGATGATAACACTTCTTTACAAGTGGGGTCATATTTCGCCTCTGAGACTTGAAGGTCAGCTCACCACAAATATAGCAGAAATTATCTGCATGATTTACACACTTTCTTGGCATGATGAAAACATTAAGCACTGAAATACAACATGCACAACATACACAATACACTTCTAAACAGAAAGGAAGGAAATATTTCACTAGTGAACAATGTCACAGTCAGCTCAATACTGACACATCACAATGCCAGACAGGTCTGAGCATGTCTAAACATGAATGAACCTGCACAGTCTTGATTTGTGGTGCTTCAGCGTGATATTACAAATAATTTCAATAAATACGGCTTGAGTAAAATAGCTACATATGAGGTAAAGGTTCCTATGACAGGTCAAAGAAAACGCTAAAATCATATTTTGAAAAGTAGCTTTCACAGAAAAACTATGCCTGATGGGAAAATTCTGACTACATATCTGAATT
Organism: Tenodera sinensis; assembly: GCA_030765045.1. Classification (NCBI taxonomy): domain Eukaryota; kingdom Metazoa; phylum Arthropoda; class Insecta; order Mantodea; family Mantidae; genus Tenodera; species Tenodera sinensis. Next base: position 147,877,518 of record CM060965.1, on the reverse strand, counting down.
CAGGATGAAAAAATGCAATAGATTCACTATTCAGATTTCTTGTGAAAAAAATCTTGTCGACCAGTGTAATTCGTAAATCGACAAAATCTTATTATACAAAAAATGTAGATCTCCCTAAAACACATAATTTATGTCTGAATAAATTTTTTGTAGAGTGAACTATTTCGGAGATATTCCTTGTTATGTGTGTCAGTTTCGGAAAACTTAAAACTTCGGTGAAATGGAACATCATTGTTCATTTTTTTTATGTTCAGCGTGCAAAGAGAACGGTATCTCAAAGCTTTAAAAGACTATCACTCAAAGCCTACTGTATTCCCATATTCCCCTTGCACCTACAAGAAAAAATGCAATAACAAATTTCTGTAAATGTTTATCTCAACTAACACGAAGAAGATAGAGGAATAAGAGTTTGTAAGAATGTTTAGTACAAGAGTAGTGAAAGTCATGTGAGTGCAACACATAAAATTTTTTGTTTTACTTCATGTGTAATTAAGGTAATGTATGTGTAAAATTTGACAAATCCACAGAATAATATATTTTATTGAAAGTTGTATCAGGTGGAATAAAATAAGAGCAAAATTTTTACCATGTTTCAAAGTTTTAGCCTGCATTGGTATTGAAATATTACATTTTGTGTTGTGTAAATTCATTGTTCTAGTCAAAATGCTACATACATACATTTTTCGAAATATTGACATAATTCAACTTTAACAGTTAACGAATTTACAAAAAAGTTCTACGATATTCGGTTTTTGAATTAACTCCTACTAACATACGTAAAAAGGTTTACTTTTTCTGCTTTGAAACATATTTAATCCTAAATACATATTTTGGGGCTCCCATAGTCTAAAAAAGAAAATACAAAACATTTGTAGAAAAAGTTCTTATTTGGGCTGTATGCGTGACAGGAAGTGGCATGCATTAATTTAGCCGCAGGGATTTCTTGGTTCACAGTCGTATGGATCTTTGCTCTCAGGAATGTATACAACACGCCCGGATCGTTTTTCTATTTCTTTATTCCCTGTCACCATTTCGCCATTACTGAGACCTCATGCACACGCGCATTGCCTTACGAACTTTGCTGCTTTTGTTTTTTAAGTACGCGCATCATACCATCAGCGTACCTGCAGATTTCTTCCCCAGCACTGTATTTGGCGGCTTTCTGATTAGTGTTTTCTCAACAATTTTAGCTCTGCATAACTTACATTTGTTATAACACTTCTTGTTTTATCACTTGACCGATGTTTCATTTTCCATTGGTCAATTCGTATGTTTCTGTACGTGCCCAGGTGTATAAGAGTATTGAACTGTGCCTCGGGTTTTAAAACAAATGCTCATCCACGGAGCCGAGGACGTCCTGAAGGAGCAGCTACGGCGCATGAACAATGAAGCCGTTCAAATTTTGCAACTGCGGCGCTTCGAATGTCAGCGGACACCTTTGCCAATCTACAAGGTGGAGGTCCGAACCGATGAGGATAGGGCCGCCTCCTGGCAATCGACACTCTGCTGCACTGCCGGATAAAGGTAGAAGATTTCCGGCCACCTTGCTTCCCAGTGCAGTGCAACCGATGCCAGCGGCTGGGCCATAAGGCCGGTGACTGCAGGGATCGACACGAAACCTGCTCCAAGTGCGGCAACCCCCACTCCTCCGCAACCTGATAGGTACCCCCAGCGCAGAGGATCTGTGTGCTCTGCTGCAGGCAAGGCCACGGCGCACGCGGGCAGTATTGCGAAGTGGCACTGAATCCGGGTTCGCCCCTCTTAAGCTGAAACGCAGCGATTGGCCTCCTCACAAGAAAGGCCCATACCCCCCACGAGGATAACCAATCGCTGCCCCTGCGCAGGAGACACGACCCTCTCACATCATAACCACCCAAATCCAGCGACCCCCCACATTAGGTCTCATGCACCCAACGAAAACCCCACAGTCTCCCAAGGTCCCTGCCCGCTGCTGCGGCTACCAGCGGGCAGGACGCTTCTAGCACCCCAGCAGGTGGTGTGGGAGATGGCCTTTGAGGTCTTGCAGAGTCTCTTGGCCCACCTCCTGAATGCGTCCTAGATCCTGAGCAATTATGCCCAGTTTTTCGCAATGTTCGCGGTTCCTGGGGCCATCCAGGATGATTAACGACGGCAACAACTGCGATCCCTAGGCTAAGGAGTCGGACACTACTTGCCTGTCTCCAAAATGGATAACAACCGCGCGATTAGGATAATGATTGGAATGCGAACGGGGCCCGACGCCGAAAGACAGAACCTACCGATTTCCTTCTCAAACACGACATAGACATGGGCCTACTAACAGAGACACACCTACATTCTCCCAATCGATTCAACCTCCCTGGGTATGTCGTACACCGTTCCGACCGCGACGGGTCCAGAGGCGGCATCGCCATCTCTGTGAAACCCAGCATCGCCCATCACCGAGCACCAGTTCCTCCCTCCCTTACGCGCATTGAAGCCATCACTGTACGCGTGGCTATCAGCAACCTGAACGCCACCATAATAGCAGCTTACAACCCTCCCGCGGACACGGGGGACCTAGACCAGCGCCTCCGACTAGGCTACCGTGTAATCATTGCCGGTGACCTGAACGCCAGGCACCACATATGGAACTGTATATCCAACAATACAGCCGGCACTAAACTACTTGTCCATGAAAAAATTCTAACTACATTATCTGTGCACCCGATGAGCCCACAAACATCCCATCCAACAACGGGACACCCCGCATCCTAGACATCGCGCTTTTGCGCCATCTGTCCCAAAGGGCAAAGATCACTGCGATCAATGACCTCAGCTCCGACCACCTGCCAGTGCTGCTCACGCTGGAAGGCTCCCTAACAGCCGCACAACTCCACCTCCGCCGAAATTTCAACAAGGCAAACTGGGCGCAGTTCCTCTCCTCCACGCTTCACGTGGGCCCACTGAACACTGCGGAGATCTTGACCAGGCTACAATTCATCTTGAGACCATAATTAAGCAAGTCATCGCAGAATCCGTTCCCCTAACCAAGCCGCGGAACAATGCTAGACAGCTTCCTCAGAACATTGAAACACTTAGTCGCACGCGCAACCAAGCGCGCCGCAAATGGCAAAAATCCCGCCAGCCAACAAACCGCAATAACTACCGAAGGCGAAACCTATACCTCCACAGGCTACTTCGGCAGTCATCGACCAGCAGTGGGACTAAACGCTCCGGGATATCAACCCAGAGCACGGTTCGCTCTGGCGAATCGCTAGATGTCTGGTCCAGGAGTCGCAACAAATCCTGCCACTAGTATACAACCAGGTTACTGCGTCCTCTGACGAAGAGGAAGCCGAAGCCCTTGCCAACGCACTCCAATCCACACTACGACCCAACGACCAGCATTCCTCCCCAGCTCTTACAACTGAAACCGAAAATCTTACACGTGATTTCGGGTGCCAACAAACACATAACTGGATCCGCCGGACGAGTACACACGAAAACCAGTGGCTCATATGGCACCTCCCCAACCAAAAGGCTCCCGGACCCGACAAAATCCCCAATATAGCTCTCAAGCACCTGGCCCCTGATACAGTCCAAGCACTCGCGACGATATTTAACTTCGTGTTTCTCCATGGGATCTACCCAGCCAGTTGGAAGACAGCCCATGTCAGGCACTTCCCAAAGAAAAACAAAGACCACGCAAACCCGCAAAACTATCGCCCCATAAGTCTCCTCAACTCCAATAGTACACTCCTGGAGGAGATCATACTAAAACACATCAATGCACACATCGATAGACACCAACTCTTAATTAACAAACAATTTGGCTTCCACAGAAACCACTCCACCACACTGCAACTTCTTCGCGCCACTGAGTTCATCACACGTGGATTCAACACCAAGCGCTCCACCGGAGCCGTGTTTCTCCATATTGAACGCGCCTTCGACAGAGTATGACACTCTGGACTCCTCAGCAAGCTCTCGGAGCTTAACTTCTCCGACAGCCTCATAAAGCTCGTAGCAAACTACTTCTCGAATGGCTACTTTCGATCCGTAGAAAACTACTCACAGTCCACCCCGAGACCCATCATTGCCGGTGTCTCTCAGGGTAGTCTGATCGGACCGGTATTACTCAATATTTACATGAACGACATACCCAGCCCGCCGCTCACTATCAAACACTTATACTCAGACGGACTACCTTCATGGACCACTCCACCAAAACGGACTTCATCCGAAGATATCTACAGAATGCACTAGACCTTGGCTTGCAGACTGGCGCATTAAGGTCAACTCTGCTAAAAGACAAGCCATCATCTTCACACGTTGTGACTCCCACCGACACCTGCGACACCGACTCGTGCCACTTACCATGTTTGGCGCGAACATCCCCTGGACTCCCACTGTCACTTTGGGTCTGTCCCTCGACCAGGGTCTTATCTGGGCCGATAATATACGAAAACCACGCAACAAAGCGACCGCCCAGATGCGAAAGCTTTACCTCCTCATGAATTATAGCAACTTCTTCAACTTCGCATAGGACTCATCCTCTACAAAACCCTCATCCGGCCCATACTAGCCTACGCGGACCCCGTATGGGGCTTCCCAGCAGCCACGCATATGGCCACCCTTCAGCGCATACAAAATAAATCGCTCCGTACCGTAGCCAAGGTCCCAAGGCAGCTGGGATCCTATTACCACTCCCGTGACAGACACAATCGCCCTCTCTCTGAAAGAACAGTCACTCCGAATTCCGATGCCATCGACACCCGCATTCATCTCGCGCTACATACCTTAAGCTGCCTATCTTCTTTCAGCTCGCATAGAACCACAGAACAGATCCAAATTCCTCTGCAGCTACAACCACCATCTCAGGAGCCGCTCCAGCTCACCATTAACAGTAAGTAACAGTAAGCCCCACCTTGTATATACGTTTAATGCATGCTAACACTTAACATATTAGACTACTACCCCATACACTAAACTACCCACTAACCTACTGACATGGCTTACACCCTTTGACCCACCAACTGCTTGCCACTAACCACAGCGACCCACGCAGGGCCTCGGTCATGTGGATATAATCTTGACGCGCTCGCATCCTGTCATGCCAGCATTTTACTAACCGATACTAACCGGGGTGTTTCCGCGGAACCCGACTAGCTTGCACCTAAATTAACAAAGTACCCCCCCCCCCTCCTGAATCCTGCATGACTAGTTTACTATCAGCATGTGCATGGGGAGGCAGTAGTAGCGCATGGCTTTGCATGCCAGGCGATCGCTACCGGGCTGGCGAGTGAGGGGTCAGCCCCCCTCCCCCCAAAAAAGTCGGGTTTTCGACGAGTAGCTGTAAACGTTTCTGATTTAGGCGAGGTTACTGACCACCATTTCTACCTAGCTTTTTTTTTTTTTTTTTTAAAAAAATATGATTAAAAATACTTTGGCAAAGCTTCGATGGAAACTTCTTTCCTTTCGTGCCCGCCTCGGTGGCGTGATGGTTAGGGTGTCTGCCTCACGTTCAAGAGGTCGCGAGTTCGAATCACGCTTAGGGGTAAGTTATCCGGGTAAGGTTTCTTTCCGAGGTTTTCCCTACCCTGAGAAGACGATTGTCAGGTAACTTAAAGCTCCATGGACCTCGGGCTCATTTGAGCATCATTTCACCCATTTCATTTCATTCATTCGTCCGATGTGATACAATGTTGGAGGACGTTAATTAAAAAAAAGATCCTTTCGTAGCATAGCTTCCAGATTCCTTTCTTTCCGAATGATCCTAAACTTTTTGACTATGCTTATTATTACTATTATTATTGTTATTGTCATTGTTATAATCACTGTTATTACTTCAATTATATCAATTCCTCCGCGGAATGTACTGCTTAGGAGTGTGTGTGTGTGTGTGTGTGTGTGTGTGTGTGTGTGTGTGTGTGTGTGTGTGTGTGTGTGTGTGTGAATAGCGTAGCTCAAAAACGAAAAGCCGGCTAAATGCCATATTTAGTATTTAAGTTTAGGATCTTCCAAGGATGTGAGGCAAATATTTTCAGAAAATCTCCCCACCCCGAACTAGTCTTTACATGGAAATGTTTGATTTTATAAATAATGGCTCTAACGATTTTGATTAAAATACCTTATGTTTGAGATATTTTTATGGCAAATAAAAATTTATATCTTGAATTTTCTGGAAATAGCCACTGAAGTGCCCTTCATTTTGTGTATCTTTTGCATAACTTCACCGGTAAACCACAAGAGATAAACTAAATCATACTACGCGAAAGATGTAGATCACGTTAACGCATACATATGCCATTTCTTGTGGAGATAACCATTTTAGAAATACTCCTCGTTATTGGTTAGAATTTTAAAATACTTATACTTTTCTCAATTAGAATAGCCCCACCCTAAACTACCCTTTACATGGAAGATTTTTCGAAAATTTTGATTTTCTTGAAAATGGCTCTAACGATGTTGATTAAAATGTCATATCTTAGATATTTTTATCACAAATAAACTGTATATTTTGAATTTTCTGGCTATAGCCTATGTAGTCCAGTTTACTCTGGATGACTTTTGAATAACTCGTAAACCGTAAGAGATAGACAAAAACTTACTATACAAAAATGTAGGTCTCGCTAAAACACAAAATTTATGTCTGAATAAATTTTTTGTAGAGTGAACCATTTCGGAGATACTTCTTGTTATTTGTGTCAGTTTCGGAAAACTTAAACTTTCGTGAAATGGAACATCGTTGTTCATTTTTTTATATGTTAAGCGTGCAAGGAGAATGGGATCTCAAAGCTTTAAAAGATTTGACTATCGCACAAAGCCTACTGTATTCTAATATTCCCCTTGCACCTACAAGGAAATGAGCAATAAAATAATTTGTATAAATGTTTATCTTAACACGAAGAAGATATAGGAATAAGAGTTGTAAGAATGGTTGGTACAAGAGTGGAGAAAGTCCTGTGAGTGCAACGCATCATATTTTTTAATGTTGTGACCATGCAAACAGAACGGTTTCAAAGCCATCACAAAGGGACCAGATCTTAAAATATTTGATTATCGCTTAAGTATATTGTATTCTCCTTTATTGATTATACATACAAGGAAATATGTAATAAAAGCCATCTCACAAGATGTCTATCTCGATTAATATGAAGTAAATAGAAGATAACTATTTTAGAAACAGTTTATACAAGAGTGAGTAGAGAAAGTCATGTGAGCGGACTCATCAGATTTTTTTATCTGTTGACCATATAACGAGAATGGAATGTTAATTGCGTCGCATAGCGACCAGCTCTTAAAGGATTTGAGTATCACTTAAATCTAATGTGTTCCCCTACTGCCATTGCATCTACAAGGAAATATACAACAAGACAGTTTGTACAAATGTTTATTTTGATAGACACGAAGTAGATAAAGGAATAAATGTTTGTAAGAAAGGTTTATCCAAAGTAGAGAAAGTTATGTGAGTGCAACACATCAGTATTTCTTATCTACTATAACATCTACATCCTACCGTTTTCCATCTTTTAATAATTATAAACACTTACATTACTGTTGTGTGCACCAATAAAATTGTATAGGTATAGATGCTACGATTGCTGGAATAGCTGGGCTTAAATTTTAACGGTAAAACTCGTGCAAAGCATTGAAGTGTTTTTGTGGTTGATTGCCATTAACAGAACTCTGCCATTTAAGAGGTGCTAACGTTTAGTGTCTCTTTCTGTACCATCAAATATAACAGAGAAGGAGTTTTGCTGCAGATATCGCATTTTGCGAGGATTCTCTGTGTAGCAGCAGTAAAATGGAACATTTGAGCTAGTCATATAATATTTCAGTCTCTACAAATGAACAAGTCTTACTTCTCAGTCAAGAAATCAAAGACTCCTTCAATAGAAAAGAAGATAATTTATCAGTTTTTATTGACTTCCATGATTCTATATGCAAAACAAAACTACTAAAGAAAGTAAAAAAAAAAAAAAAAAAAAAAAAAAAAAATAGGGATACAAGGTCCAATGTTTTCATGGCTATGTCATTTCCTAACACAACGCTTTATTGCAACCAGATAGGGAAGAAACATATCTAAATACAAACAAGTACAGCGTGGCTTACCACAAAGCGCAGTGCTAAGCACAACACTTTTTAATATATTTATTAACGATCTGCCACAACAAATACAAGAATCAGGTGTGAAGTGTGCACTATTTGTTGATGACTTAGTAATGTGGACTTCAAAACCAAAAAGCAAAAGTACAGAACTAGAAAAAACCATGCAACAATCCTTAACCAAATTACAAAGGTGGACCAAAGAAAATTTAATGACTGTTAATACAACAAAATCAAACTACCAAATCTTTTCACTAAGAAAAAAGCCACTAAAAATAAAACTAAATTTTGAGGGTCAACAATTACCAGAAACAAAGGAAGCAAAGTATTTAGGAGTTACATTTGATACTAAACTTACATGGACCACACAAATAGAAAATGTAATACAAAGAGCAGAAAGGCGCCTTTCACTGTTAAAACGTCTAACAGGAATGAAGTGGGGATGTTCCAGAGGAACTCTTAACAGAACATACAATGTATATATAAAGCCATTATTTACTTACCGCAGCGAAGTTCTTGTAACAGCAAACACAAAAAAGATTCAAATCTTTCAAAACCAAAGTCTGAGATTAATTACAGGTGCTATCAAAACCACACCAATAGCAGCTATGGAAATACAAACCAACCAATGCCCCATTGAATATGAAATAGAAAAAGCGGCTCTTATTCAACACGAAAAGTTGATCAGACTCCCATTCAATACATGGCACAAGAGAAATTTTACACATACACTAAAGACTCAGGAGAGCTTTCTTTTCAAAATTCAAGACATCAAGAAGAATGTATACCTTCCTAATTCAAAGGAAAACTTCATATCTAAAGTCAATCCGACACAAACATTAGACATCACATATTATTTACACCTGACAGAAGAAGTTAAGAAAAGTGATACTCCAACTAGTGTTCTAAAATTATTGGCATTAGAGACAATCCATACTAGATTTCCAGAACACGAATGGCTCCATATTTATACTGATGGATCATTGATATCAAACCAAGATGTAGCAGGTGCTGGAGTCACATGTCACCTCTTTTCCTATTACAAATCTTTAAGTTATGGAACTAGAAACTTTGATGGAGAAATTGAAGCAATTCGAATGGCCCTACAAAATCTTTTGTATAGAATTTCACATTTTCAGCAAGCAGTTATTCTCTCAGATTCCAGGGCAGCAATTATAGCAATTACTTCCAAGTTGTCACCAAAAAACCAAACAATTATAGAATGTTGGAAAATCCTTATCCATCTAACAGCACTTCAAAAACACCTAGTCTTCCAATGGATACCAGCTCACTGTGGACTGAGTGGTAATGAGAAAGCTGATTTTCTTGCAAAAAAGGGTACCGGCAATGTGCAGAAATCAATAGTTAATTTAATATTTTATGCAGCTAAAAGATTAGTCAACTCTGAATTCAAAAAAAATATTGCAAAATATTACTATGAAAAATCAAAGAATAAAAGATGGGAACTACCAAACATTCAAACAGTAATTCCTGAGTATCCTCGAAAAACAGCAGTTGCAACCTTCAGGTTGATTACAGGACATGATTGTCTGGCAAAACATTTAAACAGAATTGGGATATATTCTTCACCACTCTGTCCTTTATGTGATCTGCAAGAGGAAATGGATCGAGACCACCTTCAAATATGCCCGGCCATTTCTAATGCCCCATCCATCAGTGAAAAATATTGGAGAGCAAGAGGATTAATGATTTCATTGTCAGAAATCCAGCATTAGCTAACAACAACAATAATATTTCAGTATTCTAAATTGTAATATACGAGGGTGACACTACACTCTTCTTAGAACACCATGTTTCTAAAAACAAATTAAATTTCTTTATATTTGACAGCTACTTTCTATGTTCTGGGAGTTGATTGGCATGTGGTTTGTTCCATTTGTTCAAATAGTTTGTTGATTAGGTACCATAATTTAAAGATAAGTTTGATTAGAGAACATTTCCATGCTATGACTTTTTACGATTTTAAATCGTTATTGATTGTCGATGGGCCCTTAAATAATACTCACTCACTAAATCGTTATTGACGCGTAAAAGTGTGAAAATTGACTTAAAATGTGTTTGGGGAAAAATCTCCATCTAATGTAATTTATAATTGGTGCGGCGAATTCAAAAGAGATCAGCTTTTTCTTATAATGATGACATTCGTGAAGGACACTAAGGACTATTGAAAATATTGCCGCTATTCAAGCAATGCTTGAGGGAACCCAAATATATTTTAATACAGCATTTACGAAATCTAAGTGCATGCATTTCAGTGCCTTTAATGGCTGTATAATATCAATTTGCTGGTTAGAATTCTCATTAATATGCTGTACAATTAAATATTTCAAAGCTAAATACCCTGCAATAATATCGCATTCTTTAAGCAATTTGAAGTGAGAAAGTCGTTCCACTTTTCTGCTAACGGTTAAAACATTTTGAGTACTAATTTGCACATTACTTGGATAAAATAATTTATTCAACAGTAATAATAAATTGTAAGCATTATTTGAAGAGAAGCGTTTATTTTTTCGAGAATTCCTTACCCTTTTCTACTTCCCAACCCAGGGCCATCTCTTCACGCTCAGTATGGTCAGGTAAAAAAGGACCAATTGCCAAGAATGCTAATCTATTCTTAACTACCCAGACCATCACTCACTAATGACAGAATGGTCAACTTCCAAGAATGTTAAACCGTCTTGATTGTAATGGAGAGTTTTACCTTATTCTCTTTTATAATTTAACAATTAAGAGAAATGAACTTAAAGTAGAGTGAGAACTAATTTTTATATGAAAAATAGTTAGAATTTAGTATTTTTTCGCAAAATAAGGCAATTTCGCTTTAATCTGTACTAATCGTTAAAATTAGCTAAAATAATAATATTGATTTATTGATCAACATCACATAGTCCGGAAAGATAATGGGAAATCGCTTTAATATAATGTTTGTCGCTTTTATCGTTGATGCGAAAAAAGAGTACCCTTAGTCATACACCATACAGACCTGACCTAGGTGCTTCTGATTTGTTTTTATTTCAAAAAATTAAATATAAAGTGCGTGAAATCCTCATGAAGCAGTGGAACATTATAAAAAGCTGGTTTGTGAACTGCCTTAGCAAGAGTGCCATCATTGCTTTAAGGATTGGTTTTATCGAATGCAAAAATGTATTGATGTTTTGAAAAACAATAAACTCTTTTAAATCTTTTAAAACCAATCCTTGTTTGATTTTCTAAAATTTTTCCATATTACCCTCTTATGCTACAGGATGTCAGTTTAACTTATACTTTGAAATCTGGAGATAGACAATAGGCACTACTCCAGCAGAAAGGAAATTGTTATTATGGGCACTGCATTGCACTGTTCGAAAAGAACCCTGTTTATATAATTAGGAAATAATTTACACATTTGTAACAGTTTCTGCACTTTTTCTTGTGTGTAATAGCACGCATTTGTTTCTTCTCTTTATCAACCTCCTTTCTGGTTCGGGTCTGTAGACACGACGAGGGAAACCCATATGAGTCTGGGGCCTATATAATTGAGAGTTGCACATTTGTCTTCTCAGATTAGGATAAAACCATGAGCAAATATGTGCATGCCAGCAGATTTTTTGGCATGTAAAAGAACTCTTGCGAGGTGAAATTTCAGAACACGGCGTTGCTGATATAATCCTGGCAATTAGCCGTGTCCTTAAGCTATTTATTTTATATATTACGATTTACGAATTATATAAACGCCATTCAAATTGAAGAGATCTTCATAGACTATTCCTAGAAAATTCAATATGTATTTTTTCTCACGAAAATAGTTTAAACTTATGACATTTTAGTCAAACATTTTAAGAACCATTTTTTGAGAAAAACTAAAAATAACGAAGAATGTTGTAAATAAAGCGCAGTTAGCGCTGAGGGATTTTCTTGAACATTTTCTTCTGCTGATACAGAACTTAACTACCAAGTGTGATATTCTCAGACTAATTATTTTTGAATCATTTCATGTAGATCCGCACACCGACCTTTTTCGAAAAACGCTTTTTCGGATTTAGATGGTTTTGAAACACATGTATCCAATAGTTCTCAGTATCGAATATGTATTTGGATAAAATATAGAACTTCTTTTGCAAACTGTAAGTACGTGGTATAGAAAGTTTATTGATGTCAAGATTTCACTGGAAATGTATGTCTTGAGGTCCCTTTTATCTCAAAAGAATCATTTTTATATAAAGGTGAGAGCGTGTGTGTGTGTAAGTTTCAGTAAACAGTATAAGTAAGAAATGAAAATTCTGATGAAAAATGATAAATAAAATTCCCCTGCCTCAACCACCCTTTTAAATGAAAGTTTTTATGTTTTTTTCCTCAAAGGTAGCTCTAACGATTTTTATTAGAATACCATGTATTTAAGACATTTACATGAAAAATAAAATGTGTACGTATTTTGAATTTTCTAGGAATAGCTTGATAAGTTCTTTTTATTCTAAAGGGTTTTGTATAACGGTTAAACTATAAGAAATAGAAACGAACTCCAGAAAAAATATAGATCTGCTTAAAACACACGCTTTCCTCTAAGTAACTTTTTCTGTGGCATTAGCGATTTCCAGGATATCCGTTATTATTAGTTTGAATTTTTCAACCTTTAGATATTTTATCAAACTGCTGTCGCTATTTAGATGTTCTTCGCGTTGTCACGGAAAAAGTATGGACATTCTAGGCTAGTATATACGACTAGTTTTGAAATATCTGATAATTGATAAGGTTTACTGTATCACACTTGTACCTAAAAAGCTGTGAAAACAAACTTTCTCTATAAATGCTTATTTCGATTGAGGTTTTATAGGAATAGTTTCTAGAAACTATAAAAAGTAAATTTTAGTGGGTATAGAAAATTATGTAAATGGAAACTACACAAGTAACGCAGTGGCATGGGCACCAAGGACTTTATGGAGGAATTTAGCGCATGTGCAGGAATGTTATTATGCTCAGGTAATTCATCCCAGTACAGAGATGGCTAACGGGTTGCATATCTTCCGCATTAAGATACCAAAACGAATGTTCAAATTGTCACTACCGTTCAAACTCAAACTTCGATATATATTCAATTATATTTGAGTTTCTATTACATGTAGGTAACCAAGCTTGCTTGCTTGTTTTACTCCAAATAAAAACTATTTTGCATATTGTACATTTTACTATTGTACAAACGTATTGATGTTGGTTTGGACTGACAAATTTAAACAAAAGAACTTACGCAAAGAATAGCTTCTGTGTGTAATCTGGCTCTTTTTGAAGGACACATTAGATTTCATACTGACATTTTCAAAAAGAAAAAAGCACGTTGAAGTGAAGTGTACGCTATTGGCAGATACCATGGGTTTATTACGTCAGGGCTGATTAAAGCCGAGATTGATTCTGACAGTGAGACGTTTGCGGCCTTTCCTCTTCACTTACCGCGCTGTCACTTGTTCAGGATATGAACTACCACCATAATAAAGATCACCGTTAGCACGCTTCACGCTGCCATGTAGACCTAGTTTCTGCAAACGCTTGTAATCAATACCCTGCTGACAGAATGATAAACAGTCACGGCGCTCTTCTGGCACTAAAATGAAAACAAGAGGCCGCTTATAGGAAAAGAGCAACCCATGGTTAGTGCAAAAGGAAACAAAAAGCGCTCCACGAGCTATTAAACCCCAGCTTAATAGTTGTTTATCCCTTGTAGTGCTAAAAGAAGCCATTGTAAACATTGAACAAAATGTTTCTCAACAAAGAGCACTTTGCTGGTCACTTTCATTTTAATTTTTATTGCATTGCAACACTGATATATAGTGATATCCTTATAGATCATCTAAAATGAACATTTCTTTAACGCATTTTCTGGAAATTACTTTCTCTAACATTTATTTATGGTAGGTAGAAGAATATTGTAGTCCATCGAATAGTCCCACATATGTAAATATGCACCACTGTTTACTCTGTTAATATTATGTTATGGAAGGAATACCCAGATCTCAGCTTACTGAGAAGGGAGTGTCCCCATTTATGTATGTTTAAGGTACTAGAGTAACGATAACTGACCCCACAACAGCCCTTTACGGACCAAGGCATACCACTCGGCCACTGCGTTCTCCATCTCTGGCTACCACAGGCGTCATGGGTGGGGTGCAGTACTAGACATCTTAAAATGGTAGTTGTAAATGTGTTTGACTTTCTTGTTTCGCAGTACTTACAACTGAAACTCAATTTATCTTGCTTAAGTGTTCCATCTCCTTCGAAAATTCACCCGAAATTCTGAGTTCAAGAGGAAAGGATAGGATGACCGAACCGAATTATATATGGATTTCCTCTTACATACAGACATCAAGAATTTACACTGCACAATCTTTCAATTTCACTATAGGCGCCTAAATCATCTAAAATTTCATTATCCTTACATAGGAAACTTATTACATTCCTCATAATATGCACTTCATAGAAGCATTACATACAAAAAGGTCTAATGGCATTTTGTTCTTTGATCAGCCGATTTCGAAAATATAAATGGGTTTTCTTCCAAATTACATGTGTAATTCCACAAGAATGTACGAAAGTAATAGTTTGTCAGTTATGAGATGCGTACGGTAGTAATTATTGCACATCTCACAGGGTTTCGAAATAATTAGTCACTTGAAAGAATTTAAGGAATACTCCGAGCAGCTTTTTCAGACGTGAAGTAACTTGACAATGTTGCGGTGAGAATGGCCAGGGAATTGTAGAGGTTTCTGGATGTAAACATGTCGGTTGCTTGCAGGGTGGTGTAATCGTTTGGGAGCTAACGATATATATGATGATCTAATGATCTACATTATATGCTATAATGATCTGGACACAGAAAAGCAAGCTTTTCTGGCAACGAAAACTTAGTTATTCGTCCTTTTACAGTATACCGCTACATATCAAGTATGACTCACCGTTAAAGTTGTAGCCGAATAGCACAGGCGAAAAGCTTACTACCAGTCAAAAGGTCGGCAGAACTAGCCAAAAAGCCTCAGCTCGATACAGGAGCCCACGAACACACAAAAAGAGTCCCGTCTAGGCCGATCGGGGCAATGGGCTACCATCACCAGGTAGAAAGAGGAAACAGAATCAGGAAACGGTTGAAATTCAAGGATAATGGCGACACATTCTTTTTACACTTAGGTATTGTATGTGCATGTACCACCACGCAATTTGGAGGACAAGAAGAGAATGAAACTAAAAGAAAGTGATTTAGTAAATGTATTTTGTACATCACCATAAGCGGCATCAGGAACAACATCGTTCCTTCAGTAGTGATCTCATGCAGTAGATGGATACCAACATCACAGTAACAAAGCACCCAGACATCAATTCAAGGTCAATTCTGCCCGAGCGATAATATTCGTGCTGAAGAGTGCGGATGAATACACCGGGGCAGAGGAGTCCAAAAGCACACCACCATAATACCAAACTCCAAGTTGCACGTATATCGTCTCCGAAAATGCATGCAGAAACCATAAAACAGCATGTACGGCTAACAGTATTACATGGCCTAACCAGGTGCCCACAGGAAGCGGAACTATTGAGCCAAAGTGTGACTAAGTGAAAAAAAACAAAGGAGCGAGAGAGAAAGAGAGCCTAAAACAATAAAGAACATGCAACAGAAAGAGGCACAAGTGATGAGAATAGGTGCATTAAAAACAATAATTAATCTTAAAAAAGCAGAACTATGATACAGATCGTTTCGAAAAGTACAACTATAGTTATCACTAAATTTATATTACACTTGGTGTAATCCACAACCATGGTTCTGCTTCATATAATCAGTACATATCTATCTCTCTTTTTTCCAAATAATGGGATACACCCTTAAGTCAACCAACATTGGCAAGATACAAACACTGCTTCCTTCAAGCTGATATTGAATTAATTTAGCATACTACAGACACAACAAACAAAATACAGGCATAAAGAAGAAACAATGAGAAAATGACAAGATAAAAGATTAACAAAAGTGACCGGTCCCATAGAGTTTAAAGATAAGAGAAAAAGACGGATATGATAACCTGCCTCGCAGCCAACCGATGCGTAGGAACGAAGGAAAATCATGGAAAGCTAAAACTTAGACTGTAAACACACACAAAGCAGCAAATAAATCTGAAGGAAACCAAAAAATTACATGTGGCCAGGTGCACAACACTGCGGGACATGTTCCTGCTTAACCTTACCTGTGCGCAGCCTGACTGCAACGCCTTTACACACACAGTCGTAATTGCTTACCTGAAAAACGAGCAACAAATTTAACTGATAGACATTCCTTTCTGAGCTTATAGGATGATTTTTATACATTTTTTTTTGCCAAACAGAATAGGATGTATGGCAGTATTGAAGATCAACTGAAGCTTACTTGAATTCATGTTCCATTTATGACCCTGTTTGTGATGATAAGCAATAACACCACCAGAATTTAAATGGCTGTAAACTCTCTCCGCATGTGATGGATTTGCATAATGCCAGTCAAAACTGAAGTCTCTAAAATAATGGGAAATAAATTTGCTACCATTGTCAAAACGCATGTGTCACGGCACCTCAAAATGATGCAAAATATCTGACAAAACCTTTGATCCACAAGTGCAGTAACCCTAGAAACCGGCGGAAGCTACACGAACTTAATAAAGGGTCCACAATGACTACGCACAGATCTAGAAAACGCTGCAATAAAATAAACAAATACTTTTTCAAATCGTCTTGAAGTGACACGAGATGTAAGGAGCCCCAGGAAGTGCAGTTGTCAGGCTTAGCAATAGCACAAACACAGCAGGCCTTAGTTTTTGCAATGCTAAGATAGCACCAAAAATGCTGAAGCATGAAAATTATGAAAAAGAAGATAAAACCAACACATCGTAATTGCATATTTTGGTAAAACGTTTCTGTAATTACTATCAAACTTGGCACTAATAGTCGAAATGCGCACAAAGGCGATTAGGACGAACATTAACTCCTGCCTCAACCGGCACCGAGGAGAGTCAAGATTAGATTAGATTAGATTAGATTGCGTTCAGCGAGTTCACAAGTAGCCATGGAGGCTGGTGAACATTGAACATGTCAATTGTGATGCACAAAACATTGTCAATAAATATACAGAATGAGCACATAAAAACTCATTATATACAGGAACAAAAAAGACACAAACAAACAACAGCAAAGGGGATAATGGAAACACAATCAAAGCTTACCTGAAATTTGTCAGATAAGAATTGAATTTTGTGTTAGATTTACACTAGGCATTTACAGCTGTATTCTACTGTTTAGTTGCAATATAATAAAAATAATTCATCTAGAGATCACTTGCAGTGTTACATAAGCTTTCACAGGATGATTTGTCATTTAGATTACCTTATACAGAATAAAATGAGTTAAAATTACTTACTAAGTTACATAAGCATTAACAGGAATAATTTGTCATTTGAATAATCTTACACAGAATACAATGAGTTAGGAACTACTTACAAAGCTACATGAGCATTAACAGGAATAATTTGTCATTTGTCATTCAAGCTTATACAGAATAAAATGAGTTAGAAACTACTTGTAAAGCTACATAAGCATTAACAGAAATAATTTGTCATTTAAATAATCTTATACAGAATACAATAAGTTAGGAACTACTTACAAAGCTACATGAGCATTAACAGGAATAATTTGTCATTTGTCATTCAAGCCACTGGTTCTCGGAAATGCTTGTAATCATTTCTGGTAATGGCACATTCATATGCCACTCTTGATAAGATTAAGAATTTTATTGAGATTTTGATGGCTCTAGGGTGGCAAGTAACTGTGTCGGCAGTGGCATACAGGAACAAGTTAAAGGCATTTATGTTCCTTTCCTATTGAAGTAATCTTAATTTTAGTAACGGCCAAGTTAACACCTGGCTATCACGCTCAAGGATAAACGGCAACTGCTCTAAATACTGATGATACATCTTTAGACAACAAAAAGTTAAAATCTCCAGTTTCTAGATAGATAATTTACACTCTGAAGCTGAACTGTAAGAGAACTCTAACAAATAGAACGAAGTCCTCCGGGAAAATGCTCTTCTTCTTTACCTGACTACTCTCACCTTATGTAGGATTTACACCCCTAGGACTTATAAGTCAGTACCTAGGGTCAGACACCTGTCGGGGAGCAGAGAAACCTATGGACCGGACGGAGTGACGACCTGGGAGCGGGTGGTCAGCACAGCAGTAGGTACGAGAGTGAGGAAGAGGATGTTATGAAATGCAGGCGAAATCGTGAATGGAAAGTTTATGATGAAGAAATTGGTGGTATGAGTGGCGGAGGGAAACCGGAGAATCCGGAGAAAACCCGCCAAGATGCCACTTCGTTCACCACGAATACGGCTGGGATCGAACCCGAGTCACCTAGGTGGTAGGCGAACGGTCTAACCGCTCGGCCACGGCACCACCCTCCAGGAAAATCTTGCAGCAAAATTACAGCAACGTGATTCGGTCTGCAATGTAAATTTAGATGCAAAATCAGCAATGGCTAATAGAGGTTTAGCAATTGTATGCTTATGAATTATGATCAACAAAGACAGTTGTTGGTCCGCAACCCACACATAGGGAACCGTTTTACGCTGCAACCTATTCAAAGGTTCGAATCTTTTGGCCCGATATGGACGTAGAGAATACATTTTCCATGCCAATAAATCTAGTTAAGAAGCGAGATTTCTTAGAGCATGAACATCTTTTCACTGTCTTAATACAGCCAGGATCTTTTGTAATATCTAGGAAAGATACTAAATGACTAAGAAGCGAAATTTGGGACGTAGGAAAACTGACCTTGGATTTTCTAACAGCCAGTACTTCATTGCATAAATCAATTAACATCTCTCACCAATTGTGAAAGACGCATCATAAAAACAGGCAAATAGATGACAAGACATTCAATTAATAGCTGAAAAGGTGGAATTTGTCATAAGAAAAGACATCGAACATTCTGTAGAAAAAGTGTGTCCCAGTGGCTAAACCGGAGGGAATTCTATTAAATTAATAGCGTCTGCATAGTGTAGCAAACGCAGTTACTGTTTACAACTTGCTATCAAGGGAATTCTGTAGTATGCATTTTCCAAAACCAACGTGGTAAACAGGCATGCCCCAGAAAAGCGATGGAGTGGAGTGTTTAGGTCAGGCAAGTGAATTGACTTCATTTTCAGCTTCTTATTCAAATGCCTGTAATCTGTGATAGGAAGAATAAATTTTCTGGCATTAAAAGCCGAAAATTATAGACTTCTATAAAACAGAAGTGGCTGATCTGATTATCCCTTTATCAACCGTATGGACTTCCTTTTCTTTCAACACCGCCATTTTAAGTGGCGTCAAACGACAGTTTAACAGGAGCAGTGTTTGATAAGTCTGAGTCAAACATGTTAAGGTGAGTATACCGTAAGCTATCTGAATTCAAATTGCTCACATTCGATTAAAGTGCTTCAATCTGGTTAGCCTGGTTTTAATTTATGTGCGCTAACAGTTTTTGCTCTTAAAAGGCTTATTTTCTACATGCAACAAAGGAGATGGTTCACTAAGATTGCATTGAAAAGGGATTCTCAATCGCGGGACTCTCATTGCTTAGTAAAATCTATTCCATTACCAATATACAACCTAAAATCGGTCCCACAAAATAAAGGAATGTGGTAAATTAGCTACCACAAAACAATAATGATTTTATTAAAAGTTCGGGAAATGAATAGTTAAGACCAATTTCGCAGAGACCGAAGATATATTCCACCAATCATCACACTTGTAATTCACATTTATGGATCTTATGATTAGACCTGTACAAATAACAGAGAAACATTGCTCCTGAACTAAAGCAAGGGAACAGCCCGAATTTAATTTCGCTAATGCGGGTATTGAACCATTATCAAGCTGGAATGATGGTTCTCCTGATGACTAAATGGTGTGCATACTTCGGAAAGAAGCCAACAAAACATTCTACCCTATAACTCTGCCGTCAAATGGGCTTGCGACGCACCCGTTGATCTGGCGCCACTTTCGTTAAATCAGTACTTCCAAAACGTGGCGTAGGCCAATTCCTTACAGAATGTCCAAATTTAGCACAACCAAAACACCGATAGTATGGAGGCACAGAAACGTGACGCACGCCAGCACAATCCAGATCTACATTTACTCAGTACAGGCACTATTTTTTCATGTTGACAAGCAAGTTGGATTCAAATGCAATTTCTAGACGTGAACGGGCTTCCACATGCTTACCTAAAAGACTTACATCGCACACTTCCTTTTCTGAATCCGAAAGTCGCAAATATCAGTCCAAGATATCTATTAAACCACAAATGATACTTTTTTCTTTTAAACCTGAGAATGCAAATACATTTGCTGTAAAACATTAGTCCTTTACCGATGAGGAATAAAGTGCTTCAAAACCACATTATGAAATAAACCAAAGAATATAACGCTTCTTTTGTCCTAATCAGTCCTTAGATAGCTAGTTAATTTTCATATAAGAATTATAGTTCAATGTGTAATAGGGGCCTGAAGAATTCTAACATACTCTCTCAGAAACTTAACTGTAGTATTCCGGCTCTCGTAGTGGTGGTTGCTGGTTTTATTTTCTTTGGTACACCGCCGCACAGAGGGTGGCGTTTTCGAGTCCGGTCTCGGACATTGGTGTTTGTGTGTATTGTGTATATGTGTGAAAAAATGGGAAACAAGGGAAATAGTGGTAAAAATGATACTACTACTACCACCACTACCACTACCACTTCCACTACCACTGCCACTGCCACTACAACCGCCACCGCCACCGCCACCGCCACCGCCACCGCCACCGCCACCGCCACCGCCACCGCCGCCGCCGCCACCGCCTCCACCGCCGCCACCGCCGCCCCCGCTGCCACCGCTACCACCGCTACCGCTACCCCTACCGCTACCGTTACCGCTACCGCTACCGCTACCGCTGCCGCTTCCACTGCCACTGCCACTGCCACTGCTACTATTACAACTAAGTACAATACTACAATAATACGAATAGGTTTATCGAAATGATTGCTTAGTTTGTACATGCAATCCAGGGCATTTCAAATATCGGGGTGCCGTCCTACTTTACCTAAATGTAACATTTTTATTACGTTGAATTGCAAACGCAAACATGTACTAAACGAATATTACACAAGGGATTACATAACAGAGTTACGTTCTGTGTCTGATAATCTAGTAAAGTTAGTCATGTATAAACAAAATCAATAAATTAAGTAGACTGAAAATTATGAAATTTAGGACTCTGACATTAACTAGTGCCATACCACCCAAGAGCTTGTCGAAACATTGAAGTAGTCTTACAGAATGTCACCTTTTAGGAAGCAGATATGTGATGTGTAAGAAATGTCATACAGTATCCAAACATTTCAGTCATGGAAATGTGATTTTACAGGCAGATCCCTGGAGATTAGAACACATACGTGACAGTCGGTCCAAAGTTAGATTTATGCAGCAGTAGAGAATATCGGAGGCAGAAAATGGCATGCCAGTTGAGTAATGGATAGTTGCAACTTTGACATTCTGGTTGTAAATGCATATTACTTTTGTGAGTTATATCCATTAACATGCTGAGGTACCTTACAGCGTTATTATCTATACGCTTGATTTCTTGAAAGCCGACTATGAAAATTTTGCAAAAGTGTTAGATTAGTACATATGTATCTCATGCTATTTAAAAGGCTGATCCAACTCATTGTTTAGATTGCTCCATGGACAAACATTTTGCAGACTATGAGAAATTATTAAACAGGCGTGCCTTGAACATTCATTGAGCTACCGGACCTTGTTAGCGCAACTATTAGCAAGCTCATTAACTCACCACAGCAAATGTTACTATTGCTGATATATACCCCTAATGTTCATCTCCTCCTTTCAGAACACTTCAATTTTCAGTTTGGGGGAATGCCTACATTCTCAATGTTGGTGAAAGTCATTAAGCCGGCAACTGTGATTATCGTGTTAAATGTTAAAAATTCGTTGCGACTACATATTTTACGCTTGGAGCTGTCTGGCTTTAAAACAACTGGGCGAAGTGTATCATCATATACATCCTCGTAATTATCACTTCACATAACATTTGTTAATGATAAACTAAAATGCATTTATGCAATAAAATGGTTCAAAATATTCTTGTTTATCGTATTTTAAGCAAAATAGAATATGATTAACATTTGTGCATTGAACATTTCACAGGAAACGGTTACATATCTTTTTAAATGAAACTTACGACCTCTGTGAAATCATCATACAAAAATAATTATAATAATCAAGTAATAACAAGGATAATATAAGATACAATTATGAGATAGAAGAACTAATTAATCAACAAGATATTGTGAAATTTATAAGGGCACAAAGAATAAGATGGCTAGGATACATAGAGAGAATAACGGAAGACAGAATGCCAAAAAGAATATTGAAAAGAAGATTGTACGCTGGAAGAAAAAAAGAAGACCAAAAAACAAGGTGGTTAGATGATGTAATGGAAGACCTAAGAAAGATTGGAATTAGAGGGTGGAAAAGTAAAGCAGAAGATAAAGATATGTGGAGGAGGATTGTGCAGGAGGCCAAAGCTCAGCAAGGGCTATAGAGCCAGAAGAGAACAAGAATAATAGTGGGTTATATGTTAAGTCAGTTTTTGTAAGCGAGTGCCACAAGAATGTGCAAATATAGACTACAATGGGAACTTTTCGAACATTATCGGTATACACGATGTGATACTACACAATCGCGGGATAACCGATAGCCTTTCAACACTTTTTCCACACACACACACTTGTGTGTGTGTGTACGTGACAATACTTAATGCGAGGTGCCAGTCAATTTTCAGTTTCTCTCTAGAGAGAGATGCTGCACCAATTTAAAGCTGTAATATAATATATTGTGACGTTGAGCTCGCCGCACAGCGGTGGACGGGCGGTGCGTCGGGCTATTTCGCATCACGTGACGTACCGGCGAGAGGGTAGGACGTTCAAAATCAGCCAGCCTGGCGTGCCTGACTTCTCTAGCGACTTCTCGAGACTTCTAGCTCTGTCATTTCTGGCGCGCGTGTATGTGTGGAGTCTAGAGATGACAGTGTGACGTCATCCCCAGCATAAAAACATGAGACAGCAGCAGGGTCGCTCAGTTAGTTACTTTTAGCTTTAGAGTTAGAATTACGGTCATAAGTCGGTGAGTGTGGCCCAACTGTGTGTGTACGTGTGTGTGTGTGTGTGTGTGTGTGTGTGTGTGTGTGTGTGTGTGTGTGTGTGTGTGTGTGTGTGTGTGTGTGTGTGTGTGTGTGTGTGTGTGTGTGTCGTGTAAGAAGATTGACGAGCGTCGAGGAGTTGGAGTATGAGAGACAGTCAAAGTGAAGAAAGACACTGAATAGACTGAACAAGATTACAAGAAGTAAAAGTTGTGAGTTGCGATAGCACGGAAAAATTGTAATGTGTCAACGACGAGAAGAAAATTGTGTATTTGTGGTAAACTTTTGGAAGACAAAAAGTGATAGAAAAGTTACCGGACTGGATTTTTGTCACTTTGTTACAATATTGTGTAAATAGAATTAAGTAAATATTACATAATGCCCTGTTGTGTATTATATATGGCTAACCTTTCTGTGTTATTCTGAAATTCTCACAATCCTAATCGAACTTTCTGAGTTTACGTCCCTTAAGTAGAACATTACAAATCGGATATGTTGCATTAATATATCTATTATCTTAGGTCCCATTTAGAGACTAGGCTACATATCATCTGAATTATCTTCCCCTATGGGCAACGTTCGAAAGGGACGCAAAATATGAAAAGAACGTTACAAAAACATTGCGCATAGCCATAACGTTTCCTCTTATTTAGTTATTTACAAAATTTCGATAGGAAGAATATATCACTTTTTGCAGTAGGTACAAAAAGTGTACGTCATCCAGTACCATTAGAAAGGAATATATCC
Source organism: Tenodera sinensis (assembly GCA_030765045.1). NCBI lineage: Eukaryota > Metazoa > Arthropoda > Insecta > Mantodea > Mantidae > Tenodera > Tenodera sinensis. The sequence goes on along the minus strand of CM060965.1, from coordinate 147,853,466 downwards.
GATCTCATTACAAATATATGGAAAAAGCACAATCGAATGTACTATAAAATATTTTAGTTATGTTTAAATTGTTGCTAAGGCTTGATAAAAACTATCTCTAGTGTCGCATGGCGTTTAATTTGGTCAGAAAAGAGAGAGATAGAGAAACGGAGGGAGGGAGGTATGGGGAAGAGGGGTGGGCTATAAAAGAGATGTGGAGAGTGAGAAAATAAAAGAGAAGAAGAAAATAAGGCGAGAGGGAGAGAAAAAGGAGGTAGGGACAAGGAGACACAGAAAGACGAAGGTACAAGGGGAATATTTTGGGAATACAGCAGGTTTTAAGTGATAGTCACATCTTTAAAGAGCTGCTCGCGATGTAATGGCTTTCATAATCCAGTTTTTTCCTTCCATTTATATGCCACCATTAGCATCTAGTCAGATCATATCGGCGGCTTTTGCCTTTGGAACAGTTGCTTATAGCAATGATGTTCACTCGTTTACTCTAGGTGTTAATCTTTGAGTTATCTTTACATTCACATTCACCCTCTTTGATACTTCCAGACTCCAGGGAGGGTGGGGAATAATCCTGACTAAAAAATTCCACTCTCTAGCTAGCGTGCTAACCACCAGATAATTCCATTCTTTTTGCATGTCCGGGACATAAAACACGAATAAGCACTTCCTATTTGAGGAACGTATAAGCACTGGAGACGTCAGACGTATAACAATGAATATGTTGGAAATTGTTCACTCCACAAAAAATGTAATTCACATAAATTGTGTGTTTTAAGAGCTCTACATTTTTTGTGTGGTAAGATTTTGTCTATCTCTTGCTGCTTACCAGTTATGAAAAAGTCATCGAGAGTGAAGGGGACTGCTGAGAGCATTCTCAGAAAATTCAAGATGTGTACATTTCATTTATCATAAAAATATCCTACAATGTGATATTTTAATAAAAATCGTTAGAGCCATTTTATCGAAAATAAATATGCTCAAAAAATGCTCCATGTAAAGCATAGTCTGGGGTGGGGGATTTTCTTGAAAAGCTTTGTGTAACATCCTTGGAAGCTGCTGAACTTAAATATCAAATTTGGCATTTAACCGATCTTTTGGGTTATGCTGTTCACGGGCGCACATACATACATATACACACACATACACGCACATACGTACATAAAGTTTTTTTTCTTGAATCATGAGTCTCAAAACATGTATTTCTTTTGAAAGCTTGATATCGAATTTTTGGGTGGAATACAATAACTGCTACTACATGCAGTAAGGAAAGTAAACATTTGTCGGTTTTCTTTGGCACAATTCCTTCGTAACTCCACAAAACTATCGAAATAATGATAAACGCAAAATAAATAGTGTGACCATTCCACTCCTATGTGACTTGTTTGAAATCAACCAACCATGTGCATAACAATTTGAAATTTTAACCAATCACAGCCTTCATTCGCGAAAAAGTTATCACATTTCATTATCAGCGCCTCTGAATTTTAGTTATCACCTCCTGGTGTTATGATCAGGTTAGAGAAACTAGCTGCACTGTGCTACAGATGTGCAGCAGTGGCGTACGAATAATTTGATGCAAGAGAGCCGCTATTCAAATGTCAAATATGGCTGGCTCTCGCCTATCTGATGCTGAAATATATGAAATAATTCAAAGAGGGAAACCTCATAACACTCAACACAATAAGAAATACGTTTGGAATCAGTTTGGCAAATTTTGTGCTGAACGAAATTATAAATTAACAGGAGATACTCCAACTTCAGACATTGCCAACATATTAAAAAATTGGAGCATCAATATCAAAATCTTGTAGGCCGTGCCAATGGACGCTGATAGATGCATGCTTACTATGTGTTTCTTTTAAGAGGTTAGTAATTACAATACAGCATTGAAATAACAGTTAATAGAACATATCATCCTTTAATTCGTGAAATAGTCTTAATGAATGCAACTCGGATAATCAAATTCTCTAGATAAATTGACAATCACTCGTGGCATTACTTATGATAATTGTGCTTTGAACCTTTATACAGCTATCGCGAAACGAGACGATCGCACATGCCACACAGCAGAGCGTGACGTCATTGCGCCAGTACAGTGACAGTACAAAGCACACTGCCTACAGTGCATAGGGTCTCTCGAAAAATTCACTAGTTTCACACAGTAAAATGCTTGCAACACGAAAATCGAAATATTCACATATTGCTGAACTTGTACAAGAATCTGGGAGTGAATATTTTACTGCTAATGGTGACAGCATTGAATGTAAGTTATACAACAACTTTATCTACAACGTTCGTGCGTCGACTGTGCCTTGCTTCCTCTGTGCAGAGATCATGTGACAGGCTGACCCCTCCCACTTCCTGTAGTCCAAACTCCGCAACCTTTCGCTTTTTGTATAAAGGTTCACTCCTTAGTGATAATACAAAACGGCCACAAAACCTATAGCAATTTCGTTCGTGCTCTCCGGTTTAAAGTCGATGTTACTTCATTGCGTTATAGTTCCATAAAGCGCTAATATGCTGCATTCATATGACTTTCTCTATTCACTCTTCGCTTGTTCTTACAAAAGTTGTAGGTATAAGAAGAATACAGTAAGATAAAACAAGTTAATCAAAGCCAATCACTATGTAATGAAATTCTGCTCGCCTTGTATGGACACGAAAAAATTCAATTCACTGCTGAGAAATTTATAAACTGTTTGAAATGTCAAAAAAATAACAAATGCGTTCTCAGAATTGTTTCACGGCATAAAACCTTTATATGATATAAATGGTATGCTCTAACATCTGTAACTTTGCGTAGAAGACTTACTACCTTTCTGTCTTTACCAGTAATATAAAGATCACTCATAATGAAGTGCTCTTCTGATACTGTTCCCAGAAAATTCAAGATGTTAATGTTTTGTTATAATATATCAAACAAATAGTATTTTAATCAAAATCTTTAGAGCCTGAACCATTTTCACCATTCTACGGCTCTTCGCACCTACAATCTACATACGCACAGGATACAACTTTCGATAGGTGCCACAAAAACAGGACCTGACAAGGCAGTGAGCAACGTCACTCAACCAGAAGAGTGACGTAACATCGAACAATCATCACAGGATCGTCTGATTGGGCAGGACTGCCGAGGACTGAAGAATAAACCCAGGCGCTTGCATCGTGGACGTAGACGGGCAGTTGGAATGTTAACGTGTCACCACGTTCGTCGGAAGCCAGCGACGTACTTAGTTACAGTGTAAAATGTAAGATAGCTGTTGGGGTAATACAAGTGTGGGTTACAGGCAGCCTTGGTGAGTTCCTTTTCTTTTCTAAATTCAGGATTCTTTGTATTTTCTTTAATTTCCGCGATTACTAAACAATAATTGAATATACACTCAGAGATGTGGGGTGGGAGAATTCTATCCTAAGCAGTCGAATGTAGCAACTTTATGTAAACCTTTCTCATGTATGACTCAATCTTATAATACTGTTGTAAACTAACGTGATCCTTCAACAATTAAATATGTATGTTAACTTTAAAATTTAATTTATTAGTTGCACCTGTCCGGTTCCTAGGACGCTTCCCATCAAATATGCAAACAACTAGACACAGTAGAGTATGGGAGGGATAGAAGGAAGCAAGGCAAGAAGCGAGAATACCTTACGGTGCAAGCCAGTTATGAGAAAATAAAAATAGCGTACCATTTTCTATATACAGAATGATTTGGGATAATGCTTGTCTTTGAGAACCTCCGTGTTACACCTTTGGAAGCCATTGAACTTAATTTTATCATCGAATTCAGTAATTATTGAAAAGTTCCTTTTGAGTTACGCTGTTCTCTCACTCATGCACTCACTCAGTCACTCACTCTCTCACTCACTCACTCACGCACTCACACTCACTCACTCACTCACTCACTCACTCACTCACTCACTCACTCACTCACTCACTCACTCACTCACTCACCTACTCACTCTCACGCGCATTTTTTTTCTGAAAGTGCTTTATTTGGAAGTTTTCAGAACCTGCATTTCCGATTCTCAATATCGCACTTTTGGTTGGAATGCAATACTTCTACTTATATAGATGAGCAACAGAGAAAGTAAATATACGACACGGAGTATGTCCAATCTCAAGTTCATTAAGCCAAGCAATAATTTGTTCAGTCCTCTCATTTGATATGCGTAAGAGCTGCAGATATAAAGCTGTTATGTTCGGCCTGTGAATTATTGTTATGTTCGGCCTTTGCATCCCAGTTTAACTTGGTAGCAAGTGGGAGGTCCTGTTTTATAATTACAACTTTTAGAGTTGTAGTTCTCCACCGTCTCCGTAGCGCAGTTGGCAGCGCGCTTGCCTCTGGCGCGGGGGACCCGGGTTCGATCCCAGGTACCAGCATGGGGATTTTATCTCCTCTGGGAAGTCTGGCACGGGGTGCACTCCGCCTCGTTGGGTCCCGGGGGGACCAATTGAGGAGCTACTAGTGGCCCCAGGTCTAGAAGACCCCAGAACTGGCCGGGAGGGCTCGGGGCGCTGACCACGTCGCACCCTCCAGTACTGCACCTCACCAATGACGCCTGTAGGAGGGGGACGCAGCGGCTGGGCGGTAGGCCTTGGCCCTTTTTTGGGCTGTCGCGTCGGGGTTTAGTTTAGCTATGAGAAACTTTTCCTTAGGAGCGTAAGTTTTACATTTTTAACTCACAGAAGAATAGGTTCATGATGAAAGCTGTTGTAAATTTTTCAATATTTCTTCTTCTACCCTACTTCAGGGTTCTGCAACCTTTTTTTCCAGACCTAGGTGGGTCTGCACTCAACGCGATACACCGAAATGTATGTCCCTTCAAGATACCGAGTCTGTCCGTCCGTCCGTCCGTAATGTTGGCAGGTTGAGAGCGAGATGTGTCATATATGACTTCCCCTTCTCAGGGCTTAACCACTTTTATGGCAGGATGTGGGGTTTTGCAGGGTGGCAAATGAAAATGAGGTTGGGGTGAAGGGAAGTAGCAGTTTCTGCTCCTCAACGGCTGCAGATCGAGGTGCAAAGTCATTGGGCAGCGATGGTGTGTTGTTTTCTTCTTCTTTTTTATCAAATGAGGCGTTGAGCGCAACAGTGGCCCAACCCACAAAAATTCATAAACTGAGTTATTAGCACAGACATGTTTCCCATATCAAAATCTACTATCTATTCATTCTAAGGTTGATCCGCGCGAAATTGAACCCAGGTGGCCAGTGCACAGTTGTAATGTATCCTTCCGCCATTCGCGCCAGAAATAGTCACAACACAACCACGTGGTGAGTGCATGCGGTACGTAATAGAAACGAAATTATACCTTATTCCGCCAATTTAAAGAGTGACTAACATGTAACTAGAGACAATAAGATTGATAGTTACAACAAAATAAACGACGCACATGTCATAATTATAATAATTAACTTTAATAAAAGGTGGTTCTTCTAAAATTAGGCAAGTCTGGATCAGCATTAACCTGTTGTAGCACTTTGTCAATTGTTGGCGGTTCATTTTTAAAAAAGAAATTGTGCACTGTGACACGAATTGCGTTTTTAACAAACTCGTCACATTCTTGCATGGCGTATTTTACACGCTTTCGTTTTCCCCGGGTGTAGCCACTTTTCCCGTATCAGCTTTTTCTTTACGAGCACTGTTTATACTGGTACTCGAAACACCGGTGAACTCAGAAGTTAATTTCACTACTTCTTTGATGGGAACAGTTGGATATTTCTCACACAAGTTATAATACACGTTCAACACTTGTTTTTTCACCACTAGTCAATCGTTTTCCCGCCTTATGCTTTACATAAGTCGACGAAGACGCAAGAGCAAATTCACCGCGACCGTCCGCCATGATTCTAAATAGAAACTGCTGGTTGTAAACAATACTCGGATATCAGGTAATTCCACGAGTTGCATGTTGGGACTTGTAGCTCTGTTTATCAGTATACATCAGCGTTAATTAATCTCTTAAGTATTTGTGTAGAATATTATATTATTTAACGATAAATTCATTCTAAAACTCAGATTACTAGGATGGGACTACTTCCCTGCACGCATTGCTACGTGTTGTACAACAGTGCACTGATCACGTGGGTTTGTTTTGACGCGGACAAACCTAAGACTGAACTTGGTTATAGGAGAGCAGTAGTGGCCTATACCACATTTCTACAACCACCGACAGATGGCATGAGAAGTGTGTTATTGCATGGAACTGAATCTGACTTCCTGGTTAGAAATAGTGGTCCAACCTTCCTGCATGTACGGGCCCTAATGACCTAGTTGTCGACGGGCCCGTAAACCCCACTACTCACTCACTCACTCCTGCATGTATGTAACTATGTATCACAATGTCGGTGCTATATTAATTAAAATTTCCAAATATCATCACTCTTGCTTAGTTATTAAAGTCAATATAAAACTTTCAATTCACAGATATTTTTTACACTCCATTATCTCCATTATGTATATTTAGTGGTTGGCCCATTGTTGCGCTCAACGCCTCAAATATGGGTTGTTTTCAATTTAGAATTTTGAAATCCAAACATCTGTTGGAAGAATTGTACGGGAGCTCAGCTTTTGCTGCTGGTGGATTAGCTCCGCTGTTGCCGGATATGTCCGCAAGCCATATGGGGAAGCCGGTGATTGTAGTTGTAGTCCCAAAGAGACCTAACCAAGGCGCTCCGATGGAATGGGCAATGAGTCGTAAACTGCTGCAGCCCGGCGCCTAATTTCATCCTCCACATACGGAAGAGATGAGGTCTCGTGCAGTAGTCTCGTAGGAAACAGTGGTATACAGAATAGATTATCCGAAGACTTCTATTCTGCACCCGCTGAAGTAGCAGGTGGTTTGAATCTGTGGCCATGATCTCGTATGATGCCCAGATCTCGCAGACCAAGTTACTGGACAAGATAGCTCCCCAGTAATGTGTGAGGCTCGTGAGGTCGCGAGTTCGATTTCGGCGGCGGGGGATTTTCCCAGGTCACCAGGCGAATACTAGAAGGATAATTACATCCCGAATTTTTCATCCCTCCATTTCATTTCACCTTCCCTTCAATTCAGTTTTCAGGATCGGAAGTTTGGTGGTGGACGAGTTAGCGTCGCCGTGTGGGGGATTTGCGCACTGTAACTGCTGTTCTCGAGGGATGGGTAGCCTTCTAGTTACCATACCTACCGGGGGATCACTGTCGAAGCTCATGAGGCTGGTGATTGCTTGGCGAACCCTGGTGTCGAAATGAAGAATCTCCAGCACACGTTAGGAACCCTCACCTTGGCTCGCTGCTTGGACGGGTTCTCTCACGTTCGCAGAGCTCTTGCATTCCATTCCTTCCCCCCAAGTGTCTGACACACAATAACCTGCATAGGCTCAGTAGGGAATCCCCTACCTCTGCCCCTCAAGATCATACGAACCTTAATATAAATAGGAAATATTACATCGTTATGTAACCAACTGTTATTGTTACCAGAATAGGAGTACTCTTACCATTTATTAACAAACGCCTGATTCGTGGCGGAATCGTTGAGAAAGCAAGCTTTACTTCTTCATTGGCGGGTTTCAGTCTCTTTCTCTGGTGTTTTAATTTCAGCTAACTTAAAGCAGCGCAGTTTACACAAATATGTAGTTTGAAATGGTAATAACACATTAATTACCATTTTGGAGATAGCCGCGTTTTCACGGGTCATTGACAACCAAACTGTTTTCAAATGACTTAGAAAAAAATTAATTTCAAGGTTCTGTCCGCTTTCTAATCTGCCAATTTCTATTGTAAGCCTAAATTATTTGGAAGATGGTTCGAGTCCATGAATGGATCACTGCCCCAGTCAAAATCTAGAATACTCTGTCCAAAATATGCTATGAAATGCTGCTGCACAATACTAAATGTTGTTCAAGTGCACCAACATCTTATTTCAGTTAGCAGGGGTCCATACAGTTGGGAACATCTCACACAAACTATATCCACAAACTTCTTAATAAATCATTGAATATTATCCATACTATTCAGAATGTTATCCTTTCTACGTTGAGTTTTACTCTTTCTACTACGTGTAATAAGTAGAAGTATTGTATTCGACCCAAAATTTCGAAGTCGAGATTTCACCGGAAACATGTCTTGAGGCCCCCTGAATCGAAAGAACCAGTTTTTGAAAAAGGTCCGCGCGCGCGTGTGTGTCTGTGTGAACAGTACAACTCAAAAACGAAAAGTCGGTTAAAAACTAAAGTTGGTAAAGTTTATATCTTTCAAGGATGCGACATGAAGATTGTGAAGAAAAGTCCTCTACCCTAAACTACCCTTCACCTACCCTTCAGGAAAATTTTTCGAAAATTTTGATATTCTTAAACATGGTTGTAACGATTTTGATTAAAATGGTATATGTTTAAGATATTCTTATATGTGTATTTTGAATTTTCTAGCTATAGCCCATGTATCCTGTTTACTATTGATAACTTTTGCATTTCTGGTAAACCATAAGAGATATACCAAATCTACTATACAAAAAGTGTAAAAGTTATTAAAATACACAGATTATGCCCTAATGCATTTTTTATGGAGTGAACGACTTCGGAGATATTCCTTGTTATTTTTGAGTTTTGTAATACTTAAACTTTTAACATGTAGCAGACAAAAGAATAAACGTTTGTGAAAATAGTTGTGCAAGAGTAGAGAAAGTCATGTGAGTGCAACACGTTAGATTTTTGTGTTTAATTCATTAAAGTGTACGAAAATATCGGAAAGATATGCCAACTTAGATATCCAGTCACAATCTGCAAGTAAATCTGGATACTTCCTCTGCAAGTACTTCTTTAATTTGGAATATTCGCGTTAACACTTAACCTTGGGATATCTATCGTACTTCTGTATGTAGCAGAAGGATAATGTGTTCTGATCCCATTTCGTGACACAAAACCTTAAAACACCGCACACTTATGGGCCACGATTTAATGGAGTTCATGGTTTACTACTTCATCCATCAAATTTTCAGGGGAGATGGCAAAGACTTACCAACATGGCTTCGGGGTGAATGAGACAATGGTCGGTTCGTAAGTTAGGATTTACTTCGCGTACTTTATCCATGAATCCTTTCACTCGGCCTGTCATAGAAGCGACTCCGTCCGTACAAACACTAGCGCAATCCTGTCATGTTGATTCATTACGGACCATGTATTCATTAGTCGTACGAAACATTCCTTCTCCGGTTGCCAGGGTAGTTCTTTGAAAGAACAAAGAAAATTTGCTGCACTCACCCGACTTTCTCCACTCTTGCACAAATTATTCTTACAAACTCTTATAGCTCTAGCTACTTCATATTAATCCAGATAAGCATTTTTAGAAATTATCTTATCGCTAATTTTCTTGTAGGTGCAAGGGGGATACAGCAGGCTTTAAGCGGTAGTCAAATGTTTTAAGAATGGTCACTTCATGAAGACTTTTTATTCCGTTCTCTATGTATGACCAACAGACAAAAAGATGAATAACGACCTCTTATTTGAGAACGGTCTACAAGTATTCCAAATCCTAACAAATAGCAAGGAATATCTCCGAAATGGTTCACTTCACAAAAAAGATAATCTGACATAAATCGTATTTTAACGAGATCTCATTTTTTGTATAGTAAGATTTGGTCTATCTCTTACGGTTTACCAATTATGCAAAAGTCATTAAAATTAAACAGGGCTACATAGCTTGAAAAATTCAAATTATGCATTTAATTTGCTATAAAATATCTTAAACATGTGGCATTTTAATCACAATCGTTAGAGCCATTTTTGAGAACATCAAAATTTTCGAAAAATTTTCCATGTAAAGGGTAGTTAGGATGGAAGAATTTTCTTCAAAATCTTCGTGTTCCATCCTTGAAAGATATAACACTTAAATACCAATTTTGGTTTGAGCCGTTATGGCTCATCTTTGGTCTGCCTAACCCCACCTTTCAAGATTCCGCGCACCAAGACACCACGTAAGGTTGTGAGCCACGTGATCAAGAGTATAGAGGAAACAGCTTATCGGCAGTTCCCAAAAATTTAATATAGCCGAAATTATACTAAACTTCAGACGAAATTACGCCAAAAAGCAGTACTGCCAACGTACATAATAAAAGCATTATTTCTAACCTCAAATACCACAGGGTTAAAGTAACATGCTTTCAAACGATAATAATGCTTGAACATCGTTACCACACGACACATGATGAACCTGCCCATGTTCGGCAAATCTTGTTCTTGGATAAAATTACTTCAGAATGCTAAATATCGTAATATACATTTAATGTACTACTGTGTTGCGAACCCAAAAATAACAACAGTGACTATAACATGCTGCTCTAAAACAACTCAAGACAAAATCACGCAAACACGAGCAATACAATGGTGATCACAGGTTAATGAAATAAGTAATACAGCGTCTAAACAGAATCTTGTTTTAAAACCTATCGGTTGACTTCTCTGCAACGAGTTCAAAATCAAGGGCTTCTGTGGCAACATAACGGATGTAATAACGCCAACTATAGCCGTAGCTTTACCACGGTTATATTTTACAAACAGTTGGCGGTAGTAATGCAACCCAACAGATGGAATATCACCAAATATAACCAAATCGCGCCACAATGAAAATGCCACACTTGTTTTTTGGGGTATCCCAATAACCTGTGTCCTGACGTTGTGACGTTTAGTTACGTCATGCCTGTTGTAGGCTTTAATTGGTGCTCCTGATACTGCATTGTGGACATATCCTCCTCCCAGGCACGTTAATGATGAGGAAGAGGAGTCAGTCAGGACGAGTACGACAGGTGCGATAAGGAACTAGGTTGCCGTTCGTCACTATCTAATTTTTCATCTGTGTTGGTGAGTTTATCAAACTGAGTTCAATTCGTGTGCCTAAAGAAGTAGAGGTTTGAAACTTTAAAAAGGAGGAGATTTACAACGGAAATACTACAGCGCACTCAGATATTGGGGAAAGGTTATTTAGGATTTTGGCATATATGTTTACCGGTGAAACTTGTAGGGCAAAGACTTCAAACACTGAAGTTCTGGCTGAAGTTAAATGGTCATCTAGTAACAAGAAGAAATAGAGTCGGCTAAGGCTATCTTCACAAATTCCACAAGTGTTGTATGCAAATCAAAAGGGATATGTCAACTCGTGCATTAAATAAAACTGTGTGGGAAATTGCTCTGTGTACAGTTTTAACCTTTTAATCCCCTTTATTAATCGTAAAAGAAGTATTCAAAAATCTCTAATATATGTATTACATACTCCAATGCTTATGTCCCTTTATATTATGTACTAGATGACCCGCTGAACTTAGTATGACCTAAAGTTGATTTGATTGTCACTCTTCATAACTGATTATTTATCAATTCTAACCAACTTTCCAACACCAATTCATTGCGATCGGTAATATTAGACGCATCGCGTATGGTTTGAGTGTTTGGTTATTAAATGAAACTCGTTTGTAATTCAAACGAATTTAATGTCTGCAACTGTCAAACGACAGATTCGCCAAAAACGCCATGTATTGAAATTATATCCGCTCGTCCTAGCATTGTAATGAACACTGCAAAACGACACGAAACTGTTTTCACAGGCACTCAAATTTGTTGAACTTATCTTGAGAACTTTATAATATCGAAATCCTCAAACTAATTTCTCGAGTTTCGTTAAAACACATTTTATGGTTATGTCTAAAGGTTGCCCTAATTCCCCAAGTCTCCTATAACAAAACTGAATGATTTCTTTTTTGCTTATTTCTAAAAAAAGTCAATTTAACTTAAGAGAATAGTTGATCAAAATGAATGTTCATAAAATGTAATTAAATTCGATTTAACTAAGTCTATTCTCAAAATCCACTACTCCCTTTTTTTTACGATAGGTCTGCCACAAGCGTCATGTATTGAAAGTAATCCGAAGTGACAATTTTCATACAAAATTATCAATTTGGATTTTGTTTTTTCAATTTTTCAGCTGTTCCTTTGAGTTTTTCCTAATGTTTCTTTTTCTAGACCATCCCAGTATTGAGGCGAACAAAACAAAAAAGAAATTATTCAAATAAGTTGAGCCATTTTCTAGTTTTTGCGAGGCTAACGCAGGCAATTGATTTATAGATAGATACGTATGTTAGTAAGAGAGAAAATAGTGCAAAAAGAAAAAAGTATACAAATAAACCGCCACAGGTTTTTAACTGACTTTTCGTTTGAATTATACTATTCATAAACAGATAAACAAACACACACACATACACACATGCATACAGACACACACGTACGCACACTCACACGAACCTTTTTACTAAAATATTCTTTTTTAGATTCAGGGGGCCTTGAAACATTTATTTCAGGTGAAATCTCAACATTGAATTTTTCGGTCGAATACAATACTTCCTCTACTTACTATACTAATAGAGAAAATAAAAGGATTAGTTGCAATTATATCTTCGTCAATGTATTTTATGCAGAAAAGAAGTTGTGTGTGGCCGCCAGTATTTTTTAAACAAATAGGTTCTACCTAAAAATCACACCTTTCATTGGTCATGGTCCAGAGACGACAATTTCATGAACAAAGTGATATGAATAATACATGAACATCATCTAGTGAAAGTTTTGAGGCACAAGGATTTCAGATATGCTTGGAGGCTATTTAACATATCTTTGAAGTGGGAAATGCTTTCACGCGGATTTAACTCCGAAACAAACTCTTATAGTACCGAAATTTGTTCACATGCTGACAATTGCTCTAATAAGCGACCTAGAGCGACGCTCCCTATAACGAGGTAGTCTTGTTATTTTTTAGAGGGAGAGGAAGGGCTGTAAATCAGAATTGCGCCGAAACGAGGTTAGTGAAATTGACGTGCAAGCAATATCCGCTCCCACGAAGCAGGTGTGGGAGATTACGTCATCCATGAAATCCAAGGCGCTAAACGACAAAAGCTGCAGCGAGAGGTGTTCAGCTAGTATTTTTAAACTTTTTAGTAGTTTTCTAGATTTAACCCCGCTGCCTGTGGCAGAGTTCATGTGATGCAATTTTGTAAGAGAAGGTACGTTAACCTGTAGGAGTAGATGACAGCGTTATTTTGGTTATGTGGTAAATGGAACTTTAGAAGTTAACCTCACGAAGGTTTATGGAAGCAAATACAAAGCGCTTTAGAACGGAAACACGACGGGTTTAATTGCCATTCAAACTAATTATATATACCGATTAATATATAAACAATATATTTATGTTGTTTAATATTTTAGCAGTGTATTGCCGCTGTGCTCGGGCACAACAAAGGACGGACGGGGCTAAGCTGCTTAACGCCATATACCAGACCGGCGACGAAACAAAGGCACAAGGTCAAGCTTTCTCGCACCTTTCACGCGAGCGAACACGTGACTAACAACAATCAAAGCGGCTACACAAAAGAGCTTTTCTCCGGAGCCTTCGAGAAAGATCTTACTGCGTTACAGGCGGCGTGTTTGTGGAGATCGAGAAAGGTCCGTGGAACGCCCTCCTCTCTATACAAGGAGGCGAGGGAACAGTGGAGCAGTTAGAATGAGTTTACGGTTAGAGACTGAGTCGGTCAGTGCGAGAACCTTGAAATATCTGTGGTAACTACGAGAAACTGCATGTGTTAAAACTTTTTTTTTCTATTAGCCGGCATAAGCTTATACGCAATGGATAATACTGCGTAGTATTTGAGATTGTACAATTTGTTTAATAACATCTGAAGATTGTCGCAGTTTGTAACACTTACATGTTGGATTAGGTCAAACTTTTGAAAAACATATTTTTATGTTATTAAAATATTCATTTTCTGCCATCATTAAAAACTATACTTTTTATATTGATCTTGAGTGCTATTGAGTTACCCTTTAAATGTCTTCATCATTGCTTTTTAAATCTCGGAGCTATAGTTTTAAATTTTTCCAGATGTAATTTTTAAAACAATTTACTGTACAACGATTTTGGAAGTTTTACAGATAAATGCATGAACCTCTCATTAAATGAAGGCTGAAAAATACTGCCGTACTTCTAGTAAAAGTTTACTCTTCTTTTACTCTCAAGTTCAATCAATTTTTAAAGTAATTTATTAAATTTTTCTTCTCATATGTTTGCCTAATAGAATACGTAAAATATTGTGTTATCATTTGTAGTCACATTAAAAATGATCCGGAATAAGCAAACCACTTCCTCAGGCACCGGCATGTACATTACTTTACAGTGGAGGGCAGTAGGCGGAGCCAAGAGCTTGCTTGCCGGGCAGCGACCAGTGACGTCACAGTAGTGGATAACAGTACATGTATATGTGTTCTTGATGAAGATATTAATGCAGTACTTAGAATCAAGGCAGCACGAATTATATGCCCAAATACTTATAGGCTAGTCAACAGAAAACTATACAACAAAAAATAAAATATTTAATATAACTTGCAGTTTAATTTTATTGTATTTTATAATTTATACAAGTTACTTATTTCACAATTTCTCATCAGTTAGACCTCTAGCGGTTCTAACTGCATTACTTATCTTAGATTTTTATGTTATGAAATATAATTTTGTTCCCGTTACATTTAAGAGTTCATCAGTTAAATGTAGAAATGCCGTTTCTGTTTTATGTTTTGCTGATTAAGTCACTGTACATATAGGTATAAAGTAATTAAATTCATCAACTAGGCAAACAGCAAAACTATTCTGTTACGGGTGTAACACAAATAATTATGAGAAATTCTGTGACAAATTGGAATAAACATATCTGTAATTACATATGAACATTTTGTAATACTATAAATGCAGAATATTGGTTCGCTATCAATAGACTTTCAGGTTAACTTGACCTGCTGTGTGGTTAGTTGTGTCATCTTATGCACGCCACTGACGTAAACCAAGAGTCGCGCTGAGGCTCTAAGCTAAGAGCGAGCCAGAGCAAGGCTCGATCGAGCAAACCCTGCCGATGTCTGCTCTTTATGTTGACTTATTTGTAAATTAAATATGAATTGATACATGTGAAATTATTAATTAACGATTAATTTACTGTCTCTTTATAGGATTACACTCGAAATTGGTAGCATGGCCATGCTTTAGGCTTTTCGAGGCCTTCTGCAGGGTAATGAGTGTAGAGGGCTGAAATCTTGAGTTGGAACCAACTTATCATTCGGGTACAATCTTGATCCTATTGTTGGTAAAATGTATCATAAAGTGTAGGCATCAGGATAGTCTGAATATCATCGAGGTATTCCTGCTATTCCTAGGAAGTATTGAGGGAAGAATGTTGAGTAAAACGCACCCTCTAATTAAAATTTCCAGCAATGCTTTAGTAGATCTCCCTACTCCCTCTAATATTTCTTCAAGATGAAATTTCGGTTCTCTTGAAGAAGTAAAATAAGTAATCAACGCCAAGAAAGCTTAAAATCATTAATTACTCCTTATACCCATATATTTCACAATGAGTGAAATCATCAAATGCTTTTTAGACATCATCCCTAAATCACCAGCATAAACATGTGTGGTATATGCCAGTACTTAAAATCTGATGTGTGTACTCACATTACTTGCTCTACTCTATTTTTATGCTAATGTTTTCATGTAGCAGTAATTTGTTTCATAAACTTATATTCGATTCCAGGCTTGTGCTTTTATCGTTTTTATGACACTTCACTCTGGCTTATTTTGGGTAACAGGTAATGGGAAGGCGGAAAGATAATTGACGTGACTTACCTGCATACTCCCTCCTCATTCTTCCCTGACCCCATACCTTATTCACCCCTCCCCCCCTCCATCCAAACTACAGTTTAAAGATAAGAATACCGTAGAAGATAGCGGCAAATGCACCAGGGTAATTGAAATGCAAAACCGTAATGCTAAGCAAAAGAACCCGCATGCCATTATAAGTAATACTAATCCGCCCGTTTGCGATTATTGTCACTACGTCATCGGTACTACACCCTGAACAACAAAAAAAAAAAAAAAAAAAAAAAAAAAAAAAAAAAAAAAAAAAAACTGTACGAGCGCGCATGTGTGTGTGTCCCTGTCAACAGAATTACTAAACAATATGATGTATGGCACTCACATGGCTTTCTTTACCCTTGTACTAATTATTCTTACAAACTCTTAAGACTATCTCATGTTAGTTGAGATAAACATTTGCTAATTTTCTTGTAGGCAAAGGGGATATGGGGATACAGTAGCTTTGAGCAATATCAACTTTTTTAAAGCTGGTCGTTATATGAAGCTATTGAAATTCTGTTTTCCTTGCATGGCCAAGATATAAACTAATGAATAATGATCTTCCATTTGAGAAAAGTAAGTATTGCAAAACTCACAAAAATAACAAGGAATATCTCCGATATAGTTCTCCACAAAAAGTGCATTTGAACATAACTTGCGTGTTTTAACAGATCTGCTCTTTTGTGAGAGTTAGTCTATCTCTTACGATTTCCCAGCTATGTAAAAGTCATCAAGAGTAAACAGGACAACATGGACTATAGCCAGAAAATTCAAATGGATTCCATTTGCCATAAAATATCTTAAGCATATGACATTTTAATCAAAATCGTTATAGCCATTTTTGAGAAAATCAAACTTTTCGTATACTTTTACATGTAAAGGGTAGTTTAGGATGGAAGTATTTTCTTCAAAATCTTCATATCGGATCCTTGAAAGCTATTATACTTAAATACCTACTGATAGACAGGCAGACACACACACACACACACACACACACACACACACACACACACACACACACACACACACACACACACACACACACACTCTCACACAACCACACACTCACACACACAGACAAACACACAGGGACATTTATTAAAATTTTTTTTTTGTATTTAGGGGTCTCAAAACATATATTTCCGGTGGAATCTCGACATCGAAATTTTAGGTTAAATACAATACTTTCCCTACTTAGTATACGTAATAGAGAAATGCCCGCCTCTGTAGCGTGATGGTTAGCGTGTCTGCCTCATGTTCAAGAGGTCGCGAGTTCGAATCTCGCTTAGGGTAAGTTATCCGGGTAAGGTTTTTTTCCGAGGTTTTCCCTACCCTGAGAAGACGAATGTCGGGTAACTTAAAGCTCCATGGACCTCGGGCTCCTTTGAGCATCATTTCACCCATTTCATTTCATTCATTCGTCCGATATGACACAATGTTGGGGGACGTTAATTTAAAAAAAAAAAAAAAAAAAAAAAAAAAAAAGTAATAGAGAAAGTAGTAACGAAAAGTTGATTAAATATCAAACTTAGTATTGTAGATCAGTATCTTCCAAGGATGCGATACGAAGATTTTCTAGAAAATCCCCTCATCTCAGACTACTTATCACAGGAAACATTTTTTGAAGATTTTTGTTTTATCAAAAATTGCTTCTAACGATTTGGTTAAAATATACGTTTGAGATATTTTAATTACAAATTAAATGTACATGTTGAATTTCCTTGGAATGTCCTTAGAAGTCCCTTTCATTTTGAATGACTTTTGCATAACTGGAGATAGATAAAATCTTAAAAACATATACCTCGAAAAACATACATTTATGTTAAGTTACATATTTTTGTGAAGTGAACTATTTCGAAGATATGTCTTATTATTTGTCTGAATTTTAGAGTACTTGTGCTTTTCTCAAATGGGAAGTCGTTATTCATTTTTATCTCTTGTCCACGCAAAAAGAATGGAATTTCAAGACCATCACATAATGGCCAGCTTTACAAGATTTGACTATTGCTTAAAACCTGCTGTATCCCCATGTTCACCTT
Organism: Tenodera sinensis; assembly: GCA_030765045.1. Classification (NCBI taxonomy): domain Eukaryota; kingdom Metazoa; phylum Arthropoda; class Insecta; order Mantodea; family Mantidae; genus Tenodera; species Tenodera sinensis. The sequence continues at coordinate 147,835,744 of CM060965.1, read as the reverse complement.
TCACTTGCAATAAAATTAGCAATAAGATATGTTTATCTTGGTGGATATTAACTAGATAGAGGAATAAGCGTTTATAAGTAATGTGAGTGCACACATAAGATTTTTTGTATCTTTGTTTTCATTGCAAGTCCTAGTTACTGCGAAAGAAACATTTGGACACACCAACCTTATTTTCACCCGCTACCCTGCAAAACCCCATATCCTGTCATGAAAGTGGTTAAGCCCTAAAATAGGTGGTACACATCTCAGGCTGCTCTCAGCCTGCCAACTGAGTGATGACATTTGAATGAGGTTCCCGCATATTGTAACTAGCCTTTCTTGTTTACACGGAGAAATGAGTTTAGTAGTTGGATTTTGTTAAACATCTTTGCTAACGTTATTAAAAATACATTTTGTAAACGCTCTTTCAGAGACTTTTGCTTCAAGAGAATATGATTGAACTAATTTAATAATATTGCTTCATTTAACTTTATATTTTATTATTTGTTACAGTAATTCTCAAGTTATCCATATTGTTTTCCAATTTATATTCTAATAATTTTATAATCCCCAGTAAGAAATTAACTAGTTTTAGTTTTAATGTATAGTGGTTTCTCAGAGTTGCGAGCTTAAAACACATAAACACAAATAAATCCGCGATGGTATTATGTTTATCAACTGAGGTAAGTGTTAATGCTTGGAGTTCTGATGTAACTGACGATATTATTTATATATTCTCATACTCATGGAAGAGCTTAAAAAGCAAACCTATCACCTAGCGATGGATTTGACTAATCGCTTAAGGTATTCCCCATAAGCCTGCACGGGAAAGTCTAATTTCTTTCTGTCTGGTTCTATCTTTCCAATCTTGTACTACACATGACTTGAGTGAAATAACAGTTAATTATCATTAACTTATTTTCGTGAATGCTTATCTTGATTAAAATGAAGCAAATAAAACAATAAGCTTTCATAAGACTAGTTTATAGAAGAATGGGTAGAAAAAGTCACGGGAATGTGCATACATGTAAGACCTTATTCCGATACATAAATTGGGTTATTCGATGGAGTAAAAAATACGAGAGAGAGAGAAGTAGAAAGGACCTGACAACCAGCATATACTTATGGGTGCTCAACTGCAGGCAAGCGGGGGGAGGTTGAAATAACCTCCTTCCATCCGCTGAGATTAAATGACGTATTTATCTATGGTTACTGAGTTCCAGTGGCGGCACATTCTTGCATACAGGAAATCAAAGGCGTACACATTCATGTTCTGCTCCTGATTAACCCACGAGGTTTCTGAGAATACCTTTTTGGCACGATTTATGTTTCAGAAGGTCTTGAATATTTAGTGCAAAAGATGAAGTGCACAGTCTCAAAAGGTAAACAAGGTAAATGTCGCTTATCTTGCTGCAATACTCACTTTTAATGAAGTTCATTATTGAAAATGTTTGTTCGCAGATATAAGTTGAGCCAAAGACTGCCATTAAACTAGATGCAAACAAACGTAATCTCGGATACTCGCAGCAGGACAGAAACCTAAATAATGTCCACCCTTTTTCTCAGAACATTTTACGGTCGTGGAATTCTGTAATTCAAGTAGTTTCATAGTTTGTAGCTTGTGGGAAACTTCACTACATGGAAGCTTCAAAAGTGCAAATTAATTGGATTTTGGTTTCATATGTTCTAGATCCTCAAATTGTGAAGGGAATGTGTCGTACAATTGCTTCAAAAGTTTGTTGTATTCTTCCAGGAGAACAACATTTATCGTGAACACGGAACGTAAGCAAGGAAAATGGTATAAATCTGCAACTACCAGTCGTACAAATCAAGTTCCTAAATTCATCGTCTTCATCTCGGAAAAAAAAAAAAAAAAAAAGAAAAAAAAATTCTTCCCCCACTGAACTGTACGTACTACTGTATACACTCCGCGCCATCCGCCCCTGATTAGCAGGTCTGGTTCTGCTTGCCTTGGTCAATGGAGGTGGGAACATAACGTATAGGGGAAGCCAGCACGTGCTCACTTGTTGAACACACCTGCTCCATAAATTGTGTTGGTTGAGTTTTCTGGTAACAGATGGCGCCATAATCGTAATTAATCATAAATTTATGTTTTACAAAGAAACATCAACATTCAAAACTACAATTGATGTACTACGTCAGTAATTAATAAACTCGTGTATACTTATAATTATTTTAAAGAAACTTTAAAGTAATTATTACTAAATCAAAAAGCACGCACTTTTACAATAGGATGTGGTACTTAAAATTCATAATAGAACATATAGATTCCTTATTTTGCACCATTTTTCATGTTATGAATGTGACACTCCAATGAAACCAACTTTTGGCTGAGATAGAAATGAGCCCTGAGGCAGCCATGGGTGAAATAAACTCAGAATCCCCTTAAATAACCAGTTTAATTAATAAACTTGGGCATGTTTAGAGATATTTTAGAGAAACTTTAAATTAATTATTACTAAGTAAAAAATCACGCACTTTTACAATAGAATGTGGTAGTTAAACCTTAATGATAGAACAGATTATTTATTTCACATAGTTTTTCATGTTATGAATTTGAAACTCCAATAAAATTACCTAGTTTCTGAACACAGAAAACACGTTCCTCTAATAAATTTTCCTTCTTTGAATATAGGGTTGGATGGAATGCTCATGCAATCCGTTCACGATTCACGAAACTCTCGCCTGCTGTCCTCTCCTTCCTAGTACTCATTGCATGATTCTTATATGAAATATTCTATCATTTTATTACAGTAAAGCTATTGTGTTAACTACTGACCTCTTTCGGCTGGACTGGGTACTACTGGTTATGCCATCAGTATCTCCAAGAATCGTATTGATCTACCAATTCATATTATAATTTCTAGGGAATCCTTTAATCTGTTCATCCAATTCTTGCATTATTCCGGTCCTCTGAATTGGTAGTGCACAGTAACACTGCAACCCACGATTCCTTTTGTGTAATTCATATGATTCTTTCCTTATAGTCGTTCATGAGTCGCCCATGTCTACTTAGATAAGGGATAACTGCTTTTATCTGTTGGATTATGGACATCGGGGGAGGAGTTTTTAATGTTTTAAGTTGATATTGTTTGTTAACTTACGATTGTTATGGCCTCTAACTTGAGGTTTTACTGAATAAAGATTGACTCACGTCTAGGGGGCGGATTTATAAGAACTAAAAATGTGTGAAATGGGCAGGAAAATTTCGTCTTTGTTGTTGTTTAACGACGCTGTCAATTGCCAGGATCACAACAGCATCGCCGGTGTACCGGAATTTTGTCCCGCAGTTCTTTTACACGCCAGTAAGTCTACTGACATGGAGCTGTCGTTTTTAAGCACACTTAAGACCATCGGTTTGGGTCGGAAGGCAGGCAAAGGACACTAAAATGAGCAAAATAGGCACTTACACAGGCACTAAAATTACCTAAATAAATACTTAGAAACAAAAAATTCAAGAAAAATAGGCACCTAAAATGAACTACAATTAATAGTAATAGCACTAATATTATATTGGTTGCTTAAAAATTATACAAAATTCCAAGGAACGACTCAACGATCAAGATATAAGCATAGAAAATACATCAAATAGCTTAGGTGTAGAATAACTGAAACCAAATGCTTTGTTATTGGAACCTGTTGTTTTATATAGGTATATATGTATATCAGCATCACACTGGACAGTTAATTACAACGGACAGTTGTGTAGCTTTCAAAATTTTCATGAGTAAATTTAAGTCTGTTTTCTCGTAACATGTTCTTATATTATGAGAAACCTCTTTCTACTTCACATGATGCAATTGGACAAAATTGAAAATTTGCTATTTGTTTTGGCTCAAGGTCAAGAGTTTCTTACGCCACAGGAATCGGCTTTGCATTCCCCACGTAAAGAATAGTCTCATTTCTCAATCCATTAAAACATCATGTAGTTTGTCTTAGCTTACCTGTCCTTGAGCGAGTTGTAAGATTTTTGAAAATCATCAGCGCTTTGTGATGCTCCTACGAAGCAGATGAATTACATGCCTAGCTACCTGCTAAACCCCTTTTGCATATCCAATGTGTAATAGTGAGAAATACTTCTTCCCCGAAAACCACATTAAAACTAACAAATGGAAAGGCTGTTGTCAGAAATTACAAACAGTAGACATTGGCTAAAAGGCTGTTTTAGGCATTAATAAGCAGAATAGACACAACGTATGAAATAGGCATTTATAGATTGTAAAACTAAGAATTTCGGTTTATAACTGTAGGAAACATGCCTATACTTAAAAGCTAATGTTTCAGAACAAAGGACAATAGACAAATAGGGCAAAATCCGCTCCCTACTCATGACCGAGTAATTGCAAACTTTCAAGCACAGTCCTTTCCAGACTGCCCTCGTGACTGTTGACGGAGCATTTACTTTGTGCTCCAAGGGTTTTGGATTGGTTACCGGCTGCGACGCAGAAATGTTTCTGTATGTCCGGAGGCTTGCGTGCGAACATGTATGTATTTTTACTCAGCACAAGTGGCAGAGTTAAATATACACATTAAGATTGCAAACAATAAGTGTCCGAACAATAATAATGCAAAGAACAATAAATAATAATATGGATAAACCGTTTGGTTTTATTTACGAATCATATTATTAAATCTACCAGTTATGCTTTTGTGATATAACAGCTAAAAGTTCTTGAAATCATTAATTAGTTTATTACTTATATGCATTAATTACACTACCAGGCAAAGGTTTTCGATTACGTGTGGAAAATACTATGTGCTTTATTTCAATGCACAAACACATCGTAAAAATAAATAGACCGACTAAATTACCTAAGTAAAGTACAATATTATTAGGTTTTATTGTCTCTTCCAAGTTCCACTTCTTGTCCTCAGAACTGCTGCATACTAGAGATACGATTTTCTAGTATCTTCGCAGATATTTCAGTAAAAAGTGTCTGTAAATTATTCCATAGATGCTCAACATTAGTTGACCTCAGTTTTTTGACCCCCCAGTCAAGTTCATTGCATTCCATCAAGTTCAATGGAATTTAAATAACTGACATGTCCAAATCATATTCTTCAATTTCCCACATTTCTCTTTTCTATTATTCTCTGCATAATTTGGAGGCATGATTGGGATCATTGTCCTGCTGGAGAACAAATCCATGAAGAATAAGTCTCTTGCCAAATGGAACTGCATTTTTGATCAGTATCCTGTGATGTCCTTCCACCCCTGCACCATGACCGATGCTTCATCATGCTTCGCCGTTGGCTATCTTCATAAGTCCCCCGCGTAGTCAACGGACAAAATTCGATGATGGCTTCCAAATACATCAAAGTGAGATTCGTGGTTAACACCTTGAACCATTGCTGCACTCGACAGTATTTTCACTTTATTTTGTTTGTGTAATAAAGACTTCTTTGGGCACCATACACCCCTTTAAACCTTGTTCACGAAGACGGCATTGTACTGTGGAGACTAACATTGGAGCTGCTCACGTACCATTTGCTTCCTCGCGAATTTTAGGCACAGTGCGAGTACTCTGACGTTCATCATGTATACATATGAATGATCTTCCCTGAATAATGTTATTCGGAGTCTTCCAGATGGAGAAACACTTTCATTCGCACCAGTTCGCTCAAACTACTACAACATAAATGGCGCTGTAGATTGGGCTGCTTCAATTTGTGTTGCTATTGTCCTGCTAGAATAGTTTTCCTGATGTAGATCTACAATTACAGTACGTTTTTAAATTTCAATCTTCTGATTCCATCCCATTAGGAGATAATATAGTACGAACCTGATCAGGTATACAAACACATTGCTAGATGTACACAACGTACTCCAAACTAATGCGACATTTTATTGTTAATAATGCGGACTTATTGCTACACAGACAGTTGAAGGAATGAATCTGTTCGAGTTGAAACATCTCAGATAAAGGCTCGTCAATGTAGTTGTAGATACTCATGAATACCTCTGTATGTGAACAACCAGTCATCGTGACGCTTACAGTTTACCTGTTTATGCTTATTTATTTAATCCACAATGTTTATACTTGTTTTACTATCCGAAGGGGGCATGGCCGCGCTCTAGCCGAGTGGTTAGACTATTTGCTTCTTACCAAAGCGACCCGGGTTCGATCTCAGGCAACCGCATGTGGGATTTGTAGTGGACGAAGCGGTGCTGGAGCGGGTTTCCTCCAAGTTCTCCGGTTTCCCCCGCCAGCTCTGTCTACCGGTGCTCCATCTTCATTCCATGTATCATCAGTGTCACCGCCTGCGGTGCCGTATGTAGTAAAAGTGGACGTTAAATACTACAAAAAAAAAAGTGGACATGATGGAGTATTCAACCTCAAATCTATAGCTGTGGTACATGAAAGAAAATTTTTGAGCGGTGGTGGATATATCCAGTCCATAGTTGTGATAGATGATCGAAAAGTTATATCTTATTAACAAAGAGGAACTTTCCAAAGCGGTTCTGTGGCTTCGACCGTTAATTTTAAACCAGCGATAGTTATTTCCGTAATATATCGGGTTCTCCAATCTTTTGGTAATGTCCACCTATGCACTTAAAGCAGCATAAGCTTTAAAGCTTAGCTGACCAAACTGTACAGCGCTACCTGCAACTCAGAAGAATGTGTTAGTGCAGCATTCCGCAACTCCTTTCTTACTCTCTTAGACTCAACAAAATGTCTGTTCCCTGAAAATCATACGAATCTCAATATAATTACGAAAATTACTATAAATACCATAAAAGTCTGACGTGTTGCACTGACATGACTTGCTCTACTCTTGTACTAAGTATTCTTGCAAACTTTCATTCCTCTATCTCCTTCATGTTACTCGAGACAATTTTTTTTAAATTTATTAAAGGTTGATCAGCAGGCCGCTTTACAAGCCAGGCAGAACAGATAAATAAAGTGACACAAAACAAAATAAAATTACAAATAAATATACAAAAACAGTGTGCTTAAAAACGACAGCTCCATGTCAGTAGATTTACTGGCGTGTAAAAGGACTCCTGAGGGTAAAAAGTCCGGCACACCGGCGACGCTGATGTGATCTCGGCAATTGACAGCGTCGTTAAACAGCAAAATAATTTTAAATTTTAAAGCAATTCCCGATTACTCCTGTTTGTAATTTGACAATTTACCACACTTGGGCTATGTATTTTCCGTAATACTTTTTTCTTTCACACTTCTAGCATGTTTTCACCATATTTAGATAGAATCTAAGCTTAACTGGCATAACCATTGTTTTGTAATAACGAGATTCCTTGCTACACTAGAGGGTGTTCCAAATTTCAGTGCTTTTCCACGTGCATAAATGCATTTTCTTCAGCCATTTCATATCCTTTTTCAGCTACTATTTAATTTTTTATTACTAAACATAAAGTTCGTATGAAAATTTATATTTAGTAATACAGAAATAAGTTTTGAAGTATATTTCATCTTCTTCAGTGCTGGTATGCAAAGTTTTATACTGAATATAATTCCACATTTCGGATGTTATTGCATATCTCATCAATTTCCGTGCGTGGATCATGTTATTTGACGTATTTAAATGCATTAATGACAAAAGAATAGTGACCTTACCATGGAGACACTCTTACGGAAATTAAGATAAACTTGAGAGTGCTCTTTTAAACGATGCAGAAAAATTAATCAGTAAAATGTGCAGTGCATAGACAGAAATCAGAAGTTGCGTACTCTGTAGAACACGTAGTGCTTCTTGCAGGAATTTTCCCAGAGCTAATAAGCGCTTAGAAATTTTGCCCAATAATATCTGTATACGCGGAAAGATCTTTCTCAGTGTACAAAATTGTCTTAAACTTAACCGATAAACATAATGAACTTGCGTTTGAACAGTTGAAAATAACATTACAACGATGATGCGTAAGGAAGAATGAACATTGTAAGTGCCAAAAGTATAAGTTTACACCTAACATTTTAAAATGAACGATCAATGCATAGTTTTTGAAATTATACAGTACATTTTATAATATATTTTGACAACATAAATGCATGCATATTTGAGACATATTTAATGATTAGAAATTTCTTGTCTGATTAATTATTAAACTGCCTGAATATTTTAGACTATAAGAGCTATCAAAATTATAACATAAGAGTTGGATTTGTCTCAGAATATTAAAAAGAAACTAAGCCCCGGCACAACAGCCTACGAAGAGCCAACCCTTGCCGCCCAGCCGCTGCGTTCCCCACCTCGGCCCACTACAGGCGTCATGGGTGGGGTGAAGTACTGGAGGGTGGTACGTGGTCAGCGTCCCGATCCCTCCCGGCCAGTTATGCAGTCCTCACGACCTGGGACAGCTACTTTTCCATTAAGTAGCTCCTCAATTGACCCCCCTAGGACTAACGAGGCTGAGTGCACCCCGTGCCAGGCCTCCCAGAGAGGATAAAATCCCCATGCTGGTACCGGCGACCGAACCCTGGTCCTCCGCGCCAGAGGCAAGCGTGCTACCAACTGCACTACGGAGATGGTCCTCGCAACATTAGTCCTGGTAATTTTCATATACTTAAAATTATTTTCATTTATCTCTAATCCTATGTTCTTGCTCCTTCATCGAACTACCGTGGAGTGTTGGACAATGAAGATTTAGCTCTTGCTATTATGACCACGTCATCAACATGCAGGTGTTGCGTTAGTCGTTTACACAGATCTTGCCACCAGGATTAGCTCTAATTTTTATAATGCCTTTTCCATTGCCAGGTTAAATATTCTTTGTCGTAGCCATCCACAGGCTTTGTATTCTTGAGATAAGATTCTGTCCAGTTACACCTGATTTGTTTTTTGTTTCCAGAAAAATAAATATAAAATTAAGAATAAACAAAGCATATCAATCTTATACCACTCAGAGTTAAAACAAATGTTATTAGACTAAGACAGGGCCATTTCACAAATTCCGGCGTTGTTTCAGAGATGTCAGGGTTGACGTAGACGCAACAATGCTGTTCTATCAAAAACGTTTCTGCTGAAACTTGCTCGTACATGTTCTTCAAGTGTCTGGTGCACGTGCTCCGAGGAAAACCGAAAATCTTTCGGAAAATGTCCATTACAAAGCGTTTTGCTAATTGTAAAGTTGAATGTTTCCTAATTTCCAAACACCAGGGAACTGCTTTGTATATAAATTACCTACATTTACAAATCTTGTGTGTTGCATATAGATGACTTTCTTAGCCACTCTTTTGTATTTTGTATAGCTTAAACAATAGTTATTATGTAACTAGTGCGTAATCTGATCGTGACACGAGTGTCACAATGAAAATATTATACATGTGCTACATACAACGTTTTATGCAATTTTAGTATTAAAATATGTAAAAATAATTAATAAATTTTCTAAATGCTAAAATATAATGTATCAGAGATTACAAATGTATGATGTAATATAGTTGCTAAGCAGATGCTATTTTATTTCTTTCAACGCTTACAGAGAAAAATTGAAGGTTTATTTTTTTATTAACGTCCTTTAACGTAATGTCATATCGGACGGCGAATGAATGAAATGAGTGAAATGATGCTTAAATGAGCCTGAGCTTTAATTTATCCGATATTTGTCTTCTTAGAATAAGGGAAAAGCTCGGAAAAACAACCGGGTAACTCACCCTAACCGAGATTCGAACTCGGGATCTCTTGGACGTGATGCAGACACGTACGCCACGCTATAGAGGCGGGAAAAATGGAAAGTAATGATAAAACTATTGAAAATGTGGATTATATTCCGCTTGACATTTTGACCGAAACCAAGACTGCTCAAGGTTTATTAATCCCAGAAAAATCAAAAGTTGTTTACGAAAAAGACTATGAAAAGTTTCGTGAATGGAGAATGAGGTGATTCTAGTCTTTGAATGTTGCTGCACTTGCGAGAGTGCCGGTTTCAGATTTTCTTACAGGCACATTGCAGAAAATTATTGCGATGTGATGTCACAACACCGTGCTACCTCGTTGTAATAATTACTCATTTATTTTCGGGCTCTGTGCCAGAAATAGAGTAATTTTGCACTATTTATCCCATCATAATAAGGCATTTTAGTGCTAGGATTCCATAAACTATTTTACGAAAGTTTATATTATTTTATCTAATGTTAATCGAGGTAATAGACATTGTAGCTTCAGCAAGATTTTAATCTCTTTTTTAACTGAGCTTACTCGGGGTAAGCTCCTAATTTGTAGCAGAACTTATTTGAAATATACATTTTAAATATAATTACATAAATACTGAATGGCTCGAAATTAGCCATAGAAGAACTGCAAATGCAATTTATTTCAATCTTAAATGTTACACGTAACATTTTACAGAAAGGCTTGTTGTTGAATACCAAGACATTATAAATGAGCATTGTTTAACAACAGTGTCCATCATTTACATAGCCAAGGACGGAGACAGCTGCCTACACATGTAACATTTTTTAGCAATTATCGAATATGTCACGTTAACTGGGTGACAGCCATGGAATTAAAGGTGACGTGTGGTAACAATCGAGCTGTCAGCGATTTCTTTGTCAAGAATCTCCCTTATCGATACTTCAAACTAAAACCAAATGTACGCCTGACCTTTTGTGGCAATTTACAATGCGAATAATGCAGGCTGACGGCAAGTGCTAATTAGAGGGAAGACAAGAATTTGTGAGACGTGTACGACGATTATTAACTAGATGATGATAAAATAATAATAATAATAATAATAATAATAATAATAATAATAATAATAATAATAATAATAATAATAATAATAATAATAATAATAATAATAATAATAATAATAATAATAATAATAATAATAATAATAATAATAATAATAATAATAATAATAATAGTAATAATAATAGTAATAATAATAGTAATAATAATAGTAATAATAATAGTAATAATAATAGTAATAATAATAGTAATAATAATAATAATAATAATAATAATAATAATAATAATAATAATAATAATAATAATAATAATAATAATAATAATAATAATAATAATAATAATAATAATAATAATTAATAATAACATGATAATGATAGTGATGAATAATGATGATAATGATAATAAAGATGATAAAGATGATAATATTATTATGTCGATCATTAATACAATCGAAATTAACACTAATTACTAAATTCAAACTTATGAAAGGCTAAAAAATTGTTTTTAGTTGCTTCCACACCTCTTATTGCTTTGTTATTAAAATCACCGCTAGAAAGAGTTATGTAGGGAACATGGAGTATGAGATAAAGATGACATTGCTGAGAAAAGATAATATTTAGAAAGTGATAAGTTATAGATTATAGCAATTTTTCACAAGTAATATAATTTACGAGCGGAGCGAGAGAACTTATCTGGGAATATCAGACCATCAAATGACATTTATCTGGACTATTTCTTAAATAAAGTATGACTTTAAATACTATATTGCAAAGATTCAACCAGAAAATGTTAAATATTATGAAAAATAAACCGAAAACATATTATTCATTTCGATTAGTATGGTTGACTTACTCAACACTGCCAACTGAGGAAAACGCAACACAAATTAAATTATTTTGCTGTTTAACGACGTTGTAAATTGCCAGGATTACATAAGGGTCACCGGTGTGCCGGAATTTCGTCCTGCAGGAGTTCTTTTACATGCCAGTAAATCTACTGACATGGAGCTGTCGTTTCTAAGCACACTTAAAAACCATCGGTCTGAGCCAGATTTGAACCCGCGACGTTGGATCAGTAGGCCAGTGTCTAACCAGCTGAGCCACCTAGACCGACACAGAACCGAAGAATTTCATGTTGTTATAGCAGAAAACCTGTTTATTATCTGGAATATATCTCAATTTATTTTTAAAATTAACAAATTATCTGTCTTGTGGAAAAATATATGAATTATTAAAAGAACAATTATTAAAAACACGATGTCAAACTGAAACGGAGTACTATTTTGATTGTTAATGGATTGTAATGTGTAAATTGTTTTTAAGCGATTTATGGGATAAAGTTGCACTGAAAGGAAAAGAATGATCTAGTGATAATTTGTACAAAACAAAAGAATGATCAGGTGAAAATTCGTATATGGTAATTTAACGCTATGCAATAGTCTCGCTAGATCAGTGTTACGTCTGGATTTATCGTTGGAAGCCACTTATTGCTGAAGAGCCTGAAAAGACAGTCATCTTTGTCTTGTAGCAGATAAGAATATACACACAAGGCATGGAATGATACGTCACTTTGATGATCCACTGAACCGTGTTCATAGCAAGAAACGCCTTACAAGAATGACGAGCTACACTACTGCTACATGAAACTCTTTCGCGTGTTTGAAAATGCAGCATTCTCACGCCCAATAACATTTTAAAACTTGATGGATAAGTTACTGCTCTAAATACCACAACAAACCACATTTCTTTCTTTCGCATTTGTGTCATATTAAACTTTATTTTCTACTCTTGCATACCAGCTCATAAATCCATTTTATGTGTATATCATAAAGATTAAAAATATTAAGGTATATTCTAAAGTACATTAGAACGACCCCTAAAGCAATTTTCAGCGATTTACGTGGCATTTTATTCATAATTTAATCGTCTTTACTTTCTCTGCTACGTGTAGTAAAGTAGAGGAAGTATTGTATTCCACCCAAAAATTCTATGTTGAAATTTCACCGTAAATATGTTTTGAGGCCCCTGAATAAAAAAATTAACAAAACGTGTGCGTGTGTGTGTGCGCGTGCGTGCGTGCGTGCGTGCGTGTGTGTGTGTGTGTGTGTGTGTGTGTGTGTGTGCGGGCGCGCGCCTGTCACTCTATGGACAGCACAACTAAAAAACGAAAACTAGGCTAAAAACCAAAGTTGGTATTTAAGTATGTCTTTCAAGGATGCGACACGAAGATTTTGAAGAAAATTCCTCCACCCTAAACTATTCTTTACATGGAAAATGTTTGAAAATGGCTCTAACGATTTTGATTAAAATGCTATATGTCTGAGATATTTTATGACAAATGAAATGTATATCTTGAATTGTCTGGCTATAGTCCCGGTTGTCGTATTTACTCTGGATGACTTTTGCATAACTGGTAAACCGTAAGGGGGCCCTAATGACCAAGTTGTCGACGGGCCCTTAAACCCAACACACTCACTAACTGGTAAACCGTAAGAGATAGAGCAAATATTATTATAAAAATGTAGATCTTGCTAAAAGACACAATTTATGTCTAAATAACTTTTTTGTAGTGAGTCATTTTGGAGACATTCCTTGTTATTTGTGAGATTTTTGGAGAACTTATACTTCTGTCAAATGGAATATCATTATTCGTTTTTACTTTCTCTACTGGTATGTATGGGATGAATTGTATTCGATGTCGTTATTTCACCAGAAGTATATGTTTTGAGACCCCCTGAATCCAAAAAAATCATTTTTAGGAAAAGATACGTGTGTGTGTCTGTCAGTCTGTCAGTCTGTGGACAGCATAACTCAAAAACGAAAAGTCAGTTAAAAACCAAAGTTGGCATTTAAGTTCAATGTCTTTCAAGCATGCGACACGAAGATTCTGAAGAGAATAGTCCCAACCTTAACTACCTTTTACATGCAACATTTTTCAAAAATTTTGATTTTCTTAAAAATGGGTCTAACGATTTTGATTAAAATGCCATAGGTATGTTTAAGATATTTTTGTGGCAAATGAAATGTATATCTTGAATTTTCTGGCTATAGTCCATGAAGTCCTGTTTCCTCTGGATGGCTTTTGCATAACTGGTAAGCCATATGAGGTAGACTAAGTCTTACTGTACAAAAAATGTAGATCTTACTAAAACACACAATTTATGTCCAAATAAATTTCTTTGTAGAGTCCATTTCGGAGATATTGCTTGTTACTTGTGTGAGTTTTGGGGAACTTATACTTCTGTCAAATGGAACATCATTATTCAGTTTTTATATGTTAACCGTGAGAGTACAGAACTTGAAAGAACGGAATTTGAAAGCTTTAAAAGATTTGACTATCCCTCAAAGTCTAATGTATTCCCATATTCCCCTTGAACCTACAAGGAAATAAGCAGCAAGATAATTTCTGCAGATGTTTATCTCAACTAACACGAAGAAGAGTTTGTAAGACTGTTTAGTCCAAGTGTAGAGAAGGTCATGTGAATGCAACATATCAGATTTTTTTATATGTTAACGATATAAAGATAACGCAATTTTAAGGCTTTAAAACATTTGACTGTCGCTCAAAGCGTACTTTATTCCCAAATTCATCTTGTACCTACAAAGAAATAAGCGACAAGATAATTTTTGCAGATGTTTATCTCAACTAACACGAAGAAGATAGAGGAATAAGAGATTGTAGGAATGGTTAATATAAGAGTAGAGGAAGCATGTAATACAGCACATCAGTTTTTATTGTAAGTATTCGACAATTGTGAACATTCCACTTATACCTCAGTCATTTGATATACACCAATCATGTGATGGAAGTTGTCAGTTATCAGCCTATCATGACTCCGTAACTCAATACATACTGTACTATTACTAGACGGTTATCCCACATTCCTTGAGTATCAAGCATTACAAACTATTGAACTAAAACGACATGTGTTCGAAAGATATGACCTAGTTACGAAAAAGTAAATAGTTTGACAGGCTAAGCCTATGGAACTAATTTCATCAATATGGTCAAGTGAAGGCCTGTGAATCGAAAAGCAAATACAAACACAACAGATCACAAATATTTTAAGACAATGGACAGCGAAAGGTAAACGGAGGAGATTACAAGTTTTTATTACAATATGTAAAACCAGTTTTAATTTATTTTCAGTAAGTCTGTTGGCTTGCATAAAATGATACACATAATTACCAAATTTAAAATTAATTTATAATTTATTGTAAGTATATTATCTTATTTTATGGGTTTTGTTTTTGAAGTAGAACCAATAAATGCACTAATAATTTTCAAATTCTCTAGATAAACCCCATGTCGCATTTGACAACCACTTGTGGCATTATTTGTAATATAAACAATTCAACTTCAAAAAGAATTTAATTGCGGATGGAGGCAATGCAAAAATCAGAGAAAGGGCTATACATTATACGTTCAGACATATGCCTAATAAAATACATTTGTAATAAAAAATTAAACATCCTTCTTTAACCATACGCGTGGTAAGCTTCATACGGGGTGTATCATGAAGAGGTTTAAACTCTTTGAACATTAATAACATTAATTCCACAGCGTTCTAAACATGTATTGCTGCCAATGGGAGATATTTATGATATTTTAGTATCCTTATGACTTAAAGAATTCATAGTTTTGGTGATTTTGTTCCGAGTTATTTAAGTTCAAACAGCGAATATCTCTTTGTGGGACACTCTGTACATATTATGTAAGCGGTAATGCTGATTAAAACTGATTGATGGGACAGGCGTTTTTGCACCATGCGGTAAAACAGAAGAGAGAAAAGGAAAGAAACATAGTGTGTATCAATAGTGGCAAATAGGTTTGGCAGATTTTATCTATGTAACACAAGCTAATTTCATCCTCTTTCTACTAATCTTGGTTCTGACCTGGTATCAGCGATCGTTTGCGACATGAACCGTACAAAGCTAAAGGTTAGAGTGGCAAAACTGTTTGTCTTACTGCAAGAGCTCCCAAGTTGCTGAGATGTTAAAGACAATAATTATTTCGATGAGAGAGTCAATTGTTATCAGCAATGGTTTACGTGTAAGTTCTAATCCTACAAATAACATTTGGTGTAAATATCTGGATTTATTCATTTGGCCGTGAAGACTATTGTTCTGTACAGCATACAGTATACACTCAAAGCGTAAACAGAGGTCGAGTTAATCTTAATTCCTTTTCTGTGTATAACATTAAAAAGGCATAATCTAAAACTACAGCCATACATCCATTGTCGTCTGTGATCGGAGAGATAGGCCAATGCTAATGCAACGAAAATAAGTTCAAATGTTGCCAACATTGATAGGTGTAATTAAAGTGAACAAATGAATCTACAGACAAATGAAAACACTGCTACTTCTTCCACACAAATCATTCAGAGATACAAGGCAATTCTGTGTGACAGTCACCCCTAACAAAGAGTAAGCTATTGCTATCTAATTCATGATGACATTAGTTTCAGGGATTACGTTTTTATGCTAGTAAAACTAACCAACCCCATCAATACTTTTTATCCTTCTCGCATATCTAATGAAAGGAGATGTGTACTCTTATTTAGTAAAACTTTACTGGAGGGAGGGGAGAGAAGAATAACAGCCAACATTCAAAGATATTTATGTGTTAGAAGTTAGACTCCTTCTAACAGGAAATAAACGATTCATTCTCTTCAATATATGTCCAGTAATCCCGAAATATGTACTACTTGGCAAAGCCATGAGGCGTATCGGAAAGAATGTGAAACTTCCCAGCTGTTACGTGAGTTTATCGCACAAATAAGGCGAGACAGTGTGCGTACACTATGTACAGATGCAAACATATCTTCAGGACAGTAACATCTCATATATCGGCAGGACAGTAACATCTCATATATCGGCAGGCACGAGAGATCATCTATTTGTGTTTTATCGCCGATATACGCCAAGTTACTATTATTTCGCTCTCCTAATAAACAAGATAAGAAGCAATCACAGCTATAGACCAGCAAGGTCAATACACTTCGTCGTTTTGCCAAGTGGTAATTGAGCATGAAATAAACCAACTTGGCATAACAGTGATGCCAAAATAGTCACCAATTAGAGCAAAAATATCAATTTCAGAGTTTTCACACATACTAGGCTTTAGAAGATACATGTAGATCACGTACTTCAACAAACTTCCTGAAACATTTTAACTCAAACATCATGAAGCAAAATACTTCATGTACTAACTTGTAATCTCCCCACCTGTTTCGTATGTAAAAGTGAAGAACATTTAACCAAGCACTGCCCTAATATCAGTGCAGCTCCTAAAGAGGTGCCTTTAAACCCTTCTCACAACATCCTCGGTATAAACCCAGAGTCCTCGAAATTTCCAGCACTAATGAGGAAGTTCCAACCCTAAAGGGAAGTAGATGGCACACCTCTATTCGCAGCGGTAATGGCATTCCATGCACCTGTGGACATAAAACACATAGTACTAATTAACAATTTGTCCAAAATCCTTGCCAGATTATACCACATGTTTCTAAAATACTTTCAAAGAACGTGGGATGGATACTTCACAAAAAGTGAAAACTAAAGTGCATATAAATTATCCAAAAATCCTGTGTTTTCGAGTACTAATGAAATATATTCCGATTGCTTCCACACACGCATGCACTCGTCGGATCATTGGCAGTCGCATCCTATACTCTTGGACGGCGTCAAATGGTTTCTTAGGCCTCCACGTCACACTGCGTCTATGCATTAGGACAGACCTGGGTGACTCGTGAAATGGCTTGAGCGACCTCCATTTTTTATAGTATATTATAGTGATCTGTGCAAGTTTGTGAGCAGAACTTTTGCGTTTAACGTGGTTCAAATTGAATTCCAGCAGCTGATGTGTTTGCAGCCAAACAGATGGTGATTTGTTGCCACGGAAACTTATTTACATTTATCATTTGTTATTATGTGTGTTAGTCTGTTTTTTGGCCTTTAAGTTGTGTAGCAGTGAATTACTTGAAAACTGTTCACCTTAACCGTGGAGGGATATTCATTTCGTTATTTTTATGAATGGACGTGCCAATGGTAATGGACGTGAACTGGCACGACTGTACCACATGGCGTTTTCTGACCGAAGGCAGCTGGGTCATTCAACGTTTGGTACTGCTGAGATAGAGTGAATCGCTCTTATACCAGACGCCGATAAAGATCGACGTATCAGCATACCAAAAGTGATCCTAACATAATAGTACATTGCATGGAATGTACTTCACAAGCAGCTGAGTATCCGTATCATTTGTAAGTGTGGAAGATCTCTCGCCTGCCGATCACCCACTACGAGGTACTATAATCTTTCTCACACAGACTGAAAAACAAAGCATCAGAGCAGAAGAAGAAACGAGCCAGCGATAAAGAGCAAACAACTAAGTGCAGAAAAATTTACAGAAGAGTGTTAGCATTTGATGATAAAGGTGATGAATCCACTCAAAGGAAGTTTTTCAGCCTTAAAATCTCACGAGCAATGGATTCAGTGCCAAGTGTGTTATTTGTGGGCTCAGGAACTCTGTACAGGAGTTGATGAAAAGAGCTCTAATATCCTATGCGAAAGTTGCAATTAACTTTACTTGACGAGTATTTTTTAAAATAACTCAAACAGGCATTATTTGTTTTTGAGCTTTGCAGCTTTTCTATGCTTTTAAACAGATCTACCCATGAGCTAATTTGTTCCACGTTAGTTTTCCAAGTGCTGTGAACGTTTTATAGTCGGCAGGATGTCCGTGGATATATTTCTTTAAGTCAAGCCATTTTTTTACACCTGTAATTTGTTTAGTTCACTAGAACGAAGCCCTTGTAAACACATGGGAAGGGAGACAGAGAGAAACAGAGATATTGTAATGGAATGCTCTTAGGCCGCTGATCGGGTGGACGAAAATTAATGGGTGTTTATACATACTTAATATGTATTTTAAAACTACACGTATTTTCTACACATCACACATTGACGAGTGATTGAATGAGTGAGTGAGTTGTGTTTAAGGGCCCGTTGACAACTAGGTCATTAATTCCCATCACACATTGACAATAAAATGGTGCACGTGTAATATAACACTTTATTCAGAATGATCGCGAACAGTTGGGTAGCGGACTATGGCATTGGATTTCCATCAGTTACCTTTTTATTGATTTTTTACGCGATGTAATTTCCAGTGTAAATCGAGGTGGATGTGCCCTAAACTCACCCACCTACTGTCAGCCGTGGGTTACAAGTAGGTAATTTGTTTAAAAACTACGTTCTGCCCACCCGCCGTGAAATGGGAAAACCAAACACACTTGTAAAACTGGGTAAAATACTTTCCTAACCAGACACAGGAGAATTGGCGCATCAATTATTGCAGAAATGATACAGGATTGCTGCATTTTTATGGAGTTATAATTATGCAAACTTGCTTACCTCAAAGTTTGGATTTGATTGACTTTGGCTGTTGTTTATAGCTTTGAAACTATAGGTTCCACTATATCATAATTCACTAATGTTAACGTTAGTAAGATTCCCGCTAGGTCACCATCAAATTAAGCTTCTCCAATATCTCGAATGTTGTGTGACAGAATTACTTTTGCGATGTCAAATAACACCAATCCATTACTCTCTAAGGAAGGCAGGAAGGAAGAAAGTAAGGCAAGAAAGAGGAAGAGAATGACATGTAGAAAGAAAATACAGGTTTTGTTAATTTTGTTTTATTACACGACGCATTCAATGTGATTAATAAATATCCTGAAAAAGAAATGTCTGACAGAGAAACTCTTGGTTATGGAAATATAGGAACTAGTTCATGGTTATGAAAAGTTTAAATCCCTGCATAATTTAATGCTGAAAAGAATACGTAAGCTAGCACAAAAACTCATGGTTTAACACAAATCATAAACAAGTAAACATATTATGATGAGCAATTGTTCTAAGCGCAGTTGGTAGAGCACTTGCCTGCTGTTCAAGAGGTCCCGGGTTCGAGTTCCGTCTGAGGCGTAGGAATTTTTCTCTAGCCATTCCTCCCTAGTCTGGAAGTATGAATGAGAGTGTGACTATGTGTATCTCTCTCTCTCTGTGTGTGCGTGTGTGGGTGGGTGAATTTAAGGTATAAAAACCCTAAAGATCCAAACGAGTTAACACCATTGCGAATAGGCAAAATGTTCCACAGGAAATGCCGCCCATATGACCTTTGTAGTTAAACTCAGGGTATAAATGGAACCAAAGAAGTTGCTGTACATTCAAGACCGACATAAATATATTAAATGTGGTATATAAATAGAGAGCATACCTTCATAAAGGGAACATAGGTTGCGCAATATGGACTATAGGAATTGGGAGGGGTCAGTTTGTCACATGATTATAACACAGAGGAGGCCAGGTACAGTCGACGCAAGAACGTTGTAGATAACGTTGTTGCATAACGCAACATTCAATGATGTTACCTTTTGCAGTAAAATATTCACCCCCAGATTCTTGTACAAGTTCAGCAATACGTGAATAGAGAGACACTACGCACTATAGGCAGTGAGCCCAGTTGTATTTTGTGCCGTCACTGTACTCGCACTATGACGTCACGCTCTGCCCATATAGCAGGTAACTTTCGATCGCCTCGTTTCGTAAAAGCTGTATAAAGATTCGATCCCTATATATAACTGAAGCAAATAAAAATAAATGAAATAAAAATAAACAAAATGAAATATAAATAAAACGAATAAAACTAAATAAGCATCTTGGTAACAAACAAGCAAAATACGCCATTGAAGGGAAATATACTGAAGTTAAACTACTTGGAAAATAGGGTGTTAAAAATTGGAATCAAGAAATTTGTTTGGAAGATTGAGTTCCTAATACGAAAATCGTGAAATAGTTAATTAGCGAAACTGTCCGAGATTTATGAAACTGACCTGAAAGGTTGGAATCGTATGATGGTCAGGCATTAATGAATAATTACTACCATATTCAACGTTGGGTACGCGTACCCCTAGGGGTACGCGTACCCCTAGGGGTACGTGAAGACTTCTTAGGTGGTATGTAACATTTAATTTAATCTTTCTTTGTATATATTGAATAAGTTATAAATATTGTAATATATTTTAGATATTGTTATGTATAATTTGAATTAAGGAAAATTCTAGGGCTAGGCCTAGGGGTGTAGGCTGAAATGGAACATTTGTCTTTGGGGGCACGCGGAGAAAAAGGGTTGAATACCACTGCCATATATTCAAGTACCTCTCTAGTAAAATGTATAAATAAAACTTGGAACAGTTTAGATCTGGGTCTCCCATATAATTTGAGTTTGTATGTGTGATTTAATTTAAATTTATTTTCGAATTGAAGACATATTACTGGTCCTCAAAATAGCTGCTTCTGCTGCAGAATATCGGTTAAGGACTCTGTGGAGGTTAAAGGGGGAACAATATTACCCTGGAAAGGTAACGGATAACGTAAAGTGTTTTCCTTCTGCACCAACGATACAAATTACAATCCTGTGTCTGAAAGTTGAAACCTTTGCGCAGGAGTCCTTGAAGACTCCTTTTGTGTGACGTAATACGACCAAGCACAGTCCTCTTGACTTCAGTAGCCCTTGAAGCTGTAGGCCGGCACTTCATAGCCCTCTCGACATCTCCCTTGTAATGTGTGTCACATAACACGGTACACAACAGCCACAGCCTTTGCTATATTACAGAAATTCCTGATCGTGAAGATGAAAACCTAAACGTGGAATGTACTCCCAAGTATTCGTCCTTTGCAAGTAAAGACGTTTGTTTTAAAGATTCTGCACTCTTTACGTAGGAACGCTACACAAATAGCCAATTATATAGGGTTTTTGTAAACTCAAGCATTGTAAAGACTAGCATTTGTCGAGGTCTACAGCACAAAGGCTAAAGTATTTGAAAGAAAAACCTGATGCGTTTCATTCACATGACTTCCTCTAGTCTTACACTAACTATTCTTTCAAGCTCTTCATGTTAGTTGAGATAAACGTTTGCAGAAATTAACTTAGCGTTAATTTTCTTGTAGGTGCAAGGGGAATATGGGAATACAGTAGGCTTTGAGCGACAGTCAAATCTTTTAAAGCTGGTTGTCATATGAAGGCTTTGAAATTCCATTCTCTTTGCACGGACAAGATATAAAAATTGAATAACGACCTTCCATTTGAGAAAAGTTTTATTGTAAAACAGACACAAATAACAAAGAATATGAAATGGTTCGCTCCACAAAAAATGCATTTGGACATAAATTGTGTGGTTTAATGAACTCTACATTTTTTCTATAGTAAAATTTGTAATAGTAAAGTATGCAAAAATAGTCAATAGTAAACAGGACTACATAATCTATAGCCCAAAGATTCAAAATATATAGTTCATTTGCCATAAAATATTTTAAACATGTCATTTTAATAAAAATCGTTAGAGCCATTTTTGAACAAATCAGTATTTTCGAAAAACTTTCCATATAAGGGTAGTTTAGGGCGGAGGAATTTTCTTCAAAATCTTTGTGTCGCATCCTTGAAATGTATTAAACTTATATACAAACTTTGGTTCTTAATCATCCTTTCGTTTTTGAGTTATACTGTTCACAGACGGACACACATCTATTTTATATCATATATTTTCGTTGAAATCTCGACATCAAATTTTTGCCTACTTGCTCTACGTAGTAGAGAGAGTAAAAACGTCTGGGGTCATTCTTCCAAATCCCCTGGGCTGTGTTTATGGTTAGGCTCTTAACGTACCATTCTTGTTTGAAATGTACAACTTTATGTCATAAAAGCTATAAGAACTATTTTAATTCGTATGATTAGCTAACTTTAATGGCAGAGGCAACATTTAATGGCTGCTGATAGTGATTGACCGCTTCATAATCAAATTATTCTTTTTCCTGTTTTGCAAATAAATTTTGTAGGCGCAAATGATATTTATATCATCGGTTTTAGAGCATGATTTCACTGAGGGTTTAACTATACAAAAGTGCAAGGCGTGGCATGCCTCTGATTGGATGTTGTACCGATCTACTGCCACCTGTCATTAAATTTTGCGTCTCCTATAGTTTCTATACAGCAGAGAAACTATCGTGTTCTGTATACAGTTTTATATTGCAATTTCCCAAGGAATCATTTGCTTGGGCTGTTTAAATCCAAAGAGTATGTAGCTCTTAAAGTAAATTTGGATATACACCTAGCACAGAATAATTTTTTTCCTGGTTACATTGAACAACCGATAAGTGACCGCTTTTGTTCCAAAAGTCGGTTCCCATGGCCACGGTCGGCAAAGTGACTAGCCTTGGTGTTTCGAGGCGGACGAGATATAGAGTTAGAGTTTCGTCTCGAGTATTGTTTGTGTGCTCATAAATGTGGGTGTATGTGTGTAAATAAGCCGGAAAGCAACCACGAAAAGGACAAGAATGGAAAAGATGGTAAAACGAAATAAAAAAGAATTACAAATCTTCATGAATGTCAGATAAATAAAACTAAAGACATTTAAATTAATTTAAAAAATTCGTTATTTTTATAACAGGATTTGAAATCGCACTCATTCAAGATTCAAGATTATTTTTATTATAATTTTTGTCTGGTGCTGGTACATTTGGGCCCAGCTTACAGACTTACATTAGCATGTTTATTACAATTATTTATACTTATATTAAAATATGTACAGCGGGTTCTTAGGTAACCCATACAGTGACCCTCTTTGGATCACCGAGAACAGTTCCCATTTGTATAGTTCTTGGTTGTTTTTGTATGTTTCTTTTTCTTTGTCTTTTTTTCTGTTGGTTTTGTACACATATATTTACTCGCACTCATGTTATATTTGTACGTTAACTCTTTTGAGTGTTGATATGATCCTTATTGGTGTTTAGGGAAGTCATGGAGATCAAAAAGAACATGCAGCAAGCAATGCATTCAAAAACCAGTAAGAGCAGGTAAACATAATCTTTCACTGCCACCACATTTGTTGGTAAATTTAAAGGAGACAAATAATTCCCTATAAACTCCATATAAACGCACTCTTAATTGTGTAAATAGAGAAATGCAAAATTGTACTAATTTTCAAAAATCATATATACTCGAGGTGAGTATACTCATGAGCCAAAGCCGATTTTGTAAATATTGCCAAGCCTCCCTTGTATTGTTAGAATGGTCAATTTTGTGCAGATGGTATCCAAGAAGCTTAAAGTAGGTATATATTACGAACTATTTTTCTGTAGGGATTAAAATATTAATATTGTGTATTTGGATGAATGTAAGAAATTCACGATACTCATTATTAAAGTGCATGCGTTTCATTGTGCGTGTAATTTGCTACTGCAGGCAGAACTTGATTTAAGAGAAGCGGGAGGTGTGGAGCTTAGTCAAGTAAATCCTGGGCAAAGTATCCTCTGTTTCTCAACTTTTACCAAGTGAATTCCTTTGAAACAAGTCAGATACATAAACCAGGCCATGGGAAATACCTATGGAAAATTTAATTATCCTAGCTCTTATGCTTTCTCTTTAAAATTTTTTGTCTAATTAGTAAACAGAAGAAAATGTTTTGTTAAAACTAGGACGCATTGCTGCCGGAAATTTAGAATAACTATGAATAAAACAACACTGAATTTGTTACACTTGGGCAATATTGACCTAGAATTACATACGAGTATATAAGCATCTTTAATGGTTTTGCTAGAATACATTTTTTCAATATGAAGAAGATTGAAAATGTAAAATATACACAAAATACGGGTACTATATTCAAATGGTGAGTTATAATAATTTTAGGTCAATATATGGATCTATATATAATAAAACTAATAAAGAAGCATGCACGATTTTTAACCTGTAGCCCTAATGGTTGCTGAGAAAAATCCCCATTAATATGTAAAAAATTGTTTCCGAGATAAAGCTAATGAAACAAAAAGTTTGTTATAATGACTTACATCAAAACCCATCTTTAAAGCATATTTAAATAATGAAGTATTGTATGTAAAACAATAAAGCTGTATATATTATATCATTCAGAAAATATCACACTTCCCGGTTCACTTAAATATGTAGAATTACGACCGATAATAGCGAGTCAATTTTGTTTATCAGTTGGCTAGTTGGCTAAAAGAGCCGCCGCCGCCACACCGCCACCACTGCCGCCACCACCGCCACCACCACCGCCACCACCGCCACCGCCACCATCACCATCACCGTCAAAAGATTGATGTCTGTTAGATAGCAGCGATAGATTGGTGGGGACCCATGCATAGATTTTAGACTGTATTCGTAAAGTTATTGAAGTTGGAGTGAGTGTCCTTCATTTATTTGTTCTGTTGAATTCGCTAGTACTTTATGCCTATACCTACTGTAATAGGCAATATATTGTTCTTTACAGTTTGTGGAGACTGGGGCTCATTAGGATGTTTATTACATTTGGCCGTAGCTTGTCGCCCAGTGTATTTCACGCAGTGTGGGGCCTTTTAGCGATAACTTTCTCTATGCTCATATTCTTGATAGTTTATGCAATGTATTATGGAACGTTTAGATGGTTCAATGTTTACTACTGCCCCACATAGGCGGCTGGCTTCATAAATGCTCTCGTTATTGGAGTTTGGTTTCAAGCCTCGGGATAAGTAAGGTTGCGGAGCTTTTGTTATTGGCTGTGAATGGGTATCATCTATGCCGATTGAAAATCAGGTTCAGAAATTTCATTCATCTGCGTATCGCATGTGGGATGCAACCCTCTAATTAAACATACCTGAAATATCTTATACTTATAGTTCTTAACTGATAGGCATCAAATTCAGCCTTATTGCTTTATAAATATCTGTCTGCTGATCTGTAGTCTCTCTTTTTTGGTAGCGTTTAACGCCGCTTTTACTACATACGGCACCGCAGGCAATGGCACTGGTGATACATGGATTGATGGAACACTGGTGGAATGAGATCGCGGGGGAAACCGGAAAACCCGGAGGAAACCTACCCCAGCACCGCTTCGGCCACCACAATCCCACATGCGGTTGCCTTGGATCGAACCCGGGCCGCTTTGGTGAGAAGCGAATGGTCTAACCAACCGGCTATGGTGCGGCCTGTAGTCTCTCTCTCTCTCACACACACATACACACCCACACATAGGTACACACATACATACATAGACACTTGCGCGCGCACACACTTGTACACATATCTGAAATATTTTTGGTTAAGAGGACTAAGAACGAATATTTTCATGAAATTTGTGTATAGAATGTTTGGACAGTACACAAAACTTTTTGGGCCAACAATAAAATTATCAAGATATCCATAAAAATAGCATATAAACAGAAGCAGAGCACATAAAGTAAAATTACTTTATTGGTATAGATCGGTCTTTCTAAGACCAAAAGGTGAAGTATTAAAATACATAGATGTTTATGTAAGACAGCGAGTCTTAGTTGTCAACGTTGTCCCTGAGCGTCCCGAGGAATATACAATTTGCTCAGAATTTTTGTTATTGTACAAGGAAAGAATGGTCGCGGATATCACATCCTAACATCAATGTAATTTTCCAAATGCGTTCCTGTACTTAAGCAACGCATTCTACAAATGGGAAGAACAATGCTGGATATCACGATCCCTAAAATCCTTAAACAGCAGCATTTCGCAAGAAAGGAAAATGGGGTCATAACCTTTCTATAATTGAGCTATTCCTCCAAGAGGTTCAGTGTACGGTTTAGATATAAAACTAGAAGATATAATCCTATTAGGTTGGCGATGTAACTTGGAGGTTAAATGTTTTGCAAAAAGTAATGTAATTTAAAGACAATGCTTTTACAGGTGTACTTGCTTTTTGGGTTTATTGCCGGCTATTAAATATCAATAGGTTCAAATACAAAATTCTAAAATACAAAACCAATAATACTCTATATCAGCGATGTCCAAACTTGTCTGTTTGCAAACGCTTACGTAATGAAAGGCTATTCCTCACTCCACTCCTTCAGTCGGAGGGACAGACAGTGACGGACACACAAACAGATGATTCTATGGCAGTTTGAATTTTCTGGGAATGTCCTCAGAAGACCTCTTCATTCTGGATGATTTTTGCATAAATAATAAACAATGAGAGAGAAAGACAAAAGCTTAAAAATAAATAAATAAAAACATGTGGATCTCGTTATAACGAACGATTTATGTCAAATACTTCTTTTTTCTTTTGAGTGAATAATTTCCGAGATGTTATTTATTATTTGTTTGAATTTGCCAATACTATACTTTTCTCAAATAAAAATATGTTATTTGTTTATTTTATCTCTTGAAACTGCAAAGAGAACGGATTTTCAAAGGCATCGCATAGCAACCAGCTCTTAAAGCATTTCGCTATCGTTTAAAGCCTACTGTATTCCCATATTGCCCTTGCTCCTACTTTCTGAAAATACTTAAGTCGATTAAAATATGGTAGATAGAAAAATTAGCATTTGCAAGAATAGTGTGTATAAGAGTGAGTATAGCTCTACATATATTTGCGAACCGAGTTTCTTAAAATTAAACTATATTAAATGTTTGTAACGTGACGATCAGTTGGTGGATCTTCTAGGGCTATACACATCGATTTTCTCACCAAATATTGATAGATTTCTTAAACGTAAGTAGTACCAAATAAGTCACTAATGAACAACAGATGTTTATTGCATACGATTTATAAGTGCTTTCGTAAATCAAACGTGGACTTAAAAAAAGAAGAAAAACGAAGGAAAAAAAAAGTCATGCCTGGAACGTATACTTACAGACAGAGATGAAAACTGCAAGTTATTTGGTATTCGTGGGGTTGTTCTCTCCGTTTAAGATAGCCTGGCGTTCCAGACACGACCCGTTTTTTATTTGTTCACGGGGATAAATATCACCAAAGCACCACTGCAACGCAATGCAATGCACGGCTAGGGATTAAAGAGTCGCCAAGTTCGCGTGTAGTGGAAGGAGGTAAGCACAACCTTCCCTCTTTCGCAAACGTTGGACATCGGTGCTCTCTCTCTCATATTATTTATTCACGAAATAATTTTACCTAAAATAATTCCCAATTAAGCTGTACTTATTATATACAACTTTGGAAAACGGCATTCAATTATACAGCGGTAGTAAGGTAAAAAAATCTGATGTGTTGCACTCACATGACTTTCTCTACTCTTGTACTAACCATTCTTACAAACACTTATTGCTATATCTTCTTCGTGTTAGTTAAGATAAGCACAAATTATCTTATTGCTTATTTCCTTATAGGTACAAGGGGAATATTAGAATACAGTAGGCTTTGTGCGATAGTCAAATCTTTTAAAGCTTTGAGATTCTGTTGTCATTGCACACTTAACATATAAAAAATGAATAACGATGATCCATTTCACGAAAGTTCTAAGTTTTCCGAAACTCACACACATAACAAGGAATATCTCCGAAATGGTTCACCCTACAAGAAAATTTATTGGGACATAAATTGTGTATTTTAGCAAGATCTACATATTTTGTACAGTATAATTTGGTCTATCTCTAACGGTTCACCAGTTATGCAAAAGTCGTCCAGAGTAAATACGACTACAGGGGCTATAGCCAGAAAATTCAAGATCTACATTTCATTTGTTATCAAAATATCTCAAACATATGACATTTTAATCAAAATCGTTAGAGCCACTTTCAAGAAAATCAAAATTTTCCATGTAAAGGGTAGTTTAGGGTGGGGCTATTTTCTTCAAAATCTTCGTGTCACATCATTGAATGACATTAAACTTAAACACCAACTTTGGTTTTTAGCCGACTTTTCGTTTTTGAGTTATGCTGTCCACAGACTGACACACAGACTGACACACCGACACACACACGGACCTTTTCCTAAAAATGCTTTTTTTTTTTGGATTCAGGGGGCCTCAAAACATATATTTCCGTTGAAATTTCGACATCGAATTTTTGGGTGGAATACAATGCTTCCCCTACTTACCAGTAGAGAAAGTAATAAGAAACACAAACTTTTAAGCATGTTAGGAAGGTGTAAACATGCAACATAAAATATTTTGAAAATTACTAAACGTTGTATAATTTTACTTAATTGAACACAAAGATTGTAATTTAAGGAGCTCTGCATGTTTTGTGTATAATGGTATTGTTTATCTCTTATAGTTTTCAAGTTATATAACGCTTAATGAAAAAAAAATCATACAGAATGAAGAGAACTTTACCGGTTATTCACAGAAAATCCAGATATATATATATTTTTTATTGGCCATATAAATATCTTAAACATATGGTATTTTATATATATCTATTTTAGATATACTTGAGACAGTTAAATCTTTGGAAAACGTTTCCATGTAAAGGATAATCGGGGTGGAGGAATTTTCTTCGAAATCTTCGCCTGTTATTCTTAAACAATGTCTGACTCAGGACACATTGAAGCTCCCTTATAAACCAATACCGTCCAAGCGGCGTGTTTACTCTCCGAAACGTAAGCTGCAGTACTGGAGGTGCGCGCCTAGTTCTTGACCTTGCAAGCAGCGAGCACAGGTTCGACTTCACAAGCACCAGTCACCAGTCCACATATCAGCTGTTAACACAGTGAGACAGTTATCGTTCAACATCGTACTTTCGCATGTTTTTTTGTGTGGTGTTTAACGCCCGCTTTTACTACTAAGGCACCGCAGGCGATGACACTGATGATATATGGAATGAAGACGGAGCGCCGGTGGAATGAAATGGTGGGGGAAACCGTAGAACCCGGAGGAAACCCGCCACAGCGCCGCTTCGTCCATCACAAATCCCACATGCGGTTGCCTGGGATCGAACCCGGCTCGCTTTGGTGAGAAGCGAATCATCTAACCACTTGGCTACAGCGCGGCCACTTTCGTATGTAAAAGTTATTTTAAACTTAAGTCGGCTCGACTTGTGCTAAAATACACAATTTATGTCTGAATAAATTTTCTTGTAGAGTGAACCATTTCGGAGATGTTCCTTGTTATGTGTGCGAGTTTTGGAAAACTAAAAACTTTCGTGAAATGGAACATCGTTGTTCATTTTTTTATATGTTAAGTGTGCAAAGAGAACGGAATCTCAAAGCTTTAAAATATTTGACTATCGCACAAAGCCTACTGTATTCTAATATTCCCCGTGTACCTACAAGGAAATAAGCAATAAGATAATTTGTACAAATGTTTATCTCAACTAACACGAAGAAGATGTAGGAACAAGAGTTTATAAGAATGGTTAGTACAAGAGTAGAGAAAATCATGTGAGTGCAACACATCAGATTTTTAACTTTATATAAGTAGTGGGTATTTTTATGTCTGATTGAAACCATTTTTAGGTATACATTATTGTGATTAACATATGAGTTTATGTGAATAATTCAAGAAATATTTAATGTACACTTATTAGAACTGGTTATCGAGCGGAATGGTTCTGGCGGTAACGTCCTCATTCGAGAGGTCGCGAGTTGGATCCCCGTAGCCGACTTTCCTGTTTTTTTTTTCAGGGATTCCCCAGGTATAGACGAGTGCTAGCATGGATTTCCGCATCTTCCGAATTTCCTGTCCCTTCATTTCGTTATATTATTCATTTCATTTCACCCTTCACCCCGTTAGGTTTCTTTCAGGGTTGGAAGGGTCGGCGAGCGCCGCGGCAGCAGCACGGCAGGGGGAACAAATCCGCTCTGGAAATCTCATGTCCCGCTTTGGAAGGCGAGCCTACTGTGTTCTGAGCTCCCCATAGGATGATACAAAGCCGATAGAGGGTAGAGGAGCCGCCTTCCGAGTCTCGCCGCCCCTCCGCCGTCTCGCTGAGCCGATCTCCACCGGAGTGCTTCTAACTGCCAAAATATAGGATCCCTGCTCTATGCTATGTCGTAGAAACGTTCTGGCCACCCCATGGATCCATTCGCCTTATCCGTCCTCACGAGGGTGCCCTGTCAGGGGCATAAGCCCAACATATCGCCTTTCAGTCGAGTTGCTAGGTCCCCCTCCGCACTTTGTCATTGAGTCATTAGAACAGGTTGTGCGAAAGTTACCGGTTAAACGTTTACATTTGGCGAAATATATTTTACAGCTCGCTAACTGCTAGACTTACTTAGGGTTATAAAATAAATAAAATAGTTCTGTATCAATATCTAGAAAGTATTACGGAGGAGCTCTGTCTCTATTGATCATTCCCTATGCAATGGACAGGAAAAGTTCAGAGTTTAAACAGCCTTGTTCGTAAAATGGCAACAAGATCTGACCTTTACGCTAAACGATCCACATGCAATATCTCACCTTCAGGCTACATTATCCATACCTGTCAGCTTCACTGAAAACATTGCATGCTCTACTGTAAACCTCGTTTAGAAAATACTGACAATAACTGATTACACCTGGTAAAAACAACAGCGGTAGAAGTCTGTAAATTAAATAAAGCAATTTCAACGAAAATCAATACCAGAAACTACGTACTGATTACAACAGGTGTAGCCTTCTAGATATAAACCGGAAATTTTCGGTGAAAATCGTTTCATTTCCATTGTTGACTTAGACGATATCCAAAAGTCCTGCAGACCCGTCTGGAAAGGCATAAAATGAAGGCGTTATTACATGACTAGTCCTATAATTGTTACTGAAACTTGTAAACAGATTCTAGAACGAGGGGAGTTTTGTTGAGATAACTCCAATGTACCCTATTCATACAAGTAAAACACAATGATTGTGGAGTATAACAAAAACCCCTAGCGCAACAGCCCTTACGGGCTAAGGCTTACCGCCCGACCGCTGCGTCGCCCACCTCTGCCCACTACAGGTGTCATGAGTGGGGTGCAGTCCCTCCAGGACCCAACAAGGCTGAGTGCACTCGGTGCCAGACCTCTCAGCTGGGGAAAAATCCCCTTGCCGGTGCCGGGGATCGAACCCAGGTCCTCCGTGCCAGAGGAAGGCGCACTGCTCTAAGGAGGCGGTCAATTACGAGTACACCATTACAATAACTCCTCCAATGTGTGATATAACATTTTACGAGGCCTCTGAATATATTTTCCCTGAAGTCATTAATTTACACTCACGCTGTGTTTGCACAATATTCTTCACAAAACTACAAGAGAAAAAATCGGATGTGTTGCACTCACATGACTTTTACTCTTCTGCAAACTATTCTTACAAACGCTTATTCTCCTGTTGACTTTGTGTTAATCGAGATAAATTTTGCAGTAATTATCTTATTGCTAATTTTCTTATAGGTATAAGCGGAATATGAGTTTAACTTCTTTCTTCTTTCCCTGATTACCCTCCCCTAGGACTTACAAGCCAGCGCCTAGGGTCAGACGCCTGTTGGGGAGCAAAGGTACCTCTGGACCAGAGAGAGTCAACACCTGGAAGCGGGTGGTCAGCCAAGCAGTGATAGCGAGGTAGAGGTTGATATGAAATGTAGGCGAAATGGATGATTGGAAAGGTGATAATGGAGAAATTGGTGGAATGAATGGCGAGGGAAACCGGAGAACCCGGAGAAAATCCGCCCAGGCGCCGCTTCGTTCACCACGAATACCACATGCGGGACCGCCTAGGTGGTAGGCGATTCAGGGAAAGATGAGAAATAATTCTGGCTGGAAAAAAAATTCCTACCCCCTGCCGGGAATCGAACCCGGGATCCCTTACACAGCAGGCAGGTGCTCTACCAACTGAGCTACGGTGCCAGCCCAAATATGAGTTTACAGTAGGCTTCAAGCGATGATGAAATGTTTTAAGAATTGGTCGCTATGTGATTCCTTTGAAACTCAGCTTTCTTTCCATGACCAAGGGATACAATGTTTCCTATTTGAGAAAAGTATATATGTTATGAAATTCAGACAAATAACAAAGAATATCTCCAACATTCCTAAAAAAAGAAAAAAATATGTATTTGACATAAATTGTATGTTTTAACGAGATCTGGGATGTTTCTATTCATAGATTTTGTCTGTCTCTTGCGGTTTCGAACTATGCAAAGTCTCCCAGAATGAGGACATTCCAGGAAAATTCAACATATACATTTCACCTGTCATGAAAATATCTTACACATATTGTATTATAATAAAAAAGTTTTGAGTCATTTTTGAGAAAATTTAGAAAAAAATGATGTATCTAAAAGGCAGTCTGGGGCGAGGGGTATTTTCTTGAAAATCTTCGTGTTGCATCCCTGAAAGATGCTGAAAACTTAAATAGCAACTTTGGTATTTAACCGACTTTTCGTTTTTGAGTTACGCTGTTCACAGTCCACACACAGACTCATGGACATGCGAACACACAAACACACACAGACCTTTTTCAAAAACTGCTCTTTTGGATTCAGAGATCTCAAAACATGCACTTCCGATAAAATATCGATATCGAATTTTTGGATGGCATACAATACTCCCATATTTACCGAAAATAGAGGAAGAAAAAATAGATTGGGTGAGACCTGAAGAATTTGAAGACCGCATAATTGATCCACCTGAAGCACGTCAATTCTTACCAATTAGTTTTTTCCCCAGGCTATTGGAAGAAGCATTTTGGGATACGATATCCATAATATTCTCTTGTTGCAAGTATGTGTGATTTTACGTTTCAAACCGGATAATTCGCTCCTGAAATGTAAAGGCATTTTGATACACAAAATCGCTGCTATTCGTTTGCCGTCTATCATTGTCAAGTCATACGAATTATAGACACATGACCGGCGGACGGTGCTTTCCACTGAAACTTGATCATGTCCACGTATTGAAGTCCGGCGTTCCAACAAACTTCTAATCCAGGCAAGTCCCTAAGAATAATTAGTAAGTAAGAATGGCATGTAACGTCTCTGATAGTGGCAAATGTCAACCAACGCGTGCGCATTAGATAATAAACAGAGGCATATATGAATTAATAAATTGTGATTTTGAATAAATTTTATTTATAGTGAATTAAAATAACCATTTTACGGAATGTGTCTGCACATTCTAGAGATATAATATTCTCATCTTACAATACTTTTTGTTTTATTCCTTTCCAACCGGCCTTCTTGTGCATCAAAGAGGTGTTCCACTATCGGGGTGTATTAAGAACATATTAAAACATTTACTCACATTTCAAAATGGGGAAATAGACAGCCGAATCACATTTACAACCGAATAGTTAAGGTTAAATTGGAAAAAGGACTGAAACATAAAATCTAACCTTTAGAAAGTCTAAGAAAGTCTTTTTGATGCATACTTGCATTGCTCGTATTAACTGGAAATCTTATTTTGAGACATTTTACAGCCTTATGTTTTAAAAAATTAACTTCTACCTTAATATATTGTGTATCTCAATTGATAGGCAAGTCCAAACAGCCCTTTGTTACCTATACAAGGGAAGGGTATGAAGCTAATTCTGCTGACCTGCATCTTACATGAGCTGCTCATTTCACCACGGCGCAGTTACGACCATGCAACAAACATCAGGTATTAAACTGTATGATTGGTTTGTGGGGATACTGTTAGATGAAGAGAAAAATCAATCTACACACCGAAGTGGATACATATTAAGATACCAATTATCAAAATACCTGCACTTATATCCCTAGCATCCTGTGCACGAGAGTCTAATAAATGGTACAGCTGCAACAGTGATGTAGGCAATCTTGATGACATCAGCATTATGAATGGAAACCTTATAACTGCAAACATTGTTCGGTTTGTCAAATATCGCTTTAAAAGATTACAGTTCTGCGTGTTTAGAGTCAAGCTCGGAGACTCTATGCTCTCCACGGAATACCAAATCTTTACGGTGTAGCGGTCCACCTCTTGGCTCAACGTCCTTCGTCTTGTCGACTGCGTGAGTGCGTAGTGTTTAAGGGCCCGTCGACAGCTAGGTCATTTGGGCCCCAAGTCAAATTTAAAGGATAAAACGCTCACCAACTTCTGATTAAAAACTAAGCTAAAATACAAAACTAAAAAATTGCTAAAACAGTTAAAATACTAAAGTTAATGTTAAAACCATTAAAACACCAAAAAGGTTAAAACGCTAAAAGGTGAATGATAAAACAGTGACGGTTTAAAATACTAAATAGTAAAACAAGACAAATCTAACTGCAGATTTGTAAATCTTAAAATGAAAAGCACAAGTTATTCTTGTTTGGCGAATCCAATTTCAGCGACGAACCGCAGCACCGTATCTACGGAGACTGGGTCGTCACCTAGGATGGACCGCAGACCAAAACCCAGGCCAAGCGACTGGCGCACCGGGGCATATCGCGGACAATCGATCAAAACGTGCGACACGGAGAGTTGGACGTCGCACGTGTGACAGACAGGGGCCGGGTCACCGCGCAAATGGTGGCCATGTGTGGCGCGTGTGTGACCTATGCGTAACCGCGTTAAAATGACCTCTGACCGACGGGAATCCCTGCAAGAAGTCCGCCAGGGTTTTACCGAGTCCTTAATTGTCCGTAATTGGGTGTCAGTCAGCTCTTCCCTAGATTTCTGCCAAAAAGAATAAAGATGGCAACGGAAGTTTCGCTGCACATCTGTAAAAGGAAGAGCATATGTGGAAAACACCCGCAAACGACATGCAGCCTTGGCCGCCGCATCTGCCTCCTCGTTGCTGGTCGTCTTGTCGATGCAGCTGAGAAGGCGCCAATTTCTCTGGGTCTCAGCCTCGACGAGAGATGAAATCTTCGGGAGAGGAGCGGTGTGTTGGAACGTGATGAGAGGGAATGGGTTTTACACGGGGTTCCTCGGAAGAGAGAACTCGAGATGCACTTTCCCTATTGGCACTTCGGGTTACAGGAAACTCTGCAAGTCCTATCTTCCACCCCTTTAGTGCAATATGCTCACCTACTGTACTGAATGAATCGCAATTCCTTTATGCGTAGTTTACTGTCACTAGACGTGTCGCGACTTAGTGGCACTTGGCAAGGTACTTCTTAATAACGTGGCGTCCAATCCGCGACTCGGCGACACACTCTCACTGTACACCTAATAGCGGCGAACTGTGTGAAGTTTTTCACTAACGCTTGGCTCAAGGCAGTGGGGAAAGATTTCGAATTTTCCAAATAAACAACATTTCTCTCCCCTGATTGGCTATTTCTATTGGGCCTTTTAGGTTCATTGGCTCTCTCTTTGAACCTTTCAATTTTAGCGACTGTTTATGGGGACGCGTGATACTTTAGCCAGACGGTTAAACACTCGCCGTAACACAATCCAACGCTAAGGGTTTATTGCCCCAGCCGAAAGCTATGTCAACATCCTGCAAACATTATCTTGCTTTCTTAAACGGGAAACTTGCAGATTTCCCTGTATAGCTGTGCCTGTGTTTATTTATTAATCTTCATGAAACTTAAAACACACACACACACACACACACACACACACACACACACACACACACATAATTCTTGTCTTTTTTGTATAATTTTCAAGGAAATTACTTCAAAAACATGGATAATTAATAAACTGGGTGTTCATTAATTATCCATATTTCCTTAATTATGACAGATTAAGGTTCCATTTCTGGATTGTCAGGCGGAAATACCGCTACAACGGATATTTTCAGTTCATGCAATTTAAGCATTGTGGGTGAATTCTTATTTGGAAAGAGGCACTTTTATTTTTTATAATGTTTTTGGTTGTTTGCACTAGAGTTTTTGTGTAAGCCATCACTCATCATTGCGTCAGGTGTGACTACTTTCAATTGTTTTATTGTTAAAATTCCATCTCTACTGGTAAAAAATTCGATGTCCAGGTTTCACCCGAAATATAAGTTTTGAGACCCCTGAATCCAAGAAAAAACAACTTTTAGAAAAAGGTCCATGTGTGTGTCTGTGTGTCTGTCAGTCGGTGGATTAAAAAACGAAAAGCCAGTTAAAAACCAAAGTTGGTATTGAAGTTTAATATATTTCAAGGATGCGACACAAAGATTTTGAAGAAAATAGCCCCACCCTAAATTACCCTTTACATGACAAATTTGTCGAAAATGGCTCTAATAATTTTGATTAAAATGCCGTATGTTTAAGATATTTGCATGAAAAATGAAATGCATATTTCGAATTTTCTAGCTATAGCCTATGTAGTCCTGCTTACTCTAGATGACTTTTGAGTAACTCGTAAACCGTAAGAGATAGACAAAATCTTAATAAAAAAAATGTAGATCTCGCTAAAACACAATTTATGTCTGAATAAATGTTTTTGTAGGGTGATCCATTTCGGAGATATTCCTTATTGTTTGTGTCAGTTTCGGAAAACAAAAATGGAACATCGTTGTTCACTTTTTTATATGTTAAGCGTGCAAAGAGAACGGGATCTCAAAGCTGTAAAAGATTTGACTATCGCTCAAAGCCTACTGTATTCTAATATTCCCCTTGCACCTACAAGGAAGTAAGCAATTAGATAATTTCTACAAATGTTTATCTCAACAAACACGAAGAAGAGATAGGAGTTTGTAAGAATAGTTAGTTCAAGAGTAGAGAAAGTCATGTGAGTGCAGCACATTAGATTTTTTTTTATTTGTTTTTGTATTTTTTTCGGAATTGAATTTTAAGAAATCACATATTGAATTTCTATGTTGTACTATTAAGTTTGTGTCTTTTTAAATGGAGTGTGAGTTCATTAGCTTTTGCTTATTTTTGTATTTTCAAATTGCAATTTCAAAATCTCATCATATTCAAAAAAATGTATTTCATAATTATTTGATTTGCATTCACCTAGCACTGTTTTCTATACATTTATGTAGAAATCGGTGGATAATTTATTTTCCTAGAGTTACATTGCTATAGGTAGATCGATTAAACTTTGAGTCTTCCCGCTACTTACCTCCTCTCAACTTACTTACGTTTTGATGGAATGTAATAATGGATACTGTTCAAACCTTACTCCAAGATTTTTATGGCATGTAGCTTGGTATCTTCGTGTTTTACGAACTTAATACCCTACTTTACACATATATACATTATATAAAATCTGCATCATTATATATCATTATATATTATATCCCCATTCTTATGTAAATCAGTTTAGGAGCTATACTAGGTGGCCCACTTCATCAGGCATTGCGGTAAGTAGATAAACCTTCGTCCGTTGAAAGAGTTGCAGAATCCGCCGGGGTACATCGGCAGTAAGTGACGGCAGTGGCATGAGTGAGTTTTATTCTCCCTGTAAGAGAAGACGAGCGGAGAGGAATTCCCCAGGCTTCAACTGGGGTGTGCATCATGTGATAATAGAGAGGGGCAGTCTTAGAATATTTTCCACCTCACTTACGGGACTTTATTTTACAGGGAATAAACTCATTCCTGTATATGCTGCTATTGTCTAACATTACGGATTACAGATTATAAATTTTCGTAACAAATCCATGGAAACATGAGAGCATGTAATGTTTCATTGGCATTTCTTCGTTTCTTATTGTTGTATTTATTATCATTTTAGTTAATTTCGTTATTGCTATTGTTATTACCATATTGTCATTTCTTTTTTATTGCTTTGTTCTTATTAGTTTATTATTATTATTATTATTATTATTATTATTATTATTATTATTATTATTATTATTATTATTATTATTATTATTATTGTTATTGTTATTGTTATTGTTATTATTGTTATTGTTATTGTTATTGTTATTGTTATTGTTATTGTTATTGTTATTGTTATTGTTATTGTTATTGTTATTGTTATTGTTATTGTTATTGTTATTGTTATTGTTATTGTTATTGTTATTGTTATTGTTATTGTTGTTATTGTTATTATTTTTATTATTATTATTGTTGTTGTTATTGTTATTGTTATTATTTTTATTATTTTTGTTATTATGTTTATTATTATGTTTATTATTATGTTTATTATTGTTATTGTTATTATTGTTATTGTTATTATTGTTATTGTTATTATTGTTATTGTTATTATTGTTATTGTTATTATTATTATTATTATTATTATTATTATTATTATTATTATTATTATTATTATTATTATTATTATTATTATTATTATTATTATTATTATTATTATTATTATTATTATTATTACTTCTCATTCCATTATCAGTATAATAATTATTTTTGTTATATTATTTATTAGTGTATTTATTAGCATTATTATGTTTATCATTATTATTGTTATTATTTTTGTAATCATTATCAGCATTAGTAACCCTATTATTTTTATTAGTTCTAATATTATTGTTAGTTATTGTTATTTTGTAGTTAAATTATCATCATAATCACTTATGATCATAATCAATTATTAATTTTATTTTAATTACTTTTAGTATTATCATTTTCGTTATGATAATATTAATTTTCTTGTTATTACTGTGAGTAGCTTCTTCTTCTTCTTCTTCTTCTTCTTCTTCTTCTTCTTCTTCTTCTTCTTCTTCTTCTTCTTCTTCTTCTTCTTCTTCTTCTTCTTCTTCTTCTTCTTCTTCTTCTTATTATTATTATTATTATTATTATTATTATTATTATTATTATTATTATTATTATTATTATTATTATTATTATTATTATTATTATTATTATTATTATTATTATTATTATTATTATTATTATTATTATTATTATTATTATTATTATTATTATTATTATTATTATTATTATTATTATTATTATTATTATTATTATTATTATTATTATTATGCTATTATTATACTATTTTGCTATTAGTTTGCTATTATTTTCATCGTTATTATCAAAAGCTACTGTTATGGTGACTTGATTCATAGAATAGGTATACAAAATGATGCCCTGTTTACTGATACAATGTTCCAACCGTCTTCTTGTATTCATATGGACGTTCCTGAGAACTCCGCTTGTGGCAGATGCACATGCTTTAACGATTCTTTGAGGGGATTTGTTTCAAACGCGATGTTCTCGAGTGACTCCAAAAGAAATAATCTAATAGGGTTAGATCAGGAGATCTTGTGGGCCAAGATATTGGGTCACCTAGGCCCATCCAGTGTCCAGGATACAACTAATTGAAATGGACCTTTACAGGTTCATAAAAGTAAGGTGGTGCACCATCTCGTTTGAACCAGTGCCCTGTGTTTACCGGCATGATACAGGAACCTCATCAAGAAAATCCTGAGCTCACCATGCAGGAATTCCAGGTACCGAGGTTCTCTAAGTCTGGTTGGCTGGGAGAATGACACCGACACCGACACCGCCGCCGCCACCGCCACCGCCATCTCTACCACGACCACGACCACGACCACGACCACGACCACGACCACGACCACGATCACGACCACGATCACGACCACGAGCACGGCAGCCGCCGCCGCCTCTATTACTACTACTACTAATTAATAATCATAATAATACAATAACTATAATAATAACAGTAGTGTTGAATATAATAACGATGGCAATAAACACACCAATAATAACAAACTACTAATACAATTAATATTAATGTTAATAATATAAATAATATAATACATTAGTAGTCCTGCGCCGTGGCGTAGTGGACTAGGGCGTCATGCCTTGGTTCCCTGCCACGGAATGCGGCCCGGGTTCGATCCCACCCCTGGAGGTACGGATTTTAAGTTCCGGGTATAGGACCGGTGCTCACTCAGCATCGATTGGTAAGCGGCCCTGATCATGAAAGCCAACTTTCAGGCTGAGGGTGTCGAGATGCTGACCACATGTCCTCCCCGTATCGGCTGGATGATTGCCCACCTCTACCTTGTGTATGTGGGCGTGAGGCCGGCAGTCGGGTTGGCAGGCCCTGGTCCGATATAGACTGTAGTACCACGGGTTTAACTTTTTAATACATTAGTAACCATAACAATAACGACAAACAAAAATAACAATAACTAAAATAATAAGAAAATACAACAATAACATTAACAGGAAACAAAGAAATGCCAATGAAACATTACATGCCCTCATGTTTGCATGGATTTTATTACGGCAGTTAATCCGTAATTTTAGACAATAGCAGCGTATACAGGAATGAGTTTAGTCCCTGGAAAATAAAGTCCCTGTAAGTGAAGGGGAAAATATTCTAAGACTTCTTGTGTATCATCACGCGCTACACACGCTAGTTGAAGCCTGGGGAATTCCTCTCCCGCTCGTCTTCTCTTACAGGCCGAACGAAGTTCACTCACGCCTCTGCCGTCACTTACTGCCGATTTGTCCTAGTGCGTTCTGCAACTCTTAACGCAAAGAGTTATCTATCTACCGCAATGCCTGATGAAGTGGGCCACCTGGTGTAATGTCAAAGTTATATGCGTACTCAGAACTGGATCTTGGAATCTTCTGATATAATGCAATGGTACAGTCATGGAAAAAACGATTCAGCGCATTAGAAGAGCAGAATATTTCTAAGTTCCACATCGTGATGCAGTGTGGTTTACACAAGTCGATGTTTCTAACATGTAGCTGAGTTTATTGATAGTCACTGTTCCATTTGTCATCTGTCGGACACACAAATAGGATGTGTCTTGAATCACCATTCGCATTTGTATTTGTGTGTATGTATACGAATGTCAATGGTGATTGAAGACACAGTTAACTTGTGTGTCTGACAGACGATAACGCATTGAACAGAGACTATTAAGAAACTCAGCTGCATGTTGAAAATATCGACTTGTGTAAATCGCGTTATAATACGACGTGGGAAAGAAATATTCTGCTCTCCTAATGCGCTCAATCATGTTTTCCATGACTGTACAAAGTAGCCAAGTTTCTTATATCGCTATCAATTTATTATTATATTTTCCACATTTATATGTACAACTGTTCACTAACTATACAGTTCTGAGGTTGTAGACATTCTGAGAACTGTCCCATGGTCTTATGTTGCAATACTATGATGCAAAATAACCAGATTACGGCATCTTTAATATACCTATGTCATTATATTAATCAGCAATTTAAAGATTTTGATAGGCATTTTAATTACGTCAATCATACATATGTTTAAGTAAGTTTTAAAGTTGGATAAAAAGTAGCGTTTCAGATGAATTCTCCAGAGAAAAATATATAGATTTGAATTGCATAAGTATATTGATTTAATTTATTAAAAATTCCATTTCCAGATTGATTACGTGCATCAGTTTAATTATACTAATGTTTTTCTTATAGGTGAGAGATGCAAATTAGGGGCCGCAGTATGCTAAGACAAAGGTAGTTTTCTTTGGTGGTTTCAAGAAGAGTTGTTGATAAACCTGAGTAACACCTGTGCTTAGCTGTTAATTAGTTGTTGAGTTCCTTTGTAACCTGTAGGATACACATCCCTTCTTCTTTTTCTCCTATCGACGACAGATGTGATAAACTAGAGGAGCGTAATACAGGGTTGTATTCTCTTACCGTTATTTTGCAATATATTTGTGGATGACATACCAACCATAATTAATTGAAGTTATATCTAGCACACACGGCACTTCCAAACACGCTCTCGTGTATGCGGCTGATGCAATGTTAATTTCCACGTCAAATACTAGACTTCAAAGGGAACTAAATTGTTTAAAAGTATATTGGAGGAAATGGGGGAATGACGGCGAGTGAAATGAAAAGCAAACTATCCACGTTCAGGAATGTAGCAGTTTATGGCAGCAAGACTGGGAGACAAATGTTTGTTTGGGCTCATAGGCAACTTTTTATTAAATATTGTTGATTTATTAAATGGAAGGAAAACACATGGTATTATATTGGTTAATGAAGTATGAAATACGATAAAGAAAAGAGCTGATAAGCTGTATTGAAATCAATTGTAAAATCAAATTAGAAAATAGGTTTGTCAACAAGTTCATCTGTGGCTGGCCCCGTAGCTCAATCGGTAGAACACATGCCTGCTGTGCAAGGAGTCCCAGTTTCGATTCCCGGCAGGGGGAGTAGGAATTTTTCTATATCTTACCCTCCCCAGAGTCTGGAAGTATGAATGAATGTGTGAATTCAATGTTAAAAAACCCTAATGATCCGAAACCCACAGTTAAACGAGAACACTTGCCGATAGGCAATATGCTCCACAGGAGAGGCTGCCGATATGGCCTTTGTTCTTAAAGGCGGGATATAAGTAGAACACTTATTGTATTAACGTTCCCGAATAGTTACGTTGCGAAGAAAGCTTTTAGCAAAGAAGACGTGAATGGCCTAAGTTCGTACTTTAAGTGAAGATGTTGAGGTATAAGTGTTAATCTGAGTTACAAATATAGTGAGAAGTTACACAAAATAAAAGGTTTGAGCTACTTTTCCTTTTAAAGTATTATTTCAAAGCAAATATTTTAGTTAATATTACGAGACCATCACCCTAAGAACACTGTAAAATGATCTTCATACTCTGACTGACGCTAAATAAGATAAGAGTGCAATAAAACATATAATCACTATGTATAGTGCACAGAGTGCACAACTATGTTAACGAGATTAGTTAAAGTGGAGTAACGCAGTGTTAACCCCAAAAAGGGGGGAAAATTCTCAAATGGCGCAGCCACGTGACGCCAAACAACCATCTTAAAATTAGGTGTCTGACATAGGCAGGACACACTTCGGAGAATATTGAAGTTTATGTGTACATATCTTGGGATTTACCATGAACAGAAGGTGAGAGAGG
The DNA here is from genome assembly GCA_030765045.1 of Tenodera sinensis. Lineage (NCBI taxonomy): Eukaryota > Metazoa > Arthropoda > Insecta > Mantodea > Mantidae > Tenodera > Tenodera sinensis. The sequence goes on along the minus strand of CM060965.1, from coordinate 147,792,638 downwards.
TGCACACCGCCACAAATCGTAAATACGTAGTAAAATATAGTTTCCTTTGAAAGTTTATGGTATAATAATGAAGTCAATGGAGCTGGTAAACAGAGCTGTTTTAGCTCTGCGTTATAATATGGAGCAGAACTTTGGGCTGTGGAAAAGTATTGAAAAATTGAACCAAAGCTATATCAATTTTCTGAAGGGACTTTGCAGTTGGAAAGAGATATTAAAAATATAGGTTTATTGAATAATATGGTTTTTTGGTTATCTGTTACACCATCTGTTGTTTTCAGACGGTCAAGTGGTTATCACTCAGGGCACGGAAGATGCATCATATATGATTAAGGAAACTAATGGAAGAATACAAAAAATCTGATGTGTTGCACTCACATGACTTTCTCTACTCTTCTACTGATCATTTTTACAAACTCTAATACCTATATCTTCATGTTATTGAGATAAACATTTGCAGAAATTATCATACAGTTAATTTTCTTGTAGGTGCAAGGGGAATATTAGAATACAGTAGGCTTTGAGCGATAGTTAAATATTTTAAATCTTTGAAATCCCATACTCTTTGCACGCTTAGCATTGTAACGGAGTAATTTCGTTGGCGGCATGAAGGGTCGTTGAAAGAGCCAGAAGGGGGGGGGTGGCCTTCTCAAAGATGGAACAGCCGTGTGTATTACGTCAGAGACAAAGGCTGGTTGACTGGGTGATACGTTCCACGAGCAGTGTGTGATTGAGTCGACCGTCAGTTATGCCCTGGAGTGGATTGGTCCCGAGCAGCCTTGAGTCCAACGGGGGACCATAGCAAGTTCGTTAGACGGCAAGAGGCCGTTCGTGAACCTAGGCAGGCGTGTAAGCCTGGCTCTGGAGGTAGAAAATTATTCAACATTGTTTACGTGGTTTCTTTTGGGAATTGTGCTGCATGGACTTCTGAGTGGAATTAGCAAATTAAATCCTAGTAAGAGTCGGTGCTCAAGTGTAATGGCGAATTTGCTGAGAGGCCATGAAACCAGAGCGGTCAGCTGTGCACCGACTGCGAGTGCGTTGACCTTCCAGGCTGGGAGTTTTGCCGCCCGCCATGTGGCTCCGAGTTGCAACATAGGGATGTGTACCAAGTTAAAATTAATATTAGTTCTTTGTGTAAGTAGGGAAATTCTAAAGGAACGGTTAACTATCGGGGTTTCACATTATGAGGTAACTTTCACCACTTAACTGGGGAGCAACATGGTAAAGTGACGTGTTTTTGTAGAGATTGTAACAGACGTTAAGGAAGATTTGTACGTGAGGCTTGTTTAGTAATAATAGTGGAGGGCGAGGACAGAACTGCAGTGCCTGATTATAAAAAGCAATGTATTTCCTGTTAGATTGCATTTTCTTGACCTGTCAGTTTGAATTTCAAAGTTATGGTTAAACTTTATTGCGTTCCTTTAATAATTTCATGTTCAAATTTTACAGTGTCCATTCTATAATAAATGTTGTGTTATGCTGTATTCTTGGTGTTACTTGTTATTACCCTGTCTCGATCCTGCGGAAGAAATTTGTCAGTAAAGGGGGAGATTAAGTAACAAAAATCATAGGGTCACTAAAGCTTAAGGTAAGGAAGTAGGTGACAAGAAAACACAAGAGGAGGCGTAACAGCATATAAAAACATCTGATGTGTTGCACTCACATGACTTTCTCTACTCATTCTTACAAACTCTTATTCCTATATCTTCTTCGTGTTAGTTGAGATAAAAGTTTGTACAAATTATCTTATTGCTTACTTCCTTGTAGGTGCATGGGGAATATTAGAATACAGTAGGCTTTGAGTGATAGTCAACTCTTCTAAAGCTTTGAGATCCCATTCTGTTTGCACGCTTAACATATACAAAAATGAACAACGATGTTCCATTTCACGAAAGTTCTAAGTGTTCCGAAACTGACACAACAACCAACAATATCTCCGAAATACTTCACTGAACACACACACACACACACACACACACACACACACACACACACACACACACACACACACACACACACACACATACACACACACAAAGAGAGAGAGAGAAAAAAAATAAAATAAAAAACCAAAGAAACAAATTATTTAGACATAAATTGTGTGTTCTGGCGAGATCTACATTTTTTGTATAATAAGACTTTGCCTGTCTCTTACGGTATACGAGTTATTCAAAAGTCATCCAGAGTAAACAGGACTGCATATGCCATAGCCAGAAAATTCAAGACATACATTTCCTTTGTCATAAACATGTCTAAAATATATGGCATTTTAATCAAAATCGTTAGAGCCATTTTCAAGAAAATAAAAATTTTAGAAAATTTTCCCATGTAAAGGGTAGTTTAGGGTAGTGCTATTTTCTTCAAAATATTCGTGTCACATTCTTGAAAAACATTAAACTTAGATACGAACTTTGACTTTTAACCGACTTTTCATTTTTGAGTTATGCTGTCCACACACACACACACACACACACACACACACACACACACACACACACACACACTCACACACACGCACCTTTTTCTAAAAATGCTTTTTTTGGATTCAGGGGGCTCAAAACGTATTTCCGGTGAAATGTCGACATCGAATTATTGGGTGGAATAGAATACTTCCTCTACTTATCAATAGAGAAAGTAAAAATGAATTGCGATGTTCCATTTTACATAAGTAATATAGTGCTCTAAAACTGACATAAATAACGAGGAATATCTCCGAAATGATTCACTATAGAAAAAATTTATTTGGATAAATTGTGTTTTAGCAAGATCTACATTTTTTGTACAGTAAGATTTGTCTATCTCTTACGGTTTACCAGTTGTGCAAAAGTCATCCAGAGTCATGGGCTGTGGCCAGAAAATTCAAAATATACATTTCATTTGTCATCAAAATATCTCAAGCATATCATTTTAATCAAAATCTTTAGAGCAATTTTCAAGAAAATCAATATTTTAGAAACATTTTCCATGTAAAGGGTAGTTTAGGGTGGAGGAATTTTCTTCAAAGTCTTCGTATCGCATCCTTGAAAGACATTAAACTAAATACCAACACAGACACACACACACTCACACACACATACACACACATTCACACACACGACCTTTTTCAAAAAATGCCTATTTTAGTTTCAGCCGGCCTCAAAACACGTATTTCCTGTGAAATCTCGGCGTAGTAGTTTTGGATGGAATACAATACTTCCTCTATCTTACTATACCTAATAGAGAAATTAAAAATGGGGATTAAATATAAACACTAAGAGACATGAATATCTCACAACGGAACCGGAGAATGAAGAAAAATTACAAATTGAATGTGGGGAAATCAAGAAAGTAGATAAATTTAAATATTTGGTATAAATTTTAGAATCAGATGGGGGAAGAGCTATTTTGAATTTGAAAAAAGAATTAGTGAAGAAAGAAAAGTAATTAGCATGTTATATTCAGTGTTATGGAGTAAAAGTATTTAAATAAAACCAAGACATCGATATTCAAATCATTAGTATAAAGTATCATGTTATATGGTAAGAGACCTGGATATTAGGTAGACACCAAGCAAATAAATTGTTGTTGGCAACAGAGATGGACTTTTGGCGGAGGGCAGCTAGAAAATCAAGAAAGGAGAAAATTAAGAACCAGAAAATTAGAGAAATAATGAATGCTAAATGCAATATTTTATGAATAATAGAAGAACGACGATTGTAATGGTTTGGGCATATGAAGGAGACGAAGAGTAACAGAATCCCAAAAATGATGTCGGACTGGAATGTTGATGGCAGGAAGAAAGGATAGCCCAGAAAACAATGTCTGATGAGGTACGAAGGCAGATGATCAACAAAGGCCTCGAAGAATAAGATGCGGAGGAAAGAAATCTGTGGAGGAGCAAAATCCATTTGGCTGAAGGAAAACTACTATATTGTACAAGAATCCTTAATAAAAATATAATTTGATTTCATCTTCTGCTTTCATGGATTTAGCTCCTTGACCTGTTTCCACATCAAGAAATGGAATCTCTCCATCTAGTAAGTGGACGTTCTACTCTTCTTCTGCCTTTTGGTTGATATTGAAATAAAATCTGTTGCAATTTGCGTTGTGACATTCTTTTTATATGTTCCAGCCAGTTTGTTCTTGTGTGGTTTATTCTGTCTTTTATATTGTATATTTGTAACCCTGTTCTAGTTTCCGCGCTGTGCTTTTTATCTAAAAGTTTGCAGCCTGTTACTGAACGTAAAAGTTTCACTTTGGATGTCTCTATCTTTCGTCTATTTACTGAATGTCCAATTATCACAGGCATATGTTAACATGGGAACTGCCTTGTTCCATAACATTTTGAGTTGTTTTATTTCTCAGTGTTCTTTTTGTTCCGCACATACTATAAAACCTATTTAATTTTATATTAGTATCGTTTCTTTGGCATTGAACCCTAAATAATTAAACTTATTTGCTTGTTCTACTATCATGTTATTTATAACTGTTTTACATCTTAAGGGTTTGCCCCTTGATAATTTGATTTATATGCCTAAACATTATCAATGAATTCTGGTTACGCATTACGCAGAGCGTGGAGAGATTGTTTACTTCCACGCGCGACGTGTTTGAGGGAGCAGGAATAAGAAGTTTGGGATACATGTTGGACGACAAAATTACTCAGGTCTTTGGAAGAAATTACAATAGGGTATATGTGGTTAGTGTAAGGGACATGGGGTGTGTGGGTGAAAAATGGTTCAGGGAAACTGTGTGCTATTGTTGGACATGTTTTGGAATCACAAAGCGTGGCTAAATGTTCCATCAAGATGTATTTTCAAATTAGCGGTTTTGAAGGAGGAAGACGTTGGATTTATATGACTATACACAGGAACAAAGAAGCGGTTTGGTGTGTCTAAGACTGGAAGCATACTGTCACCGCGCCCGCCGCATTTAATTGCCGACAACAGCAGTGTCACCTATCGCATTATTGTCGGCACTACCGCAAAGGAGCCGAAGGAAAGAGACAGAGAATGGCCGCATTGTTGGGGCGCTTGCCGAAAAAGAGAAAAGGATAGAAGCTTCTGGAATCTTCCTCTTTGTATTCCACCGCAATAACTGAACTTTCCAGAATAGTGCCTGGGAGATATAAATAACGGTAAAGTGCGGCAGAAGAAGGAGCGAGACGTATGTGAAGCGTTGAGTAGTCGTGCCGACGGAGAAGGACAGACGTATGTGAAGGTTGAGGAGTCGTGCCGACGGAGAAGGGACAGTTCTTTGTGTTACGAGTTCGGAGCCGTGCTGTTGGAGAATCGAAAAAGACTTTCTTGCTGTTGCAACGAGTGTACAAAGTTACTGTTTACGGAAATAAAAGTGTTTCTTTATCTAGACTACATCTGTCGTCTTTACTTTTACACTCAACCAACCAAAAAGTCACAATACAATATAACAAAATACTTGAAGACACCGGGTTGCATTATGGTGAAAGAGAAGCATGGTATCATATTCTGGCAGAGTGCAAAGAAACATCTTCATTAAGGTAGGAATACTTATCACCACAGTTTCTTGATTCCATGATGATGGTGAGGACTTGCTTTGAACAAAGTGGAGTCATTTGTAGCGAATATTAAGGATATTGATTGCTATGGAGAACAGAATCTCCCTAAAATGAGAGTAGGTTTCTCATGAGATGATACTCAACATCCATAGAATGTTTTAATATAATGAACCTTGGGAAGATGAATATAATGCATTGAAAGTTCTTATGCATAAATTTGTGCGTATTATATACAACAGAAAATGTGTTATACATGTTTTTCATCCTACAAAACTTGGAATATGGGCACAACTACTTGCTTACTTGCTTAGAGTTTGCAACTTCCAACTAAATCTGCGGACATACTATATTGACTTAACTTTATATTTTCCTAACATTATTGTATAAACTGCATAGTGAAATTTCATTTTAGTTTATTCTACATAATTGTAACGAAAACCAGATATTGAAATTGTAATAAAGCTATGCAAGAAAATATGTATGGTGTACATTTTCCAATTATGTATTTTTATTATAAACTATTACTCTATGACAATATTTAATAAAACTAAAGTAATTATGAACTTCAAAACTTGAATTCCAAATTAATGGGCTGGAATTTCCTCCCGAAAGAGTTCTTTTACATGAAAGTAAACCTCCTCACATGGGGCTATCACTTTTTAGCACACTTAAAAACCGGCGGTCTGGAGCGGATTTGAACCCCTGATCAGCTGGCCAGCGCCTAAAAAATGAGCCAACTGATCGACTCCTATTTGGAATTAGTACACAAGCTACATTACACACAAACTGGTAACTGAATTAACTGGTCTCCCCAGTTATGATGTACAATAAAGCACAGAAATTATATTAAAACCAGGACTTAGAAAAAGAAAGGCTCCATGCAAACTCCTGCTATTGTAGCTAACGGAACTTATTCCAACGTAGGTATGAACCTATATAGGGCGTCCCGCCTTTAAAAAAAAAAAAAGAAGAAAAAAACAGCGACAGCGCTTAGTATACTGTGCAGGGTGACCAACTGATCGATTTTCAAGAAGGAACCCCTGTCCCAAAATGCACGGTTTGGACGCTGTAGCGCATGAACAGTGACATGGGCGTGCGTTCACAATTCGTCAATAAACCCCACATGAGTAGCACATCGAGCTGTCCACATTGCTCTCTTCAATATCATCAGTGAAAAATATTGGAGAGCAAGAGGATTAATGACTTCATTGTCAGAAATCCAGCATTAGCTAACAACAACATTACAAAAACGGGCTTCGAACTGTGTACCTCCTACGTCCTTGCAGGGCCTATATCGGCGGTGCATATGACCCAATACGTGCGTTTGTCTTTGAAGATTTTCAATCGCTCAGTGGACTCGAGCAATAAGTTCCTCCGCTGGCGTTACAGGAGTGTCATACACACAACTCAACAGAAAACAGTCGGGAGGTGTCAGATTTGGTGACCGTCCTGGCCATGGCAATGGTCCGTCTCTACTAATCCATCGATTTGGATATACGACGTTGAGGTGATTCCGCATATATACTTCAAAGTGTGCTGGAGCCCATGTCGGCCATTTCCACAGGTGTGTACTGGTGCGTGTCACATTGCACTTAAAACGTTACTGTTCTGGAAACTACACAGGTAACGCAGTAGGATGCGCACCAAGGATTCTGTGGAGGAATGCAGCGCACCGCAGCACTGTTACTAGGTTCAGGTCATACATTCGCAGTACACAGATGGCTAAAGGGTTACATACTTTGCATATTAAGTCACCAAAATGAATCTTAACAAATTGTCACAACCATTCGTTCTCAAATTTGACGCTCTGCAGCGCCGAAACCGTGCATTTCCGGCAGGGGTTTCATCTTGAAAACCGATCAGTTTGCCATCCAGCACAACATACTAAGCGTTGTCGGAGTCTTTTTGGGACACCTTGTGTATTGTAACGACCCGGATTATACCAGATTCCACAAGAGTGACGTAGCTTGGGGATAAATACCCGCCTAGGGAGCATGGTTCTCGGAAAGAGGGTGTGGGTAGTGGCGGCAAGGAAAACTACATAACTCTTCTGCCTATGCCTTGGGCCCTTTAATTCTATCCTAGGGACCTGTGGCTCAGCAAATACCTCGGGTTGTTACATACTTGGCTGGTGGTGAATTTATTTCTTATGCACCGATTAAAAAGATCAGCGCGGAGACATTCCTTCTCGGGTCTTGAGGTTCACTTTTCTTGATTCTGTTAGCTTAAATGTTCTTGGTGTGACTGATTGGCAAATGTATCCTGCTTTATACATTTCATGTGCCTCGGATACCTGGGTTCGGGCCCAGGCCTGGGACGCTAAAATATGTAACAAACTGTAAATTATGACAGCAATTCTTTTAGGAAGTTGAAATGGCAACATAGATACCCAAGGTATGTTCTGTGTTGTTCAGTTATGTTTTGTTTCATTTTCAACACTTAATAATTTTGCATTTCAGTTTTTCACGTTTCGCATTATTCTGAGGCGACGCCATTACATAAGCGGATGTGTCAGACATAATAGTAAACCAATTAGTGCAAATGTCAGCACCGCTCGTCCAAAATTAATCGTCATTGTTCCGATTAAATTAGTTACAGGCATTAAGCTTCGGGATACAGGCCAGTGTGAAACAAGTGAACCAAGCTAGGCATTGATGTAACGTTGGATCACAATTGCAGAGCAATTAGTATTATCCATCATTCCCAAATATACAATTTTTAGTTATCCTCTTTCATCCTTTGAAATCACACGCAATTCATTTTCGGGTCCAGAAAATCAGAATAACCATATGCGATGTGAATTAGCAGAATTTGCGGTCACTAACAAGCCTCTAGGTGAAGGTAGACAGCTTTTGTTTGTATGGAAAATCGAATCTATAATTTTAAAATTCCTCTTAAGGGAGATGATGATAACAATATTACAACAACTACCACTGCTACGGGCTACTACTACTATTACCACCACCGCCACCGCCACCGCCACCGCCACCGCCACCGCCACCGCCACCGCCACCGCCACCGCCACCGCCACCGCCACCGCCACCGCCACCGCCACCGCCACCGCCACCGCCACCGCCGCCGCCACCGCCGCCACCGCCGCCGCCACCGCCGCCACCGCCGCCGCCGCCGCCACCACCACCATCATCACCACCACCACCACCGCCGCCGCCGCCGCCGCCGCCCCTGCTGCTACTACTACTACCACTGTTACTACTACTACCACTGCTACGACTATTACTACTACTGCTGCTGCTACTACTACTACTACTACTGCTACTACTACTACTGCTGCTGCTGCTACTACTACTGCTGCTGTTATGCTAAAGTACCTGGGCGACCGAGCTTGGCTCGGCGTTTTTCGCCTCTTTTTTGTCAATTAGTTTTCTTTGTGGGAGAAGATACTTAATTAGATAAACCTGAAAGGCAAAGCGTTAACTAAATAATAATTTTTGTCGCAATTGTTAAGAGTCATTTCCGAGATACAAGATACATAGAAATACATACCACTATTTCATAAACACCATCATTTCAGCTGTAAAACGCCTACTGCTGAACGCAGGCCTCTCCCATAGATATTCCACCTAGTTTGAGGTTTTCGTCGAGCATTTGTTTCATTATGGAGTTCAGTTCTTTGGCGCTGCCATCGATTGTATCTTCCAGGACGTTAACACATTGGCCAAGGTCCTCTATCTTTCCGTCGAGTTCTTCGATGGCTTACCTAACCCCGGCCAGTCGCTCGTTAGTATTCCCCGATAGATCTATCTTCATATTCGAAATTCCCGCCTTCATCTTTTCCGTTTCGGAGTTTAAATTTTCAATTTAGCTTCCATTTTTGTTTACATTTTGTCCATTTTTGTTCTCATATTTTCTATTCCGTCGTTTACATTTTTCCAAGTCGACTTTCATATTTCTTTCCTCTGCCGCATTCCGGAATTCATTTCATTCCTCATTATGTCCAACTTGGCTAACATTTATTTCATCAACTGTTCTATATCGTGCTTTTTGTCGCACTCCTGACACCAATTGTGATTACTTGACTTTTTAAAATATTTCTTTATTTTTTATTAAAACACCTGAGCGTCACTAAACAAAAACACTGTTGAACAATAACAAATACTACAGGAAGAAAAGCTGGTTGATAAAGCCACGTGGATGTACTGCGCATTTCTGTTTCAATCACATAGAAAATTGTACGAATTGTTCGTCGAAGCGGGAGTAGTGAAATGTGATTTTATTTACTAAAGAAAAATGAGTAGAAAAACCGTGTGAATGTACACGTTGCACTTATATTTCAAGTGTATGGAAAAATGTATGGATTATTTGTAGAATAGGGAGTAGGTAGTATGTTAGGTAAAAGAAAAGGGAGTAGAGAAAACGATGCGAACGTAAAACGTTGCGTGGTAAAATGGACTCCATAAAAACCTTCAATGAAAACACTTAGATATGTCAATTTTCATGGTGATCGGACAACCGGCTTTGGAGTTTACTCACTCTTCAACATACGATGTATAGGCGTTGGTATGTATGAAGTTGATAAACGATAGGGAATAACATGTCAATTGTTACGAAAAGCAAAAGTGAGAAGAGAAAATAATATGAATGTAATACCTTATATTTCTGTTTCAAACATAGAGCAAATTGTATGAATTGTATGTTGAAGGGTGAGTAGCGAAAGAAGACTGGTTGTGTCTCGTAAAGGAAGAATTAGTAGAGGAAATCGCGTGAATGTAATACGTTGCATTTGTATTTCAATCATAGAAAATTATGAGTTGTATGTTGAAGGGAAAACAGAGGATACATGAATGTACTACGTAAAAACAGCGAGTATAAACCATTTGAAAGTAATACATTGTGTAGTAAAATTGTTACCATAAACACTTTCTCCATGAAAAAGTACATATACGTGCCGAATTTCGCGAAGATCGGTTAAGCGGTTTTCGAGATTAAGAGTTTCATATATACAAACATCCAATTTGTGTGTATATATATATAGATGATATGAATTGTTTTCAGAAGGGTGAGTAGAGAAAGAGATGTGAATGTGTAATGTGTTACCTAAAAGTAAGTAGACAAACCACTGTGAATGTAATATGCACCTTTTCTATTTCAAACCTACAGAAAATTGAATCACTTATTTGTAGAAGAGTGAGCAGAGAAATGTGTTACCTAAAAGTGAGAGAAAACAATGTGAATGTAAAAGCATTTCTATTTGAAACATACAGAACATGGTATGACTTATTTTAAAGGCGAGGATAAAATTTTTTTTGGTGTAAAATAGCCTTTTTATGGAAAATTCTGTATAGCAGAGTGAGTAGAGAAAGAGATGTGAATGTGTTACCCAAAAGTAAGTAGAGCAAACAGTGCGAATGTAATACGTAGCACTTCTATTTCAAACATGCACAAAATTGTATGACTTATTTCTAGAAGAGTGAGTAGAGAAACAGATGTGAATGTGTTACCTAAAAGTGAGAGGAGAAAACAGTGTGAATGTAATAGCATTTCTATTTCAAACATACAGAACATTGTATGACTTATTTTAAAACTGGGGAATAAAATTATTTTTGGTGTAAAATCACGTTTTTTATGGAACATTGTTTATAGAAGAGTGAGTAGAGAAAGAGATGTAAATGTGTTACCTAAAAGTACTTAAGTAAAAAACCACTGTGAATGTAACATGCAGCATCTCTATTTCAAACATACAGAAAATTGTATGAGCTTTGTAGAAGAGCGAGTAGAGAAAGAGATGTGAATGTGTTACCTAAAAGTGCGAGGAGAAAACAGTGTGAATCTAATAGCATTTCCGTTTCAAACATACGAACATTGTATGACTTATTTTAAAAGTGGGGATAATTTTTTTTTTTGGTGCAAAATCACCAATGGAAAATTGTTTATAGAAGAGCGTGGGGAAAGAGATGTGAATGTTCTACCTAATAGTGAGTGGAGAAAACACTGAGTATAATATGCATGTATACAAAAATTTAACCGAATCATTAGACCCGTTTCTGAAATACCGGGAATATGTATACAAGAATTGCTGTGTAGAAGCGGGAATAAAAGATGTTATTAATTTCTCTACTGGTAAGTAGGGGAAGTATTGTTTCCACCCAAAAATTCGATGTCGAGATTTCACCAGAAATATATGTTTTGAGACCCCCTGAATCCAAAAAAAGCATTTTTAGAAAATGGTCTGTGTGTGTGTGTGTGTGTGTGTGTGTGTGTGTGTGTGTGTGCCTGTGTGTTAGTGTGTCTGTGGACAGCATAATTCAAAAACGAAAAATCGGTTAAAAACCAAAGTTGGTATTTAAGTTTCATGTCTTTCAAGAATGCGACACGAAGATTTTGAAGAAAATAGCCCCACCCTAAACTATCCTTTAGATGGAAAATTTTTCGAAAATTTTTATTTTCTTGAAAATGGCTCTAACGATTTTGATTAAAATGTCATATGTTTGAGATATTTTTATGACAAATGAAATTTATATCTTGAATTTTCTGGCTATAGCCGCTGTAGTCGTATTTACTCTGGACGACTTTTGCATAACTGGTAAACCGTTAGAGATACACCAAATCATACTGTACAAAAAATGTAGATCTTGCTAAAATACACAATTTATTTCTCAATCAATTTTCTTGTAGAGTGAACCATTTCGGAGATATTCCTTGTTATGTGTATGAGTTTCGGAAAACAAAACTTTCGTGAAATGAAACATCGTTGTTCATTTTTTTTATATGTTAAGTGTGCAAAGAGAACAGAATCTCAAAGCTTTAAAAGATTTGACTATCGCACAAAGCCTACTGTATTCTAATATTCCCCTTGCACCTACAAGGAAATAAGCAATAAGATAATTTGTACGAATGTTTATCTTTACTAACAAGAAGCAGATATACTCGTGGGAATAAGAGTTTGTAAGAATGGTATGCACAAGAGTAGAGAGTCATGTGAGTGCAACACATCAGATTTTTTAAATGTAAAATCGCGTTTTTTCGGGAATTATACATATATAGATGCACTTAAAAAGCAAAACCGTATCTGAATACAAAATTTGATGCAAATCGTTAGAATCGTTACCAAGTTACGCGGAATATATATACACAAGAATTGCTCGTTTTAAACATTAGTCGTTCTGGTTTTCCTGCTTGAGGATAGGCAAGACTAAGATTCACAGGCGGTCACAGTGAGGTGCTGAGAGAGACTATAGCTCTCTACTTCAGTAAAGAAAAAGTTCGCATTTGTTACAAAGGCTGTAGGGTTGCTGCTTTCGAAAAATCAAAATCAACATTTTTATTTCTATCCGACTTAGTTAAACCAGATAAGCATTTATTGTTCAGAGTGGGTAAATTAATTTAGTTTAACTGTGGGCTATATACGAGGGCGGTTTGATAAGTGTGTGATGTTTTAAAGAAAATAAATTTTTTCCAAAAATCTACTTTATTTATCAACATATGCAGTCTCCTTTTAACCCAATACACCTTGCGATACGTTTCCCCAATTTTTAAGCCTTCTGTAAAATGTGGTTTTTGAAAGCCTGCAAAATACAAGTTTGTTTCTGCATAATGTGTTCATTGGATGTGAATTTCTTGCCACCGATCCAATTTTTGAGGTTTGGAAAGAGGAAGAAGCCACTTGGAGCCAAATCTAGAGAGTATGGGGGATGAGGTAGCAGTTCATGCCCAATTCCATGAATTTTGCAATGGCAAGAGCAAATGTGTACGCAGGTGCAAGCCCTGGTGAAAGAGAACCTTATTCTTGACCAGATGCTTTTTTTTCCTTCAACAGTTCTTTGTGAAACTGATCCAGTATTGTGACATAAAAAGAACCTGTGATTTTTTTACCTTTTTCCAGATAGTGGATGAATATCATGCCTTGGGAACCCTGAAAGATGGCTGCCATGATTTGTCTTGCTTACGAAACGGTTTTTCATTCTTTGGAGCATGTTCGCCTAAGGAAACCAATGCTTGGATTGTTGCTTTACTTCAGGTTGACAGTAATGGATCCAGGTTTCATCAATTGCCACAAAAGCTCATTTCGATTGCACTGAAACATGTTCAAATATTCCTGTTAAACGGTCACACAAATCCGTTTGTTGTCAACTGTGAGCAGCTGCGGCACCCATCCTGGTTACAGCTTTCGCATATCCAAATATTCGTGCACAATATTACGTAACCATCCATTAGAGATGTTTAGGTTATTGACATCTCACATATTTTCACTTCCATCACAACATCCTGTACTTTCCTCACAATTTCTTCTGTTGTGACATCAAGTTGTTTCCCGTGCGCTCGGCGTCTCTCGTGCTCGAACGACCACATCGAAATTCTGTGAACCACATGTGAATCGTGCCACGTGATGGAGAAAAGTCCCCATAATACTTTTTCAGATATTCTTCCACTTTCTTTATTTTCTTACTAGGCAGAAAATAACGGTTTATGTGAATACAAAATTCACATTTCTCCATTTTCTGTTAAGCAAAACAAAACTGGAGCTATTATAGGCTCCCAACGATACTCTAAGAAACAGATGATGATTTTCTAGAATTGTACACAGAATAGGGGTATGACTTTGGTGCTAACAAGACACCTGTAATTTGTGTGCAATTTCTGTCAAAGTCACGGACTTAACAAACTGCCCTCGTATGAACCACTAGCTCGAGAAGGATCCAAACAGGTGGGCCGAAACAAATAAACTTCACATATTTTATTGGTAAATAACCTCTGAATAATAATTAGGCTCCAAAACAATATTATCTAAAACTTTCAGTAATACTATCAACACATTAAAACAAATAATTAGTTTAAAATGCTTGTTTGTTTAGTACACACTTTTACTGTTCCATTTATGTCGCGCTTTTAACTCCAAAAGTCAATCTGCGGCCTTTTCTTTTGGAACATGTTGCCTATAGGCAATGGTGTTAATTCGAATAGAGTGAGATTTGGGTCGCTGGTTTTTCTGAACATTAGGTTACACACATTCACACTCTCATTCATTCTTCCAGACTCTATGGAGGATAGGCAATCATTTTGGCTAGAAAAACGTTTCCTCTCCCCAGCCGGGAAGCGCACCTCGTACAGCAGGTAAGGCTCCCTATGAGCAACGGGATGTAAATGTTTTATACGTTTTATCAACATTGAAGTTAATATTTGCGTCCAACGGATGATTCGTAGCTACTTAGAATATTTGAAAGTCAACAAAGTTAAAAACCTCTATTATTGAATGCCTTTTGCTGATTGGTAAGGTAGGTTTCAAATATTTAGCCCCTCTCCAAAGGATTCTGTAGGATCCCCCCTCTAACGTTATGTTAGAACCGTGGCAGCTGTGTGTCCCTCATGAGTTACTTGGTAAGTTGAATCAGATTTGAAAATGTCTTGCCGTGGTGCGGAACACGAGTAATGGACTGCCTATGCCGATGCTCCAGCCCTGAACTACAATGATGAGTAGGGCTCAGATGATGATGTCATTTTTTTTATCTTTACTTATTTTCCATGTCTAAGTTAATTTGAGCATGTTTACAACATTTGTGAACACGATTTATCTGATTTTATTTTCATATAAATCCAGAGTTGGCCATGATTTACTGTTGGGAAGATGTACGATTAAGACCACACTTTTAATCATATTTCATGTAGTATTTAACACTTCAGATATTTGTATAAACATAATTTCATAACCCTTTCCCTTTCCCCTTCAGGCCGCTGTGACATCTTGGGAAATTTGAGTTGATGCCGTAAAGTTCAATTGTATAGACTACTGCGAGTTTGAGAAGAATTCTAATAGTATTAACGAAAGTGATTCATCTCCAATGAAAAATGTACAAAAATTTTCATTCATCATGTCAGGAAATTTATCCTAAATAAAATCATATATCTCTGTAATATTAAAGTCCATAATTTGTCTTGAAACTGTGGGTGTGAAATTGTATGTTTCCTTAAGCTTGTGGGGGAAACTGAAAGTCAGTTATCGAGTGCACAGGCTGACAAGGTTAGGGGAAAATTACGTTATTTGCTTGAGGGAAATTCTGCATATACATCATTGTGTAAAATTGGTGACATTCTTTGTGGCAAGAAGAAGAAGTCGATAAAAATGCACCAGAACTTTCTGTTAATGATTTCCCTTATTTCTAGTTTGCTCCCATTGCATTATGTGATGTAGAAAGAAGTTTCCCCAGGTATAAGGCTCTACTTCCCAAACAACCGTAGATCCTTCAAGTTTGACCATCTGAAACTGCATGTTGTTTCTAAATTAAAAAATTATTTTGTTGTTTAACGACGCTGTCAATTGCCAGGATCACATCAGCGCCACCGGTGTGCCAGAATTTCGTCCCGCAGGAGTTATTTTACTTACCAGTAAATCTACTGACATGGAGCTGTCGTTTTAAGCACACTTAAAAACCATCGGTCTGGACCGGATTTGCACCCACGACCTTGGGATCAGTAGGCCAGCGCCTAACCAACTGAGCCACCCAGATAGACTTGCATGTTGTTACTAATGCAATTCTGTTGGAAATAAAAGCTAAGAAAGGGATTCTTTTCGCATATACAATCCTTCCTCTCTCTCTCTCGATAGATAGGAAATGATAAAGTCGACTAAGCGAGCATAATAAACAGACTGGGAATTGTAAAAGCATCCATTAAGACGGAAATGTCATTCTCGTTTTACTTGGAAGTGAGATAGCAGCAAACACTGACAACATTGTAAACTTCCCGATATGTTTGGCAATTATCCAGTAGTCCTGTGTGTAACATACAAGGATATGATACTGACCGTTTCGATGTGTCAATTTTTATCAGTTATCTCTGGTTTCTTACTTGATGGCCTGCATCAAGTCCCACCGCGCATTCTACCAACGTTGTGCAACGTCATCAAATGTTTCATTGCAAAGTGTTAATTTTAAATAAATGTTTGCGGACAACTGCATTTTTTACTCCCTTCATGAGTTTCTTTAGCGGTCTTTTGAAGGGCACCTTTACCCCTTTCAATTCACTTATGCGTTTCTCACCATGACTTAAACCATAATGTATATGTTTTAGATTTAACAAACCAATTTTAATGGATAGTAGATATACAGTTCCTTTATAAGAGAGTAAAAATAGTTATGAATTACAGACATTTGAAAATTAAAGTGTCTTCGTTGTTCATCTGTAAGAATATTGACATCGGAATTGAATAAAATGGCAAAAAAATCTGTTTAAACGCTCACTAGTTAAACACCAACAGGATGTTCTTTTAAATAATATATCGTATTATTAATGTAAGCAGTAGGGAAAGCAGTAGAAGAATAATTAGACAAAAATATGACCAAAACCTCAACAACTGCATTATGTTTCCTGTGTGTTATTGAGCTTTAAATAATTAACTACGATGGATGCAGGCTTTTGAATAATTTATGCACCAGCTTTAATCACTATTTCTGTTCTGTATGGATGACTACCTTTTATAAAATTCGATTTGTGGTACATTAAATCGCAATTAATGTGTGCCTATATGAAGATAAATAACCAGTTTTAAACCAATCATTCAATATACGTGGTCAAATCACAATAACTTATAAATTACTACAACTATGGCGAGATTATCCTTTATATCGCACTAAAGAAATGTTAAAGATAATGACAAATCATTATAAGTATATATGTATATATCTACATATAATATAAACACACAAATTAAGACTGTTACAAGACTGAATAAAAATCTGATGTGTTGCACTCACATGACTTTCTCTACTCTTGTACTAACCATTCTTACAAACTCTTACTCCTATATCTCCTTCGTGTTAGTTGAGATAAACATTTGTACAAATTATCTTATTGCTTATTTCCTTGTAGGTGCAAGGGGAATATTAGAATACAGTAGGCTTTGAGCCATAGTCAAATCTTTTAAAGCTTTGAGATCCCGTTCTCTTAGCACGCTTAACATATAGAAAATGAACAATGTTCCATTTCACGAAAGTTTTAAGTTTTCCGAAACTGACACAGATAACAAGGAATATCTCTGAAATGGTTCACCCTACCAAAAAATTTATTTCGACATAAATTGTGTGTTTTAGAGAGATCTACATTTTTGTACTGTAAGATTTTGTCTATCTCTTAGGGTTTACGAGTTATTCAAAAGTCATCCAGAGTAAATAGGACTACATAGGCTATAGCCAAAAAGTTCAAGATATACATTTCATTTGTCATACAAATATCTTAAACGAATGGCATTTCAATCAAAATCGTTACAGCCATTTTCAAGAAAATCAATACTTTCGGAAATTTTCCATGTAAAGGGTAGTTTAGAGTGGGGCTATTTACTTCAAAGTCTTCGTGTCGCATCCTTGAAAGACATTAAACCTAAATACCAACTTTGGTTTTTAGCCTACTTTTCGTTTTTGAGTTATGCTACCACAGGCTGACAGGCAGACACAGACAGACAGACAGACAGACAGACAGACACAGACAGACACAGACAGACAGACACACACACACGCACACGGACCTTTTTCTAAAAATGCTTCTTTTGGATTCAGGGGGCCTCAAAACATATATTTCCGGTGAAATCTCGACATCGAATTTTTGGGTGGAATAAAATACTTCCTCTACTTACCAAGAGAGAGAGAGAGAGAGAGAGAGAGAGAGAGAGAGAGAGAGAGAGAGAGAGAGAGAGAGAGAGAGAGAGAGAGAAGATAAAATCATTTCACTAAAACGACCACTGCAGCACAAGACGTTTCACCAAATGTTCAATATCATTCTTCCTTGCACTGATTCCATATCCTTTTTCAGGTTAAATGGTTAGCTCCAACATGATCGCAGATAATATTCAGGATAAATGTTTAAATTTAGAAACAGTCACAGGAAGAAGCTTCAAAGTGTTCTCTAAACAATGAAATTTATGAAAATTTGCTAAAACTTCTATCAGGGAATAGAAATAGGAGAGATACGGTAGAGGAAGGATGAGGTGAGAGAAAACACTGAGCGACCCGATCCAACTAATGGCGTAGACATTGACAGAAATCACTGAGTTTTCTCAAGTTTGACGACATCTCGAAGTGTGGCCTTCGAGAGCCATCTCAGTGGGACCTCGGCGCGGGGCCCCCCAGGTGTCCCTTCTCTTTTCACCCGAGTCCCGTGAACAACGGGGGGGGGGGGGGGGGGAGTTTCTGTACGCATATAATCCTTGCCAAATTGCAGCTGACGCCTTGGCTTGACATCTTGAAAGACCTTGAAAGAACCAACAGATGAAGGATGCATGAAATTATTAGTGAAACGAATGGAAGGAAGGACATTCAGGGGATGTAATTATCCTTCCTAGCATTTGCCTGGCGACTCGGGGAAACCTCCGGTAAAAAACCAATCGGTCAGGAAGATCGGCCACCAGAATCGAACTCACGGCCTCCCGAATGCGAGCCTCACACGTTACCGCGAAACCATCTCACTGGGTCTCTGTCAGGGAAAAGGTGCCTCCAAGAACCAAACGTCCACGTTATAAATTGTTTTTGTGCAACAAATGCATATTATATTGTTCATGACTTGCTTGGCCTAAAATGTTTCATGTCACGTGTTATACATGGATTGCATAGAATATTTGAGGAAATTATAGCCATGTTTTCTGACATTGGCAAATTGATTTCTAATGGGGAAAAAAGTGTTCATCAACTCACCTAAAAGGATTGAACATTTTCGGAGCAAAAATCCAAATACGCCGCTGCTTCTTACCCCTGTGGTGACTTACTGGTTAGACGCAGTTCAACACTACGCAGAAAACCTGTATGGTTTTGCTGCTCGTAAATGAACTGAATTGTAAAGATGCTAGTTGAATTAAAATTCTTCAAGAATTTTTAAGCTGTGTTAAGAAATCTTTTACCATACATTTCCGCAAATATGATTCTATAAAGAAACGAATCAGTAGGAATGACTTCGAGGGAAGCAGTTCAAGTGGTTCAGGATGTGGAAAAAGAAATCCGAATGTTATTTCTCGTCCTGCGTCAGAAAACTCAGAAAGAAAATGCAAGGAAGTGTTAAGAAATAATAGTGGATGTAACGTAATGTGTTAAATTTCAAATGGGCAACATGAAGAAATTACTGATGTTATAATTATACTAGATTTACTTCTTGTGACGTGGAGCGATCACTTTAGAATTTAAGACCTTCTTCGTGACAACCTTCAATCTTTCGGGATGGAAAATTTGAGGAAGCTTTTGGTCGTATATTACAACTTTACAGTACTTGGTGACCCCTTCCAGGAATAATTTCTAGTGGATATCACGTGCATTTATATTAGCCCATCCATTCAGATCTGAAAGTATAGTTTATTTGTCTTGGCATATATTTTTGACATTTTCGGCACATAAAAAATAAGTTTTTAGCACCTAAAAATACGAGTCTTATTGATCAAGTTGACGCCACAGTTGACGGACAACACGGGCACACAATTGGTACAATACTAGTGGAGTGGTTATACGTATATCCCGAATTGCTTTGTATTACTTTCACTTTGTCATCGCATTGCTTAAAAATAACGCTCATATCTGTAATTACTCTCTTTGATGTCTGTTTCAAATAAAAACTTGAGATGCTTTTTCTTACCCATTTAGTTACTATTACAGAATATTTACTCAAAAACACGGCTGAGATTTGCATTAAACCTGCAGACAGGAGCTAAGGATTACCTGAGGAAGAGCTTCTAATTTAAAGTTTGAGACAAGATTGTTTTGAATAATAGGCCACGCACTACTTGGAACAAGTTTTAAATTAAACTTCATATACCTGACATCTGGGCTTCATTTTTTTTCAGACGGCGTAAATCCAAATGTCTATCTGGGTATGGGTGGAAGATATATAGATAGATGCAGGGAGGAAATTAAGCAAATCTCAAAAATGCCAAGTTAGGAGAATGACTTACTTGCGTTACTTTTGCGGATGTAAGTGGAAACAAATAAAGCTTTTACACGAATTGCTACAAGACTGCTATGATAAAATGTTCAAAAATGAAACAGAAAAGAATACTTCTGATGCAATAAAGAGAATTTTGAGGATAGGAGAAGTCAAAATGTTATATTATTTATTCCAGCTGTAGCTCAAATCCAAACTTATAGGATATGAATATATCCAAATATTTTCTCCTCCAACAGTAAGATATTTTCTCAAAAAATCTGTTTTAACAAGTTTGATTATAGTATCATATATTTAAAAAATTTGAAGTGTTGCAATCACATAACTTTCTCAACTCTTGTACTGACCATTCTTACAAACTTTTACTCTATCTTCTTCGTGTTAGTTGAGATAAACATTTGCAGAAATTATTATTTCTCATTTCCTTGTAGGTGCAAGGGGAATATAGGAATACAGTAGGCGTTTAGCGATAGTCAAATCTTTTAAAGCTTTCAAATTCCGTTCTCTTTGCACGCTTAACATATAAAAGTGAATAGCTATGTTCCATTTGACAGAAGTACAAGTTCTCCAAAACTTACACAAATAACGAGGAAAATCTCCGAAATGGTTCACTCTACAAAAAATGTATCTAGACTTAAATTGTGTATTTTTGCAAGATCTAAATTTTTGTATAGTAAGATTTGGTCTCTCTTCCGGTTTACCAGTTATGCAAAAATCATCCAGAGTAAATAAGTTTTAATGGGCTATAACCAGACAATTCAAGATATACATTTCATTTGCTATAAAAATATCTCAAACATATGGTATTTTAATCAAAATCATTTGAGCCATTTGCAAGAAAATAAAAATGTTTGAAAAATTTTCCATGTAAAGGGTGGTCTACCGTGGAGTAATTTTCTTCAAGATTTTCGTGTCGCGTCCTTGAAAGACAATAAACTTAAATACCAACTTTGGTTTTTAACCAAGTTTTCGTTTTTGAGTTATGCTTCTACAGACAGAGAGACAGACAGATATATGTATAGACTCAGACACACATGGACCTTTTTCTAAAAATGTGTATTTTTTTTTTTTTAAATTCAAGGGGCCTCAACATATATTTCCGGTGAAATCTCGACATCGAATTTTTGGGTGGAATAGAATACTTCCTCTGTTTTACTAAACGTAGTAGAGAAAGTAAAAAGGGCATGGCAAATATCAGTGGTAAAAAGGTTATATATATTCAATTGAATGTTTTGTTCACCTCACGAGTCAAATCTTACCAATTTTTTGTTAAAAAACGATTATGGCAAAGAAAGAATGTTATTAGCTCTAGTTTCCGTGATTCGTAAGAGGTAAAAATATTTTAACACATTAAGAGGACACGGTACATTTAAATTAAATGTGCTAACATTGAGAGCGCAATTGAATTATTTTAATGAGCCTTACATTGCAAGTGTTCTAAATTGATGAAAGAACCCTTGACAGGTGGTTGGGTCTGAAGAGAATCATGCGGTGGCTTAATAAGCACACCGTCTTTTGTTCTTCACCTTATAAGTGAGCTCCAGAATTTCGCTATAGAGAGACCATCAGTAATTTGTAAGCATTGCTTCTTTCCAATTTCCTATATATCACTGTTCCATTTTACGCTTGTTGATCAGCATATTTGATTGAGCTAAGGAGGGCTTTCATGTATAAATCTCCTTCATATAAACTGCATGACCAACGGGAATAGAAGGAAGACAGTTGCCGTTGTGAAGTAATACAGCTTTCAAACTTAGCTTGGAAGAATCTATGAATAGCTTCCATTCCTTAGGAAGTGGTAAAGTATCTGAATGTGGAATATGTCGAATAGTAGATGAAAGATTTGGTACTGAATTGTTAGTTCTTTTTGTCATTGACCATCGTGCCTTCATAAAACTGGAGTAAAGCAGAAATAGCAGTCATCTATATCGTTTGTACGTTCTCACCAAACCATAGGTTACAGCAAAAGCCATAGACCGTCTTTTATTTTTCAGCCATTCTCGTAGTATAACAGAACAAGAGTTGCAACATCTTGTATGTGGAGCCCATAACTTATCTTGGTACCCTATCTACATACTAAATGATGCCAATAGGTAGTTTTTACAAGAGGTGTCAGATTCCGTTTCTGTGATGAAAATGTTATTCCAGACAAATGTAACAAATGTTATTCACTGAATTTACACATTCTAGTGGCATTTTAATAAAGTTTACATATTAAAATACTCAAAATACTAGAAATTCTGCACGAATTACAACAGAAACAATATTAATCTTACACTCACAGGACCAATGTGAATGTTTATAACTTACAAACAGCTGAACAACATTGTGTTTTGTCAGTTGATAGGTGTGCCTATTTAAAAATAAAATTTCTCCCAAATAGAAAATGTAGACTCTAAGAAAGTGAATTCGGCAGGTGGAAATTCATAAGAGTCAGCTATTTTTGATTTCGAAACATTTTCATTGTTGGTCAGTGTAATATGCAAATCTTGAATTCTGTGTACAAACCAACGAAGTTCTCATTCATTTTAGTTTTGTATAGCTAAGAAGTAAGAGCTTTGATTCAGATAGAAACAATAATTAATTAAATAAAGTTTGGATAAAGAGATAGAGAGAGAGGTGGAAAGAGAGGAAGAGATGTTTTAAATGTTGTGGTGGTATTGGGATAATGGAAGTGCTATTGTGCTGTACGTAACGTATCTTTCATTCTGCTTTCATTCTGCTTCTGGTTTTCAACGCCTGCTTTTAGAATGACAAACACATGCATAGACATAGCAGAATCCACCTGACGATAAGTTTCACAGCAGTAGATACTGATAACATTCTCAGTGACAAGATAGATACATCTGTCATGAAATGTGTGTTTCCGAACATTTCTCAAAGCATGTGGTGGTAATCATAAATATCTCTCAAAACCAAGTGACCGTACCCATGTACGTTTCCCAATCATTCCACAATTTCGTTCCAGCGGCAGATATCTGACGTTTTCATCACAGCACCGATATCGTTTGGGGTCACACCAATTTATCCTCAGCTTTCATTCGAATAGCACCACTCCGGCCTTTTTCACACTCTCGCTTCTCACCGCTACACCGTAAACGTCCATCGTAAACTTTATCCTATCCTTCTTTTAGTTCAGCAACTCCAAACGCCGTGCCTATAAATCCCTTGGTTCTATTGCGTGTCAAAATCTCCACTTAGTTAACCTCCCAGAGTGGCGCTCTCTATTCCCAACGCCAACATCTTTCTTTTTTCTTTCTTTCGTCCTTTCCCTTGCGTTTTTCACTTTTCTTTTTCTCAAACCACATCCGTAGGGGCACCTACATATTTTTTCCCCTTTTCCTTACCCATTTCCTTTTCTTGTCCCGAACACGGAAGGCGCTCAGAGTTTAACATCTGGTTGCAAATCGTGCGTTACGTCATCGTTCATTACCATCTCATTTGCATCCAACCACGAGTAGACCGACGTCAATGAATGCCTTTTGGATTTGACAATGCACGCAACTTTGTAACACGTCAGTGGTTTAGAACGAGAATATAATACAGGGTTGTTAAATTGTGGAGTTCCCATGATTATGTTCGTCTGCGTCAGAACGAACTAAACTACATACGTGATGAGCTATGATTTTCTATACTATGCTCTTTACAGTTTAAACTCTGGAAAAGGGACACAATGCCATTTGGAGCAGTCATGTTAAATGCAAATTAGACATGACTTCCTAGGTGCTATTTCAGTAATCATTTAAAATAAAAAAAAAAAAAAAAAAAAAAAAAAGTCGTGTGCACTGATATGGCTTTTTCTTTGTAAAAACTATTTTTATAATGCTTGTTCTTCTCCCAATTCATTTTAATTGAGATAAGCATTTATAGAAACACATATGTTTCCTTATAAATACTTACAATGGAAATAGGGGCTTAAACGATAGTCAAATCTTTTAAGAGCTCGTCGCCATGTGATGGCTTTGACATTACATTATTTTTGCATGGTCAGGGCATAAAAACGAATGACGACTTCAAATATGAGAAAAGTATTAAGTATTTAAACATTCAAAATAATGCAAAGGTATATATGGATAATGACTACCTCCAAAATAAATTTATTAGACTTAAATTGTGTGCTTTAATGAGCTCTACATTTAGTAAGCTTTTGTCTATCTCTTATGGTTTGCCGCTTTTACAAATGTCACCCAGAATGAAGAGAAAACTCAAAATATATTTTCGTTTTTTATAAGTATATATATCTTAAACATATGGTGTTTAAATAAACATTCTTAGAGCTAATCTTAAAACATCAAAATTTCCAAAAACGCTTGATTTTTAGGGTAGTGAGGAGAGGGAGGACCAGTATCGGCATGGGATTTTCCCTGGTGGGAGATCTGGTATGGGGTGCACTCAGCCTCGTTAGGTCCCTGAGGGGCCTGATAGAAAGGCAGCGTCCCTAAAAGGTCATAGTCACCTTACGGTCGGGGGAGTCCGCGTGCTGAACCCCGCCACCACAACCTGCACTCCTCCGTGACCTTGGCTACGGCTGGAGGACGCAGCGGCTGGGCGATGAGGGTATCCTCTACATAGGGGTGAAGCCCTAGGGGGGAGTCATTATATCGTATCCTTGGAAGATGCTGAATTTAAATACTAAAGTGTGGTATTTAACTGATCTTTCCTTTTTGAATTATGTTCATGGGCATAAATATGGGCCTTATTCTAAAAATCCTCCTCTTCAATTCAGCGATCCTCAAAACGTGTATTTCCAGGAAATCCGGGTATCGAAGTTTTGGGTGAAATACAATGCATCCCCTAACTTACTCTACCTAGTAGAGAAAGTAAAAACGTACACTTGTAAGCTGGATCACATTGAAATATACAAAATATCCAGCGTCATGTTTCACTCGGTAAGAATTCTTAAACATACTTAAGCGTTTGGTATCAAGCTATCTACACCCAAAGTATTAATGTGACATAATAAAACAAAAGACGACAGGGGCCACTGACAGACAGGTGAAATCACTCCAAGTGCCGTCTGCAGATACCAAAATTCTGTACGAGGGATGGGTTGGTTTGGTATGTGCAACGTCGTTACGTACAGTCCACTGGCATTTAAACATTATTTTCTTCCATTCTGGCTTTAATGCTTAGAAATTTCTATGCCGGACGATTAGTATTTGGGAGATCGGGTATATAAATCACGTATATCAGTTAATCTCCTCCCATTTTTTAGTTATGCTCTTCCGCAGACTGACACACAGATACTTTCTGTACTACGTATGGTAAATAGGGGAAGTAAGTATTGTATTGCACCAAAAATTCGATGCAACTAGATTCCATCGGAAATACATGTTATGAGCATCCTTGGATAAAAATCTTATGTGTTGCATTCACATGACTTTCTCTACTCTTGTACTAAGCATTCTTACGAACTATTATTCCTATATATTCTTCGTGTTAGCTGAGGTAAACAATTTGCAGAAATTATCTTATTGCTTATTTGCCTTGTAGGTGCAAGGGGAAAGACACACACACACACACACACACACACACACACACACACACACACACACACATACACACACACACACACACACACACACACACACACACACACACACACAAAGAGAATATTTTGATGCACAAAATTTGTATCATGTTTGAATAAAATTAAGAGGAGTTAGTCAATTGTATTTATGTTCTGCATCCTCCGAGGATCCGACACTAAGGTTTTCAGAAAAAGATCCTCCATCCCGAACTACGCTTACATAGAACATTTTGAAAGGTTTTGATTTTCTAAAAATTGCCGACCAGTTTTGATTAAATTATCACATGACTAGGATATCTTGATGACAAATGAAATGTATATCTTAGTTTTCTGGGAATGGTCTCTGACCTCTTAAATCTGAAGACTTTTGCCTAACATGTAAAGCGTAAGAGACAAAAGCTTACTATCAAAGAATACCTATCTCGTTAAAGCGCACCATTTATGGTGCAGTTTTGTATTTTCGAAATATTCCTATTTATTGGTTTGAATTTTCCAGTACTTACACCTTTCTCAAATGGGAAGTCACTCTCTTTTTGCTTCTGACCATACAACGAAAACAAAATTTCAAAAACTTCACATAGCGACTAGCTCTTAAGAGATTTGATTAAAACTTAAGATTACAATATCCCATTCCCTTTTCGCGTACGAGGAAATATGAATGAAGCCATTTCTACCAAAGTTTACCTCGATTAACATAAAGTAAAGAAAAAACGAGCGTTTATAAGAATAGTTTTACAAGAGTAGGGAAAGTTATGTTTGTGCAACACATCAGATTTTTACTTTCACAACTGCTTAGCTATTATATATATCTGTGTGTGTGTGTGTGTGTGTGTGTGTGTGTGTGTGTGTGTGTGTGTGTGTGTGTGTGTGTGTGGGGGGGGGGGGTAAAAACTCAGAAGCGAAAATGTGGTTTGAAACTACCCTTTACATGTAAGATTTTTCAAAACATACTACACAATAATACAATTCACTTTAACAGTGCATTTCAAATAACGTATTTGTGACAACAGCCATATCCAAGATGATCGTTACTATTGACTTGAACATTCAATAGTAGTTTTTCATTTTAGTGCAGTCGCTTTTCAGTTGGTTTTCTTGATACCGTGGAAAGAGTACGAAATCTCTAGATCAGCCTATACCTAAAGGGCTTTCAAAGATCCATAGTTACAGTTTCCTCTATTTCCTTGTAGTTTCAACGAAATTTGTAATGAATATTTCTGCAAAAGTTTATTTCGATTAATGTGACGAAAATAGAAAAATTAGACCTCGTATGAATAATTTGAATAAGGTATGTAAAAATAAACGATAGTGGGTGGAGGAACTCACGTGAATGTAACAAATCAGACGTTTTTCATTGTTTCCCCCCAGTTACAGGGTAAATACGCGTTTGCAAATTTCAATACTACAAAGTAAACTTACAAGCTCTAGAGATTAAAAGATATAGAAGTAACACGAATGAGGAAGTAAACTTCACAATCCAGTTAAAATGTAAAGAAATTGCTTACGATACATCTTCACGTTGGATATGGCGATTTCTTTTTTAAAAATTTCAACTTCTTGACTTTTGTGTCATATAATAGCCCCTGACTTTCTAGTTTTCAGAAATATATAGTTTACAGACTAATTGATACTAGAAGTATCTTTAACATTTTGTAGAAGCAGGCTAGCCTGGGCACATAACATTGTAGATACCTACTTCTTTTCATTTTTTTCAAAATTGAAATTTACAACATTTTTGCCTTTTTCAATCCCAAGAAAGTACTCTTAAAATTATACTACACACCTCTTTTATACATCATTTTGAAGCTTATTAGACAACAAATAATGTGAACCGATAATTATGATATTAACACAAATCAAAAAAGAGACTCTGTAACCACTTGAACAAAACTTCGGTCGGTAAAAAACGGAATTTTGAATTTCAGAATTCATGAGTTTAAATGTCCAGTTTACTTGATATGATTGAGATTCAAATCATTGTACATGCTCAGAGAAGCAAATTAGTGTATTAAAGTCTGAGATATCCATATATCTATAGAGGCTATAGTAGTAGGAAAAATATATGAAGTTTTCTAGTTTGAATTTTTTATGGATACCCAAAAATATTTTTAATGTTGGTAATACAAGTATTTCTAGTTTATTATGCCAATCATTAGCAAATAATTTTAAAAATTTCTGTCTAAAAATATAGGTTTTTGTTGCCAACGTGAATATATACCTTAAGGAGATGGTGTAGGAAGGCAACTACCCAACCCAGGTTATCACTTTGACATGACTCTGATTACGCTTTACAATAAATTAGATGTCAACAGCTACACTGTTCGGGAGCCAATTAAGTCAATAGCAAATTAGATGTGACAGATAAACGACTACGCAACTGAGATAATCTCTCTAGTATATACCAACCATGTGCATAAGAGATACTGTAGACGACGTTAAGACATAACTTGGCAGTGAGGTTAAATTGGGAGCTTTGAGCCGTATATTCACTTCATATTTACATGAACATGAGTCCAGAAGCACTTTGTGTACCTTTTAGTTGTTTTTTCACAGCACTGCTTACATTGCACATTTTGGTAAATTGTGAAATAAAAAGAGAATACCATAAGGAAACCTGGTAATGAAAACGCCTCAAATTTCTCCGTTAGCACGAATATAGCACGATATACTGATGTATCTCTAGAGACTACCACTAATAGTAGCCTCCCTGGTATGGACATTAGGATTCGCTTCATCTGAAATCGGAGAACATACACAAGAGATTTTAAATGCTTCCACAAAGCTTGTTACTTTATCCCGTTCCCACGTCGTTTTAATTATTTCATATTCAGAGATACACCGTGGCTTGTAAAGTGACCATTTTGGTGTGAGGTTTTTGTGACATGTTAGCTGTGATGGCATTTCATACAAAAACAGAATAACATCACACAACTGAGCACAGTTGTAGAGGGAAGCTACAAAAGGGAAATTAAGCATTTCCGGACACATGTTCATATGTTTTCATCCTCTACATTAGAGCAGAGTGCCCCGAAAGTTTTGACGCATCTACATTCTTTTGTTAAATCCTGTGGAAGATAACTGAATTTGGGTCCTGATATTGCGCTATAAAATTTTTAAGAAAAAACGAATTTGTTGTTTTTGTCGGTCTGCTTCCTGTAGATCACGATAAACAGTTCCCCAAAAAGCAGCAATGTACATTTTAGGTCACTACATACCGAGCGAGATAGTGCTGCGGCAACGTGTGCAACTCGCATTCTAGAAGTTCGGGTTCGATCCCCGTTTACCGACCACTTTATTTGGGGTTTTCTGTGGTTTCCTCTTGCCACTAGATGAAAGTTGGGGTGGATTCTGTTCTTCACGAATTCCTTTACATTCCTTTCTCATTTCCCTCCCTTGTCATCTTTCAGTCTTTTATGGTAACGCGATTCGTTCCTGCGGATGCGAACAGATGGTGCAGATACTTGCGTTCTGTAAACCCTCCTTCCCTGGCTCTTTCTTGTAGTTGCTGCCCGGGCCGCAAGGATTGCCTCGTCACCCTCCCCTGGATAAAGGAAACACTTCGGTCGTGCGCTAGGTGACAATCTCTGCATCTGTTAGGGACTTGTGTGCGTCTCTAGGCTTCGCTGGCTCCGTTCTCAGACAAACCTGCTGTCTCACTTCGCCACATCCTTTCCTTCTGGGAGAGAGGGGGTGTTAGACCGCAATAGATCCATGTCGGATGGATCGAGGTGTCCCTCTCCGTCACTACAATCACAATCACAGTGAGCTAAATTGAAGCATACGGGATAATAGAATGACAATCCAACGTTTAAGAAGTCATCAGCTTATATTACATGGTGTCATATTCACATGTTTTTCACTACGCACTATCGTTTATTATTATTTAGCTTCTACAAACTACTGTTAGGAAACTTTATTTTTGTATCTTCTTCGAGATAAACCTGGCAAAAATAGTGATTTACACGTTTCGTTGTGGATGCAAGGTGGATAGAGGAAACAGAATCGGTAGTGTGATGTTTGAAAGAAAATGACTATATACTGAGCTTAAAATTATACATTCTTTCTATGATATCAAGAAACAACTGAATTTTTAAAAATGGCAATGACAATTTTGATCAAAGTATCTTATATAATTAAAAAACTGAAGTTGTCAATGAAACAATATAAGCTAACACATATTTATAAATATTAAGGACTAAAGCTTATTACTATTTGTTAAAATACCATATGCTTAAGATACTTTTATGGCTAATAAAATGTATATCTTAAAATTTCTGGGAATGTCCTAAGGGGTTCGTTTTATTCCATCATGTCATTTTCCACGAAGAAGTAATCCCAACCGAAATCCATTCAGTGGTGGATTTACACATGTGGAATACTCAGCGACATGGAGGTAATTTACGTACATCATCTCAGGTATCTGGGATACAACTTACGTACTTGTGAAAATACAAGCGGTACCCTGGGAGGCAATTTATATTACCCCAAGCCAACAGCCTGGGGTTCCAGCAATGTGATTTGGTGTGGCTGTATCACCCGACCCGGACCAAGAGGCGATGTTCCAAGCTGCAATAACCTGCATGGTAAGAAGGATAAACGAGTAGTCAACCTCATCCAGAGGCCGCCCCGCCGGAAGATGCTGTTGGTACACTCAGATCATCCGCCCCACCATGAGGCACTGTTCGGGGTGAGAAGCGCTGTGGGAGTGGCAGTGTATCATTGGTACAGCTTCCATGAAGAAAGCTTCCCATAAACTAGAAGCTCCGTGGCGTGACGTCACGTCGTTAGGCGAACAGATATATAATTTTGCAGGCTAGAGTTTGAGATTGTGTAACTGCAAGAGCTTTTTAACTTATTGGCGTAAATTGCTGAATGTGAGGCCATACCTGATGGTAAAGGTTTGTGAAATAAAATAATTAAAGCGGTTAAACATTTACAATATAGTGAAACTATACATATATGAAACAAAATCCAAAAAGATTTAAGTTAATATGTAAATACGAGTCGTATAATATATGAATGAGCCATTGTCAAAGAAGAAGATCAACAAGCTAAAAAGATGCTATAGTGATTTTTGCGAGAATCAGACAGTAACAATGTAGAAGAGAAATTGCTATAGAAGAAATAGCAAAAAGTAGTAGGAATTTCATATTATATGAATAAGAAGTAGAGCAGAAATATCTTGCTATCAGTTAGCAAAGGCTGAAAACCCCTGTGGGGCAGAAGTATAGAGTAGACTACCATCACGTTGAAGAAATATCAACTTTGATCTTCCGCGAAGAATAGCGTCATTTATCTACCCTAAAATATTGGAAAAGGATGACCCCGTAGCTCAGTCGGTAGAGCACCTACTCGCCTTGCAAGGGGTCTCAGGCTCACTTCCCGGCTGGAGGCTGAGAATATTACTTTCTCTACTTGTATACCAAAAATTTGATGTCGATAGTTCTCCGAAAATATATGCTTTGAGGCCCCCTGAATCCAAAAAAAAGGAACTTTTAGAAAAATGTCCTTTGTGTGTGTGTGTGTGTGTGTGTGTGTGTGTGTGTGTGTGTGTGTGTGTGTGTGTGTGTGTCTGTGTCTGTGTCTGTCGGTCTGCCAGTCTGTGGACAGCATAACTCAATAATGAAAAGTCGGTTAAAAGCCAAATATTTAGTATTTAAGTTTAATGTCTTCCAAGGATGCCACACGAAGATTTTGAAGAAAATTGCTCCACCATAAACTACCCTTTAAGGGACAATTTTTCAAAAATTTTGATTTTTTTGCAAATGGTTCTAACGATTTTGATTGCAATGTCATATGTTTGAGATATTTTATGACAAATGAAATGCATATCTTTAATTTTCTGGCTATAGCCCACGAAGGCCTATTTACTCTAGATGATTTTTGCATTACTGGTAAACCGTAAGAGATAAACGAAGTCTTACTCGACAGAAAATGTGGATCTTGCTAAAACACAATTTTTCTGAATTTTTTTTTTTTTTTTTTTTTTTTTTTTTTTTTTTTTTTTTTGTAGAGTAAATCATTTCGGAAATATTCCTCGTTATTTGTGTAAGTTTTGGAGAACTTATACTTCTGTCAAATGGAACATCACTATTCATCTTTTATATGTTAACCGTGCAAAGAGAATGGAATTTGAAAGGTTTAAAACATTTGACTATCGCTCAAAGTCTACTGTATTCCCATATTCTCATTGCACGAGCAAGAAAACGAGCGATAAGATAATTTCTGCAAATGTTTCTCTCAACTAACACGAAGAAGATAGAAGAACAAGAGTTTATAAGCATGGTTAGTACAAGAGTAGAGAAAGTCGTATGAGTGCAACACAGATTTGTTTTAACTAGAATTATTTCTCCTCCTCCCTAGTGTCTGGAAGTTATGAATGCCAGTGTGAATGTGTATGAATTTAATGAAATAAATTAATCAAAAGTAATAGACACCCAAATTTGAAACCACCGTTAAGTGATTGAACACCATTGCTATTGAGCAATCATTCGAAAAAGGGTTTAAAAGAAGCCAATATAACCTTCGATGATAAGGTCGGCATATAAATGGAAAATTTAAAAATATTAGAACATCTAAATGGAAGAATAATTGTACATTATAAAATCCAGCTCATAAACAAACTTTGAAATTTAAAGGACTCCAAGATCGATGATTTTGTTTTTCAAAGAAAATATTGTGGAATAAGAAACTTTGTAGCACAAGGAATATTATGTAAATTCACACACGCATAATAAGTGTATTAAATTTAGTTAATGCCACACTTAAACTCATAAAGAATTAATAATTATAAGGAATGTGATCGCGGGCAAAACTAACATTCAAAGTTCTAAACTAAAAGGAGATCAGCGTTCTTAATTAAGCACATAAAGTAACGAACCATATTAATATTAGACCCTGAAATTTCCGGAGTGCCACGATACAATCATTTAACGATGCACAGCGTAAAGCTCACTTCTCTCCTTGCTCCTTCTGTATTTACCGTGTATTTTATATCAAGTAAGTAGCTTAGTTAAGCAATGAGTTTATATTAAGTTATGCAGATACATTAAATAAAACTCTCTTTGGATCTGATATTACATATGTATCTGCATTACGTAAATCTCCATGAATTTACTGTTATGTACTTCCATTGCTGAACGCTTTACTATTACATACAGGTGGCAATGAAATGATCCGCCAGACTTTAACAGCGAATTTCTCATGTTGTGAATAACAAGAAAGTCTAATACCAAAATGTGGAAAAGTTTATAGTTTTTTAGAAAAAATATTTTTATCAAAACAATTTATCATCACCTGGCTGACAAATTATTCATTGAAGGTTCTTGATTTATGGCTATATTCATAGAAAATTGAATAAACAATAACACTTTCCTTTGGCGTATTTCAATAGATTCAACGGTTTTTGTGTAAATTAAATTTAAAAAACCCGCAACTTATTGCAACAAAAAGGCAACAAATCGTGGGTTCTTTTAAATTTAATTTACACAAAAACCGTTGAATATATTGAAATACCTACGCCAAAGGAAAAATTTATGGTTTATTCAATTTTCTATGAATATAGCCATACATCAAGAACCTTCAGTCAATAATAATTCAGCCCGGTGATGGATGATAAATTTTTTTGATAAACATATTTTTTTCTGGTAAACTATAAACTTTTCAACATTTTGGTATTAGACTTTCTTGTTATTCGCAACATGAGAAATTTGCTGTTAAAGTCTGGCGGATCATTTCACTTCCACCTGTATAGGAGAGAAAGCAAAAATCTGATGCGTTGCACTCATACGACTTTCTCTGCTCTTGTACTAATCATTCTTGCAAACTCTTATTCCTATAGCTTCGTGTTAATTGACTTAAACACTTGCAGAAATTATCTTATTGCTTACCTCCTTTGCTTATTTCCTTGTAGGAGCAAGGAGAATATGAGAATAAAGTAGTCTTTGAGCGACAGTCAAATCTTATAAAGCTTTCAGATTCCGTTCTCTGTGCACGGTTAACATATAAAAAATGAATAACGGTGTTACATTTGACAGAAGTATAAGTTCTCCAAAACTCACCAATAACAAAGCATACCTCCGAAATGGTTCACTCTACAAAAAAAATTATTTGGACATAAATTATGTAGTTTAGCAAGATCTGCATTTTTGTATAGTAAGATTTGGTCTATCTCTTACGGCTTATCAGTTATGCAAAACTCATCCAGAGTAAATGTGACTACAGGGGCTATATCCAGAAAATTCAAGATATACATTTCATTTGTCATGAAACTATCTCAAACATTTTAATTAAAATCGTTAAGCCATTTTCAAGAAAATCAAAATTTGCAAAAAATATTCCATTCAAAGGGCAATTTAGGGTGTAGCAATTTTCTTCGAATCTTCGTGTCTCATCCTTCAAAGACATTAAACTTAAATACAAGTTTGGTTTTTAACCGACTTTTCGTTTTTGAGTTATGCTGTCCACAGACTGACAGACGAACAGACAGACAGACAGACGAACTGACAGACAGACACACACACATACACACAGTCGGACCTTTTTCTAAAAATTCCTTTTTGGATTCAGGGGGCCTCAAAACATATATTTCAAGTGAAATCTCGATATTGAATTTTTGAGTGGAATACAATACTTCCTCTACTCTACTAAACGTGGTAGAAAAAGCAACA
Source organism: Tenodera sinensis (assembly GCA_030765045.1). Taxonomy (NCBI): domain Eukaryota; kingdom Metazoa; phylum Arthropoda; class Insecta; order Mantodea; family Mantidae; genus Tenodera; species Tenodera sinensis. The sequence continues at coordinate 147,758,059 of CM060965.1, read as the reverse complement.
ATATTGTTTTGCTTTGGATGTGAGAAAGAGAGAGGGAGTCGTTTGAAGTTGAACTAGATGGTTAGAGTGATACTGGATGCTTCCATCACTGCTATTGTGGAACCACACCGCTGTTATAACCCGTACTTACCGTACATGAGCAGCAGTAATCAATATCTCGACCGCGTGACCTGTGTGAAGCGCACTGACTTTGTGATTCTGCTCCGAAATGTACTCTCATTACTCACTTTTTTTCCATTCATCATCATCAACAACGCCCTGCTGTGGGTCCCTGTGAATTGCATTAGCCAGGGCGCCGATGTCAACAACACGCTTAGCTTAACAGCACAAAGCATCAGGGCAAACTGTTATCACAGGGAGGAGGAGCAATTACTGAACGTGAATTTCGCACCAAAGGTAGTTGCCCTGCAAGCTCTCATATAAAATGTTTAAAATACATGCTAACGAATATTAAAATTGCCATTGAAATATTTTACTACTAGAAGTTTGAAAATAATAGGATATACAATTTCATAAGATTGCACATGTTCTCTACTACGTTTGGTAAAGTAAAGGAAGTATTGTATTCCACCCAAAAATTCGATGTCGAGATTTCACCGGAAATATATGAATCCTCCAAAAAAAAAAAAGAAAGGTCCGTGTGTGTGTGAGTGAGTGAGTGTGTGTGTGCGTGTGTGTGTGTGTGTGTGTCAGCCTATGGACAGCATAACTGAAAAACGAAAGTCGGTTAAAAACTGAAGTTACTGTTTAAAAGTTTTAACATCTTTTAAGGATTCGACACGAAGATTTTGAAGAAAGTTGCTCCACTCTAAACTACCCTTTACGTGGACAATTTTTCGAACTTTTTGATTTTCTTGAAAATGGCTCTAACGATTTTGATTAAAATGCCAAATGTTCGATATATTTTATGACAAATGAAAAGTATATCTTGAATTTTCTGGCTATAGTCCATGAAGTTCTATTTACTCTGGATGACTTTTGCATAAGTGGTAAACCGTAAGAGATAGACCAAATCTTATTGTACAAGAGGTGTAGATTTTGCTAAAATACTCAATTTATGTCTCAATAAATTGTTTGTAGAGTGAACCATTTCGGAGATATGCCTTTTTATTACTGTGAGTTTTGGAGAACTTGTACTTCTGTCAAATGGAACATCGTTATTAATTTTTTAATGTTAACCGTGCAAAGAGAACGGAATTCGAAAGCTTTAAAAGATTTGACTATCGTCCAAGTCTACTGTATTCTATATTTCCCTTGTACATACCTACAAGGAAATACACAATGAGATAATTTCTGCAAATGTTTATTTCAATTACCACGAAGATGATATAGGAATAAGAGTGTGGAAGAGTGGTTAGTACAAGAGTAGAGAAAGTCGTATGAGTGCAACAGAGATTTTTGTTCGTTAAAACTGTAGAGCTTGACGTTAGAACTGTGTTGAGTGATCCCGGGAGCAAGCTTGTGTACTGACCAGTAACTATATGCTAGTTTATGATTCTTATGACCATAGGGAATGTAATTATGACGTAAACGATAACCAAAGTATAATTTGTACTTCTCTTTTCTTCTCTACAAAGTAATAACCGCGCCTGCTTTCCTTTATAGATCTGAAACATGGTCATTAACGATACAGGCTGTTAAAATGAGATTGCTAAGATCTGTAAAAGGATGCACCCTTTTAGATAAAAGCTCCAAGAATAAAATAAGAGAAGAATTAGAAATAGTTTCTGTAGAAAAAAAATGATAAATTACAGAAGTGAATGGAAACAGCAAGTTGAAAGAATTTTAGTAGAAAGGCAAACAGACATCCGGAAACGATGGCCAGACACATTTTGAAGCCGGAACAGGCATTTGTGCCTAAAAGTTGAAGTGCAGAAGAAGAAGAAGGAGGAGGAGGAGAAGAAGAAGGAGGAGGAGAAGGAGGAGGAGAAGGAGAAGGAGGAGGAGAAGAAGGAGAAACTTTTTTCTGATACCTTAGATTGTAGGTTAATAGCAGGTGATTATGATAGTTAATTATTTTTACTCTTTGTGCCTAAAGTTTCCTGGGTATGAAAAGGATAAAATTACACATCAGTGTTTGTCCTCTAGATTTGATTTTTGACTCTTTTCCTTTGAGTTTTGGGTACTAATTTCCCAGTTAAGTTGAAACGGAATATAAAGTTATCTTGGGTATTAAATTATTGATAATTAGTGAATACATTTAGAACCAAGGACCATCAAGCCTCATGCGGCCAGTCTTCGCTGATTCACGCGACCGCGAAGCTGCCTTACGCACGGGCCTGCCCCTGTTAGGGCGGTGCTTGCGCGCTGAGGCGAGCCGAGCGGAACGCCAAGTACCCTGCCGCCTCTGCTGTGCCTATGGACATGAAGATACCCACTGCACCGCCGTTCCTCGGTGCCACTACTGTGGCGCCCAGAACGTCACCAGCGACTGCACATCACACGATCTACGCAGACGACGCCGGTACTGTGCCTCCTGCAGTGGCTTTGGCCGCTTTACGGGACAAGCACAGTGCCCACTGCATCCCCGGCACGGACATATACACACACACCAGCACATCCCAACGCAGCTTTACGGCCTGCACAAACGACAGCATCTTACACCGCAGCTCCACGGCCGTACACACGTGTGACCCCAACCACTACAGGAACACCACCAGTCGCCGCAGTTACAGTCAGATCGCCACAGACCGTAGCAGTCCCAGCACCTGTCGTCGCCGATAGCATCCTTCGAGACGCGGTTCAAGGCCTCCATTCAGAGGTTCTGAACATTGGCTCTCGGCTGGAAGCTATCGCAGAAAACAACACGCCGGCAAACAACACCAACGTCACTGAGCTCCTACAGCGCCATGACCACGCCACAATCAACGCCCTAGCAGCAATCCAGACACACCTCACGGAGCTCATACAGATCCTCACCAAAACAAGCGAAGAACTCGCCCGACTACGCCAACACACAGAGACCATCTACCGCAACACACAGAAGATCAAAGACACCACAACAATAGAGACTAGAGTCAACCAGATATTCGACATCATCACACTCCCCAGATTTCCCATTGGTCCCCCAATGCCACACAAACGCCCCAAGTCGCAGGTGAATGTCAGGGCATCCGCCATGATATTAGACCTGCCTCCATGCACCATCCATCATAATATGCACCCACAATCCTCCGGTTTGCTTCGGCGGTACCAGACTTCATGTCACCCCTTGTTAAAAATAAATTGTATCACCACAGAATAAATTTAGCATAGGCCAAAAAAAAAAAAAAAAAAAAAATACATTTAGGATAAAAGAAATAAATTTTGAATTTGCATAATAAATTAAGTATATGAAAATTAAAAAAATAAGTTGTACTTTGATTAATTTGATTACTGATTAGAGTTAAAATAACTATAGATTGCCCAATACGAATCAAAATAAGAAATGCTTGGTTAGAAAGTATAACTAGTGCACATTATGTCAGATTTTTGTATCTCAACGTAGGAGTACGTTTAACGTATCAAAACTGGTGTTTTAGGGTGAGATAGTTTAATTTAAAATGAATCTGATAATTAAATACAAAATTTGACGAACATTTTATTTAAGTGAACTTAATTTTAAGTAAATTTAAGTTTTTAGATAGAAAACTTTTTAAATCAACTTGAATAAGTGTTTAAGCCCCATCTGAGCAAGAGTTCATAACAAAAATAGTGCAATAATAATAATAATAATAATAATAATAATAATAATAATAATAATAATAATAATAATAATAATAATAATAATAATAATAATAATAATAATAGTAATAATAGTAATAATAGTAATAATAGTAATAATAGTAATAATAGTAATAATAGTAATAATAGTAATAATAGTAATAATAGTAATAATAGTAATAATAGTAATAATAGTAATAATAGTAATAATAGTAATAATAGTAATAATAGTAGTAATAGTAGTAACAGTAATAATAGTAGTAATAATAGTAGTAATAATAGTAGTAATAATAGTAATACTGATGATCATGATGATCATGATGATCATGATGATCATGATGATCATGATAATCACGATGATAATGATAATATGTAATTATATATTATTATTTAAATATATATTAATTATATATTTTTTTCTCCCTTCTGTACCGCACTTGAGAGCTTCGCATTAGTTTGCGCCCATCAGACGGAAAAATAATACTTTTGTATTCACTTGTTTTAAGATGGACAGACATACAGAAATGAATTGCATGACATTTTTCACATTCCAGCAATTGAAAAACAAATGTTATTTTTGCTTTAAAAGACCTATATAAGTATTTCAGCAGAAAAGTGGATCATTTATACAAATTATTCTACAAAGAACACTTGAGATTAAGCAGATCAGCACCATGGTAAGTACAATTGGCGACTTAGGAAAAACACAGAGAAAGGCAATAACAAAATTATGGAACCATACTAAGAGAGATTGGGGAAATGAAGGTGACAGAAGAAAGAAAAGAACGTAACTGTGTAATTGGCAGACAAGGGAAGGTATAGCATGGGCAAGAATAGGGGCAATATTCCTTAGAGGTTAAGGGAAACGTGACATAATGTGGAGTAAAAGAGAATAAGATACTTGGGAGAATGTAAGGAGTTAAAGAAGTGGAGACAGTGTATTTGGGATCCAAAATGGGACCAAATGAGACAGGAATGGTTTTTATATATGTATTAACACTTAAGGGAAGAAAAATAATCAAGGACATGGGGGAGTTTTCAACTAAAAGTGGTTAAGGAAAGTTAAAATACAGCAAGAGGAAGGGAGCCACAAGAGCAAGAGAGAGGAGAGTATTAAGAAAGTAGGAATCAGGGAAGTTGAAGGGGAGGGAAAAGGATAAGGACTAATTGAAACACAAACTTCTATCCACAAATATTTACTGCAAGGTTCTTATTGCTCGAACCAACGTTCGAGTTGAAAATGTCACTTGCTTAATATTGAGTGGTAGAAGTGAACATAAAGTCTAAAATAAGAACAAATTAGAAACTAAAAGCTTCATGTATCTTAGTAATATTGCAAGATATTCTAGAGCTATTTTGAAGTTGTATCCAGATTATTTTCACAGCTATCTAAACAAGTTACCGTAGTTACCGATGTTCAACTTAAAAGGTCTATCTCTCGCCAACCTCTGAAAACTAAAACCTATGAATACAATCTATTGTCGATATTTCAAAATTCATAACACGGTTATTGGTTTTTAAAATGAATATATTTTCACAAACAATTAAATCTCACAGGTCCATTTAATTGTTTTAATAATTTAACCTCTGGATTAATTTCAAGATTAATTTCAAGATTAAGTGACCAAAGAATGATCCGCCGCAATTGATTTATCAATTTGTTTACATTCAATATTTTTAAACTGCTCTGGTTTCTAAATGACGTTTAGTTTTACCAATATAAACCCTATCACAATCCAGGCAGTTAAATTGATAAAAGTAGTATAAAGTGTTACTTCACATCCGGTTTATGTAGTAACGCCATGTTGAGGGAGTCCCACGCGAAATACTGTTGTACACAAATAGGGGGAAAAAACACATTATCATCACACTTTTAATCATCCTCTTATATTTAATGGTTTAAATATGCTTGTAACATCCTATAAAACACTACTGCGTTGTTTTATCAGCAGGTGTATTTCTAAGCGGGCTTACATTGTACTGAATATTGATCCTTAAGAAAATGATCTCTTTATGCCATCAACGTAGTTACTGTAGAATAAATTTTTATACGACATTTTATCCTTTCCACTTGACCTCAAACCTATTTTCCGCCAGATGATCATGGCAGCTCATTTCTGCACCCAACCTCTTCCCATCTGTAAGTCCTTGCAGCTGCATGAATATGAAGGGCTTAAGCTACATAGTATGTATAGAAGCCATAACTAACAACCTGGTTGAGCTCTATATTTCGTTTGACCCAGTTTGTCTATTACCTTAACGAAGCCTCGATGTACGCTAGGAATAATGTGCATACTTCTAATTGTTTCGCTTCGTTTCTTAATGTCCTTTTTACGAAGGGTATCCTGGCGCGACAATGTGATGATATTTGCGCACTTTCACTTGATTAATTTGTTATTACTATAACATGAAAATTATCACGCTTAGAAGCCTTAATGCTTTTGTATCCAGTTTATCCATAACACAATCTGGACAATTAATGCACAGATTCATATACGCAGATGTATATTTATTTGTTTATGTTGTTATACGAATATAACTTTACATCACTGAATTATTCTGGTTTCTGTGGTACTGGGTTTATACTAATGCATTCTATGCAATTACCTTGCCATTTATTTCCTTTATATAACATTTTTCTACTTTTTCTACTACGTCAGTAAGTAGGGGAAGTATAGTATTCGACCGAAAATTTCGAGTTAAAGATTTCATCGGAAATATGTGTTTTGAGGCCCCTTTCCCCAAAAACGGCATTTATAGAAAAAAAGTTCGTGTGTGTATATGTCACTCTCTCTCTCTCTCTCTTTGTGTGTGTGTATGTGTATGTGTATGTGTATGTGTATGTGTGTGTGTGTGTGTGTGTGTGTGTGTGTGTGTGTGTGTGTGTGTCTGTGAACAGCATAACTCAAAAATGGAAAGTATTTTATTTCATTTTTACTTTCTTTACCACGTAGTTAATAGATAGAGTGTATAATGCATTCGGCCCAAACAATTCGATACCGAAATTTCACTGCAGATACATGATTTGTCCCCGAATAAAAAAAAAGTATTTTTGGAAAAAGGTCTGTGAGCGTGTGTGTTCATGTGTGCATCTGTAAACATAACGCAAAAACAAAAATTCGTTTATGTACCAAACTTAGTATTCAAGAAAGATTTCCAATAAAGATCCCCAACCCCAAAACTTTCGATTTTATCAGAAATGCTTCTAACGGTATTTTATGTTCCATTTATATGCTGCCTTTAGCATCGAGGGTCATATTGGCGCCTTTTACCTTTTGGAAAAATTGCAACGGTGTTCACTCGTTTAACGGAGGTTTTGAACTTTGGGTTTCTATTATTTTCGATTAACTTATTACTCAATGTAATGTTCACACACACACACACACACACACACACACACACACACACACACACACACACACACACACACACACACACACACATACACATACACATACACATACACATACACATACACATACACACACACACACATTCAAATTCTCAGACCTTAGGCCCGCCTCTGTAGCACGGTGGTAGCCTGTGTGTCTCACGTCCAAGAGGTCGCGAGTTCAAATCTTGCTTAGGGTTAGTTATCCGGCTTTTTCTGAGGTTTTCCCTTACCCTGAGAAGACGAATGTCGCGTAACTTAAAGCTCTATGATTCTCGGGCTGATTTGAGCATCATTTCACCCATTTCAAACATTCACCATCCGAAGGACGTTAACAAAAAAGAAAAAGAAAAAACTTTCAGACTGCATGGAGGATGGGGAATAATCCTAGTTAAAGAAAAATTCCCAATCTCCAGCCGGAAAACGGACCCCAAACTTCTTGCAAAGCAGGCAGGTACTTTAGCGACCGAGCTAAGGGACCAGCCTGCTATTTTGATTAACATACCATATGTTTAATATGTTTACTTGACAAATAAAATATACATCTTGCTTTTCTGGGAATCACCAGTAAAGACCTCTTCATTCTGAAATGATTTTGTGTAATTTGATGCAAGCGATAGATCATAAGATCTAAGAAAAACTTGCAACACAAGAAATATAAAATTCTTTAAAATATACAACTTATTTCAGATAATTTGTGTGGCATTTGTCATTTATAAGATATACATTATTACTGGTTGGCAAATGTCAATACTTTGTCCTTTTTAAAAGCTTTGCCGTTCAATTATTTCTCACGATATCATGGAAGAAGTCTAGAAGTTCTGGTCAATATTATACTGTCTGGCTTGTAAACATCTATCAATTCGGTTTTCTTTGCCCCCTTATTTAAACGAATTGTAGCGAAACCACTTCTACAACATGAGGGAGATATAAAGACAACCTTCGTAAGAATAATTTGTGGAAGCTATACAAAAATATGCGACAGTACAGAGGTCATATGAATGTAACACATTTTCATATAGCTGAGCGGTTAGCGCCCTTAGAAGAGTTACAATCCAGATGTGTTGCAGTAACTGGACTTCTCGTAGAGTGTTTTAGGAGGAAACTCTACTCTTTTTATCGATTTAATGACCACCTTTAACTAATGCAACTCATTCCACTCGGTAGAATATGATTCCATTTACCTGGCTTGAATACACAATTGCCCACATTTGCAGCGTTTCCATACTCACTAATGAATACTGCGGTTGAGCGCTCTAAAACGTATTACCATATTATCGACCACTGCACTCTTATCCTGCATTAATTGAAGCACATTCAAAGGAACAGCATTTGAAAATACTTGAATGTGGTGGGCTTTGCATCACTGCCAGTATTAATATGCCCACTGGCTATTTAACGCTAGAATGCACGGACCTCACTGCAGTTGATCTCACTGCTTTGTTTCTCCATATCGGTATTTTCGATTCCTGCTAGAGAGTGCTTGAGATGACGGATTTGTTATCCCGGAGTGCTTGCTACGGGTCAAAAGGCTTTAGAAGAGGTTTCTCATAACTCAAATATGTGCAGTACTCGATATGGGGTTTGCTGGAAACGTTTATACCCACTTCAAGGAAATAATTGCATGAACATCTTAATAAATAACACTGCTGTAGAAAGATTCTATTTATAGAATTAAAATATGTCATTCTAAAGGAATTTCGATTGCTAAATTCAATCGAAAATCAATTTGAAATCGGAATTTCGCTATCAGGGATAGTTTTCCTGTAATCTGAACATATACTGTATCATATGTGGAACTTTTACTTTCTCTTCTGGTAAGTAGGGGAAGTATTGTATTCCACCCAAAATTCGAGATTTCACCGGAAATATATGTTTGGGACCCCCTGAATCCAAAAAAGCATTTTTAGAAAAAGGTCCGTGGTGTGTGTGTGTGTGTGTGTGTGTGTGTGTTTGTGTGTGTGTGTGTGTGTGTGTGTGTGTGTGTGTGTGTGTGTGTGTGTGTGTGTGTGTGTGTGTGTGTGTCTGTCAGACTGTGGAAAGCATAACTAAAACGAAAACTTAATTAAAAACCAAAGTTGGTATTTAAGTTTAATGTATTTCAAGGATGTGACACGAAGATTTTGAAGAACTCTTGTACTAACCATTCTTACACATTCTTATTCCATATCTTCTTCGTGTTAGTTGAGATAAACATTTTTAAAAATTATCTTATTGCTTATTTCCTTGACCGGGTAAGGGGAATATGGGAATACAATAGGCTTTGAACGATAGTCAAATCCCTTAAAGCTTTGAGATCATGTTCTCTTTCCACGCCAAATATATAAAAAATCCTATGTGTTGCACTCACATGACTTTCTCTACTCTTGTACTAACCATTCTTACAAACTCTTATATTTCTTCCTGTTAGTTGACATAAACATTTGCACAAATTATCTTATTGCTTATTTCCTTGTAGGTGCAAGGGGAATATTAGAATACAGTAGGCTTTGAGCGATAGCCAAATCTCTTAAAACTTCGAGATCCCGTTCTCTTTACACGCTTAACATATAAAAAATGAACAATGATGTTCCATTTCACGAAAGTTTTAAGTTTTACGAAACTGACACAAATAACAAGGAATATCTCCGAAATGGTCCACTCTACAAAAAATTTATTCAGACATAAATTGTGAGGTTCAGCAAGATCTACATCTTTTGTTTAGTATGATTTGGTCCGTCTCTAATGGTTTACGAGTTATACAAAAGTCATCCAGAGTAAATACGACTACATAGGCTACAGCCAGAAAATTCAAGATATACATTTCCTTTAACATAAACATATCTCAAACATCGGACATTTTAATCAAAATCGTTAGCCATTTTCAAGAAAAATCAGAATTTTCGAAAAATTGTCCATGTAAAGGGTAGTTTAAGGATGCCAAAATATTCGTGTGGCATCCTTAAAAGACGTTAAACTTGAATACCAACTTTGGTGTTTAACCGACTTTTCGTTTTTGAGTTATACTGTCCACAAATTGGCAGACAGACAGGCAGACAGATAGACAGGCACACACAAATCTCGACATCGAATTTTTGGGTGGAATACAATACTTCCTCTACTTACAGTAGAGTAAGTAAAAAAGAAGGAAATGCATTTATTTGGCTTCTTCAGAGAGTAAAAATCCTCACAGGATTTCATATCCTGATGTAAAGGAAACCATACAGTTTTAGTCTACTAATTAATCTATTGCAGACAATAAATTAATGATACAAATTAATCATATAAAGAGAGCTATGAGAGAGTCATGAAATATTAGCGGCTATGTTCAAACTAATTAGGTATAATGAGCATAAGTGGACGGTGTGTAGTGATTTCAATGTAATTGCATTATTATTGGGCATGCAGCCAGGTTACACAAAGTATGGGTTTTCCTTTGCGAGAGGCAAATAGAAGATCCCACTACGTAAAACAGAAAAGGCATAAACGAAATTGGAAAATTGGTAAAAAGAATGTGCAGCGAGAGAATATAGCTGTTCGTAAAGATAATGTTCCTCCAGCCCTCCACATAAAACATAGTTAAACAATTTGTAAAGGCCAGAGGGTTTACATATCTTACTGACAAGTTCCCTTGTCTATTAGCTGATAAAATTAAAGGTGTATTTGTGGGTCCTCAGATTCGACAACTTCAGCAAGACCGACATTTTGAAGCATGCATCACAGACAAAGAAAACCGAGCCTGGGTATGTTTTAATAAAGTAACACAAAACTTCCTTGCAAGTAGAAGAGACCTTAAATATGTACAAGGAGTTTCTGAAAGAAATGAATTCAACTTTTGTATCTTATAAGAATGAATAAAAAATTAACTTACATTTCGTGTTTTTACTTACTACCTTTACATACAAAGATAGGGAAAAATCCCTCCCCTCCTTAATTAAACCTAGAGCTTAAAACATCGATAGGATAAAGCATTATTTTATACCTCCAAAACATAAAAAAATCCCTCCCATCTTTAATTACACGTAACATCGGTAGTATAGAAATAATTAAGGCGTGGCCGCGGCACGGCGCTTACCCTGTGGAGGTGGGGCACATAAATTAGGTAGGCCAATAAAGAGCACACCATTTGTTTTGTATAGTTTTATCATTTTTAATTTTTTTTTATTTTTTTCGGGTGGGCCAAATATTGGGGTAAACCAAAATTTTGGCAGAAACCGGCTATTTGGCAGGTAAACAAGCGAACTAGTTCTGCTAAGAACAAATTTAGGGTGGGCCAAGCGTTTTTGGGGAGGGCCGGAACTTCTTCATCTCGATAGCAGGATTCGCCAAGCAGGCCTGACAACTGAAAGGTCACCCATCTATCGAGACAGCAGTTACAGTGCAAATCCCCTATACAGCTGCACTAACTTGTCCATCACCAACATTTCTAACCTTGAAAAATTGGATTGAAATGAATCTTGAATGAAATGGTATTGGAAATTCGGTGGGTATAAACATGCAGTATGCTTTGGATATTGTCGTCAAAGTAGGATTTACAAATTGCTATTGATACTAATAGAAATGTCAATATGTGACTTTTGGTGGGGTGTAAAGTAAAGAACAGATGTAGTCTAGATAAAGATACCTACACTTTTATTTCCGTAAAAGGAAAGCAAACAAGTAAACTTACACTCGTTGCAACAGCAAGAAAGTATTTTCCGATTCACTCACAGCACGGCTCCAAATTCGCTTCACATACGTCTGTCCTTTCCGTCGGCACGACTACTCAACGCTTCACATACGTCTGTCCACTCCGTCGGCACGACTCCTCAACGCTTCATATACGTCTGACCCCTGTCTGTCGCACTTTACCGCTATTTATATCTCCCAGGCACTATTCTGGAAAGTTCAGTTATTGCGGTGAAATATAAAGCAGAAGATTCCCGAAGTCTCTATCCTTTTCTCTCTTTCGGCAAGCGCCCCAACAATGCGACCATTCTCTGTCTCTTTCCTTCGGCTCCTTTGCGGTAGTGCCGACAATAATACGATGGGTGACACTGCTGTTGTCGGCAATTAGATGCGGCGGGCGCGGTGACAATACGTATTTTAACAGCTAAAATAATAAATATTTTACCGTTTAGTTTCATTTGCGCTGTCGGTTTTGAGTTCACTTTCTGCACCAGAATGTCTCAGATGTGACTGTTACATTGTTACGTCAATGAAGGCTACCGTTCAACAGTACTATTCTCCAAACACTGCGATTTTGAGCATGCAGCCTGCACTTTGCTATAACAATCTAAAATAGTGATGTCCAACGCTTGCAAAAGAGGGGAAATTGAATTTACCTCCTTCCACTTTATGCGGACTGTGCGACTCTTTTTACACTCAATTCTGTTGCAGTGGTCCTTTGGTTATACGTACGTTGCGTTTGATTTACCAAAGCACTTTCAAATCTTATGCGATAAATACCTGTTTGTTAGTAGCTTCTTTGGTACTGCTTGTGTTTAAAAGGTCTGCTAATACATATTTGGTGACAAAGTCGAAGTGCGTAGTCTTAGAAGATCTACCAAGTAATAGTCGCTTGACCTATTGCGACCTATTTTAATATAGTTCAATTAACAGAAACTGTTCGTAAATATATGTAGACCTATACTCACCCTTATACACACTATTCTTTCAAATGCTTATTTCTCTATTACGTTTTAACCGACATAAGCATTTGCAGAAATTATATTATTGCTACTTTTCTTTTAGGAGCAAGGGGAAGCCTTAAGCAACAGTGTAATGTTGTAAGAGCTGGTTGATATATGACACCTTTGAAATTCCGTTCTCTTTGCAAGGCCAAGAGATATAAAAAAAACGAATAACGTATGCCTATTTGAGAAAAGTATATGTATTGGAAAATTCAAACAAATAATGAGGAATATCTCGGAAATGGTTCACTCAAATGTAAAAGAATGTATTTGATATAATGTGTGTTTTAACGAAATCGATATTTCTTATTTAGTAAGTTCTTGTCTGTCTCTTACAGGTTACGATTTATGCAAAAATCGTCCAGAAGGAATAGGTCTTCTAAGGACATTCCCAGAAAATTCAAGACATGAATTTGAAACTGCCAGGAATCCCTGTTTGTGTCCGTCACTGGATCCTTTCAGTTGTGGATTTACACGCTAAAGATGCTAGCTGATTCACCCTCCGACTGAAGGAGGGGGGTGAGGAATAGCCGCTAATTACACAAGCGTCTCCAAAGAAACAAGCTTGGACGTTGCTGATATAAATGACCGTTCTTTCTTTGGACAGCCTTGAAGATTTCCATTGCTTTAATCTAATTCTGAGACTTTAGCAAGCAGTCCTGCACTTCTTTAGCTACTATATTCTACTTTACCTCTCTGCATCAGGTTGTCCATTTATATAACGCAGTGCTAAATTTGCTATACCAGATGTTTCCTCTTGCAGAAGGTAGACTTTTTGCTTTAATGACCGTATTAGGTATTCTGCTTTATAAGACGAGGCAATTTATGTTTCTCGTTTCATGTTCGTTAAGGTAAAATTACCTTAAAAGTATGGACATGCAAAACGCATGGAGTGCTTAGCGAGCAGGAAGAAAGCAACAGAAGTATTTAATTAGATAGAAA